>CM070787.1:46560054-47810054 GCA_036346955.1 Dipus sagitta
AAGTATTTTTAAAAACTTGCCCTTCTTGGGCTAGAGAGATGGCTTAGTGGTTAAAGGTGCTTGCTTGCAAAGCCTAACAACCCAGTTTCAATTCTCCAGTACCCACATAAAGGCAGATGTACAAAGTGACACATACAACTGGAGTTAATTTGCAGTGGCAAGAGGTGCTAGAGTGCCCAATTATCTCTATCTCCCTCCCTCGGCTCCTTTTAAATATTTTTAAAAATGCCCTTCTTGGACATGAAAGTAGGAAAGGGATTAGTTGGGGAAAAGAGTTTTATTTTATTTTTTTTGTTTTGTTTTTATTTTATTTTATTTTTTATTTATTTGAGAGCGACAGACAGAGAAAGAGGCAGAGAGCGAGAGAGAGAATGGGCGCGCCAGGGCTTCCAGCCATTGCAAACAAACTCCAGACGCGTGCGCCCCTTTGTGCATCTGGCTAATGTGGGCCCTGGAGAATCGAGCCTCGAACTGGGGTCCTTAGGCTTCACAAGCAAGCGCTTAACCGCTAAGCCATCTCTCCAGCCCAGAAAAGAGTTTTAATGGAGAGGGATAAGAGAGGGTATTGGGAATGAATATGATCAAATATATTACATATATGTATGAAATAGAAATGAAATTTTTAAGACAGGTGTGGTGGTGCACGCTTTTAATCTCAGCACTCAGGAGGCAGAGGTAGGAGGATTGCTACAAATTTGAGGCCACCCTGAGACTACATAGGTCAGCCTGGGCTAGAGGGAGACCCAACCTTGAAAAAAAAATTTCCTGGATAGACAGTGATTTTAAAGCTTCAAACCATCATCTGCTATCTCAGCTTTACAAGGTATTTTTTTCAGGGAAAAACGAGACAACTAGTTTAAACTTAATTTTTATTTTAAAAACAAGCATAGTGCTGGAGAGATGGCTTAAGTGATTAAGGTACTTGCCTGTTAAGCCTAAGGACTCAAATTTGATTCCCCAGTACTCACATAAGCCAGATGTACAAGACGGCACATGAAACTGGAGTTCGTTTACACTGGCTGGAGACCCTGGTTTGTCCATTCATTCTTTCTCTGTCTCTCCCTCCCCCTCCCCTCTCTCAAATAAATAAATAATTTTTTTAAAAAGTCATTTAGAGAGGAGATGAAGTGTCACTGACATCTTAAAAAGTATCAGAAATTCCTTTTCTCAGAATGATAAATACTGAAGATGTATCTCTGGACAGGGAGAACTGAGGCAAGTAGAGAATTCAAACAAACGCTCATGCCAGTTCCAGGCTCATCTTTCTTATTTCTGCTAGTTTTGATTGTGATTAGCAAGGGAATAAGAGGGTAACTGCTGGAGTTCCTGCAGGAAATCCTTGCCTGTAATCCTGTTGTTCTAATCATATAGGATGAACCTAGGACTATGCTGTGGGATTGCAGCCAACACACATGGGAGAAGACAATACTTTTTCCGTGTCTATCTCTGCTACTCTAACATTTATTTATGGGCAATGCCTTTTGTTCTGCTTTTTGTTACATGTCCTTTTTGCATTGAGGGCAAAAAAATGTTTATGCAATTTTAATTTTTTGCCTAAACTATACAGACTGAAAGAGTAGAATTAAATGCTTATTCTTGGATCCTGCTATTACTTTCATTATTTTGAAAATACATACTCCTTAGCTTTGCTGTTACTTTCCCTAACATGTTCAAGGCCTTTCTCATGTTCCTCCACACTCCTAACAGGAGACTGTGATTCGTAGGAATTTTCTGTCCCTGAGAATAGTAGCAGTAGCATGGGGCTCCTGTATGAAAGGTCTTCTGTCTAGAATGAGTGAGCAGCCCTCACATGTACTTCATTGTCTTTGGTGAAATAGTTTCATCCCATCTGTTTCCTTTTACCTGTTAGGAAATAGAAGAAAGCCAAACTTTTAGGTTACATGATAACAGCCTAATAGCATTCTATTAAGAGAACTTTTTCCCATCACAGATCAGCTTTTAGCTGAACTGATTACCCAACCCCACCCCATCCCACCCTGGGCTCACAGCTTCAGTCTTCCCAGGCTTTCAAAACTGTTCTGGCTTCACAGCCACCTTCTGGCCTGAGGAGAAGTGTGTGGCTTTGCTAGGCCCAGATCAGAGACCAAGGTCACATGGTTACACCATAAATCATGGCTTCATTCCATGGCCCCAGACTGCACCTTGCACCATTCAGCCATGTCACGGGTGCGTGACTTGGGCCAAGGGCAGCTGGAGTAGCTTCTGACAATTACATCTGACATCAGTCCGTGCTCTAAGCACGTGTCCTTTGGACAGATTCATGGCACTGTCTTCACATGGAGCTGTGTACTTTATTCTGGTCTCACCTTCTCTAAGACACCCCCACTCCTAGTACACTTTCATGCACTCTAGCCACATCTTCTGGTTTCTCCTCTGTGGGGTAGGAATTTTCAAGGTGGGGGATCTACGTGGTGTAATAGGTGTAAGTCCAAGAGAACAGTCTGTGAAGCCACCTAGGAAAATGTGAGGGGGGAACACTCCTCTACAGTGTGTCCTGAAGACAGGAGCCCTACTTCCTTGCTACAGAGACAGGGCACTTTCTTTTTAGCCTGAGCCATAGCCATCCACTGCAGGGCAGTGTGAGAATGCATAAACCCACAGGAGACTTCTCATTTCTCCTAGTGAGGAGCCTGCCCAGAATTAGACCCTCCTGCCATCTGCCGCCTTGTCAGTTCTAGGAGCTTCCCTGAGCTTCTGTTGGTACCAACAGCACTGCTTCTAGCAAAACACTCCTATGCAGTGGCCCTTTCTTCTTGATTAGGTATAGAGGGTTTTTTGTTTGTTCATTTATTTTATGTCAGGCACAGGCTAGTCATCTCTTCCAGCACAACCATAGTCAGTTTTATTTAAAAGAGCAAGTGGCTGGTCACCTCAATGGCCAGAGCCCATGTAGCAGGTATCTTTGATTTTTCCCTCCACATGTTGTCATTGAGTGTTGGTCCCTGAATGTCTCTGTGGCCCATGAAATGTAGTGCCATAACTAACATACTTCATTTTACTTCCAACTAGCTGCCCCAGGCACCGGAAGCTGAGAACTCCACAGAGGTGTGTCACTCACCTATATCTGCAGTGCCAGCAAATATGGGTGCTTCTAAATTGTCGTGGTTGAGTGTCTGAATTGTCGTGCCAAGATGTTCGTCCTGGTAGTGGGCTTGGGAGGGAGGACTCTGTCTGACTGGGGAACTGATCATTGCTGTGCTGGATGGGGCTTCGGTGTGGAAGGAAAGTCCCCAGAGGTGGAGCTAGGTGAAGCATCTGATCAGGTTAGAGGATGTACCTCTTGGAAACTCTTCACACACCATTGTTTGTCTGGACATGTTTCATTGAAAAATTCTGGAATTGCTCAGACCTTGGTTGCATAGACTTGACTTTGGATTCTGTGCAATGGTGATATATTTCTGAAAATCTGGATATTATAGTTTTCAAAGAATCTGGTAAGAAAATGGTGGTTTCACAGTCATTCTGTTCTATCCTTTCTGCCCACCAGCCACATTTGCTAAGTGAGGGGCTAGAATTTCAAGTGTTTAAGATGAAAGAGATGCTTTGAGGGAAGTTATATTTCAAGGTTTTAACATTTCTTTCAGAAACTTATTAAATCATAGACATTCAAGCTAGTATGAAATTAACTTATTTGAAAGATGTCTATGTGAAATGTTAAAATGAAACACAAATGACGAAATACACAAGATGTAGTGGGGATGTTTTCTAATGATCAGTGTGTTGTGTTCTAATCAGAGCTCTTCACTGGTGGCTTTGATTAGAATCCTTGTCTGCTGGTGGGTTGGGGAAAGCTGTGGTCCCATATATGTGTCTGCCTCACCTTGATGTCCTTACGCATGCACTGTTTTGTACTGCATGTATGAATCATGAGGATCTGCACAGTTGAGTCTCGCTTCACAGCCTCTTTTGGGTTAATATAACAGCACATCATATAGAACTTCCATTCCTAATCTTTTCAGAAAAAACAACAACAATGTTGACCAAAAAGTTATATATCTGCTCATTTGAAACAGTATAATGGGGTGGAAGTGTTAGGACAATTGTTAAGTACAACCCAAAGTAAACAAGCCCACCCTTTTGTGGAACCTTGGCTGCACATGAGCTCAAGATGTATTTGTGACTGATGCTGAAGATGGTAGTGTCCTTAGTGTTGTACTTAAAATGGAATTTCTGCATGCTTAGCAGGAGCTTGAATCAAGTCCACCCCTGAGGCAACTGGAAGACCATAAAAGGGTATGTAGTCTTGAGTCTTGCATGTTGCAAGCTAATGACCATAACTCTTTCCTTAGCCATATACTGTGTTAAAGACAGCTTTTGTTGGTATTGATATTGTTCAAACACTGGCTCAGGACCAACCACAACCTTTTATAGAAGGGAAACTGTCATTTCTACCTGTTCAGAGCTCTATAACCAGTCCAACTCCAAGTAACTAGGTAAGCATAGGTTCATAGCCCCTCTTTCCTGTGATGGTGTCCTCATTAGGTTGATGCTGATTTTTTTTCTTCTGTAAAAACTGATGATCTGTATAGATAAGTTAAGACAAATACAAAACTATTATGAAAGCATACCTGCAAAAGCAGCTATGTTTTTTATATTTCCTTCATCCACTGTTTTATACACAAGTGCATGTGTCCTAGCAAACACATGCACATTCTCATTTTGTGTTGATTATTCCAAGTGTACAACATAGGTACCCTTTTTGCGCTGTTTAATATGATATCTGAGCTTTTTATGACAAGTCTTTGAACGTTAGAGGCTGCTTTACATTTCCCACATTAGCAAGAGGTTTGTAATTTTTTCCTTTGACAAGGAAATGAACAAACATGTACATCTTCGAGTAGACTCCTAGAAGGGGAATTCCTAGACCAAAGGGTACGTACTTTCCTACAGTGCTGGTTATGTGTTACCAAGGCATTTTCTAGAAGGCCATATATATGCTTGGGCATGCTGACCAGCACTGGTTTTCATGTTCCCATATCTAGAAAATAACCAGGGGTCTTGGATGGTTCTCTAAGCACTTAATTCATTACTATACAAAGACTTACAGTGTCCATGCATCAGTTTCTGGTAATATGTACACTGAACTACTAATATTCCCTTCATCCTCCTTTCATGAATTAGGAAATTGGAACTCAGAGAAACTTAACGTGTTGTCCGAGGTCACAGGATTAGAAAATGAACAGTCATTGTGAAGATTTCCATGGATTTGTGGTCATCTGTGTCCTAGCGAATATATGCCTGAGTTAAATGGGTAACCAAGAGACGCTGTGTTCTGCTCATATACCCTAGCCTCTGTCCAGTCCCACATTTCAGACATTATTTTTTCCTGTTGTCTTGATCTCATGGAGAAACCAACTTTATGATGGCCCCAGGAAATTTGCGTTTGTCAGAATTCAGATAGGTGCTGTTTTAGCCCTGGCCCTCTAGCATTCTGTATCCACAGCTTCACAGCTCATTGGCAGGGCACCGTTGTTCAGTATTTCCATTCTGACCAGCTCTTAAGAATTACCCTCAGTCTAGCTAGTAAAGGTGCCCAGCCATCCTTCATGCCCTAATAAGCTTTCAGCATTCAAACAACCAAAATTCCTGTGGTGTTAGAAACAGGTACAAGTATTTTGCCATGTACTTCTCTATGCCTTAGTTTCTTCTAATATATCATGGCTGTGGTATCAGTCTTCATCCTTTAGGACAATTATACTGAGCAACTAAACCACAGAACACAGTGGCTATATACTATGATTAAAGGCACTTGCATGTTGTAGTCACTTTGCTATTTGAAATGTTTAGGTGACTTTGTAGACGACACGGGTAGGAAATAGAAAGTATTTTAAAATTCAGGTGCTACTTTAAATTCTGACTGAGGTGTGAGACACTCAGGCCTGTGAGAGAGATCTGGTCTGAAGTAGATGAGCTTTAAGTGGCTGGAGCTTGGGAACCCAAAAGGTCACTTCCCTCTCCTTTGTGTGACAGTATTAACTCTTGGATGACTTGATTAACACACAGCTGTATTCCTACATGGCCCATCAGCCACTTGCCTAATAGATAAAAATGAAACTGAGCTGAGTAGCAAGGTAGGAGCTTGTGCCCTAGGCTCCATGCCACTGATCTACCAGTTGTCATTGTTTTAACATGACACTATGAATGAAACTTGCTTTGACTTTTCCTTTTCATAGTCTTAGGTGACCATATATGTATAGAATTTCTTACCTGGTGACAAACATCTGATGTTTGTTTATATATTCTAGGTGCAAACTACTTGGGTAGGATAAAAGTTTAAAAAAAAAAAAAAACAACAACAAGCCAGTATTATTTAAAACCAAGACAAAACCAGTTACACCAAATGTTAAGGCTGAAGCAGTGACGTTATTGGGAAGTTACTTTTCTCCTCCCTGTAATCAGATATCTTAGCCTAGTACATGGTAAACACCTCAACACTTTCATCAAAATGACTAAAAAGGCCTTACTCTGCACAGATTTTTAAAATTTTACCAATGGCTCAGGGAAACAGTATTCCTTGAACCCAAGTCTTCACACCAGGGATCATATGACTTTTATTCTGTTCTCTTCCTGTTCTTTTCTGCCTGAAATCCTCAATCTTTATTCTCTGAAGAAAATTTTAGAAACTCATTTACTATTAAGGGAAAAAAATAAAAAAAAACAAATCACACTTGCTGTTTTCTGTGTTTTTTTTTTAATACACTTAAATTTGAGGGAGGGGTACAGAGGTAAGATATGCCCAAACCCCTATAACAAGAGGGAAAAGGTTTGTGGGCTGGAATGTGACCTCTCCCCAAATAATGAGCACATTTCATGGTATTCTCTTATGAAGGAAAATGTGCCATTAGATGCATCTGTTGCTATAGTAACTGTGAGGGGTTTTCTATTGAAGAAGCAGCAGAATGTGTGATCCCTCTGATCTTCAGTCAGGCACCCAGGCTGCTTAGACATGGACTTCCTGTTTGGACCCCGTGCTCCTTTGCCTCCTGCTAGATTGATGCAAGCTGACCAGAGTCTTGCTGTTTCCCCTCAAAGCCATGAGGAAGAAGAAGAAAAGCAACATCCTGGAGGAGAAAGACTCCTCCTGGTCCTAAGTGGCATGCGTGCATTTTGACCGAGTGGCTTCCGTCACACTTGCTTTAACTTGACCACTGAGCCCTCTGGCCTTTCAGACTTGGTACCTCCACTGATATTTAACTTGGTGGCTACAGATCCCAAGTCTCCTCACAGCCACCTGCCTCTCAGACAACTTTCTGATGGTGCCAGAGAGAATCCAGTCATAAGTTTCTGAACCTTTGCTAAAAGTCAGCCTTCCCTTAAACTCTCTATTCTTACACTAAATCTAAAACATGCTTTAAGCTGCTTTAAAAGGGAGATCAGAACTGGGGAGATGGTTTTGCTTGCAGAGCTGTGGTGTAGGTTTGATTCTCCAGTACCCCCATAAAGCTGATACACAGAGAGGTGTCGCTCTTTCCCTCCCCCTTTCTTCCTTCCAAGTAAATAAATTAAAAAATAAAATAAAATAAGAGGTAGGTCCTACTTTTCATATTCAACAGAGAGGTAACCTACTCTTTCCCCATGTCTTTCTTAGTAATCCTTCTTGAATCTTCCTTTCAAAATTATGTTCCTCTGAGAAGTCAGCTTTTTAAAACCCCAATTTCCCAGGGACTTATTTAGGGAATACATTGTGCCTGTCCTGGTGCCGAAGATGGGACATCATTCAAGCTGTATCTTTCTGTTTAAATAGTTATTTTCTGAGTATGAACGAATCTTGTACTGAAATGTTTTTCTCACTGGCAAGAAGTTTATTTTAAAAACTGCTAAAAACATTAGAAATAACTTCTTCATTGGAAATACAGTTCAGGTGGGAAATGCATTTCATGAGCTGATAGAAAAGTGTGCAATTTCATTGAACTACAGTCAGAAACATTTGTGGGTGGAATTTCTCCCATTTCCTGAACATTCATTTAAATATTAGTGTCCAGCTTCTACCACCTTCCATTCTCACCTTTACCTTATCCATCTTGTTCCTACAGACTCTGGGTAGTAGCATGAGCCTAACAGAGCAGTCCAAAAACTGGTACTTGATGTGATTCTTGACAGTTGATAGGATCCTAGGGTTTTGTGCATCTTGCCTTCCTTCCCTGGTTTTCTGCCTCACTCAAGATCACTCATCCCCCTTGATCTACTCCCTCCCAAGCTGTTTTGCAAACACCCACACCCTTGAGGTCTCCAGACCTGTTCTCAGAGCTGATTAACAAACCACTTTAAATTCTACCAACTCATGTTTCAGTTCTAGGTGTCATCAAAAGAACTCTGGAGTCTAGCTGGGCGTGGTGGCACATGCCTTTAATCCCAGCACTGGGGAGGCAGAGGTAGGAGGATTGCCATGAGTTCAAGGCCACCCTGAGACTACATAATGAATTCCAGGGCAGCCTGGGCTAGAGGGAGACCCTACCTTGAAAAACAAACAACAACAAAAAAACCTCTGGAGTGTGTATTTTAGAGACCTGCTAGATGACAACACCTCTGTCTTCTAGACTTCTTACTTCCCTCTCTTGATGCACCAAAGGAACTCCAGGCCTTACTAGTTTGGCCCTGGGAAATAGTCCTAAGGAAATGCACAAAGCCTTTGACTTGCAGAAACCTACTGATTGAGGTGGTCCAGGAGTCCTTTAGTAGCATAATGGAGAAAGTGTTGGGCCTGAGAACACATCCCACTTAGGTCAACTGGCTTACTGGTGCACCCTAGCATTAAGGAACAGATCAAATTGTTTTTGTTTGAGTTAGAATAAAAAGATATTATATTGCCTTATAGTATTCCTTTTATATTTATCTTTTTATGGAAAAGTTGAAGTATATACCAAAGGATTTAGAAAAGTTGACAAGCTTTGTTTAACTCTGCTTCAGTTAGTACCTCATGACCGTTCTTACCTCATTCATACCCTTCCCTATCAACTTCACCCATATTATTTTAAAGTGAATTTTAGATATGGTGCCATTTTATTCGTGATGCTTATTTTTGATTGATGTCTCCTACTAGTATATTTCCTGTAACATTATTTTGTCTTCCCCATTTAGCGCATTGATCACCTTTGTAAGAAAGGCTTGCTTTTGACTTGTTTTATTACCTTGTACTCCATTACTCTACTATCTTAATATTTTCTTGGGCCAGGTGTGGTGGCACATGTCTGTAATTTCAACCCTTGGGAGGTAGAGACAGGAGCATCAAAAGTTCATGGTCATCCTTGGCTACATAGTGAGTTCAAGGTCGGCCTGAGCTACATGAAACCCTATGTTTAAAAGAACACCCCTAATTTATTTTTTCGTCCTTGGGAAGGAACTTTGTACTTAAAATAACATTTGTACACTGCTATGTGGAAGCTGACATGTAAAATTTGCAGTTTGTCCAAATTTTATCAGCTTAACCCAAAGGGCTTTTTGTTTGTTTTGTTATTGTTAATTTCCCTTTTGAATTACTGTTCTGTCTTTATCACTGTGGGAGAGGGTACTTTGGATATTTAATATTCTAAATTGCCACCATTTTTTCAAGATATAAAACATGATCTGGTTCCCTGAGGAAATATTAAAGTTGACTTCAGAGTGTTTAAAATGCTCTCATTAGTCATTTACTTTTTCCACTGAGTGGATCTGGGCCAATTATACCTGAGTACCCCTGTAGTTTTGTAGGTTTTTAAAAACTTAAATATTAGTCACTCAATTATTTTTTAAATTTGGAATCTGATTTCATTATCCTGTTTGAATTAAGGGTGAGGCACTCAGGCAAATTTTGGTCAACCGTTACTATGGAAACATCAGACCCTCAGGAAGAAGAGAGAGCCTTACCAGCTTTGGCAATGGCCCACTGTCACCAGGAGGACCCAGCAAACCTGGGGGAGGAGGTAGGTTGCATACTGTGCCAATACTAAGCGTCTTATGTGAATGAAATCTATCAACTGATAGCTGTATGCTTAACAATTTCAACCATAAATGAACTTGTGCTGGAATTTGTATTTTTTTAGCAGCATGTTATGCCTTTGACCAACCATCAGTTTGATGTGTTAACATAGTCCCTAAACAATAGCATTTGCCTATGATTATATTTTCGGTTAGCCTCTTGCCTCTCTTTTCCAAGCAGTGATCCTCCTTAGTGGTATCTGAATGGCTCGAGGGACTAGATTTTATTGTAAATTTTCCCGTGCTCATTAGGACTTGTGGTTTCCCATAAAATGATGTGGATAGAGGCAACCAGTTGCTGGAAGCTGTCATTTATTTTGTGCCTTTCCCAAACAGCCTCAATTCTTCACTTCGTCTTCCACATTACCACTACATGGCAGATACAGTCCTTATCTCTGTGTGAGGGACAGAAACTGATTGGTGGGTGATTTTTAACTTGAACCAGGCATATCTAATTTTAATGCCTATGCTGTGTGCATCAATACCTCATGGAGTGGACTGAAAAAAGGTGCTTCAAAAGAAGCTGATCCAAATTATTTTATACACAGTAACACATAAATGTTGTAAAAATGATTGAAGTGTGTGTAAGACCTTACTGAGTTTGGGTTTGGGAACCGATAGCTCAGTGATCAAAGTGCAAATGTGAGTGGGCTGATACTTTGTCTTGTTCTGGTGATGGTAGGGGAGTGTCAGGTCCTGAGTGGGTACCTGGTCTTGTTCTGGTGATGGTAGGGGAGTGTCAGGTCCTGAGTGGGTGCCTGGTCTTGTTCTGGTGACGGTAGGGGAGTGTCAGGTCCTGGGTGGGTGCCTGGTCTTGTTCTGGTGACGGTAGGGGAGTGTCAGGTCCTGAGTGGGTGCCTGGTCTTGTTCTGGTGACGGTAGGGGAGTGTCAGGTCCTGAGTGGGTGCCTGGTCTTGTTCTGGTGACGGTAGGGGAGTGTCAGGTCCTGGGTGGGTGCCTGGTCTTGTTCTGGTGATGGTAGGGGAGTGTCAGGTCCTGAGTGCGTACCTGGTCTTATTCTGGTGATGGTAGGGTAGTGTCAGGTCCTGAGTGGGTACCTGGTCTTGTTCTGGTGACGGTAGGGGTGTGTCAGGTCCTGAGTGGGTGCCTGGTCTTCTTCTGGTGACGGTAGGGGAGTGTCAGGTCCTGAGTGCGTACCTGGTTTTGTTCTGGTGATGGTAAGGGAGTGTCAGGTCCTGAGTGGGTGCCTGGTCTTGTTCTGGTGACGGTAGGGGAGTGTCAGGTCCTGGGTGGGTGCCTGGTCTTGTTCTGGTGATGGTAGGGGAGTGTCAGGTCCTGGGTGGGTGCCTGGTCTTGTTCTGGTGATGGTAGGGTAGTGTCTGGTCCTGAGTGGGTACCTGGTCTTGTTCTGGTGACGGTAGGGGTGTGTCAGGTCCTGAGTGGGTGCCTGGTCTTGTTCTGGTGACGGTAGGGGAGTGTCAGGTCCTGAGTGCGTACCTGGTTTTGTTCTGGTGATGGTAGGGGAGTGTCAGGTCCTGAGTGGGTGCCTGGTCTTGTTCTGGTGACGGTAGGGGAGTGTCAGGTCCTGGGTGGGTGCCTGGTCTTGTTCTGGTGATGGTAGGGGAGTGTCAGGTCCTGAGTGCGTACCTGGTCTTGTTCTGGTGATGGTAGGGTAGTGTCAGGTCCTGAGTGGGTACCTGGTCTTGTTCTGGTGACGGTAGGGGTGTGTCAGGTCCTGAGTGGGTGCCTGGTCTTGTTCTGGTGACGGTAGGGGAGTGTCAGGTCCTGGAGTGCGGTACCCTGGTTTTGTTCTGGTGATGGTAGGGGAGTGTCAGGTCCTGGGTGGGTGCCTGGTCTTGTTCTGGTGACGGTAGGGGAGTGTCAGGTCCTGAGTGGGTGCCTGGTCTTGTTCTGGTGACGGTAGGGGTGTGTCAGGTCCTGAGTGGGTACCTGGTCTTGTTCTGGTGATGGTAGGGGTGTGTCAGGTCCTGAGTGGGTGCCTGGTCTTGTTCTGGTGATGGTAGGGGAGTGTCAGGTCCTGAGTGGGTGCCTGGTCTTGTTCTGGTGACGGTAGGGGAGTGTCAGGTCCTGAGTGGGTACCTGGTTTTGTTCTGGTGATGGTAGGGGAGTATCAGGTCCTGGGTGGGTACCTGGTCTTGTTCTGGAGACGGTATGGCAGTGTCATGTCCTGGTTGGGTACCTGGACTTGTTCTGGTGACGGTAGGGGTGTGTCAAGTCCTGGGTTCAGCCTTATCTTATACTAGTGATGGTAGGGGAGTGTCAGGTCATTGGCAGGTGCAATAGGGTAGGTTTCTTCAGATCTTTGGAGGTTTTCATTCATAGCATAAAAATCCTAGTGTTTAGGAAATGTATCCCAGCTGTTTCTGGGGAAGGTATTTACTTTTAGAACCAAATGAAAATCTAAGGTGGATCTGGGCAGTTCTTAGAGCTGTGCAGACATCAGTGACTATGCAGTTCATAGATGTCCCAGAGAGCAAAGAAGTCAGCTTTTCAGACCCCAACATTCTTTTTTTTTTTTTTTTTTTTTTTTTTTGAGGCAAGCCCAACATACTGGCCTTTTTTTATGAGAGAGAGAGAAATGGTGTGCCAGGGCCTCTAGCCATTGTAATCGAACTCCAGATACGTGTACCATCTTGTGTGCAGGTGTGACCTTGCATGCTTGTGTGACCATGTGTGTCTCGCTTATGTGGGATCTGAAGAGTTGAACATGGGTCCTTAGGCTTTGCAGGCAAGTGCCTTAACCACTAAGCCCAAACCCAACATTCTTATGTAGACACTACTCATGCAATGACTCAAAACTATTTCTCTCTACTTTTCAAAGGTGGGTTATTAACAGATATGTACGATCATTGGGAGGCATCATGAGAGGGAAATGCTTCAAGACAGAGCCTCTTTAAGAAGCTGTAACAGACACATGCAGCTCAGTTGATGTGATGCACATATAAGGTTCCACAGTTAAGGCCATGCATCAAAAAGGAGGTGGCATTTGACATGAGCTGTTCAGGGAAGGACTGATAGATGGCTTTTTGCCTTCAAAAATTGATCAGCCCATTTCTCTGTCTCTAATGTTTCCATTATTGCCAATGATAATACAAGGCATATTCTTGAAAATGTACTTTTCCAAAAGTCCATCCTATTTAAAGCACTCATTTTAAGTGTATTTATCTTGTCTGAATCACTATAGAGATGGAGATTCAATTTATTTTGTTCACTCCCCTATGTCCAGCACTTTGAGTAAGTATTTGTTGGATGAATGAATGAGTTAAATTCTGGGAAAGGGTAAGTTTGTTAGAAAGAGGGCTAATTGTGATTGTTTTAGATGATGCTTTCTTAGGAGTAGTCTAAGTGTTTTGGTTTGGTTTGTCTCTTTTTTTTTTTACTTTCTTTTATTGACAAGTTCCATAATTATAGACAATAACCATGATACTTCTCTTTCCTCCCTCACTTCCCCCTTCACAAATCAACTGTCCATTATATCTCCCTCCCCATCTCAATTAGTCTCTTTTATTTTGATATCATACTCTTTTCCTATTATGAGGGTCCTGTGTAGTACTAGACATTGTGAGGTCATGGATATCCAGGCCATTTTGTGTATGGAAGACTGTATTGTCAGCAGTCCTACCCTTTGTTTGGCTCTGCATTCTTTCCACCACCTCTTCCACAATGGACCCTGAGCCTTGGAGGGTGTGATAGAGATATTTCAGTGCTGAATACTTCCCTGTCACCTCTCAGCACTATGGTGCCTTTTGAGTCATCCCAGAGGTCACCACCATCTGGAAAGAGAAGCTTCTCTAACCTAAAGTGAGAGTAGCATTAATACATAGGTATGTACATTAAGAAAATTACTTCAGGGCGGTTTGGTGAGCATAGTATATGTGGTTTGTCTCTTAAACCATGTCCTGATAATTCTGCTTCAAGTCACTATATTTTGATTTAAGAGAGTCTTAGCTAGGTGGTTTTGGGTCACTTGATGAAGATTTATTAGTTTTTCCTTCATCTTGTATGCCTGAGTTCAGCACCACCTCTGCTACATACACACCTTCATCTCCCCATGTTCATAATCAGCACTCTGCAGATGGGGTTGTTGAGAGGGTTAAGAGAGAGAATGCAGGCAAAGGTTTAAGTGGGTAAGGGTTGGTGCACAGTGAGTGTGTACACATGCTAATTGCTCTGTCCTCCCTGTGCTTAATAAGAGCAATGGTCTATCTTCCTAGGGGGAGGTTCGGGATCCAGCTCCATGAGCAGGGGTGAGATGAGCCTTGCCGAGGTTCAGTGTCACCTGGACAAGGAGGGGGCCTCCAATCTGGTCATCGACCTCATAATGAACGCATCCAGTGACCGAGTATTCCATGAAAGCATTCTCCTGGCCATTGCTCTTCTGGAAGGAGGGAACACCACCATCCAGGTAGGAAGACAACTCGGCAGCTGCTGTGTGTGACATCTTTGTTCTTGGAGCCAAGTCCCCGTAGGTGCTAAGGCTTTTCATATGAGGGGCTCATACAGTGACCACTCAGTCACTTCAGGCATGGTTCCAAAATGCAAGTTGCGTTTGAAAACTGAAGACTAGATAAGGCTTCTGGCCCAGGATCCATAATGTGTTTCATGTGAGTGGCTAAAAAGGAAGTCTTACAGCTTCTATCCCAGAACCTAGGAACTCATCTTTAGATGATCAGAAGGTTTTGGGCTATGTGTGCTCATTGAAGAGTTAAATGTTTTTCTGCATATTCTCCAGCTATTGTTCTCTATACTTTTCTCTGCTTTTTAGCTGAATATTTTATAAACACAAGGCATTTTGAATTCATATGAACTAATAATGAAAACCCAGAGTAGGTTAGTCAGAGATGAACAAATAATGTGTTTGAGATGTGGTATTTATTTTAAAGTAATATCAAAAACTAGGATATTGGTAGATGTCCTTGAAGAGACCATTTCAAAGAATTTGAATAAAAGCCACGCATGATGGTGCACACCTTTAATCCCAGCACTTGGGAGGCTGAGGTAGAAGGATTTCTGTGAGTTCAAGGCCAGCCTGAGAGTACATATGAATTCCAGGTCAGCCTGGGCTAGAGTGAGACCCTACCTTGAGAAACAAAACAAACAAGCAAAAAAAGATTTTGAACATTATATGGACAATACAACTTTTTTTCTTTCTGAGATGGGATCTTGGTCTTGCTATTTCATACATTCCCCTTGCCTCAGCTTCCCACTGAGATGGATTATATTTGTTCATCAATTGATTGGTTGCAAAAGAGAGATTGAGTCTCAATATGAAGCTAGGGCTGACCTGGAATTTACTAGGCTGGCCTCAAACCTGTAGCGATCCTCCTGCCTCTGCCTCCTATAATTATGTGTAATATCCTCTTCATGCTTTTCTCTCTGTGAGCTTACTAAATAAAGATTTCGCCGGGCGTGGTGGCGCACGCCTTTAATCCCAGCACTCGGGAGGCAGAGGTAGGAGGATCGCCGTGAGTTCGAGGCCACCCTGAGACTCCATAGTGAATTCCAGGTCAGCCTGGGCTAGAGTGAGACCCTACCTCGAAAAACCAAAAAAAAAAAAAAAAAAAAAAAGATTTCCTTGGACGTGCGTGTGTGTGTACATGAGCACATTTGCATTTTGATCATTGCTTTGTTAAGATATAACTGACCTAATGTAAGGTTTGCCTTTATACATGTATTGGATCTGACATATACTTGGCCTTAAACATCTATTCAGAATCTGGATTATTAAAGCCTTGGCTCTTTGTGAAGTGAGAAAAGGGTGTTTCTTCCTAAAGGTAGACGTGGCTCAGGCCAGGACACCTGGCTTGGCAAATGTAGCACAGGTCAGGTTTCCCCCTCTTCCAGCCTGGATCTCTGTGCCTGCAGAACTGACTACGGTGGTCTTTCCTTTTTGCCGTCCAACCCCCACTTGCCACCCGCAAGGCTCTTGAAGTTTCTTATTTTGCATTGAGATTTGTGGCAATGAGTTAGTCACCCATGACAACAGCAAAGTCTACTGCCTGTCTAAATTGTCACGTGGGCATATGAGTCATGACATGTCGAGACTGTTGTCTGATTTTTGTATAACTGTGAGAATTGCTGGATCCTGGGTCCTTCTCCTTGTTGGGACACCCCACTCCCCAACTTTTGTGTTCATGGTTTGTGGGTCCATGCATTGATATGAGAACAGTGTCAAAATGCTATTTGCCTTTGAACTACACGGTTTCCTGCTTTGGGTGAGTTGAACTAAATACGCACTGAGCACTTTTTGTTAAACTAAAATATTAGCTCTTTCTCTATACATGTTAGTCTCTAGGGGCTATAAACAAAAGGAGCTTCTAGACGTCAAGTCAGTTCATAGAATTTTCTCCAGACATAGCAGGTGTTTGAAATGAAGTTAGTGTCATGAGTTTCCCATAAACCAATATATTCTTTGAATAGCTGAGATTATACCTTTCCAATTTTTATATCTGGCTCCAATGTCTTTATGTTAATGAAATGCTATTGATAGTAGATGATAGGTTCCTCCCCCTTTCCTTATTGGCCAAATAAGAAACCTTAAATCATTCTGTCCCTTCCCATGTGTTTAAAATAGCTTTACTAAATTGAGAAATCCCAGAATTCCAAAAGATCAGTCTCAAGAAATTGGTTATTCTAGCAAAGATACAAGGTATGTGGACATGTGCACAGACAACTGTGTGCCAAGAGTGTTGAGGGTCAGCCAGCGGGCAAGGGTGGTTCTGTGAAGCTACGTGAGAAGGAGCAACATCTGTGTGAGAAGACTGGGATGGTTTTCTAATGACCGGGCTTTGCAGGGTGAGCACAGGTCTGCAAGGAGGAGATTGGGTTTGAAGCCTGCATAGTAGGGAGACCTGCTCACATTCTGTGAAAGAAAGCCCAGAGGGGCAAGAACAGGTGTTAGGTCTTTGAGACTGGGGAAACACTGTGCTGCAGAGGGGAGAGGGCCTAAGGTGAGAGTGGAGATTTGTGCTCAGTAGCAGTACAGCCCTCCAAGGTACCTAGAAGCTGTAATTGGGACTATAAATCTCTCAGCTGAAGGCACATAAACTGAAAAAAAAAAAAGCAGGGTTGGAAGAAAGTAGTCAGTAATTAAAAATTAATTTGTCAGTAATCTTAGCACTTGGAATATAGAAGCAGGGGGATCATGAATTCAAGACCAGTCTCTGTTACATAGTAAATTCAAGGCCATCATGAGACCTTGTTTCAAGAAACCACGAGCTAAGATGTAACTCAGTGGTAGAACTCTTGCCTAGCATGCACATGTTCTGGGTTCAGTCCTCATCATTGAAAAAAATAAATAAATTTTTAAAGTAGCAGATCTGTAAGATAACGCAGTCTACTGGCCTCATGCATAACATGAGGACTGTAGGTGATAAAGCTGTACTGTGCATAGGGTCCATGCTAGAAGAGATTTTATTTAATTAATTAATTTATTTAATTAATTAATTAATTTAATTTATTTATTTTTGGTTTTTTCGAGGTAGGGTCTCACTCTAGTCCAGGCTGACCTGGAATTCACTCTGTAGTCTCAGCGTGGCCTCGAACTCACAGGTTCTCCTACCTCTGCCTCCCGAGTGCTGGGATTAAAGGCGTGCACCACCATGCCCAGCTAGAAGAGATTTTTATCTGCTCTTGCCATAGAAAGAAAAGAAATAGTTAAGTGTGCAACATGATGGATGGATTTACTTCGCTCTGGTAATAATCAGTTAACTGCCTGTACATATCTTACATTATCATATTGTGTACTTTAAGTATACATGACAAAATTTATTAATTAAATGAATTAGCAGTGATTTAGGGCAAAGTTAGAGCTTGAACCTTTGAATCTTGGATAGTAAAGGTCATAGCTTGGGGAATGGGTGCTGGAACTACCTTCGACATCTATTTCTGGGTAGCAGTTATGTGAACTTATATATGGTTACTGTGATGGTTAATCTTGTCAGCTTGAGTAGATTTATTGTCACTATGGAAACATACCTCTGGGTATGTCTATGAGGGCTTTTCCATAAAGGTTAAACTGAAGAGGGAAGACCTACCCTGAATGTGGCTGACATCATCCCATGGGCTAGGCTTCCAGACTAAATAAAGGGAGAAAGCTGAGCTACCAATATTCATATATCTCTATTTTCTGACCGTGGCTGCCTTATACTTCCTGCCACCATACTTTCTCCACTAGGAAAGACTGTATTCCTTTGAACTATAAGCCAAAACAAACCCTTCCTCCACGAAGTTGTTTCTTGCTAGAGCAATGAGAAGAGTGACTAATACCATCACAGTAACTAATACAGTTACACACGGAGCCATACACTTAAAATTGGTGTGTGTTACTGCTCCTAAGTAATACATTAAAATGGAGGAAGAAGGGAGAGTCTGTACCTTCTTAGGACTGATAAGGAGGGATAGAATACCAGGAACAGAAACTGATGCCCCAACTAAGGCCAGGCCTGGACCCACTGACACTTTAGTACATGCTGCTGAAATGGCATCTGATTGGATGTAGGAGATGGGAAGTAAGAGGTCCCCGTTGTCTGGAGAGGCTTCCTGTCCTGAGGAAGAGTATATGTCCAAAGCCACCACTGATGAGGGAATACCCAAGCATGTTCACAAGACTGAGACTGCCAGCTCCAAAGCTTACAGCTGAGATGGAGTCTGGGGCTCTGGCAAGATGCCCTGGTTTTCACTTTACCCCTGATGGTGATGGCAAGGCACACAGAAGTGTTTTTCCTTCAAGTTCTTTATCTTGTAAAGTAATTATGAATATTAGCTCCATGTTTTCATATATTTATATGACTCATGTTTGGGCCTCAGATGAAATGCCACAGTGGAGCTGTAATTCAGCCACTCATAGAGGGGAGCCACTTTCTCTCCAGGTAGCCAGGATGTTGACAAGAGTAGGGCTTGGATGTGGTGGCCTGGAAGGTTATTGGCAGTTTGGGAGGGCGTGGCTTTAGGTCTGAGACTTTTGTTCTCCAACCTCAGCCCTTCAGGGATGTCTAGGGCACACTCTGATCTTCTGTATCATAGGAGGCCTGTGGTTCCAGAAGCATTCTTACAGCTTAGAGTTAACTTAGGAGATCTCCCTTGTCCCTGAGCTTTCCTTTCTTTAAAGAAAATGATGTGCAACACAGACTGTGTCTGGGGCCACTTAAGGACAGAAACCCTGAAGCCCCAGGGAGAGGGATTTGGAGTTTTGCATTGCTATAGAGAAGCTGGTTCAAAGTAGTCAGTGACTAGCTGGGAGGCAAGTCTGGCTTTGGTTAAGACCGTAGTGGTTGCTATTAATGATTGCTAAAGTGCTGCCATCCATGAAAGGCTGGGTCACCCCAGCTCACTCTGTGCCCATTACCATTTCCTGTGCAGCATGACATGTATGGTCTTGGGAAGGAACACTGCCCTGTGGTCAGGTGGGCATCCTGAGGTTTGTTTTAGGCAGTGATAGGTGGTAAAAAGAGTGATTGCAGGCAGGGCAATGGGTTCTGGAATTGTATATTGCCTGCCTGAAAACAGGGCTCTAAAACAGCTCTTAGGGTTAATATTCAGTAGCATATCCTCTTAGGATTCAGTACATGTCTCACATGGAGAAGAGAATGAGAGCAGCTTTCAAGTCTGATTTTGTGTGAGGTTCAGGAATCTATCCATGGGTTTCTCTTTTCCTGTCTATCAGGTGGGAGGCAATAATGGACTACAGAGACTCCTGAAGCTTTAAACTAGGCATTTTCAGCAATCATTAGTTACTTCTCCCAGGGAAGTAATTTTCCTGAAGTCTTTTTTTGCTGGTGGTAAAAATATTTTTTAAATAGTGGTTATTGGACAACAAACTATAGTACATCTGTGCAGGGGAATATCACTCAGCAATAAAAAATGCATAAAATGTCACTGAGTGTGGTAGCATGGATACATCTCAAAAGCATTAGGCTGAGTAAAGAAGCCAGTCACAAAGCATGACCTATTATATGATTCTATTCATGTGCTATTCTGAAAGAAAACACTGATAAGAGAGAAAAGATCATTCCTCACCAAAGCTAGCAGAGGGGAAACTTGGTTATAATGGTATAGCTCAGGGGGACCTTTGACTGATGGAACCATTGTGTGCCCTGCTTTGCTATCTGCATAAATCCACAGACCTCTGTAAATACATCCAATTAAACGCTAAAAAGAAAATTTTGCTACTAAATAATTTTAGAATTTTAAAAGAAGTAGCAGCCTAGGGATATCACTCAATGTTTTTGCCTAGCATACACAAAACACTAGGTTCAGTCCCCAGAAGTGCATAAACTAGGTGTAGTGGCACACACCTGAAGCCCCAACACGGGAGATGGATGCAGGAAGATCAGGAGTTCAAAGACATTCTTAGCTACATAGCAAGTTCAAGGCCAACCTGGGCTACATTAAACCTTGTATATCTAAAAGAGAAAGGGAGAGAGGAATGAAGGGAAGGAGGAAGGAAAAAGAAAGAAAATAAATGTGAGATCAGTAAAGCAGGTGAGATTAGTACCCAGTCTGATTTTGCTTGGTGGCTTACTGTGGAGGAAGACTCTTCATTCAAGATATCCACTCAGACTCCTGGTGGGCCTGAGGCTATGGGTACATGTCATATCTTGACTAGAGAGATGAAAAAACTTAAGAAGGCTAAATCAGAGATACATAGCTGTATAAATACAGATGAATTATCCTGAGAATCCCCCCACCACTGGCCACCCATCTTATCCATCATTGTGTGACCCCTTCAGAATCTCAGTGGTCCCTTTGATTCCTGTGATTTCTATGGCTAGGCTTCACTGGGTGGTTCTCTTACTCCTGTGGTCTTGTCTGGGCCTATAGTCATCAGAAGCATGGTTGAACTAGATTGAGTGAGATGGCCATGTGCTAGGCTGTAGCAGCCCATGCTGGCTGTCCTCTGGTAAGTCATCTGCAGTTACTGCCTGAAGAGCATTGATTCTCCGTGTCGTTGGAATTTCCTAGAGCATGGTGGCTAGGTTCTGAGGGCAGTGCTCTAAGAAACAAAGGGAAAGCTGTTTTTAAAGCCTGGGTCAAGAATTTTGAGACTGGCACTCCTGTCATGTTCTACTGGTTAAAGTTAGTCATGAAGCCAGCGCAGTTTCACAGGTAGGGGAAGGAAGTTCTGCCTGTCATAGACAGGAGGGCATGCAGATAAAGGCAGATGGGGACTATGAAGCCATCCTTGGGAACTGGCTCACTCGTCTCCCATTATAATCGGTTAAGCACCCACCCCATGGTCAGTCAAGCATATGACTGGACCTACAGCTGCAGTAAAGAAAGGCACTGTTGTGTCAGAAACTGGATTTGGTTTTTCTCTGGATGCACAAGCCCTTCTTTACAGAAGTGTTGACACTTGTCCACCCCCTTTTGGATGGTGTGTGAAAATTCAGTCCTATCTTGAAAATCAGGTCACTGGGGGTCGTAGCTTTCCAGAAATTCTGTATTTCATTGCCCAAACCCTGCAAGATTCAGTTAATGACAGAGCAGGGTTTGCTGGGGACCTTTCTTCTGAAACCCAGTCATCGTGCTGTCATCACCTAAATGAAGTCTTGACTTGCCTGGCAGCCAAATTTAGTTCATTTCCCAGTGTAGCATAATGGGCTCCTTGGAACTGTGTCCCCAAGGCTTCCAGAATTTTCTGCCCCTCCCGGGTTTCTCTGACCATGGTAACATTCAAGGATGCATCTCACCTCCATACATCTTTCCTGCCCAGGCCCATCAGGACATCTCAGGTTTCATGTGGAATCTTCTGTGAGAGGAGTGTAGAAATGATGCCACAGCCCTTGGACTCTCCGGAAATGGGTGACACGTTGTGGGGCAGTGGGATCAAGCTTGTCATGAAGAGTGCTTCCTGCTGCTTTGTCCTCACTCTGGTGCCAGCCCCCAGAAGAAATATTTCCTTTCCGCTTGATGTTTTGTGACAAGTGGAAACTATAAAATAAGCATTTGCTTATGAATTAATTTTTGGCACATACAGGGCTCAGTAAGCCTCACAGCCCTTTATATCCGTCCTTCAAGTCCTTGCCAATTTCTGTGTTCCTTCCTCCTAAGATGTTCCCACGGGCACCTGGGGGACGTGCCTTTCACTTCCTCTTCCCTGCAGTGGGACAGGGACTGACCTTACCTGGAATGTGGAGGAGGAAAGTCTATTTTTGAACACATGTGGCTTTTTTAAAGAAGCAAATACAGATATTTGGGGATTTATGTGCTAATGTGATTACAGGAAACCTCATATCAAACTAAGAGGAGAAATATGTTTTTGGAGTGTGTAGCATATGCACGTGTGTCTGTGCATGTATGTGTGCACAGGTAAGCGCACACGCACACATGCAGCTGCCACAGTCAGATGTTGGTATCACTCTCAGTCAGAATCTCTCACTGAACCTGGAGCTTGTACTATTTTTCCATGAGACTGGCTGGCTAGGGAGCCCCAAGGATTCCCCTGTCTCGACCTCCCTCAGTACTGGGGTTACATGCCAAGCGTTTTACATGGGTTCTAGAGATTGAACTCAGGTCCTCGTGCTTATGCAACAAGTGCTTTTACCCCACTGACCCATCTCCCCAGTCTATAAATCTTGTTTTGAGGTAGGGTCTCACTCGAACCTGGGATGATCTAAAACTCACTCTGTAGCGCAGGCACGCCTTGAGCCTATGATGATCCTCCTATCTCAGGTGAGATTACAGATGTGAGCCCCTGTGCTCAGGTCCATAAATACATTTTTTTTTTTCTGGGGCAGGAGAGCTGGCTCATTGGTAAAATGCTGTCCACACAAGAATGAGGACTTCTTAAGGTCGGGTCGCCCACACCCACGCAAAATGCTGAGTGTGGCTGTGTACACGTGTAATCCCAGCACTGAGGAAGTAGAGACAGGCAGATCCTCCAGCTTGCTGGCTAGTGCATCCCGAGCTCTGGGTTTAGTGAAAGACATTGTCTCAAAAAAGTGTCATGGAGAGTGATTAAGACACTGGCCTCTGGCCTCCATGCACATGTGCTCACACTGGCATTGTACCCATGCCCATGTATGCCCACATGCTCATACAGACTGCTCACCCACACATGGAGACTTTCCCCCCCCCTTGGGATACTTGCAATGACAGAAGCACAGTGAGTTTTCTACATCAAGTAGCAGCCCACGGTTATTGCTCTGCCAACGTCTAGGTTACAGCCACACCCAAACGAGCTTTCCTTTCTGCACGTACACAGCTGGAGATGGAAAACGAGAGAAGCGCTTCTTTTAGAAACTGGCCTGCAAGTTCAGCCTGACAGGGGGATCCTTAGTTCATGGGGCCTTCCTTCCACCACTTTTTGCTTTTTGAGGTTGGCTTAAGAGATGAACCCAAGAGCCTAGTCTTGGATGTGACATCTCAACACTCCTTCTGGAAAACTCACTGCAGAGCACAGTATGGAAGGAACACATTGCTGCAGCTGCCTGTGACCTCAGATAGCAGAGAGATGAGGGTGGAAAGGATGGTTTGATTTTTCTGGCAATGGAAGGCCAGCTTATGAGGAGATCAGCCCCTGTTTGACAGGGCAGTCACCCTGAGGAGGAGGAAAAGATTGGTGTGAGAGTGAGTTACGTAAATGGGTGTTGTTTTTGGCAAGCAAGTTAGAAATGAGTCACTTGTGAGTGGTATTTTCTAACCTCAGGTTTTATCCATGTGGGAAAGAAGAGAGCTCGCCATGGAGTCAGGGACAGCTTTCTCCACAGCATGAAGGGGCTTGGAACTGTTGGGATTAAAGAAGTTGGGGGCATCTGGCCATCTTCAGCAGACTTCTGAGGGACTGTGCCTGCCAAGTGAACAGTGAGTCTGAACAATGAAGCTGCCCCAGGTTGGCCAGAAATCATGGATACAGATGCCAACTCTTTGAGTGCCAGTGTTCCTTTGAGAAGCGATGGCATCCATCTTGAGAGACTTGAGGAGAGACCTTAGAAAGAGGAACCTGTCATGTGAAGGACCTTAGCCTCCAGGGTAGAACTGCTTGTATTAGAATCCAGGCTTTGACACTGCTAGCCTTGAGTGACCTTGGCTTTGAAACTTAGTTTTTCATCTATAAAATTAGTTAGAAAGCACAGTCCCTTCCATCCAGACTTGTCAAGAGGATTAGAGAACAAGGGGAGGAAGTGTCCAGGAGACCTGTACAGGGCTGCTGGTGGACCATCTCCCCGCCTCTGCCCTGAGCTACCTCAGGCTTCTAGGCAAGTCCTATATCTCTATATATATATATATATATATATATATATATATATATATATATATATATATATATATATATATATATATATATATATATATATATATATATATATATATATATATATACACACACACACACATATATATATATATATATATATATATATATATATATATATATATATATATATATATATATATATATATATATATATATATATATATATATATATATATATATATATATATATATATATATATATATATATATATATATATATATATATATATATATATATATATATATATATATATATATATATATATATATATATATATATATATATATATATATATATATATATATATATATATATATATATATATATATATATATATATATATATATATATATATATATATATATATATATATATATATATATATATATATATATATATATATATATACACACACACACACATATATATATATATATATATATATATATATATATATGTACTAGAGATGACTTGAGAGAACCAGAAGGTGAGGAACTTTGACTGTCTTTGCTGTGAGCTACTAACATGGGCAGCTATTTTGGATGAAGTGGCAAGCACACAGCAATGCAGTCACTTCTCTGTGGTCCACTGTGCTCCCTGGCCCAGCCTTCCCTCCTCCCTTCTCTCTAATTCCTTTGACATAATCATATTACTCTTCCCTCCATTCCCAGGAAATCAGTGTGGCATTGAGAAAAGGTCATTTAAGATTACTGATACAGATCCTGATCTTGAGATAGAATCTCAGAGTTACCTTGCTGGGTTACATGAAACTTGAACTAACTCTTCTTCAAAGGAAAAATGACAACTCCCAGACCTCTGTCCTGACTGTCCCTAATGAAGCTGTCCAAATAACAATATTTAACTCCAGACCTCTGTCCTGACTGTCCCTAATGAAGCTGTCCAAATAACAATATTTGGCAAGTCATTGACCTAAGAGCATTCAGCTTTGAAGATCAAGGAGGAGACAGTGCTATAAAAATTATCAGCTTCATTCATCTGTGATTGCTTTCCAGTTGAGTTATCAAAAACCCAGTCATTAAGTAGTCCTAGGGACAATTTCTAGGGAAATTGAGGGCCCGATATTATTCTTTCCTAAATGGTAAAGTCAATAATAGAACAGAGGATTTAGTGAATCTTCTGATTTGTTTGTGTGTTTGTTTGTTTTTGGTGAAGTGGTTAGACCCAGAAGTGTCTAGGGGATGCTCCTTTTTCTCTTATACCCACATTCAGTCTATTTAAACCTCTCTGGTTGCCTGTACTAGAGATGATTTGAGAGAACCAGAAGGTGAGGAACTTTGACTGTCTTTGCTGTGAGCTACTAACACGGGCAGCTATTTTGGATGAAGTGGCAAGCACACAGCAATGCAGTCACTTCTCTGTGGTCCACTGTGCTCCCTGGCCCAGCCTTCCCTCCTCCCTTCTCTCTAATTCCTTTGACATAATCATATTACTCTTCCCTCCATTCCCAGGAAATCAGTGTGGCATTGAGAAAAGGTCATTTAAGATTACTGATACAGATCCTGATCTTGAGACAGAATCTCAGAGTTACCTTGCTGGGTTACATGAAACTTGAACTAACTCTTCTTCAAAGGAAATATATACACACACACACACACATATATATATATATATATATACACACACATACATACATCTCTTCCGGCCATTCAACAAAGAAGAAAGAACTAGGCAGGAGGAAAAGACAAAGGGACAATTTTTTGGAGGTAGAATTTTCATCTTCTTCCTTCCAATAGGAAGTAAACCTGTAGGCAGGAGTTGGTTTAAAAAGATGACTTTAAAGGAGTCCTCAAATTTTGCATAGCCTCTAAATGAATAAAGAGCAGAAAAAAAAATGTCAGAAGACTTGAAAGCAGTTGCAAACTGATCCATCATTTCATGTCACCCTACTGAACCTATAATAAGTGTAGGTTTTCCCTCCTGCTTTCTCTTCATTCAAGCCTAGCAAGAGGTCTGCACCTTTCTGAACTTTTACTCGTGGCTCCTGAGTAGGGAATGCCAGGCTGACAGCAGATTCCCCTGTGTTGTTTTGAGGTAGGGTCTCTCCTCAAATTCACTATGTAGTCTCAGGCTGGTTTCAAGCTCACAGAGATCCTCCCACCTCTGCATTCCAAATTCTGAGTTTAAAGACATGAGACACCACACCCAGCTTTCTTGCTTGATTTAGCATATAGCTGAGATACTGACAGACAAAAGTTTTATTGAAACACAACCATGTGCCATCCTCTACTGAGATCCATGACAGAATTCATGCACACACGCAGAAGTGAGCAATTGGAATAAATGCTATGATCCTCAACATCTAAAATGTTTACCTTTTTGGTCTTTCAGAAAATGTTTTTCCAATGCCTGAGTTTGCTTAGCATCTATTGCTAGATAATAAACTCCTTAAGGGAAAGAGCCATGACCTTGACTTTCACCCCCTTTGTTCTAAGCTCTTCTCCACTCCAAGATAACAATTGTAGGTTTTAGGTAATATTTATCAGATAAGCAGAATCTTGAGTCCCAAGTGATTGTGGCTACTTATTCAGCTAATAACTAGGAATTCTGAAAAACAAGGGTATTTTCTCGCTCTTTCTGTCTTTCCCCTCCCTCTTCTTTTAAGTGGGGCCAGGTATGTTGTATTTGTGGCAGACCATTTCCTTCCTAAAAGCAACATCTCCTTCCCCTTGAACATTCCTCACCCCTGCTTACTACCTTTCAACCCACATCCAGAAGGCAAGGTAAGGCAATCATCCTTAGGGAATTGTACTTGTGACTAAGAGTCCACGTACCTGAGATTCCAAACTTGTGATCTGTATAGTCCTTTCTGTCCATCCTACCCAAGGGCATCCATTTTAAGGTTAGTCTCTTCCTTATATCCTCATGCTCTATTTCTGTGTCTCCCACAAAGTGGAGAATAGAGAGACCCCTTGAGGCATGTACAGTTACCTTTGAAATATTTAAAGTGTTGGGACCTTAGCTCAGCCTGTTTGTCTCCTTTTCCTATATACCTCTTGCCCAATCTCATTTGTTCATAAGACTTCCAGTCAGCATATGTACCAACAACTCCTGAAGGTATTGCTTCTGGTCCCACCTGTCTGCTAGTTTCTAGATCTCTGTTCATGTCCCTTCCATTCATTTCCACCTGTGTTAGCTCTAAGTTAATGTGACCCCATCTTCAGAGTCCTCCCATAGAGGACAGAATCTGTTGCCATGCTGATGAAATCGGTGAGTATCCTCTAAGATGAGGTTTCTATACTTGCTCCCACATTCACTGTCCTGCGCTGCACCTGTTCACCAGTCCTGGGTTGGGCCCTGCTCTGTGTGGCATGTGCCCAGTTACCCTTCACCTAGCAGGCTCCTCAAACCCTGAATGAAAGGTCTCCTGTACTGGAAACTTCCTCAGTAGTTCCTACCTCTGGGCAGTGCTTTATTTAGCATAGCAGTGCCCACACCTCAATTAGGATTGGGTTATCAAGACGGAGGTTGGGTCTTCTTGCCACATCCAGTGCCCTAGAGAAGTTTGCTCATGTGCTTGATAGAGCAGGTTGAGCCTATGTGGAGAATCAGCTCGTGTGGCTGTGCTGCACTGGGCATTGTGGGAACTTATTGAGAGTCTGGAGCACACTCAGCTTAGCATGGTGCCTGACACGTAGCATCACTGGTGAGCAGCAACACTCACCAAGAGGAATTCCCTCTCTGACCAGGGAGACGGAACTCTGCCTAACTCTAGTATATGCACTATGGCAGATACTCAATGTTCTCTGAAGAAATATACATTCTGGCCCTGTGTGCCCGTTTCTTTAGCCCATCTTACCATTACTGAATGCAAACAGTTCCATGGCTTGTTAATGGTTTATAATTTTAATGAAGTGTGAAAGAATTAAGTTTATCTGAGCCCAAGGGAAATAAATACATAATATCAATTTGGAGAAATATCTTTGTGGTGCCAGAACTATCTCATGGGCTAATTTCCTTTTTTCTTCTTAATAATACCTCTGGACTGTAATGTGCTGAGAGCTTGGCTAAGTGCTGTTTCTGCCTGAGCATACCTCCTTTCTCTTCTTGGCAGTCCTGTGGGGTCGGTGATGCTGTGACCCTTTTTCGCTGATGAGGAAACAGGATCCCAGAGGTCAAGACACTTACTGAGAATCACAGAGCTAGCTGGTGGATGCATTGGGGTTATTTCCTGGTAGATCCATAGTTTTGACCTCTCTATAGTGCTGCTTAGCTCTCTAGCTCAGAATCCTCCACTGATTTCCCTGCTGGCACTGATGTGGTCCCACTCCCTTCCGGGAGCTTGCTCCCTCTTGCCAGGCAAAGTGGCATCTGTGGTTGTGGCATCTGTCTTTGAAGGACGCTCTGCTGTCCTCATGCCTCAGAAATGGCTTGAGTCTTTGATATTTTGTACTTTGTTTATAAACCGGGTCGTGAATATCAGAAGAGAAGCTATGAAAGACTCTTCCTTTCAGCCCAAGTACCTGTCAGTTGCCAAAATTAAAATCATGTGTGCCACATGTGCATCAAGTTCCAGGTTCCCAGGTCCATGACGGTGAATGACAAGAAGACTCTTCTGGGCAACTCCCCTCCTTGGAGGTGGAAAGTCACTCATTTAATTAGAGCTCTTGTCAAAAGTTAGATTATCAACAACTTTTGTTTTCTACTTGCATCTAAAGAAGCATATGTTCACTGGCATAATGTAAGGCTTATTAGATCTCAGCTTTTGCCCATTTTGCAAAGAAGCTAAATGTACTAGATATCCCCCCCCCCCCACACACACACTGCTTTTCTATGTCTTGGCTGGTTTGCATGTTTGCAGAAAGGACAAGAAAGGAGGGACTTCTTACCCCATCACATGCCCACAACTATGCCTGGTGCTGTCATGTATTTTAGCTGGGCTACATGGGTGGCCCCTGTTATAGATTAAGAAACTATGTGCCAGTATAGCCGTGCATCTTGCCCACAGCCACCTAGTGGGCAGAGCTGAGATTTGAACACAGGTCTTTCCCCTTCTAAAGTCTCTCAGATATCTACCATGCTACTCAATCTTTCAGTCATATGGGGTTGGGCAGCAAGAAGCCAGTCAGGAAACTATTCACAGTGATGCTGTGTGAGATAGCAGCAGTGTCTGTCTTATCGTTGGGGGTGAGGAAAGGCTGTGCTGCTTATGTGATCTGGCAAGCCAGCTTTTACATTTCGGTTATAAAGTAGTCTTATAAACCCATACAATGGAAACATGTTGTTTGACAATAATGCATAGCTTTTCTTTAGTTTCTGTTGGTACCCTTCTTAACAGTAGCTTTATCTGGTCAGAGGTAAACTTGCCTCAGTGCTTTAAAAAGAAAAGGCACCCTCATTTATTTATAACATTTCTTGGGGGTTTCTTGAATTCACCTTGGGGCAGAGGGATTGTTGGCAACCCCTTCTACTATTCCCAGCTCCGCATGTATGTGTGAGGTGTATGGCTGTTTTATGTTTACAAGAGGAAGTATCCCATTTAGTTTTATTTTCACACTAAAAACCCAAGTGTTAAGAGAACATGGTGTTTTAACACTCCCTCGGTTATCAGCTGCAGAGCGGAGGTTGCATATTGTCACATACAGTTTTCGGAGTACATTTCTACATTTGTTACCTGGCAACATTGCTTCATCGGCACATGAAGATGTATTGGCTCCTGCCAGATCCTCTCTCTCCATACTGTAGCAGGGAGAAAGCCTGTTCCTTTGTAGGGATGGAGAACAGGAGGCAGCACAGGGTTGATGGGCTCAGTGAAAAATGAGCTCATTGTGCTTTAGTGACATGACCAGACCACAGGTTGTTTTGGCTCAGCAACAGCCAGTTGCCTTAAATACTGTGTCTGGTTTCTCACATGTCTGACAAAGGGCCTGTATAAGGTAACCATGAATAAGTACTACTAATTTTTTTATCTTCTAAAACTTAAGAACAAAATGCCCAAGTCTTATTATGATCATTACACAAATCTTGTAAACTCGTAATGCTGGAATGGAAATGTCTTGAATTGCTTACATTTGATCTACAGCCCCTTGCTTGATTTAGACATTGTGTTTTCTGGCCACCTGCGACTTCTGATGAAAAATGAAATCCCATAGTAGTAATGATAGCCACAGCATCTCTTGCTAAGGTCACTCTGAGCTGATCATAGCTCTGCAGAGTGTATTGCTTAGCAGCAGCATACATTGAGACACTGCACATAGAATTTGAATGCTTAAGTGAGCCCTCCATGTAACTCTGGGATCTCCATAGCATGCCCCTCATCTGTCTAATGTCTTACTGCCTGACCTTTGAAAACACTGGCATTTGAAGCCCTCATATTATAGGTTTGAAAGTTCTCCCAGTTCATGCTATAGGTTCTAAGACACACAAAAAGCTTTCTGAGACCAAGGGCATTAAATTCTCCAACACCTATAATGTTGTCTTGAAGAATTCTTGCTAGAAAAAAAGTTTCCATGATAATGGATTTTGAAACAGTTTGGTGGGATCAACAGGTTAGACAAGAAGTCAGTCATGGGGCCCAGCAGCCTAGCCAGTAAGCACTTCCTTAGAAGGAAGACCGATAGTCTGCACCTGAGCCAAGGAGGCGTTTGGGCCAGGGGTGGATCTCGCCATGTTGGCCCTTGCTTTGTGTTTTCCAGTACAAGGTTCACTTCTCTTAAAAAAAAAAAAAAAATTGCAAGAAGAGAGAGAATATAAGAGTGGGAGCACCAGGGCCTCTGGTGCAAACAAACTCCAGATACACCGCTTTGTGCCCCTGCCTTTACATGCGTACTGGGGAACTGAACCCAGGCTGTCAGGCTTTGCAAGCAAGTGACTTTAACCACTGAGCTATCTCTCCTGCCCGTGAGGTTCATTTCTATCTGTTGATGGAGGAAGAAGCCTTCTCAGTCAGCTAGACTCACTGTCGTCTAACTGTAAAGGAAAAAGAAGACTAATGATGATTTGTACCCAGAGGGTTTCAGAACCCTCAGCTGTGACACTTCACCTATTAGAGCCAGTGCTTAAGTGGTTACAGGGCACTTGCCTCTGGGTGTTAAGTTTAATTCTCAATTTTTAGCTTTCATCAGGAAATATTCTAAGAGGAAGTCCCAAGATACTTTACCTTTTGAACCCCTGAGAGTCCATAACTTGGACCTAAGTTCCCTTAACTTGGAAATCTGTGTCTTGCTGTTTAAATTTTAAGATAATTCTGAACTGGATTAGTGTCCTCAACCAACAGGCCGAGACGAACTCTAAAGAAAAACCAGGTCATACTGCATGTTTTTGGTGAGTGCAGGAATCAACAAAGAAGTGTTATGTAACGTCTATTTATATCCTCCTTGCTCACTATCTGCAGGCAGACAAGAGTCGCCGAGCAGGGATTTAATGAGCTCTCTGGGTTTGCTCACCTTCCTGAGCTGGTAGGAGCCAGCTTGTTCTCAAATGCGTCAGTAAGGAATCTGGCTGTGGGTGGGCGGCCTGGGGTAGGTGGACTGCGTTGTTGCCATGGTATTTTTTAATTCCCCTGCCTCTCATAGATCTCGCTCCCCCTTTCTCTAACTCCTCCCCCTTCTTTTTTTCTCTTTTCAATCCATAAGCTTCCGTGTTTCTCACACCCACTCGCGATTTCTTGGAGCTGCCACCGGAAACAGACTATTTTCCCTCCTCCTCCCTAAGAACTCCCCCATTGTGTAGCTCCAGGACCTCACCTCATTTGAGGTTTTTCCTCAGGTGCATTTTCCCACCCTTGCTTGTCTCTCTCTCTCTGAATTTTCATAAGCACTCCCTCCATTGGAGGGGTCTCTCCTCCCCTATGGCCTGATAGTGGTCTTCCGTCTCTTGCTGGACTGCTCCAGAACCAGGCGGATGCTGCTTCTCCTGGGTAGGCAGATGCCCTGTGGGAGAGAAGCTGTTTGTGTTTCCCTGCACCCGGGTCTGCGCTCTGGCCCTGGGCTGAGTGATCTGTGTCTCCTGTGTTGCTATGAAATAGAACTACCCATGTTATAAAATGGACTCACAAGATAACTAGAGAATGCCCCCATCCAATAATAACTCCTGGATTATTTGGGCAATTCCTTCTAGATGAAGGTTACAGACGCAAATTATTCAACCTAAATTTTCAAAAGGGTGCATTGAGGTGGGTAGTTCAGTCGATAAAGCTCTGGCCCTGCGAGTCAGTTAAGGTGCCTTCTGTAGTCACTGTACTCGGGGCTAGACGGAAGACAGAGATAGGAGAATTTCCCAGAAGCTCACACACCAGCTGACCCAAGAAACATGGGAGTGAACAACAATCAGAACGAGAGACCCTGCCTCAAATGAGGAAGGAGGCTAGGACCGACCTGAAAGTTGTCCTCTGCCATCATACAAATGTACCTGCGTGCACATACCTGAACGCACATACACTGAAAACTGGAAGAAAGGAAGAAAAGTAGTGAGCTAGGAATATAGCTCAGTGGGACATTGTGTGTGTGGCATGTATGAGACCCTGGGTTCCATGAATTGATCCCAGCACCATACTCAGCAGAGAGCCACACTTGCTGCCTGAGAACTCTGGCTGCTGGGAGGGAGGCAGGTTATCAAGGCTTCTGAGATGGCCTTGTGTTGACCCTCACCCTCTCACAAGAACATAAACTTACAAGTTTTGAAGGGAAGTTGGAATGAGACATTCATAGAAAATAATAACTAGTTCCATGAGAACCAGCTTAAGAAATAAATACAAATAAATAAAAATTTAAAGTTAAATCCACCCCTGCCTTGCTTAAGAGTTGAGCAATCCTTCGTAGCAGTAGCTTGTGTGGATAATCAAAGGCAACTGACTTCCCTTTATTAACTTGGGCTACAGACATCTGCATAAAATAGCCCCGGATTCCAGACCATGTAGGTAATTTTTTTCCCCTCTGAGTAACTGGAGGGACTTTCCCTTTGGAAATCTTCCAACAGCGCTGACTTTATGGTTGAGGCTATTATTTCTTTTGCCTTCCCAGTGCTAGGGATGGCACCCAGGGGCTTGAATATGCCAGGCAGGAGCTCTACCACAGAGCTGTCCTTAGCCTCAGTACTATTTTCCATTAGAACAGGCCAGCAGCTTGATTCCTCATGTGGGGGACATTCAGAGCCACCTGGCACACAGATCTGGAGCCCCCACTTCTGATTGCTATTCACAGCTGGCTGGCTCTTGTGCCTAGACTCTTCTGTCCTCAGGGAAATCTTTACATCCATTTCCTAAGGTCAGGGGCTCTCTGTGTTTTACCAGTTTCCTATCCCTAGGTTTTAGACTTGATTTATCAGTGTGGCTCACACACTGAAGGCTGTGGTCTCATGACCCATATGAAGTCTCATGCCACCAACACTTTAAAAATATATGATACTACAGTTCAGGAAGGATGTGTTTCAGTTACTCTCACCAGGCGGTGTTTGAGAAATGTATTTTTATTAATGTTCTTGCAACACAGGCCCACAAACTGCTCAGCCCAGAGCTTGTAGCTGTTGATCCTGGGGAGGGAGCCAAGGTTTGAGGCAGAAGGCCTCACAAAGAATTGTCCTTCCTGCTCCCAAGTTAATGATGCAGACAGCTGTGGCAGTGGGGCCCAGAGTAGTTAACAGTTAACTGGGTGGATTAAGGAACCTCAGCCCAGCTGAGCCCAACACAGAGTTATGAGCAAAATCCTGATAAGCCTATGGGGTGGGGGGTGGGGAACAGTGCCACACCAGCCACCTTCGGCTGGCCCCTGCCTTGTGGCATTTACCCATTGAGCATGAGTTTGAATATTTACTAAATGCCATACAGAGTGTCTTGTGAAAAGTTGGGGACAGATCTGTGTGGGTCCTGGCCTCTAGGAGCTCGTCATCCAGTGGGTAAGGTGGCTATAGAAGCAGCATAGAGAAAAACTGAGTAGATGAAGAAGTAAGCAAGGTCCTTTAATATGGTCAGGGCAGGTTTCTCTAAGGTGGTGCCATTTATGCCGAGACCTTACAGATGGGAAGAGATGAGAGCAGGAGTGTTCTCGACATATGGGCTGCCCTGGCCGGGTTTGGTGGAGGAGGCCAAAGTGGCAGGAGCACTGCACAGGGTGGGGAGCAGCATGAGGTGACCTCTTAGCCATGGTAATATGCCTGTCATCAATTGGAAGATTGGATTAGGTGATCTCCCAGCTCCCTGCCAGCCCCTAGTCAGTGCTTCTAAAGGGCACCAAGTTGGCTCTGGCCTGTGACCTGCTTGAATACACAGTGCTGTTTGCCAGGGCTATAATATACTGAGCAGCGCTTGACCAGATGAACACCGTGTAATTTCAGCCTGCTCACTTCCATCCATTTGGCCATCTGCACATTTCACTGTTGGATGCTTCTGAGGCCAGAGGGACATTCCCAGAAGGGCCAGCACATAGTGGAACGGGCCTGCTGGGCTGGGAAATGCGAACGTTCTAGTGTGTGTCTTGGGGACCAGCTTCTGGCTGTGCTGAAATTAAGCTGAGCACAAGGCCTGGAGATGGCTACAGGTGCTCCACAGACAAGGCATGCACTTTGTCGATGTTTTCTTTTCTGCTCTTGGCATGGCATAGGGTATTTATTTTTCTTTGGATTTTATGGTTGAGTGGACTTGTCACAGTCAGGTGTGTTGAGAGCAGGGAAGGACAGGGGCTAGTTACTGAATCCTGCCAGGTATCAGGTACCGTAGGGGCTGTCACATGCTCCTCCCAACAGACTGCTCAGGCAGCTCTTATCCTCCCTCTTCAAGCTGGACTTTAATAAATGGCCTATCAAACCCACCCAGTTCCCAGTTCATTCATCCCCGTTCACACATCTCTGCCTTGCTAAGGATACAGGATATAGTCAGCCTCATGACTTCTGACTGGGCAAACACAGAAAATGGATGGGCCAAGGAAGAATATTTTTTGTTGTTGTTTTATTGAGGTAGAGTCTCACTCTATCCCAGGCTGACCTGGAACTCACTCTGTAGTCCAAGGTATATACCACCATGCCAGCTCCCAAGGATTATTCATGATCTTGGTATAAACTTCAGGTCAAATCCACTGTAACACCAGGGCATGATGACACAAGCTTTTAATCCCAGCACTTGGGAAGCTGAGGTAGGAGGAGTTCGAGGCCACCCTGAGACTACATAGTGAATTCCAGGTCAGCCCGAGCTACAGTGAGACCCTACCTTGAAAAACCAAAAAAAATAATAACTAAACTAAAATAAAAAATCCACTGGCACTCTGAGTCAGGAAATCTTGGTCCCTGACAATGAATTGTCCTTCAGGAAAAAGGATAGACATACAACCTTAGAGTTCGTCCCACAGTTCAACTTCTCAGACCCTCCAGTTCCTACTTCAGGCCTCATTCTTGATACTTCAGATTGCCCTCCATGGGTATGAGGAGAAATAACCAGCAAGGCTACCTCCTCAGCAGGGGTCTCTCCTCCATACAGGGTGAGGACTTCACTCCCACCTCCCTCATCCACCTCCCAGTCTGATACACAGAGTGCATTTCTTATATTGAGCAGCACTTGCACAAATGGGAGCCCTATAACTTCACCCTGCCCACCTCCATCCATTTGGAAATCTGTGTGTTTCTCCGTCAGATGCTTTGGTGCCTCCAGGTACCGCACCTGATGGCTATGTTCATGACGAAATGGGATCCTGGAGTGTATGTGCTCTGATGAAACTGTCATGTCCCAGCATGTATCTTAGCTTTCCTTTGCCCTTTTATTCTTCTTTTCTTTTTTTTAAAAAAGTATTTTTTAATTTATTTTCAAGCAGAAAGAAAAAGAGAATATCGGTGGGGGGGGATGAATGTGCCAGGGCCTCTTGCCACTACAAACAAACTCCAGGTGCATACATCACTTTGTGCATCTGACTTTAGGTGGATGCTGGGGAATTGAACCTAGGCTGGCTGACTTTGCAAGCACCTTTAAGTGATAAACCATCTCCCCAGCCCTCTTTTCCCATTTCTTTGACAAGATCTCCCTATCTAGCCCAGGTCTTAGTCTCCCATGTGCTGGGTTTTATAGGCTTGTGCCTTCACGCTTAGCTCAGTATGCATTTCTTGGTGGTGGAGGCTTTCCAAGCACCTCTTACATCCTTCTTTTGGGGTGTTAAGATGCATATTGGAGACTTAATGTGTGCTCCCTATCACAGATTCCCACAGCAACACTGTGGGCAAGCCCAAACAGGGCTAAAGGATTTCACCCAGATCTCCCAAAGAGACTTGTTGAATTATAGACCCAGAGGGCACTCTCTAAGGCTGCCTATAACTCTGCATCCCTAGATCCATATCTCATATGGCTTGCTGTTCACTTTCTGCTTCTCTGTTTGATCTATGGACTGAGATGCTGAGGTCTTGAATTCTTTGAACAGAAATCTTTGAGATCAAATCTGGATTTATGAATACTTATTATTTTTAAATAAGTCTCATATTCACTCAAAGACCCACCAAAACACCTTCTTACATATATGGAAGTTTACTAAGAAGGTCCTTATTATAGATTACTGTCACTTCCGCATGTAATTTTTTGTCATTTGATTTTTCTTTTTTTTTTTTTTTTGTTTTCCGAGGTAGGGTCTCACTCTAGCCCAGGCTGACCTGGAATTCACTATGGAGTCTCAGGGTGGCCTCGAACTCATGGTGATCCTCCTACCTCTGCCTCCCGAGTGCTGGGATTAAAGGTGTGCACCACCACGCCCGGCGTGATTTTTCTTAATTGCATCAATTTTACTCTGTGTATTAATTACTTCTGTTTTCCATTCCATGGGTCATTTTTTTTCCTAGAAACTGGTTTTTCCCTTCATATCTTTTTTTTTTATTTTATTCTGATTTATTTTGTTTTATTTATTTACTAGATGTAGAAAGAGAGAATGATCATGTCAGGGTCTCTAGCCACTGCAAAAGACTCCAGATGCAAGTGCTACCATGTGCATCTGGCTTATGTGGGACCTGGAGAATCGAACCTAGGTCCTTAGGCTTTGCAGGCAAGCACCTTAACCGTGAAACCATCTCTCCAGTCCTCTTTTTTTAATTTTTAATTTTTATTTTTCAAGGTAGAGTCTCTCTCTAGTCCAGGCTGACCTTGAATTCACTATGGAGTCTCAGGCTGGCCTCAAACTCACCATGCTACTCTTACCTCTGCATCCTGAGTGCTGGGATTAAAGGTGTGCACCGCCTCACCAGCTCTCTTCATGTCTTTGATTATCAAGTACACAGGTGCTAGGGAGATGGCTCATCAGTTAAACGCATTGCTTGAAAATCTTGCTGGCTGGTTCAATTCCTCAGTACTCAGGTAGAGCCGGATGTGAGGTAGAGCTTGCATCTGTGATCCCAAGAAGCCTGTGACAATGGCAGGCAAAACCAGGAGAAACCAGAGCTCACAGGCCAGCTATTCTGACATCCACTGATGATGTGGAGGTCCCTTTGCAGTGACAAGAGACCCTGTCTCAAAGGAGGTAGAACACATAGTTATCCTCTGACCTTTACGGACCCACCACAGCATGTGTACCCACACCAATATGTCCCTACAAAAGACATGGGTCTTTGGCACCATAAGAAGTTTTGTTAGTCAAACTTGGAAAAAACTTGGAGTTTCTTCAACTTCTTGTCAGAGTCATGGGGTTCCCCAGAGCAATGGCTGAGCATCCTCTTTGGAGTCTGATTATACTGTTAAACATTTCTGGAGATAGTGATTGCTGATGGTGTACTTATTCAGTCAGATAGATTGTAAGATACCACCTTTATTATTGTGTTTCTTTGAGACAGGGTCTCACTTTGTAGCTGAAGCTGGCCTCAAACTTGTGGTTCTCCTGTCTCAGCCTCCTATGTCCTGGGATCACAGGAGCATACCACCCCACCAGAACTAGACCTTGCTTTGAGGAAGTAAATGTTGTTGGCTGGGCTGTGTTTGGTGAAAATGTGTAAAACAGTTTGTGTTGTGATCCACCCTGGAGGGAATTTCCCAATAGTGCTAGTATCCATAGGTGCTGGGAGCAGCTCAGCTTCCTGTCTCAGGAGAAATGTGCCTCTTAGAGAACAGGCTGCACTTTGCTGCTTGTAGAAAGGAATTACTCTGTCTTCAAAAACATCATGAAGGTCCACTGCTTGGGCCTTAGCCATGAAGCTTGGTGTCCTAATGATTCCAAATGAGGATATCTTTGTCTCTTACCTCTTGTCTCAGGCAACAAGAGTTCAGGATATACAAGAACATACCCTCTGTCCAGTCATTAAAAGTGGGCTGTTTGTCTTTAAGTGGTTCCACAGTTTAGATGACAATTTCTGAAAAATGACATTGAAGGGCTGGAGAGATGCCTTAGAGGTTTGCCTGCAAAGCCAAAGGGCTGGGTTTGATTCCCCAGGTCCCATGTAAGCCAGATGCACAGGGGGCACATGCATCTGGAGTTTGTTTGCAATGGCTGGAGGCCCTGGTGTACCCATTCTCTCTATCTGTCTGTCTCTCTCAGTCTCTACCTGCCTATTTCTCTCCCTTTCCCTCTCTCTCTCTCTCAAATAAGTAAATAAATAAAAATTTTAAAAACTGTCATTGAAATGCTAATGCTTTTCTAATGCATACTTAGTTCACCTTGCTGGTTTCTACCTTTCCATGTGAAAGTTTTTTCTTAACACATGACAACTAGAAACATCCTCACAGAGGTCAGTGAAGTAAGAGCTGCAGAGGTATGTTTGAAAGACTGTAGACGTTTACTCTGTAAACTAATGCTTACTAAACTAAACTAAAAATGCTTAGCTCTATATCTATAGACATCTGACTGGTTTTATAGCTAGTGAAATTCCAGACCCATTCTATCTATATTTTCTCTATTGTGACAGCTACGGAGAAGTGTTATTAACTGCATGAAAGCTTTCATGACCCACCAAGATCAGCTGGAATTACCACTGGATGTTACTTGTTTAGCCGACTTTAGTCGTCACATAACACCCAGCTCATTCGTGGACCACCTATCTTCTATTCAAGGGCTGCCCCTTTGAAAGGCATATTATTGTTGGATAATAATACCACCTTGTATTTATATCAGGCTTAGTAGGAATTGAAGTTTTTCACTGCTATTTATATCCTCAATCCTGATGGAGCCCCAGCTTCCATATGATGCACACCAGGCAGGTAGCACAACCTTGTTTGTTCAGGTAATGTGCTCCTAGGGCACAAACGAGGCTTAAGAGCATAGGACTGGCTAATGTGTAGGCTTCCTGACCTCCAGTGCCCCAAGGAGCTCATTGCACCCGAAGAGTGTTTCACTGCCTTGTGATTTTTGACATTTGAGTTATGATCATTAGCCTTGGCTTATAAGAAAAAGACTCAGCCTACAGCAGACATCATGTGAGAATGGCTTTGTTGACGATTTATAACCTGCATCCATGGAAACCCCTCAAATGCCAGGATGAGATTATTGGGGAGCCCCTATAGAAAAATATATTAAATGTCATAGGGATGTGGAGGCATCCTCGTGGGTTCCTCTGGCTTGGAGCAGTTCATCCCTATGAGCATAGTCTGTTTATTCCTCAGGGAGATGTGGAGGGTAGGCCTGGGGTGGGCTATAAAAGGTATCCATACGGTGATGGGCTCATTCTGAACAGGAGAAAGCAAGTGGCTCAGGGCTGGGGTGTCAGAGCATGAGGCTGAGTGTGGAGACACCAGCATGACTTACTAGCTACAAGACTGGGCAAGTAACTGAATGTCTTCGCCGAAGCTTAGTTTCTTTATTTGTAGAGGTAGCCATGGTTCCTACCTTATGGGCTAGTTCTGAGGATCAATGAGGAGTATGTGTAAAGTGTGGAGCCAATCAGTGCCTAGCAACCCGAATGTTCGTTTGCTATTCATGGTCATAACATTTACAGAAAGGGTCCCCCAGAAGTGGTAAATCCTCACTAACAGGCAGAGGCAAAAAGCCAGTGGGTGTCCTACATCTTGGTAGCCATTGACATCACTTTGTTCTACCCAGAAGTGCAGGAACAGGTCAGTCCTGTTGAAATGTCCCTTCAAGTCCCAGAGCTAGGGTGAAAAGAACAATGACTCTAAGAAAGAATTTCCAGCAGCTCTTGGAAACTCCATCACTGGCTTTCTGTTCAGCCACATTTTTCAAATTCTTGGACTTAGCCTAAGGACTTAATTCATTTTGCAGCAGATAAGTGAGCATGGCAAGTGAACGTCACGGGCTGTGTCAGCCAGGGTCATGTCTTGTGAGGCGGTCATATGGAAAATCTCATTCTCCCAATTCTCTTAAGACTCGGAGGCATGCTTCTAGAAGGTGGCCCAGCTGCAGGGTGAACATGTTTTTCTCTGGGGAAGGATGAAAGTTCCATAGGCAGCCATCCTAGCCCGGGCTGCTCACGTCAGGAGCTATTCTGGATCACACTCTGCTTCCTCCCACGGCCCTGTCCTGACGGCTGACGTGCCCACAGAGGGGCTCCTCCCAGCGGAATGCCCTAGTGCCCTGGGCAGGTACAGGCAGGTGGCTCACATTCCAGGGAGCACCGTGATCTGGGGTACAATGTTTGTCTTTCTCCTGATATTCCTGAACCCTAGGGCAAATCCTTCTTCCTGATGAGGAAGGTCTCTGCCTCTCATTCATCCTCCATGGATGTATGGCCCACACAGTTTAATTAGGGTTGTGACCTCTTATATTTAAAGGAAGGAATGTTCCACCCACCCACCCCATGTGTCTTCCTGCTGTCTACTGGTTACTCTTGATCTCTGCTAGGCCCTAAGTTCTTGTTATAAATTAAACCAGCCTCTATTTCTTTGCAAGGAATTGATCAGAGGTAGTTGCTGCTGGGCTGTATAAACCATCTCTTTTCAAGAATGACCAGGAAACTTGGTTATGCTGTCCTTTTACTCTGAGACCCTCAGTTTGTTACACCCTAGCTGCTCAATGAGCCCAAGATGGGAAAACTATCTACCCTGACATTGTGAGCTCAGGCTCTGGTTTTAACCAACCATAAGCTAATGTCACAAAGAGCTGCCTTCTGTAGTAAAGAAAGGGAGTCTCCTTGTGGTCTTGGCAGGTCTCTTTTCCTGTGTGGGCCCCAGTTTCTCCATCTAAGTGGGTATTTTGCAAATGCTATGAGCCTGGAATTAGTTCCAAGGAGCAGTTAGGGTGGGGAAAGGGAGGTCTTGCCACTGTTTGGAAGGGAACCCTTTTTTCCTGTCTCTCTCTTACATAAAGGATAGTTTTTGAGATAATACTGAGGAAGAGAGAGCAGAGTTGTCCTGCTGGGAACCGCTGGGCACTGGTGAGCTTGAGCATTGCCAGCTTCCACGTTCCGTGATCTGTATACCCTTTGCTTGTTTTGAAACTTGACTCACGGTAGCCGGTCCTGCTTTCGCGCCTGCTGCTGCCTGGAGGGAGCCAGGGTCGGCAGCCACTTCCTCACCCCTGCCCCTGACCCCACTTCCTCCCTCACGCATGTCATGTGCAGTCCTGCTGTCTCCAGTGTCTCTACTTTCCACCAAGTATTTGCCACTAACTGAGCCTTATATATCCTTTGCTATTCCAGCCTTTGCTCCTGTCTGCCCACCCAGGCAGGTTGTCTTCCTGTTGGTTAAAATACAGGCAGAGTTTCCTGGGGCCCTGCCACAAGCCACTGACCTCTCCTGACCCCAGCACACGTGTGTAGTGTGCTGGGTTTTGAACGATGCTATCTATCTTGGCAATCTTCAGATGCTGATGAGACAGCATCTGTGAAAAGGGTTTTGGCATTGGGTGTGATTTGGAGATAGCAAGAGGGCAAGGACAGGTCAGCAAGGGACGGGCAGAGACTGTTCCCTCGGGTGACCAGAAGATCTCATCTCCATAGCTTTCTAAAGTTCCCCAGCTTACTAGAACCTTAAGAGGCTTTCTTTTTTAATATTTTATTTTTATTTATTTATTTATTTATTTGAAAGAGAAAAAGGGGGGGAGAGAGAGAGAGACAGAGAGAGAGAATGGGCGCACCAGGGCCTCCAGCCACCGAAAACGAACTCCAGACATGTGCGCCTCCTTGTGCATCTGGCTAACATGGGTCCTGGGGAATCAAACCTAGATCCTTTCGCTTTGCAGGCAAATACCTTAACCACTAAGCCATCCCTCCAGCCCATAAGAGGCTTTCTTTAATTTTTGTAACTTATGGGAGCACATGTGTGTGTATGTGTAGACATGTCAGGATATCTTGCCACTGCAAATGAATTCAAGAGACATGTGCTACTTTTTTCAATATTTTATTTATTTACATATATTTTTTGAGACAAGCCCAACAGATGAGTTTTTTATGAGAGAGTTTAAGAGACACACAGAGAGAAATGGCACGCCTCTAGCCTCTACAAATGAACTCCAGATACATGTGCCACCTTGTGCACATGGGCGACCTTGTATACTTGCATCACTTTGTGCATCTGATTGACTTGGTACCTGGAGAGTTGAACATGGATCCTTGGGCTTTGCAGGCAAGCACCTTAACTGCTAAGCCATCTCTCCAACTCCTATTTATTTGAGGGAGGGGAGCAGATAGAAACAATGGGCACATTAGGTCCTCTAGCCATTGCAAATAAACTTGAAATGCATGCACCACCTTGAGCTTCTGTCTTACAGGGTACTGGGGAATCAAACCTGGGTCTTTAGCTTCAAGCATCTTAACCACTGAGCCATCTCTACAGCCCCATTCCACATTTTGCTTTGGTATCTTGCTCTATATGGATGTTGGGGAGTCATAGCCAGGCCAACAGGCTTTATGAACAAGCATCTTTAACTGCTGAGCCATTTTCCCAGCCTCCTTTCTCTCTCTCTCTCTCTCTCTCTCTCTTTGAGACAAAGTCTCATATCTCAGGCCGGCTTCAAACCCCATATATAGTGTCAAGGGTGACCTTGAGCTTTTCAACCTCCTGCCACCACCTCCCCAGTTTTGGGATTACAGGCATGCACCACTGCTCCCTGTTTATGTGATGTTGGGAATCAAAACGGGGACTCCACGCATGTTAAACAAGTGTTCCCTCAACTGAGCTAGATTCCCAGCCCTAGGTTTTCCTCGTTTGTATACAGTAATACACACAGATTTTAAGTCAAACTTGATTAGACTGTTGTTGGTGTGACTGCTCTGACAGATTACCACATTTAGTGGCTTCAAGTTACCAAGTTTATTACCTTGCTAGATTGATGTTTATTAGACAAAAATCAAGGTGCCTACAGGGCTGCGTTCCCACCTAGAGGCTCTAGAAGATTCCCTTTCCTGGCCATTTCCAGTTTCTACAAGATACTTGCATTCCTTGGCTGATAGCCTATGTCTTCCCTTCAAATTTGGCAGCAGAGAGTTGATTTGATTCTTCCTCACCCTGCTGCTGCCCTCTCCTCCCTACCTCCCTACCTCCCTACCTCCCTACCTCCCTACCTCCCTACCTCCCTACCTCCCTACCTCCCTACCTCCCTACCTCCCTACCTCCCTACCTCCCTACCTCCCTACCTCCCTACCTCCCTACCTCCCTACCTCCCTACCTCCCTACCTCCCTACCTCCCTACCTCCCTACCTCCCTACCTCCCTACCTCCCTACCTCCCTACCTCCCTACCTCCCTACCTCCCTACCTCCCTACCTCCCTACCTCCCTACCTCCCTACCTCCCTACCTCCCTACCTCCCTACCTCCCTACCTCCCTACCTCCCTACCTCCCTACCTCCCTACCTCCCTACCTCCCTACCTCCCTACCTCCCTACCTCCCTACCTCCCTACCTCCCTACCTCCCTACCTTCCTCTGGCACTTGTTTTTCTATGTACGTGTGTGGGTGGGGTGGGTATGCATGCATGTGCAGGCCAGTAGTTGACTCTTGGTGTCGTCTTCAGTTGTTCTCCGTTTCATTTACTGAGGCAGAATAACCCAGACCCTGCCCATTCTGCTAGGCTACCTAGCCACCTTGGCCCGCGGATCCCGTCTCTACCTCCTGAGTGCTGGTTTTATAGACAGGTCGCTGTGTTCACTTGACATTTACATGGGTGCTGGGGGTCTGAAATCTTGTCCTGACACTTTCTCAGCAGGGCCCTTATCCATTAAGTCATCTCCTCCGTCATTTTTAAGACCTTATAATCACATTGGAACCCTTCCATTCTGGAAGCCCAGAATGGTCTCATTTAAGGTGTGCAGATTAGCAATCCCTATGCATCTGCTGCATTAATTCCACTGTCTTGTGTAAAGTACACACTGACAGAGTCCAGAGATGAGCATGTGATGTCTTAGGAAAGCCAGTGTTCTGCCTACCACACATGTGTAACTGCAGCTCTCATCAAAAGGGTGCCTTCACTCCAGAACATTCTCTGGTTCTCCTTTGTAGTACCTTTCCATCAGTCCTGCCCAGAAACAGCTTTCAGGTAATGTTGTCTAGCCTGGGCTAGATTTATGCTGAACATTCCCACATACCTGCCAGATGGGGTGGAGGAAAAGATTTGGGAAAGTAAAATCTCTGTGACCACTGGCTCTTGGCTGTGGGGAGGAGCAATAAATTGAAATAGATTCAGGGAGGAAAATGAGCATGTGGCCAGGTACAACTGAAGCCTTGGAGACCATGTACCTGCCTGTTCTAGTCTTAGGTTTCACCTGTATGACTGTCCTAAGGAGGCACTCCCTCACTCCCTCCCAACCCTGAGTTCAGGACACCTCAAAAAGAGGCTTGGTGAACGTGAACAGGCCTGTGACTCATGAGGATTCATGAGATCTCTCAGAGTCTAGGCACGAGAGAGGGCAGACGATTGCCCCAGCAGCCTTGGCCAGGCCTTTCCAGAGACCTGTGGGGCTCACCTCTGTCTCTTCATGTGGGTGCCTCGTCCTGTGGAAGGTTCTTCACCCTCACTGCCACTGTTGCTCACTTCTCTTCTTACAGAAGGTGCCTTCTAGAGGTGAGATAGCTTCCGTCTGAGTGTCTGTGCTCAGCTGTCTTTACTTGAGCCCCAGCCTGTCTCCCTGTTGTACTGCAAAGCTACTCTCCACCTGGGCATCCTGGTGAAGTTAGTTGAGATGTCTGAGGCGTGCTAAAATGTTTAACATATACTGTCTTATAGGATCTTCTGATGTCTCAAAACACTACAATAGTCGTAAGTACTTCACAGCTCTTTGGGTAAGATTCTGAGCATGAAAGTTTCCATCACCTGGTGAACTAGTCAGTGGCCATGAGCATGATGGTAACTCTCATTAACCCCCTGGTTCTCATGATCACCCAGGAAGTGTTTTTGTGCCCATTTTGCAGGTGAAGAGAGTGGAGGTTCAGAAACTGTCACTTTTGGGCCTGGATAAAGCCACTGAGGCCATTGGATAAAACAGTTGCCACACAAACCTGAGTACCTGAGTTTGGATCCCACAAGCCACATAAAATTGGAAACTGGCAGGTGTCTATAATGCCAGTGAGCCTATAGTGAGAAGGGAGGCAGAGACAGAATAACCCTCTAAAAGCTCATGGGCAACTAGCCTGGTGAGCACCGCACTGAACAGTGAGAGACCTTGCCTCAAACAAGGTGGGGGGTGAGACACCCAAAGTCATCCTCCAACACCAGTGCATGTGCCGTGGCATACACTTACCCACTCTAACACTTTGACCACATGCATAAATCACATAAATACACACACACATATACATATACACCCCCATACACACACACACACACACACGTGTGCACACACGAAACAAAACAAACCAACCAGAGATTATCTTCTTTTTTTTTTTTTGGTTTTTTGGTTTTTTGGTTTTTTGGTTTTTTGGTTTTTCAAGGTAAGGTCTTACCCTAGCTCAGGCTGACCTGGAATTCACTATGTAGTCTCAGGGTGGCCTTGAACTCTCCTCCTACCAAGTGCTGGGATTAAAGGCGTGCTCCACCACACCCAGCTTGAGGCTGTCATTTCTAAGGTGACCATTGGTAGTGCACGGCAGTGCTGAAACCCTAGTCTCTCATGGGAACAGAGTTCTCAGCACTGTGCCTTCCACTTTGCTGCTCACTGTGCCATTTCTACATTCTACTTAAGACACACCGGTAGCCAAAAAAACAACAACACAACAACAACAAAAAAAACCCTAGTCCAGGCAGTAGGCACATGTGCTGTGCCCACCAGCACCACGAGTGCCCTTGCACGTGGCTGCAGAGAGGCTGGGCAACTTTCTTAAACTCTCAGAGCCAGTGGATAAGGGGACCACAGTTCAAACTGAGGTTTTGCACACTCTAAGAGCTATTTCTTTCCCTGGAGAAGCACTTCTCTTTCTGATACAAAGATGCGTAGCTGAAGCCCCAATTTCAGCTGACCACAAATAGCCAGGGGCCGCAGAGCCAACCTGCGACTCACCTGAGGCCTCTCTCCCCCACCCTCCTGATCACCACCCTTTCTCATTGTGGACTTCTGATCTTGCTCTTGTCTCCTCGGCCCTCTTGTGCATTTTATTACTTTACTGAGCTCATTCTGTGGATAAAGCTCCTTCAAGTCCTTGAGGGACTGACTGAGGACAAGTGTAAATAATGCAAAATAAACCAACTGGCTCCTACAGAACCAGAAGCACAGATCCTCTGCCCCTTGCCCTTCTCTTCTTTCAGAAGAGCGTCCCTTACTCTGGAGGTATCCGGTGCCATCCCCTGGGTCACCTGGCCAGATGCTAAGCCCTGTAGTTTGCAGGAGGCTCGCTGTGTGCCATGTTGCGCTATTTGAGAGGACAGATGGCAGGCTTTGCTTATTTATTTTCTTACTTAAAGTGCTGTGTTTTCTTGAACGACCAGATTGTCCCCAAATTCCTTTAAAACTGCTCCATGCTTGGGTGGCAGTTGTGGTGGATTGTTGTGAGGGCGTTTTTTTTAGGTGAGCCCCAACAGTCTCATGAGCAGTCGCTCTCCCATGGCCCTGGGTGTGGGAAGGTGCCGTGTAGCTTGTGTTGGTACAAAGGCCAGTCCCTGTCATTAAAGGGCTGTCATTTGGGTTCTTCCTCCTCATGCAGCTCATGTTGTTGGTCTGTGGATATGTTGACTCAAAAAGAGGTAGTTATTTGGAACTCGGCTTCTGATAGTTGAACAGTTTTCTAGATTTAGTTTCTTGGGCAGTGTTTGTGATGTCTGCTGAATACATGAAGGGTTTGAAGGGATCCAGTGAGGAAGAGCCATAAAGTGTCAAGTTGTCTTCATTCTTCCATCAATGATTTTGGATGCTTGCTGTGTTCTGAGCCCCTTCACGGGGCTGTGAGGCAGCTGTCAAACACAAGGTTAATACACTTGCCTTCATAGAACTTACACTTCTGTGTGAGACCAGGAGTAGGTGAATAGTAGATACAACAGTGATATTTCAGGGTGAGGTAAACAGAACTGGACATTTGAGAAGAAGCAGTCCGTCTGGGCTTTGTTTAGGTAAAGTGTTGTTAAGCAGGTGATCTTAGTGATGAGACCAAAAGATAAGGAGATTCTAGCTATAGAAAGAGCCAGGGACATCAAGAGAAGCAGGCAATGGGATTGAGTATCTGCCCTAGGACTGCTTGCCAGCAGATTCCTTTCCTAGGGAAGAAAGGCTATTTTATTTAGTAAACGATCATTAGGGTGATTGTTGAATTACTGTGTCTTTTCCTCACCAAGCTGTCAGTTTGGGGTGGCAGAGGGGAGGGCCAGGCCCCTGTTTGCTCACCATTGTTTCACATGCACTTGACGCCGTGCCCAGCTTGTGACAAGTGTGTAATAGCAGGTGGATGGTTGGATTAAACGGTAGCAAACTGGAAAGAAGATAAAAAAGCAACAAGGGACAATGGCAGACACTCAGGACTTGAGTGGTTCAAGTGGGTGTCTTGGAGGACTGTGTGACACACAGAATGAGAGCTAAGCAATCAGGGAGGTTGGGGACTTGGGTGAAAACATTTGGGAGTGGTTTTAGGGGGATCAGATAGAACCAAAACGTGTATGTAATAGGGACCTGACATTGTATCTAAGAAAGAATCAGAAATTGAGAACTGTGGCCAGAAGAAAGGACACGATCAACAAGTGTGTCATGGGTAAGTGGGCAGATGTTATCGATATGACTTGCTGGTCAGAAGCCAGAAGGGCCAAGGTAGCTGCAGGTGTGTGCTGGCAGAAGGAAAGCAGGTGGCTGTCCAAAGGGCTGCTGAGTTGGGCAAGGGGGTCGGGAGGTCCACTTGGGCGAGAGCTGGGGGAAGTTATATAGTTTTCTCCAGCATTGATCACCTAGAGCTTCCCTGTGTAGGGATTGTCCATCTTGCCAAATGGGAGGGCATGAAGCTAGCAGATAGCTATACTGGGAGAAGCAAATACATTGTTTGAAAGTTTGTCTCATTCTTCTGGAAATTCTGGAAATGACCGTATTGTATTTTTATGTAAATAACTCACAACAGTATGATTCTTGAAAGGGGGTGAGGAACGAACACTCATAAATGGAGACACCATACTGTGTTTTCACATCAACAATACACACTATTGCTTGCAGTGGGTCCAAAAACAAACGTGCATTCAAGAGGCAAGCTACCTGTTAATTCTGAGCTGCTTCCTCTAACCACTGTCACCTACCCTTTGAGGCCTGATTTGAAAATCACCTTCTAAATGAAGAATCTGAGGTCACTCCAGCCCATTGCCTCTTCCTCTGGTACATGTGTGAGCCCTGAAGAGCTCTGATACGTCTTTCATCATTCATATAGCTCTGCACAGGAGAGGAATGCAGAGAAGACCTTGAACATGTACACCATACAGTAATCACCAAAACCATGTTCAGTTTACACTGTTCATGGGTTGTCTTACATGTTTGGAGCAGTGCTTCTCATGTGGCTGAACCACAGGCTGGGTGGCTACTATAAGCACTGCCTTTAGTTTTGAAGGCGCTATACTAAAAAGGTCGTATTTTGAAGCCCAGCAAATGACAATGTGTGGAGAGATATCTAGCCTTGGTCTAGTCCTGTTTCACTCGTGAGTCTTGTGACTGTCTCTCATGTCCATAAGCTTTGGGGGTCTTGAATGATGCTCTGTCACTGGTCTGTCACAGTGTTGACACTCTGTGGGTTTCCTTTGACAGCATTCCTTTTTCTGCCGGTTGACAGAAGATAAGAAGTCAGAGAAATTCTTTAAGGTCTTTTATGACCGGATGAAGGTGGCCCAGCAGGAAATCAAGGCCACTGTGACAGTGAACACTAGTGACTTGGGAAACAAAAAGAAAGATGATGAGACCGACAGGGATGCCCCATCCCGGAAAAAAGGTATGCTCTCTGGTCTCCTGTCGCTATAGTGGGAATCCCAGAGGAACTCCATCTTTTGCTTGGTGCTTTTCATGACTTCTAGATTCTACACTGTATTCCAGCCAGGGCTCAAGTCTGGTTATGATGTAATTCTCCTAGGAGGCCTGAGCCACAGTTCTGCCTCTTGAGAGGTCTTCATGCTTCAAACTCAGTGAATGTTCCTGGCTAAGCACAGTGTCAGATTGGTAGGGATCCATGAGTATTCTTGGGATTTCTTGGATTTTCAACTTACCGTTAGTAAATATTGAATAAAATCTATACTTTAAAGGTGTATCTGTCCTGTGTCACATAGTTTCTTCCTGTTTTCTAAACTGTGAACTTTTCTGTCCATGGGCTTTCTACAATAGAGGTAGTACTAGGGAGTGAGTTGACCCATACGTTTGGGAGTCAGACAGCCTTGAGCAAGTTAACCACTCTGAGCCTCACTTTTCAAGTTGAGTGCTGGATTTCTCAGCTGCAACATGACAGGCATCTGGTGGATGCTCTGTTGCAAGGCCTGTCCTGTGCGACCGGAAGTGGGGGGCGGGGGTTGTTTAGCAGCACATGCCTTCCCCTGACCCCCCAACCAATCATGTCTTCAGACATTTTCAGCTGGCCTCTTGGTGGGGTTAGGAGCAAAATTAGCCCTGTTTGAGAATCACTACTCTAAATGTAGGATAAAGAGAAGAAAAAGGATGCCATTTCCATGTGTTAGTCAGCTTTCTGTCAGTGGAACAAAAACCTGAGGCAAATCAGCATCTAACAAGAGAAGGTTTGACCTCAGAGTAATAGATATTTCAGTCCATAATGGGTTGGTCCTGTTGCGTTGGGGCCTGTCTTGAGGCAGCACAAGCATGTGTCAGAGCAGAACTACTCACCTCAGGGTGGGAAGCAGAAGAAAAGAGAAGAGACCAGGGTCCACCTGTTCACTTTGAGAGTGCACTCCCTAGTGCACAAAGGCCTTCACAAAGCCTGCCTCTGACAGACTCCAGCGTTTCCCATTACTTCCTATATTGTAACCAAAGCATCAGCACATGGGCTTTGGGGGGACATTCAGGTCCAAACCATACAAGACCTTGCTCAAAGCTATTTACATATCTGTGTCAATTCATATGAAGCTCACGCAAGCTAACCCTGTAAAATAGATTAATGGTATTGTATCTCCATTTTATAGGTAAAGAAACTGAGGTGCAGATACAGTACCAAGGCAGCAGAGCCAGATTTGAATCCATTCACTGTGGCTGCAATCTATGTTCTTACATGGAATGCCACAGTTATCTCACTGTTTTACTCTGAGACCTAGAGAATGCATACAAGATGCTTTGTCATGGTATCTTGGCATTTGATGAAGGGTCAATCCATTGCCCTTACAACAACAGTAATTGCTATCTTAGGAACCTTCTCAAGATGGAAGCAACTGTGTACTTCCATTTTATGGAGGAGGAAGATGATACCCAGAGCCTTAGGGTTTGTGAGATCAACAGAGCTGAATGAAGGCTTTGCTCTGTAGCATAGCACAAGCCTCGATGATGTGTGGGACGCAGGGAATCATAAGCTGACAGGGTTTGGCTTCACTTTCATTCTGTCTGTTGACCAGGGGGAGATAGGGACTTGCTGGAACGTATACAAACCTTGGAGATCCCTAGCAAATGTGAGAACTGGTGTTTCTAACTGTCACCTTGGGTGTAGAAAATTGCTCTCATGAGAATGAAGTGACATTTACTGTCACACTCTTGCCTCCTAGCCAAAGAGTCCACGACACAGATAACAGAAGAGGTTCGGGATCAGCTCCTGGAGGCATCTGCTGCCACCAGGAAAGCCTTCACCACGTTCAGGAGGGAGGCTGACCCTGACGATCATTACCAGTCTGGGGAGGGCGCCCAGACCACAGCTGACAAGACCAAGGACGACCTGGAGATGAGCGCACTCATCACCATCATGCAGCCCATCTTGCGATTTCTGCAGCTCCTCTGTGAAAACCACAACCGAGACCTGCAGGTGAGAGTCCGCGGTGTTAGGACACTGTGACCTGCAGAAGAGGGCCCCAAGTGGGTGGGCCCAGACACCTGTAAGTAAGGGCCCAGGGGTAGGGCGAATCTGAGACCTGCAGGTGAAAGCCCAGGGTGGAGGGACCCCAAGACCTGAAGATGATGGCCGGAGGCCTGGGGAGACCCTAGCACCTACAGGTAAGGCCATGGGAGTAGGCGGGACCATCGCAGCCTGCTTCCTCTTATGGTTCAGCTCCTCTTACTTTGGCTACTTGCCTCAGTTGAGGATCTGGCATTACTGACCATGTGGTTAAGTGATATGGAAATCTGGGCATCTGGGAAAACTTTCCTATTTGTCTTCCCCAGTATTTCTACAAGGTCAGATAGACCATCTCCGTCACTGGTCAAAATGGCTGCCCTGTACATATTTATGTGTTCAGATGCCTGGATGTCCTACAGCCTGCCACAGTTTGCCCCTGTGGCACTAGGTACTCACATTATAATCAGATGGATAGGTAAATAATTATTCGATATTAATTACATCATATTTATAAAATCAAGCACATGAAAAATTCTCACTTAAATGTAGTTAAGTTCTGCATTCAGCTAATGACAGACCACCTCAAAAAAAAAAAAAGTATCTGAGAACAGAAGTCATATCAGACCCATATGTTAAAATGAAGGAATTGCCCACAAACGGTGTCATTGGCCACACTGAACCAGAGTGCGTGACAGTGGCTCGCTTCAGCCTTTTACATGCCCTGCTTGACCCTGTGCTCCCATCTCATAGTGAGATCTTGGCTGTCTCTTTGCTTGTCAATTGTTAAGCTTTCCTGTTTAGAAACTGTAGGCTCAGATTTACTGCCCAGAACTGCCTGGCTCAGGTAAAGCAAAGTGCTTGTGCCCCAAAGCTACAGCGTCTGGTTATTGTCCCACTGGCTGAGATCCATATGTGTCTCATGGTGGCTGTCCCTGATGCCATCCACCCTTTCATCTTATCAGCTACAATATTGGTCATCAGGAAGATTAGCTAAGGGCTCAGAAGCTAAGGCCAAGTAGCTTAGTTATAGCATCACTCTGGTGAGGGTCTCATCCTATTGCTGGGGTTGTCTTTAGGCTGAGCATGGGGACAATGGTCTCCATCAATGTGGGCTCCACTAGGCAGGGGGATAGGGCAACACCTGTACAGTGAATGGTTGCTCAGTCCCTGAAACGAGTAGAAACATGTCCTTTTTCATGCCTCACTTCCAAGTGTCTAGGGCAGGAGTCAAAGGAGCTAGCCAGAGATGGCAGTGTGGTTCACTAAGTACTATTATGGTATCATTAGGGGCTGTTTGTCAGAGGAAGGGAAAAATCCAGTGAGACAGAGCCAAGGAGGCTTCTAAGTGGAACTATCGTCTGCTGAGCCCACCAAGCCTACCTGAAGTAGAGCCCTCCCTGCATGTCAGAGGGGCATGCTGATGTGTTGGTACTGAAGTAGTTTCTGGTTTCATGGATGGGCTCTGCCTTCCTTCCCCCTCTCTCCTTTCTTCTCTCTCATACCCACATGCCTACTGGGATAGTAGACCAGACTTTAATTGTACAAGTTCATTATTATTTGAAGTCTTTAGAATTGTAGCTTTATACATTATTTTTTTCATAGAACTGTTCTTGAATTTTTGCCCTGGGGAGCCCATAGGCAGATGCACCTTAAAAAAAAAAAAAACTTTTATTCATTTATTTATTTGTGAACAGAAAGAGACGAGAGACAGAGAGAGAGAGAGAGAGAGAGAGAGAGAGGAGGAGAATGGGCGCACAAGGGTCTCTAGCCACTGCAAGTGTGCTCCAGGTGTATGTGCCACCTTGTGCATCTGGCTTTCCATGGGCACTGGAGAATTGAACCGGTATCGGTAGGCTATGCACGCAAGTACCTTAAGTGCTGAGCCATCTCTCCAGACCCAGAAGCACCTTTTAATGAAGTTGTTCTGAACTTTTTCTCAGTAAACTGCTCTCTGGGAATCAATATGGGGCAGGAGTTATTACAGGATATTTTCATATTAAAAAAAAAAAAACTAGGGGCTGAGGAGTTGGCTCCATCAGTAAAATGCTTGCCACACAAGTGTGGCCTGAGTTCAGATCCCCAGCACCCACCTAGAAGCCAGGTGTGGCTGTGCAGACCTGGAATCTCAGGGCCAGGGAGGCCAAGGCCGAGGCAGGAGAATCTCTGGACTCACTGGCATTGGTGAGCTCCAGAGTCATTGAAAGAACAATTGAGGAAGACAACTGATGTCAAACTGTGGTCTCCAAACACATGCACCCCACGCATGAGCATGCACACACACACACACACACACACACACACACACACCTGCAATCATGCAAAGAAAAAAAAGACCTAGTGACTTAGTATTTGAAGGTTCATAAAGATTTTCCAGTTGGGTGGTTTCAAACTCCTTTTTTTGACCACAGAATCCCTTTTTTGAAGAACATCTTATACAGAAATGTACTAAGTTGAGCAGATGAGGGCAAAACTGCTCTGTTCAGAATGGAAACTAGTGTGTGGTAGAGACTTCCTCCTCCCACACCCATCTGTGGGAGCCCTGGGAGGTGGGAGAGGAGGCATTCTAGGGAACCACTGGTTTCTGCAGGGTCCACTAGGGTTCCTGGACCAGTGCTTCACTGGAGTGGGGTTTATTATCTATAAAAACTCCCGCAGAACATTGTGGAAGATGGGGCAGAAAGAATGTAAGAGGGCTGGAGAGATAGCTCAGTGGTTAAGGTGCTTGCCTGTGAAGCCTAAGAACCCAGGTTCGACTCCCCAGAAGCCACGTAAGCCAAATGCACAAGGTGGCACATACATCTGGAGATCATTTGCAGTGGCTAGAGGCTCAGGCCCAATCATATTCTCTCTCTCTCTCATAAACAAATTAATTAAAAAAAAAAAGAAAGAATGACTGAGGCACAGGCTGGGAAGGTGTATTCTGAGGCATTGTTCCTACCACAGAGACTAGTGGATTCATGACCCCACAGTGATTACTAATACCCCGCTGAGGAGGGCTCTCAGTGGAATAGAGGCAAAGGAGAAAGGATTTAAGAGTATAACACAGTGGGAATGTGATCAATTTGCAATATGTTCACATATTAAAGTTCTCAATTGGAAAAAAAAAAAAAAAGCTGGGGATGTAGCTCAGAGGTAGGACACTTGCCTAGTAGGGTTAAGATCTTGAGTTCCATTGCCAGCCCTACAAAAAGCCAAACCAACCATACAGCAAAGGCTAACTTTATAAAGAAAAACTCCTGCTGGGCGTGGTGGTGCACGCCTTTAATCCCAGCACTCGGGAGGCAGAGGTAGGAGGATTGCCATGAGTTTGAGGTCACACTGAGAATACAGAGTGAATTCCAGTTCAGCCTGGACTAGAGTGAAACCCTACCTTGAATCCCCCCCCCCAAAAAAAAAACTTCCTATAGTATGCATGAAAATGCATAATAAAACCCGTTACCTTGGATGCTAATTTTTAAAAATCAAGAAGAGAAAAGGGAGGAGAGGAGAGAGAATCCTCCCATAATGTCAGGTGGGTGGTGCCTTGCTCCATGGAAATTGTTTGCAGGAATCCAGTTCTCAAAATGACAATGCTAAGTGAGCTTCATTGGATCTGCATGCCACCCTGTTGGCAGAGTTCCAGGACAGATGGTGAAGCATGGGCAGGGTTTCCTTGGGGCTGCCAGGAAGGAGTGGTCGGCTAGCTCTGGGAGAGAAGGCCCAGTCCTTCTGAGGCAATGGTTTCTGGGCTTGAGCCAGTTTCTTGTCATATTTATAACCTTGATTTTCCTGTTGGTAGATGTTCAGTGGAGAGAGCACCACTGAATTTGACTTTACCAAGTGGGCTGCCTCAAGCAAGATGTTCAGTGGAGAGAGCACCACTGAATTTGACTTTACCAAGTGGGCTGCCTCAAGCAAGCCCTGCTTAGTCAGAAGCCTGATGGGAAGGGCCGTCCTTCAGCCAGTATGCCTGTGGTTTTGAGACCTCCCTGTGACACTGACTGTGCCTTCCCCCTGGCTTAACAAATGCAAAGTTAGCCAGGTGTGGTGGCGCAGGCCTTTAATCCCAGCACTAGGGAGGCAGAGGTAGGAGGATCGCTGTGAGTTCAAGGTTACCCTGAGAGTAGTGAATTTCACATCTGCCTGGGCTAATGTGAGCCCCTACCTCAAAAAACCAAATAGATAAATAAATGTAAAGTCTACATATCTTCAACCACCCTGGGCCTTCCTGGGAAGAGCAGGGATTCTCTAGGCTAGGCAAGGTAGGGGGATGTGTGCTGATGATAAATTAAGAGTGCCCGTGGCCTCTCAGTGAGAAGCTTGTGTCTGCTTTCGTAGAAGTTAGGAAATAGATCTGATTTAGGGGCGGGAAGACTGGGCCTAGACACTGTAGAAACCATGCAAGGGACTGGCTTTTGTGGAGAGTTTGAACCTTTATTTCAGTAATCTTGTAACTTCCTGGATTCTCTTTTCTCCATCCATTCAGTTTGATTTGACTCATTTTGATAAAGCGGTTGATAGGCATCAGTCACAGAGCCAGCTGCCCAGTACTCTGGACTCTCAACATGGTCCTCTGCTGAGGGACATCTGCAGTGTGGAGTCCGCACAGTCCCACCCAGGATATAGACAGCCGAGAGACAGCTTGCAGGACTGCCATCTGGGGAGAGGGGGCGCTGTAGAGGCAGGAAGACCTTACTGGACAAAGTGTCTTTAGACCACAGCCCAAGGAAGAAAGTCAGAGTAGAGGCTGATTCTGTGTCAGGAAGGAAAAATACTGTGTGAGAGTCACAGGAGCATGGAGAGTGCTTGAAGAGCAGGAAGAAGCTCATGGTTGCTGCCACAGAGGGACATGGTAGGAGCAGTGATGTCACAAGTAGAGCACATTGCAGGAACAGTGATTTCACTGCGGGGGAAGGGCATGGTAGGAACAGAGACGGGAATTTGGAAGAAGATAGAGATGATTCTTGAAAGTGACGGTGTGAAGTTGTGTCTTGGGCAGCTACACCCTCTTCATTCTTGACTTGAGCACCCCTACTCCAGCATGCTGCGGCCTCAGCCACGTCACCGAAGAGTGAAAACTGCCCCTGGCTTCCTGTGGTCTTAAGAAAAGCAGTCACTCACCTTAGGAAAGCCTACACAGTCCTAAGTCATCTGTCCATTCTGCACTTCCCACCAGGGTCTGAACGTTGGCCATTGAGTAAAATAGACTGGTTAAATTGAGTAGATGGCTCACTCTGATGATGAGGCAACATTAAGCCTCATCTGTCTTTCATAAGTGCTTTCTTTATACATACTTTCTCATATGGTTTCAAATGAAAAGGGGCTGATGAGATGGCTTAGCAGTTAAGGCACTTGCCTGCTAAGCCTAAAGACCCAGGTTCAGTTCCCCAGTACCCATGTAAGCCAGATGCACAAGGGGGCACTTGTGTTTGGAGTTTGTTTGCAGTGGCTAGAGGCCCTGCCGTGCCCATTCTCTCTCTTTCTCTCTCTCTCTCTGTCTGCCTCTCCGCCTCCCCTCCCTTCTCTCAAATAAATAAAATAAGATGAAGAGGAATCTTCAATTAAAACAGTTGCATCTCAGGCTGGGGAGATGGCTCAGCAGTTAAGAGAACTTTGCCACTTGAGTATGAGGGTCTCTTGGGCCAAAGACGACCACATTTGACTCCCCAGAATCCACATAAAAACCTGGGTGTGGCCATACACATCTGCATCCCCAGTCTAAAGGTTGGGGAGGACAGAGTCTAGATAATCGAGAGAGAGAGAGACCCTGTCTCATGGAAAGCAATACATAGATGAGTGATAGGTAAGGACACCTGATATTTAGCTCTGGCCTCTGAACTGCATACACACATGCATACACCACACATCACACATACACAATGCCCACCACACATATGCACACTAAAAATACAAAAAATAAAATAAAGAGAGTTGCATCTTTTCTTTTCTACCAGTAGAGAGCTAGTCTGCTCCTTTTTCTATGTTTGGGAACAATTGATACAAATGTAAATTTATATAACTTATTAATCTGGTTGCCTGTTTGTAACTTAACCAGATACCCTATAGTGGCACATAAGGACCACTGTGGGCATAGTACAGTTTTTGACTATTCCTCATTTGATGGGCATTTAGGTTGTCTTCATTTCTTCACTGCCACCAACAGTGCGGTTATGAATGCCCAGTACATACTTTGAATAGAAATGAGTATTCATAGAAGTAGAATTCTCACATCACAGATTATATTTACTTGATCTTTTGGTTTTATCTTCTTCATCTCCCCTTTTATAGTACACATGGATGGCTTTTATAACTGAGATAAAGAATACTGTAGTTGGGGCTGGGGAGTGGCTCAGCCATTAAAGTCACTTATTAGCAACGTCTGCTGACCCAGAGTTTAATTCCCCAGTACCCACGTAAAGCCAGATACACAAAATTGTACATGCATCTGGAGTTTGAAGTGGCCCTAGTGTACCCATACCATACTCTAACTAACTCACTCTCTCTGATTGCAAATAAATAAAATATATATACAATATTGTAGTTAATTTGTGCTTCATTTTGAGAATCTAACAAGCTCCTGTTCATCCAATGCTCTGCTTCATGAAGCAGTTGGTATTACTTTCCTTATCTTGTTGAGGTAGCCTCTTGCTGTAGTCTCTTGTTAACCTGGAGAATACATAGGCAGGCACATATGCACACACAGACACGCATTTATTCGTCCTCACACCTCTTCCTTTAATACCTGAGGTAGCCAAGCAAGACAATCCAGGTTCCCTCTGTGGTACTAAGCTTAAAAAAAAAAATCCTCTTTTTGTGTTTGTTTTATTCAATACTAAGGATGAACCAAGGGCCTTGTACATGCTGTACAAGATTTCTACAGCTGAGTTAAGTTCCCAACCTTTAAGCTAGTCTTTAACATCTCATTTTGTGATAAACTGTCCCTAGCACTAGCCTTGAGTGTCCATCACCCAAACCACACCATTGTCTTTTAAACTTAACCACAACTCTTTAAAACATAACATGAGCTGGGGAGATGGCTCAGCGATTAAAGATGGTTGCTGGCAAAGCCTGTTGGCCCAGGTTTGATTCCCCAGTACCCACATATAAAGTGGCACATTCATCTAAAGTGGGGCTGCAATGGCAAGAGGCCCTAGCACACCCATATTCACTCTTTCTCTCCCACTTTCCCTCCCTCCCTGTGTCTTCCTCTCTCCTTCCCTCCTTCCTTTCCTCCCTCCGTCTTCCTCTCTCTCCCTTTCCCTCTCCCCACAAACAAAAATTATTTTATTTAAAAAAAATAGGGCTGGAGAGATGGCCCAACCATTAACACACTTGCCTGCAAAGCCTAAGAACCCAAGTTTGATTCCCCAGAACCCATGTAAAGCCAGATGCACAAGGTGGCACTCGCATGTAGAGTTCATTTGCAGTGACTAAAGACCCTGGTGTGCCCATTCATTCTCTCTCTTTATCTACCACTTCTCTCTCTCTCTCTCTCTCTCTCTCTCTCATTCTCACTCAAATAAGTACATATTTTAAAATTTAGACACCTGTAACCACATGATGAGAGAGTATTAGACAAGGATGAGGAAGGGGTAAGAAGTAAATGGGAAAAAAAATGAGAACTCAGACAAAAACAACCTGGAGTAGGTTTCAAAGAGGAGCACTTCTTCCTTCCCTGCCTCCCATGTGGCACAGTTTGCAGAACAAGCCACTCTGTTGCTGGCTATGGCCATAGGCCAGGAATTGACCATCCTGGGGCCATGCAGTCTCTTCTGTCCTGTGCTGTACCTGTCTGCATCATGACTTGTCAGTCCAGGACACAAGCTTGTAAAGACTGTCATAGTGTGAGAATGAATGACCTTTCCTTCTTCTCTTCTTTTTGTCTTTGTTCCCTTCAAACCAAAACTGCTCAACTGCAGAATTTCCTTCGTTGCCAAAATAATAAGACCAACTACAACCTGGTGTGTGAGACACTGCAGTTCCTGGACTGTATCTGTGGAAGTACAACAGGAGGCCTGGGCCTTCTTGGACTGTATATAAATGAAAAGAATGTCGCGCTGATCAACCAAACCCTGGAGAGTCTCACTGAATATTGTCAAGGACCTTGCCATGAGAACCAGGTAATCCTGTATGTCTTTTAGTATGAACGCAGGAAGTGTTTAACATTTGGAAATGTCAACGGAGACTCCTAAGTCCTATTGCACCCTAGGGAGGTCATGGGTGGGAGGCTTTCCTTCAGCACTGGAGATGTTTCCATGGTGCTTAGCACCCTTCCGAGCTTTATGTGATAGTGGGCGTTGGTGGAGTTGGCCTGGCCCTCTTGGTTTGGTTTGGTTTGATTTGACTTGAATAGACAGCTATAACTTGACTTTGGGGCAGGTAATAAGTGGAAATTAAATTAGTACTGGAAATGGTGACCTATTTTTAAATGCTAGGAAATATCAAAAAGTGAATACTTGAAGGATGTTTAAACCTAATAAGAGACAAAAAAAAAAAAAAATTGGGGTCCTATGAAAGAGCTGTGGAAGCATGAGGACAGTTGTAGTTGAGATTTTAGTACTATGGACTTTAGGGAAAGGAATGAGGTCTTGATTCTGACCTCTCAAGAAGTATATTTTTGAGCCAGGCATGGTAGTGCATGGCTTTATTCTCAGCACCTGAGTGAGTTCAGGGCCAGCCTAGGCTAGAGTGAGTTCCAGGTCAGCCTGGGCTGGACTGAAACCCTGCCTCAAAAAAGCAAACAACAAAAGAAATGTCTTTTTAGAGTGAACTCTAATGCTTTTTTTCTTAATCATTGCTCAAACATGGCATCTTGAGGATTTTGTGAGGTTTGGTTCTCAGTGCCAGGATGCCTATGATTTTTTAATGCACATGTGTGGGTGCGCGAGTGCATGGTGAAGGCTAGAGGACAGCCTTGGCTGTCGCCCTCAGGAACACTGGCCACCTTTTTGAGACAGGTTCTTTCGTTGCCCTGGAGCTCACCAGTTAAGCTGGACTGGCTGACCAATAAGCCCCAGGGATCTTGGCTCTGTCTCCCCAGTACTAGGATCAAAACTGCACACCACTGTGCCTGGCATTTTCACACGTGTCCTGGGGATTGAACTCAGGCACCTGTGCTTGGGCAGCAGGCACTTTACCAGCTGAGCTATATTCCCATCCCTGGTTTTTGCATCAGGCTTAGGTGGGTACTGGGGAATTGAACCTGGGTCCTAAGGCTTCACAGGCAATCGTCTTAACTGCTCAGCCATCTCTCCAGCCGCATCCCTTGATTTTTAACTCCTTCCTGGCTTGAAATGGCCAGTTATATATGTATACCCTGTGGCCAGGGAGGGTATGAGACAGTTCTAAATTACTTAGAGGAGGCAGGACCTTCACTTTGAAAAGAGAGGTTGACAGGAGGCCTATGAAAAGCCTGGTCCCAGTCATCTTTAGTTCGAACCTGACATTTTGGTAGATGAACTTACTTCTAGGTTTTGGATGGAGGAGGAGCAATCTTAGCTATGGGAAGGAACAAGGAAAGGCAGTGGGCCAAAGAAAGGTATTTTTGATATGTGAGTGAATTTCCTTAAAACCCCAGGTTTGCTTTTCTGCCAAACAAAATGCTATTGAAAGGAATCGAGTGGAGTGGATTGTAATAAAATTGGAGAGCTTACCTGGGGAGAGATGATTAATTTTCATATTGGCTGTATTAAGCCAGAAAGTTGCTTTCCAAGTGTAAGTCTCGAGTAAAAGAGTGAAATTTACAAAACAAGTGATGTAAAGAGAGTGGAACACACTTTTAAAGGGAAAAGGGCTCAGATCCTGCTATCAGTCATGCACCATATTTTCCTTTACGAACAAAGCCGATTACACTACACTATTTGGATTAGATGCAACCAATTTACAAGTGCGTGTGTATGGGGACTTTCCTACTGTTTACTGTTAATTCTGAAACTAGAGATTTTCATCTGTCTTTTATTCTTACCACTTTCTCACGGAAAATTGCTGTTCCCCAGTGACATTACTGGGTGTGGTAAGCACTGTGTTGAAATAGCAGGTCATCCTGCTGGCCTTCGACATCTGATTTACGGCCAACATCTGTGTAACTGCCCGTGTGTGTCTGTCTGTCTAGAACTGCATTGCCACCCATGAGTCCAATGGCATCGACATCATCACAGCCCTCATCCTCAATGACATCAACCCTCTGGGGAAGAAGCGCATGGACCTCGTGTTAGAACTGAAGGCAAGTAGGCATGGAAAGCAAGAGGAGGCAGCCTCTGGAGGCTGTCACTGTTACAGTCTGCCTGACATATGACACAGTCAGTGTTGTGAAACTAACCCTAAACATGGTTCCGTTTAACTGAGTGAATGACCCAAGGTACACATTCTGACTGAAATGCAGAACTTTACTCCTTCCAGTGACAGTCTTGGGATGGGATAACAGCTTTCAAACTGTTAGTTCATTCTCAGTGAGTTCAAGCAGCATCCAAGTGTGTAATTCAGAAAGACACACACACACACACACACACAAAGGGTGGACAGACACATTTTATGCTTTCTGAAGTGACCCCTTTTCGAGGACAAAGACCAGCTAAAGAAAGTACAACTCAGCCTATCTAGTGCCTCAAGAAATCTATTTCGACTCAGGGCATCTTTCTCCATTCTGTCATTGACTCATCAGAAGGGTAGATGATAACGCTTACATCACCTGCTGAGTTTCTTTCAACTGTTGCAAGTGAGAGACTTACACGACTGATACCCAAGCGTCCCTGCATGTAGCCCCCCGGGAATAGTAAAACAGTTTTATGGAGTCAAAGTGATAAGCTGAGCAGCCGGTGGACCATTCCCGCTGGCAATGTTTTAACTGTGTCTTCCTAAACCTCCCCTGTGTAGGGGCTCCAGAGGCTTTCAAAAATCTAAAGACTCAGTTCTGAGAATCGAACTTGCAGCCTAACATTGTATCTAAAGCTATTTGGAAAAACATTAATTATTAGCATTTATGTGCACAGTTACTTTGTAGCTCTTCCCATCTTGGAGAATGTTGAAATCTATGTGCTCTCTCACTCTCATAGACTGTAGTAAGAACTTTCTCATGACTATTAGAGAGCCTGGAACTAGAAGAGTCAGCTGAAAAGCTCATGTGCATTTATTATATGAAAGGCAGCATGGGAAATGAAACCATAGGAAGGTGTTGACAGACATCCAGAGGAATGGCACATTTATTTGTATTTTTCCTTTAGTATTTAGAACTGGGAGTCTGAAGTAATAGTTGATCTTAGCATATGGTTTAAATGAAATTTTTTGTTGCTGCTTTTAGTCCATTCTGACAAATAGGTCTGTTCAAGCTCATGTACCTGGCTGCCATTTATCAGAAAGTGCATGATGAGCATCTGAATAGAATGAGACATCCACGTGTTCTTGTTGGCATTTCAGTGACTTTTTCAATGAATCCAGCAGTCTGGGCATTATGATAGAAACGCCTGTCCTTAGATAACGTGGAAAGCAGCCTGAACTTCTGTGACCTAACCTAGGGAATTTAAAACCCATCATGCCCACCCATCCAAAAGGAAAAAAAAAGGACCTTCTAGTCCTAAATACAAAAATGCAAATTATAGGCCAAGGACCTCAAATGAAGTCCAGCCAAGAGTGCCAGATGTGGACACATGAACATTCTTAATGTGACGGGAACTTATGCCTTGGCAGGCATAAAATGTTCCTTTGGGTCACTTTTGTTAACTGGCATCAGCTCTACTCATAATATGAAGAGTTATGAGTGCTGGTAGAAAGATTTAGAGACAGAAAGGAATTAGATTTATTGCCTGTCATCTCTGACCCACAGGACCCAATAACTGTCTGTAAGCATACCACCCAGGTAGGGGAGGTGCCACTTAAGCCCCAGAAGCATGAGATGGCCTGGGTCCGTGGATAGCAGGTTTTTCCTAACAGCTGTCATGACAAGGGTGACAACACACCGTCAGCCTCTGTATGTATGGATTTGACATCCCCAGATTCAGCCAACCTCCAGATCAGATGTATTCAGAAAACAGTGGTTCTGTCTGTGCTGAACATGTTTAGCCTTTGTACCTTATCATTATTCCCTAAACAATGCAGTGTAATGACCATTTCCACTGTACTTAGCCGTACTAGATCCTATGAATAATGTAGGGATAAAATAGGCAAAGGCAGTGCGTAGGTTATATGCAAATGCCAGGGCATTTATATAAACAGCTAGAGCATCTAAGGATGTTGGTTCCAAGGGGTTCCTGGAAACAGTTCTCCCATGCATACTGAGAGAGGACCATACCTGTAAGCACCCATTTAAAATGTCTCTTTTGCTAGGACTTGCACCAGCTAACATGAAGGCATAACTCATGTCCTAACATATATGTGCCTCTTTGACTGGAGTTAGATTCTATACCTGTGTTTTCAGGGTCAGAAGTGGCTCGTCCCATTCCTCATGCAGGTGCTCTGGGCTGCATTTTTGGCTGTAGGATGGAGACCTCTCTGTCTAGCCCCAAGCTGTGGCAGCTGGGCAAATGTATCCCAGGCAGGACCTCCATATCTCTTCCCTTGGTCTCTCCAACTAGAACAATGCTTCTAAGCTGCTCCTGGCCATCATGGAAAGCAGGCATGACAGTGAAAACGCAGAGAGGATTCTGTACAACATGAGGCCCAAGGAACTGGTGAGTTGGTGAATGGTCTCCTGACAGTGGCGCCATGCAGCATCAGAGCAATGTTTTGAGACAGACTAGAGGGTCTACTTTTCAAGCATTCCCAAGCGTCCCCAAACAGAAAGATGGAGACTGCATTTAATGTAATGGTTAGAGACATGTGGCATTGGGCATGTGTTTCTCCTTGTCCTGTCAGCACAGATAGTGTATGGAAACCTCCCTCTTCTCTCTCACAAGAAAACAGTGGTGCAAAGTGGAGTCAAGAACGCCAACAGACCTGAGTTCAAATCCTAGTTCTGCCCTTCCGCTGTCACCTCAGGCAGTTACATGAGCACTCTGAGCTGTTACTTTGCTGATCTATAGAAAGAAAGATAGTATTACATACATTGAAGAACGGGTTGTTCCAAAGACTACAAGAGCCGGGTGTGGTGGCGCATGCCTTTCATCCCAGCACTTGGGAGGCGCAAGTAAGTGGATCGCCATGAGTTTAAGGCCAGCCTGAGACTACACAGTGAATTCCAAGTTAGCCTGGGCTAGAACGAGACCCTACCTTGAAAAACCAAACAAAAAGAAAAAAATCAAAGGCTAGATGAGAAGATTCACATCAAACCCTTAGCACACTAAGGGTTTGGGAAGTCCTTTCTGAATTGATCTTTCATTTCGTATTTTCTTCCTTCATATCTAGGCCAGTGCTCAACCACTGAGCTATATACCCTGCTCATGTTGTTGTTGTTGTTGTTGTTTTTGTGTGTGTGTGTGTGTTTTGGGGGGGTGATTTTTCAGACAGGGTCTCATGCAGCCTAGGCTGGATTTGAACTTACTATGTGGCTGAGGCTTAACCATCTGATCTTCCTGCCTCTACCTCACAAGTGCTGGGATTATGGGTACACATCACCATATCTGGCCAGCCCTTGATTTTTTTATTTTTTAATGAGGATCTGTGTAGCTTAGGCTGGCCTTGAACTCATGATCTTCCTGCCTCTGCATCCTGCATGCTGGGATTGCAGGTATGCACCACCACGTGCAGCCCCTTATCACATGTTAGCATAGCTAGAGGTCACATCCATTCTTGGAGTCAGTAGTCTGAACAATAGCCGAGTGTATTTTGCATAATGGTGTTGGGTATTTTCTTTTTCTTTAAAGAAAACATTACTGGTTTATTTTTGAGGGGGACATTTATAATGGGCTGTGATTCCAGGTTTGGGAGTTAGTAGTGTGACCTATACGACAAGCAGTGTTCAGAGACAGTGACATGCACTGAGGGTGGAACTCTCTATTTGGACTTTTCCTCATGCAAATAAACTTGTAACTGATAGACTTAAATGAGGGCATTAAAATATTTCTGCCTTCTGGTGACCTGAATGTGCACTGGAGACCAGACCAAAGTCCCTTCATGTATTCCTTTAAATAAAGTTCACAGCAGCCCAGTTCTTTGATCTCTGAGGTCAGGGAGTGAGTTCTGGGTCCAGACAGGAGTCCTCTGCCAGTTTACATAACAGTTACATAACTGGAAGGGTAACTGCGTGTCTCGGGGGCCATAATTCTTTAGAAGGTTCAGATTGGCCTTGAAGAGACCCCCCAGTCCAGTTCCCACAAATCAGGAACTTATCCTGGCTCTTCTAGTCTGTCATGGGTGGAGGAAATGCCGTGGCTGCCGCTGGCTCCTGGGTTGCCCCCTTGTGGTTGGAGAACAAAATACTGGATCATAGTGTCAGAGGCTTCCTGGAGCAAACCTGATTTAAGAATCCAAATAGCAGGGAAGCTCGGACATCCAGAACACATGCATACATATGTGTGCATGTTCTGGCCCCTGCACCTGATGTGACATGTCATCTGATGGATTTGATGTTTCATTGAACTAGCAGGAAACCATCCTGAGAGAGTGACACGCTTGTCTCCAAAGTTACCTCCAGCAGCTGACCTGGTGTCAGTGCCGAAGTGCATGGCTCTCTGCGTGCTTGGTCTTGGACAGTGAGAAACAGTTCCCAATAATGTTCTGGTGGCAGTGCAGGAAGTGTCCTCACACTAAAATGACTTCTGAATCATCAAGGGAAATGATTAATTTTTAGTACAACTCTGGGAGGGTGAATGTACTTATTATTATTAGCATGATTAAATGTTGACTGATGTGTTTATTTAGTAAAGACTGGTAGGCCCTCCTGTGTGTAGGGCATTGTACTGGGCACCAGGAGGCATTTGGCTATGAGCAGCCCCAGTTCCTGCTCCCTGGGAGCCAGTGAGTGAGAACAGTCTTTGTAAACAGTCAACAGGTAGCAAAATGCTCTAAGTGTGCATGGAGCCCTTGGGGATAAGTCAGGCAGCTGCAAAGAGTAGCGACTGTGTTTCAAATCCCAGCTTATTAGCAATGACCTAGACACTGTTGTTTTATCTATTTCCTCACCCATAAAGGAAGTGGTAATTTCTGATACCTCATAAAATGTGCACATTGCATTTTTAATAGAATGGCACAGAGCACGTGTCCAGTAAATGGTACTGGTTCATATAGTTATCTTCACATGCAGAAGGCTTTGGGAGACAAGGGAAAATTTGAACTAGAAAGTAATTTCACCAGATATTCCTAAAAGCTAGTGGATTTCTTGCTAGTTTTTCCTAAAAGGACAAGATTTAGACTTCGGAACGAGGGAAAGCTGATGGGAAGAAATGTAGAGAGAGGAAGTCCGACTTGCAGCCTGTGTTGGTATCACACTGATCATTCTGAGGCGCTTTTGTAAATGCTGTCCACTTCTAAAGTAGGAAAGCATGTCTCTTGCTCTCGAGTGAGTGAGTTTCCTTCCTTGTGTCAGTGGAGGTTGACTGCTCGAATTGTATTAGGAAGGAATCTGGGGCTATGCCCAAGCCTGATAGCATGGGATATGGGACTTGATGAGCAGCGACTTCCCCAAAAGAGGGGACTGCCACCTGGCACCGTGAATGCTGGCCCCGCTGGGTTGTCTCTGACCGGTAGCTGCGCACTGTTGGTCCTGCTTGCAGGTAGAGGTGATCAAGAAAGCGTACATGCAAGGCGAAGTGGAATTCGAGGACGGGGAAAATGGCGAGGATGGAGCTGCCTCCCCCAGGAACGTGGGCCACAACATTTACATACTGGCTCACCAGGTATGGATTGCCCTGCCTCCCTCAGAGGCCACCAGCATTCCTGGCTAGAAGGGCCCTCAGACTGGCTTTTCCTGGCAGCCTTTCACCTATGGCTGTTTGTACCCGTGAGAACATAGCTCACAGGTGATTTGGCTGCCTGCCTTGAGGGGCTGAGGTCCAGGACTTTGCCATTTCCCAGCGTGGTGGGGTTGAGTGCTTAGAAATCCTCATGCTTCTCACGCGTGCCCACCCCTGAGAAATGACACCAAGATGCTGTATGAGTTTGTCTGGAGCCATTGGAAAGGACTCTTAGATGTGTTATAAATACTGAGTCTCTCTTAACCAAAGAAGCCTCAGCTTCTTTGCTGATTGCATTTGAAAATATGTGGGAAATGTTGTTGTTATTTCCTTTTGTTTGCCCTTCTGGGGTGTACTGTTACTTTCTGCCCTGACACCAAAATGCCACATTTCATAATCCCTTCCCAAGTGGCCGGGCCTTTGAAGTTGCTTCCTCTTTTGGGATACCGGTGTGCCTTGAGCTGATGGGTAGGAATGGGCAGGCTGTAGCCTAGCTGGAGGCTCATGTTTTCTGTCTCTTTAGTCCCTTTGAAACTCAAGGAGAGGACCTGGGCATGACACAGTGATGGTACAGAGCCCAAGGTTTCTAGCATCCTGCCCCTGCATACGTGCTGAAAGATTTCAAACACTCTCCTGCCCTCATGACCCCCATGTCCAGCATCTAACCTGCAAGAGGGCTTCTAAACAACCAGAATGGAGGTTCCATGGGGCTGCAGAGAAAACCCCATCTCCCTCCTGCCTGGCTAAAGAAATCAGGGAAAAGGGAGACCCTGTACGGGCATGAGCTGTCCATGCTTTTATACCAAACTCCCAAAATAACCACTGTGCAAAGCAGAGCCGGACAGAAGGGAGCAAGCCTGGCACCTTTGCCCTTCTGCTTGATGCTGGTCACTTTGTATTTTTAACTCAGTTAGAAAAGAGCTTATATTTCCTGTTCTAAAGGGACCTTGACCCCCTATCTTTCTGCACTTGTGTTCTAGTTGGCTCGGCATAACAAAGAACTTCAGACCATGCTGAAACCTGGAGGCCAGGTGGATGGAGATGAAGCTCTGGAGTTCTATGCCAAGCACACGGCACAGATTGAGGTAAAAACAGTCAACCCAGGGCACAGAAGTGCCAAGGCTTCAGGGCTTGGACCCTTGATGTTGAGCATTCAGTGTACAATGCCCTGTGCCAGGTCTGGCATGCAGTCATTGCTCTGAACAGTATACATGTGAGCACCTCCTGTGTACCACGTCCTGCTTTAGGTGGTGGATGGCTGGAACTGTCTTCATTGCTGATTGAAGTCTAGAGAGGGGACACACACTGAACGAACCACACAAAGAAATCTCATTACAAATGCTGGCTGGCCCACAAGAACAGATGGATGGCATTATAAGAAAATCCAGCAGAGGGACTTGCTATAGATTGTGGTGGCTCAGGGGGTCTGCTCTAAAGAAATGACAGCTCAGTACAAACTGAAAGAACACAGGAATTAAAAGGCAGTGTGCACAGGGAGGAGTTTTTCATACCTGGGGAAGGAAGATTCTAGGTAGGGGGCAGACCTAGAGAAGATTTACATGGCTGGAGTTAAGCCACGGGGGAAAATAGCACAAGATAAGAACAGGCTGCCTGGAGCCTGCAGAGCATGTATTCCCTCCTTGGAAGCAGTCTGCTCTCTGCCCTCTGAGCTGTGGGAACTGCTGGAGAGTTCTACGCTTTTGCGGTCAGACCTGCATGTTAAACAGAACCAATCCTTCCAGAAAAGCACTGTATCTTCTCTATTTTGCAAGCAAAGGAGCTTCATTATAAGGCTCACAGAGAGTGTGTCACCACTGAGATTTCAGTCCTAGGCTGACTGACCCCTGAGTTGAGTACACTTCAGGTCCACCTAACATTCTCTTAGCATCGAGAGAATATACACATCTGTCTAGGCTTTACACAGTAAGGGATGCTATGTCATGTTTTACTAATGAATTTAATATCAGTGTTGGGACAAACATTCAGAAAGATGAGAGACTTTGGGGGCAGTGTAACACGTTCAGCATGGAGACTTTCCAGCAGTCTGTTCTTACCTACTGTCTTGGCTCTCCAGCCACCCTGATGAAATGCATCACTTAGCTGACTCATCCTTGCCAGTGTATGTGAGCACGCACACTTTTGGCCAGAGGGCCATCTCTATCCTATGGACCTTTTAGGAAACAAACTACAGCATGGAATGTTGGTGAAGAGTGAAATCTAGAAGATGATCTATCTGGCTGAGCGCTTGGGCTGACTGGGGAGAAGACTGAAGCTTGGTCAGGTTAAAAGGTGTGAACAGGGTTATCCAGAGGTAGAGAAAGGCTAGTGTTGGATTCTCCTGAATCCTATTTTTTTAAAGAGCTGTCTCTGGTCCCCAAATCCTACCCTATTCAGCACCTGCCCCTCTTTCAATTCCCCTGTGGGGCTATGTATGCTATGACAGCCAGGAAAACATGTTTTCACTCCCCGGGGCTTTGCTAGCCCTCTCTGCCTGGAGCCAGGCTGGGAAGCCCTGGATTCTGCAACTGAGTTCGGGCCTAAAAGCCTTGTTCTCTTCTCCCTTTCCTCCAGAAGCTAGCTACACACCTCCGCTGTGTTCCTTCAGGGGAAGGAAGGACTTATGCAAGATGCTTGGACAGTGAGGAGCAGGCAGGCCGTTGATAGCAGGAAATGCAGAAGGTGGTCCGCGGGCATCAAGTTCACCCAGGGAGCTGTGTTGCGGGCAGGTTCTAGGTGCTGAGTAACTTCCATACCACGAGTTAAACAAGGCTGGCTGTGAACCAGAGTCCCTGTGACAGTGAAGCCATCCCCACCGACATCCGAGCTCTGGCTGGTTTCGGAAACTACTGGTCTAGAGACCACATCCCTTGGGACTTGGAGCCAGGGATGTGGGATTCTGTCTCACCTTTGAAAGAGTTTCCCCCCACATCCTGACCTGCTCACCTCTCTTGCCTCATCGGGTGAATAAGCTTTTCCTGTCCTAGGCTCTAGTCCTGGGCCTCACTTGACCTCCCCAGTCTCTGGGTAGGAAAAATAAAGAGTAGCTGAGAAGCCAAGTCTCTGCTGTACTGCAGCCCATGGCCTTTAGAAATCCTTAACTCCAGGACTGTGACTCGGTACCGTGTCCTAGGATTGAAACCAGCCTATCCTCCCTCTGTAGGTAGAGCCCATCTAGGAAGGGCGTGGAGGAAACCTTCAACGTGTCCACCCTTGGAGTCTCACAAAGCCAATTTAGAAAACAGGCCATCCCAGAGTTAGACTCTTTTTTTATTATTTGGTCATTATGACAAGTAAGAGGTAGATCATTACAACTGAATGTAAACAAAAGGTGTACTTAAGCCGGGCGTGGTGGCGCACGCCTTTAATCCCAAGAGGCAGAGGTAGGAGGATTGCCATGAGTTCGAGGCCACCCTGAGACTCCATAGTGAATTCAGGGTCAGCCTTGGCTAAAGTGAGACCCTACCTCAGAAAAAAAAAAGAGTGTACTCATTAAGTCTACCTAGGAATAACAACCTAACTTTGCTCTCCAAGAAAGGATCTTGGTTTATGCCAGGTCCCAGCCACTGCCCTGTCTAGTATGGTAGTCATCAGACATGGATGACTTTTATTTAATTTTAACTTAACAAAGTAAATATTCTCATTTCCACTAACTACATGTGTTACTGCTGAATGGCTAGTGTGGGTAGTGGCTGTCCTCTTGTACAGCACAGAGACAGAACTGTTCCATCATGTAGAAAATTCCACTGAACACTACCAGTCTCAGTTGAATGTATTTGCAAAATACAGTATAAATTATTCCAGATAAATGTTGGCCACACTGAAGCCGGGCAAAATGTGCCCACTAATGCAGTAGTGACATGACTATTATGAGAGTTACCAATCACTCTCATTGGATTTGGGGCCCTCTCCCAGAAGGCAATTTATGCCTGGTACTGCAAACCTCCTCAAAAGACTATGCCTGGGGGAGGTCATAAGCCCTAAGAAGGAAGCTACTACCGTCATTTGGCTAAATGGATGTTATGCCCATCAAATTACTTTCTAAATGTTTATGTCCATAGATACGTGCTGCTCTCTCCTCTGGTTGGAGAAGCTTCTGTTTTGCAGATGGTGGTAAATATTGGGGAGAGTCAAATCTCACCGAAGGGCTAAGAATTAGTGACTGGATTGCTCAGAGCTAAATTAGACACCCCTCCAATGCTCAGGAAACATTGAGGAAGTAGAGGTGGAAAAATTGCCAGGACCAGAGGATGAGAAGGAGTGCTGTAGAATGCTGTCTTCCAGAAATTACATGGTTTTTGCATTCATGACCTCATAGTAACTGTCTGAGTACACCTGCATAATACTGGGCCCATCAACATTCCATCACAGATGATGGAGGAGGGGAAAAAAATCAAAATAGAAGAGGGAATAGTTAGAAAAAGGGTTCAATGTAAGACAAAGTAATGAAAAGGGATAACAATCAAGATATAGACATATAAAAGTTGTCAAAAGTCACATTGAAATGAGTGGGATGTGAGGTTAGAAAATTTCTGTTACAGACTCACCCCAACTATTTTGTATATATGAGATATGCAGCCCAGTTGGGGTTATAAAATCAGATACCTTTATGTTCTGGGTCTTGAACCCCAAGTTCACTGCCAGTAGCAAAGACCTTCATGAAAGGTTTTGAAAGCACCTGTTTAATCTCCTCTTCCTTTCACCCTAGATTGTCAGATTAGACCGAACCATGGAACAGATCGTCTTCCCAGTGCCGAGCATATGTGAATTCCTAACTAAGGAGTCAAAACTGAGAATATACTATACAACTGAGAGGGACGAGCAGGGCAGCAAAATCAATGACTTTTTCCTCCGCTCTGAGGACCTCTTCAATGAAATGAACTGGCAGAAGAAATTGCGAGGTGAGTCATAGCACTTCAACGATGCTCCAGAGAGGTGCAGTCCTGGGGTCTCCCACACTTGGCCTTGGTGGTGTGTTTACCTTTGGGTATAATTAATGAACCTCTTTACTTTTGGCTATCAGGATGTGAGAAGAACTGTGACAGCCGATAAATGGGTCCCAGTCTAAGGGTGGCAGCACCTCTGAAAAGGTTACTCTTCTGTCGCATTTGACTGGACTGGACTGGGGAGCTTCAGGGATGGCTTAGAATGCCAGTTTTGGTATCTCAGTGTGGAATCTAACAAGAGAGGGAAAGGGCCAGGCCTTGGAGTTCACAGGACGGGTCACTTGGGCTGGAGATGCAGACAGCGTGATTGCTCATTTACTAGCACACCTGCTCGGGAGACTATTGTATTTTCCCTCTGACAAAATAGCTCAGAAGTGAGACTCTAAATCATTTTATAGGCAGTGGAGTGATTGGCTGTATTTGTGCGCTCACCAGCCAGGCCCGTGGAGAAGCCCAGCCAAGTCAGGCTGAAATGACTCGTTGAAGGCACGTTTATAGGGCTTCCCCGGGGGGTTTCGGCTCCTGGTTTTCATTGGGGTTTAATATGATCCTTCAGCACCAACAGAACGCTTGGCACCAGCTTTTGTGACCAACTTAAAAAGAATCATGCTTCTCAGTGTGTTATCCAGGGACCAGGGTTTTTATTAGAAACCCTAGAATCCAGCTGCAATTATAATCTTTTGAGATCTTTCTGTGGGATACAACAGTGCTAGGGGCAAGCTGTGGCAAAGATCAGCTTCTAGGATCTTTTTTAAACTTTTTTTTAAAAAAATTAAAAACTTTTTACTTTATTTGTTTGAGAGAGAGAGAGAGAATGGGCACGCTAGGGCTGTCTGCCACTGCAAATGAACTCCAGACACACGCACCACCTTGTGCATCTGGCTTTACAGGAGTCCTGGGGAATCAAAGCTGGGTCCTTTGGCTTTGCATGAAAGCACCTTAACCACTAAGCCATCTCTCCAGCCCCCCCCCCCATTAAAAAAAAACGACTTTTTATTGGTCACTTCCATACAAGATATCATCATTGCCCCCTCCAACCACCCTCCCTCTTCCTCTTCCCAAATACCCCCTCCACTGAATCCTTTCTTCTTTGCAACAAGTCTGTCTTCTATTTTTGTCATCATCATTTTTCCCTCATATCATGGCCCCTTTGTGTCTGGAAGGCAGTATTATAAGCACTCCCCTTCCTTTGGCTCTTACATTCTTTCAGCCACCTCTTCCAAAATGGACCCTGAGCCTTGGAGGGTGTGATAGTCTCACTTAGTGTTAAACACTCCACTGTCACTTCTCAGCACTTTGGTGAGTTTTGAGTCACCCCAGTGGTCACCACCATCTGAAAAGAGAAGCTTCTCTGACCAAAAGCAAGATTAACATCAATATATGGGCATAAGTAAAGGATTTACAGGGCAGTTTAGTGGGCATACTAAATCCACTTAGCCAGACAGTAGTAGTAGCTTCCCCCTAGGGCTTATGACCTCCCAACTATAGGCTTTAGATTAGGCTTTCAGTTCCAGGCAGGAATTCCCTCAAGTGGAGTAGGCCTTACTTCCAATCAGAGAGCAACTGATTGGTTTCCCCTAACAGATAGGTCACCATTTCACTAGTTGGTACATGTGGCCTGGCTGGCCAGCTGTAAAGCTTGCAGAGTCCACTGCTGGCTAAGACCATATATGTCTTTTCTCCTTCAACAGGCAGCATAGGTCTTCCCAGCCTCCTGATACCTAGTCAACTGGGAGGAGGCTTCCAGCCAAACTCCATCTTGATTTCTCAGTGACTTACAGCTGGAGCCTCTTATATTGTCTCTGATCCCTGCCAGTCTCAGTGGGGCCTTTCTTACCTGCCTTTCTTTTGCCTGCTTTTCTCCTCATCAGCTGTGCAAACAGATTGTCCAAAAGACAATGTTCTCACCCCTCCTCATCCCAGCTCTATCCTGCTCTGTGTCTAAGGGACATCACTAAAGCATTGCAAAATGTCTTGCCAGGTAAACATGTCCTTGACCCAAAACCATGTCTTATGTCTATACAAAGGGTCAGGGGATGTTCTGCAAGCCAGTACACATGTACTTTTGGGTGTGTGTATCTCAGAAGATGTTGGATGTGATTATGCCCAGAATCACTGTATCTTAACAGCCAACTGTATATACACCTCTGAAACTCTCCAGCTCTGGATTCACCATGAACATGAAACTTATACATAGCAGCTCCATGCTTGGGCAGTAAGAGGAAAAAAACAACCACCATCACCACCGCCACCCCCACCCCCACCCTCACCCCCTCACTCACAATACCACCCATTCATACCCTCCTATTTCCAGCTCTTGTAGTACAGAGAGGGGAGAACTGTTTGTTGCTTTTGTCTCTCAGTGGAATATTATAATTTCTGATTTCGTGGATAGCCCTGAATACATGCCCAAACCTTACTAATACTTATAATTCTTCCCTTATTGATGGTGTATGTCTCCTACGACAAATCAAATATATTCCTTCTCTGAGAACTGTGTCAACAATATATACATAATGTAAGTATTTTCTAGATTCTTCTAAAGAAGAATGAGCCAACAGAAAGGTTTTTACTTTTGCTGGTGAGGGAGCTATCTGCTCATCTCTCCCTCTGAGGTAGTATCCTACAGGAGTAAGGGAGCTTTGGCTTCTATCCACTGGCTCTCTGAACACAGGCGGTGGCTTAACTGCTCCAAGATTCTCTCCTGTAATGTGAGGAAGACAGATCCATTTATTCCAGAAAGGCCATCTCCTTGTTCAAGATTCATGCTGGGGGCTGGAGGGGTGACTCAGCCATTAAGGCACTTGTCCTCAAGGCCTAACAACGCAGGTTTGATTCCGCAGTGCCCATGGAAAGCCAGATACACAAAGTGCTCATGCTTCTAGAGTTTGTTTGCAGTGGCTAGAGGTCCTGGCATGCCTGTTCTCTTTCATTCTCTCTCTCTTTCACACACACACTCCCTCTCTGCTTCTCTCTGCTTTCCAAAAACTAAATGAACAATAATAAAAAAAGATTTATCTTGGACTATAGCTAATGTCTTCTCCCTCATCTCAGTCTTTCTAATTTTGAAAAAGGGAGATTTAAACAGCTGTAGTTGTCAACCAAAAAAAAAAATTTATTTGGTTTCAAATCTGAAATCTTTGCTATGGAGCTGAAAGAAATTGAATAATAATAAATGAATTAAACATTAAGTATATTTAGAAAGGGGAGAAATGTACTCATTAGAAGCACAGTTAAGATAGAACATATGGGCTGCAGAGACAGCTTAATGGTTAAGGCACTTGCCTGCAAAGCCAATGGACCTCAGTTTGATTCCCCAGGACCCATGTAAGCTAGATGCACAAGGTGGCACATGCATCTGGAGTTTGTTTGCAGTGGCCGGAGGCCCTGACACGCCCATTCTCTCTCTCTCTCCCCTCCCCCTCCCTCTGCCTCATTCTCTCTCTCAAATAAATAAATAAATAAATAGATAGATAAATATATTTTTTTAAAAGATAGAACATGTTTCCCCTCCTAAGTAGTGTTTTTTTCTTCTACTAAGTGTTCAGGAAAAAGAATTCTGGTTTATTCATGTAGCCACTTTGCCCTTTCCTAAATATCACTAAGAAATCACTGGTGTTTTAGTAAATCTAACCAGTACCCACTGAGGATGTCTATTGACCATTGGTGGTATTATTTTCTGGTATTAAGAAATTAGTGTTATCTTTTGCAAGTATTTTCTTTGACAAGAATTAAATTACTACTTGCCTTACTCTCCAGAAACCCCCTTTTCTGTTTCTTACACGACATTCACTCATATAGACTAACACATGCCCTCACACCCCCTTCTGTGTGTGCACGTCCTCCTTCCTCTGACTGCCTCTGCTGTCTTCTGGAGACCATAACCCAGTGAAGACTCTGAGCTGTGAAAACTAGTAGACACTGGACACTGCAAGAGGAAACCAAAACAGAGTTGCTTATGCTCACACAAATTTTGGGACTTACACAACATAAATTAATTATCTTACCATTCAGGAAGTGAGAAGTCGGACAAGATCCTCACTGGGTTAAAATCAAGGTGTGGGCAGTGTTCCTGCTGCTGGTTCCGGCCTTTTGGGGCTTCTAAAGGCTGCCTGTATTTCTGGGCCCCTTCATCTTCAAAGGGGAGCAACATTCAGTAGAGCTTTTTCCATGCCTCTAAACCTCCTCCTCTTTCTCATAAAAGACTTGTCATTTAAAGTTTACGGGTTAAGGATTTAGGGAGGGGATACTTAGGGGACATTATTTTGCCTGCCACAATAGGTATAATACTTGTTTTCTATCACTTCCAAAATTTAGGGTCTCAAAACAAGAAATACACATTTTCTTACAGGTTCTCACGGTTAGGAATCTGAGAGTAGGTTAGGTGGATAGTCTTGCCTCAGGGTCCTTCATGAAGCACCACTGAGATGTATCCATCACCTGAGCACTTGCCTGGCCCTGAAGGATCCATGGTTTAGACTTCTCAAATGACTCTGGGCAGGTTTTTCTCCATGTGGACCTTGCCCTAGGTCTTCTAAAGTGTGACGCTGTGAGTCTCTAAGCATCTTCCTGCACCTGGATAACTTCTCGCTGTAGTGGACTGATTGTACAGATTAAAAATGGCAATATAGAGAATGTTTGTTTGTTTGTTTTTCCAAGGTAGGGTCTCACTGTGGCCCAGGCTGACCCGGAATTCACTATATAATCTCAGAGTGGCCTTGAACTCATGGTGATCCTCCTACCTCTGCCTTCTGAGTGCTGGGATTAAAGGCATATGCCACCACGTCCAGCTGGAGAATGTTAGTTTTATTAAAATAAGATTTATTTGTGAGCTATGTGCCCTAGTTAAAGGCTACTTATTACTGAAGGGGACATGCTCCCATTTGATACCAAGTGTCCCCTGTTCAAGGAATTCTAGTGTGCATGGACCAGCATTGATCTTTGTGAGGTCCTCTTACTTTTTCTTAGGAGCTTTTGATACATGTGAATGTGGAGAAGATACTAACAGTTCCCTTGTATTCATCACTTAGCTCACTTAGCTCCAGCAATTACCAACTTTCTGCTGTTCATCTCTCCTGTCTTCTTTCAGAGTTTTCATATGTGTATCAGAAATGGGCTTCAGTCCCAGAAGAAACACCAATACTGTGATAGCCAGAGCAGAAGAATTCTCATCTTAAATTTGCCTTAGCAGGTTCAGGATATAACTCATTTGGCAGAGTGTTTGTGTGGCATCCTGGAATCTCTGACTTTGGTCACCAGTACCTCATAAAACCCAGTGTAGTGGTACACACCTGTAATTCCTACCCTCAGGAGGTACAGGCAGGAAGATGAGAAGTTCAAGGTCATCCTCAGTTCCTTAGCAAGTTTGAGACTAGCCTGGGCTACATGACAGCCTATCTGGAAAAAAAAATGCTTCATCAGTGTTCTTATAAAAAAGAAAATTGTTGGGCTGGAGAGATGGCTTAGCAGTTAAGCGCTTGCCTGTGAAGCCTAAGGACCCCGGTTCGAGGCTTGATTCTCCAGGACCCACGTTAGCCAGATGCACAAGGGGGTGCACGTGTCTGGAGTTCGTTCACAGTGGCTGGAAGCCCTGGCGCGCCCATTCTCTCTCTTTCTCTCTATCTGCCTCTTCCTCTCTCTGTCACTCTCAAATAAATAAATTAATTAATTAAAAAAAAAAAGAAAGTTGTTACCTGGAAGTTGATTGGCTCCTGTCAGCTCCTCTATTAAATTGTGACATGAGCCATTTATCTTCATTTCTGTCACCAGCCCCAGTGGATCACTAATTTGGGATGAGAACTGCCATTGCTCAATCTCCATTTCCTTCATTTAGAAAATGAAAGATTTCAAACTAGGTAATCGTACTCTACAGTTTGGAAACACTGCCTGTGACCAAGAACAAACATGATATGGACAATTACTAAATTACCCAGAGATCTACTTAATTGTACCATAACTTTTTTTGGAAGGAAGCTTCCAACAGCTTGGCTGCTGCTACAGGCATCATTACAGGGCCATTGGATTTGTCATTGGCTGCTTTCCTGTAGTTAAATGATGACTTCACTGGGAAAAATAAATCTATGATACAGAGAGCCTTTCTCACAAAACCCCATGCTTCTCTCTGGAGGGAGTGCTGTTGATGAGATTATCCTTTTTAAATTTAATTTATTTTTTATTGACAGTTTCCATAATTGTAGACAATAACCCGTGGTAATTCCCCCCCCCCACTTGCCCCTTTGAAATTCCACTCTCCATCATATCCCCTCTCCCTCTCAAACAGTCTCTCTTTTATTTTTATGTCATGATCTTTTCCTCCTCTTATGATGGTCTTGTGTAGGTAGTGTCAGGCACTGTGAGGTCACTGATATCCAGGCCATTTTGTGTCTGGGGAGAGCACGTTGTAAGGAGTCCTACCCTTCCTTTGGCTCTTACATTCTTTCCGCCACCTCTTCCGCATTAGACCCTGAACCTTGGAAGGTGTGATAGAGATATTGCAGTACTGAGCACTGCAGACATTTCTTTCCATCACCATGATACCTTCTGAGTCGTCCCAAGGTCACTGCCATCTGAAAAGAGAAGCTTCTGATGAGATTATCTTTTGGAAGCTGCCCCTGTCATGGCCCTGCAATTGCTCCTACTGCTTCTCCTTTTGAGTGACACAAGTGCAGGCACAGGCTTATTGTTCCGGGAGTGACAGTGTCCAGCCAACACAGTATCATGTGTCAGTAGCAGTGAGTTAAGAAGAAAATGATGTGGAGAGCATCCCTTGCCCCTTTGTGCTGACTTTGTGTTACATCCTTTCTCTCCTGGAGCCCATGGAAATGTGAGCTCCACTGTTGACCACTGTCAGCCTCCTATACTCCCTAGTCCCCCGCCACACACATACACACCTGAGAGTGACCATCAGACTAGAGGGAAGTGATAAGTGGCTCAACAGTATGTGGTCATTGTCCTGCTTATGGGCACCAGGGAGTGAGTAGACGCAGGGAGAAATATGGTATCAGTCCCAGTGGGAGGCCCTGTTTTTTTTAAATTTTTATCAGAGAGAAAGACGCAGATAGAGAGAATGGGCGCGCCAGGGCCTCCAGCCACTGCAAACGGACTCCAGATGCGTGCGCCCCCCTTGTGCATCTGGCTAACGTGGGTCCTGGAGAATCAAGCCTCGAACCGGGGTCCTTAGGCTTCACAGGCAAGCGTTTAACCGCTAAGCCATCTCTCCAGCCCTCTCCCTAACATTTCTAAAAGGCTAATTAACTTTTTGGGTCTCTCTGATCATCTCATCATGTACTAAAGGCCTGTGGGCGGGGGTGACCAGAAGCTCAGTGCTTGAACTCTGGATAACCTTCAGAGTCTTTCACTGATGGTGTTGACTAGGGTATGCAAAGCTGGTAGATGGTCCAGCCTTTTCCCTGTGCATCTCTTCTTGTCCCCCAATGCATCTTCTGTTCAGTGAGTTCGCCAAGCAGAAATGAACTAATGGCATGCTACTGTGTGCCAACTTCTAAACAAATGGTCATTTTTACTGTCGTGATGCAAACTGGGAACAGAAGTGGACTTGTAGGGGGTGCATGGGTAGAAGGCCCATGCTGAATTCCAGTGCTCCAGTACGGAGGCTCCAACCTTACATGGCTTTATCTCTGTTTCCACAGCCCAGCCTGTCTTGTACTGGTGTGCCCGCAACATGTCTTTCTGGAGCAGTATTTCATTTAACCTGGCTGTCCTCATGAATCTGCTTGTGGCATTTTTCTACCCATTTAAAGGAGTTCGAGGAGGTATCCATGTCTTTATTTGTTTATTTACTCAGTGTTGTCTGTGTGGGGTGAGGGGCAATCAATCATGTGTGCAGCATGTTTGGATGTGTATAGGCCCATATGTATTAATAGGTGCTTGTTCACATGTATATGTGGAGACCAGAGATTGAGGTGGGGGCCTTTCATTAGTCACCCTCCACCTTATTATTATTATTATTATTATTATTATTATTATTAGAGAGAGCAAGAGAGCAGAGAGGTAGAGAATAGGTTTGCCAGGGCCTCAACCACTGCAACCAAACTCCAGACGCTTGCGCCACCTAGTGGGCATGTGTGAGCTTGCACTTGCCTCACTCACCTTTGTGCGTCTGGCTAACGTGGGATATGGAGAGTAGAACATGGGTCCCTATGCTTTGCAGGCAAGCACCTTAACTGCTAATCCATCTCTCCAGCCCCTCCACCTTGTTTTTGAGATAGGGCCTCTCAATGATTTGGCTAGACTCACTCGCCAGTGAGCCCCAGGGATTCACTGCCTGCTTCCACAAGGCAGAGATTACAGGCATGCACCACTATGCCCAGCTTTTGTGTGGGGGGTGGGAATTCAGACTCAAGCTCTTGATCTTGTGTGGCAAGCACTTTACCCACAAAGACATCTGCCCAGCCCGTATTTTGTCCTTTTGAGACAGTTTTACTATGTAGTTCATGCTGTCCTAGAATTCATGATCCTCTTGCCTCAGCCTCCTAAGTACTAAGATTACAGGAATGCCCCACCATACCCGGTTCCATATCTTTAGTTTCCAGGAAATGTCTAGTCACCACAGGAATGTTTGGATCTTGTCTCTGAAATTGTTGGTGCCATATTTAGGATCCCAATAACCCATGTTCAGACAAGATTAGATTTAGTTGTAAATCTGAATTAAAATTATTGAAATTTTGTATTAGTGTGTGTTTTTAACCATGGAGGAATAAGAAGAAGCTATTAAGCATGTGAGAAGTCATCTTAATCCCTCTTGATTTACATATGTGTCAGAGAAGTTGAGAGACTTAGCCAAGCTAATTATAGAGATGGGGCTGACCCTATAACAGACATTTTTTGGCATAGGTTTATGCATGCAATGTGTGCAGATGTGGGTGTGTTGTACACATGTGTGCACAGGACAGAGAAGGACATCAGGTGTCCTTTACTGGTACTCTTCCATCTTCTTTCCTTGAGACCAAATCTTTCACTTTTCAGTTAGACTGGCTGACCAGCAAGTTCCAGAGATCCTCCTGTCCTGTCTCTACCTACTCAGCTCTGAGGTTATAAGTATGCACAGCCATGCCTAGCCTTTTACGTGGATGCTGAGGGTAGAACTCAGGTTCTCATGTTTATGCAGCAAGCAGTCTTACTCACGAGCCATCTCGCCAGCTCACAGCATAAACATTTTGGTGATCAATCCCCTAACTGTTTTCCCATACCATCTTTCTGGAATAGATTTCAGACTAAAGACTTTGTAAGAAATCTCTGGAATTTTTTTTGTTTGTTTGTTCTTGCAGGAGGTTGGAGAGGAGAGGGAGGCAGGTGGTGAATAACTGCAGCCTGTCGTCCTTGAATGCTTAGTCTGTGGAAAGCTGTCTACCTGTCATTCATAGATTTTCCCCACCCACCTTCTCCTCCTAGTCATCCACAAGAACATTCTAAATGATTTTCTGGGCAAAGGCAAACAACTTAAGAGGGACATTTTTATGCTGGGGACCCCTCCACTTGCTACTGACACTCTAGTGGCAAGCACAAGAGCCTCGTGTTCTACTAGATATTGATAGCCCTTTTCTATTTCTCACAATGCCGGGGCTGGAATCTAAGACCTCACACGTGGCAAGCTCTACCACTGATCCACATTCCCAGCCCCACCTACTCCAGGCTCCAGGGAGGTCTAGTTTTTAACTAAATTTGTCATCAGAACTTGATGACAGATCACTTTACTGAATAATGTAGTCATAGACTGGAAATCATGTCTGTGTGTAATAAATACATATTTAAAAAACAATTGCAGCCGGGCGTGGTGGCGCACGCCTTTAATCCCAGCACTCGGGAGGCAGAGGTAGGAGGATCGCCGTGAGTTCAAGGCCACCCTGAGACTCCATAGTGAATTCCAGGTCAGCCTGGGCTAGAGTGAAACCCTACCTCGAAAAAACAAAAAACAAAAAAAAAAAAAAAAAAAAAAAAACAATTGCAAAGTAATAACATGCTATAAAATGCCTATATGTATAATATACTCATTCAAAGAGTTCACTTTTCTGTTTGGATTTAAGTTATGTTTTTTTTAATTTTTTTTTTTTTGTTTATTTAGTTATTTGAGAGTGACAGAGAGAAGGAGGCAGAGAGAGAGAGAGAGAGAGAGAGAGAGAGAGAGAGAATGGGCGCGCCAGAGCTTCCAGCCTCTGTAAACGAACTCCAGATGTGTGCGCCCCCTTGTGCATCTGGCTAACGTGGGTCCTGGGGAATTGAGCCTCGAACCGGGGTCCTTAGGCTTCACAGGCAAGCACTTAACCGCTAAGCCATCTCTCCAGCCCTTAAGTTATGTTTTGAAGGCACCATTTGACCAGTTTCCCTTCCCCCAAACATGACCGAAACACAAGTGTGGGGATGGGATGATGTTTCTTTTAAATGCCAACTGAGGAAACATGAATGCTCATGTTGGAAAAGATTCGCTAGGAACACAGGGATGCAGATTTTCCTCTGAGGGGACATCTGTCTTAACCAAGTGCAGTTAGCAGAGGTGTGAGTATAAAAAGAGTCAGTGACTGCCATGGGTGGTGACAGAGCTCTCCTGCCACTTCAGGGAAGTTGAAATGTTCATGACAGCAGATTATTCAGCCATCACTTTGGCTGTGTTTTAATTTACTCTACTTTTCAAGAATATTTTAGAAATTTTAAAAAATATTTATTTAACACAGAGAAAGAGGCAGAGAGTGAGTGTGTGAGAGAGAGAAAGAGAATGGGTGCACCAGGGCCTCCAGCAACTGCAAACAAACTCTAGATGCATGCTCCACCTTATGTATCTGGCTTATGTGGGTCCTGAGGAATCAAACCTGGGTCCTTTGGCTTTGCAGGCAAGTGCCATAACCACTAAGCCATCCCTCTAGCCCTAGTTTAGAAATTTTTATGAGTCACTTTAACCATTGTCTCCACTGGTCATTTGTGGCAGGATCAGGGGCAGTGAGTTAATAGCCCCTTGCCCTTCAGTGTTAAGTGTCATACAGTAGAATTCCTAGATTTGATAAGTCTGAAGTCCAGACCTGGCTCTGCTGGCCACTAGTCATGTGACTGTTGCCAGATCTCTTTCTTTGCTCCTTAAGACTCTGTATTATCAGATAGTGACATTGAGCCAGTGACTGTGACACCTTGGTATGGCTTCAGAACCACCTGGTGAGTTTAGGCAGAATGCTTGCAGCAGCCTTTCATTTGCCCATCAAAGTCTGAGACCCCCTGGGTGAGTTGATCGTTAAGAGTCTTCCCAGCTCTACAACAGTGTTCTCTGGGTGTGGCACTGGCTGTCAGCGGTCTGTGGGATTCAAGCTTCCTTCCTGGCTGCATGGGCTTTAAAGCGCCATGCTGATAGACTACAGAGTGATCTCCTGGGAGGGAAAGGAGGCTAATCTGACCCAAGAAAGCCTTTTCCATTCCATGGAGACTGAAGTTACTCAAATGCATCAGTTCACGCTCGGGGTGACCTGTGCTGTCTTCAGAAAGAGGGTTGAGGTAACACTGCCTGCAAATAAGATCTGGTTCATTGACCTGAGTATAGGTTTTTGAGATCAACATGCATCAGGGGCTACAGGTGGAGCTCAGTTGTATAATGCTTGACAACCCTGACTGAGGACCTAGATTTGATCTGCAGTAGTGCCAGTTACAATTTCTTTCATCCTGAAAGGAGGATTTCTAGAATGCACCACGTAGAAGTGTATTGTGCCCTTATTTTCTGTGCTTATGTCATTCTGTTGCTGTTAAGACTTGTGGCCACTAAGAACAGTGGTGGCCTTAAAAGCTCCTTTCAAAAGGATCCTCCACAATGGATGAGTCACAGTCTATTGACATGGGCAAGTTCAGATGCTTACATAACCATGCCATGATGCTTCAGGAAATGCATGTATGGCTCTTAAACTTTCTTACTGAGAATTAGAAATACCCTTGTAAGTAGAAAGAGCAATGTAATGAACTGCTGTGTTCCTTTCAGGCCAACTTTAACAGCATTTAAGAAACTTGTTTCATCTATCTCCCTCCTGTATTTTTGAAACATTTTGAAGAAGTTTAGAGATCATGTTGTTATAGCCATAAATACTTCAATGTGCCTCTAACTTATAAGCATATTTTAATATATGTATAATCACCATACCATTATCATATATAACCAAACTAACAGTAAATCCTGCAATAGTCTCTCCAAATTCAGATTTATCCAGCTGTCTCAAAGATAACTTTCTAGAGCTAGTTTTTTGAAATCTAGCACAAATTTCTAGCACTACATCTTGAGTGGGGATCAGCAGATTTTTACATTGGCCTCTTCAGGACTTTGGTTGCATGCATTGTACTGGCCATGTTTCTTAGGCTAAGATATAAGATTGAGTTCAGTGCAGTGATTAAACACTTTAAAACAATAAAAGGAAAGTCATAAAATAGCTTATGTGCAGAATGTAAAAATAATGCATCAAATTCCATAACAAGAAGAATCCACTTGAGAAGGGACAGAATATTTGCTCTGACATTTCACAAAAGAAGATATAAGAACTGGCCAATAAGCACATGAAAAGATGTTCAACATCATGAGATTGTCATGGAAGTACACATTAAAAACCACATTAACATGCCAGTACAAGCCTATGAGAATAGATGAAGTAAATATTGAGCATACCAGGCACAGGTAAGAAGCAGAATGGTACAATCTCTTTTGGAAGCAGTACGGCACTGTGAAGTTACATTTATGTATAAAACACAGCATTGTAATGCATTTTGTTTGTCCAAGAAAAATGAAAGCAAATTCATTCTGAGATTTATGTTCCTAGTCACATTATTTATATCATCTTCAAACTGGAATGAACTCAAGTTTCTATTTTCTACTGAAGGATGAATAGTGGTGCATCTATAGTATGGAATATTACTCAGCAATAAAAAGAATGAAATATCAATAACCAGGATGACTCTTAAATACTTGTTAGGTGAAAACAGTCAACACCGAAAGACTGCCTGGTAATATGATTGTTTTTCTATTTCTATGAGGTCCATAAAATGTAGGGTTATAGTTACAGGAAGCTTATTCATGGTAGCTTGGGGAAAGGGATGGGACAAGGCAATAATCACAAAGATAACTCAGGAAACTTGTCAGGATGACCATGTTCTAGGTCTTGATTGTGCTGACAATGTCATGTGATGGTCACATGACTACAAAATGTCAAAATTCACAAAATCTACACTTATTCCCCAAAACTGAAAGTCACCTCCATAATGCAACACCGACAGTCTACGGGGGGGAGGGACGACAGAGAAAGGGACGATGGTACCATCACGGCTGTATACACACTACATATACATAACTAGCTTTTAAAAAATCTACACTTATATTGGGTAGATTTTCTTTAATAGAGGCTAAATCTCTTTACCTTGGGCAAAATAGGTAAAGAACAGATTTCCTGTAGAAACAAGTGGACATATTGCAACCACCTCAGGGATTGTCACAAAGACTGAATATATGATAATTAATGTGCAAAGGCTAACCTGATGTCTGACCAGTGTTAAATGTGTACAGAAAGGCACCCATGCTCCTGAATCCACTTCTTCGATTCTGAAACGTTCACATACTTTTGTACTCATTTCTAGCCAGCTTCTCCTTTTCAAGGACACTGAATGAAAAGGTAAGTGGCCAGGTCCCAGGAGACAGTTGGGGAGAAAAGGCCTCTCAGAAAGCATGGTTCAGCTCAGGAGACCTGTGACCTGTATGCTTGCCTCTTCCTGGACTGTGCTATTGTCCCCACAGTTCTGAAGAAACTCCTTTATATAAGTGTCCTTAATCATGTAGTGCTTGTTTACATCCGAGGGAGACTTGAAATGTGACAATAGGGGTGTTTTTTTTTTTTAATGAGTGTTTTACAGAACTGTATTTTTAGCCATGTTGGCTCATGTTATGCAACCAAGGCATCTCGTGGGACACTCTAAATAGAACTTGCAATAGCAAAGCTGACAAAAACTGGTAGAAGCTCTTTGAGTACTGGGATCATCTAACTGTAGATGATGCTCATGAGATGGGAGCTGCCTTTGTCCTTCCCCTGAGGAAATGTGATGCAGACAGGGAGCTGGCAGTTTTCCTTTGCATGTGTTTAATAGACAGCAAGTCCACTTTCCCCAAGAGTGACCTGTGACACACGCATGAATTTTGTAAGCATCTGGTAAATGTCTTCCTGGTGACAGGTCCTTTCCTCAAGAAACTTGACAGACTGACAGACAAGTAAACTAACCACTAGGAAATAGCATCGTAGGCTGAGGAGATGGCATTGTGGGTAAGAACACTTGCTGTGCAAGCATGGGGACCTGATCCAACCCCCAGCACTCATGTTGCCAAAAAAAAAAAAAAAAATCCAAAAAGGAAATGGGGGCTGGGGTGATGACTTAGTGGTTAAGGTGCTTGCCTACAAAGCCAAATGACCCACATTTGATTCCCCAGGACCCATGCACAAGGTGGTACATGAGTCTGGAGTTTGTTTGCAGGGGCTGGAGACCCTAGTGCATCCATTCTCTTTGTATATATTTGCCTCCCTCGCCCCTCTCTTTCTCTCCCCCCCCCCTCTTTCAAATAAGTAAATAAAATATTTTAGAAAGGAGAAGAAAAAAGACATAACCACACATGCCTATAACGCCAGCACTGAGTGGGGTGGAGTCAAGGAATGTTGGGGCTCCCTGGTCAACCAGTCGAACCAATCAATCTCCAAGTTCGGTAAGAGACCCTGGCTCAGGGAAATAAGGCAGAATTGTGATAGAGGGGGACACCAGACATCCTCCTGTAACCTCTGCATGTGTTCATCTGCACTCACATGTACATATACCACAATAAAATACTACACATGCCAAAAAAGTCAAAATTTTTAAGAAAGGAAATAGCATCACGGGCTATAGATGTAGCTTATTAGTAGAGCGCTTACCTCATCACCATTAAAAAAAGGAAAGGATATTGCACAGGAATGACCAGAAAGTGTGGGAAGATGGAGGAGGGAATACCTGGCATGTTTTTGTGAGTGGAAAAGGGAATGAGAGAAATATCCCAGGTAAGATATTTCTTAGTTAAACTTAAGATACAAGGAAGGAAGAATTTCATGGGGGGCCCATGTATGTATGATGGCTTGAAAGTCCAAAAATAATGACATCAGTGGTTATATCTAGGGCAGAGAATTTGGAATAGGCCAGAAATAGAACTGAAGAAAATGACATTAGACCTGCCTTGACCTGTCACCTAGGCTCCATGAAAACACTGAGTTCTGCTTTGTCCTTCCAGGAACACTGGAGCCCCACTGGTCAGGCCTCTTGTGGACAGCCATGCTCATCTCTCTGGCCATCGTCATTGCTCTGCCCAAGCCCCATGGCATCCGGGCCCTTATTGCTTCCACAATCCTACGACTGATATTTTCAGTTGGGTTACAGCCCACGCTGTTTCTTCTGGGAGCTTTCAATGTGAGTATGAACGCCTTTCAAGCCACTGCTCTTGTTTGGGGGCAGATGGAAATGCTCTCTCTTCTGCTCTGTGCTTCCAATCCATAAAAACGCTTAGATCAGCTGTTAGCAAAGCAAAAGCAAGTGGCTGCTGCAGATGGGCCTCTCCCTCATTTGGGCCTCAGAAGTATCATTTTTAGGGACTATCCCTCTTGGGACAAAAGCAGGAATGAAGGGAGTGGAGATTTAAGTTAGTTTGGCCAATCTGACCAAAGGTTTGTTTGGACCATAGATGTTTAGCCAATAATTCAAGTACTCAAATATTAACACAGCACTCACTCTGGCAAGAAAAGAGGGGAGAGATAAGAGGGACTATGCAAAAGGAGAGATGGAGCAGGTGGAGACGTACAAAGAGAACCAGGGACAGTTATTTAGATGTACGAGGCAACACATGGAAACGCTGTTGCACTGCAGCTGAAGGATGGACCCGAGGGAGATGGAGACAGCTGCTAGAAGACCGTAGATTGCACAGGGCTCCTGGTGGAGGAAAACAGAAAATTTGGACATGAAAGGCACCATAGCAATCAAAAATGTAACTCCCTTTAAAGAAGGCTTTTGCTCTGAGCATGCACGAAAGTTGAGGTTCCTCTGGAAAAATTGAAGCAAGTTTTAGGAGAAAGCAATTGAAACACATCTTCTGGTTCATACTTCTTTTCGAAGCATTGCCCCATGTTGGATAAAGGTCAGGTAAAAATTGGCTCTGTGGTAAAATCAATGTGGGAATTGTTGGGTTAAACAAAGTTAAAGGTGTTTTTAACTGAAGGACTTGTCAGAGGCTTTATTATACTACTATGGATTATGGGTCTCTGAGAAGGGGAACCTACATACTGTGTTTCCCAAACTTTGTGCCCCTGGTTTATAAATGTGTCACTTAGGAATCATTTATGTAGAGCAGATGTTGGGAAATTCTGTTCCCAGTAGTAGGGTGCACTTACAGTGTTTACAGTTACAGTGAGCCAAGGAATGGTATATACAAAGGCATTCCAGAAAATGCATTCCTCCATGTTATGCAGGCTCAGGTGGGAGAGACAGGAAGCAAGGAGGCCTTTGGGAGTCTGGCGGTACTTTTGATCAGGTGTGGCAAGCTTGAGTCACAGTGTAGAAGTCCCCAGCAAGGCATAGGTGTCATAAACACAAAGATAGGGTGACCATGTACAGGCGCAGAGCCTTGTCCTTGGCAGCAGCATGGCCAGGTCCTTTTCCTCATTCAAGGAAACATTCCTGTTTTGATGAGTAATGAAGGAAACAAGGGTGACAACTAAATTTCACTTGTACAAGACTCAGGGAGGAATGCTGCTACCAACTACAATGAGGCCATGTAACAGTCAAGGTTATGGAGTGAGAATTACACTGCTGACTGTCAGTATTTGAGGTAACAAGCATGCGCTGACGTTAGCTCTGCCCCCCTCTCATAAATAAATGAATAAAAATTAAAAGAATCGAAGATGGGCAAGGGAAAAGGATGGAAAGAAAAGACTCTTAGTACCTCAGAGATTACCTTCTTCATTCCTCTGGACTGATATTATCCCACATTTAACATTTCTTTAACACAAACTACTTATAAGAAAGACTCAAATTAGACAACTCATTACCATTACACATTACCATAACACATTAGTTGAGGAGGCCAGAACCGCTATAATAAATCACCATTTAGAAGAGATGGGAAGACAGAGAGAGATAACACCTGGAACATAAGGGGGAAAGAAGTATAGCTGTGGACAGTCAAAAGAGCAGTGTTGGAGTCTGGGACTGGAGGAAGAACCAGGGTGGTATCATGAAGGCCAAACACCAGGGTCCTGTGATCAAGATGAGGAAGTGAGTTTTGTTCTATTGGGAGTTGGAATGAATGCTCAGAGCAGATGGGAGAAAAATGTGGGTATACCCTAGCAGGGTCGTAGCTTACAGTTAGATCAAAGCCTGACCAAGCAAAGTCAGTAGGGCACAGGCTGAGCCCATGACTAGTAACAATTTGCTGGACAAACAATGAAAGTTAAAGAGAAGAGCAACATTGTTTAAGATGGTAGGGCATGGGTATATTTAAGACTGTGAGATGTCAACCTGAATATCACTGCCCCTCCCTCCCAGACCCCTCACATTCTCTCTGAAACTTAATCAACATGGACATCCAGAGTCAGCTATACATTCCCACCCTGTGAAAGACCTTCACCTGCAAGGGTTCGAACACTGGAAAAACCTAGTCGGTTGCATGTTGAAAAGTGAGAGGCTCGGTTGGTGCTTGCTGCCTTGCTTATCTGATTGTCAAGATGCTCACTTACACTGAACTACCAGATTAACTGGCACAGTTCCCCTGGCACCTGGGGCCAAGAGAGCTAAAATAGCAGCAGGTAGTTTTACCAAGCACACTCAGAAAGCTTTCTCTCCAGCCTTCTGAGTCATTTTTCTAATAACATGTCAGACTGTATAACATGTGAGACTGTATTATCCTAGATCAGGTAGGACCTTCCATTGGAGATACCAGCAAGCCTAACCCATGTTAGCCTAAGTAGAGGAGAAAATGCATTCATCTGTTTTAACTGAGAAGTCCAAAGCCTAGCTTCAGGTGTAGATGAACATAGGAGCCCAGACAGTGGCATCACAACCCAGTTCCCATGTCCCATCACTGGGCACTGTGTCTTCTTTACTGGTGGCAGTCTGACCATCTGTGGCATGGCAAAATGATGACAGCAGCTTAGAGCTTCCATCCTCTCAAGAACAACAAAATCGTTTTGTGCATTACTCACAGGGAAGAGCTCCATAGACCGCACTGACTTCAGCTGCATTTGGTCCTGTGTCTGTCCCTGACCAATCATTATGCCTAGCAAAATACAATATTGTAATTGGCTGGGTGGAACCCCACCCAGATCTCAAGAATCTTAGAAAGGGATAAACCCCCAAAGAAAAATCAGAAATTCATCCCAAAAGAAAGGGCAGGGGAATAGAAGTCATCTTCACATACCTTAGTTTTTATTTCTCAAGGAAATTCTTAGTTTCTTTGTGAACTTAGGAATGAAGAAAGATAAGAATTTTTGCTTATCATTAAACTGCAACCCTATAATGCCTAAAACATAGCAAATTTAGAGAACACTTTTAATCATGCCTGTCACAGTTCAAGGATAGAGGTGACTTATGTGTTTGACTAACCCATAGAAAAATGTTAGAAATGATTAATTTCTCATTTTGAAGATCATAATTTCAGAACATATTAATTTTGTTTTGCCATACACAAGTGATTCTTGACTACCAGTGCAAATTACCATATGCCTGAAAAGCAAACAGTAATGAAATGACTTAGAGCTACAGAATGGCTCTGGGTGGGTCTGCCCAGCACTGGCCACTGAAAATCTTCCCCCAAGTTCTCATGCACAGTTTAGCATGGTTCATGCCATCTGTTTGTTCTCAGGTCTGCAATAAAATCATCTTTCTGATGAGTTTTGTGGGCAACTGTGGGACCTTCACTAGAGGCTACCGAGCCATGGTTCTAGACGTGGAGTTCCTCTATCATCTGCTGTACCTTCTGATCTGTGCCATGGGCCTCTTTGTCCATGAGTTCTTTTACAGTCTACTGGTAAGTGTCATGGTTCAAAGAGTATCGTGTGGAGAACTGTGTTGTCTTACCCCAGACCCTGCATTCTAATGGCAGTTGTTATATTTGTGACTTGTCCTGCACATTTGAGCCCCACCACATCCAGACTTTGAGGTTAGGGGACTCAGAGAGGGAAATGGCATAGGAAACAGAGCAGGTCTCAGGAACCCTGAGGTACACAATCCCACTGTGTCCTGTCGATAGCACATCTGCTAGTCTCCAGTTAATGAGGAGGCTTCTGTCTGGTTCAGATATTTCCTCCTTGTAAGTCTTTGTTTCTCAAACTCAAGCAACACTTACCAAAGGAACTGTGTTGGACAACATCATGTGCAGTCCCCATGGGATCCATTTCTCAATGAAAATACCTAGTGACAAGGTAGGACCCAGGACTCGTGGGAACGTGCTCGGGGAGCAGGCTGGTCCTGGCATCCTTCTCAGTGGAAGTTATTTTGTTCCTGTGGAGCCAGGTGATTATGTATCTGACAGTCTTTGAGTTTAATCTTTTTCTGTACGTAAAGAAACATAGAATTACAGAGTTGGAGATAAGGCCTCTTCTTATACCTATATAACATGACAGGAAGCACAAACGTGGCCTATCGTGAGAAGACTAGAAATCAAAAGCATCAAAATCAACCAAGGGGCTGGGGAGGTAGCTCAGTCAGTAGGTGTTTATCTTGCAAGCATGAGAACCGGAGTTTGATCCCCGGTATCCACATAAAATGCCAGGCAGGGTGGCATGTGCCAGTAATCACAGGGCCGGAAAGTTGGGGACAGAAGAATCTCTGGGGTCTGCTGGTCAGACAGTCAAGCCTAACTGGTGAGTCCTAAGCCAGTGAGAGACTCTGTATCAAAGGAGGTGGATGGTATCAAAGGAGGAAAACACCTGAAGTTGTCCTTTGCCTCCACACATATGCACAATCTCACATGCATACATGCATGTACACAAAATGCCCATGGCTTTGGTGCTGAATTTAAAGGAGGGATAGTCTTGCAAAAGGCAGAGCAAGGAAAGATCTTTAAGGAGGACTATCTGTGTGGTTTCTGAAATGCTTGCTTCAGTTTTTCTCACCTACAACTGAGAAGAAGACTGTCTCTCTCAGGGCCGTGTCAAGGGTATGCAGCTGCTCATGGCAGAGTATTAGGAAAGTGCAGCCATGCACCTGGCACATAGCATTGCCTTGGTCACCCTCCACTCCTTCTCCCATCTGGAACACCGTAGAGAATTCACTAGGATTAGCTCATGCCATTAGCAGTGGACATTGGCAGGCTAAACAGGTGGGTTATTTTCTCTAATTTCAAAACAGGTCTAGCTACACTTTGAGATTTAGGCAAAGAGGTTTCCAGATATACTCATGATTGCCATTATGTGACCTATTTTGGTCATCCCATATCAGAAATCTTTGGAACCCTGTGACTATCCCAGAACCTTTCTGTAACATGCAAAAATGTCCCTAGATGGGGTTTAACTTATGCATCAGGGAGACCTATATCTGCCAATCCAGCAAACTTCTGGCCCCCTGGGCAGAGGAAGAGAGATCACAGGTAGTCTCACCACTGCTAGTGTCTTTCCCAAAAGACAGGAGATAACCCTTCAGACAGCACCATCTCTCCCTAGTGGCCTGTGGCTCTTCCTATCATCTCCCTCCAATTGATTTCATGTCCTTTTTTCTTCATTTATACATAGCGCCATGCCTGGCGAAACTGTTATTTTCATTGCAGTTTGCATTTGTGCTTTGAAATCTTTTATGTACCACAGAAAGATAAAGTGGAACTCCAAGCTCCAGTGATAATCCCTGAGCTCAGTTGCCTTGTAGAAAAGCATAGTAGAGCCGGGCGTGGTGGCACACGCCTTTAATCCCAGCACTCGGGAGACAGAGGTAGGAGGATCGCTATGAGTTCGAGGCCACCCCTGAGACTACATAGTGAATTCCAGGTCAGCCTGGGCTAGAGTGAGACCCTACCTCGAAAAACCAAAAAAAGAAAAAAGAAAGAAAGAAAGAAAAGCATAGTAGGGTCTGTCTATATCATGGTGAATGTTTATGCTATGTGATTCTGGGGGTTTGGTGAACCATCTGGACCTTGGGCTGTCTGTGATCTTGATGATATGCTCCTTTTGGACTGCAGGTCAGTGCTGGATATGCCTAGTAATCCCCCAGACACAGTACTGAAACTGTTCAAATTATTCCACAAAGGGCTTGGGAGGTGGCTTAGTAGATAAAATACTTGCCATGCAAACTTGAGGACCTGAATTCAGATTCCCAGCACCCACATAAATGATATGCAGACATAGTGGCCATCTGTAATCCCAGTGCTCTGGGAATCCCCACAGCAAACTGACTAGCCAAATTGCTGAGCTCTAGGTTCAAGTGAGAGATACTACTTTAGAGAGCAAACAAGTAAGACACCAACATCAATTTCTGGTCTCTGCGTACACGCACGTACACACACACACACTTCCATGAAGAATAGATTGCAACCAAAAGAAACTGGATTTGCTAAAAAAGGGAAGAGAACTGCAGAGAGAGGCTACTGGGCAGTAAGTACGTCCTCTGTGGCAGTGGGCCAGGAAGGAAGGAGGAGGAAACTGATCCCATGACCTAATTAAAGTGCTGTGGCCCTCAAGAGACTGGCTAAACCTGGTCTCAAGCCTTCATTCAAGTTGTATCCCTAGAAACATACTAACACTGGAGATGAGAATGTACAAAGTTCACAGGAAAGCAGGTAACTAAATGAGAAATCCAGATGGCCAATAAACGGAGACACATTCATCTTTACTGCTAAACAAAGACAAACTAATTTAAAAGACACAGAGAGAGGGAGGGAGGCAGGCTGTGGAGATGGCTCAGTCAATAAAGTGCTTGCCACACAAGCATGAAGACCTGAGTTTGAATCCCCAGCACCCAGGTGAAAGCCAAGCATGGTGGCCTGCACAGATAAACAAACAGTGCCAAGAAGGCAGAGAGAAGACTCTCTGGGGCTTACTGGCTGGCTAGTGTAGACAAATGGGGGAGCTCCAGGTTAATGAGAGAGCCTGCCTCAAAAAACTGTGACAGGAAATTGAGGAAGACACCCACCATTGACCTCTAGGCTCAATATAAATGTACACACAAGTGGACACACACCACCACTCACACATGCATCCACACATATACATACACACGCAAAAATATCCTATATGGTCGTAGGTTTGACCTATGATATTAAGAAAAGTTAAAAATCAATTGTCCCTAGTACTGGTTCTTCCCCACAGAATGGATATAAATTTTTACTAGTGGTAAGTATAAACTCATGATATGGTAGACTTGAATTCAGTTAGGCTATATGTTCCTCTTATAACATATTTATATTTCTGGAAGTTGATCAAAAAGCTTTATGTAGACAAATATGTTTATAGACACATTCAGGAAGTATTCGTCGCATGGTTATTTATGATATGCAACTGAAAATATCTTGACTATGCAAGAAATATTGGTCATGTAACTGGTGTTTCTTCATGTAGTCTGATACAAAGGAATCATTTTCACATGAAAATGTTCATGAATGCTGGGTGGAAGAGTAGCTATATGTCAATATATAACATTATCTGTAAGAGCATACATCTTTTAAAAGTCAGAAGTCATATGTTGAATAGATGTCTACAAGTGATTATTAGAGTTTTTCTTTGTTTTGTCTTTTTCAAGTTTTCTCCATTGAACATGGGTCCTTTTTTTTAATTAGAAAGTTTCCTTTTTATAAATAACATGTTTGTTGCTTCAAAAGCATAAATAACTGATAGAACAGTTTTCTGTGGCTTGAGCTAGGGTTCTTCCTCACAGAAAACAAATACTACTTGTTCATTGATGGACAGTGTTCAACCAACGTTAATAATACTTAGTCTTTTACACTCTTACATGGACTAAATGCCTCTTGCTTGCTTCCTTTTAAGGTTCCCACTTAATCCAGTTCCTTACAGAACTAGGTTTATGACACATATCTGGGTTAGGCAGGTTGAAAAATGCTAATTGACTAGGAAACAACCTCAAATATAAACTTCTAATGTGGGGATTCGGAGATACAGATGAGGAAACTGAGGTTCAGAGAGGTTAGATGGCTTGGTCAGCATCTTGCCACAAATTAAAAAGTAGTGTCAGAACCCAGCACGGCCCCTCACTGACTTCTCTGTGCACAGCCATGCCCCACAGCCACGGTAGAGATTCAGTCTTCATGAGATGTCTGTACATTAGCATAAGGTCTCATTAATATAAGCTAGTGTGCAGCCAGGCCTGGTGATGTGCCTGCAGCCCCAGGAACCCAGAAATCTAAGACAGGAAGATCTAGAATTTGCTGCCAGCCTGGGTAACATAGGGAAACTCCACCTAAAGCAAAACAAAACAAAAAACTAGATTCCAAGTCCAAGAGTGATCCTAGAAAATTATCTTCCTGTTATTCTCTGGCCAAATAACTATGACTGTAGTTCCTGGAAATGTAGCCATCAGCCTATATATACCTCCAGGGATCCTGCGGTTCTTGTGAGGCCAGCTTCTTGCAGAAAGCATGTCCCTTGGCAGAGACCAGGCCTAATCTGTGAACTCAGTGTGACCTACACAGGTCTTCCCACACTAGGGGGACGAAGGTAGAGTAGGGAATTGGACTTCCTGGTGTGTCTCCACCATGAATTTCTCTGCCATGTGCTACATAACCTTGGCCCGGTCTTTTTATCCGGATGTTGGTAAATACCATTTCTTGTACTTGCACAGTGTGTGCAACATTTTTCTATGACTTTTATGCAAACCACTGTATAGACACGGCTTATTTATTCTTCATAATAAGTCTACACTCTCAAATATGAAAATTAGGAACAGGCTCAGGGAGGCTGAGCACACAGCCTAGCCCAAGATCACAACCACAGAAGCTCAGAGCCCTCGCATCTTACCCCAGCACGTGGTGTGCCTGCCATGGGCCATCGCCAGACTCTGGGCTCTAGGAGCAAGGACTAGGGTGGCTGTCGTTTGCAGAATCTCAGTTATTAGTCCTAAAAATGGATGTATGCTAAGACCTTCACCACTTTTCTCTCCCTTGCTCTCCGAAACTCACATTCTGTTTCTAGGACCTCTAACCTGCTGCATGCTACTTGAAGCTGTTACCATTTCCCACCCCTTCATTTATGTTTATGTTTATGTTCTCTCTTGAGACAGGAAACATGTTAAGTGTTAAAGTCATAGAAAAATGTTCCTGAGGGTAGCTGGTCTTATGGACTATGTTTGTATTGTATTATTATGTATAGACTTCTTAAAAAATGTTCTATTACTTTTTTTTAAAGCTTTTTGATTTAGTGTACAGAGAAGAGACTTTGCTGAATGTCATTAAAAGTGTCACCCGCAATGGACGGTCCATCATCTTAACAGCGGTTCTGGCTCTGATCCTGGTTTACCTGTTCTCAATAGTGGGCTACCTTTTCTTCAAGGATGATTTCATCTTGGAAGTAGATAGATTGCCCAATGAAACAGCATTTCCAGGTACGTTTGGGATCTTCATCCTTTTTATGTTTTTTTGTTTTGTTTTGGTTTTCAAGGTAGGGTCTCACTTTAGCTCAGGCTGACCTGGAATTCTCTATGTAGTCTCAGGGTGGCCTCGAACTCATGGTGATCCTCCTACCTCTGCCTCCCAAGTGCTGGAATTAAAGGCGTGTGCCACCACATCCGGCTGGTGTTTTTTTTTTTTTTTTTTTTTTTTTTTTTTTTTGATGCATGCACTTGTGTGTGTCTGTTCAGATGTGTGTGGGCATACATGTATGTGCTTTTGGAGGCCAGAAGTTGACACTGAGTATAGTCCTCAGTTGCTCCCCACCTTATAATAATAATAAGAAAATGGGGCTGGAGAAATGGCTTAGCGGTTAAGCGCTTGCCTGTGAAGCCTAAGGACCCCAGTTCAAGGCTTGATTCTCCAGGACCCATGTTAGCCAGATGCACAAGGGGGTGCACGCGTCTGGAGTTCATTTGCAATGGCTGGAAGCCATGGTGCACCCATTCTCTCTCTCTCTCTCTCTCTTTCTCTCTCTCTCTCTCTTTCTGCCTCTTTCTGTCTCTGTCACTCTCAAATAAATAAATAAAAATGAACAAAAAAATTAAAAAAAATAATAAGAAAATGGGCTGGAGGGATGGCTTAGTGGTTAAGGTGTTTGCCTGCAAAACCAAATGACCCAGGTTCGATTCCCTAAGACCGATATTAGCCAGATGCACAATGAATGAGTGCACGCGTCTGGAGTTCATTTGCATGGGCTGGAGGCCCTGGTGCGCCCATTCTCTCTCTTTCTCTCTCTCTCTCTTTCTCTGTCAAATAAATAAATTATTAAAAAAAATAAATAATTATTATTATTTTGGAGACAAAGTCTCCCTGAACTTGACTCACCAATTTGGCTAGACTAGCTAGCAAGAAAACCCCAGCGTTTGTCTATCTCAACTCCCCAGTGCTGGGATTATAGGGCACACCATTATGCCTGGCATTTTACATGGGCTCTGGGGATCTGAACTTGGGTTTTCATGCTTGTGCACCAAGCACTGTAACCACTGAGAAATCTTCCCAGTCCTTCTGATTGTTTTTGATGTCGAAATCATTACAACTTAACTAGAACAAATGGTAACTTGAGCAATACAGGGATCTCCCTACACTAGAGGACAGAGCGTGACTGCAAGTGGTTCTCACTGTGTTCAAAGGGCAGTGGTGGATCTTATGTTGTAAGGGTTAATGACTACATCTTAAATTTAATCTGTTTAAGATTTTTTTTTCTTTATTTGCAAGCAGAGAGAGGCAGTGAGAGAGAAAGAAGGGGCACTCCAGATGAATGTGCCATTTTATGCATCTGGTTTCACATGGGAATCAAACTCAGGCTGGCAGGCTTTGCAAGCTATCACCTTTAACCCTTGAGCCATCTGCCCAGCTCTACATTTAATCTGTTCTTTAAAGCTATACATGGTGGCTCACATCTATGATCCAACACTCATTTGGCTGAGGCCAGAGGATTAATGCGAGTGTGAGACAAGACTAGTATATTCCATGCAGCCTGGGTTATAGAGCAAAACCTTGTCTCAAAAAAAAAAAAAAAAAAAAAAGTAGCTGGGTGTGGTAGCGCACACCTTTAATCCCAGCACTTGGGAGGCAAGGTAAGAGGATCACCTTGAGTTCGAGGCCACCCTGAGACTACATAGTGAATTCCAGGTCAGCCTGGGCTAGAGTAAGACCCTACCTCAAAAAACAAAAAATAAAAAGTAAAAGTAAAATAATGTGATAAATAATAATAGTAAGAATGTATTCACTAATGTCATAGTTTCAGCTGACTGTAAATATTGAAAGCATGGGAGTATATATCCCCTTGACTTAGTCAATCTGCTTCTAGTAATTTCTACTTAAGGGAAAAATGATGTAAGAGAATTTCACTATGGTGTGACGTGGCAGCAGTCTGAATGTGAGGGGGCATTTCATGAGACTGTGGTCTATCTGTGGTTGGAGCACTCTGCACATCTTTATGAACCTCCATGGAAAAATACTGATGATATCATGGGAAGTTAGAGAAGAATAGCAATAGTAAGGTCATATCTGTTTTTTAATTAAAAGGTACGTGTATTTTGTTTGTTTTTTTGAGACAGGGCTTCTATTAGCTCAAGCTGGCATCTATCTCTGTGTAGCTAAGGATGGATAACCTTAAACTTGGGATCCTCCTGTGTCTCTGTGCTGGGATTATAGGTGTGTGCCACCATGCCTAGTTACCTGCATCTTCAATGTGGACATTTTATAGTGTGGACTTTTATAAAAATATATATGCAGGGCAGCTGGAGAGATGGCTTAGCAGTTAAAGGTCCTTGCTTGCAAAGCCTGCTGGCCCATGTTTGATTCCCTAGCTTCTCAGATAAAGCCAGACATAATAAGTGCAACATAACTATCACATTCGTTTGCAGCAGCAAGAGACTCTGGCATGTGTGCATGCACACACACACACACACACACATACATACACACACACAATTATACATATGTTATGTAGATTTACAGTGAGCACCTGTTATTTGTATATAAAATAAAAATAGAAGAGATTTCTAATTGCGAATGAGAAACAGTGAACACATACTTGAATGACACCTCATATTCTTTCCTCAGTAGCTGCCCTTACTTAGCAAGATGTGGCCAGTTATAGAGCAGATAGCCAGGCTCCCTGAGTTCCAGAAACAAACTAGAGTGACCATGATCCACCAAGCCAGGCAGACTTGATTACCACCTCCAAGATTGTCCATCCTGCCATGGACATCTAGCCTTCAACGGACACTAAGTGGCACTCACTGTCACATAGCTTCTGATCTGGACCTTGGATTTCCATTCACACCCACCGTTGCTTATGCAGACTTGGTCCAAATCCTGCTGGAGTCTGTATATTCAGTAGTATTTGTCTGAGAGTGTTAGCTGTTTGTCTTTAAAATCAGAGAGGTGCTATTTAAGTGTGATATTTCTAGTAAGCCTACAAGAATTGACGTTTTTGGCTTTTTTCCCATCCAGATCACCAAATGAAAGTGTAAATCACATCTCTTCTTTGAATTTATATTCAGGATTAGAGGGTGTTATTTATGTAAAGAATTGTTTAATCAGCCGTGAACTGAGGGCTTCAAACATTTTAACCATATGCTGCCAAATGGCTTGTCACAGAATTTCCTTCTCTTTCCCAGAAACCGGAGAGAGTTTGGCAAAAGATTTTGTGTACCCTGATGTGTGTAGGGTGGAGATGGGAGAGAACTGTTCTGCTCATGCACCCCAAGAAGGTAGGACCTCGTGGCCACCAGCTCCAGGTGAATATGAGACTCCTTCTGTGACTTGGGTGGTGGCGGGTGTTGGCAACAGATGAGAGCAGATGTGCCTCTCAGAAGCCAGGCAAGCCAGCAGAGGCTTGGAAAGGCTGGAAGAGAGGAATGAGATGAAGAGGAAAAGAAGCAATATGTGCATAAAGTCTCTGCTGTTTTTTGCATGTATGTGGTATGTGCATGCATGTGTCTGTATACATGTATGTGCTCGTGTGCATGTGAAGAAAGTATTGCTGTTGGGTGTCTTCTCGATCACTTTCCATCTTACTCACTGAGGCGGTGTCTCTCCCTTGAGCCCCAGCTTGTCCATGCAGCTAGTCCAGCTAGCCAGCTTACCCTGAGGACCTTCTGTGTCCACTTCCTGAGTGTCAGGAGTCCAGGCAGGCCACCAGGATCTCCATCATTTACACGGGTGCTGGGGATCCAAACTCCAGTCCTCATACTTGCACAGCAAGCACTGTATCTGCTAAGCCATCTTCCCAGGCCCAAGCTCTCCTCTTTGATCTAACCAATATTTGCTGAGTGTTCAGTGTTGATTAGGGTCTGCATTGTTCTCTAGGAGATAGTAATGGAGCCAGGAAGGCAAGCAGGTGAATGAGTGACATCTAGAAAGTGTGAAGATCCTATTTAAGTAAGGAAGTACTATGGGAGATAGGTACCCAGCTAATAATGAGAGAAGGGTGCCATCAGTTAAAACAGAACAATCTTGGGGCAAAGCAAGGAAAGTAGGGTTTTAAAGGCTTAATGATAAAATTACTCTAGGAAAATAATAATTATTGGGGGGAAAAGCAGCAAATATCAATTCAAGCTAGGAGCACAACATGAAATGTCTGGTCAGGCTAAAAAGCTAAAATGTCAAAGAGGGCTGGAGTGAAGGTGCTTGCCTACAAAGCCTAAGGACCCAGGTTCCATTCCCCAATACCCACGTAAGCCAGATGTGCAAGGTGTTGCATGTGTCTGGAGTTCATTCACAGTGGCTGGAGGCCCTGGTATGTCCATTCTGTCTCTCGATCTTCTTCTCTCTCTCAAATAAGTAAGTAAAATATTTTACAAAATAAAACAAAATTACCAAGAATCACTGGGAGTTGTAGAAAGAGGAGTGATGCTTTGGGTATAGCTCAGTGGTAGAGAGCTGGCCTAGCATGTGTAAGGCCCAGTAATGTAAAAATAAAACTGTGTTATAGCAAGAACATTCTCTCTACAGCTGCAGAAGGTTCCTAGGCAGGCAGCAAGGCATGGTTCTGCCTCCATTAGCCAGTGGGATAAATAGCTTGCAATGTAAAACTACTGATCCTGTGCCTTGTTGTTAAATCCAGGGATGTGTTTAGTTCTCCCAGCATCCTCTGTGGGTCCTGTGGAAGGTTTCTCACCTGAGAAGCAAGAAACCTCTAACTCTGTGGTTAGGCAACTTAGCTGAAACCAAAAGACTGTCCTGTGTGCAGATGGGCTAGCATTGAATGTCGACAAAGGCCTGGTAGAGAAAAGGCAATGCTGACATGACCTGAGAAGTATCAAGGGTTAGAAGTAGGAACAGCTTTTCTCCAAGCAATATTCACTCTGCAAGCGTTTGACTCTGGGTTTTTTAGATTTATTTCTTGTGCCTGCCAGCTGGAGGGAGGGATGGCATTTGGGAAACATCGCAGAATCACAGTCTCTCTTCCCCTCGTGTCTTAACTATGCTGACTCTCCCCGCTGTCAGAGCTGCTCCCAGCAGAAGAAACAGAGCAGGATAAGGAGCACACGTGTGAGACGCTGCTCATGTGCATCGTCACCGTGCTGAGTCATGGACTGCGGAGTGGGGGCGGAGTGGGAGATGTACTCAGGAAGCCATCGAAAGAGGTAAGTGGATCCCCAGGGGAGGCAGGGGGGGGGCAGTGGGAGGCATATGCGGTGGCAGGGTGGGGTGCAGTGCAGCAGTGCTGAGTGTAAATTCTGGGCTCAGAAAAAGTGCTGGCAGTGGGCAGTGTGGTGATCCAAAGGGGAGAAGTAATCAATGCTTCCCTCTCCCTCCTTCATACTGAGGCCATAAAACACGGTTACCCATGTGGGAAGGGACAGCAATGTTTCCCTTCTCCGTAAACTTATGTCTCCTTTAGTGTTGGGCCTGGCCACCCCACATATTTCCTAATTGTGTCCCACAACACTTGAACTGACAGTGCAGACCCAAAGAATGAAAAGAGATACAACTGTGGGTTTTAAAGTTTGATATCCTGCCCAAGTGGACATCATTCAACTTGGACATGAGGTCTGGGCTCTGCAAAGCAAGAGTGGTGAGTGGACCCCTCATTCTGACACCTCTTTTTCTTCAGGAGCCCCTGTTTGCTGCAAGAGTCATCTATGACCTCCTGTTCTTCTTCATGGTCATCATCATCGTCCTGAACCTGATTTTTGGCGTCATCATTGACACTTTTGCCGACCTGAGGAGTGAGAAGCAGAAGAAGGAGGAGATCTTAAAAACCACGTGCTTCATCTGTGGTGAGTGGCCGAGCACATGAGCGTGTGGAATGGGCATCTGCGGGCTCTGTGACTGAAGTTGGCTGTGCTCTATCCCATCTCTGTCCTCCCTCAGCAAGGAGTGAAGCTCTATTAGGCCTCTTCTGCTGGGAAATATTTGGAAGCCAATGAATTCTATGGAAAGTAGAAATGTACAGAGGTGTCTCAGGGTCTTTGTGAGGATGTGGCACCTGACCTTCTCTTGGTCTCATCCTAAGTCAACCATACTGAGTTTAAGACCAGCCTGATTACATAACATGCTCCAGGACAAGCTGGGCTACCACACTAGACCCTATACCTAAGTGAATGAGTGAGTGCGTGAATGAAATCTCTTACTGTAAGGTGAAGGTCAAGGTTTGGGCTCATTTGCATCAGGCTGAGCTCTGATCCAGCGTCTGCTGTTCATGAGCCGTGTGACCATGGCCCAGGCACTTAGGTCTCTGAGCTACTTTCCTCTGGTCTGTGAAATGGTCCGTTTCTGTGTGCTTCCCCTCATGTCTTCACTATGATGACCCTCCCCGCCCAGTGATTATTTGGAGAGAGATCATGGAGCTCCTGCACAGACCCTGTCACACCACAGGCGACTGGGACTAAGTAGGGGACTACTGTTTAGAATGGGCACTTGAAGCTGGTGTGGTGGCTCCTGCCTGTAATCCCAGCACTGGGGAAGGAAGAGGCTAAAGCACTGGTCTGTCTCCACAAGGGCAGAGCTCTCTGACCCGCCCCACTGTAACAGCATCGCTGGGTTAGTCCCCCCATCCCTCACCCTGAGCCACGGAGTTCAAGGCCAGCCTAGGCTCCAAAATGAATTTGACGCCAGCCTGCACCACATGAGATCCTATCTCAAAAACTCCAAAAATAAGTCTGGGGGGGGGGTGCCAAAAAAGTCACTTTTAGTATAACTACAGGGAAAAATCTATGTAAATGCAAACTAAACATGTGGAACTCTGGAAGCTGAGTAATCATTTCAAGATTATCCATTATACAGTTAATAAACTTGACTATCTTCCTGATATACACACACATACATATATATCAAAAATAATGAACATTTTGCTTTTGAACATTTAAAATCTTTGCTTTTTAGCCTCCTTAGGACCTATTTCTTTAAGCTTTTCACTTTAGTATAATTTTAGAGTTACAGAACAGCCATGAGACTAGTGCAGAGAATTTGTCCATAATCTGTACCAAGATTCCATAAATGCCTGTAGACAGTACTAGCGTACTGTCTCTCATTTGCTTTATTCACACACATGCTATTTCCTGAACCATTTCAGTGTGAGTGGTTGACACAAAGCTCTTTTGTTCCTAAATATCTCACTGTGTATTTCCTACAAGCATGAACATTCTCACATACCAATAATATAATTACCAAAATTGGGAAATTAAAAACAATTTAAAGCTGTAATCAGAATACTTTATTTAAATGTCACCCTTCATTCCAGTAATGTCCTCTGTAAGTGACAGTCTGTTTTTATGTCTCACTCATCTCCCTTGACATTTTTGAAGAATTTAAGTTCATTATTTTGTAGGTTGTCCTTCAATTTGGGTTTTTCTGAAGTAAGACTTCTTGTGCTAAGACTGAGACTATGCGAGTTCATAAGAATATCAGAGATGTGCTTTATATCCTCAGTGCCTTGTGTCGGGAGGCACATTTTGACAACTAGTGATGCTGACCTTGAACTTTTGGTTGATGATATGATTTCCAGTCTTTCTCCACCATGAAACTCCTCTACTGTAAGACACACAGACACTTTGCAAGTAACCCTATTATTCCTCACAATATAATTTCAACCCCTACCTTTAGTATCCATTGATGATTCTTGCCTGAATCTGTTATTATAATTCTTACCTTATTTTCTTTATGGTTAATTGGCTTTTTGTTTTAAGAATGAACTTTTTCTTTTACCCATGTATACATATTTGTGAAACATGGATGCATAATTTTCATTTAGTGGATTATAATCCTTCACTGTTAGTATTTTTTAATTTTTTCATGTTATGGTCTCACTTCTAGGCCAAGCAGACTCTCTAGCTCCACACTGGCCTCGAACTCACCATTATCCTCCTATATCAGTCTCTCGCGTATTGGAATTACAGGCATGCACTGCCATGCCTGACTGGATTTGTTTTAGTTTTTGAGATAGGATCTAGTGTGTTATGTGGCCCAGGCTAGCTTTGAGCTCTTGGTTGCCCTGCCTCAGCCTCCTGAGTGTTGTGATTATAGGCATGTGCCACCATGCTTTACTCTTATCTTCTGTTTTGGTGCTTAACTTGCCCTGGATTTGGCCAATGAGAGGCTCCTCGGTGTTCTATCATGCCGTTGCTTTCTGTGTACTTTCTGTTCTTGATGCCGTAACAGAGTTTTGGCTTAGACCTACTCTGACTTTCTCTGTCCCAGCCCTAAGCAGCTGTTTCTTCATAATGTCATGCTTCTTTCCAGCATCAAAGGGCATTTAGAAACCAATATCTAAAGCTAAGTATGTTCATTTCTATTGGTGACCATTGCTCTTAGGCCTACAGGCATTTGTGGCTGGTGTGTAGACACAGACACGTGGATCTACACACTTATATCTGTTTCTGTATCTTGCTTCATATGATGAAAAAAAGATACCACCTTTCATTTCAGTTCAACATTACACTTTATTCTGTCTTCCTCTACATTTATGTTCCCTTCTTTAACATGAGGAATCTGACTCCCATTAATGACCAAAGAGCTATTTATTTATATATCTATTTATTTACTCAGTTCTAGAATACATATCATTTTACCAGCCAGAGTTGTTTAAAGTTCTTTTGTCTGTATTAGGTCTCTGCTAAAACATTACTGTATCTGCATTTTGCCATTCACCTGGACATATGTGACCTCACATTCACTGGTTACCTACTGTGTTTGGGCCCATCACTCATATTCTCATTTAACTCCTGAGCATCCTAGAACCTGGATAATACCCGTGAGGCAGCCAGGTCAAATGGCCGTTGGGTATAAAGAGGCAAGTAGCAGAGGTGGGATTCAAACCCAAGTGGGAGCTGGGCATGGTAGTACACACCAACAACCCCAGCACTTGGGAGGGGGAGCACGATCGTCCTCAACATCACAGCAAGTGTGAGGCTAATCTGGGCTATATGAAACCCTGTCTCAAAAAAAAAAAAAAAAATCAAGCTCACAGTCTGGGTTCTCCTATCAGACTTAAAATTATGTTTATAAGACCAACAGACACTAACTCTTTATATAGACAGACTCATCAATATAGACTGTTCTGTTCCATGCCTGCTCAGTGGGGATCTGGCATTGTATCTTTTACTCAGGCTTGGAAAGAGACAAGTTTGACAACAAGACTGTCACCTTTGAAGAACACATCAAGGAGGAACACAACATGTGGCACTACCTGTGTTTCATTGTGCTGGTGAAAGTGAAGGACTCCACAGAGTACACGGGACCTGAGAGCTATGTGGCAGAAATGATCAGGGTAAGTAGGATGTTGCCCTGCATGGGCAGGGCAGCCTTGGAGAGCTCTGGGCTGGCTTCTCAGCTCAGAGTACAGTCCTGGCATCCAGGATGGAACTGCATACCAACCACCTAGCATCTGATGTTGACTGGGCCCTTCTCCTGCATGGAATGCAGTGGCCTATGCTTCCTGTGTGTTCTTTGGTGATCCTTTGGCCACCAGCCATCCTGTGTACAAGCAGGGAGCACTGAGCTGTTCAGCTGGGGCTGGGATCTCAACCTACACCCCTTTCCAGTGTCTGGCTTCATATCTGCATTAATCTGCCTCTCGTCTTATGCTGTCTTCTTTTGTTTTTCAAGCCATCTGCTTCAGTAAGGTCTGGTTTCTAAGAGACATTTTATTTTATTTATTTGAGAGAGAGATAGAAAGAGATAGAGAATGGGTGTGCCGGGGCCTTCAGCCACTGTAAACAAATTCCAGACACATGCACCATCTTGTGCATATGGCTTACATGAGTCCTAGGGAATTGAACCTGGGTCCTTTGGCTTCACAGGAAAAGGCCCTAACTACTAAGCCATCTCTCCAAAATGATCACTAGGTAGGGCTCAGCATGACCTGTTTGTTTGGGCTCAGCCTAGCCTTCTGGGAGGTACTTTGCTAATCAGGTGGATGGAATCATATGAGCGTAGGAATGTGAGTCCCAGATTAATCTTCCTACTGATGGGAAGTGTGGGTTGTCATATCCCAGCAAGGGGGTGGGGCGGAGTGGCTACTGTAGGGTTTTGGAGCACTCTGCTTCAGCAGGGCACTGAGGAGGCACCGGACATGTGCTGCAGGGATCCCCAGCCAGCTGTCCTTACCGACCTTTGCTTTCCGAATTCATTAAAATATTCAGGGGTGTGTGGCAAAGCAAGGAGGCATAAACTATGAGAACAAAAGAGCTTTTGTGATATGTAGCGGTCACTCAGGAGAGAGTCACTGGATGCTGAGAAAGGCTCTGCAATTCACGGCCCTCTATTCAGTTGCCAAGGGCTTCAGTGCTCCTCCTGTCAGTGAATTATCCTGGCTGAGCGCTACTGTATTTCTTCTGTACACGGTGTTTCCACTTACTCAGGTTAAGATTTAAGTAGGGTCTGTTTGTGTAAGCAGCAAGGTCCACATGCAGCCACAGGTTGTGCTAGGTCCACTACTGACAAGGTCATAGTTACATGGTAATACTTCCTGTACACCACAAGTTCAAAGGCTGCTCCCAGGTACTGAAGGGCTTCCTGTAGAGGTTGCTGTGTCATTCTTGGGGTCCAATCCATGCTTCTAAGATGTTAATGCATATAGAAATCTGGAGATAAGCCAGGCATGGTGGTGCACGCCTTTAATCCCAGTACTCGGGAGGCAGAGGTAGGAGGATTACCGTGAGTTCAGGGCTACCCTGAGACTACATAGTGAATTCCAAGTCAGCCTGGTCTACAGAGTGAGACCCTACCTCAAAAAACAAACAAAAAACGAAAAAGAAATCTGGAGATATAATTAAAATTCCAATTCTGACTCAGCCATCACTACCAGCCCTCCAGAGGGTGCCAGGAGTGCGGGTCTGTGCAGTACTCACTGAGTAGCAAGCCACAAGACACTGATAAGAGATGACCAAGACTGATTACCTGACTGCTGAGGGAATACGCCTGACCACGTCTGTATGTAACTCTCTTCATGCGCGCAGTTCTTTCATGTCTAGCATTATACGGGGTCACTGCAATGACCCTACATGGGGCTCAGGAGGGAATAGGCTGAAGTGAGGAGAAATAGACGAGGCTTCACAATAGAAACAGCTTCCGCAAGGGGGCTGGGAAGAGAGGAGATAAGGAGAGAGTGGTCAGAAGTGAGCAGTAGGAAATAGGAAAATGAGCACAGAAGAGGAAGCGAGAAGAAAAGACCCAAGTTCAAGAAAGAGGATTGCGGTAGTTAGCTTTCTCATCCCCGTGACAACAACCTGGTCTAAACAACCTAAGGAACGATTTATTTTGGCCCATACTTTCAGCACCTTCGGTTCATAGTTGGCCGGCTCTCTTTTCTGTGTTGTAGTCAAGCAGGACATCATGGTGGAAGGGTGTGTCAGGGCAAAGTTGCTCTCCCCATGGAGGCCAGAGAGCAGAAAGATAGAAAGGGGCAGGGTACAGCATAGCGTCCTCTAAAAGAACTCCTCCAGTCACTGACAAGTAAGGCCCTCTTATCAGCATGTACACTGACACCAAACTGTCCCCTGTGATCCTCGCTTTTCTCCTCTTTCTTTGTGTCTATGTGCTATCTTTAAATCTTTCCTGGGCTACTTCTGACGGCTGCTGTTAATTACCTTACTTCATGGACACAGAAAAGTCTGGTGCCCTTTTGGGCTTCTGACTCAACCGTGAAGACTTATTTCAGTCTTGTGAGCAGTCACTTGACAGGGATTAAGAGCCAGAGTGACCCTTCGCCTGACACGCAGCTAGTCAGAGCCGTCTGTGTGTGATGTTCAGAGGACCTGCGTATTCAGTATACTTCCCGACCACACTATGCTTTGATTGTCTGAGACATCGTGTCAGGAAACCTGAAAGTCTGGGCCATCAAAGGTTCTTAACTCTGAATGTCAGCATCTGAGGAGTCACTAGGTGATGGTCAGAGGTATGTTAGAGCCATCAGCTGAAAGGCAGAGCCTTTTCCTAGTGCCATTGCAGTGGTGACTCAAGCTGATAGCATTTGAATCCCTTCTGGGGACTCCCAAAAGCGAATTAGCCATAGCATGACAGATGCTCAGCTGCATTGTTCAAAGGGGCCATCCGAGCCAGCAACGCAGCAGGTCACATGCCTATGTCGTGACCCCATGCAGTCCATGCCCTGTGAAGGCAGATACAGCCAGGAGGAGAGGGCTCCCTCTCCAATCTCCCCCTGAGAATACCAGCCTCCTACCCACTGCTTCTGGCAAGAACAGTCAGGCCATCTGTATGACTGGCCTGTCTCTGAAGCTTGTCATTCCTGCAGGGTAGAGAGAGTTCACAAATGCTGTCAGAGTTCAGGGTGCCAGAGCTCACCACCCTCTGCCTGCCTTGTCTCAAAAGGAGTCTTTAGACAGGCTCTTTCATGGTTTGTGGTTCTCAGGAATGCTACCTCTTACCTAATAGTGGAAGAAGAGGGATGGTTGATTTTTTTTTTCCACAGTTCTCCCATTGGTGAAAATTCCAGAGCATTCTGAAGGCCTATGAAGTGATAGCCACCAAAGGCCACCCAGTAAGCTAGGGGGAAAGCATCAGTGGGAAGGTATTGGAGCTCCCAGTCTTCAGTTCATAAAGCCAGAATCTGGTGCATGGAATCTGCTTGGGTTCCATGTTGAGAGTGTCCTGGAATGCGCAAGCTGATGGTGGCCCACCCTGCCTGGATCCATGTCCCTAAAACTTCTTCCTTTGGTGGCTGCTTGTCTGTGATCCAAGCTCTTGGGAGGTAGAGGCAGGAGGCTTAGGAGACTGAGGCCAGCCTGGGCTGCATGAGACCCTATGTCCAAACAAACAAAACCCCAGAAGATGGGCTTGCTATATCAGGTCAGCTATATCACCTCTCCTAATTCCTTCTAGAAGCTGCCTACCATCAAGGTGGCATGAACCTTTCCTCTCTACAAAGGGAAACTGCATTACTTGCTATCCCTGAGGGGAGGGAAAGAAGACACATTTTAGGAAGCTGTGTTTTACAGTTGAGAAGTTCATGAGAGTCATTGACTCACAAGTCAGTTCTCACTCAAATGTAATGGAAAACCACAATTCCTTTTCTCTCCTTTTGGCATCTCTGTTCTTACTCCATTCATGATAGGAATAGCACTGACTAAACCAGAGCCAAGCTTATGTCCCCCATGAGCCCAGCCCTACCCAGGAATTGGATTTGGGGGCAAAAGATGCTGGTTTGAGTCTCAGCTCCGCTTCTCTATAGCCATGTAACTAACCCCCAGCAAGTCACTGGTCATCATTCATCTGTAAGTTGATGCCAACTCACACTCCATGTGGCAATAAACAGTGACAGTAAGACAGGGTGGTGGATGGCTTATAGCACAGCAGCCAACTAGCAGAGGGCCACACAATGACAAAAGAGCTACCAGAAGCTTCCTTTCCTATAGTTTCCAGACTGCATGAGGTTGCTGGCCCATTGTCACAAGGAGAATTCAGAGTGGGCATCTTGTCTTTAAGAATGCCCTGCCATGGAAAATCCCTGTGTCTTCTTTCCACAGCGTTAAGTCATTTAGGTGCCCTTGAATTTTGAGGTGAGGCATGGTTGACCTTAACATCTCTCTCCATTGCATAGGCTGGGGTACTTGTGGGATCTTTCCCACTGTTGGGTGGAATCCATGTGCTCTTGCTTATGCTGAGTTGGGGAGTGGTCTCAGGGTTCTCGGCTCATGCCTGGGGTGACACTTGGTTCACTGGCAGACCTGTCCCTGCTGTGATTAGAAGGCCTGGGGAAGCTTCCCTCCTGTGCCACCCCTCCCAGAGTGTTCCATTCGTCGCCTCCGTCCTCAGGCAGACTGATTGCATGTGACCTCACACAGCCCCTGGCAGCTCAGGGCAAGAAGAAACCACCCAGAGTGTCTTGTCAGATAGGAAACCTTGTTACCCTTGATCCTACATTTGCATTTTTGCAATCATAAATGGGCTGCACACCCTTCTTTGTGTGATTTTCACATCTGGTTTTGCATTCATACCCACTGAACTGAGAATTTGTGTTAATCTATAGGTAATAGTTCTGTTGGATGGGAAATCTACTATGAATCATGTGCCCAGAGGAATTTAAATACCACTCAAATGGGTGCATTACAGGAAGAGGGTCAAGTGTATGATTACCAGGAAAGACTCCACAGCCTCTTTTTCTGAATTCTGCTTGAATGTTAGAAGCCCAAGGAACCCTAGGAAGGTTGGCTTAAAAGGAAAAAGGGTCTGAAGAGATTGCTCAGTGGTTAAAGGCACTTGCTTGCAAAATGTGATGGCCTGGGTTCAATTCCTAGTACCCACATAAAGCCAGATGCAAAAGGTGGCACACGCTTCTAGAGTTTGTAGGCAGTTGCAAGAGGCCTTGGTGCACCCATTCTCATTCTCTCTTTCCTTCTGTCCTTGCAAATAAATAAATTATAAAAGAAAAAAGTGGCCGGGCTTGGTAACACATTCTTTTAATCTCAGTGCTGGGGACGCAGAGACAGGTGGGTTCCTGAGGCTTGCTGGCTAGCCGGTCTAGACTAGTTACGAGGGCTCCAGGCCAGCCAGTACCTGTCTCAGAAAACAGTGGGTGGTACCTGAGGAATAACACAGGGCCTCTTCTGGACTCCACATGCATGTGTAAGGAGATGGGTAGATGATTGATTCATGAGACAGACAGCATTTCTTTGCTAAATACAGATTTCACTAATGAATCTTGGAAACTCTGCCTTCACAGAAGTCTTACATTTTTCAGAGGTTTGTTTTACAGTGAATTATATATGAAGATGGAATGATCAGATAGAGTATTGTTCATCCTGGTATTCTGGGCTGCTCTGGGTGCTTCTCTCCTCAAAATAGCATGGTCATTAAGGACTACTGGGGACCAGGAAGCAGCTGGGGAGAATCTGCCTCCCCGTGGTGGCCTGTGTAGCCAGACTGCACTGAGGCTACTTAGAAAGATGGGCTGTGTTGTCAGCCATGGCAAAAGCAGAGCTGATTGGACAATCACCATCATAGCTTATCTCATCAGCATGTGTGAGCGGCACAGTCTCATTTCATGCTGCGCCCAGCACAGTGGACACACTGCTACCATTTAACACTGGCCCCTAAAGCTCAGAGAGCTGAAAAATCCTCTCCAGAGTCACACAGCTAGACCAGAGCTGCTGAGCCAGGACTCAGCCTCAAGTTGTCCTGACCTGCACATGGCCCTGTGGGTCAGGAGCCTGCAGCCTTCATGGCCTGGCCACCTTCTCTCTCTCTTGAGCATGGACTTAGCCACCTTTAAAAGAGGCAGGAAAGGAGAAGCGCATGCAAGAGGGTCTCTGGTAATGCTGACTGGCCTATGCATACAGCAGCAAGCCTGCAGCTTTGTGGTTAAATGGAGTGAATTCCCAGCGCTTAGGCTGCCAGCTGGACCCCCCAGAGACCACCTCACCTGCGACATGACATGTGGAATGACTGCAGGTGAGGAAGGATAGAGTACAGCTTTTTTAAAAGGTAGCTCTGGAGTATGTTAATTTTTGACTTGACAAAATAGGATAAAGTATGCTATTCTCACTTAACCTAGAGATAGGAAAGATACGTCTCCTGGTGGCCAGTTTGGGGAGGAGGACATCGTGTCTAGGGACCAGAGGGAAGATGAGGTTTCAGAACCACCGCCTGAGCAGCTTCCACACCCAGGTGATTCATGCCCATGAGTGTAACTCCTTAACAGTTAATCATGGGAACCTCTGACCCATCATGCTTTAAGCCCAATGTTTAGTCTTTCTCACGACTGTGGTGGATGCCCCTCTACTTATCCCCTCTCAGGAGTGGAATGCTTCTGCCTAGGAAGGAGGGGCCCAGTAGATGGCATTCTTGGAAAATGGTTTCCTAAAAGCCTAGTGCACTTTGTTTCTTTTTGTTTTTGTTTTTTGTTTTGTTTTTTAAAGCAAGCCTTTTTGCCTGAAAAAGTCTGTTGGGTACATTTTCCAGGTAAATAAATTGTATTAGCAAACTATGTAGCATTAACCGTCTCTGAGGAAGCACTGAGAGGAGAGATTGGAGAACAATGAGAGCCCTAACACTTGTTTATCTGTGGTTGATAAGAAGACATAGGAAGCAAATAGTCAGAAAGTAACCTGTGTCAACAGGTCAAAAGATCAGAATGGGAAGTGACGGTGAGGGGCCTTTGTCACTCCCTTCTGCTGTAAAGGAGAACTGAAGTCTTGCACTTTGCATGACCCAAGAGAGTGTGGTGTGCTCTCATCTGCAGACAGGGCCCAAGCGAAGACAGTGGCTTCTGCCAAGGGCAGTCCAAGCAGTCACATGGGAAGTAACTGAGGGCTGGGATAGAGACCTAAGTTCCTTATTGGTCATAATTAGATAAGACTGAGTCCCTGGACGGCTGAAAGGGAGGGCTGACCAGTGCTAGGAAGGGAATGTGTCACAAAGCCACCCTGAGGAGTCTGGTTAAGGAAATTAGAACATGGACCTTCTGCCAGGCACAGAGTATATGACTGACGGGGGAGGAAAGCCTAGTAGCTCTGACTTGACCTTTTTTTGTTTGCTTTGGTTTTTCAAAGTAGGATCTTATTCTAGCCCAGGCTGACCTGGAACTCTCAGCAATCTTCCTACCTTTGCCTCCTGAGTGCTGGGATTAAAGGCATGCATCTACGCCCAGCTGCTCTGACCTTTCTTTCCTGAGTTTTCACCAACTCTGTGCTTTGTTAAGCATCAGGCACGGTAGGTCCTGACAGTTGGTAATTAACATTGACACCCTTTGCTTCATGCAGACTCACGGTAACGGGTTTGGACTTTGATTCTGGAAATCAAGGGAGGGTGCTAGAAGGGAGTGCCTTGATAAATTCCTGGGACGTCGATACTGATATTTCAAATATGTCAGTAGCTCTGTACCTAACCTGAGAGACTACTAGCACTGGTTGGCATGGCACCTGCTTCTGAAAGCCCTTAGCCATGAGGAAGGTGACAGCCTGCGTTGCCCTTTAAATACAATTCCCAGAATGCCTCCTGTGGCTAGCTGGTACCACGTCCAGATTCAAGAATGTCAGGGTGAGAGAGAGGTGGACAGGGACTTGGCACTGGCTTCACAGTGGCTGGAAATTGTGTGTCAGCACCATTGGCCATGCCGTGCTTGCCAGCCAGGCTCTCTCCCCACCCTCTGCACTTGAGCTTGGGTTCGCGTCAGTGGCAGCTGCACAAAGCAGTTGCTGAGCTTAAGTTTCCCCACCTAGCCTAGTAATACATTCAGCTCTCCAGTCTACGGGGATGAAGTCACTGCACATGCCCTAAGCACTTCATGGACATCTGTATGTTAGGAAGCACTAGGCATCTGGCCCCCAGTTCTGCACCGAGCTTCCAGCATGCTCTGATTTTCCACATCTGACATGCTTGGAGGCTGTTCTCGGTGGTTTCTAGCAGGGAGCAGAGCAGAGAAGCATCTGTCCTAAAGGGTCTGAAACGCTAAAGAAAGCACAAGGGTGGGGTACACCCAGACTGGGCTGCGGGACCCCACGGGGTTAGACCAGTTCACAGAGGACTGGTTTTACCACTGGGGAAAGTCCTTTTCTCTATCAGGTAATTCATCCAAGGATAGAAGTATACACTTACATGTTTGTATTTTGTACTTATATACACATTTCCTCTAACACTACAGGTGTGGTAAACTCCAAAAATACATTGTTTTCCTCATCCATATCTTTTTTTAAATTTTTTTTATTTACTTATTTGAGAGCAGCAGATAGAGAGAGAGAGAGGGAGAGAGAGAATGGGCACACCAGGCCCTCCAGCCACTGCAAACGAACTCCAGACGCGTGTGCCCTCTTGTACATCTGGCTAACGTGGGTCCTGGGGAATCGAGCCTCGAACTGGGGTCCTTAGGCTTCACAGGCAGGCACTTAACCACTAAGCCATCTCTCCAGCCCCTTATCCATATCTTGAGCCACCTTCCTATTTCTCCTGCTACTGCAGACTTCACTGAGGTGTCCCACTAGACCCTACAATGCCTGAAAACTAGCTACATCTGTAATTCCTCATGCCTTAACTCCTGCATTTCCTGCTGGTTCTAAATATTGACTTTGTCTGATAGAACTAGACAGTAGCGTCATGTTGCTACCAAGGTGAGCCATCATAAAAAAAAAAACACCTTTGTACTTCAACCTGGGAAATGCTCTGAATTAAATGACTGTCTGCCAAGTACTTTAACTCAGAACTCTTTACAACTTGTCTCTCCACAATGAAGCCTCTTAGCATGTCTGTAGGGAATCTGGGGATGGGCAAAGGACTTAGTTCTGCCCTTTGTAATTAGAGGTCATCCTACAGATGGGCTGGACTCACAGAGCCTCCCTTTGGCACTATAAGGAAGTGGAGCCAGAGGGTCTTTGGCATCATTGTTAGCCATGAAATTTCATGACACATCTGATTTCGAAGCAGTGTTAGGAGAGAGAAGGGGAGACCTGTTTGGTAAAGCTGGGGAGTATGTGGGCTCAAAGTACAAGGGGAAGGTCAGGAATGAGAATGTAGAAATGTGGAGCCCCTCTGCCTTGTCCAGGCATCCTCTAGAGGTAACACCATGATGCACACATCATCCCTGCCGATGACAACTCTTTGTGAAGTCTTATGGGTGGTAATGATAGCAGCTTCCTCCTGCCTTTCTCAGTGTCTAGGCAAGTTTAACCTTGAGTTTTCCACTCTCTAACCCTAGCACATGAAAGAACTTAGAACACTGTGGTGCATGAAGTAGCTTCTTAGTCAGCTCTAGGGTATATGTGTCTGTGTGTGTTCAAAGGTAAATAAACACAAGTACTTTCCCAGACACAGAGCAAAGGACCTTGGGAAGCTTTTTAAGTAGGTAGAAAACAAATAAGAAAATAGTGTATTCAATTAGTAACAAGTCAAAACCAAAAATCAGAATCCAGAAAGAATCAGAAAACCAGTGAAAGTTGCTAAAAATCTTTATAACATTGGGAATGTTTTGTAAATTTTTCAGCTAGTTGAAAACGCAAGGAAAGTTGCTTAAGATGTCAGAAGCCAGCCTGGACGCCGGTTTCGAGAGTAGGGCAAGTTGCCTGATGGTGTTGTTTGCCTAGGTGGTTCACAGGTAGAATTCCCGCCTGCTGGTTGTTTTCTGTCAGCAGTCTCCAATGGGCCGCACTGGCCCACCTTCTTTCCGCTGTGACCTCTGGTTCCCTCAACGTGGCAGCTCCAGGTGCCAGGGACCCAGGTGTGCCACTCCCAGCGTTGAACTCTGCCTTCTCACAGTCCGCCTGGGTGCCCAGGGAGCACTTAACTGTGGCCCCAGAGTGACTTGAAAGAAAGATTGTGCAGCTGGTTCCTGCTAGGGATTTCATCAGAAATGGGTGCGGTTCTTCTCTGCTGGCACGAGCCAGTCTTTGTTATGCAGTGTCATCCAAGAACAACTAATAACCGAGTCTGGGAAGAGTAAATTGGTCACTAGAGCCCAGCTGAAGATTATATAATATGGCCTATTTTGGTATGTGATTCCAAGCTTAAAAACAGAACCAGACTAGCACCTTAACTAGTGAGCAGCTTAAGCAACCTTCCTATAGTCAGGTTTGGTAAGCAAAGTCAGGGTTTCTGAAATATTATCCCAAAAACAGAGTCTAACTTGATACAAGAGGGGTCCGGTTCATAGCTGAGTTGCAGTGCTGCCTCTATGTGAGCTTGGAGACTGGGATAGGTGACATTACTTATAACACTTTAGCACAGTGCTTTCCAATGTGTGGGACACGTTCACAGCTGCTTGGTGCATATGATGAGTGCAGGAGCTGGTGACTTCGTTCAAAAAAAATGTCCTAAATGAGCTGAGTCCGGTGTACGTGCCAGGGAGTCACACTTCCAACCCCAGCCCTCTGCCATCTGTGCCGTCACAGGTCCACAGTGGAAATGTACAGGGGAAGATAGCGCTGTGGATGTGTTTGGAGTTGATTGACTTTTTATAGGTGCCTGATTGGGGATAGCAAACAAATTTGAAGGTTGAATTAATAGTTTATTTTCAACAGTTTTAGGTTTACAGGGGAAAAAAAAATGGAGGAAAAGGTACAGTCTTCCCACACTTTTGACTTCACTTCTCCCCGGTATTCTTGATTAGTATTCTGTGTTATTACTGGGGTTTTTGTTACAATTGATATACAAATATGAAAATGCTACTTTGAAGCCCACTCTTCAAATTAGGGCTCACTTGGTCTTGCACATTCTGTGCATTTAGACAAATGTAGGATGTGCAATTGTATTACAGAATCACATAGAATATTTCCACTGCACTAGAAAGCCTGCTGCTTCATCTGACCGTCCTGTCCTTCCCTCCCTTCTGAGTCTCTGGTACCCGTGGTCTTACTAGGTCCATAGTTGGAATGTATTTTTTATGGTTTCAAAGTCACTGAGCGTGGTTAAAGATCACCATTATAGTTTTAGATCCAAAGTAATAGGTTCCAACTCCATTGGGCTTCCTTTTCATTGTAAATGATCAGGCTAACTCAACCAAGGGACAAAAGACAGGAAGTTAGCTTTACAAAAGCAGGACTGTAGGATGCGTGGTGAAAGATTACCTTCAGTCTCCTCCTCCTCCTCCAAGGGTTGAGTGCATGGGAGACCAAGCATAGCTAGGCTTCCTCCTTACCCTCTTCTACTCAATCCTGTCAGTCTTCATGTGTGATCAGATGTATAGATGTACAGCTACCATTTGAGTTGAAGAGATGTGCATCTTTGCATCTAGAATCTTCCCAAAGGAGCTTCTTATGAGTAAAGAAACAGCAGCTTTATTTCTCTAGAACATCTATTCTCTCCCATGATCCTTTCTTTTACGCTCCAACTTCCTTCCCCCACCTAAAAACTTCATTTGCTAATCTGGCAGCTAATGTTCCCTGTTAATGGGATTTCTGTGAGGCGCGGACAGATCCTCTGGAGTCTTTCTCAGAACAGCCTCTTCAGCTGAACCTGGAAGGAAACACCTGCTTCTCAGAATGATTAGATTTGCATCATGCAGTCCAACCTCCTCCCTCTCCCTCTGCCTCTGCCTCCCCACACACCCTCCCTCCTGCCAGTCAAGGACACTTTGAAGTGGTTGGTCAGTGCCACCCCCATGTCTAAAACTTCACTGCGTCTCTGCAGGGGCTTTTCCAACTTTACCTAGAAAAGAACTAAACAGAACTTTAGCACTTGTGGTCAGCCTACTTCCGGCTGTGGCTTCAGCTTCTCTGTCTGCTGTGACAGATGAAGCCCTTGCAGTGATGGGAACTGCCTGGCCTATCGTAGGAGGACCAGGGCAGACAATGCCTCATGGCATCGGCATGCAAGATGCCAGCAACAAGAAGAATGAGGGAAGAAAAGAGGAAAGCGCAGACTCCGGGATCCCCCAACCACACACACTCATCCCAAGATGGATGAACTTAGTTGAAGATGACTCCTCCCCACCACCAAAAAAAAAAATGTGAGAAACCAAGATAGTGGAGCATGGTTTTGACCTTGAATAAACCTCAGGGTAAGATGTCCACACCGGAGCTTGTGGAGAGCCATGGGGGACAGGCTCAGCACCTCACAGGAGAATGTTAGCGGAATACAAAGTCACAGGGTTCAGGTGTTCTCTCAGTGCATCTACACTAGTGATTAGAACAGTCCAGACATTTTCATGTGAGGTTGAGATCTCTATGCAGATGGGGAATCCTGTTGGTGAGGAACCTTACACCACTCTGGAGCTTCTCCTGCTAAGTAAGCAGGGTGCAAAACCAACTGGAAATCGAGAGAACAGTTTGGCTAGAATTGCTAATTAATTTTAACTACTGCGTAATTTGAGATTTGACCTAACAGCCCAGATGATTATTTAATTAAAATACTGGCAACATCAAGGGTCTCACATTTAGGGATCCACCATTTTGGCACATCACAGAACAGGGTATGCCAACCAGGGTACCTGAATCCTAGGCCACTGAGTTTGTTTTGTGTGCACTAGAATTTTAGTGGAGTGCTTTTTACCCAAGTTTTTGCATTTGAAATTTAAGAGGACAGTGAAGGGGAGTCCACAGTGTAGTGGCTGGTAAAGATCTATCCCAGGAAAGTGAAGACTGAGGGTTTATCTCGGGGTTGAGGCACATGACCCTAAGTGGCCTACAACAAAAGACCCCTGATGTAGCCCTGGGTTTTATCCAACTACACACTGTGCTCCACAGTTGAATAGGAAGCTATTTTCAGTTACTTGTCATTTAAAATGATCAGTTTTTTGGTTTTTCAAGGTAAGGTCTCACTCTAGCTCAGGCTGACCTGGAATTCATTATGGAGTCTCAGGGTGGCCTCAAGCTCTCAGAAATCCTCCTACCTCTGCCTCCCAAGTGCTGGGATTAAAGGCATGCGCCACCATGCCCGGCTCTAAAGTGAGCAGTTTAAAAAGGTGCTTTATCCATATTGATGGCTTCATGTACTCCTCAGGCAGATCATGAGATCAGGATCTCATGGCAGGTACTTGAGCCATCTCCCCAGCTGAAACTTGTTACATAATTTTTAAAATATTTTCTGCTCCTATTTAAATTCAAATAGCTATAAAATATCCCCTACCCTAGATACTCAGTTGTAGTATGTAGTTTGTAAGCCCAAGATAATTCTCAGGATCTCTTTTGAAAAAATGGGTCCTGCTCCCCACCCCCAAGTCACTCTCCCTTCCAGAGCCTCCCTTGTCTGCATGGTATATACGGGGGCAGGATCTATGATCTCTGGTGGTACAACCTTCAGAGAGTGATAGCATTAGTAGGGTTTTGGACTCTGATTTTTCATTGGTTCTCCTTCTCTGGAATCAGTCTGCAAAAATCTATGTCAATCATGGGGATATCTCGGGCCTGTAATGGCTGAGTTGGTCTTCTGGTGACCTCTGTGCAGTTTGGGGTTCATAGCTTTTCCAGTCCTAGCCTCACCTTCTATCCACCTCTTCACAGGGGCTAGTTCGCCCTGGGGGAAGGGCTGATTCACCAGCCACCTGTCCCACAAGCTGCTTTCATCTGAAAAAAAAAGAGGTTCATTCCTTTCTCAGTATTGTACAGACCTGGAATGTGGGATGTTTCCTTGGCATGAAGATGGGCACAGGAGCATGGAATCTGATCAGTGATAAGTCACTAACATTATTACATATGAAACTGATCACAGGCAGAAAAACACTTGAAATTTTTAAGCTAGTATCTTTGAATGGGGTATGTTGTGTGAGGCTCTTTCGCCTGTTACTCTGGTAGGAAATTGGTTAAGATGAATGAAACATGATGCTGCATGTACGTGAAGTGTTTATTTCAGATATAGGAAGGTAGAGACTGAGATTTTTTTCCTACAGCAGCTCACTATAAGCACATGTGGTTAGGGTCCATGTTGTATCACTCTGTACTCCCACAAATATTGACTGGGTGCTTTGTTCTAATCACTCCACAGAAGTCCCAGCTCCCATGTATGGACAGGTTGTGAGTTTCTAGACTCCCCTGAGGTGTTGAGATACCACCCTACCAACATGGTCTTTCTTTGAAATATTTTGCAGCTGGTTCTGATGTGGCTGCTACTGTGTGAGATCACCTGAGGTCAGGGCAGACTCCAGGTCTCTCTTGGTGCATAATATGTCGACATGTCCCACAGAATGCTGTTTGTATTTACCTATGTTGATGCTCTCTGTTATATTCAACAGAATTTGCCAGCTCTGGTCCTTAGGCCACACCTAGCCTTCCACCAGCACTGGGAAATGATGTTTTGTGGAGCACAGCCGCATCTACTCCTTTACATATTGCCTAAGGCTGTTAAGAGGAAGGTGGTAGAGTGGTTATAGCAGAGACCACATGGTCTACAAAGCCGAACATAATTTCTATCAGCAAATATTGACTCCCTAGAACTATGCTGTGGACTATGGTATACACACAGCAACAATAGTATATTCTTTGTAGTTGCAGGGGTGAAGGGTGAATTACTTACTTGTTGCTGTACAAAGTACCTGGCAAGCAGTTTAAGAGAAAAATAGCTATGTTGGCTTTCAGTTTGAGGGAAAGACATTGCAGCAGGTGATGAGTGCTAATGCTCAGCTTCCTTTCTCCTTTTATTCAGTGCAGGTCCGCAGCCCGCAAGATTGCGCTACCTACAGTTAGGGATGGGTCTTCCCCCCTCAATTAACCTAATCTTGAAACTTCCTCACAGTCATGCCCAGAAATTGACAATAGCAATTAGCCATCATAGAGGAGTTGTTTTGGAAAGTTAATATAAGTTTTCCTTATATAAGATCAAAATGGTCCAGGTGAGAACGGCACTAGCTAGATCTGGAATGAGTCAGTTCTGGTCCCCTGGCTCACATTCACTGAGCTTTCCCCACCGCTCATTCCTCTCTGTCTCTCGTCGGAACATAGGTGTGAGGCATGCTCTTCACAAGAAAGACGTCTGTGGGCAGAAGGAAGTGAGGTGAGAGGAGGACAAGTCCCAGTTTGCTAACCAGCAGTAGAAATACCATTCACCCATACACGCTATAGCACCAGAAGGATGGGGATGGGTAAGGCAGGTGACTCAAGGACCTCCATCACCCACTTCATGCTGGAAGGATCACAAGGGTGGCTTCCATAATCCCTCAACTTGGGTAATCAGTTGAGAAGCCCATTCCCTATTTTCAGTCCTTAAAAAAAAGTCCCCTTATCCAAGAAAACACATACACTTCATTAAAATGCCAAAACACTTGGGAACTTAGCATTCATTTTACTTCCAGGATGATTGCAGATAGTTTTTCCAGTATAACACTTTAAAAATCTCTCACACAACATAGAGCAGTCAAAATCACCAAGTCAATAATAGGAGGATGGTGATGCAGATGTACTTAATGCCACTGAGTTTTTTTTTTTTTAATGCACATTTGACTCAAATTTAAAGTGAAACACTTAGTGCCATGATGGTAGTATTCAATGTTGTAGCTGGACACAGTGGCACACATCAGTAGTCACAGCTACTTGGAGGCTGAGGCAGGAGGATTGCTTTGAGTCCAGTCGGTTGTCAATGTGGTGACGTCCCAGGAGCGGGGAACCACTAGGTTGTTTAAGGAAGAGCGAACCTGCCCCGGTCAGAAACAGAGCAACTCAAAGCAAGCTAATCAATGCTCCAGTAAAGACTCTAACTTGGAAATCTACTTTACCCTCAATTTTTCTAATATTTTTTAAAAATTATTTGAGAGAGACAGACAGAGAATTGGTATGCCACGGCCTGTAGCCACTGCAAACGAACTCCAGAGGCATGTGCCACCTTGTGCATCATAATTTATGTGGGTCCTGGGGAATTGAACCTAGGTCCTTTGGCTTTGCACGCAAGTGCCTTAACTGCTAAGCTCTCTCTCCAGTCCCCCTTAAATTTTATAGCAATTTCCTATTCTAAGAATTAAGCTTTCTATTATGTTAGTTTAAAAGATCATTACAGATCTGGAGATGTAGTGCAATTGGTGCTTGCCTAGCATAAAGTGTTGGTTCAATCCCTAGAACCAAGTAAATAGGCATGGTGGCACATACCTATAATCCCAGGACTCAGGAAGTAGAGGCAGGAGGATCAAGTGTTCAAGGTCATCCTTAGCTACAAAAGACCCTGTCTCCAAAAAAAAAAAAAAAAAAAAATTAACAAAATCATTACTAGTTCCTTATAGAGATAACTGAGAGAGGGCTTTTCTTATTTATCCCCTTAGAAGTAACTCACTCCTACTTTTTTTAATGTGGATTCTAGGAAAGAAACCTTGATTGGTTCCCTAGGATGCGAGCCATGTCCCTGGTCAGCAGCGACTCAGAAGGTGAACAGAACGAGCTGAGAAACCTGCAGGAGAAGCTGGAGTCCACCATGAAGCTTGTCACCAATCTTTCTGGCCAACTGTCAGAATTAAAGGACCAGGTAAGGAAGAGAAATGACACACACCACCCCTCACCCAAATCACTGCCATCTACCCCAAGCCTGATCAGGAAAAAAATCAGTGTGCACTCTTGTTACAGCGCTGCAGTATCTCACCTGGATCACTTCTCCAGCGTTAGGCTATGGTACTATGTAATGACTTGATTCACTGAGGAGAGATTAAAAGCTTATTTCTTTTTTGCTTCCTAGCCCTGAGTTTTGTCAAAATTTCACCCAGGATTTTTAAATTCAGCATGCTAGGATAAACTGTACTCTTAGGAAAGCCCTTTTTGTTCATTCGTTTGCCAAAACTTATTGACTGGCTGCCAAAAATAGATGGATTTTGGTAAGCACTGGCCATAAAGCTGTGAACAGAAGACATATACTCCTGGCCTCAGAGATAGGGTGGTCTATGAAATACTGCCCCCCTTGGTAGTAAGATAAGGAAGGGTGGATGAATTTACACAAAGTCCTATATATTCTCTCCCACCTCTTTGATGCCTTTAAAGTGAACACAGGGCTGTAACTTTGTGTCAAGGACTTGAGTCCTTGCATTTTTGAGGCTGGCTGTGGGGTAGAGAACCCTGTATCAACAGGTACTACTCAGCATTGTAGCTGAGTTTCTAAAAGCTTTTTAATCAACTCCATAGACAAGATGATAAATTTTTCACAGCAGTAGGCAAGCCTGCCGTGGAGGTAAGTTGCAAGGTGCACACAGGTGATTTATTGCTCATATGGGCTTCATAACTAGCGAAGACCTCATCTGCAAGAAACTTTTTGGAGATGGTTTACGGAACATTTTTATAATCCTGCTTTCAACTACATTTCTTTTTCAACTAAATTATTCCTAACTCTGCCCTCAGATGCCATTTGGCCTTAAGTTCTTTTCATTTGCATGTACTGAGAGATATAAACAAAGACTAATGAGAAGGGAAGGCCGCATTCATGAGGGCTGTTTACATTCCAAAGCTTGGTAGCCACCTAAAATAACTAAGAAAGCAGTGAACATCTAAGTACGTTACTTTGCTTATTAGCTTTGTACCCTGCTGTGAAACATCTGACAGGAGTTCCACACTCACTGACTCATGAGTGCATTGTCTGCTGTGGCTGCCTTTGTGCTGCCAAGAGCCAGGTGAACTCCATACCCGTGGCATTCATTATCTTCTCCCATTTGAGAGAGCTACGGCATCAAGAAGTTTGACACTGTGAGTTGTTTTAAATTAGATACAAAAACAAAGTCTTGGACTCTGATCCAAAATAGACTTACAGGAGCTATCCGTTAAGTCTTATACTATTTTTCGTAGAAATCATCTATGCCTATGGTACAGAAGTGCAGCAGCTGAGTCCTCCTGGCTCTGCAGCACGTTCACCTGACACTCATTCTGGCTCACTCACGACTGTTTCTCACTATCATTTGGACACATGTCTCTACTATTAAGAGCAACTGAGTGTTGCCAATTTGCTGGAGAGTAACTTATAGTGGCTTTATTTTAGACATACTAGTTTTTTGAATATATATGGTGGTAAAACTAAGTCAGCCCTTCCCTTTAAGCTCTATGGAAAACCCCTATCCTTAAGTGAGGAATCTATCATTTTTCAGTTGCTCACTGAGAGTGACTCAGAAGCTGCTATAAGCCTTACTCCACAAGCCAGTGACCCTTATCCAAGGTGTGAGTTGAGGAAATGCAGGGATTATCTCACCTGACTTCCTTTGAGGAGCTCAAGAAACACAAAGTCTCTTGGGAAATTTATCCCATTGTTCATGACAGCACGGGGCAGCGTTCCTCAGTCCCTGAGTTGTCTACTTTGCTGTGGTATGTCCTGTGGTTCTGATTTGTTCTGCTGCCTGACTCGGTTTGCCTTCTGTGGCTGACCTTTTTAATATCTTTCTTTAAAAAAAAAAAAAAGCCTTAACCTCTCAGAAGTCTCTATGTCAATGGTGCGGAGGATGCATGTTCATTTTTATTTTATATAATTAGGCATAGTACAGACTTGACATTTGTAAATTTAATGTAGAAATGTTCCTTTTAGACAAACATATTGGTTTAAACTTTTATTAAATACAAAGGTTTATTAAGTGACCTTAGAACCTGAGTGGTTTAAACTACTCAGTTCCAACTCTTTTTACTATTTTTGGTTTTAAATTTGGCAGTTGGAACCTCTCTTCAGAAAGCCCTTTCCCTGTAAATGATTTGAAATTAAACCTTTTTTTTTTTTTTTCTTGGAACGTATTATAGGCTACAAAGCAGCATGAGAAACCAGTAGTCCATTCTCAACTGCTTTTACCAGGATTGATGTGCCTAACTTTTAAGATGCCCAGAATTACAGAAAAAAAAGTGCCATAGCTGCTATGGGGGAAGGAAGGGGTTGTTTCTTTCAAAAAGAATGAGGCATTGTTTTCTTTAGATTACGTAACTTCTAAAATGTATTTGTAACGTATTTGAAGCTTGGTGGTGTCATAAGAACTTCGCACACTGAGAATTTATAGAACGACTGGTTCCAAAATGCTAATTACGGGAAAAACTGGATTAAAACATAAATGCCCCACAAGTGATTAATGAACAAGAAACTGTCACAGATGTTTTTTAATACAGTTATCAAAGAATGCCATTCACTGGCGAAAAAAATATCTGGAAAACACAAAAATTGCTTCATTACTTAGATATTTTGTATATTTTCTGATCCAAAAACCAGTAATAGAACAATAGTTAACTATAGATGGCTTTGGATTTAAATTACAACTGGGGGAGAAGTTCTTGTGAGGATAGAAGTAAAAACATGGTGAGTGGGGTCACCTTTTCTGCTGTTGCCAAGGATGGTCGGCTAGGGTTGCTATTCTACTAATGCTGCGTCTCATCTTCAAGCTTCCCTCCCAAGAGATTCTGAATACTAAATGTGATTCTCTTACATCCTTATTCCAAGGAGGAGAACTAATGTAAGAACTTAATATTTTTTTGCATGTTTTCTTCATAATGCAAAAGAGCCATACTGAGCAAAGGGTTAATTTTCTTGAAAATGTGACTGGCTTTCAATAGAACAGTGACCCTTATCTGTCATTGCTAGGAATGTAAGAAGTGCTTGGAAACAGAGATCATATTAGCATGTTGCCTTTTCCATGCAAGAGGATTACTTTATTAACATGAAATGCTTAGGGAAGGAAAGAATAACAATTGATTAGCGTATTGAACAGACTTTACTGAATGTGCTTATTTTCCTTGGATTGTGCTGGTACCACAACAGAAAACAAAGACAACATCAGACCTCTAGGACCCCATAATTAGCAAGAAACACCAGAGAGTAGTAATTAAAGTTCTATGGAGCAGAGGAGAAGGTAGCTGTCTCGACAGCCTGACATGAGGAAGGAACAGAGCTTATATAGTCTTACATGCAGATGGCTTCCCAGGAAAGGAAATGGCATGCGCAAAGGCATGACAATGCATGGCATGGCCAAGGAATGGCAGTATGTTCTGGTGATCCTATTCCTTCTGTGAAGCAATGTAGGAGCCACATCTTTGCCAGGTCCAGCAGTAGATATAAGGGAAAAGATGAAGAGCTAGTCTTGCAGAACTGACAGTCCAGTTGGGGGAGAAATACATGCATTACACAGGCAGTGTGGAAGAGAGACTTTTACAGTGAGCTTAGGGAAAGGATTGGGTCATTGCCCCCATAGCCTTCCCACAGTGCTCATCCTGGAGCGTGGTTTGTGGTGAACCATTAGGGAACACCTCTAAGAATCCGAGCATTATCTCTGCACTTATATTACAATATAACCGTATTCAATAGATGCTTTGTTTTTACCTCTCAGCTCCTCCTTTGAGCAAGACTGACTGTAAGGTGTGCTGGCTGTCTAGACTCTGACTAGCCAGGGTCTTACTGTGAACATGTCACTTAAAAGCAGCTTTCCAAGACTATTGAGATCCAGAGCCCAGTGTTTGTGTGCTGTCCACGGGCCTCCTTCCTTTGCCAACCTTTAATCACTCACTGCTAGGGTATTCTTGGCTTCTTGTTTAGACTAGAGTCAAAGGAAGCATGGAAACAGTCAAGCTCCTTTCTGTAATTGTATAGCTAGGAGCTCAGCATTGCTTCAACTGCCCACCCTCAGTTAAATGGGAATGGTAATGATTTCCCATGTACTACATACAACTGGAACATCTCACACTTCTCAAAAATATACACCAGATTTGTACCAAAACTCCTATCAGGAGTCAATTCTGTATGAGAGGTCCAGTATCACTGCATTTTGTTATACAAGTAATGATGGCTTAGTGAGTGTCAGTTAGGTCTCATGTGTGCCTGAATAGCCAGAAGCTACAGAGGAACAGGCTTAGGAGACCAAAGCAGCCAGCACTGCTGGGCTTGATTATAAATCAGATTTAGCCGTTTTGTTATTGTTTTGCTTTAATGCCATTATAATTTTTTTAGTTGATAGTAACTACAAAAAGGAAGAGGGGGTCATCGTGTCTAAAAGGCCAAAGCTAATAATGTGCAATCACATGATTGTGCATAGTGTATACTCAGGGCTGCAGAGAATCTTCTCCAAGACCTGCTTTCGTGTGGGAAAAGCGATGTGAGAACACACAATGAGCATGGCCAATTTTGGAAATTACTAGTGAAGAGGTATTCTAGAATAGTGGTTCTAAATGCCCAGCAATGTCTTTACCACCTGGAAACTTGTTAGAAATGCAAACTGTTAGGCCTCATACCAGATCTGATGTTTCAAACAACTGTAGGCCCCTTGACAAATATGTTAGCAAACCTTCTGGGTGCCATTTAAGAGCCATTATTCTGGAGGAACAAAACAGGATCAGATATGTACCAGGAACCAAAGAAACTCCGCTGACCTCCACCACTGGGCACTTTCAGGCTTACATGAGAGGGTGTGCGATGGTGAGAGAGAGAAGTTAATAGCTGCAGAGGTGAAAACAAAGATACTCCATCCATTCAGACATGGAAAGTTTAAGACAGAATAACTGACTAGCCAAGGAGAGGTCATGTATCAAACAAGGCTGAAGCTAGTATATAACAAAGATTATTGAACATATGAGTAGTTATTGGCCAGCTTTGAAGTGAAAGATCTCAGCAGGAGATCTTTGGAATTGGAAAATAGGATGAGCGCCCTAAGACTTCTAGGTCCATTAAAATATTTGAGATTACCAAAATTCATGAATTTCCTGCCCAGGGAATAGTTTGGGAGAAAATATCTGAACCATTGGCCAGTTTTATGTACGAGCAGTTTATTCTCTGCACCACGTGAACTGGTCCTTCCTCAGCTCACCTTACCAGTTGTGTGGCACTTCCTTTGTAGATCTGTCACTCACCCTGTCTACAGTGTCTTTATCTGATTCTTTTCCCCCCACCAAAAAAAAAAAAAAAAAGTTTAAAAACAACCTTTAGGAAACATCTTTTCATCTAAATTGTAATAGAGAAAGCATTTCTACCACTGAAACCTAAAAATAGTAGTTACTGTTTTCTGCAGTGCAAAAGAAAGATATAACCACTTTAAAACTGAACCTAGGTAAGTTACTCCTGTTTTATAGTCTCTCGTGTTATTTTGTACCAAAAATTAGTTCAAATGAAAACTGAGATGGAAGCATCCTCGATGTGGCAGACACTGTACTAGGATATTTACATACATTGCCTAAATTTTCTAGCTATGAGACAAGAATTACTCTCATTGTAAACAGACTGGCAGAAGTTAAATGACAGAAGGAAATAGGCCTGTGTTCTTCTTTACTCTAAGTTCAGGAAACCAGCAGTCTAGGAGTAGAACCTTAGTCCACTTGATATACCAATTTCATTTTCTATATACTTTATATAGCTTAACTCTAGTACTACCCTGAAATCCCAAAATCATACTAACAGTGGGAAGAAAAATCTGATTCAAGATAATTATGTTCTAAAATATCCAAAACAGATACCTAGAGACCCAATATGAGAAAATATTTAGTCCAATGAAAAATGCTTTTTCATAGCCTTAAGAAACGGTCTCTGTTGCTGTAACCCAGATTTCAGTGTCTGTTCGTGGCAAGGAATACCACCACTGGATTGCAGGGAGGCATGAAGACATTTCCCATCTCCATATACAGTAGATAACTTTTTTCTAGCCATCAAGAACCATTGGGGAGAGGACCTCAAGATGTCCCAGAAGTGTGTGGACACAATGTGTCAGATCTAGGATTCTCAAAACACTGCTTTTCTGGATAGTGTGGCGTGTTGTTACTGTTATACCCACCTACCATTTTCCAATGAGTCTGTAAATCACTTGGAAATGGTTTTTGGAAATAATCAAAAACCTTGTGCTTCTTCTGTTTTTTGTTTCTCTGTGAAACAAGTAGCAAGCAGTACTCCTGAATGCTACATTGCATGACGAGGTCACAGAATTCCCCACTCTGCCAAGGAAGATTCCCTTTTTGAAGCTGTTGTGTGTTTGAAATGGTGACAGTACACCGTAGAAAGTGGGTTTCAGCATAAACCATAACCACAGAGGTAAATCTACGGTTCAGTGTATGGTCTGACGTACAGGAAGTGCCTGTGTCTAATGATGAAACTTTTTAACTTTCCAGATGACAGAACAAAGGAAGCAGAAACAAAGAATTGGTCTTCTAGGACATCCTCCACACATGAATGTCAACCCACAGCAGCCAGCATAAGCAGATGAAACACAGGGACTGTGCTCGCCTTCCTGTCGTTAGTGTGGGGATGGCTCACCGGGTCGAGTTCACCACTGAGGTGACACCCATGCTTAGTACCTTTGTAAATACTAGTTTTACATTGTATGTATATGGTGGCTACACTCAAGGTTTGGGTACATGTATTGTAATTAGACTTGTTGGCAGAATGGCTTGTCATTTGTGCCAAAAATATTAAAAAATGCCTTTTTTGGAAGGACTAAAGAAAGCACCTGATTTGCACTTGAACCAGATTATAGATTTAAAAAAGCATATGACATGTATTTTGTATTTAAAACTAGAATAGCCAGTATTTATGTTTTTTTACAAAACTGTGCAATACGAATTATGCAGTCACAAGAAATTTGCAACTCTCGAGTGTCTTCAAGGGAGTGCATATCTTTGAAGCTGATGTGTTAATACTATGTAATAAATGGTTAAATATCAAATGATGCTGCTGCCAAAATTATATTAATAGTGAGTTTCAGGCCCCTGGGCATTTTGAACCTTGTAATTATCCTACAGTGATGCTATTTCTCGTTGCATTAGCGCCTCTGCCTCCCAGTGACACCGTGCCAAGTCTACGGACTATTCAATCAGCATTCACTTTAAGAAAGCAGAATCCTTTTACGCTTCAAAACTGATCATTTAAACTATTTAAGTGAGAGCCATGTTAAAGGCTCAAATTGTAGCTTGTGAAGACATTAATGAAGTTTTTTAAAGGGAACTTTTTACACGATGTTTGGCATAATTGCATATTGGCTGGCCAATCAATATCATCTCCTGGGTGAATTTGATGTCACATTATAATGAAATGAATAACTGATGGTTTCTAGATTATCTAGTCCAAATGGTAGAGTTCCTTTTTCTTTAGCTGAACCAATGTGATACAGTAGGTAGGAAGTACTAAGACTATATTCATTCATATAAAGACAAATAGGAATGTCCCCTTAGAAGTCATAGTGGAACACTGGCCTGTTATTCTTCTGAAAGTGCCACGTTTTGGTTTTATTTGTCACATGATTTCTTTTCTGGATGGATGCAAAGTATGAAAGGAAACTTTTATACCTGTTGCCTAGTTTTGTACATGGGTCTCATTTTACTAGAGAATCTCTGCCAAAAAAAAAAAAGTTTAAAAAATGTATATTGAAAGCAGAGTTCTGAAATGAGTCAAGTTTGTAAATGCATATATAAAATATTTAATAAACAATGCAGAATAACCTACATGAGTGGCTGGTGGCTTTTGTTTGATATTTCTTTGTGACTTCTAAGCTGTTCCAATGACAGATTTTCATGAGGACCAATGTAAACTACATCTGGTTCCTTTAACCAGATGAATTCAGGAAATGCAGACTTGGTTTTACAGCACATACTATTGTTAAGGGAACTCTGAGGAGAACCAGCAGAACAAATGCTGGGGGGACTTAATTCAGTGTTCATTCTCAAGATTCAAGAGGAGGGACTGCCTTGCTCTTACCTTGGTATCTACCAGGAAAAAATATCACTGCAGCTGAAGTTTGTTCATACCCTATAGCAGGTTGTTTCATTATTGATTTATTTATTTATTTATTTTTACAAAGCTCACTCTTCTATCCCAATGCAGAAAATCTTGTTTCCCTCTTCAAGCAATGCTGGCACTTGGCTGCTTTCATAAATAGGAATAATTCCCATCCAGCACTGAGAACTGAGTCAGGATTAAATTCCACTTTGATAAGAGCTTCATAACCAATATTTCTACTTTATAAATTTGATAACTTAAAAAAAAAATCTGAGCCAGGGAAATGGCTAAGCAGTTAAAGGCACTTGTTCCACAAGCCACCTGAACCAAGTTTGATCCCTAGCACCTCTGTAAAGCCTGACACAAAGTGGTGCACACATCTGTAGTCTAAATGCAGCTATGGCTACGGGAGGCAGAGCCAAAAGAATCCAGCTACCCTGGCCTTCCCAGAGCAAAATAATAGGAAAGTCCTAGTCCCAAAGAAAATGGGAGAGAATCGACACCCTGAGGCTGTCCTGACCTCCTTGTGTGCACCTTGGCATATAGTCACACACAAGTTTTTTTTTTAATGTTAATCAATTTTCCAGTCAGTGTAGCATATCTCCACAAAATTTTTCCACCATAAGGTAAGCCCAAGACAGACACATAGTTTTATCTAAAACCAAAGGGCAATCACACTCAACCCACCACGCATCTTCAGCCAGCAAGAACTTGCTCTTCCTGAGTTTTCCCTTTGATCTCTCAAGCTGCCCAGTGTGACATGCCTGGTGGTGTGTGTGGTTGTCTCCCAGGTCCTCTCCAGTTCACTGGAAAGTTCTGCATTGACATGTTTAGGTGGCAGCTTTTACAGGTTTGTCATGTTTCATCTGAATCCTGTCACTGAAGATATAAATCTTCATTCAATTTGCCAGCTTCAGCAGAAAATAATTGAAATTGGAGTGTCACTCCCTGGGAGTTTGGATGTCAACACTAAAAGCTACTGTAGCTGAAACCACAGAATCTGAAAGCAAAGGTTACCACAATTCTCCCTGCCTTCTCTATAGACGGCCTTTTCCCACACCTCTATTTCAGGGATCAGGATCCTGGTCACCCTCAAAGTTACTGCCCCAGATGAAGAATGACAGCAAACTGGGCACCTACTAGGGCAGTCCAGTGATCATGTACAGGAAAGTCACTTCTCGCTATCTTTTTTCGTTTTTTTTTTTTTTTTTTTTTCAAAGCAGGGTCTCACTCTAGTCCAGGCAGACTGGATTCACTGAATAGTCTCAGGCTAGCCTTGAACGCACTGCAGTCCTACCTTTGCCTCCCAAGTGCTGGGATTAAAGGTGTGTACCACCACACCCGGCTTGCTTCCTTTCATTAAAAGTTTGTCATAACACCAATTCCATTTTTTAGCCTTGGCAAATTTTCTTACTAACCATATGTTAAGTGAGAGTTGTCTAGGAAGTTCCACTTCACTTCTGTAACATGAGTGGTGTCTTATCTGTCACTGAAGTTGGGAGTCACAAACCTCTGTGTACCCCTATTCTTCCTCTGCTGCTCCTACAACACTTAGTGATGCTCCAACTTATATAAATTTTCTTAGATTTTGAAGTGTCTCTGCTCCCCAACATACTCGTACAAAACAGAGCTCATTTCATTCTTCAAATTTTCAGTTTCACTTATTTGGTTTGCTTCCAAGCTCACATTCCATACTCTTCCTCCTTTGGCCATAAATATTTATAAGTATATATGTTTACATAATATATGTATTATAATTATATAATATATACATACACCCATGTATGTATGTATATAAAATTTGAGACAGAGAAAGAAAGAAACAGTGAGTATGGGCAAGCCAGGGCCTCCTGCCACTGAAAATAAACTCCCAATACATGTGCCACTTTGTGCATCTGGCTTTCAGCAAGTGTTGTAAAAAAGTGCCTTTAACCACTGTGCCATCTCCTAGCCAATCTTTGGCCATATTTAAAATATAGTTGTACTCTCTAAAATCACTTAACTCCAGTCCTGTAAAACCTACTCTATCCTGCTCCAGTGAGTGGGTCCTGATGTAAATGAAGCAAGCTTACTTTCTTTATTAAAGCTAGTCAGCAATTCAGTATTGGCAACAGCAAACCAAACAAAACTAAGCTTGTGTAGTGGGGAGGGGGGGACGGTTTACAGTGAACTAAGGAGTTAAAAGTTCTCATCTCAATTTCTAAATCCTGCTGTCAGGATTGGGCAAAGCACTAATGGGAAACGGTTTCTGGTAGTTATTTCAAAGCCACTTATGAGACCGTACACCAACTTCAGAGCCTCATCAAGAGAATATGCTCCTTAAGAATTAGAAGCATTAATTACAGAAGCAATGCTAGCTTTTTAGTAAAACGAGTGTTTTTACAATTCTTTTAAAACTAAGACTTCAATTATGTGACAAAAAAGCCACCTGGGGCTGAGAGATGGTGCAGTGATCAAAGGCAGTTGCTTGAAAAGCCTATCAGCCCGGGTTTGAATCCCGAGCACCCACAAGCATACTCATATACAAACAATAAATAAGTCACCTGGATATAAGAAAGTATGTAATATCAATATGGTCTTCTACCAAACCATATGATAGGAGTAAAACTTAAAGATAGAAAGGGAACCCTAAACAGGGAGAGTAACTTGCCCAAGGACTCAGCTCCAAAATCAACAGGTATCTCCTGACTTAGCCAAAGACCAAGCAGGCTCTTCCTAGGGCAGGTCTGTCACCTCCTGCATGGGGTACACAAGCTGATGTGCATTTCTTTTCAACTGTCCTTCACAGGAGGGTCTTCCAGCTAGGAAGTGTTGAATGTGAAGACTGTCAAGACCAAAAGCTAAGCAGCCAGTAGACGCCTCAGTTCTCTTTCACAATTTTAAATCGGATACAAATACCTTTTCTGTCAGTACGAGACCCTCAGTCCAGTCAAGGTGGCTCCCTCCAGCTGACAACACCCACTCACCTTGCTATGCTAAACACCACAGAAGTCACATCCTATTAGCTTCCTTCACTTGGCTCCTGTTCACTACACTGATAATTTGTTAACAATCAATTAGGATGTCGGAAAACCCCCACAAAGATCTCCATTTTACAGAAAGTACCCAAAATTCCACTGATTTTGCATCACAAAGTAGTGGTTAAAGTAAAGTTTTGAGTAAAATGCCATGTGTGTGGTTTTTGTGGGTGGCTGCAGCTCAAATGACTATTAGACCTCAGTTACCTGAGGGGAGAGAGCTCTGACGGCAATGCTAGTTAACACAGTTATGATCATAACAAACGTTTCCACCTTTACCACTCTAAACCACACTTCGCAACTCTTGCATCCGAAAGGGCAATTCAGAAACATAACTAGCCCTCAACTCAGCATCAAAACCCTATCTACATAAAGAAAACAAAAGCTAGACCACTGGCAGGGTTTTACAGCAACAACGCAGACCTTGACCATGGACTTTCGTGTTGCTAGTGTTTGAAACTGCTTTGGTAAAAACAAATCTGTAGCTTACTGGAGTATGATCTGAACAAAAAGAAAAAAAAAGAAGAAGAAGAAAAGAACAAAGGAGAAACTAAAATACTTTAAGGTCATGCAAGCCAATGTGAAAGAGAAGCCTAACAGCTAGAAGTGAAACTGTATCATCTACCCAGCCTGGAAAGAAAAAAGAAAGCTCAAAACCACCACAGAGTAAGAATGCAGAGTTTGAGGAAACCCCTAAGGTGAATTTTGAACAACAAAGTCTCTTTCAACATGAGAAATGCATGCTGTATGCAAGAACCACTGATGGAAAGAATTCGCCAGCATTTTTGAAATTACCTCACACATGTGTGTGTGCACACACACTGGCTGGACAGAATGTTCTGTGGTTAAAGTTGCTTGCTTACAAAGCCTGACAACCCAGGTTCAATTCCCCAGTACCCACGTAAAGCCAAATACACAAAGTGGCACATGTGTCTAGAGTTCATATGTAAGAGGACCTGACATACTCATTAGCATTCTCTCTCTCGCTCTCGCTCTCTCTTGATCTCTCTGCTTGCAAATAAATAATTTTTTTTATTATATGGTTGGGCCTATGTTAATGAAACTTTAGACAATCCAGGAATTTAACCTGATGGCTACTGCGGTTAGGCAGGTCCTCATCCCCTTTCTTCACAGGCAATGCCTAACAGCATCTCAGAGTCTCATCAGGAGCTTGCTGTGAAAGCTTGCTGGAAGACAACCAAGATTTGGTATGAAATGGAAGCAAGTTGCTGAACACACAGGTTCAGGAGGTAAGGATATCTAAATTCACATGGACATGCTGTGGAATGGAAAGAGCAGGCACCTTGACGTGGAGAAGAACCTTCATGCTCGCTGATCCACCTACATGTTTTGACTCTGAACAAGTTATTTAATCATTTCAATTTTCAGTTCCCCCTTTTCAAAGAGTAAAGATACCTCCGTGTACTTCCGTAGGTGGTAATGAGCCTGAAGAAAAATGCTAGATGTCAAGAGTCTACTATATATACTCCATTCATGCTATTTTCCATTCCTTGCAACATTACCATTTCCTTTTTCTCACACCTGTCCACAATCTTGGCTAACTGTTGCATAAGCAAGCTGCTTTCTGTTCCTACTAAATTGGTCTAATGTTACCGTGGTACCCTAAATGTGCATGCCTTAACATGACATGTTTGGGTCATAGCCAATCATTTAAAAAAAAATTTTTTTCTCAACTAAATTCTGTTGTAACTATCAGTTTGAACTGAATAATTCATGTAAGAAAAAACTTTGTCATACAGCTTATGATTTCTAGATAGTTATTCCCATATCTATGATCACTGTTGAATTAAAATCTGACTTAAAAATCTGAAGATATTTCATCTCAGAGATAATACATAATTTTAGTTTATAATGTTCTTTCATTTATAGTACCATTTGGACCTCCCAACCTTGTTATGGATATTGTATGTCTAGCTGCTAGATGGCCCCAAATTTCACTATTTTCAGCATTCAAATATAAATTCTATACCTTAGTGCACATAAATCTAGTGGGCCAGAACACTCCTTAATAAATTCAAGGACCTTAAGGAAGCCACTTATCACTTCTGGGTGGTTTCTTACCCCTTTTAATTCTAAATCTTAATTCCAACCCAATTTCCTGTTCCTTGTCACCATCTCCTTTCTGCTCCATCCCTACTGTGGACCAGCCCTCTCTCCTTCAGCATCACTAACATCGGGGGATGTGAGAAACATCTTCATTGGGGGAAGAGGACCACAAGCAATAGGAAACTGATGAATACAAAATGAGCCATCCAGGCTCACTTCCCTTCCTACCTGTCAACTGGAAAAGCAACTTCTTAGCCTGTAAAGGGGGTATTTTTATTCCCTCACTACCCCTGCCCAAATTAAAACAACAGAAGAAAACCTTTAGTTTTAGAAAAAAGCAAAAAATATTGTTTCTTTACTCTGTAGATCTATTCTATCTGGATTAGCCCTCTATCCTGGCCTAATAAAAACACACGTTCTGCCACTCTTCGTCTCAAATTGACAAACTAGCCCTTGTATTCCTTCTTGAAATATTTCTATCTCAAAGAAGGCATCACTTTGGAAGGGTGAAGTGCCTTTGCTGAACTGGAACATTTGACCTGGGATTCCAAAGCAGACCCCTGGGTTCCCTGTGCCTCAGCCCAGGGCTTTGCTGTACTGGACAAGGCCCAACGGAGGCTCTGGCTCTCCACACCTCTCCCGCCCATCACAGGAGTCTTAAGAGAAGCAAATGAAAGATTCCTTATGGATAAGACAGACAACTAACTCATCTCTGTACCATCAGGACAAAGTCCAGGTCCTCCTGGACTTATATGGTGGCTCAGTGCATCTCAGGTGATCTTTCACTTGAGGGTTTTGGAGCCAAAGCCAAGGAGAAGTGTTTCACTGAGGCAAAAATGTCGTCCATCTATTCATCACTCAGAAGATGCATACAGAACGAAGGACCTAGCCGTCACGATTGGCTGCTAATGACCATTCAGATCAATAACCAGACATTACGCATCACGTTTCTCACTCCATAACCTCAAACTGTATAGGGCTGGGGAGACAGTGCAGTGGTTAAAGGCACTTGCTTACACCTGCTGGCCTGGGTTTAATTCCCCAGTACCCAACTAAAGCTAGATGCATAAAGTGGTTTGTATATCTGGAGTTTGTTTGCAGGAGTAAGAGGTCCTGATGCATCCATACTCTATTTCCCTCTCTTTACTCACAAATAAAAATATTTGAAAAGGAAATACAAATAATTCTATTCCCACTCCTTTCAAGGTACAATGGACAAGACTATGGTTTAGTGTTGCCTCATCATTGTGTAAATTCAGACCCACCTTTGCCTCTGTGTTCCTCTCGCTACCCTACCCCAGCCCTTGTCCAGTATCCCTGAGACAACCCTCAATAATCCAGGTAGGAATACAGCCATTGCAAAAGACAGACACAATCTTTGGTTACACAAGAAAATTATGGACATATGGGAGAACAAAGAATTATGCCTCATGTAGATGCACCATATGTAAGTTACATATTGTCACATTCTCCCAAACATAAAAATGTTTTAGAATTTCTGCTAATCCTACAAATTAAGTACTGGAGAAGACATGGAGGCAGAAGTCTCATTTTTCATTCTATATTATTTCATAATGTTTAGACTGGGATTCTGATTGCTGGTAGGCAAAATTGAACCACCACTTTGGAAAAAGAGTTTAGCAGATTAAAAAATAAATAAATATATTATTGATCTAGAAATCACACTTGGAAGTATTTAACCAAGAGAAATTAATATATATGTCTACATAAAAACCTGTATGCAAGACTGGAGATATAGTTCAGTTAATAGAGAGCTTTCCTGGTATGCACGATGCCTTGAGATCAACCCCTACCACCACATAAAACCACACATAGTGGCTCATGTCTATAATCCCAACACTGAGGAGGTTGAGGCAGAAGGATCAGAAGTTCAAGGTTATCTTTGGCAATATATTGAATTTGAAGCCAGCCTGGGTTATATCTCAAAAAAAATAACCTCTTTATATGCAAATTATAAAATCACCCCAAAGTGAAAAACACCCAAATATCTATATCCAATATATCCAGCCAATCAATAAATGGGCAAATGAAGCACCGTGCAAGCAAGCAAAGATGACGGTGATGCTGGAAGCTCATGTTCAGAGAAGCACCACAAATATTTGGTTGACTCTCAATTTCTTGTTGTTTTTGGAACAGGGTCTTAACTAAATAGCCAGGCTGGCCCAACACTTGGAATCTTCCCACCTCCACCTCCCCAAGCTATAATTCCTGGCCAGCTTTTACCATTTTTAGCAGCATTCAAATACTTTTTGAATGAACTTTTTGAAGAACTACTGGACCTGGAGATAAGAATAAGGACTAAAAATCTGCTCACTAAAGAGCCTAGTAGAGCCAGCAATGATATTAAAAAATAAGGAACATAAAAGAGGAATGTATATGTTCCTGTTCTAAAAGTTTTTCTTAACTGTTTATTTTTTTAAAACTTGCAAATGTATCTTTCATTAATTTCCTATTGGCACTGTAACAAATTATTAAAAGTTTAGTGGCTTAAAACAACACTGTCATCTCACAGTTCACAGCGGAGGCCTGAGGGAAAATTCATTTCCCTGCCTTTTACAAAGCTTCTAGAAGATCCCTAGGCTTTGGGCCTGCATCCATTTTTTCAAAGCCAGAAATGGCCAGTTGAGTCTTTTGTACACTACATCTCTTCTTCCCACCTCTTTTCCTTATTCAGACTCTTATGAATACATTGCTCCCCCCTGGATAATCCAGGAAATCCCCACATCCTAAGACTCTTAATTTTAAGGACACCAACAAATCCCTTTCTGCCATATATGGTAACACAGTCACAAGGCTGGAGGATTAGGACACAGACATCCTGATTGGGCACTATCCTGCCTACCACATTTGGCTAAGGCAAGTCTAGGCAAGTTACCTTTAAGACCAAAATCCCATCTATTTTCAAGTCCTGAGAGATCTGAAAACAGGTAGGATGGTGGCATTTCCTCAGGGTCCAAACAGGCGGGGCAAGTCTTTTCACGAAAGACAAGTCTGTTCATAATGAGGCTGGCCTCAGAGTCTGTTGCTTCCTTTTACATTTACTAACCATACACTTGGACAACCAGAACCAGCTATAAAAAGATATTTACTTATTTTTAGATACATATGCATGTCTCATTACAATTTTTTCCCTCAGATTTATTAATGAGGATGACCACTTTAACTAAAGAAACTGTATTACCAGAAAGATGAAGCAAGCAGGACTGGACACATGCAGGAAATTCATGATGTGTTTCAGAAACCCTGATGAACAAAACAGCCCTAGAGAACCCTGAGCTTTTATCATCACGAATGACTCCACATGAGCTTGAGACCAGAGGACTAGCTGGTCTTGTATCCCAATGTGCACAGCAGCCCTGCGACTCTCCAGACACACTCCTCCTCTCAAGCAACCTAGAACCAAGGCAAGCAAATTCCAACGTCAAAGAAGCATCAGGAACATACTTTACCCACAAACAGCATGAAGAGCTGGAGGCTGTGTTCCTGGCCCCAGATTAAAAAAAAAAAAAAAAAAAAAAAGTTAGCTTTGAAACACAAGGGAGGTAAGAAGCAAAGTTTAGTTTCTGAACAGGTGGGGCAAAGCAATCCACAGGACCACCAGCAGTCCCTGAAGTGATAAAACCAACCTTCCAGAATCTTATGCCCCCCTCATTTACAACGCCCACAAATTCTTTTTCTCCTGGGACTGAGGACTTCTATACCTCTCTCTGCTCCAGGCTGCAAACTGTCCATGCAATTCAGAGTCCCTCGTGTGATTCCCAAAGGCAAACCCCCAGCCACAGGTGACCATAGTTTTCCTAGTGGGAGGGAGTTGTCCCACTCTTCTTCTCACTATCTGTAGATCAGCCTCTGTCACCCACGAGGTCTCAGTTGGACAGGGTTCCTCTCTCAATCCTGGCGTGATTCAGCATGTAAACCAAGTCTTTACAACCTGAGCATAAGAGACAGAAAGGATTCCAGTACACAGCTTTTGCACTGTCAGAACACTTAAGGAGGTGGGAGGGGCACGACTCCACATAACATCCAGGATGGGAAGTAGCTGAGCAGTAAAGCACTGGCTGGCCAAGCATGGTGGTGCACACCTTTAATCCCAGCACTAAAATTTATCATATAACCCTTACTGACATATACATGTGTACATAAACAATACCTGTATAAGGCTAGAAAACTTAGGGGCTGGAGAAGTGGCTCAGTGGTTAAAAGTGCTACTTTCAAAGACTGTTGACCTGGGTTCAATTTACCGGCACCCACATAAAGCCAGAGGCAAAGTGGTATATGCATCCATGATCCCCAAGAGCCTACAACAGTTAGAATTGGAACCAGGAGAGTCCAAAGCTTGCAGTGAGCTAGGCTGAAGTCTGTTTGCAACCTGGCAGTTCATTTGTAACAGCGAGAGAGGCTGGTGCAGAGAAGGGGGAGTACAGACATCTTGACATTGTCCTCTGACCTCCACACATGTTCTGTGGTCTTGGGGCCCAAACACACATGTACACACACAATAAATACTAAATAAATCAATAATAAAAAGCAAGCAAACAAAAAAAGAGTAGACAATTTAGCTGGGAGTGATGGCCCACACTTGTAATCACAGCACTGGGGAGGCTGAGATAGGGGGATCTCCAGGAGTTGGAGGCCAGTATGGGCTACAGAGTGAGTTTTAGGTCAGCCTGGGCTAGAGTGAGACCCTGCTTCAAATAATTTTTTGAAAAGAAAGAAAATTTGGGCTGGAGAGATAGCTTAGCCGTTAAGGCACTTGCCTGCAAAGCCAAAGGACTTCAGTTCAATTCCCCAGTACCCACATAAACCAGGTACACAAGGTGGCACATGTGTCTGGAGTTTGTTTGCAGTGGCTGGCACACCCATTCTCTCTCTCTCTCTTTTTCTCTCCCTCTTTCCCTCTCTCTCTCAAATAAATCAATAAATAAATGAATTTTTAAAAAGAAAGAAAGAAAATTTTGGGCCTGGAGAGATGGCTTGGCGGTTAAGGTGTTTGCTTGCAAAGCCAAAGGACCTACGTTCGATTCCCCAGGACCCATGTAAGCCAGATGCACAAGGTGGCACATGTGTCTGGAGTTTGTTTGCAGTGGCTGGAGGCTCTGGCGTGCCCATTCTCTCTATATATGCCTCCCCTCCCCCCACGGCTTCTTTCACTCTCTCTCAAATAAATAAAATAATATAAAAAAGAAAATCTAAATAATCTGTCCTCCATCTCTTCCTTGGCAAAGTGTCTGTTCTGTTCAATTTTTCTGCTCAGGGTTATTAATTTTTAAACTTTTGAAAAATAGGTTCTGATTACTAGCACTCTATAAGTTATATTTTCCAGCTTTTCCCTGGTCTGTGCATGTATTGTCATTTTCATGGGAGAGTTTTTTGAAGTTCAGAATGTCTTATATTTCAATGATATTCAATTTTCATTTCCCTTTTATTGTCATGTTTTTTAATTCAAAGAAATCTTTGCTTAATTAAAAACCTAAAATTTTTTCAATGCATTTTGTTTTTCTTAAATTTTGAGTGTGCATGTGTGCACACATGTTTGTGTTTAAGCTTGTTGCCTGTGTATGCATGTGGAGGCCAGAGACCAACATCTGTAACTCCCTACCATGGTTTCTGAGACATGATCTCTCATGAAAGTGGGAGCTCGGCAATTGGTTGGATAGAGAGCTCTGGAATCCCTCCTTTCACTCCCCTTGCCCCCACAATAGCACTAGGGTTACAAGTACACATCACCACTCCTAGCTTTTACTTGGCGGCTGGCTGCCTAAACTCATGTCTTCAGACTTACATTGTAGACACTTTACCAGATGACCATCCCCCCCAATTCCTCTGCATTTTCTTAAAGAACAGACTGTACAATAAAGCGTTTACACTGATGAAAATGCTCTGTAATCTGTGCCAATACATTAGCTAGCCAGATGTGGCTAGAAAAATAGAGAAACTGAATTATAAATTTTACTTAGTTTTAGGTTACTTAAATAGCCATACCTGGCCACTTACTATATGGAACAGGAAGTTCTAGAAATGATATAGTTCTACACTTTGGTACACTTGACACTATGATTCTAGTTAATTTTTGTATATGCAAGAAGTATGGCTCAAGACCCTTTATTGAAAATATAATCAAGTCAGCCTAAGCTGTTTTAAACAAGTAAAGAGTCAAGTGAGAGCTGAGGGAGAGCCCAGTGGATAAAGCGCTTGCCATGCAAACTGAGTACCTAAATTCGGATTCCACATAAAAGCTGGAAGCTTCCGTAATCCCAGCATGCCTGTGGCGAGATGGGAGGCAGACACAGTAGAAGTTCCAAGAAGTTTGTGGACCAGCTAACCTGACAGACCCCGCTCCACATGAAGTGGAAGGAGGACCACACCCAAGAGCTGTCCTCCGACCTCAAGTGAGCCATGCATGCGTGTGACACGCGCACGTCATTGAGAGGCGGGGGAAATGGCTCAGTGGATAAAGCACTTGCTGGGTAAGCCTCAGGAACCCAGAGTTCTGGTCCCCAATACGCACAGAATGGTAAGGAGGTGTGGTGTCTTGTCAGTAATGCTAGCACTTGGGAGACAGAAAGATCCTCAGAGCAAGCTGCCTAGCAGGATGAGCTGCATCAACAAGCTCTGCTATCAAGTAAGAGCTCCTGCCTCAGTGAAGTGGAGAATAATCAAGGAAGACTCTTGATGTCAACCTTTGACCTACACACACACACACACACACACACACGAGCATTTATATACACACATGCATATACACAGTTACATAACACATGTAAAAAATTACATAGGGGGACTGGACAGATGGCTTAGCGGTTAAGTGCTTGCCTGTGAAGCCTAAGGACCCCAGTTGGAGGCTCGATTCCCCAGGACCCACGTTTTAGCCAGAATCACGAGGGGGCGCACGCATCTGGAGTTCGTTTGCAGTGGCTAGAGGCCCTGGCACGCCCATTCTCTCTATTTCTATCTGTCTCTTTCTCTGTCTGTGGCTGTCAAATAAATAAATAAATAAAAACAAAACAGAGTTGAAGACAAGCTTAGAGAATGGAGTTTCAAAGAGGAAAGTGGGGGGAGGGAGGGTATTACCATGGGATATTTTTTATAATCATGGAAGTTGTTAATAAAAAAATTTGAAAAGAAGATAAATTTTTAAAAAAAGCAAACAAACAAAAAAAATTATTAAAACCTAAGAGGTAGGAGGATCACTGTGAGTTCGAGACCAGCCTGAGATTACATAGTGAAATACAGGTCAGCCCGGGCTACAGTGAGACCCTACCTTGGGGGGGAAAAAAATTACATTGTGATAAATAAGTCACTTAGCCATGTTTGCATGGGTCTATTTTAGCATTCTGTTCCTACCTTTTCTTCAGTTTTACGTTGTCTTCGTAAGTGCTTAGCTCAGCTTCAATTAGGACCAAGAATACATAATGGGGGAAAAATATTCTTTACACACACACACCCTGACTCAAAATGAATTAAGGATTTAAGCCTAAGACCTGAAGCTGTAAATGTCCCAGGATAAAAAAAAAAAAAAAAAAAAAAAAACAGGAAAAGCTTCATGACTTTCTTCCCCTCCCCCTGCTCCACCCAGGAAGGGTCTCACTGTAGCCCAGGCTGACCTGGCACTCACTCTGTAGTCCCCAGCTGGCTTTGAACTCACAGTGATCCTCCTACCTGTGCCTCCCGAGTGCTGGGATTAAAGGCGTGCACCACCACGCCTGGTAGCTTCATGAGTGGCTTCTTCAATATGACAACAGGAGCTCAAACAAAGCTGCAAGAGGCAACCGGGTCTGCAGCTAACTGAAAACCTTCCACATAGCAAACACCACAGTGAAAGGCAAATTGCCAAATGGGAAAAATATTTGCACACTGAAAATCTGACAAGGGTTAATACCTAAATATCAAAGAACTCCAAAAACTTGATTACAAAGAAAGCAAATAAAAAAAAAAAAAACCCAACCATTTTAGAATGGCCAAAAACCTGAATAGACATTTTGCCATTAATGATATACAAATGGCCAAGAGGTACAAGTGAAGATACATAATCTCACCAATCACGGTGAAAACGCAAGTCAAAACCACAATGAGATACCACTCCACACCTACTAGGATGAGTGCTATTAAAGCAGCAGCAACAACAAAAGCAGACAGAAAGTAACAATTATTGTTAAGTTGGTAAGTTGTTGAGAAACTGGAAAACTCTTGAAGATTTTGGTAATAATGTAAAATGAAGCAGGGCCAAAAAGATATTGAGACACTGAAGTGATGGCTCAGCGGTTAAAGGCACTTGCTTGCAAAGCCTGACAGCCTGGGTTTGACTCCCCAGTACCCACGTAACGCCAGATGCACTAAGTGGCACATGATCTGGAGTTCGTTTGCAATGGCTAGAGCCACTGGTGTGCCCTCTTCCTCTTTACTTGCAAAGAAATAAAATATGCTTTTTAAAAGATATCGAGGTTCTGCATAAACTTAAAAAAAACAACAAATGATCGAAAACTTAGGCTTTGCATTTATTTCTCCAAAAATAGTAAAGTCAGGATTTCCAAAAGATAGCTGTACTCCCATACTAATTGCAGCATTACTCCCAAAGACAAGAGGTAGAAAAAAAAATCTGAATGTTCATTGAATAAATATGTAAAGAAAACGATTACGTGTGGATATTATTTAACCATGAAAAGGAACTCCTGTCAATGTATTACAGCACGGATGAACTGTGAGAACATTATGTTACATAAAACAACCCATTCACACTATAACAAGTGCTGTGTGATTTTCCTTACATGAGTGGTCTAAAGTACTCAAACTTACAAAAGCAGAAAGTATAGTAGTGATTGTCAGGGCTGGAGGGAGAGGGAGAGGGCAGTTCCTGTTTAAAGCATGAAGTTTCAGTTGTGGGCTGGGGAGTTAGATCAGTAATTAAAGGTGCTTGCTTGCAAGCCTGCTGACCCACGCTCCATCCCACACGCCACCCACGTAAAGCCGGACACAAAGTGCTGCACGGCGCACCTATGGCAGTGGGAGGAAGAGCCAGTAAAACCAGAAGCTCACAGGGAGCAGCAACAGAGACCATGTCTCAAAGGAGTAGAAGAGAACCACTCCAGGGTTGTCCTCTGACCTCCACACGCTGTGTGGCAAGCCTGTGCCCATACATGCACAAAGGAAACACATATATACATGCACACACACACATACAAATACACAAAAACATTTCACTGTGTAATACAAAAAATTTCTAGGGCTGTAAAGATGGCGTACCAGTTAAAGCACTTGCCCACAAAGCCAAAGGACCCAGGTCCGATTCCCCCAGGAGTCACGTAAACCAGATGCACAAAGTGGTGCATGCATCTGGAGTTTGTTTGCAGTGGCTGGAGGCCCTGGTGAATGGTTGGTTTGTTTTTGTTTTTTTTCTCCCAAGGCAGTGTCTCACTCTAGCCCAGGCTGTCTTGAGTTAACTACGTAGTCTCAGAATGGCCTCGAACTCACAGCAGTCCTACCTCCACCTGGGATCAAAGGCGTGCACCACCATGCCCAGCTTGTTTTTGTATTTAATAGCTACCCTTTATAAGATGGATGAAGTTTTCTTTTATTGTTTGTTTTCTAAAAATTTTATTAGGAATTAGTATAATTTTGTAAAATGATTTTTCCTTATCTATGGCAATGATCATATTGTTTTCTTTAGTCTGTTGAAATGGTAAACCGCTTTGGCTTGGTTTTTGTTTGTTTGTTTTTTCTGGGGTAGGGTCTCACTCTAACCCAGGCTGACTTGGAATTCACTACGTAATCTCAGGGTGGCCTTGAACTCACAGTGATCCTCCTACCTCTACCTCCCGAGTGCTGGGATTAAAGGTGTGCACCACCACGCCCAGCTCTGCTTTGGCTTGTTTTATGACTATTGGACCAATGTTGCATTTCTAGCCATAAACCCCACGTGATCATGAGGCAGTTTTTAAATTCTTTTCATAGACTAGATTTTATTTATTAATACAGTTGTCTCCTGGGAACCAAATATCATAGGGAACATGGACCCTGTATGCCCTGCAGGCACCAAAATCTGCATATTCTTAAATCCCTTTACATAAAAATCACAAAGTATTTGTTCATAAGCTAAACACCTGCTCCCGTATACACTAAACCATTTCTAGATTACTCAAATACCTAACAAAATATAGATGCCATATGTGGTAGTTTGAATGGATGGCCCTCAATATATTCAGGATTTTATTAAAGTTTGTAATTTGGATCTGCAATCACCTGGCTGGAAGAGGTGTCACTGGGCAGATGTTAAGGTCCAGCCCTAAGGTATGGTGGTGGACTTGGAATTCCAGTCTAATGATATGCAGAGTGCCTTAGTTCTGCCTGGAGTTCCTAAGTGTGCTTGCTTCCTTTTTGGTGGTGGCTTGTGGCTTTTTGTTTATCTGCTTGGACCTGTGAAATTGGCCCAGCTTCTTCTGCCATTATGGAAGTTCCCCTGGATCTGTAAGCTTCAATAAATATCTCTTCCTCCATAACTGTGCCTGGTCCGGGAGTTCATCTCAGCCACCTGAAGCTCACTACTACACCATGTACATAATTGTTATACTTGACTATATTACTTCAAGTATTTTTTAAAATATATTTTATTTATCTATTTGAGAGAGAGAGAGAGAGAAAGAGGCAGAGAGAGAAAAAGAGGCAGAGAGAGAGGCAGAGAGAATGGGCATGCCAGGGCCTCCAGCCTCTGCAAACAAACTCCAGATGCATGTGCCCCCTTGTTCATCTGGCTTATGTAGGTCTTGGAGAATTGAACCAGGATCCTTTGGCTTTGCAGGCAAATGCTTTAACTGATAAGCCATCTCTCCAGTACTACCTTCAAGTATTTTTGACCCACATTGGTTGAATACATGGATATGGAATACATAGATATTGAAGGCTGATCTTATTTTGTCTAAACTTTTTGTGTCTATATTCATAAAAATTATTGACACGCAATTTTCTTTCAAAATCTTTGGATTGGGATATGGCTCAGTTGGTAGAATGCCTGCCTGGCATGCCCGGAAGGCCTGGGTTTGATACACGGCATCATATAAACAAGGTGTGATGGTCTATGCTCTTGCATGGCAGGAGGATCAGAAGTTCAAGGTCATCCTTGAATACACAAGAAGTTTGAGGTCAGCCTAGGCTACATGGGACTCTGCTTCAAAAACAAAAACAAAACATAACCTGCCTGGTTTTGGTATTAAGGTAATACTGGCCTTAAAATTATTAATTGGTAAATGTTTTCTCATTTTTTACCTCTAGAAAAATTTGTGTATAATTTATATGATTTCCTGTTTAATTGCTCATAGAGTTGACCAATAAAGTCACCATACTTTTCCTGAAGAAAAGTTTTCAGATTATCAGATCTTTCTTAAATTATCTCAAGAAATTTGTCTTTTCAGTCTAAGTTATCAGATCTACTGACATAAAAAACTGTTCATGGATGGGCTGGAGAGATGGCTTAGCAGTTAAGTGCTTGCCTGTGAAGCCAAAAGACCCCGGTTTGAGACTCGATTCCCCAGGACCCACGTTAGCCAGATGCACAAGGGGGCACATGCATTTGGAGTTCGTTTGCAGTGGCTGGAGGCCCAGGTGAGCCCATTCTCTCTCTCTCTCTATCTGCCTCTTTCTCTGTCTGATGCTCTCAAATAAAAATTTAAAAAATTAAAAAAAAAATCTTATGTTTAAATCTCCAGGTCCCACATAAGACAGATGCAGTGACACAAGTGTGCAATGTCGCACATGTGCACAAGGGGGTGCACGCATCTGGAGTTCGTTTGCAACAGCTGAAGGTCCTGGTGTACCATTCTCTCTCTCTCTGTTTCTCTCTCTCAAATAATAATAATAAAAAAGCTGTTCATAACATTCCCTCATTATTTGAATAGCCATAGGATTTATATTAATGCTCTCATTTAATTTTGTTTTGCATAACAAAATTATGTAAGGCATTCAGACTTTAATAAACAAAGCTAACATTTTTTTTATAACTTAACTTCTGTACTTGAATTGTTCCATTAACTTCCAGACTCCAAACATTTTTAATTTTTTTGTTGTTTTTAATTTGTTTTGTTTTCAAGACAAGGTCTTCTTATGTAGTCAGGATTGGCACCAAAGCTGCAATTCTACTGCCCAGCCTCCTGAGTGCTGAAATGACATGTGCACACTGCCACAGCAGGCTCCACCAGCACCTTCACAGAGCCCATGATGTTTCTTTTGTTGAATTTAACTATTGTTTTCTGTTGCTTAAAAGATTTCTAGTAAACCTTCCTCTGGTACTTTTCTATTTGGTTGTTTGTAACTTACCATCTGTATGAGGGAATTCTCTGCTTCCGTTTTTCTCAATTTCTAGAAGTGCCAAGTTACTTATCTTAGACCGGACTGGTTGATCAGGAACTTGGGCTCAGGTACTGTTTCTCATCTTGGCTACCTTCTGGCTGTTATGCCATGTTGCAAGGATCCCAGGGCTTCACCTGCGCCCAGCAGCCTTTGCTTCCTCAGAAGCCCCAGCTCCTTGTCTAGTAGGACAACTGTCAGGATTCCAGCAGCTGTAGCCACTTAAGGCCCACTCCAAAGTATCTCTCTTTTTCATTTTTTTTTTAACTACACCATGTTTCTTGAACAAGAAATTACACAATTTTAAATTAAACATAGATCCTGATAAAATATAAAGTTACATATTTAGCAAATAAACTAATCACTATCAATTACACATACATGTATCTCTGTATAAGAGTGAATTTGTTAATATCTAAAACTGTAAGAAAATACAGAAAATAAAGATACTTAATTTTTAGTTATTGATTTTTTTAATAAAAAGTTTGTACTCTCAGACCCCCTAATTTATTCTGTTCCCTCTTTTCCCTGATGACTCTGCCTTGCAGGGATGTCCACCCTTTTCATACTGTGACATGCCATCGTCACATACAATGTGTTGAGCCACATTCATAGCTGTTCTTGGATGCATATGGCCCATAGGCTACAGGTTGGACATGCCTGGTCCCGCTCAAATGCCAGCTTTTGATTTTATTTGTTTTCAGTTTTACTTCAGCTCTTATTTTCTAGTTTCTGCCAGTTTAGGACTTTTAATCTGATATTTTATATTTCTCAAGGTAAAGGCTTCAAGCACTGATTCACAACCTTTTTCTTTTGAATACAAGCATTTAGAGCTATACCTCACCCTCTAAGTGACACTTTGGCTGACTTAGATTTTATTCTGCTGAATTTTCATTACCATTACAACTCAAAATAGTTGAAAATATTTCATGTATTAATTTTCAAGCAGGGAAGAGAGAGAGAATGAGAATGGGCACACCAGGGCCTCCAGCCACTGCAAATGAACTCCAGGTGCATGTGTCATTTTGTGCATCTGGCTTTATGTAGGTACTGGGGAATTGAAAACAGGCCACCAGGCTTTCAAGAAAGCACTTTAACCGCTGAGCCATCTCTCCAGCCCTCAAAATAGTTTTTTTTTAATCATTTATTTCTTTCTGATTCACAACTTATTCAGAGGTATATGGCTTCATTTCCAAATATTTGAAAGTTACCTGTTTCTAGTTTAATTCTACTGTGATCAGAGAATGTCTTTTATATTTCAGTTTTATGGTTCTAATAGGATCTAATGCTGAATTTCCTATATACACTAGAAAAGAGTACATATTCTCTTGTTTTTGTATATACTATTTTCTAAATTAGATCAAGTTGGCTGATAATAGTATTGAGGTTTTCTATAGCCCTGCTGATTTTCTGTCTACTAGCTCTATGAATTATTTGCTGAAGACATGAGGACATTTATCTAGTTCACCTATGAGTGAGTCTGTCTTTGAGTTAGGTGCATTTACAATTCTGACTGGCAGGCATTCTTGATTAACTGATGCTTATTTGTTATGTTCTTTTTCTGGTAATAATTTTCCTTGTTTGGTTTTTTTTTTTTTTTTTTTTTTTTTTTTTTGGTGTTTTTGAGGTAGGGTCTCACTCTGGCTCAGGTTGACCTGGAATTCACTATGTAGTCTCAGGGTGGCCTCGAACTCTCGTTGATCATCCTACCTCTGCCTCCCGAGTGCTGGGATTAAAGGCGTGCGCCACCACGCCCGGCTCCCTTGTTTGGTTATTAAAGAGCACTTCATTTTCTCTTTGATTAGTGTTTGTCATGGCATGGCTTTTTCCATTCTTTTACTTTTAACATATGTATGGTTTTTGTATTTGAGGTGGCTTTCTTAGATAACAGAGTTGGGTCTTGACTACTTTTAATCAGTTTGATGTTCCACAAGTGCCTCTGACAACTCACCAGCTTTCTTCTCACCTCCTTCCTTCCCAATGTACCCTTGTTTTATGTCTCTCAATGAATAGTCACACTAGTCTCCCAATTTCCAACTCCGAAGCCCAGCCATCCAACCTACCACCAAACCCTACAAACTCTATTTTCCCTTATCTTGTTTCAAATATCTTCCCTTTTCCTTCTTAATTTTATCTTCTACATTACTGTCACCTTTTCCATGCAACTCTCATTTCTTTCTTGGACTCCTGCAAAAGTCTGTGCTTGGCTGTCCCTTCAACTTTCAGTCTCCAAGCTCCCACTCCCCAAAAGCTTTGCTCACACACTAAAAACCCTGCGATTCCATCTTGCTTATCCTCATTTCTCACCACTGCACCGCTTTCTTTCTGCAAGAGACACTGTGCCCACCACACTCCTCATTCTGCCAAAGGCAAATCACTGCGCTCCCCAGGCCCTAGGACAACGGCCGCTCTTTTGCAGCTTCTCTTGGCACTTGCCACTCCGTTACTTAGAGCATCCATCTCCTCCTGTCTTCATTTACCCAACTTTGACTTCTCAAGGTCTAGCTTGTTTCCTGGGAAGCCTCAGCTACATCTCCAGCCTGCATTGTATGCTCTTTCTGCCTTTCAGCACTCAGCACACTGACAGGACTTTGCTCCCCAGATCTCCCGCGGGACTGAACTCCCGAGGGTTCGGGCTGCTCTGTTCCTTCAGCATCACTGTTACACTCAGGCATCGTTAGCTTTGCCATAGGAACAATTTTAAAGCAGAGCAGAGAAGTCAGAGGCAGAATCGTGATCATCATTTAAGCCTTGACCATGGCTCAATCAGAATGGACTCATGGGAGGTGACTCAGTGGACGAAGTGCTTGCTGTACTGGTGTGAGGACCAGAGTTTGGATCCTTAACACCCTCACAAATGCCGGGTGGACACGTGGCTCACCTGAGAGGCAGAGATAGGAGCAAGATGGCTAGCTAGACTAGCCAAACTGTCAAGCTGAGGGTTCAAGTGAGCTACCTTGCCCTAGTAAACAAGATGGACAGCAATCATGGAAGACTTACTTAACTTCAACCTCTAACCTCCACATGCATGTGCACACATGTGCATGAACACCAGCCACTGGTGTACATGCAAGCATATACACCACACACTTGCACACACATAGGAAAAAAATGGTTCAGCAATGTCTATATCTAAGTGATACAAGAGAAATACTTGAGGGGAAAAACAGTTAATTTTGTAAATTGAACAGCAGTATTGAATATAAATATATATGTAACATTAATCCTTGTTATCCATCACGTTCATCACATGAATTTATTATACTTTCAGGGCTGAGGAAATGACTCAGCTACTAAAGATGCTTGCTTGCAAAGCCTGCTAGCTGGGGTTCAATTCCCTAGCGATCATGCAAAGGAAGATGCACAGAGCAGTGCATGCATCTGAAGTCTGAAGAGGCCAATTCATTCATTCTCTCTCTCTAATTAATTAATTAATTAATTAAAAACAAACAACCAGAGGTCAGGGGTATGGTTCAGTGGTAGAATACTAGCCTACCATGCACTGAGGCTCTGGGTTCAAGCCCCAGCACTACATAGAGCAAACAATGCCATAAGTGCTGAGGTAATTAGCATTGTTCTGCTCCCCCATGTCCAATAAAGTGGTTTCTGTAGATACCAAATATACATTGTACATTCCCAGTGAATGCTTGTAATTATGTTTATTCAGTATACTATGCTCTTTGTTAATGTATGTTGAATTGAAATGAAACTATAGACCAACAACCATCTGTGACAGACAACTGGCTCTTTTATATCAAGTTAAGAATCCAACACATTCACAACTACACTCAGTAACTATTTAGAAAACTGAAATGAAAAGTAGCTTAAATGAAAAAGCTGAGTCCTGGATTCCTTCGCATGCTTTCAATATTAATGAGGAACGACTCATGGACTGACCACGGACTTCAGCAAACATCAGACAGTTACTCAAGGGGTCACGATCAATTGGTTATCTGTATATGTTCCAGATCTGGGGAATCACGGAGCATATTTAGTCAATGTAGGCTTAGACAAAAGCTAGTCACATCCTGGCAAAGCATGTTGTGTGATAAACAGACCTTAAACAGAAACCACCACTGGTACTCAGAAACAAAATCCAGCTGGGTTTCTTCAACCCTAATCCCAGTTTCAGCTGCAGGTTTTTTCCAGAAAGAACAGTAGTCTGATTTACTCAACATTCTGTAGAAGTCGGGTGTGGTTATCCTCTAAATAATATTGCTAATGGTTTTTCCCTTAATTCTTGTAGCAACAGGATCTTAAAGTGGCTACTGACAGAAAGGTGAAATGAAGGTCAAAACGCATGACTACAGAACTAAACAACAGGTTTTCAAGACCACCTTGGACAACAGAGACAGAAATATTTGCCACGGCAAACGAGTGATATGGCACACAACATATTTTTTAAAGCTTTGAGCATGGAGTCACAACAACTGAAAAACAAATCGTTTTCCTAATTCAATTAAGTACTGATAAATTTATCCCAATGCACTAAATGCCATAAATGTAGACAAATCAAATTTCCTTCTAAACCGTTGAAAAGTGTGAGTTTAGAAAAAAAGATCACGGAAACGTTTTCTTTGGCGTTTCCAAAGCAGCACTTGGATTAGAGACTTGGAAGGCAAGGCTAAGAAGCCCTTTCTGTGGCAGGGACGGGTGAGTAAGTGCATTCCTGCTCCTTGGCTAGCCAGCAGAGTGGAAACCAAGCCCTTCTCTGTGGCCCGTTCCCGCTTCTCGAGAGAAGGCTGGCTCAGAGGGACAAGCCCAAAAAATACCACGCCTGTGGCTTGGGTTTAGGAGCCCACTTTTTGCCAAGGACTACAGGAAGTATGTCACAGACTTCGCCTCTACTCATGACCCTTGAAGCCGGTTTTGGATCCTGATGAGGAAACTGAGGCCAAGCTCTCACAGGCAGGGAGCCCAAAGCCCTGGCTGACTGGGCACCCTAAATCCCCACTAGACAGGCACTGATCCAGCCAGATGCGACAGATGTCTCTTTCCTTCTTGGCCACTCTTAAGAGGCAAACCCTCAGGAAAACTGGGGAACCTGAGGCCCAGACCAAATGACTTGGCCAAGGTCAAAGAACAGGTAGCAGGTAAAGTAGGATCTGGAAACCTGGTGGTAATGACTCAATTAATACTAATACTTCTCAAAGCCTCTGCCTCCTTGATAGTCCCCATGCTCTGGCAGTCTTGGAGTGAAAAAGGCCTACGGGCTCCCCTCCCCAATTACTTTCCGGTCAGCAGCCTGTGGCAGGACGAACCCCACCCTCCAACAGCTGCAAGGCACCTTGCCAGGGTTATCCTGCCTGTTCTCAGGCACTCCCTGGCCGCTTCACCCTCATCCACCTCCGCCCTCGCCCGCCCCAGCCCCAGCCCCGTGTGCCCACATGCATGTGCCATGGGCCAGCAGCTCGCAAGGGGCTCCGCCTGGCCCGCAGGCTGCCGGCCGTGGGGCGGGGCTTCGTGGTCGCCACGCCCCCTGAAGCCCCCCCCCCCCACCACCACCAGCTGGAGCCTGCTCTGGCCTGGTCCTGCGCCTGTACCCCCCGCCGGGGCAAGTTCAGTGTGCTCCTTGCCTTTGAGCTTGGCATGATGATGGAAGTCGCTGAGCAGCACAGGTCACAAGCTCTGGTTGGGAAAGGAGGTGTCTAGGCCTGCAGCGTTGGTGGAAGAGGCACTTCTGTGAAAAAGGAAGGAAGTGCGCGCCAAAAGCCACCCACAAAAGGCCTGCTGAAAATCTGAGAGGGAAGTCCGAAAGAGCCTGTCCAGGGTCTCCGAATTTATGGCTAAATACAAATCTCACATCAGGGACATCAGCATTTCCTAGGACTCCAGCTCTCATGATATTAGTGGTACTGTGTGCCCCTGTCTCCCCGTGGACCAAGAACCAGCCTCAAAGCACGGTGTTCAGGCTTCTTCCTTTAATTTAACCTAATTGGAGGCAGTCTCAGGCAGCAATCTGACACATGCAGAATGCGTTTGTAGTAGGCAGCTTCAAGTCGCTAGGAAGACCTTCCAAACCAGGCACAGTTACGGAGGAAGGGATTTATTGACGCTTACAGCTAGAGGGGAAGTTAGGTAGTGGTAGAGAAGATGGCTCTCTTTCCCAGGTCCACACAGAGAGAAAAAGCCACCAACATCCCATGTGCAAGCACACTTCAGGAACTCCAGACAAAGCTCCAGCACTTTGCAAATCTGTGACTGGAAATTACAGATCCGCCCCACACCGTGGAGCTGGACCCTAGGGTCGGCCACAGTGACACCTCCTCCAGGTGTCTGGAGAGCTAAAGCTTCACTAAAACCGAATGTATCAGGGGCCATCCACTCAAACCAGCACAGCATTGCTATGTCCAAAACCCTAACCAGGTTGAAGACGCTCTTACACAATAGGTCTGCAATGGAGAGAGTTTTATGATTGTTTTTGTTTCGTTCTTTCTGAGACTGTCTCATATACTCTTGGCTGTCCTCAAACTGGCTGAGACTGGCCTTGAACTCCACCGCCTGAGAGTCAGGATTACAGACACGAACCACCACACCCTGTGTTTTGTTGTTGTTGTTTTTAACATCACTTCAAAACTGGCCACAGCACCTGGTAAAGTACGGTGTTCCTGGGAAAGGATTTGTGGGGTGTCCTACATTTATTATATTTGAGAGTGTTAAATATTGCTTGATTGTCAATTTCTGAACATAGTTTTTTTTTAATTGATATGTGCCTATGGATATTGCGAGGTAGTAGTTACAGATTGCCATTCTACACTAATTTTATTTACTTTTTGTGTGTGAGCATGTAGTAGAGGGGACTGAACCCAGGGCCTTGCACATGCTGGAGAAGTAGTCTACCACTGAGCTATATCCCCAGCCCTCACCCCCCCCCCACAATACTATAAAAAATCTGCTATTCCTGTTCCTTCTCCATCCTCTATTGTGGTGACTAGTTACACTGAATAGTGTTGTCAGGAGCTGGAGGGAGGGCTGCAGAACAAACTGCACACATCACAGAGCCTTCCTCAGGTGGTCCTTCTCCCCTCAGGGTTTCTGGCCTCACTGATTGCTCAGAGATCATTTTCAAGCACTTCTTTGTCCCCCGTACTTGCAACGAAAGCACTCAACTGTGGAGCCATCTCTCCAGGCTGAACTCAATGCTTTCTTTTTTGTGGTACTGGGGACTGAACCCAAGCCCTTGTGCATGCTAGTCTACCACTAAGCCACACTTTAACACAATACTTTTGTTCTCAATATGTGAAATGGTTGAGCAGACCCTGTGATCCTAACACTTGGGAAGAAAGGCAGGAGGAGTGCCAGGAGTCCAAGGTCGGCCTGGGCTACATCGTGAGTTGAGTTACACGCTAACCAAGGCCTAGATAGCCAAATATTATTTGAAAAACAAGAACAAATAACAACAACAAAACCTGAAAGAATGCTATCGGTTTTTTTCGTTGTTGTTGCTGTTGTTTGTATATTTATGAGACAGGAGCTCACTATGTAGCCAAGGCTGGTGTTGCACTTGCTGAGTAGCTGAGGCTATCCCCAGACTCATGAGCGCCCTGATTACAGGAATGTGCAGCCACGCCCAGCTGCACTGACACGTTGACGGAGTAGACACTTCGGCAGTGGGGTTAAAAGGCAGTGTCAGGAAGAATGGAGCTGGGGAGATGGCTCAGTGGGTAAGGTGCTTGCCACACAAGCTTGAGGACAGCAGTGTAAACCTATAATCCCAGTCCTAGTGAGGCAGAAACAAGAGGATCCCTGGGGCTTGCTTACTAGCTTGTCTAACCCAGTGAGTGAGTGCCAGGTTCAGTGAGAGACACTGACTCAAAAAAACACGATGGACAGCTATTGAGAAGAAATCAACTCTGGCCTCCACACCACACACATACACAATAAAAAGGGTAAAAGGAGGATGATTATGGTTTGGGAAGTTTGAAGTAACTACACTGTGAACCCACAGAAAGAATGAGGACAAAGAAAAGTGCAGAATGGTGGCTGCTGTGCCCAATAATCTTCTTTAATAGTTTCACTAAATTATGTTCCTGAGCACAGAGGATTTGTATACTCTTATGGTAACAAGAAGAACATTTCCATGTTCTCATTTGGGGAGTCATTTTAGCTACACAGGGTCTGAGAGTTCCTGGCAGTAGAATAGGAAAGGCCTAAGGAGGGGTTGGTAACTTAGTGCCAGAAAAAATAATCTAGGATCAAGCGGATCTCGACTCATATTGTTTCTATGTCTCCACCATGCAGGAGAAACTGGATAGAGCCAGGGACACAGGACTCTGTCAGAAACTGAAGGGTGTTGCAGAAATGCCTGGAGTAGATGCAACCAGTAAGGCCTCAATTGCTACTCCAACCTGAGACCCACAGATGTGAAAGCTCCAGGTCACTTACTGAGTCATGAGCCCTTGAGAGACACAATGTGTGCCCTGCAGAGACACTGCATGAACCTCGACTGCCAGTGATCAAAGATGGAACTCAGGTGGTCCTTAAGGCAAATTATAGTTTCTTTAAAAATGAACTTTTTGGGCTGGAGAGATGGCTTAGCACTTAAGGCGTTTGCATACAAAGCCAAAGGACCCCAGTTCAATTCTCCAGGACCCACGTAAGCCAGATGCACAAGGGGCACATGTGTCTGGAATTCATTTTCAGTGGCCAGAGGCCCTGGCATGCCCATTCTCTCTCTTCCTCTCTCTGCTTCTTTCTTTCTTTCTTCCTTTCTCTCTCTCAAATAAATAAATAAAAATAAAGTTAAAAAATGAATTTTTTTAGAACACCTAAAAGAATTGTGTATTTCACATTTATAAAGTAATTGAGATCATTGCAGACAAAATGGATCTGTTTCAATTCACTTTAGGGTTACTGTCTTGCAAGGAGCTCATATTATTTGACACAGCATTCATAGAAATGACCAGCGGACTATTTTGTCCAGGATCCTTGCAGAACCCTAAAGCTCTCCCCTCCCTGTTGAAGACAATAGCAGCTGAAAACCCGGACACTGACACTATCTTGATTTCTCTTTCTTGTCCTGTGAAGCCAAAGAAGTATAATGGGTTCAAAGTCCTAAAGGTAGAAGAATGGGCCTCAGAAGCTGAAGTCATGTGATAACTGATATGGGAGATGTCACACCTGTCCACAGCTAAAAGTTAAACAACAGCCTTGGCTAACAACCACCCAGAAGAATATGAATGGACCATTCATTCACTCCCTTCCTCCTCTGCTTTTCTATGCTAATGTATCTCAGACTGGCATGAGTTTGGAGCCAGCCTGGGCTACAATGCATGACCCTGTCTCAAAAAGCCAAATAAAGAAAAATTATCCTTTCCCTCTTCAGGGCCAATTGGTCTCCCTGTCTGTCTCCACATGGCACCATGTGGCCATCGTCAGCTTCAGCCACGCTGTGTATGCATGCTACACCACTCATCAAAAGCTGCAGTTTCTCCTCCCACCCTTGACTTCAACAGACTGCAATGAACATGGCATCCTGAGACTCTCCTGCTCGGGCTCTAGTGCGTCTGGCAGCATCCACTTCCTGCCTTTGGGAAGACTGCCTGAACGCTCATAGGAGCCTGGGCTGCACTTTGGACTGATGAGACTCAGGGTTTGGACAGGGAGAGAGGCCATGGGGAGGAGATAGGAGAGAGAAGGAAGCCTTCTGAAACCTCCCAGCCACCCTCTGCCCTAGTTCCCAACCCAGAGGATCACGAGAACACACAACTGAAGAACTATTACACCCTCTGCCTTACTTTATTAGCCCAAAGAAGAAATGGAGATAGGAGACTGGTTAGCTTTGAAAAGTCTTACTGAGTGTGTCAAGCAACACGTCCAGGTATGCCTTTTGGTCTTGTCAGGACAAGATGCCTTCCTGCTTTCACTCAGACAATAAAACTGTCATTGAACTTGTACTTCTTCATTTGCTAATCAGCCAATTCTGCTGTAGGTATATTAACATTCTGCTGTAGGTATGTTAATGTTCTTAACATTTCACTGTAATGAGGTTTTCTTAAATCCTAACATACTGGTCATCTAATGCTCCACAGCACATCCCTAGTAGATCTGGGAGCTAAAGACAGCATGGCAGTTAATTATTCTAGTAGCCAGGGATGGATTGCAGAACCAGACTCAACTCAAGTGCCTTACATAAGGGAGCACAGCATTTGTATGTAATTCACCCATACCCTCAGAAATCTTCTCATCTCTAGATGACTTAGAAAAACTAGTACAATGGAAATGCTATGTATGTAGTCATTACACTGTACTGTACTGTTTGGGGAACAGTGACAAGAAAAAAGTTTGTACATGTTTGGTACAGATGCAATTTTCTCCTAAATTCTTTTTATGAGGCAAGCCTGGCCTTTCTTGAATATAAGAGACACACACACACACACACATCAAGAGAGAGAGAGAATGAATTAGCATGTCAGGGCCTCCATCCACTGCAATTCAACTCCAGACACCGGTGCCACCTGTGCACACGTGCAACCATGCATGATTGAGTCATCTTGTGTGTCTGGCTTAAGTGGGACCTGGAGAGTTGAACATGGGTCCTTTGGCTTTGCAGGCAAGTGCCTTAACCACTAAGCCATCTCTCCAGTCCATCCTCCTAAATACTTTTGATGGATGCAGAACCTATGGCTCTAGAGACCCACTCGCTGAGATTCGGCTGGCTGCTCTGTCATTTGAGCAGGGTTTCATTGAGACAGTTGGTCTCCATTCCACTTAGCCTCATTTGGGCCTGACTTGAAGGCTGGGTGGAATAATTTGAAAACTGGCTTTTCATGTGTGGAGGTAGGTAACGGGTACAAGGCTGAAAGCAGTAGGGCTAAATGGCTGGATTCCTGGGGTGTCTCCACGGAGCTTTCCACTGTGGTCTCTCCAGTGTGGTGGCTCCAGTTGGCACTACATAAACTTAGTATGACTTAACTTTGAAAGTCACACAGCCTTCCTACTGCCCTGTTACTGGTTCACTGATATCCAAAGAAATATTGCTTGATGAAGGAGGGACTAGGTTGGGACTGCCGTATTTTGAAAGCAAAATTGTGCCTTACCCAAGCCTCAAATTCTATGTATGAATTTCATGTTATAAACAAAATCTTGACAGAAAAAAATAATTCCAGAAGTACTATGTGTGTGTATTAACTATTATTGCTAGCTGCAATTCCTATGACTATTAATTCACTTTCCTACAGATGACTTGTTTGGGACCCATTTAATCCAACTTTCCCACACTGATCTGGATTAGAATTATAGAGAGGAAAATAGGAATAATCTACCATTATTACCATTTTGTAAATCTATTTTCAAAGAGTTCAAGGGACTAGTGACATGGCTCAGTAGTTAAAGCTACTTGCTTGCAAAGCCTGCTAGCCTGGGTTTGAGTCCCCAGTACCCATGTTAAGCCAGGTGCACAAAGTGGCACATGTGTCTGGAGTTTGTAACAGCAAGTTACCCTGACATATCCATTCACTCATTCATGTTCTCGCACCTTCTCACTCTCCCTCCCTCTCTCATAAATAAATATTTTTAAAATAAGCATTCAAAGTCACTGCTTATGATTGACACAAGTAGAATATTCATAGCAAAGTAAAGGCATTAAATTTAACCTAGTTCTTTGAATGACACTTTTAAAAGACACTTTGTTATGTAACAAGGCTTGGATAAATACCAACAGCTCACAATTCAACATATTTGTATATGCAACACACATACACACTCACATATTCATGTAGTGTCTTTTAAAAATATTTTATTTATTTATTTATGAGAGAGAAAGACACAGAGAGAAAGAGAGAATGGGCATGCCAGGGCCTCTAGCCCCTGCATATTAACTCCAGACACATGTACCCTCTTGTGCATCTGGCTTATGTGGGTCCTGGGGAATTGAACCTGGGTCCTTAGGCTTCACAGGCAAATGCCATAATCACTAAGCCATTTCCCCAGTCCCATGTAGTGTCTTTTATTCCTAAGGAATTCCCAACTTGTCAACCCAATATGGCTGGCATCATACTACTCAAACCTGGTCATGCCACAGCCAAAGGATGTGATAATTTTCCTATCACCCAGCAACATTCAAATGGTCAGGACAGGAAGTAGACAGCATCTATGTTAATTCTGGTTGGAACCATATAATGGATAATATTAAATTAGTCAAACTGAATATTTTGTAGATCAACAAAACTAACATTTCTAATATTGCAAAAAAAAATAAACCATGGCCCAAGACATGTACCAATTGGCAAAAAGCAGTTATATCTCTGTTGCACTGTTGATAAACAACTTCTTAAAAGTATTCAAATAAATAGCTAATCAGAATTACCCATGGTGGCGGGGGGTGGGGGCTGGAGCAATGGTGTAGGCATTAAGGCACTTGCTGGGCAAAGCCAAAGGACCCAGGTTTGATTCGCCAGTACCCACGTAAAGCCAGATGCACAAAGGGGTACATGCATCCGGGATTTGTTTGCACTGGCTAGAGGTCCTGGAACTCCATATTCTCTCGATCTCCCTCTTTTTCGCTCCTCTCTCTCTCAAATAAAGACAGAAAAAGAGATATACATTTTTCCTTTGATGCATATATTGCCTGTTAAGTACTTCTCTATCTGCTGTCTGTTCTCTAACTGCTGGTGTGCTTTTTTTCTGGTTTATTTTTCTTTAGAATTAAGCTATGTTTTCATCACAATCTATAGACATGATTTTTTAAATTATTTATTTATTTGACAGAGAAAGAGGGAGAGAGAGAGAGAAAATGGGTGCGCCAAGGCCTCCAGCCATGGCAAACAAACTCCAGACACATGTGTCCCCTTGTGCATCTGGCTAATGTGGGTCCTGGGGAATCGAACCTGGGTCCTTTGGCTTTGCAAGCAAACGCCTTAACCACTAAGCAATTCCTCCAGCCCTATAGACATGATTTTATAAATCCTTTCCTGTTGGTTTTGCAAACTATCTTTGTCAATAAACATTGTAGTTTTCCCATTATAGAAAGCTTGGGGACATATGAAATGCTGCCATTTTAAGTTGCCTTCTCAACAAGATGATTACAGAGACTTTGCTAGCCAAGACTCCTAAGATAGCAGCATGGCTGTAAGTCATACCTGCCACCAACAAAACCCATCTATGAATAAAGGATTCTTTTATAATGTGAATCATGCCTTTTACTTATTTATTAAGACATTTTCATTTTCAGGATTTACCTTTCTTAAAGCTAAACAATCCCAGAACCATTTTGCAAGAAGCACAATAGAATGAGGACTGAATCTGTTCCGAGTTGCAACAGTTTAACATTTCAGTTCATTTTTAAAATGGATGAATTCATTTTTAAAATAGTTTGTCATGAAAAATAAAAGTTAGAGGGCAAGAAGTGGTAAAAGGGTGCTCTGAAGAGGTAATTTTAATCCACAACAAGATATATCATTGCCAAGAAGAAATCACTGAGCATAGCTTTGTCACAAACGGATGACATGAGTCAACACATCTGACAAAATAAGGCCAGGGCCAGCTAGCACACTAGGGCTGGAAGCTTCTCTGTGTCCTTTTTTAAAGCCACATTAACCGAAGAAGCTGGGCTTTCAGAGTAGCTTTTACAGACTCATAGAAATGCTCAACTAATTTTCATTTTGAAATGAGAAGGTTATTGGAATGATTACAATATCTTTTCATCACATCTTCCTCAAACCTAGCATTAAAAAAGTAAAGAATGATTAGAAGAAATGAATCATGAAAGTGTAGGAAAAATTAATGGATCTGGAAAATATTATACTAAGCAGAGTTATACAGACATAGAAGACAAAAATTGCATGTTCTCTCTGATATGTAGATCCCAGTTTACAACAATTATATGTATGTGTAAAAGTAGAAGTGAGTGTGGATACAAGCTATGAAACTAGAAAGGAGTCCACAAGTGGGGAAACAGGGGTGTTGAAGTAGGGGGACAGGATAATAAGACACATGTGACACAAAAGCAGGGGGAAAAAAAGCTATTGGGGATGGAAGATTTCAAAGAAGGGTCAGGGGTAGGGCAGAAGAAAGAAGGCAACAAAAACTCTGCTTAAAATGCCACAATAAGGGCTGGAAGATGGCTCAGCAGTTAAGGCGCTTACCTGCCAAGCCCAAGGACCCAGCTTGATTTCCCAGAATCCACATAAGCTAGATGGTGCATGCATCTCAAGTTCATTTGCAGCACCTGGAGGCCTTGGACGCATCTCTCTCTCTCTCTCTCTCTCTCTCTCTCTCTCTCTCTCTCTCGCACACATGCACACACAAACAAATAAAATATTTTAAAATGTCAAAATGAGACCTAATACTGTGTATGCTAATTAAAGAAAATTTAAATACAAAAAGTCTAGTTCTGAAAATATAAGAATTTACAAAATTAATAGTTTGGATTATACAAATATTCATTTAGAAATGTTTGTGTGGGTGTTGGAGACATGACTCAGCAGTTAAAGGCACATGCTTGCAAAGCCTGAGCTCTGGGTTTGATTCTCCAGTACTTGCAACCAAGTAAAGCCAGATGTACAAGTTGGCACATAGGTCTGGCGTTCATTTTCAGTGGCAAGAGGCCCTGAAGTGCCACCCACCCTCTCCCTCTCTCTTTCTCTCCCTCAAATAAATAAAAATATTTTTTAAAAGAAGGGCTTATGTGTCGCTGGGCATGATGGCACACTCCTTTAATCCCAGCACTTGGGAGGAGGGCTGCTGTGAATTCAAGGCCTGCCTGAGACTAAATAGTGAATTCCAATTCATTTTTGGCTAGAGCAAGACCCTACCCTCAACAAACAAAAAACAAACAAACAACAAAAAAAGAGGTTATGTATTATGCTCTTAGTTTAGTAGATTAGTATGTATTATGCTCCTAGTTTAGTAGTTCCTTCTATAGAAAGAATACAAAACAATGGTTTCAGCCTGGCCTGTTAATATCCAGCTCACACTGAACTTCACGCCATTAGCTGTGTGTGTTACCACAGAGAAGAGCTGACATACCATTTCTCAGGGGTTCTGCTAACCCCAAGGAGTAGTTCAACGGGTGTTTCAGGTTCTGTTTGTTCCACCCTAAAGAAAGATCCCACGAGCTCACCTGATTGCCTTTTCCAGTCCTGGCAGTAAGACTGCAATTGAAACTCCACTTAAAAGCTACAGAGTCACTTGTCATTTCACTTAATCTCTCTGAGCATGATTTTCCCCTTTGGTGACATGACGATAATCCCGTATGCCCTACTTCTTAACAAGAAAAAAAAAAATTCAAACAATAAATAATGTGAAGAGAACATTTCCCATAATCTAACCCCTGAGAACATACTACATGGATTGTTCAGCAAATCCTCATGACCACTGTTGAGATCAGGACAGAGATTTAACCGAAGCTAAAACAGAGTCAACACCTCACCCCAGCTGTATCTGGTGGGAGGCAGGGACATGACTTGAACTGAACTCTAACCACTCCACCTCCATTATTGCATGTATAAAACAATTATCAGGACTGGGGAGATGGCTCAATGGGTAAATTGCTGGCTGCACAAACACCAGGACCTGAGTTCATACCCCCAGCACCCATGTCAAAGCCAAATGTGGGGATACACACCTGAAATCCCAGCACTGAGGAGGAAGAGACAGAAGAAACCCCAGGATTTACTGGATAGAAGTCTCCATGATTCAGTGTACAGACCCTGTCTCAAAAAAAAAAAAAAAAAAATTGAAGAGTAATTGAAAAAGATACCTGACATCAACCTCAGGCTGCTACACACACGAACAGTGGAGAAATAGCTCAATATTTAAAGCCTCTTGCTTTGCAACATGTGATGACTCAGGTTCAATGCCCCAGTACCTTCATAAATCCAGATACACAGAGGGGCACATGCATCTGGAGTTCATATGCAGTGGCAGTAGACCCTAGCACATCCATCCTCCCTGTCTGTCTGTCTCTCTCTCTAATCAATAAAAATCCCATGTATATGTGTACCTTTCTCATGTTGTTAGTTTCCATTTTGCTGATTGGGAAGATACCTAGATTTTTTTTTAATTTTTATCTTTTTATTGACAACTTCCATAACTGTAAACAATATTCCATGGTAATTTCCTCCCTTCCCCCACTTTCCCCCTTTTTTTTCCCCTTTGAAACTCCACTCTCCATCACATCCTCTCCCCCTCTCAATCAGTGTCTCTTTTATTTTGATGTCATGATCTTTCCCTTCTATTATGATGGCCTTGTGTAGATAGTGTCAGGCACTGCAAGATCATGGATATCCAGGCCATTTTGTGTCTGGAGGAGCACGTTGTAAGGAGTTCTACTCTTACTTTGGCTCTTACATTCTTTCTGCCACCTATTCTGCAATGGACCCTGAGCCTTGGAAGATGTAATAGAGATATTTCAGTGCTAAACACTCTTCTGTCACTTCTTATCACCATGGTGCCTTCTGAGTCATCTCAAGGTCACTGCCATCTGAAAAGAGAAGCTTCTCTAACCAAAAGTGAGAGTAGCATTAATATATGGGTATGAACATTAAGAGAAGTGCTTACTGGGCAGTTTGGTGAACACAGTATATACATTTAGCCAGACAGCAGCAGATGTTACACCCCTAGGGCTCATGTCTACCTCTGTTATAGGTTTTCAGTATCAGGGATGTGCTCCCTCCCATGGAGTGGGCCTCCAGTCAAATTAGAGAGCATTTGGTTTCCCCCATAACAGATGTGCCACTATTGCACCCATTGGCTCATTTGGCCTGGCTGCCCAAAGTTAAGGTTTGCAGTGTCCACTGTTGAGTATCTTCACTTGTAATTTCTCTCTCTCCCATTGAACTGCATGCAGCATAGCTTTTTCTAGCTTTCTGTCAACTGGTCTACATAGAGGAGGTTTTCAGCTCAGCTCCAGCAGGATTTCTCAGTGACATTGCAGCCCAAGTATATGGCATCTTCAGCAATAGGGTCTTACCATCTATTCCTGGTGGGAATTCAAGAGCCTTAGCAATGTCCTATAATGTTTTGGGGTTATCAGTGACCTCCCTGGCCAACAACTCACTGGAAGGTATTCCTTCGCCAGCACTGAAAAGTTTCTAGTAACAATCTGTGGCTTCTGAGTGTTCCATTGTCCAAAAAAGTAGGTTTCCATATGATTTGTTTATATCCTCCTAGATTTTGAGTAGCCCTCCCTCCACCTTTCCTTTACTCAATCTCTTCCCCTGGCTTCACTTAGGCCTTTCCACCCCCATTAATCTGTTCTTCTACTTACATATATACAATACCATCCTATTAAGTACCCCCTTCCTCCCTTTCTATTCCCTTTATGTCTCCTTCTAGCTTACTGGCCTCTGCTACTGAGTTTTATTCCTACTCACATAGAAAGATAGCTAGTTTTGTTCAGAAGATTTGTTGTAGTGATAAATTGTGATTAGTGGGGAAAATGCAGCAAAGTGAACTTAAAAAAGAAAATGTCTAATCCAGTCAGACAGGAGCAAGTTGACTAAGCAGCAATGCTTTTCCTGGAGTAATAAAGCATTTCAGTACCATGTACGCCATTAGAACTACTGTTTGTAAGTGAGGGTCAGGATGACATGCTGACTGTACCAAGCTGGCATAGTATTCTGGCTATAATTAGATTAAAAGGAGACTTAAAAGAACAGATCACTTAGCCTCAAAATGTTTGGCAGAGGTAGGAGTCAACAGACACTTTGAGACTCTTAGTTTGCTAATGTCCTTGAGGAAATGTTCATTTCTAGAAAAATCCAGACCCAAAAAGACAGAGTCCAGGGTTTAATCCTTACCAAGGAGGACTTAGAATATATTTGCAAAGACCAACCTGAATATTGACTGGGGCAAATGTTCACTATGGAAACAACACAAAGGGTCAGAAAATTCCTAGAATTCAGAGTCATAGCATGGACTTTGGAGGGTCACTGCAGACTAATAGGAGAATAGAAAGCAGGAGGGAAGACTCTGACCATGAGGAAGTCTCTTGCAAAATAAAAAGTTACTAGAAATGAGTGGTAAAGAGCATGTTCTGCCGTGTTCTTATTTTCTATCTGGAGGGATGAGATCTAAACTCTGATTCTGAGGCCCATGTTGATGAGATGTCAGTCAGGGAGTGCCGTCAGAGACCAAGGAACGTCAGGACAACTTCAAATGACCTCCCTACAAACAGGCACTTTGCCTTGTCCTGTGCTATAATGGCTTCTCATTTCAACTTCATACCTGAGAGGATGGCACTGTCGTATGATTTCTCTACATAAGATGTCACCTGTAAGGCCCTTCCGCAGATTGGTGGGAAGCAGTGATGAGCTCCCCCCACCACCACTCCTTTGTCATTCAGACCCAAATCCTAGACTTTTTCTTTATCCAGGACTCCCTTGTGCTATCTCTGCCACTAATTCAGGAAACAGAAACTTTATAGGAAAAAAGAAACAACTGGACCTAGAGACATATGCAAGAACCCCCAATGACAATTTAAAGCATTTCTCCAAGGTTATGCACAAAGTTTTTGAATCCCCTGGTCCCTGCTCCTTACATTTGCCTAATCACAAACAATCCAGGCCAATTACATATGGCGACATACAGAAGGAACGAAGAGAGCTAATTTTAATCTCTTTCAAGAAAACTTGCCTGCATTGACAGCTCACACAGCCTTTCTCTTTCTGAAATTCTGTGAACTGAATCATCTTTGCCAATTACAATTCAGCTTAAATATTGCATATAAGGAACACAAGTTTTGTTATCCAGACAAAATACCCTGAAGAAATAGGCACCAAGTCCTACTCCCTTAAGCATAAAAGACACTTAATAAATCTATTAAAAAATAACACAAACCCTAGATTGTCTGCAGTAATTTAGGAGAGGTAGTTTAAATTAAAATAATTGTATTCTATTACTCACTAGTCAAAGAGTAATTTGATCTCATGCCAATTTTATTTTCTTAAAAAAACCTTTTCAATTTCCATTTCTCACATGCAGTTTTATGAAGAACCACTAAAAAGGAATCAAACAGGTAGAGGCATGCTACTCAGACAATAAAATTAGCAAATGGTGAAAGCCGTTGACACTTATTAAAAAATTAGTTGTAATTCCTGCCTTTGTGACTTTACCACAAGATAATCACCTGTGATCTATTCCATTCATTCACAGTCAAGCTGCCCTCCCTGCTTCCACTTTACTGAAAAAATTTCATTCATCAGTAGCACCATGGGTGTTTTCCTCTACTGAACAGTGACTGCAGTCACAAGCTCGCCTATAGGTCGTTTCACTGCTGTGGAGGTAAGCCCAGCCATGTGCTATTTTTAGGGGACAGCAGGACATTTCAAAGGACACTGCCTTTGAAACCATCCAACCTCCTTGTCCCACTTTGGATTTGCCTACTTCCTTATTCTTGGGGTCAGGGGAGGGAATTCTCACAGCGAGCAATGTTCACACAAGTATCCTCATAATCAATAAACTGTCAAAATGAAGTTTGGATATTTTTTCAGAATTATTAGTTTTCTCCCTTTAGATTACAAAAATAAAGAGCTATACTATTGAAATTTATCTTTCAAGCTAGCATACAAAGTAATGGGTTTCATTAGAGTTATGTATTTACTATGTTAACACTTAAATTTGGTTTCATTTAGTTACATTTATATGTTTTTACTCTTGAGCAATAACTATTCAGTGTACATATCATGAGGTTCCCACTCCCCACTGAAGTGTTCATCTGAGGACACTGGACTTGCAACCTTGAAGGGTTTGCTTTAGTTTCAGGATTAATATTTTAAAGAAAGCTATTTGGAACATCATTTAATATTTTCAGTCTATTTCACTTTCTTTTTTTTTTTTTTTCAGGGAATTTTTTTTATTGCATTTTCTTTTCTTTTATTCTTTCCTTTCTTTTTTTTAAGATTTTTTTTCTCCATTTTTATTAATATTTTCCATGATAACAAAAAAAATCCCATGGTATTACCCTCCCCCCTTTCCCCTTTGAAATTCCATTCTCCATCATATCCCCTCCCCATCTCAATCTTTCTACTTACATATATACAATACCAACCTAATAAAAGCCCTCCTCCCTTTCTTTCTCTTGCCTTTCTATCTCCTTTTTTAACTTACTGGCCTCTGCTACTGAGTGTATTTCACTTTCATATATATGTCCCAACTAAGTTCTACTACATGTTCCAAGGGAAAAGAAATCATTCCCTCTGTTTTCTAGCATAGCGATCCTTCCCTAAGTCTCAATATTGTATTCTTTTCAATGACCACATTTAGCCAGGCATGGCGGCACACATATGCAGTGCCAGCACTTGGGAGGCAAGACTCCCCGTGCCCCAGTAATCCCACTTATATTAAACTTAATACATGTTGGGGAAATCTTACATTAAGCTTGGTAAAATGCAAGTGCTGATATTTTCACCAGGAAGAGTGAACAAACTGTTAAAAAAAAAAAAAAAAAGAAACCCAGGGGGGAAATATTCCAAGCTCCTGCTGCAGTGACTTCATGTACAGAAGATTGGGTATTGTTAGAATTTCTCTGCTTACAGGAGTACCAAGTTCAAGCTCTTCCAGTTGACTTACTTGATTACGGAGAGTCAAGCAGAGCATGAACAAAGGGTCCAGTATCAAAGGTCCCTGAGCCCAAGGCCTACAAATGACCTGTGAGATTCTACTATCTCAAGGATATCTAATTGACCTCTTAGTCTCAGCTACATAATCTTCCAGGTTAAGATGTACCAGAAATAATGTATGTATACCCAACAAAGAATTGATAATGGAACAGACATCTCTCTGCCACACTTACACAACTTTGCATGTGATCATGTAAAACCTTCAGTCTATTTCCACTATTATCTCACACATATTATATAACCAAGTGCTGTTTTGTTCCTGATCAAAAAAAATTTAAGAGTTACAAAGCACTTTACAATAAATGTGGTATTTTTTGGCTTCTCTTGCTTTTGAGACAGGGTCTTGCTATGTAGCCCAGATTTATCTTGAATTCACTATATAACCCAGGCCGCCTCCTGCCTGAATCTCCCAAAAGCTGAGATTATAGGTATGCTGCCCCAAATCCAGTCCAGAAATGTGATTTAAAATTAATTAAATCTTTAACAGATCCCACTGGCGATTCTGAGGTAGCTTTCAAACATCTGCTTTTAACCTTCTGCCTAGCTGATCCATTTTTTATTTTAAAATACATGATGCACCTCTCAAAATATATCTGGTCTGAATGTATGTACTCTTACCTTGGATAAAGATCAGGAACTCAAGGTTATCCTTGGCTATCCAGTGAGTTTAAGGCTAGCCTGGGCTACATGAGTCCTTCCCTCAAAACAATGACACGACAAAAATGTCAAGTAGAGAACAAAGCGTGCTACCCACCTCCCAGGTGAGTTCCATAGGAAACACAATACTTTCAGAAAGACCAGCAGAATTGCGTGAGGTTGGATACCAGAATCATTTACAGAATGTGCCAACAGAAAGCATGTCTTCCATTCAAAGCCACTTAATTTTCCTTGGGTTTTTATAATGACTACATTCTTTTTTTTTTTTTTTAATTTATTTATTTGAGAGTGACAGATAGAGAGAAAGAGGCAGATAGAGAGAGGAGAGAGAATGGGCGCGCCAGGGCCTCCAGCCACTGCAAACAAACTCCAGACGCGTGTGCCCCCTTGTGCATCTGGCTAATGTGGGTCCTGGGGAGTCGAGCCTCGAACCGGGGTCCTTAGGCTTCACAGGCAAGCGCTTAACCACTAAGCCATCTCTCCAGCCCATGACTGCATTCTTAACCTGGTCAGATAACAGGTTTTTAAATGTAATCGTTTGTTTAATGGCTGGCGCAAAGCGCACCTTTAGTACTTCCAGATTCTCATAACCCATCAAACAGTTCTTCAGCGTGTGTCACGGCAGGATATTCTAGAACTGCCAAGAAAAGTAAATTCACAGAGCCGCCTGCAATTCACTAACTATGACAAATTAGCATAAATAGCCCCATTTTAGAAGGAATGGCTTTTGCAAGTCACACAGGAAAAATAATGTGGCTTTGCACTTATATAATTAAAAACTCTCCCTGTAGTGTATAGTTTCATCAAGAATATTAAATACAGGCCAGCTCATTCAGCATATCTAGTCCACTTGAGATAAACCTCCTTAATGAAACATTTGGTTATGATTGCAAGACTAACTAAAAAAACTAGCTAACAAGTACCTATTTTTATGGATTTTTTTCCTATTTTAAAAAAGTGCATATCAAGTAAAACCTCTCAACACTTGTCAGCTCTCCTGTGAACATACCATATAAATGGACGGGCACCGGCTGCCAGGAAAAACGAAAGGCCAAATTACACTCTTGTACCCATGCTGTCAAGTTCAGAAAGAAATCTGTCCTAGACCCAAGCCATCCACAGAGCACACAACGAGCCTGTTAGCAAGAACTAAGAATGGATAGAATTTCTTGGATTTCTCCAAAGCAAGTGCCTACCTTTGTTAGTTGCCATCACAAGTGAAAATGCCTTTGGCACAAGACAAAGGTGTTTTCAAACAGCAAGCTTAAGTTCTGCTCCTTCCAGCCAAGCTCCAAAAACCACAGACAACATTCACTGGCCGTGGTCTTACCTGCGTGCAGATAGATATATATTCATGGTCATGGGTTGCCAATGTGATGGTAGAGATGTATCATCAGGAACTGAAATTAACTTAAAAGGTACAAATTAGAGACAGTTGTACATACTATTCTGGTGAGTATGGGACTTTATGATCATTTGAGGGTTATTCTGTGTACTAGAGTCTTGTAGCTCAGAATGCAGGTTCCTCTATCTCCCTGTCTTGACACTCCAACAGGTTGGAGGAAGGTTGCAAGAGTGGTGAGGTGGTTATCAGCCTGCCTAATGAGGGGAGAGAGTCTGGCAGGGGGTATGGGGGAGCAGGACCAAAAGCACAAAACAGGGCTGGGGAGATGGCTGCTAGGGACCCCAGGTTCGATTCCCCAGGACCCAGGTAAGCCAGATGCACTAGGGGGCACATGTGTCTGGAGTTTGTTTGCAGTGGCTAGAGGCCCTGGCATGTCCATTCTCTCCCTCCCTCTGTCCGTCCCTCCCTCTCTTTCTCTCTCTCTCAAATAAATAAATAAATTTTATATATATATATATATATATATATATATATATATATATACATATATATATATGCACAAAGAACAGTGTAGGCAAGAGTGCAAATGCCGAAAGACTAAAAGAGCATGCCTTCAAATCCCAGCACTCAGGAGACAGAGGTAGGAGGATGGCTGTGAGTTTAAGGCCAGCCTGAGAATACAGAGTGAATTCTAGGTCAGCCTGGGCTCCAGAGAGACCCTACCTAGAAAAACAAAAACAAAGAGAGAGAGAGAGAAAGAGAGAGAGAGAGAGAGAGATATCGCAAGACATACCTGTCTTGCCATTGCCTGGTGCCACCTGCCTCCTATTTCTGGCTGGAGCAGCTCAGAGTCAAAATGCCACGCCCATCTTCCCCCTACCCTGCACTCCTGCATTGTTCCCACTGCTGTTCCATACTGTAGTTAAACACAGATGATCATCCGTGCTACAAATCTGCAAGGGTCCCAAGAGGTTCTCTCTTAATCACCAAGTCCTATAAAATCGAGTTTTTAAACAACTTCAAAGTGTTTCCAAGTTTAGGGGAAGAGGCAGGGAACGGGGGCAAGGCACACGCTAGGCAAGTGTTTCACTACTCAGCTACATCCATAGCTCATGTCTCTAGTTTTCTTTACCCATGCAATGGCCACTTAAATGAAGCTATTCCTGTCTCCCAGATTTTGATAACTTCCTAGAATTATCTCCCTACTTCGTCCTCATTTTTATACCAACATCCATTTTCCAAGATTAATACCGCACTTTCAGACTTAACAGAGTTTCCTTGTCCGTTTTGTTCTCTAAGTTTGCGGGTGAGCTGGAAGAGGGCAGTGCTGGGGTCAGAGCCTAGGCCCCGGGGCTCCACGCAGAGTCCCATCTTATCCTCTGGCTATTTGCTTCCTGCGTTTCTCCTCGAAGCTCTTCTGGGCTCAAATATCCAAATGTTCCCCTTTCTGCTGCTTGGGAGCAGCAGGCTGGATCCCAACTTGGGAATGTCGCATTTGCCCTTTCTTCCCTGCCAGAAATAACTTCCTCTCCATTTACCCACCTCCATTCAGCCCAACCTCCTCATCCTTTTTACCTCAGTGTGCAAATCTCTTCCTTCCTGAAACCTCCCAAGCCTCCAAAAACAAAGGGTGCCTGTGGCAGCCCATGCACCCTGTGCCCCCAGCACCTAAACTGAACCTGTCTGCTGCTTCACTGACCGCAGGCTCTGGGGGAGGAGGGTCTGTCGCTCACCAGTGACTGGGACTGGCCCAGTATAGACAATGGCAAAATATCAAGGGTTTTGAATCTGATACATTTTGTGCAACCCATGTATAACCAAGTGAGGGTTTCTAGTTGATTCATTATAGATCATAAGACTCATCCGGGGACTGGAGATATGGTTCGCTTGATAGAATGCTTACCAAGCATGCATAAAGCCCTGGCCTCAGCCCCTAGAACGGCATAAAAGCAGATGGAATGGCACATGCCAGTATGCCAGCACTCAGGAGGATCAAAAGATCAAGGCTGGGGCTGGAGAAATGGCTCAGTGGTTAAGGCACTTGCCTGCAAAGCCTAACGACCCAGGTTTGATTCCCCAGTACTCACATAAAGCCAGAAGCACATGGTGGCACATACATCTGGAGTTCCTTCCTTTGAGTGGCTAGAGGCCCTTGTGTGCCCATTCTCTTTTTGCCTCTTTCTCTCTCTCTCTCTCTCTCTCTCAAATAGATAAATAAAACATTTTGTTAAAAAAGTTCAGGGTCATCCTCAGCTACATAATGAGTTTAAGACCAGCCTGGGCTATATGAGACTGTCACAAAAAAGGAAGGGAGGGCAGAAGAAAGGAAGCGGGAATGCAGAAGGAAAGAATTGGCTGAATTGCTTGTCAAAGCAACAGATTCCGATGTCCCTGAGAGGTGCAAGAAGCTGGTAAAGATACTGGATATGAAGGTGAGTACTGACAATAGGACCAAGAATTAATTTGCTTTTATTAACTCTCCCTGACTTTCCCCCCAGGATTAGCGATTAAGCCTATGTTGTCAATAGTAGACAAGTGCTTTGCCACTAGACTATATCCCAGTCCCTGTATATTCTTTTGAGTCACTTTTTTTTTTAAAAAAAAAAAAAGCAAACTATATTTGCCTTCTATATTCCACACATTATTGGAAGAATGTATGGAAAACACTGATCACCTCTAGAATGGTAGATTTGGGTGTTGGAAGGACAAACTTGGAGAAAGAGATATTTTTAATGACATTGTTTTAGACTGTGTATAATTTCCAATTCTGTTGACTGTATATGGTCAAAAAAATAGGCTGGAAAGATGTATTAATGATTAAGGTGATTACCTGTGAAGCCTAAAGACTCAGGTTTGATTCCCCAGTACCCACATAAGTCAGATGCACAGGTGATGCATGTGTCTGGACTTTGTTTGCAGTGGCTGGAGACCCTGGTGCCCTATTTTTTTCTCTCTCTCTCTTCCATCTGCCTCTTTCTTTCATAAGTAAATAAATAAAATATTTTAAAATGAAAGACCTTAGAAATTAAGTAAAAATGTATATAGGTCCCTCCTTAGAGGTTCAGATTGATAAAGCTGGAGGTGGTGCCTAGAAAATTTGCATTTTCAGCAGACCCTCCCTCATAATATCTATAACGAGGTTATGTTATATTAAGGTGGGCTTGACCATATCGATATCTAATCTACGAATCTCCAAACCAGAGCACCATCCTTGATTTAAGCAGAATATTGAGGGAGCGGGGCTGGGGAGATGAAATCAGTGAATAAAGTGCTTTCCTTTCAATCCTGAGTACCTGACTTTGGATAGCAGACCCCGTGTAAACTCTAGAAGCTGTGGTGACCCTCTGATGGGGAGATGGGAGGCAGAGACAGAATGTCGTGGAATCCCACAGAGCAGCTAGTCTGATGAGCATAGCAGTAAACAACAATGAGAATGAGGGACCCTGACTCAAGGTGGAAGGCACGGACCAACACCCAGAAGCTCTCCTTTGGCCTCCGTATGTGTGCACTGTGGTATGCATGTGTCCTCACTCACACACAAGAAGCTCACGGAAGGGCCAGGAAAACAGCATGTAACATACTAGCTCAGGTGGTTCTGATGCATCCAGCTTGCATCGAGCCCACTGACCAGGTGCCCCCGCCCACCCAGCTAACACACAAGTCATATGTTCACAGAAATGTCTGTACCCTGGAGACAGGGAGCCTCCAAAAGGGCCTCCACTGATTCTGGCCTGCTGGCATCCACATTCTCTACAGCCCCCTCTCACTTTGTTGCAGGTTAACATTGTTAAACTGTTCTCTGGTGAAGTCAGGCACCATGCTGTGAAGATACGGGAAATACTGAATCTCCATGCCACATCCAGCTCTGAGCCACCAGCTATGTGCATAAACCATCTTGAAAGGGAATCCTCAGCCCCAGTCAAGCCTCTGGATGACAGAAGCCCTGACTGGAGAGACCCTGAGGCAGAACCATCCGCTAAGCCACTCCTTCATTCCTGAAGCAGAGACTGTGAGATAATGTATTTTTCCAGTTTTTTCTTTTAAGCTGCCTGTATTTGGGGGAAGGGGAAAGGGAGCAACATTTTTACGTAGCGATAGATAATTAATATAGCCTCATTTTCCTATAACTATACTCCTTACCAGGGACCCCACTACCATTGCTTTGAGCCTACAAATAAGGAATTGTACTACATTGGTTTTCATAAATTTAGTTCTGGATACCAGCATGAGACTTTCCAACTTGGGCAACACTACTTCTCAAACACGGTCACTCAGCAGCATGAAGTCTTCTTAGTCTTGATCCCTCGGTTCTTTGAGGCTTGAATAGAGAGGATGGAGAAACCCCAAATGATCATTTTTTTGTGTGGTGATGTGGGATCAAATCTAGCATCACCCATGATCCTCAGAGCCACTCTCCAACACTTCCCTAGACACAGAAGGAGAGTGGAATAGAAGTACACTAGCCAGAGGCATAGGACCTATTCCTCAACCTCTACTAAATGTGGGATCCCGACCTGAAAATGTTTCACTGTTTTGACAGATATGCATCCAATTTTCATCTGCCAAATTACATGTATGAACATCACCATCATCAGAAAGAGCACTCCCCTTAGATGAGTATCCTCCAAATCCTCGGAAAGGTGTCAGCCCACCCTCTGCCCTTGGTGCCCTCCTCAATGTCAGGATGGCAGGATTCACATTAGATGTCTAGAGACAGGTCAGTGTCTAAAGGCAAATATGTGATTTGCCTCACACCAGTCCTTCCCCTCTTATAACAGTGGATGATGGTTCTAGTTGTTTAGTTTTGATGTGAGTAGACACCTGACTATTTAAAAAGCCCAAATCTTCATCCCACTGGTATCATTCTGCTTTCAGAGAAAAGCAAACGTCCAATTGTGAAACATCAAACGGAATTAGGAAAATGTGGGATGTGTGTTGCTTAGCAATCAGTTAGGGCACAGGAATCAGAGAGGATGAAATTCACACCCACGAGGAAATCATATTATTCATAAACACATGCACACACGCACATACACACATCTCTGGAAGAATGTTCTAAACTCTGAGCACAGAATTACTGTCACAAGTAGAATGGCTTTCAAAACACTGCAGGGTAAAAACATGTTAGATGGCTGGATTTCAAGGTCGATGTGGTGCATCTGTCACTCAAGAGGAAAGGCCTATACCCCATGAGTTTACAAGCTGCATCATAGATACAAATCTCATTAACCTAAGTAAAACCTACATTTTATTTTATTTTTGGTTTTTCGAGGCAGGGTCTCACTCTAGCCCAGGATGACCTGGAATTCACTATGCAGTCTCAGGGTGGCCTCAAACTCACAGTGATCCTCCTACCTCTGCCTCCCAAGTGCTGGGATTAAAGGTGTGCACCACGACGCCCGGCGAAACCTACATTTTAGAATCAAGATCATATTTAAAATTAGAGGAAGATTTATTTACACATAAAGCAACTTTAAACTCTTAACCCTGTTTCAAAATATTTTCCATTTATCTTTTCTTTATTTTTGCATGTATATGTGGTATGGATGCATTCACATGGGCACGCATGTGTGTGTAGGTGTGCATGGTCAGAGGACAAAGTTGGGTGTTAGCCTCAGGTACCCCATCTGTCATGGGAAACTTTTTCCCTGGGGAGATGCAAACACACTCCTTCACCCCAGATAGGACACTGACAACAGACCAAAGCATGATTACAGCAAAACCAGTTTTGGTGAGACAATGAGTTTACTGGAGTAACTTAGAGGTTGCTTAAGGAGCAATGGAGACCCCAAAGCAGCCATACTGAAGAGTCTCGGCCTATCCTGGATGATGACCTCCCCATTGGTGCTTCGACTCAAAGGCGGTTGCATCTCCAAAAAGTCCCCCTCAACAGAAGTGACAACTCACGGAAGCTGCTTCTCTGGAGCGCACTGCACACCCTGGAGACAGCTCAGTGGGTCTGGAGCGCACTGCACACCCCGGAGACAGCTCAGCTGGTCTGGAGCGCACTGCACACCCCGGAGACAGCTCAGCTGGTCTGGAGCGCACTGCACACCCCGGAGACAGCTCAGCTGGTCTGGAGCGCACTGCACACCCTGGAGACAGCTCAGCAGGTCTGGAGCGCACTGCACACCCCGGAGACAGCTCAGCGGGTCTGGAGCGCACTGCACACCCTGGAGACAGCTCAGCCGGGCTGGAGCACACTGCACACCCTGGAGACAGCTCAGCGGGTCTGGAGCGCACTGCACACCCTGGAGACAGCTCAGCCGGGCTGGAGCACACTGCACACCCTGGAGACAGCTCAGCCGGGCTGGAGCACACTGCACCTCTGGAAAGCAGTTCAATCAGAGTGTCTCAGCCCCAAGCAGTGATTTTCCCTTTGTATAGCCTTAGGAAGGGGTCTCACAACCTTTTTTCCCCAGACTCCTTTTTTCCTAGACTTGTTAACATCGGTGAATGCATGTTCTTTTTAAATATTTTTATTTATTTGAGACCGGGGGGGGGGGGTGGTTCGCAGATAGAGAGAGACAGAATGGATGCTCCAGGGGTGAACTCCAGGCACATGCACCACTTCATGCAACTGGCTTTACATGGGCACTGGGGAATCAAACCTGGGTCCTCTGGCTTTGCAGGCAAGCATCTTAACCACTAAGTCATCTCTCCAGTCCTAAAAGTCTGCTCTCAATTATTCCTATAACCTTGAGGAATGGTAGGTTATGTGACCTTTTGAAGTTTCAGGTCTTCCGCACTTCATTTCCTGAATCCCCAGCAATATTCCACTTTGGAGGAGTCTGCTACACAACACCATCACCTCTCTTTGAGACAGTATCTCTTATTGGCCTGAAGTTTGCTAATTAGGCTAGGTTGGCTGGTCCACAAGTTCCAGGCATCCTCCTCCTGTCTTTGCCTCACTAGTGCTGGGATTACAGGTACATGCTACTATGCCTGGAATTTATGTGGGTCCTGAGGATCAAACTCAGGCCTTTAAGCTTGTGAGGCAAGCACTTCATTGGTTGAGCTTTCTTCCACTCTCTTTTTGTTTCTTCTCCTCCTCCTTCTCTCTCTTCCTCTCTATCTTGCTGGAGACTGAACTCAGGGCCTCATATAAGTACATGACCCACCACTGAGCTGTCCTCCAGCCATCCATTAATTTCTGTAAGACTTCAGTGTAACAATAGAAAGAATGACTGGGGCTTGAGAGATGGCTTAGGGGTTAAGGTGCTTGCCTGCGAAGCCTATCGACCTAGGTTTGACTCCCCAGTGCCCACGTAAAACCAGATACACAAAGTGCACATGCATCTGGAGTTTGTTTGCAGTGGCTGGAGGCTCTGGCATGCCATCCTCCTTTTCTCCTTGCAAATAAATAAATAAAATGTCAAAAAGTATGTTTTTAAAAAAGCATGATTATCAAGGGAACAAGGAGTTGTTAGAAAGAGGACTTATGGCTTCTAGTCTTTTCTCTGAGTAAACAGTGACAACTCACCCCACTCCTTCCTCTCCCGGCTTCTGGTTCCTCCAGTCACAGACAAGCAGCAGGTCTGACAGTGAGATGCGACGACCTGATGCAGCCACTCTGGGTGAGAAACTGCTTCACCTAAGATGAATGTCCAGCCAAAGGCTGCACAGCACTGTCACAGATCCAGGCCCCCTGCCCACACAACTCACCCTACATCTTGTACACTCCCAGGTAATAAGCCTGGGACTCTTCTTTAAAGAAGCAAATCCAGGTTCAGTTCCCCAGCCATCCATATAAGGCTGGTCAGGCATTCATTTGAAGCACCTTGGACATGTACACACACACACACACACACACACACACACACGTATGCACACACATGTGAGTGTGCTAAGAAATAAACATTTTTTAAAAGAACAGAATGAGTTTTAAAAAAAGAACTGAACAGATGGCTTAGTGGTTAAGGTGTTTGCTTGTGAAACCTAAGAAGCCAGGTTCCATTCCCTAGAACCCCCGTAAACCAGATGTACAAGGTGTCACATACATCTGAAGTTTGTTTGCAGTGGCTACAGGTCCTGCATGCCCATTCTCTATCTGGCTCTCTCTCTCTCTCTTTCTGAAATAAATAAATAAATAAATAAATAAATAAATAAATAAATAAAATTTAAAAGAATCAACTATAAAACAGGCTATTTTCCCTAAATTAATCAATAAACACAAAAAACTCAACTTAATAAAGGAGTCTTAAAAGCTACATAAAATTGAGCTGAGGGAGGTAGCACATGCCTGTAGCCTCAGCACCCAAGATATAGAGACAGGAGTTTGAGCTCATTGCTATATAACAAATTGGAAGCCAGCCTGGACTACATAAGACCCTGTCACAAAGCAAGTTATCTAAGTTCATTATAACATTAATGTGGGGAAAAATAAGCAAGACAATCAAAGAAATCCTAAAAAAGAAAAGGAAAAATCCAAGTATGGTGGTTCATGCCTGTAATCCCAGCAGTCAGACTGATGGAGAAGGATTGTTTTGAGTTAGAGATCAACCCAGTGCTACAGAGTGACTTCCAGGTTAGCCTGGGCTATAGTGAAACCTTACCTCAAAAAATTGAAAAAAAAATTAAAAGCTAAAACATTAAAATAGAAATGCAAATGTTTCTTAGTTATATCAGATTATAAAATATATTATAAAGTGACACTAATTAAAAGGGTATGATATATGACTAAAGAGGCGGCTTATGGATCAGAAATGCAAAGTTCAGGAATAGAGTCATGTGTAAAAAGAAATTTAGCATGTGACGCTATCCCATGTCTCATCCATGGAAAGACACGGGCTGTTCAGCAGTGCCACTGGAGCAGCTGGGCAGCCTTGGGGGGGGGGGTTAAAGTTGTACACAGACTTCTCATGTCTCACTGAAATAAATTCTAAATGAATTAACATTTTCAAAAAGAAAGTTGTTAGAGTATCAGAATAAATTATTAGCTGACTTAAAGTTTAATTTTATAGTATAGTAGTAGGACTTTTGAAAGAATAAAAGATTGATCTATAGGCCAGGAATGGAGGCACACAGTGTAACTCCAGCACTTAGGAGGTATTGGCAGGAAGATCAGGAGTTCAAGGTCATCCTCCACTACCTTAGTCATTTTGAAACCAGCCTGTGCTCCATGACACCCTGTCTCAAAAATATATATATATATACATATTTGAAAGCCAGGCGTAGTGGTTCACACCTTTAATCCCAGCACTTGAGAGGCAGAGGTAGGAGGATCACTGTGACTTTGAGGCCACCCTGAGAATACAGAGTGAATTCCAGAGTGAATAGAATGAGCTTACCTGAAAAAAAACAAAACCAAAACCAACCCCCCCCCCCAAAAAAAAAGAAGAATTACTTGAGGTCTATTCCATGAGAGAAAATTCATTCCTGGTACTGAAAACCTAGTCAAAAGCCTATGTTTGGTGAGGTCATAAGCTCTACAACTGTTGTTTGCTAAATGGATATAGTAAGTCCACCAAATTACACTCTAAATATTTATGTTTATGCCCATTTATTAATGTATTCTCACTTTTTTCTGATGCTACCTACACAAGTCCTGAATAATATGAGGGCAAAAAACCTGACATCAAAATAGAAGAGAGAATAATTATAAAGAAAGGGGCCAGTGGAGGGGGGACTAGAGCAAGGGGAGCAAGGAGGGCAGAGGGAAGAGATCAGGATCATGGTACATTGTATATATGAGTGGAGGTTGTCAATAAAATGTTTAAAAATGTAAAAATATTGATTTCTACATAAATCAAACATTTCTGAACTACACAAACAGCTCTTCAAACTTTACCACTGGGAAAGCTACAAGACAATAAGCTGAGGGGAAATAGTTGTAACACATATAGCAGAAAAGATTCCTACAGATTAATTAGAAAAATATCAAGGCTACAGAGATGGCGTAGCAGTTAACGCACTTGCTAATGAAGCCTAAGGACCCAGGTTTGATTCCCCAGTACCCACATAAGCCAGATGCACAATGTGGCACATGTATCTAGATTTTTTTTGCAGTGGCTGGAGGCCCTGGCATGCCCATTCTCTCACTCTATCTGCCTCTCTCTCTAATTAATAAAATATTTTAAATTGAAAAATATCAATATTTTCATCTTTAGAAAGCTTACAATGGAGGCTGAGGAGATGACTCAGTGGTTAAAAGCACTTGCTGAGTAACCCTAATGACCAGAACACACATAAACCTGGACTCATGGTGCACGTGTCTGTAATCCAACACCCATAGGAACGGAGATGGAATCAGGAGACTATGAAGCTTGTGAAGCAGCTAGGTGGGGAGAGGACTGACTCCCTGAGATTGCCTCTGATCTCCACAGGTATGCCATAGCATGTGCACAACCATACATATATACATGCACATGCACACACACACACACACAACATACACACACACACACAACACACACACACAGAGAGAGATTTTACAAGAGAAACAAATATAAATGCAGATACAATTCTCTCCTCACGTAACTGAGAAAACTTAAGTAACATTAAGTAATATTGTAGATAGCATGGCCAAATAGACAATCTACTGCAAAGATATAAATTAGGAGAACTCCACCATGGGCAATATACATCAAAATTACAAATAAACACATATGTTAATGCAGCCACTCCAGTTGTGAGGAGCGTAATTGGCATATGGACCTGATTGAGTTTGGAACAATGAATATATAAGGTTATTAGTACATAACTTTCCAAAATACCAACAGAATAGAAACAATCTAAATTCTTACCAATAGATCTGTGACATAAATTGTGTGGCAGGTATGTAAGGACGCAGTATGCAGCTGTTAAAAGGTGGGGAAGCTCTTCCTATACTGTTGCAAAATGATTCTCATGATCTCTTACTAATTGAAAGTTAAACAAGACATCAAAGCCACTAGTCAGCTCCAGAGACAACCAAGGAGAGATATGCTGCATTCCCATTCAACTTTGAAAACTGGAATCCTCTAAGTGTATTATTAATTCCAAAAATGAATATAAATTTAAAATAACTAAAAGTATTTGCCACTTTAAGCATGACTATAAAAGCAGGTTGGAATTTCATTTGGCATTTTGACAATCCTGTTAAAATAAATAGCTAAAGATCTTTTGGGACTTTCATGTTAAATCTGTGTTTATATGCTATATTTAAATGCACATCCTCCCAGTTAAAAAAAAAAAAAAGAGGGGGGCTGGAGACATGGCTTAGTGGTGAGGCATTTGCCTGCAAAGCCAAAGGACCCAGGTTTGATTCCCCAGTGCCACGTAAACCAGCTGCTCAAGGGGCACAGGTGTCTGCAGATGAGGCTACAGGCCCTGGCATGCCCATTCTCTGTCTATCTTCTATCTCTCTCACTCTCTGCTTGCAAATAATTTTTTTAAAAAACTATTTTTAAAAAAGAGGGAGTAGAAGGAACAGGAGGAGAAGGAGAAGAACCAAATAGGGTATATTTTTTTCTGGATGTATAATTCTGTTTTTTTTTTTTTTTTCCAAGGTAGGATCTCACTCTAGTCCAAGATGACTTGGAATTCACCATGTAATCTCAGGGTGGCCTCAAATTCATGGCAATCCACCTACCTCTGCCTCTACCAAGTGCTGGCATTAAAGATGTGCACCACCACGCCTGGACTGGATGTATACATCTACTGTGATATTACCTGGTTCACTTGCCCAGGTGAAAACTGGGATCAGGCAGACAGTATTCCAAAATGACCTCCAACTTCACTGAAGTTTTATTAGAGCAGACACATTCATTTGCTTGTGTGTTATCTCTGGCTGCTTTACTCTGGTACACAGAGGAGATAAGAAGCTGGATGATCCCCAGAGAATCTATAAAGTGTCCTTTATGTTCCTTCTTAGCAAGTTTGCCAACATCTGCCTTAAACCATTTTGAGTTGGGTCTCCTGAGGTATAGACACGCTCTTCTCTCAAGTATGAATAGGACTTGTGAATATAATAGGATTATTATTCCAAATGATTATTCCCTTATGAGGTTCTATCACAGGAGACCTTCTTTATAGACTGGAGAAAGTCCTTTTCCTGCTGGCCTTGAGGAAGTGGGATGTCACATTGTAAGAAGCCTGTGGAAATGAAATTTGAGGAAAAATGGTTGAACCTGGAACAGATCATTCTCAGTGAACTTACCCAATCACAGAAAAAAAAATCGCCACATAGTCTCACTCATCTACAGCACCTAACCTGAATCTACCGAAGATACCTTACATACCCAGCAAGCATCTCCTAGATTAGACACTAGGATGGAAGGGGAGGGAGGGGAGCGCATCAAAGGGGTGGGAAACACAAATCTAGACCCAAACGGCAATGGTACCATAATATTCTACTTACTAAAAGACAGACCAAATGGCTGATCCTTCACCAGGCCCTTACAGGGAACACCTGAACCACAAGACACTGGAGAGGGTAAGATCAAGACTAACCTTAATCTTCTACATCTTCCCTCCCTCACTTCCCCTCTCCCTGTCTCTCTCTCTCTTATCTCTAACTCTTATATATTAGTTATCTTTTTCCTCATTTTCTTAGTGGGCACTGACCTGTAACTCCAAGATCCAGCATGGGGCTATCATCCACAATGAGCTTTTGATCAGAGAGACCTACAAGTTTTCCTAAAAGACAGACAGATTTCTGTCAGAGTACTTGATGACCCACCAAAGGTTAGTGGTAAGACCCTACTGCTGAAGACACCTTATGTGATTGACATGCAAATTAGAATGGCATGGCTGGAAGTTGGATGAGAGTCAGTCCCCAGACAGTCAGCGCGTCTAGTGCCAGAAGGTGCTACATGGGTGACTGGGGGAAATTGACCAATATCTATCGAAGCAACGCATGGTCTAACCTACTTAGAAGCAAATAACTTGTTGTGATGCCCACACAAGTGCAGTGGTGGCACACAGCCATGGTGGGGAACCAACTGCTCTCAATTTGGCTAACTGATCCCCTCACTGGTATGGGACCCATAGCTGGAGCTGGGAAACAAGTCAGAACCATATCCAAACATAAGCCCACTCTCCAATATCAAGCTACCATCAATTGTGGGCTACAAGAGGGCCTACACCTATTAAATTCTCTATAAAAAAAAAAAAAAGTAAGGGTTACCTCATTTGTCCTGGTGCTAACTTACTCTCCGTTGGAGAATCTGCTTCTCTTTTTCAGATAGATGTAGATCCTAAGGAGAGAGCCACCCCATCATACCTCAAAAGGGCCCCGGCTGAAACTAAGAAAAATTGGAGAAACAAGCAAGGGGGCTGTTTTCCTGATGAACCGGACACCAGCACAAGGGGGAAGGAGATCAGCACAGAGAAAAATCAACTCCTACCAAATCAGAGAGCCAGAGCCTCAGAGGCCCCCAACACCTCATCACTGAAGCAGACCAAAAATGAACCCAACATGGCTCAGGGAAATTTTGCGGAAGAGGGGGCGGAAAGAATGTCAGAGTCTCATGTTGGGTCATGATATGCAGAGACATTTATCTTACCCATAACTGTGGGCTAACTCCACAATGCATGACCCTTATACCTCAACAAGGAGGGGCCAAGGGGAGGGGGTAGGTCACGGATGAGCCTAATAATGGTACCAAACTGACTGTATTTGCTGAATACAGAACTGACTAATAAACTAATTAATAAAAAAAAAAAAGAAGAAGCCTGTGGAAGACACAGAACTAAGTAGCTTCCAAAAGTGCAAGCTGTGTCCAATGGACAGCCACCAAGCAAACACAGACCTGGGCCCAGATCTCTAAAGACCTGGATTCTGACAATAATCACAGAGGCCTGGAGGAGGACCTGGAGCCTCGAGAGGAAATAAGGGCTGTGACACCTCAACTTTAGCCTTGCAAGGTCCTGCTTTGGGGACCTTGCCTTGCCTGGACGCCCGGCACTGAGAGCATTTATGTGTTTTGTTAAGCTGAAAAATGAATGATTTGTTGCACAGCAACAGGAAACTAATAGATATATCCAGTTGTGAGAGGCCACTTTAAAGGCACCCACCCACACATAGCTCAACTTTCCTAGTTTAAGCAGTCAGCTAAGTCTCCTAAGGAGGCACTTAACCAAATTTTCCTTACTCCTAAAAAGGAGGCACAAGAGACATGCGTGGTCTTTGGACATTTCATGTAAAAGTAAGATGTGCGGAGGGCTGCAAACATCCCATCCTAGGAGGGTTCAAGACCGGGACCACCTTGTCCAAAGCAGAGCACATGGACAGAGGATCTGAAAAGCCTGGATTATGTGTGGTCCCATTCAACTAACCAAGCCCTAGAACTTTCCATTCCTTATAGGATAACTTATAGTTTAAGCTAAAGCTCAGGAAACTACAAATCTAGCTCACTACTTGTTTGGGGACTAAAGTTTTATTAGAACACTTTATTAGAGCACGTTTCATTGTTTGTGTATTCTCTCTAGCCACTTTTGTGCTATAGCATACACTGAATAGCTGATAAGATGCCACATGGCCTCCAGACCTATAATCAGTACTATTTCTTTCTTCATAGGATATGGATGAAACCCTGAATTCATGCATATTGAATGATGAACTTGCGAAATCCACACGTGTACCCTTTTGGGTCATTCAAGGTATACTTTCTGTCAGCTTTACAAAGATTCTTCTATGGCTAATGAGGTCTCATGGCTTCTTTACAATAATGTTGTCCATAGACATATCTTCAAATCCTAGTTTAAAGCCATTTTGAGTTGATTCTCCCCTTATTAGCAGCTTAAAAACATTCATAGGATTTTAACCTCTCATTCTGATGAAAAGTGAAGTAGCACTAAATTATACCTGGTAACAATGGCGATCTCTTTCCATTTAGGCTGTCCTAGCAAAGTTCCATAAACCAGGAAGCTCAGGAGCAGACACTTATCTTCTCACAGCACTGGAGGCTAGGAAGCCCGAGCTCAGTGTGCTGGCACATTCAGAGTCTGAGACAGCAATCTTTGCTCTATGCCCTCACACAGCACAAGTGGGGGGCTTGCTCTGACAGTGTCTGGTCTCATTCATGAGCCTCTACCCTTCCTGACCTAGTAAAATTTCGAAGGACCCAACTCCTAATCACATCATCACTTTGAAGGTTAGGATTTCAACATATGAGTTGCAGGGTGGGGACATAAACAGCAGACTACAGGAACGACTATGTATGTTTTCAAGTCAAACTTTATTAAAATGTATTATATACAGACCCTCATTTAAAGACCATTATTGTATAGCTTGGTGACTTTTCACAATTTTGTGTGTGTGTGTGTGTGTGTGTGTGTAGGTCAGAGGATGACCTCGGGTGTCAGTCCTTGCCTTCTACCTTGTCAACAACAGGGCCTCTGGTTCACTGCTGCATATGCAAGGCTAGATGGATGGTGAGCTTCCAGAGGTTCTCCTGTCTCCACCTCCCACCATGCCATAAAATTTCTGGGATTACAGATGTGTGCTAACATGCCTGACTTTGTGCAGGTTCTGGGGATCCAAACTCATGTCCTTGTACCTGTTTGGTGAACAGTTTACCTACTGAGCCATCTCCTCAACTCCACACACTGCACTGATTTTGTCTGTCCTTGCAGTCACCCTCACATTGTTGGCACAAAGCACCTGACCAAGGACAGCTTGTGGGAGGAAAGGGTTTGCTTTGCCTTACAGACTCGAGGGGAAGCTCCATGATGGCCGGGAAAAGGATGGCATGAGAAGGCTGAACATCACCTTCTGGCCAACCTCAGGTGGACAAGAGGAGAGTGTGCCAAACACTGACAAGGGGAAGCTGGCTAAAGAACCTTACTGTTACTGTCACACTGAGATTTAATTTAGCTGAGTAGAGGGATCAAAAAAAATCATATGACAAGATGAAGAACTAATTGAAAAAATTAAAAACCTTCAAAAATATTTATTTACTTGAGAGAGAAAGGAGGGAGGGAAAGGGGGGGGGCAGATACAGAGAATGGGCATAGCAGGGCCTTCAGCCACTGCAAAAGAACTCCAGACATAAGTGCCACCTTGTCCATTTGTCTTACATTGATCCCAGGGAGTTGAACCTGGGCCCTTTGGCTTTGCAGGCAAGTGCCTCAACCACTAAGCCATCTCTCCAGCCCTAAAATAATTTTTAAAAAGCAAACTTTCCCTCTTAAGGGTTAATGAACCACTGGCCTTGGACCACTGACCTCGATGGACTATAAAACTTTCCAGGACCTTAGCATGATAAAAGACTTCTGTTAAAAAGCAAGCTCATGGGCTGGAGACATGGCTTGGCAGTTAAGGCACTTGCCTGCAAAGCCAAAGGACCCAGGTTCGATTCTCCAGGACTCACGTAAGCCAGATGCACAAGGTGGCCCATGCCTCTGGAGTTCGTTTGCAGTGACTGGAGGCCCTGGCGCACCCATTCTCTCTCTCTCTGCCTCTTTTTCTCTCTCTCTAATAAATTTTTTAAAATTAAAAAAAAGTAAGATCATAACTCAAAGATCCTGCCTCAAGAGCTATCAGGCCACCTGGGCAGGTGATTAGTAGACAAAAGAAAAGGGCTTCCCCCCCGCCCATTCTTCTCCCCCAAATATCTCCCCCATCCCTCACCCTACATGTCTCTACTCTCTGCCACATTCAAATGCAGCAGCAGCAGCAACTTCACCTGCTGTTCCTCCGTTTAAAATGGTCTCTGCTGGCTTTCTTTCTCTTTTGTGTATCTCACACGCTCTAGTCAGTCCCAAGTTCTAACACCCTCCAAAACCTAAGCCGTCACCTCAAGGCCACCGCAGACTGCTGCTTACAGACTGGTCTTCTAACAGCTGAATCCACACGTGTTTCTTTGGAGCTTGGTAGTGGTTGGAAAGACTCCCATAGATCTGTTGAGTCACAGAGGCACCCACCCTCTCTGGGAGGCACTTCATACTTTCAGGGAGAAGGTGATGAAGTGGTCTGTGGATGGGGTAGGAGTCTCCCTGACTTAAGAGCTTCCAAAACTAAGAGGCAAAATTGCTGCAGCTGAGTTCCAGTAAGCTTTCTACTACAAAGAAAAGCACAGACATTCAACATGTGTTAACAGTAATTTCCCTGTGCCAGTCACCTCTGCCTGTCCCTTCGTCATGAAGACAGCATGCTACAAAGGTTGGGAAAGGCTTTATTTTATATTTATTTTACAAGCAAGACTGCATACTGCATGGGTTTCCTATCTTCTTATACATACAGGGACATTTAGGTGTGCCCAGACAGACTATGCAAAGGGCCTGCGAGGCCAGTGGTTAGCCATGGGCACTCTTTTCCAGTATCAGGTGTCATCACCCCCACAGAGAAGATTCAACCTGATGAGTTGTCACTGACCACATAGTCCGAGGGATGGACTCAGGCTCTGTAGTTTTGAGCTGCGGCTCATGAGCAAGAGAGAGAACGGATATCTTGCAGCCTGTCTCTTCTTTAATCTCTCTAACACAAAGAATTCCTTAAGGAAAAAAAAAGAAGAGAAATAGGAAGGCAATGGGGTCTCACCAGAAAATAATTTCACCTAAGAAATATTTCACCACCCTAAGAATCCTGGGGTCTGCTCCAGGTACAGTGTGTCAAGATCAAGATATTCTTCAATTTTCGGGGGGAATGGGAGGGACAGTGTAGTGTCTCATGTATCCCAAGTTAGGCTTAAACCCAAGGATGATCTTGAACATCTGATCTCCCTCCAATGCTTGGGATTGTAGGCATGTGGCACCATGTCCAGTTCATGCAGTACCAGGGGTTGAACCCAGAGATTCACGAATACTAGGCAAGCACACTATCAGCTGAGTGACAGCCCCAGCCCTTTTGAGATTTTAGTGTCTCCTTCAACCTAGGACAGCAATGGCAGATGCCATATGAAAACTTTTGGCCACAAGACAGGCCTGCAGCCCCTCCCAAGAGCAGAGTATGAGTGCCTAAGAGGAAGGGAAGCTAAGGAAAAGAGTCTTCCCTCTGAACCTTTAGAACTTAGCGGTATTCAGAACTGGAAAGAATACGCCAAGCTTTGGAAGAACAGACATGACTACATTGCCCAGGATGGCGCCGTCTGGTTGTTAACATTCTCTTCCATCAATAATAATAATAAATAAATAAAAATCAACGTATCCTGATTTGCATTTAGAAAATATAGTGAAAGTAAGTGTGGCAGCAGGCATCTATGATCTGAGTACTCAGGAGTCAGAAGGCTGAGGCAGAAGAATAAGGAGTTCAAGGCAAGCCAGAAACAGAAAAAGAGAGAGAGAATCTAACTGGTGAATGAGTAATTTTCAGCAATAGGCAGACTTTGCATAAATAATTATTTGATTTGTAAAGTTCTTGCTGAAGAGATGGCCCACTGGTTAAAAGTGTTGCTTGCAAAGCCTGCTGGTTGAATGTTTGATCACCTAGTACCATATAAAGCCAGATGCACAGAATGGCCCATGCATCTGCAGTATGTTTGTAGTGGCAAGAGGCCCTAATATGCCCACACTCACTCACTCACTCACTCTCTCTTTTTCTTTCTCTCCCTCAGACAAATAAAAGAAGTAATAACTAGGTTCCCATTTTAATTCTGAAACGCTTACCCTGCCCCCTGTTGCAGTCAGGTTTGCATTCCTGGAAGAAATCACCCAGCCAAGAGCAGTTTATAGGAAAAAAGGTTTATTTTGGCTCACAGACTCGAGGGGAAGCTCCAAGTAGCAGGGAAAACAACAACACAAGAAGAGGGTGGGCATCAACCCCTTGCCACCATCAGGTGGACAGCAACAATAGGACAGTGTGCCAAACACTGGCATGGGGACATTGTCTACAACAGCCATAAGTCCATCCCCTACAATACACTGCCTCTAAGAGACAGTACTTCCCAAATCTCCATCAGCTGGGAACCTTGCATTCACAACACCCAAGTTTGTGAGGAACACCTGAATTAAACTACCACATTCCGCCTCTGGCCCTCATAAACTGATAACTATCCATGATGTAAAGTGCAATCCATTCAGTCCAACTTAAATGTCCCCATAGTTTTTATCAATCCCAATGATGTTCAAATATCCCATAGTTCAAGATCTTTTAACTGAGCCATAATACCACCCCCCCCCAAAAAAAACATAATGGCACAGAATAAACATTCACACTGCAAAAGATGATATTGGCATAGCAAAGAAATATTCAACCAATACAAAATTTTAGACAACCAGGGCAAACATCAAACTCTCTAGCTCCAAGTCCAACAACTCTACTCAGTGACAAGTCTCCAAGTCCGATAATTCTAACCAGTAAGACTCTGGAATTCCAATTCTGCCCCTCTAGCTAGGCTACTCACAGCCCTGGAAAACTTCATCCAGGGCCGGCAGCTTTCCTTGGCAGCCATCTCTTAGTCCCTACATCTCTACCGGGTCTTCACTGCAACCCATGGTTCATTCTAACAACTCCATGGGGTCTCCATGCAAGCATCCAGTGACCCTGCTTCACACTGCCCATGCCATTTCTAAAACACAAGATAGTGTTGCAAACTCAATGATCCTCTCTTTTCTGCATTTCTTATTCTCCACAATACCAGGTAGGGTGCCAATTTGTTATTCCAGGGGGATGGGGGGAATAAAGCAGATTTTGAAGAACAGGACACTCCTTGAGCATTCAGGGTCCTTCAAAAGAGTTTACATTCTTTTTGCTGTCCCAGTGCAGGTCAGATGGCCCAATCTCACAGGTTGTAATCTCTCAATTGCAGCTGAATGGGCAGAAGTTCACCCAAAGATTATTCTTTCTGTGCCATATCCCTCTGCTCGCACCAGTCCATTTCTACACAGTGCAACCCAGAGCAAATTCTCAGGACATGGACATAACAGCAAGCCTCTCACACAAACTGCTTCTAGCCCAGTCCAAGCAAAGCTCTTTCTCTCCCTCAGAAGCCAAATGTCACAGTCCATAGTTCTTACTACATTCAGGTCTTTCAATTCTGACCAGAATAGTCCATCAAGATGTACTTACAGCACTGCAAGGCATCTCTTACAGGGTCAACGTTTCAAATCCTTCCACATTCCTTTTGAAAATCAGTTCCAAAAGGCCAAAGCCACATAGTCAGGTGTCTAGCAGCAACCTTACTCCTGGTACCAAAATCTGTTGCAGTCAGGGTTGCATTGTTGGCAGAAATCACCTGACCAAGAGCAGCTTGTGGGGAAAAAAAAAAAGGTTTACTTTAGCTTACAGACTCAAGGGGAAGCTCCATGATGGCAGGGGAAATGACAACATGAGCAGAGGGTGGACATCACCCCCTCGCCAACATAAGATAGAAAACAGCAATAGGAGAATGTGCAAAATACTGGCAAGGGAAAACTGGCTATAATACCCACAAGTCTACCCCTAACAACACACTGCCTCAAAGAGGCATTAGTTCCCAAATCTCCATCGGCTGGGAACCTAGCATTCAGAACTCCTAAGTTTATGGGGGACACCTGAATCAAACTACCACACCCCCATCCTCAGAAGAAAAAAAATTAAAACTGCTAAGGGGAACGGGAAATATCTGCCCTCAGTTTCCAGGAACATTTATCTGGAGAGGTCTCTGCAGGCTCTCGTTACCCCTTGGGCACAGACGCTGTTGTGCTACAGCATGTCCGTTGCCCATTTTAGGGCAGAGGAAACTGAGGTAGCCGTCGCTGGAGCTGGCAGGTCAGCCACTGAGTCAGGGGTAAATTCAGAGGCAGGACACGGCCTTCCTGTCAGGCATGATGGGCTCACCTCAGTTTGCACTGTTTGCACTGCCTTTAAAAAGGGCTTTGAAGAATTCTGATGAATAGATTGAAAAGACTGAGTGCTTTATTTGTTAACAGTGACTTGGTTAAGCACCTAGATTGGTGCTGTTCATGGACACATAATCCAAGAGCAGTTCATTTACTAGAACTTCAGCCTATCAGGGACTCAGTGTTCAGTGCTGATAATAAAATGCTTCCATGTAACCACATGAAACTTAGGGGCCAAGAGGGTGGGTTTGGTGTAGTCAAAGAGATGAAAACTGCCTAGCACTACTCATCCTAGGACCTGATCCTGACCTTTCTGTTGGTCAGGTGTAGACATCCCCCCTCCAGACTCTAAAAGAGACCCTCCCATGTTCCAGGATCAGACTCAAAATGCAGGGTCTCTCACCCCTCTCCACCCTACCCACCTCTATCCTTCAAAATCTCTTATCTTCAAGGTTCATCTTACAAACACCTCCTAGAAAGCCACTCCCAATGTCCCCATCAGCCCCCAGGGCTCTTCTTTTGGAGGCTTATCACACACCACTTTTGGAGGCCTTATCACACACCATCTTCCTCTACCTCTGGCCCTTTAAACTATACATTCCCTTGGGGTGGGGACAGTTTCATTTACCTTTGCATAATCTGAGATGGCTAACAGTTCCCTCACACAGTAAGGAAACCTTCACATAGAAGGGAAACTATTTACCACTGGTGTAGAAAAACTTTTTGTGCAAAGAACTAGTTTATAATCTCAGCGGATTCTTCTTTTTATTCTTTTTATGAACGTTTAGAAATATAAAGGTTCTTAGCTCCCAGGTACCATGGCAGAATAGATTTTTTTATTTTTGTTTTTTAAACAATTTTTTAATATATTTTATTTATTTATTTGATAGAGAGAAAGAGGGGGGAGAGAGAGAGATACAGAGAAAGAGGAGAGAGAGAGAATGGGCATGCCAGGGCCTCCAGCCACTGCAAACGAACTCCAGACTCATACGTCCCCTTGTGCATCTGGCTTATGTGGGTGCTGGAGAACTGAACAGGGATCCTTTGGCTTTGCTAGCAAACATCTTAACCACTAAACCATCTCTCCAGCCCTAATTTTTATTTTTTATTACAGACATACTTAGTATGGATCCATCATGTGTTGGAATCATCCTTTCCCTCATCCCTGTCCCCATTCTGCTGGGGGTCCTCCTCAGTGGGGTTGCTGGTATTCCCCATGGGGTTGTAGGTTATGTAGAGTTATCAGTCAGATATTGTGTGTGGGGGGGGGGTGCAGGCAATGCCTGTGGGTATGATGCCCCAACCTGTGGCTCTTACAATCTTAACACGCCCCCCCACCCTTCTGCAAAATTCTCTGAGCCTTGGTGGGTGTGTTTTAAGTCTACTTAGGAGACTCTGGATTTTTGCTTTGTTAAGTGTTCAGTATCCTCAGCATCTGTCTCCTTCACCCTGGAGCTGACTGTCAGGCTTACCATGGAAGCAGCACTCTTGTTCATCTCCCCACTTCCTCTGTGGTTTCTCCTGGGCCTTGGCTGAGATGCAAGGGGTGGTTAATTTCCTTCTGACAAAGATAAAACAGAATCTCCAATGGAGAGTGAAGTCAGCGTAGGTTAAATTGGATAAGTGTTATTAATTTAGGGAGAATTTGATGGAGGTAGCCTCTCTTTTAGCCAAAGACTAGTGGGAGCTTGTCACTGGAGAGCATAATCTTTGTCTCCATAGGGTTCTGATCTGGTTCCTAGTTCTAGATATGGGTTCCTTTCCACTGAGCGGATCTCTTAGCCAATCAGAAAGCTTTTGGTTACCCACCAAGGCTGTGTGTCCCCATTGCACGGGTATGTACATCTTGTCAAGGTGGTTGCTTTTGAGTTAGCTTAGACCCCTGGTTGCTCATGTCCTTGGTTCCTGTAGTGCTTTCCAGTGCTATATGGGTTAGCTGTCTGGGGACTGGCTATCTTCCTGATTCCAGTCAGGTCTCTCTGTGCTCTGCATCAGCAGCATATGGTGTCTTCAGCAATAGGGTCTTACCTTTTACCTCAGGTGGTAAGCCAGTGCTTTGACAGAAGCCTGTCCTGTTTTGGGGACCTCACAGCTTTCTCTGATCAACAGCTCAATGTACTGCAAGTTACACGCCAGAGCCAACAAATTTTTAAGGTTAGGCTTCATTCCACCCTCTCCAGGGCCCTTCGTTTCAGTCTCCCCCCATACTCCTACAGGAATATAGATTATAACCTATTTTGTTTGTTTTTGTTGTTGTTTGTTTTTGTTTTTCAAGGTAGGGTCTCACTTTAGCCCAGGCTGACCTGGAATTCACTACGTAGTCTCAGAGTGGTCCCAAACTCATGGTGATCCTCCTACCTCTGCCTCCCAAGTGCTGGGATTAAAGGCACCTGCCACCATGCCCAGCTTCTGTAATCTTTTAGCCTACCTTCAAGAATAAAGGTTTCTATGGTACCAGTTTATTTTGGTTTAGTTTTGTGTTTGTTTTCTCTCCAGACTCCCCTTTCCCTCCCTAGTATTATGAAAATTGAGAGCCTGATATGGTGGCACCATCCTTTAATCCCAGCACTCAGGAGGCAGAGGTGGGAGGATCACTGTGAGTTCAAGGCCAACCTGGGGCTACAAGAGTGAGTTCCAGATCAGCTTGGGCTAGAGTAAGACCCTACCTCGAAAAAACTAAGAAAAAATAAAAAGGTGTTGAGGAAGGGGTGGGGTGGACAGTAGGACACACGTACAAAGGAGAGTAAGGGAGATGAGGAAGAAGAGGCAGGAAGGAAAATCACCAAAGTAATTTTTGTTTGAAAATACCAGAATGAACCCCAATACTGTGTAGGCTAGTTAAAATTTTAAAAGCCAAGCCAGATGTCTATCATGGTGGAAACCAACTGCCCTCCAATTGGACTGGAGGCCTGCTCCATGGGAGGGAATACATCCCTGATACTGAAAACTTAAAACAGGGGTAGTCAGGAGCCCTAGGGGTGTAACATCTGCTGATGTCTGGATAAATGTATATACTGTGATCACCAAACTTCCCAGTAAGCACTTCTCTTAATGTTCATAGCCATATATTAATGATACTCTCACTTTGGATAGAGAATCTTCTCTTTTCAGATGGCAGTGACCTTGGGACGACTCAGAAGGTATCATAGTACTGGATAGAAGTGACTGGAGTACTGAGTTACATCTCGATCACACCTTCCAAGGCTCAGGGTGTAATGTGGAAGAGATGGCAGAAAGAATGTAAGAGCCAAAGGAAGGGTAAGACTCCTTACATCGTGCTCCCTCTAGACATAAAATGGCCTTGATATCCATGACCTCATACTGCCTGACACTACCTAAACAAGACCATCATAAGAGGAGGAAAAGATGATGACATCAAAATAAAAGAGAGACTGATTGAGAAGGGGAAGGGCTATGATGGAGAATGGAATTTCAAAGGGGAAAGTGGGGGGAGGAAGGGTATTACCATGGGATATTTTTTATAATCATGGAATGTTAATAAAAAGTGAGAGAGAAAAAAAAAAAAAGCCAAGCCAGCACTTAGGGAAGCTGAAGTAGGAGGATCACAATGAGTTGAGGTTACAGAGTAAATTCCAGGTCAGCCTGGACTCGAGTGAGACCCTGCTTTAATCACCCCCCAAAAAAATTAAAATAAAAAAATTTAAAATGAGTTACTGCACATAGCCAGATATATTTTTAACTCCTCTTTACTTTCTCTGCTTGGAAGAGAATTTTCTCTATAATTACATATAATGGCATCTGGACATCAATGTTGAGAAGGGACTAGTTGGAAAGAAGAAAGAGTTCAGTGATAGGGTGACAGGAGAGGAAGAACTAAAGAAGGTAATGGGAGGTGATTATAATTAAAATATATACATGTATGAAAATTTTCAATTTTTTTAAAAGTAGAAATGAAATGCTGGGTAGAGTACTTGTCTAGCATGCACAAATGCTTGGGACTAATCCCTAACACTGCAGAAAAATAAAAATGAATCAGAACAGTGAAAGCATGAGGAAATCCATCATTTATACATCTGGACCTATGAACTGGCAAAACCCACACATGCATCCTTTTGCGTCACTGAAAGTCCAAATTCCATCAGCTCTACAGATTCTTCCATGGCTAATGAGATCTCACGGCTTTTTTAGGGAGTGGGATAATAAAACTAACTCTGAGACACTGATAGGATTGTGTTTTCAAGGTGTTGCAAAATGTTTCATGTGTCCCGTCAATGATTGCTACAAAGGGGGTTCTTAGACAAGTTAATATTTATAATGCCCCAAACTCAAGAAAGAAGGATAAAGAAGCAGTCTGTTCAAAGTCTCTGGTTTTAAAACTGACCTGGTTTACCATTAGTGCCCACACAATGCCACCGCCACCACCTTCCTGAGTCCAGGAATATTACAAAGTAATAAGCATTAAATGTTTAGTCATTTCCTGCATCACGGTATCATAACTGTCTCTTATTAACATATCTAACTGAGTTATAGTTCAAACAGCTGGTTTCCATACCAGCAGCTGTTTGGCTTAGCGTCTTTTCTGCAGAGGGACCATGGGGAGCCTGTCAGAAAACCTCATGTTAATATGCCAGCCTGTTTTCTGGGGAGATCCAGCTGAGAGCAGTGTGGACTCGGTATTGCTGATAATTTACTTGAGTGTATGATCTGTAAAATTTGTGCAGATAAAATTTTCTGAAAGAAGTCACATCCCCAGAACTTCAGAAAAACGTGTTTGTACGTTGGAGAGCATGTCATGATCTTATGAGCATGCTGAGGGCTACTCTGTCTTGGTGCACAATCTTATACACAATAGGCTTTTGCTCTGTGCATATGGAAGTCATATGGACAGGAATATAATAACCTAAGCCTCAAAGACAACAATAATTACAGCATAATTTTTTCCTCTTGACAGAGAAGCCACAGAGTATCAAGTAGAAAGTTTCAGTAGCTAGGTGACCAGCAAAGAAGCAGATACAGAGAGAAGGCAGGTATAAAATTATCTTGTTAAAATAGTCTTCAAAATTAGAGGCATTTCTTAACACGTAACAAGAGTATATATGGTCAAAGGCCATAGAATTTTATTCAAAATAACTTGGTTCTATAAAAGTAAGTTGAGTGTATGGTTAACTTTTAGGAGGTTTGTCTCATTAAAAGACAGTGAGGCCAAGCGGGGTGTGGTGGCACAGGTTTTTAATCCCAGACTCTGGAGGCTGAAGTAGGAGGATCAGAGTGAGTTCCAGGTCAGTGTGGGCAAAAGTGAGACCCTGACTCAAAATAAAACAAACAAACCAAAAACACAGTAGGACTGAAGATGTGGCTCAGTGAATAGAGTGCCTGCTCAGCACACACAAAGCCCCAGGTTCAGCCCCAGCACCCCATAAACTGGGCGTAGCATGTGTACCTGTAATTCCACCATTTAGTTGGTGTAGGCAGGAGGATCAGAAGTCCATTGAGGCCCAAACCACAAAAAGTCTAAAGGCTTTCACACTAAGAATAGCTATAATTTTTTAAATATGCATTTATTATTTATATATTATCTAGAAAATTCCATAGCTAAAATAGCTTTTGAAGTAGAAAGACCATACATTTATGTTGTTTCAAACCACCCTTGTAAGCTTTATTTCCTATTGTATTGCTTAGCTGGGTTTCTTCCCCATTTTTATTTGCACAGCTGTGTATGTACACATGTGTTTGTACACACACATATGTGTGTGTGTCAGGGTCTCTTATTACTGCAAATGAATACCAGACACTTGTGCCACTTTTTGCTTTTGCCGTTATGTGGGTGGGTGCTGTGAAATCGAACCTGGGTCATCAGGCTTTGCAAGCCAGTGCCTTTAACCACTGAACCATCTCCCCAGTCCCTACTTTAGTTCTTGCTACATGTTTATTTCATGCTTCGGAAATAGGCAAAAAGAAACCATGCACAATTTACTGTCTGCTTCAGCTTTGAATGCTTAGCCTGTGTCTGGATTTGGAGTCTATTACATTGTATCTTATAAATTGCTACTTTAAAAAAATCAAATTTTGGCAATTGTGAGGTGGCTAGTGGCCACCACATCAATATTTCTTCTTTGACATCCCTGTGATACTAACTTTGGTCCTTCTCAACTGGCCATGGGGCTGTTCCAGGGTAAAAGTTTTATTCTCAGGCTGGGAAGATTGCTCGATGGATAAGGTGCTTCCTTGAAAAGACTGGTTCAGGTTCAATTCCACAGTATCCATGCAAAGCCAGACGAAAAAAGTGGTGCACACATCTGGAGTTCATTTGCAGTGGAAAGGCCCTGTGTGCATGTGCTCTTGCGCATGCGCACTCTCTCTCCCTCCCTCCCTTTTACTCACTCTCAAATAAAAATAAATTTTAAAACTTTTCAAGAAGTTATTCTCAGGTAATAAGGTAATAGACAATGATAGAAAACAGTTAATAGATTGAAATAGATGATGGCAGATAATAGATCTGTTTGTTTTGTTTGTTTTTGAGGCAGGGTCTCATTCTAGCCTAGGTTGACCTGGAACTCTTATATTCCAGGCTGGCCTCAAACTCACATCAATCCTCCAACTTCCTTCTGAGTGCTAGGATTAAAGGTGTATGTCATCATGCCTGGCTAGATCTGTGGATGTTTTGTGGGGAGTAGGAAGGTTAGGCAATGACAAATAATAGATAATAAAGAATAAGTAGAATTTCTGCTCTAAGCACTGCACATCTATAGAAGAACCTTTTATTCTGTCTAATCTTTTGGAAGCAACAATAACCATTCTCACTTTTTCAAAATATATACTATGACATTCTTTTTAGCATTCTTTTTAGCTGGTCCAAATTAGGAGTTTTGAAGGCCTACACTTCTTTTCTGTTATGGACTAACCATGGAAACAATACATGAACAGTACTGAACATTTAACAAGCACCTGTCACAAATTTTCACATTTTCTTTTTTCTTCAAAACTAGTATTATAGACCTGGGGAGATGGCACACAGTAGTGTAAAGTGCTTGTTCCACAAGCCTGCCAAACGGAGCCAGATTCCTAGCATCCACGTAAAGCCAGACACAAGGACTGGAGAGATGGCTCAGTGATTAAAGGTGTATGTTGGCCAAGGTTCAATTCCCCAATACCCACACAAAGCCGGATGCACAAAGTGGTGCATACATCTGGAGATCATTTGCAGTAGCAGGAGGCTCTGGTGCGCCCATACTCTCTCTGAAATAAATAAATGAAAACATCTTTTTTTCTCTCTCAAATGAATAAATAAATAAATAAATGTATCTTTTTTAAAAAGACCCCCCCACACACACACACACATGAACACATGCATGGCCAGACACAAAGTAGTGCACATGTCTGTAATCCTGATGTTTGTTCGTCAACAGGATGTGGAGTCAGTACAATCCCAAAGCTCATAGGCCAGCTAGCCTGGCTTTCCCAGTGGAAACAACAGGAGAGACTTTATCTCTATCTGGAAGAAGAGATCCAATACCTCAAAGTTGTCCTCTGATCTCCACATGCACTCCATGACACATGTACATCCATACACCCATATACACACAATATATACAAGTATATAAAACTAGTATTATAATCTGTTTTACAGTCAAAATTTTTAGCAAAGCAAGACAGTTAAAAATCTGTCAATCTACATGGTATATTGTACTTGTATGGTATTTTGTTAAATGGAAACAATGCTGACAAGAGAACTTGAATCCTTGTATCAAATAAACATAGCTTTCCATAGAGATCCCAGAAATCTCCATTGATGTGGATTGGTGACAAGTTGTACCTTAAACCTCAATTTTTGAACCTGATTTTAGTGCTGGAGAGCTAGCTTAGCAGTTAAGGCACTTACGTGCTAAGCCTAAGGACCCAGATTCAATTCCCTAGAACCCATGTAAGCCAGATATACATGTGGCACATGCATCTAGAGCTCATTTGCAGTGGCTAAAGGTCCGGGGGTGGGGGGCATTCTCTTTATCTGCCCCCCCATAAATAAATAAGAAAGATTTTTTTAATGTTTAAAAATCTGATTTTAGGACACAGTGATATGACTTCAGGACTCAATGAACTTCTTATATCTCCTTATGTTTTTTAATTTTATTTTTAAAATTTTTATTTGTGAGGAGAGAGCAAATATGAATATTGGCATGCCAGGGCCTCTTGCCATGCAAACAACCTCCCAGACACATGCGTTACTTTGTGCATCTGACTTTATGTGGGTTCTGGGGAATTGAAGCCAGGCTGGCAGGCTTTGCAAACAAGTACCTTTAGCCACTGAGCCATTTCCCCAGCCTATATCTCCTCATCTTCACCTATAAAACAATACAAAATCATCCAGTTCCTAAAAGCCTGGAGATTTCCACTGAAGTGTGACCTGAAGACAGAACCACACAAAGTACTAAAATCTATTTTAGAACTAGGAAGAACCAGTCTTTGGTTGTTCTGCTTTTATAACAGTTGCTATATCTCATATGTAAGTTTGTGGTACCAGATGGGCAGGAAAAAACTCCATAGAAAACATTTTGATAGTGCTATAGTTTACCCCTGGCAAAACTCATGTTAAGGCTTGATTCTTAACAGAATGGTGTTGAGAAGTGGTGGGACCTTAGAGAGGTCGTTATACTGTGGCAGGCTCCACCCTCAGGAAAGAATGGATGTAGTTTTCATGAGAATAAGTTGTTATAGAGCAAGCCTGGCACCTCCCAGACCTCTTGCTTGAGCATTTGCTCCTTCTCCACACACCTGTTTCCTCCTTTGGCTTTTCTGCCACTGATGGAGGAGCACAGGTCCTCCCACAAGTCAAGCACATGCTGGTGCCATGCTCTTAGACTTCTGCTACCATGAGCCAACATAAACCTCTTTTTCTTTCTTTCTCTCTCTTTCTCTCCCTCTCTCTCTCTTTCTGCCAAAGTGAGCACATAAAACTCTTTTTCTTTAAATGTCACCTAGCCTCAGGGATCTTGTTATAGTCATAACAAAAGGATTGGGCTAGAGAGATGGCTTAGTGGTTAAAGGTACTTGCTTATAAAGCCAGCCTGGGGTCAATTCCCCAGTATTCACATAAAGCCAAATGCACAAAGTGGCACATGCTTCTGGAGATCATTTGCAGAGGCAGGGGGCTCTGACATGTCCATTCTCTTTCTCTGTGTGTCAAATAACTATTTCTTTTTAACAACAACAACGAAAAAAAAAAAGGAATGTGGGCTGGAAAGATGGCTCAGGAGGTAAGGCACTTGCTTGCAAAGCCAGAAGATGGGGGATTAATTCCCTAGGACTCATGTAAAGCCAAATGCATAAAGTGACACATGCATCTGGAGTTTGTTTGCAGTGTGGCAAGTGGCCCTGATGTACCCATTCCCTCTTCCTCTCTCCCTTTCTCTTCTTGCAAATTAATAAATAAAATAATTTTTAAAAGAGGGCTATAGGAAGCTGGGCATGGTGGCACATGCCTTTAGTCCCAGGCAGAGGTAGGAGGATTGCTGTGAGTTAGAGGTCACCCTGAGACTACATAGTGAATTCCAGGTCAACCTGGGATAGAGCAAGACCCTACCTCATAAAACCAAAAAAAATAAAAATAAAAAGAGGACTATGGGGGACTGGAGAGATTGCTTAGTGGTTAAGTGGATTACAAAGTCCAACAGCCTGGGTTTGATTTCCCAGTACCCATATAAAGACAGATACACACGATGACACATGCGTCTGGAGTTCATTTGCAGTGGCAAGAGACCCTGGCATACCCATTCTCTTTCTCTTGCCTTGCAAATAAGTAAAATAAAAATATTTTTAATAAAGGACTATGACGGGTAGATATCAGCTTTATAGATTTATAGATTCTTTTCCTAACCTGTACTCTTCAACAAAAACAATAAAAAAATCTTTTGACTAGAAGATGCATTTGAAAGGCATACCAACACTTTGTAATGTATGCCCATCCTCCTATACATTCTATATGACAAAGACAAGGAAAGGAAACCAGATGGGATTACTGCCACTCTCTGAAGAACAAACATTCATGGTGCTCCTTGCTACAAAACCTAGTCAGCCCCATTGAAATGATGGAGCTTTCTGAGGACACATGTCGATAGTACCACAAGACAGTATTGTCTTCATTCGTCATGATACAGAATGATCTGAAGAAAAGAGCTGATTTTTTAAGTGATAGAAAAAGACATCTTTGAAGACAGTTGAATCTGGGTTGGCAAGGCAAAAAGTCAAACAGCAGATCAAAACAAGAGAAGAAAACTGTGACGGAAATAAAAGTGGTGCTATGTTCGTCTAATTTAAACAGCTAAGTCTGTGTGAATGAATTAAAGAATTTTCTGTGAAAGCTTCTGGTAATTTCTCACCAGTGTTAGATAGACTAAATAATTTTAAACAAACAATCTGGAGAGGTTGGATTAAGGTCCTAATTGTTATGATACTATTAGTAAGCAGATGGTGACTAAAACTAAAATCACAAAACAATCATAGATACTGATGAGTCCACCGATCCAGCTAGTATTGGCTTGTTCTTCCTGTATCTCCATCTCATAGCTCCGCCCATCTATTGCCCCGCTATCTCAGAGCTTCTGCTTTCAACAAGGACCATGGCACTGTGGCCAAACAAGAACATCTGAAGAGAGAAGAGTCAAGGATAAAATCCCATTGCTGAGATGCTAGGGTCATAAGCATTATTTACATGCATGACTACACTGTCTACCAAGGTGCTTTACATGGAAACATTCTATGAACGCAATTTAAACATTTTCCTCCCAACTTGACAACTCACTTTTCTTCAGATTAGGTAGTTCAAGACAGAACATGATTGATTTGGGGGCGGGGGGAAGCTTACCAATGAGGAAACAGGCTTCTGGGTACCCAAGAAACAACTTATCCTACAAATAAGTTAGAACAGGGCTGGAGAGATGGCTTAGTTGTTAAGCACTTGCCTGTGAAGCCTAAGGACCCTGGTTCAAGGCTTGATTCTCCAGGCCCCACATAAGTCAGATGTACAAGGTGACACATGTATCTAGGGTTTGTTTGCAATGGCTGGAAGCCCTGGTTCCCCCATTCTCTCTTTGCCTCTTTCTGTCTCTGTCGCTCTCAAATAAATACTAAAAAAACAAGTTGGAACAATGGCTCCAGCTGGGAAAGAACAGAGTGGAGACAGCAGTTGCCTAGAGCAGTTAAATTACTGAAGGCTTTTCCCAGTAGCTTCTGCGGGAGCAAAACCCAACCCTGGAATTTAGATACTACCCACTTTGTCCAGGGTCAAATGTTTAAGGCAGCTGTGTACTCATTGGAGAAGCAGCCAGCCAGCCACTCCACTGGACTCAGAGGGTGGATGACAGGTGTTTAAAATGTGACCAATCAAAGATGGTTATGGTGGCTCTTGCCTATAATTCTAGTATTTGGAAGGCCGAACCAGGAAGATTGCTATGAGTTTAAGGCCAGCCTGGGCTACATAGCATAGTGAGTTCCAGGGTATCCTGAGCTACACTATGAGAGCTGATCTCGAAAAAAAAAAAAAAAAACAGGTGAGTTCAGGGTGCAACTTAATGCTTTCATATGCAGGCCCACTGGTGTCCACAACAACGGTTATGAGCAGGAGTGATAATAAGTCAATGATGATCACCAGGTAGCAATGACTCCTACCAACACCCAGCTGCTGGGAGGTTGACCCTCCCCATCCATGTACAACCCAGTTGGGCTATTGGATGGATCTATGTGAAAGATCATGTTTCCTTCCATATTTTTTTCTTTCCTCAAACTCACTCAATCGTATTTTACTGTTAAACAGAGTATGTATTTGTATAAACTGCTTCAAATACCTGGATGGGAGGTTATTAACATAAAAATACACAAAATAAAGTATAAGAAGGTTGCCATTCAGATGGTGAGAGCTCAGAGGCCTCTTGGCTAAGTAGAGATGCTCTGCATGTGAGTGGTTGATCCTGAACACTGTGTGGATAGCCCTTCGGGCTGCAAGGCTCTCCAATTACCAACAAAGGTAGTCTGAAGAAGAGGGATTGTGGGCCAGCTGTAATTTTCAAACACACCCACAAGGAGCAGGCCCATTTCCTTTGTTAACCACCCTTCTTCCGGCTTTTTGTTCTTCCCTTCACTTAAAGCCCAGCAGGGCTGGAAACTTCCTGACATGGGTTTCACCAAACTCTACTTCACACTGATCTTGCTTGGTCTTTTTTATGTTTTATTACACTTGGGACATCATTATAAAAGAGACAGTAGATTCCAGGATTGACATGGTCCTGGATAAATCCAGCATACATTGTGGGTGTTCTGAATGCCACCCAGAATCCCTGGGCTGCAGGTTTTTTCTCTTCCTTCTTCCAAAAGGGTAGATCCACCTATTACCAGAAGACTGGAGATCTAAGGAGGTTGCTTAAGGGGCAGTGTGTGTGTGTGGGGGGGGGGGTTGGGGTTGTTCAATGGCTCCCTGATCCTCAAACTGAGGAGCCTTACTTACATGTTGAGAACAGGGCCTTACAATTCACCAGCTGCATCTACAATGCTCTTTCCATCCTCAGAGCAACCCCAAAGATAGGCAGGGCAGTTGTTAATTAACAGTCAGGAATTGGAAGCTCAGAGATTCAACAATGGGTTTAAGATCTCAGCAAGTTAAGCAGAGCACCTGAGACAGAGCCCACATCATTGGACTCTGGAGATTTTTTTGGCATGTGTATGTGTTAGTAGTATGCATGTGTGTGTGGATGCATGTAGATGCATGTGTGTGCACATGTGTGCATCAGCCAGAGAGTGATGTTTGGTGTCTTCAATTACTCTCTACCTTATACTTTAAAAATATATTTTTTATTCACTTATTTGCAAGCACAGGGATAGACAGAGGGAGGGAAGGATGGAATGTGGGAGAGAGAGAACAAATGAGAACACACACACACCAGGGCCTCTTGCTACTGCAAATGAATTCCAGATGCAAGCACCACTCTGGCTTTACATGGGTATTGGGGAATTGAAACTGGGTCATCAGGTTTTGTAAGCAAGTGCCTTTAACTGCTGAGCCGTCTCTCCCGCCCTCTACCTTGTAAGTTTGAGACAGGGTCTCTCACTGAATTTGTAGCTTATCGATTCAGCTAGACTAGCCAGCCCATCAGTAATCCTGGGGGATTCTCTTGTCTCCACCTCCCCAGCACTAAGATGACAGGTATGTGTCACCATCTCTGGCTTTTTGCAGGTACTAGGTATCCTAACCCAGGTCCTTGTGTTTGCATGGAAAGCATTTTGCCCACTAATCTGTCTCCATTGTCCCTGGAGATCTGTTTTAAGTGCAGCTTTAGCATAACATGGTTCTTTGGGATTCTCCTCCCTCTCTCCCAATCTTCCCTACCATCCTTGTGCCTAAGTGAATATCTGGGAGGACACAAGGATGAATCCATTCTGACTCCCATACATTCACATTTGATCTTATCAAATTCCATGTGGTCTCCCTTGAGAGACCCAGATGACTAACAGCTGAGAGAGGGGTCACAGTTAGGGCCTAGGAAGGGTTGAGCCAGCACTCCCTTCCTTTGAGCGGGGCGCTTAGCAATGCTGCTACCCAGGTGGTGCTACACCGAAGCATATGCTGAACCTTTTAATAAAGGCCATGGTCTTATTTAAAAACAAAACATCCAAATTTCTATTATGAGTTTCCCAAGTCCCTGTTAAATAAAAATGCAGTATTTTCCTCACTTTTCTTCCTAGGCTGACATTTTAAAATACCAATTGCCTATTTCACTTCATACCTTTAGAAAAAAAAAATTAATGTAACAGAAAGAACATTTGGAATTCCAGAAAATCAGGTCCTTGAACCTGCTCAGTTGAACTGTGTGACTTTGGGCAAGTTACTTAACCTCTCAAGACCCACTTCTGCACAAGAAGTCTAGGGGTTCTACTAAGCTCTAAGATCTCTTCTAATGCTCAAATTATGTGATTCATTTCTAAGTCCGTATTTGTTTAATGCTTGTGATTTATCTTCTTGGATTTTAATTCATTCTGGTAAGCCTCATTTAATAACCAGCTGACAGCATTCATATTATGTGTGTTCTATGACTATTAGCGACAGGATCCCATCTCTGCTGATTTTCTTTCTTCTCTGATGCAATCTTAATTTCATCATACTCTGATGGACTGCAGATATCAGCACAAGTACTTATCACTGGCATCAAGTTAGGATGGCAAAAGCTAACTGCCTTAAACAATGGAAAAGCCTGACTGACTCATATCTAAAAGTTACCAGTCATGCCCACTTGGGAGAGGTTAATTTGGGGTTCTTTATCAGTTTCTCTATGATTTTGTTGACACTACCAATTTGTGTTTAAACTTTTGTACTGGAACAAAAAGCAGAAGGTTTCGCTGGGTGTGGTGGCACACTCCTTTAGTCCCAGCACTCGGGAGGCAGAGGTAGGAGAATTGCTATGAGTTCAAGGCCACCCTGAGAATACATACTTAATTCCAGGTCAGCCTGGCCCAGAGTGAGACCCTACCTCAAATTAAAAAAAAAAAAAAAGTAGCAAAAGTAAAAGGTTTTAGTTCCTCCTACCCATGCTCAATGGGAGGTATGGAAAGAATACTAATTTCTTGGTTTAGGGGCCAGGAAATTTTCCTCAGAACCCTAAATAAACTCCTTTTTATTTCATTGGCCTTAGCCAATGAGGTGGACCCATACCATTCCTACATCAATTACTGCATCGGAAAGAATTCTATACCTCAAAAGCACATGGCTGGGGAGGTCATAAGCCCCAGCAGGGAAACTACTACTGTTGTCTGGCTAAATACATATATTATGCCTACCAAAATGTCCTCTAAATACTTATGTTTATGCCCATATATTAATGCTACTCTCATTTTAAGTTAAAGAGGAATCTTTTTTCCTTTTCAAAAATGAAAGAAAGAAAGAAAACAAAACAACAACAGAAAAGAAGGACTGGGCTAGAGGGATGGCTTAGCAGTTAAGGCATTTGCCTGCAAAGCCAAAGGACTCAGGTTTGGTTCCCCAGAACCCATGTTAGCCAGATGCACAAGGGGATGCATGTGTCTGGAGTTCGTTCATTTGCAGTGGCTGGAGGCCCTGGTGCATCCATTCATATTCTCTCTCTGTCTCCCTCTTTCTCTGTCAAATAAATAAATAAATAAATAAATAAACAAACATTAAAAAGAAGTATCTTTAATTTTAAGATGGCAGTGACCAGAGATGATTTAAAAAATCACCATAGTGCTGAGAAGTGTCAGTGGAGTGTTCAGTACTAAGTGAGACATCTGTTCACACCCTCCAAGGCTGAGGGACTATTGCAGAAGAGGTGGCAGAAAGAATGTAAGAGCCAAAGGAAGGGGAAGAGTGCTTACAATGTTGTTTTCCAGACACAAAGTTGCCTTGATATTCATGACCTTACACTGGCTGATGCTACTTACAAAAGACCTGAATAATAGGAGGGGAAAAAATGACGACATCAAAATAGAAAAGAGACTATTTGGGAAGAAGAAGGGATTCAGTGGAGGGGAAATTTGGAATAAGGAAAAGGGATGGTGGTGGGAGGGGATTATGATCATGTTATATTGTCTTTACTTATGGAAGTTGTTAATAAAAAGCTAAAAGAATGCTCCACCTGACCCAATGACTGTCTGAACCAATCACCAGGAAGGACTAGGTCGATGGGACAAGCTTAGATCAATCATTGGGCTGGAGAGATGGCTTAGTGGTTAAGGCGCTTGCCTGTGAAGCCTAAGGACCCATGTTCTACTCTCCAGATCCCACTTTAGCCAGACGCACAAAGGTGAGGCAAGCACAAGGTCACACTAGGTGGCCCAAGTGTCGGAAGCTCAATTCCAATGGCTGAGGCCCTGGAACACCAATTTGCTCTTTCTCTCCCTGTCTCTGTCTCTCTAAATAAAAATAAAAATAAAAATAAATCCACCCTTGAAGGAGATAGACACAGAAGACACTCAACTCCTACCAAATCAGAGATCCAGAAACACAGAGGCTCCCAAGAGCCCACCACTGAAATAGACCTAAAACGAACCCAACATGGCTCAGGGAAATTCGTGGAAGAGGGGGTGGAAAGATTGTTAGAGCCACAAGTTGGAACATTGCACACAGAGACATTGCCTCTTCCTCATAACTGATGGCTTCCCCCACAATGCATGACCCACAATCCACATGGGGATAACTGGCATCGCCATCGAGGAGGGTCCCTTTGGAGGGGCCGGGGGACAGGGGTAAGGGTAAAGATGGTACCAACATGTACTTTTCACACACTGAGTATGTACATAACTAATAAAAAATATCCACCCTTCATACAGATGGTACAGATGTCCAAATTGTCAGCTACATAGCTATTTCAAAATGGTGGAGGAGAAAACGTTGGGGAGGTCACCTGGTTGGTCAACTGTATCTTGTTCTAAGAACACGGGGGTAGAAATTGTCTTTTGCAGTCCTGTGCATGCCAGGTATGTAGTCAATGTTAAGGTTAATGGAATGGAATCAAATTTTAGGTAGTGGTAAAGACAGAAAACCCAAACAAAAATGAAAGTTCTCTTTTCATCTTCCTCTCAGTCCTATTCTTGTCACGGGTGCTGTGCCTGCTCCCTAACTTTCCCCCACTATTTATATTTTACCCCTCTTATTTTTAGCCTTAAGTTTTACTTAGTCTGTAGATAACCAAATATTTCTTGAATAATAAGTCTCTGAATATGCATATTCTCTAAATATGAATATAAGCCTACTTGCAAATCTAGCACTTACATTTAGAGTGTTGTTGGCAGGACTCTGAAAATCAATTTTTTTAATGGAAAAAATGTACTACAGCAGAAGGCTTTGTTTTCCATAAAGCAGAACCAACTCTTTTGATGTCAGTGATTTTTATATTTCCACAAGTACTTACATGCTTATAAAATAAAAAAAGTCAAATCAAACTTTACTGATGATATAGTGCCCTACCACTAAAAATTGAACTCAGAACTGAGGAGTTCACCTCCAAAAAGAGAAGGGTGTGAAAAATGGGATACACTGTTCTAAAATTTTGACATCATTGACAACCAAAGCTAGGCTCCTGGGTCCAGCAGCCCCTCTTGTCCCACCCCCAGTCCCTTATTGTTACACAAGCTACCAGAGCACTGGTGACATTTATAAGCAACAAAAAATAGGAAAGTCCTTATGTGGGTTTGGTAGCAGCCTGTGGATATCAAGCCAAATCAGGGAGATGTGGACACCAAGCCAATTCACAACACGGTAATCTTTGCACAAGCTGAGCCTGCGGGCATGGAAGGCTGTGCACCTTGGGTGGAGTATCTTGAAGGCAGGAGCTCACAGCTTCTCGAAAGATTTCCTGATGAAATGATCATGAACCAAACTACTCGTAAATGTGATCTGAACTGATAAGCACGAGGCAAGCAACTCGTGGTCTATGAGGACATACACGAGTCACTCAACTCGTGATTATCATATGTTGGTAATTACAAACATTCTTTCAATTCAGCTCTAGATCCCCATAGTTTTCTATTAATGAATCTTAAATAAAAGCTGCGAGTAGAGTCAGTATAGGGTTCTGTGCAGGGAATCCCCTGACCCTCCTTTAAATCATATTTTGTGTGTTGTGGGTTCATTTCACGTTTGTCCAAACACCACTGAATGGTATAAACAAAGTGGGGTCCGGAACAGGGACATCATAACTGCAGGAGGTACAACAAGCCATGGAAACTGAGACATAAGAAAATAAAGAAAAGGGGAGCTCTGCAACGGAACCATAAGTAACAGGGTATTCTGCCCGTCCTTAGGAAGTAATTAAGTCAGGGTAACAGGGAGCAGCTGCCATTCACAGGTCAGAAAGGACATATTAAGGTGCTTCTGAACTTGTCAAAATCCTTGGGGGCTCAAATCTCAGAGGAACAGCTCTTGAAGCTGTTGCAGAAAGTAGCTGAGATTAATCTTTGGCTTGGTAGCAACCCTCTTCCAAAACATGACTATCTACTCAGAGGACGCAAGACACGGAGCTCCACATTTTAACAATGAAGTTCATTCCTCTATGAGCCTCTCCAAGCACATTCACTATGTCAAGTTCAGTGTTGTAAAATATGGTCCCCGAGCTTAAGGAAATGTGGGTGATGTGGGTAACGAAACTGTTGGACTCCCCAAAACTGAAGTTGATGGACACTGCAAGGGTAGGTAAGAGGGGCCACATGAATGATGTCCTCTGAAGCTGTCAAATGTGGCAGCCCGTAGCCAAGGAAGGCTGCCCAGGAGAAGGGATAGCTTAGCAAGCTCTGAAGGGAGGAAAGGACGAGAGTTTGGGTAATTCACACCAGGTTAGGAGGCTACAGGAGTCTGTATGACTCCAAAAGCACAGCACAACCCTTAGGTGAACTGTACTAACACACTCCCTGGTGAGCAGGAAGAAAGGAGTGGTCAAATGTTAGATGCTGTGTGGGCTGCTCAGATCCCTATGGGCCTTGGGCCCTTTGGCTACATCTTGTACTTCATCAGCTATTATTTTCCTGGGTTCCTATACCTGGTGACGGCTAGAGGACGTGAGGGGCTCAAATTCAGGGCATGTCTTAAGATGTCTCAAGACAGATAGATGGTCACTGTGAAGAAAACAAACAGTGAACTTTGTTAAAGCTACTCCTTCCCTGCCTTTTAAAGCTTCAATCAGCATTCGGCAGCCTACACTGCCTAGAAAATGAAATAAAATGCTTTATTAAAGAGCACAGTAATTCAGTTTGCCACAAATGTGAACTTTGAAAAATTCACTATCACAATGCAAGAACCCAATTCAGCATAGGTGATGTATGCATGCAAGAATCCAACAAATGGGATGATGCTCAGTGCTTGGTGAGGGGTGGCCTGAATAACCTGAAGACAACAGATATGAAATGAGGTTGTGAACATCATGACCTTTTAGAAATGTGTTATTTAGATTGTTTTGGGGAGCCAAACATCACGATGTTATCATATCATTAGAGAATCTGGACTCAGATTAAACATAATTGCTGGTTATTGACATTTTTGTGACATGTCACAATCTTGCTTATAGATCTTGAGTTTTGAAAATGGGACTGCTACAGCTTGGCTCTTAAAATGCATGCTTAACAAGATAAATTAGGGACTATAGGGTCATTTTTGGAACCATTCATGAGGTAAGAGCTGATAGTTCAAGAAGTGTCCCTGAAGAAAAGACTATTGTTTAATGGGACACATTTTAGTCCTGGATCCGGCCTTTGTGTTTATTAGGATTCCCATGGGATTCACTGATGGTTGTGTTTTAGGCTGGTAGTGTCAGAGTTATGTCCTTTGGGCTCTAAAGTGTACATTTTGGTTTTTAATTGTTTGACCTTTTAAAGCTGTGACTCTGAAGAAGACCATCTGAAACCTCCTGTCTGCCCACTGCAGAAGCTGGCTGCTCTGTCCAATGGCTTCACCACAAACGGCAGCCCCAGGCAAACTCCTCTAAGTTCAATCAAGTGTTCTGTCAGGGCTGCGGCTGGGGAGATGGCTCAGTGGGTAAGAGTGCTTGCTGTGTGAGCATAAGGACTTGGGTTTGATTCCTAGCACCCATGTAAGAAGCTAGATGTTAACCTCAGCCCAGAGAGAGGCAGAACTGAAAAATGGGTAATCTAGTTTCAGGGAGAGTCTATCTCAAGGAAACATAACAGCAATACAGGAGGACAACTGATACTCACATGTTCCTCTGACCTCCATACACATGCTCACAGGGCATGCGCATCTGCGCATATGCATGCATCACACACACACACACACACAGAGTTTCATTAGTCCCCACAGGAACTGCAGGGGTTTTCAGGATGAACTTGAGTTCCTCATTTGACCAGCTTTTACCTTTTCCAAAAAGGAGCTGCTTTAAAGCTTTATGACTTGCAAGATGAGCTTCTTCAGGCAGACAAATGCATTTTGCCTGCATTCTTTCAGCACATTCATTGTGGATATGCAGATAAACATGAACTTCTACTTATCAGTAAGTATAAACTCCACCATTATCATTCCCATTACCTTTTTTACTCTTAAATTTATTTTTTATTGGCAAATTCCATAATTGTAGACAATAACACATGGTAATTCCCTCCCTCCCCTGATTTTCCCCTTTGAAACTCCACTCTCCATCATACCCCTTCCGCTTCTCAATCAGTCTCTCTTTTATTTTAATGTCATCTTTTCCTCCTATTATGATGGTCTTATGTAGGTAGTGTCAGTCATTGCGAGGTCAAGGATATCCAGGCCATTTTGTGTCTGAAGGAGCACGTTGTAAGGAGTCCTACCCTTCCTTTGGCTCTTATATTCTTTCTGCCACCTCTTCCGCAATGGACCCTGAGCCTTGCAAGGTGTGATTGAGATATCTCAGTGCTGAGCACTCATCTGTCACTTCTTCTCAGCACCATGGTGCCTTCTGAGAGTCATCCCAAGGTCGTTGCCATCTGAAGAGAGAATGTTCTCTAACCAAAAGTGAGAGTAGTCTTAATATATGGGTATGAACGTCAAGAGAAGTGCTTACTGGGCAGTTTGGTGATCATAGTACATATGTATGTATAAGCATGTTGAAAAGATTAAAAACGATTCATTATTTTTTCTTTCTTGCATTAATTATATGGGTATGAACATTAAAAGAAGTGCTTACTGGGCAGTTTGGTGAGCACAGTATATACATATAGCCACACACCAGCAGGCATTACACCCCTAGGGCTCATGACTACCCCTGTTGTAGGTCTTCAGTATCAGGCATGTGTTCCCTCCCATGGAGCAGGCCTCTAGTCCAGTTAGAGCACAGTTGGTTCCCCCATAACAGACATGCCACAATTGCACTCATTGGCTCATTTGGCTTCCCATAGGAATTGGACCCAGATCCATGCAGATACAGGGCAAGTGCTCTACCATTGAAGCACAACCCAGCCCACTGTCGTTTTAATTGTGATCTATTACTCCTCTCCTAAGTGTTCTGTTCCCACCACAGTACATAATCAGAGACATGGACTGTTACTTTTATTTTTGTTTTTGTTTTTGTTTTTCGAGGTAGGGTCTCACTCTGGTCCAGGCTGACCTGGAATTAACTATGTAGTCTCAGGGTGGCCTTGAACTCACAGCAATTCTCCTACCTCTGCCTCCTGAGTGCTGGGATTAAAGACATGCGCCACCATGCCCGGCCTGTTACAGTTTTGATAACAAATGCCAACTTCTTTGATAGGTTTGCAAGATGATTTTATTGTTTTAAATTCATGCATGAAATTGTCACCCTTGAAAGGGGTCACATTTGGAAATTTTGTCCTAGCATTAGTTACATCATGATTTAGGTGACAGCATTTTATAAACAGAAAAGATCCTTGTGAGCACTGGGCAGAGGTGAGGAAAACCTTCCAGAGCGCAGCAAACAATTTCTGCTCCTAGAAGAGAAAAAGCTGCTCCTGACATCCTGATGGTCCTCTGAGGACATGCAGTGAAACCAACCAAAAGCGATTTTGCAAATGTGGATTTTGAAACTATTTATTGAAGATTAACATTTGTTGACTGCTCCACATTCTAAGATATAGAAAAACCTAGAAATGAGTGGACATTTTTAGCAGACATTCATCTTATATCTTTTCTATGCAAATAAGCCCCTTTGCAGCTTCCTACAACTGCTATTTTTCTGATACTCAATTAGGAAGTATGACTAGTTATTGAGATTTTATTTAAAATTCTGATTATAATTTTTGTATATCATAGATGCAACCATATGTATGCTAAAACAACTAAGATATTCAAATTCAGCTAGAAAATAATGCAGTCGCATCTGTCTCTTTGGTACCAGGAGCAAAAATCTATTGAGAGGAAATCTATTGAGAGGATAGGTCAGAGCATATCCTTGAAAGTGCATCCATATGTGCCACACATGCCCACATATATACACACACTTCACAGTTCCCTACCAGAGATACAATAACAAAGTACCCCATGAACATTCAAGAAAATTTGCAAGAAACAAAAAAACAATGAATCTATTTTATCTTTTCAACTTGATAAGGGACACAGTCCTGATAAAGTTTAGAACGCCCCCCCCCCCAGAGTCTTGTAGTTACCTTCTGATTGCTTGGATAAAGCAGCTGGCCAAAAGCAGCTCATGGGATGAAAGCTTTTATTTTGGCTTACAGTCTCAAGGGAAAGTTCCGTGATGGCAGGGGAAAGTATGACATGAGCAAAGGCTGGCATCACCTCCAGCACGTGAAAAACAGCAGCAGGAGAACAAGCTGAACTCTGGCAAGGGGTAGTTGTTTATAACACCCCTAAGCCCACCCCCAGCAAGACACCTCCTCCAGCAAGGCTCCACCTCCCAAATTACCATCAGCTGAGGACCAAGCATTCAGAACACATGAGTCTATGGGGGACAGCTGATTCAAACCACCACAGGTCTATATGTTAAAAGCTAGGTCCCCAACCTTTGTTACTATGCTATATGAAGACAGAGGAGCCTTTAAGAGGTGACTGTGGGTATGCTGTTAAAGGGAATTATGGGGCTCTTGTCTCTTCCTCTTTCTCTCTGGAAATGTATTTAAATTTAGCTGTAGAATAATGAATAATGAAGTAAATGGACTTCCTATGCTGTGCACTCCTACCTATGACATACTGCCTTACCACAGAGCATAAAGCAACACGGGTCAAGTGACCACGGACTAAAACCTGCAAAACAGGAAGCCAAAAATCAACCTTCCTTCTTCTGAAAGTGGTTACCTCAGGAATTTTATCATAGAAACAGAAAGCAGACATTATCTTTGTTCCTAGGATTATAAGAGAATGCCTTAGACTGGGCAATTTACAAAAGCATACAAATTTATTTCTTGAGGTTCTAGAGGTGAGGGAGTACAAAAATAAGACACTGGAAGATTTAATATGTAGTGAGGACTTTCTCTGTGCTTCATAGATGGTAGTTAACTGCTGTATCCCTACATACAGAAGGGCAAAAAGGATTAAAGATGTTCCTCAAGTCCTTTTTAAAAATCTTTATTAACAATTTTAATTCACCTATACAGTGCATAATGTCTTTTACTTGAGCTGGTAAGATGGCTCAGCAGTTAGATACTTGCTTGCAAAGCCTGATAGCCTGGGTTCAATTCCCCAGTACTCAAAGCGAGATGCACAAAGTGGTACATGGCTTTGGAGTTAATCTGCAGTGGCAAGAGGCCCTGGTGCGCCCATTCTCCTTCTCAGCTCATAAATAAATCTAAATAAATTAACAATATTTATTATCTTATTTGTCCTTATCCAACAAACATGATGGATTTTTTTTAAGAAATACTTTTCTTTTTTTTTTTCTTTTTTTTTTTTTTTTTTTTTTTTGGTTTTTCCAGGTAGGGTTTCACTCTAGTCTAGGCTGGCCTGGAATTCACTCTGAATTCTCAGGGTGGCCTCGAACTCACGGTGATCCTCCTACCTCTGCCTCCCGAGTGCTGGGATTAAAGGTGTGCACCACCACGCCCGGCAGAAATACATTATTTTAAAAATATTTCTTTCTTTACTTGAACACATGTGTGGGGGAGTATGTATGGAGACAGGCACACCAGGGTCTCTTGCCACTGCAAGACATGCCAGATGCTTGTACTACTTTTGTGTAGGGCCTTATGGGGGTGGCTGGGAAATTGAACCTGGGCTGTCAGACTTTGCAAGCCTTTAACCACTAAGCCATCTCCCCAGACCCATGATGGAATGTTGATGGGCCCAGTATTGTACAGGTCTGTGTAGATAACAGCAGATGCTGTGGGGCCATGAATACAAAAGCAGTCAGTTATGAAGACAGTGGTCTAAAGCACTCCTCCTCACTCCCATGTTCTTACATTCTTCCCCGGCTCTTTCACAACATCCCATATGCCTTGGTGGGTGTGATAAAGATGTTTCATTTAGTGCTGAGCCTTCAATAATCATTTATTTTCAGCACTTTGATGAGTTTTGAATCTCCCCAGTATTCACATTTGCAAAAAGCAGCTTTTGGGGGCCTAGAGAGATGGCTTAGTGGTTAAGGTGCTTGCCTGCAAAGCCTAAGGACCCAGGTTTGATTCCCCAGAACCCATGTAAGCTAGATACACATGGTAGGCACATGCATCTGGAGTTTGTTTGCAGTGGCTAGAGGCCCTGGCACACACATCCTCTCTCTCTCTCCCCCTCTCCCTCTCTCTGTCACAAATAAAAAATAAAACCAAGCAGCTTTTCTGCCCAAAGGTGAGAACAGCACTGATTTATTGGAATAAACAAATATTTAGAGGGCAACTTGATAGGCATGACATATTTATTTAGCCAAACAACCATAGCAACTTCCCCTTGAGGGCCTATGACCCTGCCAACCATAGACTTTTCACTAGGTTTTCAGTATCTGCCATGAATTCCTTCCTGTGGAGCAAGCCTTAAATCAAATCACAGAGCAATTGGTCATTCCCATAGCAGGTATGCCACTACTGCATGGGCACATCTTGCCTGGCTGGCCAGTTGTGTAGCTTGCAGGGTCCATCACTGATTAAGATTGGTGATGACTTTTCTGCACTGGCCCCCGCCCCCGCCCCCGCCCCGGCCCCCGCAGTCTACATAGCACTTCTAAGCATTATGGCAAGAAGGAGAATTCCAGATCAGCTCCAGCTTGATTCCTCAGTGTCCTGCAACCAAAGAATGTGGTGTCTTCCGCAACAGGATCTTACCATCTAGTTCTGGTGGGCAGCCAAGAACCTTGGCAATAGACTCAAGCCCTTTTAAAAGGACCTGTATCTCATTCATAAGAGTGAAGACTGCACGGATGATCTGACATCACAATACTGCCGCATCATGGATTACACTTTGGCATAAATGGTGCGGCGGTGGGGGGACACAGACATTCAGACCATAGCAGTCATGGTTCTGACTCCTTCACAAGAGTAAACTTGTGGTTCTTCACCTTCTGTGCAGGATACTATCACTGCTCAAGCATTTTTTACTGAATCAGGGATTCTACGTATATTACTGTCCTAAAGCTGCTATAATAAAGTACTGAAAACGGTGTGGCTCAAATAACAGAAATTCATTGCCTCACATTTTTTGGAGGCTAGAAGTTCAAGATCAAGGTATTACTGTGGTTGGATCCTCCTGAGAACTGGGACAGAATATGTCCTCAGCCTTCTGGAAGCTTTTGGCCCTTGCTGGCAATCTTTGGCATTCCTTGGCATGAGGACCATGTGTCGTACTGATTGCTCTTCATCTCCATGTGGCACTCCTGTGTACACATCTCCTCTTTATAACGACACGATTCATGATTGTTTGGGCATAACAATCATCTCACTTTAACTTAATTGCATCTGCAATGACCCTACCTCTGAATAACTTCATTTTCCAAGGTACTAGGGGCTAGGCCTTGAACATGTGAATTTGGGGGAGACACAATTCAAACTATACTAGTGAGAAAAAGTAACCTTAGTGACCAGTTTTCCTGAAGAATGTGACATAAATCTATGTAGTAAAAGTCCATTCATCAAAACTCAGATATTGCAGGACATGGTAGCACACGCCTTTAGTCCCAGCACTTGCGAAGCAGAGATAGGAGGATTGCTGTGTTTGAGGCCACTTGAGACTACATAGTGAATTCTAGGTTAGCCTTGGCTAGAAGGAAAGTCTACCTTGAAAAAATTAAAAAAAAAACAAACCTTAGGTCTTGGTTCAAACGCCAACCAAGCACCTGCATGGAATAGGCATTTACTAGTCACAGAATTCATTAGAATTCCCAAGGGTTATGACTTTTTGCTTTGTTTTTGGTTTTTCAAGGTAGGGTCTTCCTCTACCCCAGGCTGACCTGAGGCTGGCCTCGAACTCACAGCGATCCTCCTACCTCTGACTCCCAAATGCTGGGATTAAAGGTGTGTGCCACCACACCTGGCTCCAAGTGCTATGAGTTTTGAATCATTCTAAAGAAGTCAAAGTACCTCCTTTATGCATCTGATTAGTATGATCTGCTATCACTCACTAAATGAAATGAATTATTAATGGTTGAGGATGCAAAAACTATAAGGTCCATCTCATGGGCCCAGGCTGATGGCTCAGCTACTGCGCAAATGTGAGGACCAGAACTGGCATCTCTAGCACCTATGAGGCAGGCCAGCAAGCATACTGAGGCTTGGTAATCTGCCTGTGACCACCCAGTGCTCATGATGCCCAATTAGGAAGTCACTGGGGGAAGCTAACAAGTTAGTCTAGCTGAACTGGTAAGCTACAGGCTCAGTGAGAAACCCTGTCTCAAAAAAAAAAAAAAAAATATGGTGGATGGGCTGGAGAGATGGCTTAGCAGTTAAGGTGCTTGCTGCAAAGCCAAAGGATCCAGACTTGATTCCCCAGGACTCACGTAAGCCAGATGCACAAGGGGGCGCATGCATCGGGAGTTCGTTTGCAATGGCTAGAGACCCTGGTGCACCCATTCTCTGTCCTCCCCCCCTCTTTCTCTCCTTGCAAATAAATGAATAAATCAAAATATGGTGGAGAGTAATGACTGAAGAAACCCAATACCAATCTCTTTAACATGGTATAAATGGTGGATTTTATGTCATGTGAATTGTACCTTAATTAAACAATTTTTAAAATATATATATATTTTAAAATATCCTGAAGAAGGGAAAAAAATAACTAGGGTAAGAAAAAAAGAAGTATTTCACTTCACCCCACTCTCATTTGTTTTGTACCAAATGAATTTGTAAAAGAACAAATTAAGAACATTTTACTATTAAAAAAATGTATTTTGTGGCTTTGATTTTTGCTGACAAAAGGTGATAAATTTCAAGTTTGAGAATTAATAACTGGATTTTAAAACTGCCTACTTGGAACAAAGTACAATAACACATGCATATGAAATACCAAGGTGAACCCCATTACTTTAAAAATATTTATTTATTTATCTGAGATAGAGACAGAGAGAGGACAATATGACTGCTCCAGGGCCCCCTGCCACAGCAGATGAACTCCAGATGTGTGCCCCACATTGTGCATCTGGCTTTATGTGGGTACTGAGAAATGGAACCCAGGCTGGAAGTCTTTGTAAGCAAGCACCTTTAATCACTGAGTCATCTCCTCATCCGGAAATCTACTTTGTTTGCTAAACTGGGCATGGCAGCAAACACCTATAATCCTAGCACCTGGGAGATGGAGGCCAGAGGATTGATTACAGTGTCATCCTCAGATACAGAACAAGTTCAAGGCTAGCCCGTGCAACATGAGACCCTACCAAAAAAAAAAAAAATCCAAACAATAAAACTTCATTTAAAAATTACTGGGGAGATGGCTCAGTGATTAAAGGCGCTTACTTATAAAGCCTGCTGACCTGGGCTTAATTCTCCATCCCCACACATAAAGCCAAGTGGGTGTTTGTTTGCAGTGGCAAGAGACCCTGGCATCCCCCCATACATACACTTGCAAATAAATAGTTTTCAAGCCAGTGCCTTTGGCTGCTGAGCTATCTCTTTAGCCCAAACTTTTTTTGATCTTAAAGCAAAAACAAGTCTACTTGGAGGACCTGTAATAGAACAATTTTTCTTGTATCTTGGCAGACAAGGATGTCCCTGCCTATGGAATGGATCATCTCTGAAATCTCCATTGCCATCCTAGAGTTGTAGGATCTAGGACTTCAAAATGGTAGGTAAGTCCATTAGTACTGAGCTGCATGCACCCCAGCCCTGCCTCATAGATCCTACATACCCAAGACCAGAAGACAAGCTAGATAGAAGCCACATCCTGTCTCTAGTGGGCAGGTACAATTCCCTTCCTCCATTCTACAACAAACAGTAGTCAGTAGCGGGAGGGGTGAGGAAGAGGGGAGTAGTACAGTATGAGTGGGATATGCTCAATGTACAATGTATACTTGGATGAAAATGTTCCTTCATAACACAGCCATGCCACGTACAATAAATATACACAATGAGAAAGAATGGTTTTTATGAATCAAAAATGAAAAAGAAATATGCGTTGCATAAACAAAGTCAATGGCTCAAGCCAGAAAAATACAGATAGTCAGATGTTCCTAATTAGATTCACTCCTTTCCCCATGTTATTATGTAATGTGGATACAGCCTGCTTCCCCTAGCATTGGGCTTTCCACAGATGAGCAAGATTGTGTGTGCATGTGTGTGTATTCACATATGATCTTCAGAATCACTAAGCTGTACAAAATAGGTCCCCAAGTCACATTCAGACCCATGGAATCAAGATCTCAGCCTCTTTTTTGGGCAGAATTAAGACTTTGTTTTGTTGTTGTTGTTGTTTTATTTTTTCAAGTAGGGTCTGAAAACCCTGTAAAAACCATCACTGGAAACAGCTGTTCAGGGAAATAAAGTGTGGTATTAGAAGCGGGTGAAAGGTGTGACGACAGAGGGTCCCCAGTCCTTTTTCTTCCCAGACCTATCTCTAGGTCAAGGAGTCCCACTTACAACCAAAATCCTTCCCAAAACATTGTTGCTGGAATTCTTGCATCTTAGGGAGCATTTCTTTAAAGTCAAGGGCTGGAGAGATTGCTTAGTGGTTAAGGTGCTTGCCTGCAAAGCCGAAGGACCCAGGCTCTGTTCTCACATAAGACAAATGCACAAGGTGGCACATGTGTCTGGAGTTCATTTGCAGTGGCTGGCAGCACTGGCGCACCCATTCTCTTTCTCTCTGAAATAAATAAATAAAAATAAAAACAAAACCAATGGGGGTGGGCTCGGAAGGTGGCTTGCTTAGCCATTGAAAGCACTTGCTCAAAAAGCCTGCCAACCAGGGCTCAATTCCCAAGCCACCATGTAAACCACATGCAAAAAGTGGCACAAGTATCTGGCATTTGCAGAAACAAGAAGGCCTAGTGTGTGCATGTGCACACACACACACACACACACATGCTCACTCTCTCTCTCTTTCAGACAAGCAAATAAATAAAAATTTTAAGAAACAACAAAGTGAAACATTAAGCCACTATCAGTTGTTATCATGGCAGTAAGAACTAAACTATGAGTCTACTTTCAAAACCGCTAATGTATTGCAAGGCTCTTAAAGGCCAGGTGACAGAAAATGTGAGTTTGAATAAGGGATAAGATGGCCAGAGCGGCAGAGAAGACATCACTGACTTGGATTGGTCAGACAGAGAGGCTTGGGTGTCCACATGTGTGTGAGTGAGTGTGGGTGTCATGGGGTGATAGTGGTGAGGTCTCAGGAAGTTGGGAGCAGCATCAGTTATGATTCTCTCAAGATACACAGCACCCTGAAACTCAGTGGCTTCCAAGAATGGTTTCTTGTTTCTTCAAACTCCTGAGCACACTCAAGACTACTGCAGTACGCTGGTGGCGCCCCCACACAAGACCCCATGGGGTTCGGAGGGACAGCTGCGTGGTCGGGACCTCATTCGTGTCACGAGGCTTCTTGAGGCTCCCTAACTCACATCTTATCCTACCACTTACAGAGCAATCTCTCCAGCAGCCTTCCTCTCCCCCTCCCGCCCTCCCTTCCATGCTGCGGACTCAACCCAAAGCCGTACACAAGCTAAGCACATGTTCTACTGAGCCAAGGCACCCCAAGGCACATTCTTTTGGCCAATGAAAGTCACAAGACTATTCCAAACCCAAGGTGTGGACCAAGACTCTGCCTCCTACCAGAAGATACTGCAAATGCTTTTGCCAAATTTCTAGGTCTCCAATAGAAGGTAATGTGAAGCCTCAGACAAAGAGGTGGCTTTGAAAGTTGTGGAGGAGAGGTGACTGCAAAGAAGCTTTGAATGCAGGCCCTGAATATGGCCAGGCTTTAATCTCCATATAAACACCAATATATACAGCCCCTTAAGTCCAGAAAAAAGAGCCAACCCACACATATCCCTGCCTTTTGTCAAAGCTACAGTGGTAACTTTCTTCCACTTACCAGTAAGGCAACTTGGGCTTTCATCAACACCAAGCTGATTAAAGTCACAAAAAATTCAGAACCAAAGCGCAAACAGAGATTGTTAGCTTGCCACAAGTGGGGATGGTTTCTGACATACATTTTAAAGCTCTGCACTTAAAATAGTCACTATTCTGGCATATTTATGCACTGTGTGATTCCAGACATTATTTCATTTTCCTCTTATGACAGGGTACCATGATGATTCCCAACGTGCTTATTTATTTTTGTAGTGCTAGGTGTCAAACCCAGGGCCTAATGAATAGGAAGCAAGCACTTTACCAATGACCCATAGTCCCAGCCCCACAAGCCCCAATTTATTAATGAAAGCAAGGTAAAAGAAGGGTGAGTATGCTGCTCAAGGTCACCTGAGCTAGAAAATAGCAGAGATGACATTGACACCCAAGTGGACAGAACTAGCACCCACCCTTCACAGATGACTCCGACCCCCAGGCGGAGAGGGCCGGCGCCCGCCCTTCACAGAAGACACCAACACCCAAGTGGATAGAGTCAGCGCCCACTCTTCACCCATGTGCCATCCTGCTTTGGTAAGCGTTTCTTGCTGATGATGGTGTAGATGACATTCATGACTTTGTTCTTTCAAAACCAAGATAGGGCTGGGGAGATGGCACAGTGGATAAAGCACTTGCCATGGAGGTGTGAGTGCCTGAGTTCAGATCCCCTGACACTGTGGCAGCATCTGCAAGAAAGGAGATCTGGAGATGGGAGAGTCGCTAGACCTTCACAGGCCAGCCAGCCTGGTGAATAGAGTGGAGAGCAATAAGAAACCCCGCCTCAAGGGAGGGCGATCAGAACCCTATCCAAAAGATGTCCTGTGATCTGTGCACTCAGGTTGTGTGGCACACATGTCTGCACTCTCACATAAACCCTCACACACAAATGTATAAACATCATACGTGTACATACAAAGATACAAGAGGACTGGGTGTGCATCAGTGGTAAAGTGGTTGCCCAGCATACCTAAGTCCGTGCATTTGATCCCTAGAGCTAAAAAATAAACCAAAAATGTATACAATAGTTTTCAATGCTTCATTTGAAATGAACTGTGTGGAGAGGGAATTACTCAGTTGTTACAGCTGTTGTCCACCGGACATCCTCCACGGGACTAAAGAAAGCGCCATGGGGCTCCTCTCACTTGGCAGTCGCTGTTCCAGGCGTCTAGCCATTGCCCTCTTTAGTTCTCATTAGACTCAGCAGGGAATGAGCATCACAAAATCCAGATATCGGGTCTTTGTTCTTATGTTTTCATTTTTAGCCAATACGTGACAATGAACATACTTATGGAGTATGTTGTATTATATAAATACATGTATACCATATCCAATGATCAGATCAGGGTAATTTGCATATCTGTCACCTATGATGTTTATCATTTCATTGTGTTAGGAATATTCCAAATCATCTCTATTACCTATAGTTAATTGTTTATAAAGCCTACATCTTTCTAACTATCATTCTTAGTGGGCTTTTTGGGGGGGAGGGTTATTTTTTGGTTTTTTGAGGTAGGGTCTTGCGCTAGCACAGGCTAACCTGGAGTTCACTATGTAGTCAAGGGTGGCCTTGAACTCATAGTGATCCTCCTACCTTGCTTCCTTAGTGCTGGGATTAAAGGCATGCGCTACCACACCCAACTCCATTCTTAGTTTTTTTCTAAAGCACCACTTTGCTAAAGGACTTTTATAAAATAGCTATTCTTAAACTGGGTATTGTGGCTCATGTCTATAATCCCAGGACTCGGGGAGACTAAGGTAGGAGGATCACTGTGAGTTCAAGGCCACCCTGGGCTAGAATAAGACTCTACTTCCAAAACAAAAAAAATTTTTTTGAGGTAGGGTCTCACTCTAGCCCAGGCTGACCCGGAACTCACTCTGTAGCACCAGGCTGGCCTCAGACTCACAGAGCTCCTTCTACCTCAACCTTCCGAGGTCTGGGATTAAAGATATGCACCATCACGCCCAAATACTAGCTCCAAAAAGCAGATATTCTTTCACTGACTATGCCATAAACTGCAATGAACTTGAGATTTTTGGGAGTGTGTGTGCAGATATGCGTACTTGTGGACATGCGTGTGGAGTCCAGAGCAAGGTGTTGAGATGTCCCTGTCACTCTCCTGCTTTTCTTCACTGACTCAGAATTTCTCATTGAACTTGGAGCACCCCATCTTTCAATTAGATTAGGTGGCCAGGGAGCACAGCAAGCACTCTGACTCACTAAAGCATCTCCCCAACCCTGAAGATAAATTAAAAATGAATCATAAGAACTGGGAGATGGCTTCGTGGGGAAAGTGCTTGCTGCATAAAAATGAGGACCTGAATTCAGCCCCCAGCACTCACATAAAATACCAGGCATATGGGCTGGAGAAAGGGCTCAGCAATTAAGGGGCTTGCCTCCAAACCCTAAGGACATGGGTTTGATTCCCCAGTACCCATGAAAAGCCAGATGCACAAGGTAGTGCATGTGTCTGGAGTTTGTTTGCAGTGGCTAGAGGACCTGGCCTGCCCATTCATTCTTCCTCTCTCTCCCCCTTTTCTCTTTCTTTCTCTGTCTCTCTCCCCCCCCCCCCTTTTCTCTTTCTTTCTCTGTCTCTCTCTCTCCCTCCCTTTTCTCTTTCTTTCTCTGTCTCTCTCTCTCCCCCCCTTTTTCTTTCTCTGTCTCTCTCTCTCTCCCCCCCCCTTTTCTCTTTCTTTCTCTGTCTCTCTCTCCCCCCCCCTTTTCTCTTTCTTTCTCTGTCTCTCTCTCCCCCCTTTTCTCTTTCTTTCTCTGTCTCTCTCTCTCCCCCTTTTCTCTTTCTTTCTCTGTCTCTCTCTCTCTCTCTCCCCTTTTCTCTTTCTTTCTCTGTCTCTCTCTCTCTCTCAAATATATTTTTTTTTAGTTGCAGGCATAGTGGTGCATGTCTGTAGTCCTAGGGCTGAAGAGGAGACAAGGAATCCCTAAAACTCACTGGCTAGCTAATCTAACCTACTCAGTGAGCTCTAAATTCAGCGAGAGATTCTGTCTCTGTGGGGGGCCTAGAAAGATGGCTCAGCAGTTAAGGTTCTTGCCCACAAGGGCTAAGGACCTGAGTTCAATCCCCCAGTATCCACATAAAGCTGGATATACAAGGTAGCACATGTGTCTGGAGTTTATTAGCAGTGGCTAAAGGTCCTGGCGTGCCCATTCTTTCTCTCTCTCTCTCTCTCTCAATCTCTCTCTCTCACCCTTGCTGCCTCTTTTTCTCTCAAATAAACAAATTTCTAAAATATTAAAAATAAAAAAAGCAAGGTGGGGAGTGACTGAGGAAAATTCCCAACATTGACCTCTGGCCTCCACACACATGTACACACACCTATATGTACACTCTCACACCTACTTGTGCCTGTACACATATGGACATGATCGTACACACACACACACACCATATACACATACACATGGAAAAACAAAGTAGAATTCTGCTGTGTGGCTCTGCCACAGTGTCTGTGCTTTCATCAGTGGACATTAAAGTTTCTCTAAACATTTACATGCAAGTCTTTGTAGGAACACATTCTCAGTTGTCCTGGGAAAATTGCTGGTCATGTGGCAGTTTTAGGTACTAACCTTTGGGAACATTGTCCAACTGTCTTCCAAAGTGGCATAACTGATTGTGGAGATGAGAAAGGTCATTTCTATGGCACTGGCTCAAAATCCAGCCACTGGTCCCACAGCCCCCACCCTTCAGCAGATTGGGTTACAGGTGTGAGGGTCAGTGTTGAAGGCAGGACTCCTGGAGAGCTTGTTCTGCCTCCTTAGGAGAAAGGATGCCTGTCTAGAGAGACCAAGACAGGTCCCCAATGGGCATACAAAATCTTACTAAACAGAAAATTATTCCCAGATAAAGTAACCTGTAGGTAGAGGCAGGAGGATCTTGAGCTCAAAGCCAGCCTTGGCTACATAGTGAGTTCAAGACCAGCCTGGAATAGGTGAGGACCTGTCACATAGACCATGGAATTTATTCAGACAATAAAAAATGAAATTAGGAAAATGGATGGAACTGTGAAACATTGAGGTAACCCATAGACAAATACCTATTTTTCTTTAGTATAAATCCTAGTTTCTATTTCCTAACTCTGTGTATGCATCCAGGCGAGGTAAATGTGGGTAAAAGCCGGGACACTGAAAAGGGGCCAAGAGACTGGAAAAAGGGGCCTTAAAGGGAGGAGTCTGGGGAAGACAATAGAATCAAGTAGAAGAGGGAATGCTGGAGGCAAAAAAAGGAATGCTGAGAAAAGGGCACAGAAAGACAAGAGAACAGTAGGGGTGGGGAGAATCAACCAAAATGAACATGCGTGAAAAACCCATACGGAAACCTGTGACTTTAAAACCTATTAAAAAAAAAATACAAACAAAATCTAGCGAAAGGCAGGATCAGGCCGCAACACTCCCTTGCATAAACGCTCACTGGTCTCCTGTTGTATTCAGAGCTTACATTCCCTAACAAGCAAGGCCTACAACATGCAGCATGGTCTCTCCAGCCTTGCGTGCCTCTCACTTTTTGTTACTTCTCTGCAGCCACCTCTGCCTCCTTTCTGTTCCTTTAACATCAAGCCTTTCATGACCATGGGCCTTTGCTCTGGCCGGTCCCTCTACTAGGAGGCACCTCCCAACTCTAGGATCTGATGTTTCTCTCATCCTTCAGGTCTTGGATCCCAATCACAGTCATCTCAGAGGGACTCTCCTATAAGTAGCTTTCCCAAGTCTGTCTCTGGCTGTCCCCGCTCTGCTCATTTCCTTGTACTTATACAGGCAGTAATTATTTTTCACTTATCTGCCTTCCCACAGGTAGGAAGCTCCAGGGTGGAAGCTTCCCTTTTCTGTTGATACTCCATCCCCAGCACCACCTGGGACCGAGGCAGCTTATGGTAACTGCTTGTCGAATAAGTGATAAATATATGTGAAGAGCTTTCAAGTGTCAAGGAATCAGACATAATTGCATTTTTAACTATGTTAAGCTTGCATCTAAACATTCATTTTGAAGTTAATTTTCTAATAAAAAATAATAGCTCTCATTGGCCTAGTTAGTTTCACATTAATGATTTTTACAAGACTTTCCCACAAGCAAGAATGATGTGGTGGGTTGGGGAGATGGCTCAGGTAGTTAAAAGACATTTGCATGCAAAGCTTGCTGGCTTGGGTTCGATTCCTCAGAACTCATGTAAAGCCAGATTCCCAATGTAGCACATATGTTTGGAGTTCATTTGCAGTGGCAAGAGGCCCTGGCACACCTATTCTCTCTCTCTCAGATAATCTTTTTAAAATTGGGGGGTTTTTTTGATGTTTTTTTGAAGTAGGGTCTCACTCTAGCCCCGGCTGACCTAGAATTCACTATGTAGTCTCAGGCTGACCTTGAACTTACAACCATCCTCCTACCTCTGCCTCCCAAGTGCACTACCACACCCAGCAAAAATACATTGTTTTTTTATTGTTTTGTTTTTCAAGGTAGGGTTTCACTTTAGTCAAGGCTGACCTGGAATTCACTATGTAGTCTCATGATGGCCTCGAACTCACGGTGATTCTCATACCTCTGCCTCCTGAGTGCTAGGGGTTAAAGGCATGTGCCAACATGCCTGGCTCAAAAATATGGTTTTTTTTTTAAATAAAAGAATGATGTGGTAAAAATATAATCTAGGAAGATGCATTTCCCCTGTATCTATCATTTTTTAATTTATGAGTTATATATAAAAGATTAAGATATTTGTTACTCTGTTACTTACACATTATAAAAAACAAGATAAGAATCGTGAAAAAAGGATTAAAGCACTGTTTTGACTGAAGATTTTCTAGAGCAAAAAGTAGCTCCTTTGCTGCAAGGTAAAAAGTGATAAATTCTAAAATTATAATCTGTAGTGAACAACAAAAAAAAAAGCCCCTTGAAGTCAGATGTGATGGTTCACACCTGCACTCTCAATACTTGGGAAGCTAAAGTAGAAGGGTCAGGCAAGTCTGAGGCCAGCCTGGTTCCAGGCCAAGCAGAACTACATCGGAAGACCCTGTGTCAAAAATACTCAAAACAGGCTAGGGAAATAGCTCAGTGGTTATAGGCACTTGCTTGAGAAACCTTCTGGCCCAGGTTTGAGTCCCCAATACCCATGTAAAGCCAGATGCAAAAAGTGGCACATGTATCTGGAGTTTGCTTGCAGTGGCAAGAGGACCTGGCTCGCTCATATGCAAACAAGTGCAAATAAAAATATTTATTAAAAAACAGAAAAAACAAAATTCCTGAGATGAGAAAAATTAAATTCACATACAAAAAATATAGTATAAATATGGAACCTTATTTTGTGCATACTGGGTACATGATAAATTTAATACTTGTAACAGAAGTGGCCATTTCAAAATCATATGGCTCAGTGGCAGTGCTCTATTGACCAGAACTGAGAAATGAAAAGAACCCTCTCAAGTTTTGATCCTCTGTCCTCAGGGATTTTCATGCCCCACCAATATGGCTCCATGCCCCTGGACTATGTTCTAAAGCACCCTTTCACAATCCTATCCCAATTAAAACCCATCTAATCTATGCCTAACCATCCAAGCCACCATTATAAGCAGAAAAACTAATAAACTATGTCATAATGATGTGTAATGCCTTAGTGTTTATGGGCCAGCACAGATTACCCATCAACACATGTGTTGAAAGGGTCCTTTGAAAAGCTCCTTAATGACCTTCCCTCACCTCATCTCACCAAGAAGAGACCAAATCCTGATAGTGACTTGTAAGGCCCTACAGCACCCCAAGTCTAATTTTTCTGACTTCAGTCCTATATCCATGGCCTCTTTCTTACTTTAAATCCTTCTAGACTTGCCCTGGCCTTTAGGTCTTGAAGTGTTGTTCTCTCTGCCTGCACTCTCTTCTCTTCACCCATGTGTCCTTATTTTCTCCGTTTTAAAAGCGATCTTTACAAAGCCCATTGTGAGCTTTCTTTAAATTGTCCTCTCCCCTTACTCTAATCTGTCCCTGTTCCTTATTCTGTTTATTCTCTTTTCTAAAGCACTTGCCAACTGCCAGCTTTTATGTGTGTGTATGTACAGGTTCATGGACGGAAAGGCCAGAGGACAACCTTGGGTGTTGTTCCTCAGGTACCATCCACCTTCTCCTCGAGACAGGGTCTCTCATTGGCCTGGGACTTGCCAGAAAGCTAGACGGATCCGAGTCTGCTTTCCCAGGGCTGGGGTTATATGCATTCATCACCACACCTGGCTTTCTTCCATGGCTCTGCGGATTGACTCCGGTCCTCATGTTTGTGAGGCAAAGCAACTACTCCCCCAGCCCCTAACTTCTCACTTGGTAGTTTACACTATTTATCCAGGGGCAGGGATGGCTTTCTTTATATTTTTGGAGGGCAAGTTAAGCAAGGATTTATTAGAAAAGAAAGCAGACAAGCCCCATTATTGGGAGGGGGTCCTTCTTCAAATGTTTTCAATAATGAATCCCATGAACCTAGAACAGTGTCTGGCATATAGTAGAAGGGTGATATGTGAATTGGGCAGAAATACAAGCATTAGGCAGACTTTCCAAATGGAAATTGATAGCTTCCTATAAGGCAAAAGGAACAGGATCATGGTTTAGATGCAAAGAGAGGAGAAAATGTTTCAAGCAGCAGCCAATAGCGTCCAGCGCCTGAGAAACCTTAGCTGGGTTTAGTAACTGGCCGGGACTTGACATGGTAAGAGAATTAGTGACCTGCACATGACTAAAAAGTTAGAAATTTTGAGAGTTTACAACATAAGAGGAAAGAAAAGAATTTTAAGTGGTGATCATCAAACCTATGAAACACAGATCTGGGATTTCATCATCTGTTTCAGTTTTTGCTGTTGAACAAATCATCCCCAAACAGAATGGCTTAAGACAGCACCCTTTCACTTTGGCTCACAATCCTGTGGTCGATGGAGTTCAGGTGAGCCACTCTGCTTCACACGATGTTAGCTGCAGCTGCGCCATCCAGGACACAGGTCAGCATACTTTCCTGGAAGGGCCAAGCAGAACGTACTTCAGGCTCTACTGGCTACAAGGTCTTTTTCATGGCCATATGACTTTGACATGCTCTGAGAAATCAGCCACAGATAACATACAAATAAGTGAGCATAGAAGTTTTAATAAGACTTTATTGGCAAAAGGCACACGTGTGCCACGATGACACGTGGAGGCCAGAAGACAGCTTTCAGGCGCCAGTCCTCGCCTTCCACAACAGTTTGTTCTCGTTGCCGTCCTAGCCTGTCTGTGAGCTGTCAGTGCAGTGACCTTCCCTTGCCTCCCTCCTCACACAGGCACCCTGGAATCAGATGCCTGCTACGGCATGGGCTTCTCAGTGGGATCCCAACGTAGATCCTCACACTTTGTGGTACAAAAAGTGCTATAACCACTGATCCATCTTCACAGTCCCAAACCTGAGTTTTGCTTATTCAAATGGTGTTTCTGGGATGGAGGGATTGCTCAGTGGTCAAGGGTGCTTGCTTACAAAGCCTAACAGCTTGGGTTTGATTCCCCAATACCCAAGTAAAGCCAAATGCACAAAGTGGTACATGAGTCTGGAGTTTGTTTGTAAGAAGTTCTGGAGTGCCCATTCTCTCTCTACCTCCCCCCAATAAATAAATAAATACGTTTTTTTTTTTTTTAAAGAAATTGTGTTTCTGTGCACTTATAACCCCAGTTTCGCAATCCTGTGTGGAGTGGAGAAGAATGGAGACTGGGGGAAAAAAAATCACTGGGGCTTACTGGTCATCTAGTCTGATTAAAAATTAAAAAAAAAAAAAATCAGCTCCAGGTTCAGTGAGAAACTGTCTCAAGAAAAGAAGTGGAAGAATGACAGAGAACACCTGATGTTCCCCTCTGGTCTCTGTGTGCATGTGTGCACACAGGGTGTGTATGACTGCAAATATACATGCATACACTACACATACACACACCCCACCATACATACATACAACACCACACATATGCCAAAAGTAAAATTAAATATTTAAAATAAAATTGTGCTTAATTCTGTCTAGAGACACTCACCTAGGGGAAAGGTTTAGTGAGTTGTGAAGCCATACTTTGATTCTTTTAAGAGCTCTTTAGAAGCCAGGCGTGGTGGCACCTGCCTTTAAGCCAAGCACTGAGGAGGCAGAGGTAGGAGGTTCACTGTGAGTTCAAGGCCAGCCTGGGACTACAAAAATGAGTTTCAGGTTAGCCTGGGCTAGAGTGAGACCCTACCTCACAAAAACAAACAAACAAAATAGAGACAGAAAGAGAGCTCTTTACTTAATATCCCTTTATGATTTGTTGCTGAGACAACTCCTTCCCATTAGCTTGAAACACTTTAGGTCTTCTGACACCTACCCTTGCAAGTGCTGTTTCAAATGCACCATACTTCAGCAAAAAGACAACAATGCAGTATACTTACATTATGCATAAGATTAAAAGGGGCTTACCAGCAGTGGACCCTGCATGCTTTACAGCTGAACAGCCAGGACAAAGAAACCAATTGGTGCAATGGTGGCATGTCTATGAAGGGAGAAAGCAACTGCTCTCCGAGTTTGAGACCTGCTCCAGGGGAGGGAATTCCTGCCTGGTACTGAAAACCTAATCAAAATCCTATGGCTGCAGAGGTCATAAGCCCTGGTGGGGGGGAGACACTACTACTGTTGTCTGGCTAAATGGATATTATGGTCACCAAACTGCCCTCTAAATACTAAAGAGTATGTCAAATTATTAGCGCTATACTCACTTTGGGTTAAAAAAGCTCATCTTCACAGATGACAGAGGCCACTGGGAAGACTCAAAACTCAAGGAGCTGAGCAGTGACAGTGAAGTGCTTGGCACTGAGACATCTCGATCACATCCTCCAAGGTCCAGGGACCATTGTGGGAGAGGTGGCAGAAAGAATGTGAGAGTCAAAAGCAAGGGAGGAGTGCTTGTAATACTACCTTCCGGTCACAAAGTGGCTGAGATGACCTCACAGTGGCTGATGCTACCTATACAAAACCTGCACAATAGGAGGAGAAAAAATGGTGACATCAAAATAGAAAAGAGACTAGTTGGAAAGAAGGGATTCATGGAAGGGGTCTTGGGAGGGGGAAAAGGGAGGATTATGTGAGGGGATTATGATCATGCCATATTCTCTGTACATTGGAGGTTGTTAAACTTTAAAAATGGTATTTTTAAAACTTAAAAAAGGTTTACTAGTAAGATTAAAGTTGTCATACTTTGCTATTCAAAGCCTACCGAAATGTTGATATTTTGCATAAGTACCTTGTACTCTAGATGATGGAAGTTCATTGATTCCTTCATATGCTTTATTTGCAAGACAGAGATAAAGAGTTGGGGGAGAATAAGGGTAAATATGGGCACACTAAGGCCTCTTGTCACTGTAGACATACTCCAGACACATGTGCCACTTTGAACATCTGCCTTTATGTGAGTACAGGGGAATTGAATCCAGGCCACCACGCTTTGCAAAGAAGTTCCTTTAACCACTGAGCCATCTCCCCAGCCTTGTTTACATATTTTCAAAGTGCTGAGGAGATGGCTCAGTGGTTAAAGGCACTTGCTTGCAAAGCCTGACAGCTTGGGTTCAATTCCCCAGCCTCTCATGTAAAGCTGGTCCGTCTGATAACTGAGCTGGCTACTAAATGACAAATGGGCAAGTAGGACATGCAGCACAAACACACCTGACAAGAAGACGCCTGAGCAGGCTAGAAGGAAACAATTTGAGATTGCATTACACTTTTCAAAACAGAACGTTATTTAAAACATGAGTTGCTTATTTCTAGAATTTTCCATTTCCCAATTTTGGATCAAGACTGAGCATAACTGGAACTATAGAAAGCTAAAACATGGCTATGGGGGAAGGCAGAGAATTTCTGTACACTAAAACTACAAAATATTTTAAAAGCATTTACAGGTAAAAATGAAAATGTATTAAACAATGCTTAAGTCAAAGTGAAAGGCTAAAGAGATAGTTCAGTGGTTAAAGGCACTCTGACATCCAAGGTTCAATTCCGCAGTACTCATGTAAAGCCAGATGCACAAAGTGGCACATATGTCTGAAGTTGGCAGCAACATGAGGCTCTGGCACACGCATTCTCTTTCTCCCCATCTCGCTCTCTCAAATAAATAAATGTTAAAACCTTTGACAGCAGTATTTCTTTTATTAAAAAAATTTTTTTTTCTTGAGGTAGAGTCTTACTCTAGCCCAGGCTGATCTGGAATTCACTATGTATTCTCAAGGTGGCTTCAAACTCACGGCGATCCTCCTCCCTCTGCCTCTTGAGTGCTGGGATTAAAGGCATGCACCACCCCGCCAGGCTTACTTTTTAAAACTTAAAAAAAAAAAAGTTTATTTGTGTGTGTGGATGCAATATTCATGTCTCTACCTCCCATCTCACCATCAACATCTGCATGTGGGATTACAGAGGCCCTCCACACTTTCTGGCTGTTACTTGGGATGTGGAGATCAAACTGGGGTCACTAGGGGCTGGAGAGATGGCTTAGCAGTTATGCGCTTGCCTGTAAAGCCTAAGGACCCTGGCTTGAGGCTTGATTCCCCAGGACCCACATAAGCCAGATGCACAAGGTGGCACATGCACCTGGAGTTCGTCTGCAGTCACTGCAGGCCCTGGTGTGCCCATTCTCCCCCTTTCTCTCCCCCCTCCCTCTCTCTGTCACTCTCAAATAAATAAAAATTAAAAAAATTTTTTAAAAACTGGGGTTACTGTTACTCTAGCTTGAGTAGCTAGCACTTTATCCACTGAGCCACCTTACCAGCCCTTCTTTTAAGTAATAATAAAAATACTACATATGAGAATGTATGGATTATGTTAGAACAGTGATCAGAGGGAAATTCATAGCCTAAAACACTATTATAAATAATTTTTTTAAAAAAGGAAATAAGTGAATTAAGACCCTTCTAAAAAAAAGAAAAGCTAGGAAAGCCCACTAAATCGACTGGAAGCAGCATGTCCTCAGGCAGAAATGAGTGGGGTTAAAGAAAAAAAAAACCAGGAAACTAATTAACTCCATAGTTCTGCATTGTTAGGCAGAAGAAACTATAAGCATAATAAACCAAGAAGACAAAAAAGAAACCGTGTTTAGACTGTAGGTTGTTATTTTCTTGAGGGGTCTTCCTCTAGCCCACACTGGTCTTGAACTCACGATGCAGGCCAGGCTGGCTTCACACGCCCCTCCAGCCTCCGCGTGCTGGGACTGTAGTATGGCTTAGAAACTTTTTTTTTTTTTTTGAGGTAGGGTCTCACTCTAGCCCAGGCTGACCTGGACTTCACTATGTAGTCTCAGGGTGGCCTCGACTTATGGCAATCTTCCTACCTCTGCCTCCCAAGTGCTGGGATTTAAGTTATGTGCCACCATGCCCAGCTTAGAAACGACTTTTAACACGGAGGAATTTTTGAAAATTCTAAGATAGCACTTTGCATAATAGCACATAAATAACTTTGTGAACTCTGGTGGAATGGATAACTCCCTCAGAATACAACTTTATAAAACTGACCCCAGAACAGAGAAAACACGTCAGTCAGCAGCAAGTTCCCACAGAAGCGAGGCAGGCAAGCCAGGGACAGTTCAGCCCCTGGGACACTGCTCGGCTTGGGCAGTGGACACACCTCTTTCCTCAGAACGCACCTAGCATCCTATTGGAACCTGGGACACCCATCCACACTGAGCGTACAGCTACTCCAAACAATGAAATAAGTCTCTCCTCCCTTAGCAACCTCCAGGAACACCCCTTTTGTGGATAGTTTCTGCCTTAATACATTCCAAGCTATATCTGAGGTTGGGTGGTAGGGGACCATCCAACCTGGACTGATTTTAGGTACATGCACAATAAGGCAAACTCTGTCCTCTAAATGAACTTGTAGAGAGAATCTCCTAGATCCCACCATATACTTATGCAGAAGTGGACATACAGATGATTAAATCAGATGCATCATAGGAAGGGACATGCGCAGTGCAGCAAAGGTTATATGTGACCTAAACACAGTGAAAGCAGAGAACCACTCTAACTATGCCCCTTAGCAACTGGCCAGTTCTTGTGGACTCTGAAAGTCCTGGGCATACCCAGTGAACACTTCCCCACTCAGGTGGCCACTGCCCCTTTTGGCAGTAGACTATTGCTATGCTGCTAATAAACTTTCTTGATGCTTTCCTATCCATGTTCATCTTTTCCAATTCTTTGATTAAGACATCAAGAACTGGGGAACACTCAGCAAGAGACCTCTGGTAACAGAAATATTAAAGAACCTTTGGAGCTGGGGAGATGACTAAGCAGTCAGAGGATCTTGCTTGCAAAACCTGGTGGCCCCAGGTTCAATTCTCCAGAACCCACATAAAGCTGGATGAAATTTCATTTGTAATAGTAAGAGACCTTGGCATGTCCATACACACACATTCAAATAAATAAACAAGTAAATAAATAAATATTTTTAAGAAAAAATATTAAAGAAGCATCCTATGAGAAATCAACGTTCTGGCAGTTTCCTAAGAGAATTCTCCAAAACTTTCAAAATTCAAATAAGACAGTGCTACATGAATTATTCCAGAGCAGAGAAATGAGAGAAACTTTTAAATCTTTTATAAAGCAAGATTAAGATCTATACTTAAACCTAATAAATATAGCACATACCAAAAAAAATAAAATAAAAACTGTAAGGATCAGTCTCACTTATGAATACTGAAAACCTAAATCAGACATTAGCAATAGGGTTGAATACCCAGTTTCAAGATACATCATTACCAGACAGAATGAATGATAGGAATTTAAGAATGATTCAAATCTAGGAAATCCATCAGTATAATTTACCATAGTAATGAAAGACAATCAATGTTATGGTGTGGACATAGTTTGAGTGTGTCCCCCAAAAGTTCATTCATCAGAAGCCTGGTCCTCAATGTGACTAGGTAGTAGGGTCTTTAAGAGGTAGGGCTTGGGACTGGGGATGTCGCTCAGTTGGTGTTTACCTAGCATGCATGAGGCCTGGGTTTGACCCACAGTAGCACATGAACTAGGTATAGTGGCATCTGCCTATAATTCCAGCATTCATCAGAAGGCTGAGAAGTTCAAGGTAGCTAGTGAATTCAAGGCCAGCCTGAGCTACATGAGACCCTGCCTCAAATCAAAATATCGGTAAAGCTACTTACATTGGCAGTTTATATGATAATATGCTTGAAAACCGAAGGGGCTCAATTATAAAGCTGAAATAATAAAATAGTTAAATAGTATAGCAGGTTATATAATTAGCCTATAAAATTCAATAGCTTTGTATCTCAATGACCAGTTCAGAGAAGTAATAAAAGCAAAAAACTACAGTAATAACAACACATACTTAGATACTAACAAAAAATGTTCAAAGGCTATATGAGAGAACTTTTAAGACAATACTAAAAGATGCAAAGTTCCACGTAATAGCACACTTTGCTTTCGGAAAGTGTGGTCACCAAGAAGATATAACTTCTCTCCAACTTATAAATGTAATGTGGTTCCATTAAAAATATTCGCAATTTTTTTTTATTTCTGGAGGTAGTAGTTGTTTCCAAACTTCACTTATATTTACTTTTATTCTAAAAATTCACAACTGGGGCTGAGGTGATGGCTGTGCATGCCTGGGAACTGCAGTTTAGGTCCCTGGAATCCATGCAAATGCCAAGAGGGCATGGCAGCCTGACTATAATCCTAATACTCAGGAGAAAGAGGATCCCCACAGCAAGCCGAAATGGTGAGCTATAGAGTCAGGCAAGACACGTTGCCCTCAGGAAACAAAGTGTAGAGCAACTAGAAAAGGCATCTAATGTCAAACTCTGGCCACCACACACACGCACGTGTGTCTGCGCACACACATATCAGCACACACACGTACCCACATACAAACAAACAAGCATGCACACTGTGGTGGTTTGGTTTGGGTGTCCCCCATAAACTTAGGTGTTCTGAATGCTAGATTCCCAACTGATGGAGATTTGGGAATTAACACCTCCTGGAGGCAGTGTATTGTTGGGGGTGGGCTTATGGGTGTTATAGCCTGTTTCCCCTTGCCAGTGTTTGGCACACTTTCCTGTTGCTATTGTCCACCTGATGTTGGCCAGGGGGTGATGTCCACCTCTGCTCATGCCATCATTTTCCCCTGCCATTGTGGAGCTTCCCCTCGAGCCTATAACCAAAATAAACCCCTTTTTCCCACAAGCTTCTCTTGGTTGGGTGATTTCTACCAGCAATGTGGACCTGACTGCAACATACACCTGATATCCAAACATATATACATGTTAAAAGAAACAAAAATGGGGCTGGAGAGATGGCTTTGCAGTTAAGGTACTTGCCTGCTAAACCAAAGGACCCAGATTCAATTCCCCAAGACCCACATAAGCTAGATACACAAGGTGGCATGTGCACCTGGAGTTCGTTTGCAGCAGCTGACTGCCCTAGTGTGTCCATTCTCTCTCCTCCTCCCTCTCTCTGCCTCTTTCTCTCTCAAATAAATAAAATAAAAAATAAAAGTAGAGCTATGTGCTTCAGCTATACCACTCCTGGGTACATAGCATAAGGAATATAATTTACCTTGATACCTGCACAACCATGTTTATCTTGGCATGCCTCCCAATAGCCAAGCTATGAAATCAGCCTCAGTACCCATCCACAGATGAAGGCATAAAAAATGTGGAATATATACAATGGAATAGTTACTTTGCCATAAAGAATGAAATCACTGTTTGCAAGAAATAGATGCAATGAAAGAAAGATCAATGTTACGATGAACAAGCCAGACTCAGAAAGAGAAATATTGCATATTTTCCTTCATATGTAGAGTCTAGATTAAAAACAAAAAAGAGAGAGACCATTTTAGAAGAATGGGCCCCAGGGAAAGGACAACAAGACAGTGTAATGCAGGGAGTGAATATAATCAAAATATATGATATTCATGTATGAAAATGTTATAATAAATCATGTTATTTTGGACAATGATAGATGCTAACATAATTATGCTAAACATAATAATACATACAAGAATAGGTAGGAAAACTTTTTTTTTTTTTTTTTTTTTTTCTGTGAGACCCTACCTCGAAAAACCAAAAAAAAAAAAAAAGAAAAGAATAGGTAGGAAAACTTTTTTTTTTTTTTTTTTTCGAGGTAGAGTCTCACTCTACCCCAGGCTGACCTGATATTCACTATGGAGTCTCAGGGTGGCCTCGAACTCACCATGATCCTCCTACCTCTGCCTCCTGAGTGCTGGGATTAAAGGCGTGTGCCACCTTTTTTTAAGGTCAGGAAGAAAAATTAGCCTTAACAGATTTAAAGAATACTATATACATCTCTGTACAGATACTGTCAAGCACTTACGTGGCTTCCTCAGCAGGACAGGAATACCAGTCTGAAGGGACTTGGACCCCATTTCGGTCAGCATGAGCAACAATATGATTGCACTGCACTGAGTTATTGCTAATTATCATTGAAACCAAAAACATCATGGGGAGAGGGAGAGTTTTGTATAGAACACGAATTAATAAATGTAGAGGAAATAATAGAAAAACATCATTTCAAAATCATCACAGTAGGGCTGGAGAGATGGTTTAGTGGTTAAGCACTTGTCTGTGAAGGCTAAGGACCCCGGTTCAAGGCTCGATTCCCCAGGACCCACGTTAGCCAGATGCACAAGGGGGCACATGCATCTGGAGTTCGTTTGCAGTGGCTGGAAGCCCTGGCGCACCCATTCTCTCTCTCTCTTTATCTGCATTTCTCTCTGTGTCTGTCACTCTCAAATAAATAATGAACAAAAAAAATTTTTTTAAAAATCATCACAGTAGTAAGTTTTTTTTTTTAAGCTTACCATTGGAGGATCAGGAAATGGCTCGAAGGATAAAATGCTTGCCTTGAAAGTGTGACTACTGAGTTTGGACTCCCAGAACTCACAGAGTCAGATACTGTGGCAGGCACCTCTAATCCCAGTGCGCCTAGGACAAGAAAGGAAGCAGAGACAGGAGAATCCTCTGGAAGGTAGCCTTGACACAGTGTAGTGGTAAAAAAGGTAGAAGTGCCTCAAACAAGGTGGAAGGCAAGGACCACCATCTCAGGTGACCCCCTGACCTCCACGTGAGCGCTGTGGCACAAGCGGGCCCATACTCACGCTCATGCACATACACATATACGAATCCTCATTGGGAGCTGCAGAGATTGCTTAGTGGGGGTAAAATGTATGCTATTCAAGCATGAGCACCCGAGTTCAGATGCCTAGCACCCACATAAAATCCAGGTGCGGTGGGGTGGGGCTGTAAGCCCAACCTGGGGAGGCAAAGACAAGAGGATCCCTGGGGCTTACTGGCTAGCTAGTCTAGCTGAATCGGTGAGCTCCAGGTGCCGTCTCGAAAAATGAGGTGGAGAGTAAGTGAGGAAGACAGTAGGCATCGGCCTATGGCCTCCACAAATAACCACACACATATATGTGCACACATACATATGAACACTCATACACACTTGCACACATACCACCACATGTAAGTAAAAGCAAAACAAAAAAGCCACCATGGTAAAGTCTTGCAAAGCAGGATTTCCACTTGATTTCATGTGAACTACTTATTAAGTATACAGGAAAGTGTGTTATCGTAAATGGTGGACTTGGCAGAAGAGCATGGTTCCCTAAGTGATCCAAGTCAACATCACCAGTGTTAATTGCACATACCTATGCCCGTGAGAGATGCACACAGTATCACAGCCAAAAATGTCCATTCCAATCATAAGGAAAGAATCGTTGAGTTCCCAATAAATGCACATTTGGCAAAGCAATTGGAACTAAGGCTCCAAAAATATCAATGGCATGAAAGATAAAGAGAGGAGACTAAAAGAAGAAGACAACCGAACCCGGCGTGCCGTCCTTGATTGGATACTACAGAAGGACAAAAGAAATCACCCTGAAGGTCATTTTTGAGACACATGGAAAAATCTGAGTAGGAACTCTATGTTGGATAAAAACACTGCATTGCTTGTGAAACGTACTGAGCTCAAGAATGATGCTCTGGAGATGCAGGGGAATGTTGTTCTCAGAAAATATGTGCTGGAGTGCTCAAGGGCAAGGGGTCACATACCTGCAGTTAACCTTTGTGCTTTGAGGGACAGAGAAGAGAAAGAGAAAAAGAAACAAATAAAGCCAATGCGGTAAAATGTTAATTATTCAATCTGAAGGATAATGCCATTTTTATGCCTGCTTTTGAAACAAGGTCTCATTATATGCCTAAGGCTGGCCTGGAATTCTCTGTATAGCCCAGACTGGTCTCAAACTCATGATCCTCCTGCTTCATACTTATGAGTGCTAGGATTACAGCCTTGTACCACCATACCTGGTAGATAATGGATTCTGTTGACATTAATTATTTTTTGCAACTTTGCTGTAGGTTTAAATTTTTTCAAAATAAAAATTGAGACAAAAGTATTACTTTAACATTAAATGGATACTATAAAATTCACCCAACATTTTACTTTGGAAACAGACTTCCAAAAGAAGTTTAGATTAACTATGCCTACTTTGAGCTCTGGTCCTAGACTTTCATGAAATACCACACTATCTTCAAAGTTATTTCAAGAGGAAACCTTATAATCTGACCTTCTCCAGAGGCTGAGGCAGGCAATCACAAGTTCAAAGCCAGCCTGGGAAATTTAGCAAGACACTGTCTCAAAATAAATGTAAGAGCTGGGGCTATCACTCAGAGAGAAAGCATTTGCCCAGCATGCACAAAGCCCTAGGTTCAATCTGGGGTGGGTGAGGGGCTTCAATGGGGAGGCGGAAGAATCTTTGTTCTCAAACACAGGCTGGCTGATGGTTAGAATAGTCCAAGGTCATAGCTGGGAGTAGATCCATTTTCCTTGGCAGTAACAACCATTCCTTCATGAAGTACTTCTCACCCTGTAAGCATCTGTTGTAGTTTCTCATCAGGACACGGTCTCAGCCGGGCATGGTGGTGCATGCCTTTAGTTCCAGCACTTGGGAGACAGAAGTAAGAGGATCATTATGAATTTGAAGCCAGTCTGGGACTACAGAGTGAGTTCCAGATCAGCTTGGGCTAAAGTAAGACCCTACTTTGGAAAAGAGAGAGGAGAGAGAGTGTGTGTGAGAGTCTGTCTGCTGGCCAAAAGATGGGCTAGGAATTTAAAATGGGCCAACGATGCACCTCCAGCTCCCTCGTCACAATGCTCAACCACAGGCAGATGTATGTGCTCGGGGGAAGGAGGGACAATCAGATTCCTTCCCGGAAATGTTCTTTCTAGTGCAGGAAATGTCTTCTTTCTGGGGGTCCTACTTTCCCTTGAGACCCTCTGGTCAGAATGATGTGGACCTGGCTGAAACCGCACTGGACACTGTCCAGATTGCTGCCAGGGCAGCTGCTTTGTTCCACAGGCTACAGACCCTTTGGTATGCATTCCTTCAGGTGACCTTCTGACTGCTGGGTCCTGTGGTTCTAAGTTACTGGAACCACCTTACGTCACAGACTGAGCCCTACCTAGCAGAGCCCAGGGCATACAGGCATGTGTGAACGTGTCCCTCCACCAAATGTCTTATTTGCTCAAGGCCCTGCCCTCTCATAGATCATTAATTCTTTCCATAAACATGGAAGGCCGTGTGCAAGATTTTGAACCAAGTGACACAACACAGTCCCACCTATGCATCCACCAAAAATCTCTAAAACAGCTCTCTGGGGACCATTACCAGAGACTTCTTTCAAAAAGAAAAACTATGCTTAACAAGGAAATTTGCATGCCTGAACTTCTAGTTTAGAGAACATGGCAGGAGCAGACCAGGCTGTCAAGATGAACGCAGCTCAAAGCTCTCACGGAGTGCAAGGGTGCTTTGAGATTAACAAGGAGACTAAGACAGTTCAACTAAGAATGCTATGCGGCAGAGGTCAGGGCAGGGCACAGGAGACTCTGTCGAGGCATGAGAGGCTGGCTGGTCTTGATGGGATGAGATAGAGGGCCTTGCTGATGATGGAGACCCTGGGCCTGCTGGTGATGAAGTCCGCTCTCCCAAGAAAGACCTCCCCTGACAACTGTATCGCAAGTTCACACTGGAGACTGGGCTCAATCAGAACTCGTAGAGAGCTGGTACTGGTATATTCTATGGGGGATAGAGGAGGTGGAGTGTGTTATGACTTGTGAACGTGTTGTGTGTAGGGTTTGGAGTACAGTTGTGTACATATTGTGTTGTAACTGTGTTCTGTGTGCTATGCTGTGGGGGGTGGGGTGTCTAATCTCCACCAAGGCTCTTATTGAAACCCATGTATCTGCCTAGTCTTCTAAACTACACCTTTAAAAAGTTAAAAGGTTTTTTTTTTTTCTTAGATACCATTTGACAAATGTTTGTCCAGCATATAGTATATGCACAGTCTTCACCAGATGTTACAGGAAAGATTCAAACACACCATAAACCACTCTCCTAACAAGCAGCTCTTTGGGTCTGAAGGCCTGCTAATCACAGCAGCCTTCCGTGAGCTGTTTCCCTTGCACATGATCTTTTATAGCAGCCATCAAACTGCTCTGGAGTTGGTTACAAGTCTCAGCTTTTCCTTAGGAGTAAGAGACTCCATTTCACTTGCCATTGTACTTGTAGTAGATAGAAAGTGCTTAAGTCAGCGGTAGGTGAATCAATGAGCTGAAAAGCTAAAAGCCAAAGGGTGCACACGGTACCAAACCCGGTCCTGCTTTACATGCTCAAGGACTTAGTGCAACTTGCAAATGTATCTAGCCCTAGAAAAGAATGTAGCTATTGGATGCAGTTTTTACCATTTTTGGTTTGTTTGAGGTAGGGTCTCACTCAAGCCCAGGTTGACCTGGAATTCACTATGTAGTCTCAGGCTGGTCTTGAACTCACAGCAATCCTTCTTTGGGCTCCTGAGTGCTGGGATTAAAGGTGTGTGCCACCACGCCCAGCAATTTACCTCTTCACTGACAACTCCATACATATTGACAAAATACCATGATCACAATCCCCTCTCACCATCCTCCTTTCCCCCTCCACTGAATTCTTTCTTCTTCCCAACTAGTTTCTATTCCTTTTATTTTTTTATTTTTTTGGTTTTTCAAGGTAGGGTCTTTCTGTAGCCCAGGCTGACCTGGAATTCACTATTTAGTCTCAGGGGGGCCTCGAACTCACAGTGATCCTCCTGCCTCCGCCTCCCAAGTGCTGGAATTAAAGGTGTGTGCCACCACGCCAGGCTTCTATTCCATTTTAAAAAATATATTTTAAATTATTTGTTGGAGAGAGAAATAAAGGGCACACCAGAACCTCTAGCCCCTGCAAAGAAACTCCACACACATGCGCCACCTTGTGCATTTGGCTTACGTGGGTACTGGGAAACAGAACCTGGGTCCTTAGGCTTTACAGGCAAGTACCTTAACCACTAAGCCACCTTTCCTGCTCTCTTATTATTTAAAAATATTTTTTTTTTTGGCCAGGTGTGGTGGCGCATCCCTTTAATCCCAACACTCAGGAGGCAGAGGTAGGAGGATCACTGTAAATGAAAGGCCCCCTGAGACTACATAGTGAATTCCAGGCCAGCCTGAGCTAGAGTGAGACCCTACCTACAAAACAAACAAAATATTTTATTTTTATATATTTACTAGAGAAAAACAGAGAGAGAGGGACTAGGTATGCCAGGCCTCTAGCCACTGCAAAGGATCTCCAGATGCATGTGCCACCGTTTGTATCTTGTTTACATGGTGTTGCAGTCAGGTTCGCATTGCTGGTAGAAATCACCCAACCAAGAGCAGCTTGTGGGAAAAAGATGATTATTTTGGCTTATAGGCTCGAAGGGAAGCTCATGATGGCAGGGCAAATGATGGCATAAGCAGAGGATGGACATCACCCCCTGGACAACATAAGGTGGACAACAGCAACAGGAGAGTGTGCCAAACACTGTCAAGGGGAAACTGGCTATAATACCCATAAGCCTGCCCCAAACAATACACTGCCTCCAGGAGGCTTTAATTTCCAATTGTCATCAGCTGGGGGACCTAGCATTCAGAACACCTAAGTTTATGGAGGACACCTGACTCAAACCACCACATTCCACCCCTAGCCCCCATAAACTGATATCTAGACATGATATAAAATACAATGAATTCAGTCCAACTTTAAAAGTCCCCATAGTTTTTATCAATTACAATGATGCTTATACATCCCCATAATCCAAGATCTTTTAACTGGGCCATCATACAAAAACAAACAAACAAACAAACAAAAAAAAACCCATAATGACACAGAATAAACATTCACACTGCAAAAGATGACATCGGGCATAGCAAAGAAATATTCAGCCAATAAAAGATTTAAAACAAGGGCAAACATCAAACTCTGTAGCTCCAAGTCCAACAACTCTAGCCAGTGACAAATCTTCAAGTCTGATAATTCTAACCAGCAACAAGTCTCTGGAGTTCCAATTCCGCCCCTCCAGCTAGGCTACTCACAGTCCTAGAAAACTTTATGGGGGTGGCAGCTCTCCTTGGAAGCCATCTTGTGGTCCAGCCATCTCCACTGGGTCTCCACTGCAATCCATGGTTCATCCTCATATCTCCATTGGGTCTCCATGCAGGCAACCAGCAAACCTGCTTCATACTGCCCATAGCCATTTCTAAAACACAAGATTGTGTTGCAAACTCAATGACCCTCTCTTACCTGCATTTCTTATACTCCACAATACCAGGTAGGGTGCCAATTTGTTAATGGGTGGGGGGAATAAAACAGACTTTGAAGAACAGGACACTCCTTGAGCACCCAGGCCCCTTCAAAAGAGTCTACATTCTTCCTGTTGCCCCAGCGCAAGTCAGCTGGCCCAATCTCAAAGGTTGTAATCTCTGAAGTGCAGCCGAATGGGCAGCAGTTCACCCAAAGATTTTTCTTTCTGTGCCATATCCCTCTGCTCACTCCAGTTCATTTCTATGCAAAGCAACCCTGCTCAACTTCCCGGACACAGGTATAACAGCAAGGTTTGCACACAAACTGCTAGCCCAGTCCAGGCAAAGCTCTTTCTCACCCTCATAAGCCAAACTTCACAGTCCATAGTTCTTACTGCATTCAGGTCTTTCAATTCTGACCAGAATAGTCCATCAGGCTGTACTTACAGCACTGCAAGATATCTCTCAGGCCAAGGTTTCAAATTCATCCACATTCCTCTTGAAAATCAGCTCCAAAAGGCCAAAGCCACACAGCCAGGTGTCTAGCAGCAATCCCACCCCTTGATACCACTTTACTGTTGCAGTCAGGTTCACATTGCTGGTAGAAATCGCCCAACCAAGAGTAGCTTGTGGGAAAAAGATGATTATTTTGGCTTATAGGTTCGAGGGGAAGGTACACATGGCAGGGAAAACCATAGCATGAGCAGAGGGTGGACATCACCCCCTGGCCAACATAAGGTGTACAATAGCAACCAGAGAGTGTGCCAAACATTGGCAAGGGGAAACTGGTTATAATACCCATAAGCCCGCCCCCAACAATACACTGCCTCCACGAGGCTTTAATTGACAATTGCCATCAGCTGGGGAACCTAACATCCAGAACACCTAAATTTATGGGGGACACCTGACTCAAACCACCACACCTGGGTAAGCCGGGGAATCAAACCTGGGTCATTAGCCTTTGCAGGCAAGTGCCTTAATGGCTAAGCCATCTTTCCAGCCCTCTCTCTTATTTTTTTAAAAGAAAATTTATTTTTTTTTTGAGAGGTAGAGAGAGAGAAAAAGAGTGTATGTGTGTTGATGGATGCATCAGGGCGTCTTGCCAATGCAACTGAACTCCAGACACATAGTACTTTGTGCATCTGGCTTTATATGGGTACTAGGGAATTAAACCGGGGCCACAGGATTTGCAAGCAAGCACCTTTAACCACGCCCTTTCTCTTCTATTTTGAGGTCATCATTTTTTCCCTCCTATTATGCAGGTCTTATGTATGTAGTATCAGCCACAGTGAGGTCGTAAATATCAATCATGGCCACTTTGTGTCTAGAAGACAGTAATTGTGAAGCACTCCTCCCCTGCTTTTGACTCTTACATTCTTTCTGACACTTCCTGTGCAATGGTCCCTGAACCTTGGAGGGTGTGATAGTGATGTCTCACTTAGTACTGAACACTCCACTGTCACTTCTTGGACATAGTTTTTTTATTTGATATGCTCCCCAAAGGGAAGTGATGGAACCTTCAGTAAATAGGGCCAAGCAAAAGGAAGTTAGGTCATTTTGAGACACATCCTTGAAAAAAGTAATGGGAACTTCCTTTCTTTCCTGACTCTTTTTGCTTCTTGGCCATGAAGAAAACAGCTTCCTTTCCCATAATATTCTGCCTCTCCACACAGCCAAAAGTCACAGGGCCAAGAGACTATTGGCTATAACCTCTAAAACCATAAATTAAAAGAGAGAGAGAGAGAAGAAAACATTCCTCCTTGGTAGTTGATTTTTCTCAGGTATTTTTTTTCTCCCAGGTATTTTTGACTGACACAGGAAAAAAATGTTCTAACTAATGAACATATTTCATTATATGAACATCGTGGGTTATTTCCTAACCAGTGTTTGTGAGACAGTCTCACTATGTAGCTGTGGCTGGCCTGGTATTCACTATGTCATCCAGACTGGCATTGAACTCATAGCAATCCTCCTGCCTCAGCCTTTTGAGTGCTGGGATTATAGGCATGTGCCACTGCTTCTAGCTTATCTTCTTTAAAAAGAAGAGGAGGAGCCAGCCATGGTAGCACACGTCTTTATTTCCAGCACTCAGGAGTCAGAGGTAAGTGTATCACTGTGAATTTGAGGCCACCCTGAAACTACATAGTGAACTCCAGGTCAGCCTGGGCTAGAGTGAGACCCTACCTTTAAAAAATGAAAAAAAAAAAAAAAAAGAAAAAGAAAAAAAGAAAGAAAGAAGAGGGATGAAGAGATGGCTCAGCAGTTAAAGACACTTGCTTGCAAAGCCTATTAGCTCAAGTTCAATTCCCCAGTACCCATGTAAATCTAGATGTACAAAGAGGCACATATGTCTGGAGTTTGTCTGCAGTGGCAAGAGGCCATGATGTGCCTATATGTTTCTGTCTCTTTCAAATAAATAAATAGCCAAATAAATAAAAACACATTTAAACCTATAACAAAAGGAAAAAGAAAAAATAGCCAGGTGTGGTAGCTCATGTCTGTAATCCTAGCACTTAGGAGGCCAAAGCAGGAGGATCACTCCTGGTTCAAGGCTAGCCTGGGCTACAGAATAAGAACTGTCTCAAAAAACCAAGTAATAGCACTTGGGAGGCAGAGACAGAAGAATCGCCATGAGTTCGAGGCCACCCTGAGACTACACAGTGAATTCCAGGTCAGCCTGGGCTAGAACAAGACCCTACCTCTAAAAACCAAAATCAAAAACAAAAACAACAACAACAAAAAACAAAACACAAGTAACACAAAAAGGTACAAAAAAATGGGCTGGAGAAATGGCTTAGCAGTTAAGCGCTTGCCTGTGAAACCTAAGGACCCTGGTTCGAGGCTCGATTCCCCAGGACTCACGTTAGCCAGATGCACAAAGGGGAGCACGCGTCCGGAGTTCATTTGCAATGGCTGAAGGCCCTGGCACGCCCATTCTCTCTCTCTCTCTCTGCCTCTTTCTCTTTCTGTCTGTCACTCTCAAAATAAATAAAATAAATAAAAATTTAAAAAATAATGCCAGGCACAGTGGTGCACGCCTTTAATCTCAGCACTTGGGCAGCAGAGGTAGGAGGATCACCATGAGTTCGAGGCCACCCTGAGACTACATGTGAATTCCAGGTCAGCCTGAGCTAGAGTGAGACCCTACCTCGAAAAACCAAAACAACAAAAAGTACAAAGAGGGGACAGTGTGATGGCTTAGTAGGTAAAGTACCATGCAAGTATGAAAACCTGCGTTCAAATTCTCAGCACCCACATAAAATTCGGAGCAGGGAGTACGTCCTGTAATCTCAGCACTGTGGAAAAGGAGATAGAAGATCCACAGGGCTGGCTGGCTAGTCAATGAGCTCATGGTTCAGCTCATAGTAGACCATGTCTCGGGCTGGAGATACAGCTCAGTGGTAGAGCATTTGCCTAGCATGTCCAAGGGTCTGGGTTCAATCCTTAGCATCACTTGGGAGAGACCATGTCTCAAGATAAGGTGGAGAGTTATCGAGGAGGATCACACACACACACACATGGAAACAAGAATTCAACAATCCACTATTTGTGACACATGTAGAGTTAAGTGTGATTATAGGACCTCTTTACTACAGGACTCCTCAGAGCTTGAACAGATTTGTATGCACAATGCATAAACCAGAAGATGCAAGAGGGTCGTTCATGAGTATACAGTAAATGGTAAACAGTAGGGCTGGAGAGAAGGCTCAGCACTTAAAAGTGCTTGCAAAGCCTGATGACACTGATTCCCCAGAACCCACATAAAGCCAGATGCACAGAGTGGTGCAGGCATCTAGAGTTCACTGCTGTGGTAAGAGGCCCTGGTGTGCCTATTCTCTCGCCTCTCAATCTCTCTCTCTGTCTGTGTCTTTCTCTGCTTGCAAATAAAAAATATTTTTTTTAAAGTTGACATTAAAGACTTTAGAGTATAATTAGGGGGAAGACAGAAAAAAAATTGGGTAACCAGAACTAGAATAAGATAAATAAGGTATGTAGGGCCCCAATTCAAGAAAACACCTGCTTTTCCTTAAAATTTGCACCCCAAGTATGTCACTTTCCTGCCCAGAAAGAAGAGCCAATGCCACCCTGAAACTCACATCCTGGAGTAGACAGAGCTTGGCAAGTGTTCCGTGGCCACCCGTCTTGCAATGGTTACTGAAAGGCTGCCATTGTGAGGACGTCCACAGGCAGTTTTTGAATCTTCTTTTTCTCATTTTACAATGGCTCTGGGTCAAGGTTAGAGTCATAGGGTCCCTTCCTGTCCCTGCCTCTAGAGAATAACCTTTTAGAAAATATAGCCAAGGGCAGGGGAACCCAACAGGGGGGCTCAGCAAGCCAGCCTGCTCCTTAAACAGGTGCAAGGAAAGGAAATCCAAACGGAATGTATCAGAAATTGCTAGTTGCTAACATTCCTTTATTACTGAAAACCACAGGCACCATGAGAACATCCACAGAGGTTCACTAATGACTAAGGCAATGTCTGACATGCTATAAAGTTGAATAAAGAAGAATGAATTAATGAGCTAATGAATGCATGAACAGAAGAGGGGCCAGGAGAAGCATGGTAGAATCAACAGACAAGAGTTAGAGAGAGGCCCTGCCCTGGTTAGAATCCATCTCCCCAGCCGGATGTGCACTTAGTGTTATATCCCTTTGCACAGTCTCCTCATTAACGTCCCTCCCGATGTAAAGTCCTGTTTGAACTTAGGCTAATGACTAAAGCAGGGTGGGGCAAAAAAAAAAAAAACTAAGAACAAGCTGTTCAAAAAGCGTGTACACTCAAACTCACTTTCTTTCCTTCACCCATTTTCCTTCTTCCTGGTTCTTTACATCCACATCAAGAATCATTTTGGCAGTCTGGAGAGATGGCTCAGCAGCTAAGGCAAATTCGATTCCCCAGTACCCATGTAAAGCCAGATGCACAAAGTGGCGCATACATCTGGAGTCTGTTTGCAGTGACTGGAGGAACTGGCACACCCATTCTCTCTGTCTGTCTCTCTTCTATGTCTTTCTGCTTGCAAATAAATAAGTAAATACATAAATAAATAAAAAATATTTTTAAAAAGAATCATTTTGGAAGGCTTACAGAGATATATACTCAGAGGTCTTCATACGCCATGGGGTTTGGTGTCTCCTCAATGTTTATCACACTCCCTCATTTTTTTTTTCATTAAGAGAAAATATTGGGCTGGAGAACTGGCTTAACGGTTAAGGCACTTGCTGGCAAAGCTAAAAGGCCTAGGCTCGATTCCTCAGTATCCATGTAAAACTGGATACATAAGGCAGAATATGTGTCTAGAGTTTGCAGTAGCTAGAGGCCCTGTTCTCTTTCTTTCCCAGTCTCTCTCCCTCTCTCTCTCAAATAAATAAATATTTAAAAGTCAGATAAGAAGAAAATACTTCAGGGTAAACACAGTCAAAATAACTACTGTAAAATATATGGCTTTTAAATTTTATCTATTTACTTGAGAGTGAGAGAGAAGGAGGGACAGGGAGAGAGAGAATGGGTGTGTCAGGGCCTCCAGCCACTGCAAACAAACTCCAGATACATGCACCACCTTGTGCATCTGACTAACGTGGGTCCTGGGGAATCAAACCAAGGTCCTTTAACTTTGCAGGTAAGTGCCTTAACCGCTTAACTATCTCTCCATCCCATATATCACTTTTAGATACCACTTCATCATGATAAACAGCCCATTCAGATGGCATGCTGAAATATTACACAATAAACAAAAGCCTCATTTGTTTGGTCATTAAAGCAATTAGATTCTATTACAAGCAACTGGTATGGAAATAATTCTACTTCATGGTCCAGTTGATGAAAGAATTAAAAAGCCAAGGAAGCATATCTCCAGAATTAAAAAGGCCACAATATTCACTAAAAATCTGTCCTGAGTACTCACTGAGTTTCCTGAGAATTGGTAGCAAGGATTTAACATTGCAGGTCTAAAAACTGAAAGAGAGGCTGCGTAAATGGCTTAGCAGTTAAGGCATTTGCTTGTGAAGCCAAAGAACCCTGGTTCGATTCCCCAGGACCCACATAAGCCAGATACACAAGGGGGCACATGCATCTGGAGTTTGTTTGCAGTGGCTAGAGGCCCTGGTGCACCCATTCTCTCTATTTGCCTCTCCCCACCCTCAAATAAATAAATAAAATATTTTTTAAAAACTGAAAGAATCTTTGTGTTTCCTTGGGACTTCTGACTTGGGGAGAGCTTGTGCCTGCACTATCCCATGAAATAATTATCAATTATCAATTTGTTCTGTTCCTTGTCAATATTCAAGTATCCCCTTTGGTTGTTGCACTTCATTAGATAAGACCCTTGTAAGTATTATACATCTTGGGCTGAAGTGATGGCTTAGTGTTTAAGGCACTTGCCTGAGAAGCCTAAGGACCCACGTAAGCCAGTTGTATAAGGTGGCACATGCATCTGGAATTTGTTTGCAGTGGCTGGAAGCCCTGGAATGCCCATTCTTTCTCTCTCAAATGAATAAAATAATATTTTTTAGAAAGTATAATACATCTTTTCCTGTGATAAATAAGCATTTCATCTAGTATGCAAGGTATTGAGAATACACTTAATAATAAGCACCATGCAATGCAGCAAGTCCGTAGGAGTCAGTAAACCACACCTGCAATGTGTTTCCTTCATACATACTTTCTAGGAATCCTTTGTCGGCAGCACACAGGAGTGGAGGGGAGGACCTTAGGTCCAACTCCCAAGTCCTTGGGGGCACAGAGGAAGCACTGAACTCCTCAAACACTCCATGAAGCAAGTGGGGTTTTTTGTTTTTTTAAATTTTATTTACTCATTTTGAGAGAGAAAGTGAGATAGACACACCAGGGCATCCAGCCACTGCAAAGAAACTCCAGATGCATGCACCCCCTTCTGCGTCTGGCTTATGTGGGATCTGGGGAGTCAAACGTGAGTCCTTAGGCTTTGCAGGCAAACACCTTAACTGCTAAGTCATCTCTCTAGCCCTTCTTTTTATTTTTATTCTATTTATCCAGAAGCAAGTATTTTTTTACCCTGCTGAACATTGTTGGCATAACATGAGGGGTGCACATAAAGGCATCCTTGGGCTGCCATGCCAGGGCAAGAGCTCTTCCGTGCTGGGTGAGGAGGGAATGTGCCTGCTGGGGTTAGAGGAGACAGGCAGAGTGGTTCGGCGTCTGTGTTCTAGGGAGTAACACTGTTGTCCGACCCTCAAGGGTCAGGTCTCCAGGCCTAGAGTGGCAGTTTTTAAATGAATACTGGTGGCAATCCCCAGCTGATTTCAATGTATTCAGCCAGTCTAAGAATTGACCATTAATCCAATAAGGCAAACCTGCCTCAGGAAGTGTGTGGGCTTCGCTTCACTTTCCCTTAGCAGATGGTAGCATTTGCCCACTCTGAGTCTTCCTAAATGACCACAGGAGGTTAGGTGGTCTTGGTTTCAAAGGGCATTCTTATAGGTGAAGTGCACGGAGGACAGTTAATTATCAACAGAGATTCTGCAGTACACAAAGTTTTACTCATGATGAGTGCTAAGACAGAAAAAAAAAAAGAAAAAGAAAAAGACCCAGGCATTATTGACTGCAAAGACAATTGCCGACATTGCAACCCTTGGCTACCATACAGTCTCCTCTTGCATCTCTCGTCCTATAATCCTGCTCCACATCACACTGGCTGTGTGCGTCTGGTCCCTCCCAACCCAGCTTTGCCCTTGCTGTCACGTCTACCTGGAGCGCCCTTCTCCTGGTGGCTCTTTCATGGCTGGCTCCTTCCCATTCCTCAGGCCACAGCCTCGACGTTCTGTTAGAAGGGCCTTGGGTCTCCTCACCTCTTTACGCTATGTTCTATCTCAGCACCTTGCTCACTTCCCTCACCACAGCCGCCCTGTTCAGGAATGGATGGATTTTGTTTGCTTCCTGTCTCATCCCCCACCAGGAGGATAGAGATCATGTCTGTAGTTCCAGCGCTGAGAACAAACAGGCCCTTGTGCTGAACTGTGCTCTCCCCAACCCCAGTTCTGTACTGAAGCCTTAACCCACAGTGTAATTGAAGTTGAAAATGAGGGTCTAGGGAGGTGATTCAGTAGAAATGAGGTCCTGAGGAAGGATCTCCATGAGGACATTGGTGTGTTTTTGAGAAGAGATGCCAGAGGTCTTCTCTACAGAGAAGAGGCCCGTATGGAATCAAAAGTTCACTGGTCAAGGCTGGAGATACAGGATGTAGTTCAGTGGTAGAGAGCCTGTGTAGCATGGACAACAGCCTGGATTCAATCTCCAGCACAAGGAAATAATTTTCAAAGAGAAATTAACTGCATTTTCTGAGAATAAATGGTCCTGGATGATTTTTAAAGTGTTCATCAGCCAGGGTTTTACAGTTTGTTAGGATTTTGTGATATACAGCTTAAACATAACTTGTCTATTTTTCTTTGCTAGTGTAATCATAAATTCTATTACTGCCAGACCATTGAAAGACACATCCAGGCAAAGTCCACGTGTCCAGCTGGCTGCCAGATCGGATGTCTTCATTAACTGAGCTAACCTGTCAAATGGCTCTTTATCGGGTTTTATGTTTCTAAGTACTGGTCAAGGTTTCTTGTTTGTTTTTTGTTTTCTGTGCTTGTTTTGCTCTTGTTTTCTGTTCTGATGCAGTGGAGCACATCTGTGACCCTGCACCCCCACAGTGAGATGGGAGAGAGGTGGGCGAATCCCCGGGAGCTCGAGGCAAAGCTAGCCTGGCACACGCAGCAGTGAATATATGACTGCCTCAAACAAGGAGGAAGGCAAGGACTGACGCCTGAGGTTGTCCTCTGACCTCCGCTCGTGTTGGGGCACCCCTGTGCCCACACATGAGTGAGCACGCATGCCCACACACACACATACTCACACACTTTTAAAAAAAATTCTGATTGTTTTAATAAAGGCAATACCTTAAATTCTCTCTATTTATATGTTGCCAAAACTTTAGACTAAAGCTGCCTGCCCTCCCAGCACTGAGGAAGGAGTGTCCAAAGTCCAAGGCCTCCCTGGACTACATAGTGAGTGCAAGGCCAGCTTTGGTTACATAATGACCCTATCTCAGACAAAAGCAAAACAAAAACCTTTGTCTTTTTATTTATTTATTTATTTATTATGTTTTGGTTTTTGGAGGTATGGTCTCACTCTAGCCCAGACTGACCTGGAATTCACTAGGGAGTCTCAGGGAGGCCTCCAACTCACAGTAATTCTCCTAGTGCTGCATGCCAAGTGCTGAGATTAAAGGCATGCACCACCATGCCCACCACAAAAATTTCTCTGCATTTCTTTGAGTGGTAAAATTCTATTTAACTGAATCTTTATTATAAAGAAAAACAATTGAACCTTTATGTTTATCTGGCTTAGAATGATGTCCAGACTGCTTCCTAACAAAGCAGTGTCCCTAATCTTCTCGGAGATTGCTATTACACTGCCAAGCATAGAAGATAAACTAAACGTTCTTCTCTTCTATGGACGCACTAATTAGTCTGTAAATAATATGGAACCGTTAATATCAGAGGCATACTGTCTCCGTTGCCAAGTCTCTTGTGGTAAAAAAAAAAAAAAAAAAAAAAAAATGTAGCTATTGAGAGAAAGGGGCATGGTTAGGCTTAAATGTAAAATTTATAACCGGTAAAACAAGTCTTTTCTGCTGGGAGTGGTGGTGCATGCCTTTAATCCCAGCACATGGGAAGCAGAGGTAGAAGGACTGCCATGAGTTCGAGGCCAATTTACAGAGTGAGTTCCAGGCTAGACTGAGGCCTTACCTTGAAAAAAAAAAATATGAATCTTTCCTGTGATCATCAACACTGCCAGTAGTCTGCTTAGATGGGCAGACTCCTAGCCACTCCTTAAGGGTACCCAACCTCTCTGATATCCTTTCCTCATCCTCCCCTCTCTACGGAAGTAGGGGCAATGTGGCCGTGAGCACCTGGTGCCCACTTCACAACAGACCCAAAGCATTACCTGTCCAGGAAACCAGCTGAATCGTTCTACCTCAAACTAGATTTCCCTGACACTAAAATGTCACTTTTCTCTGCACCTCATGGTACTCTAAGCCACATTCTAGCTTATTCTAGTTATGGAGTGTTGGTTTTGTTAATTTCATTAAAATCTTTACTTTCTTTATACTTACCTTAGCACAAATGATTGGATTTCACCCCAAAATGAAGGTGTACCAGCTTAAGGACTCTCTCAATGTTATCTAAAAGTTCATAGGGGTTTGGAGTACAGCGTGCTGGTATAGGGTCTGCGTGGCCTGTGCAAGTCACCAGGTCAACTGAAGAAGGAAAGAAGAGAGGAAGGGAGGGAAGAGAATCTTAAGCCTAACCCCCAAGAAAGCTTCTGAATTTTAGTAAGGTACCCAGGTGTGCATAGAGTAAAATATGACATTTGCTGTCCTAAGAGGTATGTTGTAATTACCTTCTCATTGCTGGGATAAAGCACCAGGCCAAATGCAGCCAATGGGAGGGAAGTTTTTTATTTTGTCTTACAGTCTCCAGGGGAAGCTTCATGACAGCAGGGGAAAGCATGACAAGAGCAGAGAAGAGACGTCACCTCTGCCACAACAGGTGGAAATAGCAGCAGGAAAGGAGCGATACTCTGGCAAGGGAGAGCTGGCCATACACCCCTAAGCCCTGACCCCAACAACACCTCCCCCAGAAAGGCTCCACCACCCACCTCAATTGTCATCAGCTGGGGACCAAGCATTCAGAACACACGAGTTTATGGGAGATGCCTGACTCAAACCACCACAGACATTGTCCAAAGGAAAACGAGAAACTATGAAAATAAATATTGTTTTCCAGATACACAGAACCTCTCCTCTTTATCTCAGTTTGCATGCATGTGCCTGTGTGTGTTTGTGTGTGTGTACATACACATGTGCATAGTTAGCACCTCAGTACCTGCTGAACTAACTATAATGCAAAGTCCTCTACTTTTTTTCTTTCTTGGCCGTATATTGGCTTTAGCTTTTAAAATTTAAATTCCCAAGCCAGGTATGTCAGCAAATGTGATGGTTAAATTCTGTTAACAACTAGAGCAGGTTAGGAATAAAGTAACAGACATGCCTCTTGGGCAGGTCTATGAGGGTGTTTCTAGAAGGACTGATGGAGTTAGAATGACCTTCCAGAGTAGGTAGCCCTTCGGGTGGTGTACTGTAACACAGAAGCTCCAGAGGAACACAAGGCCTCTCACCTGACTGCCCATGCTACAGGCTGGTGTGTGCATCCACCCTGTTGCTGCTTTTCTTTAAGGACATTAGAACCCAGCTTCCTCAGATTTCCTACGTGAACTGAAGATCAGCTGTTCTCCAAGAGTCCCCCAGCCCTTCAGTGCCAGATTGGGGCTACTGAGGCATCCAGCCTCAGTGACTGAGTAGCCACCAAGTTCTCAATCTTCATAGATAACTAGTTTTAGACTGTCCAGCCTGTATCCTGTAACTTAATCTAATAAAGCCCCTTTATAACACATGGTCATTCTCTTTGGTTCTTTTCCTCCAGAGAGCCCTGACTAATGTAGTAAAGGATTCTAATTAGATCACTCAGGAGGCTGAGGCAGGAAGATGTTCAAGGGCAGTCTAGACTAGCCATTGAGAACTTGTCTCATAAATAAATAAAGTGAAAATTAGAAGTTTCAACTTCAATACAAACGGTTGCTTCTTTCTTCTTCCTATTCATGAGCGTATGTGCACACATACACTCATGCACACACAGACAAGTGTGCAAACATGCACTCATGCACACACAGACAAGTGTGCACATGCACCTTTTCACCCTTGTGAAAAGGAAGCTGTTTGGAAGATTTCTACTTATGGGGCAGCTGTGTAGGGTTACAGGAGGTTGCTGTTTTCATTCTAGTAATAAAACAAGACATATAAGCTCAAAACAATGGCTTTTTAAAGGTTGTCAGGGGCACAGGGGTATCGAAATGGACTAAACTCCCTACAGTGGCAAGCTATGACAGTACAGGACACTCGGTGACTGACAGGAGGAAGACTTCATAACCGTCAAGGCTGAGGCTGAGAAGCAGCAAACTCACACCAGCTGCTTGGGGACTGAGGAGTCCTACCACAGTGGCTCTTCCCCTCCCTGCCTGCTCATAGAACTCTCACCCAGAGCTGGAAATAGTTCACCACAGACAGAGGCAGGAAAGGACTCAAGAAACCGCTATGAGCCATTTCAGTCCTTCACAGAATCAAGAGAGCTGCTAAGGTAGAGGAGAGGAAGTGCCCAGACAACTCTGAGGATGTGCAGAAAGCAGGGAGCAAAGCGCAGAGAGGCCAATGATAATAATTTAAAAAGTATCCGTGGGGCTATAAAGCAGGGAGAGGGTGAGATCTCCCACTGCCGTGAAGCTCAGCGCATCTCCGCCATCTCTCCAGTGTTCAGATCTCAGAGCTGTCTATCCCACCCTCCAATCAGTTAAAAGCAAATACTAAGATTTTCATTCTCTTTCAGGGTTGGGGAGTATGCCATTGTGTATATACCATGGCTTCTTTATCCATTCATTTGTTGATGGACGCCTGGGTTGATTTCATAACTGGGTCACTGTAAATAGTGCTGTAATCCTGTCACTTACAGCATGTTATGCTAGATGAAATAAACTAGGCACAGAAGGGTAAACATGGCATAGTCTCACTTAGAGGCTAGGAAGGGTAAGAACCTGGGGTGAGGAATAAGAGAGGTTGGATAATGGGTGCAAAAATGTTGTTAGAGGTGATGGTGAGATGGCTCACTGGATAACGTGTTTGCTGAGCAAATGTGAGGACGAGAGTTCAGATCCCCAGCACCATATAACCGCCCAGCTCCAAATCAGCTATACAGATCAGATCAACTCCACCCCTCTGAAGGAGCTACTCTGGGAAGGTAAGAATTAACTTATCTTGTATTCTACTTTTCTTTCGTATAAATTATTCAGCATGCAATAACAAGTTCAAGGAAAGTCAAAATGTACAGGAAAGCAAGAAAATCTATTTCACAGCTAAAATAGAATAAAACAGAAGCAAGGCTGGTAGTGTAGCTTAATGGTAGCATGCTTGCCTAGCATGTGTGAAGTCCCAGCAGCACAAAAGCAAATGAACGAACGAGAGAGTGGACATATAGAAATATAATTCTAAATGCATTAACACATACATATACTTGACGGTAATTTTTTGGAGGTAGGGGTCTCATTCTAGCCCAGGTTGACCCAGAACTCACTCTACAGCCCCAGGCTGGCCTGGAACTCACAGCAATCCTCCTACCTCTGCCTCCCGAGTGCTGGGATTAAAGGTGTACGCCACCATACTCAGCTGAAGGTAATTTTTTATTTTTCCAAAGTAGGGTCTCACTCTAGCTCAGGCTGACGTGGAATTCACTATGTGGTCTCAGGTTGGTCTCGAACTCACAGTGATCCTCCGACCTCTGCCTCCCAAGTCCTGGGATTAAAGGCATGCACCACCACGCCCAGCTGAAGGTAAACTTTTTAAAAAGATTCGGAATTGGTTTAAATGTTGAAATGATCAGATGAGGATAGTGAAGTATGGAATACTTATGCTATAGAAATGTTAAAGGACCTCATAGAAAGGAAGACAACATCCATGAAGAGATTGATTCTTCAACTGAGTAGTAGAAAACAGAACAGAACAGAATATGCAAAAGCTAGAAGTGAAAAAGACAGTATCAGAAACAAATCCATTAGCAGGAACTCAGTAGCTCACTCAACAGCAGAGGAAAGAGCATTTGACAGTGCCCGGTTAACATCAAACAACCAGCATGTGTGCAAATGGAATAAGTAAAGAAACAATATGGCAAAGAAAGCATTAAAACTTTATTGGCCCAGACTTACCAAAACTGATGGCAGACACCAGTTCACAGAACCAAGAAGCTGAACAATCCCAGGCAGACTAAATACAAAAAATAAGTATCTCAACAAGTCACAGCCACATAAATATAAGGAATAATAATAGGGAAAAAAAGATGACGATTCACTTGAACCAACAGAGAACAAGAGACAATAGGTCATCTATAAACCACTAAAGGAAAAAGTATCAAATTTAAATTCTATATCCAGCATAAATAAAGGTGAAATGAAGTCACTTTCAGTAAAACACAAGTTGGGAAGATCTTCACTTTTTTTTTTTGTTTGTTTTGTTTTGTTTTGTTTTTCGAGGTAGGGTCTTACTCTAGCCCAGGCTGACCTGGAATTCACTATGGAGTCTCAGGGTGGCCTCGAACTCACAGCAATCCTCCTACTTGCCTCCCAAGTGCTGGGATTAAAGGCGTGCGCCACCACACCCGGCTCAGATCTTCACTTTTAAATAAAATACCAAAACACTATAAGAAAAGCTAACATAAGTTTTTTTCATGCTGGATAGAAAAGAAAGCATGCCAGAGGCAACCCCAGATCTTTAAAATATCTTGTTTATATTTATTTACTTGAGAGAGAAAGAGAGAAATAGACAGGAGGAGAGAGAGGATGGGCATGCCAGCTGCTGTGAACGAGCTCCAGATGCGTGTGCCCCTTGTGCATCTGGCTTACGTGGGTCTTGGGAATCAAAGCTAGGTCCTTTGGCTTTACAGGCAAACACCCTAACTGCTAAGCCATCTCTCCAATCCAACCCAGATCTTTAAGAAGTTAAGAGTCTCAAAGGGTCAATAGGGTTAATAGAGGTTAAAGACCATATGTATGAGAGAGAGAGAAAGTATGAGCATGTCAGGGCCTCTTGCCACTGCAAATGAACTCCAGACACATGTTTCACATGTGCATCTGGCTTTCCATGGGTACTGAGGAATCAAAACCCAAGTAGGCAAGCTTTGCAGGCAAGTGCCTTTAACCACTGAGCAATTGACCCAGTCCCACTTTTAAATACTTTTTAATGTGTGTATATGTGTATGTGTGTGTATATGGGTACGACACATATGTGGAGGTTGGAGGACAACCTTGGGGTATCATTCCACCATCTTTTTGAAAAAGGATTTCTATTGTGCCCTTGGCATGCATGTGTGCCAGTGCAGCCAGCCCGCAAGCTTCCAGATTCTCCTGGTTCCACCTCCATTGATGTGGACACATTCAGATCACAGGCCCAGGGGCCACTTTGTATCTAGCTTAATATACGTGTTGGAGAATTGAACTTGGGTTGAAGGGCTTGAAAACAAGCACCTTTAACTGGTGAGCCAGATCCTCAACCCCTAGACACCTTTCATAATATATCTATATCTATCTGGGTTTGTATTTATGTGTATGTTTAAAAATAGTATTGGCTATTTAAGTCACAAAGCTCAATACATCATAAGGTTCCTAACATTCTTAGAAGTAAAGTGTTAGATATAAGAGCCCAGAAGGTAGAAGGGACAAAATGAAATTACACTGTTATGATTCTCACATCATCTGTATTTGAAGACACTGTTTGAAAAGAGATTGTGACTACTTACCAATGCAGGGCCTTGGGCTGGGGTGATGCTCAGTGAGAGCACTTTCCTAGTGTGTGCAAGATCCTGAATTCAATCTTAGCAGCATTTTTTAATGCAGAATATTAAGCACAGGAAGATAGCTCAGCAATTAAAGGTATTTGCTTGCGAAGTCTGCCAGTCCAGTTTCAATTCCCCATCCACTCACATGAAGCTATACGACATCTGATTGCAGCAGCAAGAGATGCTGACATGTGTGAATATGCACACACACACACACACACAAATAAATACAGAACATCATTTACACAGCAGTGCTTCCCAAAGGAAGGTTCCCAAACTTATGTCACCAGCATCAACTGAGAACTTACTAGAAGCATACATTTTTAGTCCTATCACAGCCCTCCAGAGTAGGAGGCTCTGAGGGTATGCCAGGAATCTGTGTTTTAATAATACTAGCAAGTGTTTCTAATGTTAAATTCACTGAACAGTCACTAAAAACATACCACAAATATGTACATTTTAAAACAGGAGGTAAATGGAATGATTTTTAAAGTGCAATATTCCCACAATGTTACAGAAAAGAAGGGGCACAAACAAAGTAAGTGGGACATAAGTAAAAATAAATACCAGGGGTGAGATTACACCCAGATTTAAACTCATATTAATAGTTGTTACATGGTAGTAAATGCTTATATTCCCAACACTCAGGAGGCTGAGACAGGAGGATTGTGAATTTGAGGGAAAGCCGGATGACAGAGTGACTTCAAAGGACTAGCCACAGGGCTACATAGTGAGATCCTTTCTCAAAACAAACCATCAAACAAAGCCAGGCCTGATGGTACTGGCCTATAAGCCTAACCACTTGGAAGGCTGAGACAGGAGAATCACAAGTTCAAGCCCTGCCCGGACAACAGAAGACCTTGTCTCAAAATAAAGGGTTACAGGTGTAACTCAGTGGTTGAGTGCTCCTTTACCCTGTGCAAGGCCCTGGGTTCAATTCCCAATGCTGCAAAATAATAACAATAATAATTATCAAAGATAAATATATAAACTTTCAAAATAAAAGGCATAATCAAATCAATATAAAAATAGAATCCAACAATGTGTTTTTACAAACACAAAATTCATTTATAAAGTCAGTATTTAAACATATGAGTAGGCTGCTCAGGAGGTAGCTCAGCCATTGAAGGCATTTGCTTGCAAAGCCTGTTGGCTTGGATCCAGTTTCCAAGCAACCAACACAAACCAGATCTGAAAAGTTGTATAATTTTGCAGTGGCAACAGGCCCTGGCACATCTACACACAAACACACACACACTCTCTCTCTCTCTCTCTCTCTCACACACACACACACACATACCTTCAAATAAATAAATATTTTTTAAAGTGAAAAAGCTGGAAAAACTATGTTGCAAACACCAAGTACAAAACAGTCTGCATAGTTAGATTAATAATGAGCAGACTCAGAGTAATATAATTGGACATAAAAATGGAAACTATTAATGATAAAAGAAAAGTACCATCAAGAAGTGATGATAACGGTGACCTTGGGATGACTCAAAAGGCACCATAGTGCTGAGAAGTGACAGAGGAGTGTTCAGCACTGAAACATCTCCATCACACCTTCCAAGGCTCAGGGTCCATTGTGGAAGAGGTGGCAGAAAGAATCTAAGAGCCAAAGGAAGGGTAGGACTCCTTATAATGTGCTCTTCAGACACAAAATGGCCTAGATATCCATGACCTCACAATATCTGACACTATCTACACAAGACTATCATAATAGGAGGAAAAGATGATGACATGAAAATAAAAGAGGGACTGATTGAGACGGGGAGTGGGATATGATGGAGAGTGGAGTTGTGAAAGGGAAAGTGGGGGAGGAGGGAATTACCATGATTTATTGTCTATAATTATGGAAGTTGTCAATAAAAATAAAATAAAATAAAAAAGGCTATAAATCCTAAATGTATTTATGACTAAAAATAGAGTTCCAAAATACATTTAAAATTTTTTGAAAAAGTGGATAAATCTGCAATAAGCCTCCTGCCCCAGTCATAGATAAGACAAATAGATGACAAAATCATGGGCTAGAGAGATGGCTCAAGGGTTAAAGGTGCTTGCTTGTAAATTCTGCTAACCTGGGCCCAATTCCCCAGTACCCACTTAAAGCCAGAGGCACAAAGTACCACATGTGTCTGTAGTTTGTTTGCCCTGGCAGCATGCAGGGCACGTTCATTCTCTCTCCTTTCTTTCTCTCTCTCAAATTAATTAATTAATTAAAAAACAGCAAAAAGTCAAGTTTCAGGGAACAAGGTCAACGTACAAAATTAATTTGGATTCCTACATATAATATTTTAAAAGATAACTAATCCAATTTTTAAATCTGAACAACAGATTCAGATAATATTTCACCAACAAAGATACATACATGGCCAATAAGCACTTGAGAAAGTATTCCACGTTTTTACTTTCCAAGGAAATTAAAGTTAAAACCAAAATGCAACATCATCTCACACCCATCCAAATGACTAAAATAAAATGAAATATCTGGGTTGGCTGCATATTGGTGAGGCTTTGGAGCAATCAGTAATTTATATTTCTGGTGATATTTAAAATGCTGATACTTGGGCTGGAGAGATGGCTTAGCAGTTAAGGTGCTTGCCTGCAAAACCAAAGGACCCAGGTTTGATTCCCCAGGTCCCACATACGCCAGATGCACAAGGGGTGCAAGCATCTGGAGTTCGTTTTTAGTGGCTGGAGGCCCTGGTGTGCCCATTTTCTCTCTCCTCCCTCCCATCCTCCCTCTCTCTCTCTCTCTCTCCCTGCCTATTTCTGTATATCTCTCTCTCTCAAATAAATAAAAATAAAATGTTTTAAAATTTAAAGATGCTGGCACTTCTCTGGAGAGCTATTGGGAAATCTGTGATAAACACATAGTTAACCTATGCACAAGCATTGCAGCCTTGATATTTATCCAAGAGCAATGAAAGCCTACCTTTACAAAGAGGCTGGTACAGGAATAACTCACTCATAACAGTCTGAAATGGAAACAAATCTAATGTCTATCTACAGTAAGGGACTAGATAGACAAATTGTGTTAGATGTATACAAGTGTACACATATACTGTGTTCAAATGCATACAGTCATTTTAAAAATATTTTTACTTATTTATTTATAAGCAGAGAGAGAGAGAAAGATAATGGGCACACCAGGGCCTCTAGCCACAGAAAATGAACTCCAGATACATGGGCCATTGTGCATCTGGCTTTATGTGGGCACTAGGGCATTGAACTTTAGTTATTAGGCTTTGTAGGCAAGTGCCTTAACCACGAGACATCCCTTCAGGACTTCATATAGTCATTTTAAAGTCTGACATGTACAACAATATATCAGAATCTCAAAAGCATGTTAAGTGGCGGAACTTTACCCTAAAGATACATGTATTTACATAAAGTCCATCCAGAGTGATGAAAATCAGAAACAGGGTCAATCAGGGATGGGGAAACTGAAAGGAATATGAAGAAACTTTCTGGCATGTGTCTTGATTTGGGTGGTGTGTTAACTAGCTTTCCTTTCCCTAGAACAAAATATCTGGGGGGGGGGGGATACTTAAGAGGGGCTGGGGAGATAGCTCAGTGGGTAAAGTGCTTGCTGCATAGGCATAAGGACCTGAAATTGGATCCCAGCTCGTACATGAAATGCTGGATGTCATTGCATGCATTTGTAATCCCAGAGCTGGGAAGGTGGAAACAGAAAGATCTCTAGGGCTGGCTGGCTAACTAGCCTAGCCAGATCAGTGACCTCCAGGTTCAGGAGAGACTCTAGTTTTAAAAAATAAGAGGGAAAAGTGAGAGAGGAAGACACTCAATGTTACCCTCTGGCCTCAACACACATGTGTACATACACTGTGCATACACATATCCTGCACACAAATACACATGCATACATGCACACCACACACACACACACACATACACACACACACACACACACACAAAGGGGGGGAACCTTAAGAGGATGAAAGATTTGTTTTGGTACATAGTTTCAGAAATGTTGCTTTTGGGCCTGTGCCAAGGCAGAAGACCATGGTGGGAAGCCCACCATGGGCAAAGCTGTTCAGCCCATGTGGGTCTAGGAGAGAACCAGAAAGGGGCAGGGGCCCAATATCTATTTCAAGGCATGCTCCCAGTGACCTAACTTCTTTCTACCAGGTCCTTCAAGGTTCCACTACCTACCTTTCAATAGCGTGCCAGCAACGAGGCCTTTAGCACATGCATTCGGGGGACAATTAAGATCTTTAGCAGCACATATCTACAATCCCAGCGCTTGGGAGGCCTTTAAGGCAGGAGAATTGTGCTGAGGTTGAGACCTCCAGGCTACATTGTGAGTTCCAGTGTGGCATACGGAGTGAGACACTGACTCAAAACAAAGCAAAGCCAAACCATAACAGGCAGTGTACAAATGTTCCCAAGTTCATGAGCCAAACTTTTAAAAAATGTATGTATGTTTTTGCCAGTCTCTCGCCCCTGCAAATGAACAGCGATCTGTCCAGGGAACTAAACCTGGACCCTTAGGTTTAAAAAGTGCCTTTAAATGCTAAGCTATTTCCCTGGCCCCATACTAAACTTTTAAAATATAGATATAAATATATATTTTTTATCTCTCAATAAAACAATTAAATAAACATAGTCATTTTTAAAAGAGCAGAGAATAAAGAGGATGAGTATATATACGGAACAAAAAGTAAAAATAAACAGAATTAATAGATGTTTTCCTGCATAGAGACATCTCTACCATTGACTCAAACCATGACTAGCAGTCCTAGTTTGTTTGTTTGTTTGTTTGTTTGTTTGTTTGTTTGTTTGTTTGTTTGTTTTGAAACAGGGTATCATATAACTCAGACTGGAGCTGAACTTCTTATCTGACCAAAGATAACCTTGAATTTCAGATCTTCCTGCCTCTGTCTCCTGAATGCTGGGATTATAGGCAAGCTCTATTACATCTGGCTTTATGTGGTGCTGGGGGCACACCCAGGGGTTCGTGTATGCTAGCTAAGCATTCTGCCTATTGAACTGTGTGGTCTGGAAGATCAAATGTGTAGACACTGCTCATCTCTTTCTGTCTGAGACAAGGCACCCTAATTATCTTTAGGACAGAGCCAGTTTTCAAATTAGAAATCAAGATCTATTGGTAGACTATAAAAGACTGAATATCTTCCTTTTAATAAAATCAACTAGGCTAGCCTATATTAGGAAATGCTGACTATATATCAAGGGGAAAATTTTTAGTGACATTTTTGTCTATAATACATTGGATGGGCTTCTTCCTATGAGGTTTTTTGGTTTGTTTGTTCGAGGTAGGGTCTTGCTCTAGCCCAGGCTGACCTAGAATTCACTATGTAGTCTCTGGGTGGCCTCAAACTCACAGCAATTCTCCTACTTCTGCCTCCCAAGTGTTGGGATTAAAGGTGTGTGCCAACACACCTTGCAAGGTTTGTTTTAAAGTGTGCAATGAGCTGAATGTAGTGGTGATGCCTATAACCTAGCACTGTGGAAACATGAAAATGGTCAAGGAGGCCAGCCTGAATTACACAGTGAGATCTTGTCTCAAAAAAAAAAAAATAAGCCAGGGCTGGGGAAATGGCTTAGTGATTAAGGTGTTTGCCTGCAAAGCCTAAGGACCCTGGTTCAATTCCCCAGGACCCACGTAAGCCAGATGCACAAGGGGGCACATGCATCTGGAGTTCATTTGCGGTTCTGGAGGCCCTGGCGTGCCCATTCTCTCTCTCTCTCTTTCTCTCTCTCTCTCTCTCTCTCTCTCTCTCTCCCTCTCCCTCTTCTTCTCTCTCAAACAAACAAATAAATAAATAAATAAATAAATAAATAAAAATTATTTTTAAAAAATAATGAGCCAGCCCCCAACTGTCAGAACAATGAACATCCAGAGACGGCATTCAGCCCCTGGTGGCAGGGCATCCAGCACAGCTGATCAGAACACCAGATGCACAGCACAAGATGGAGGTCAAGGTGGGCACTCAGCATTGCTGAGATTGGAAGCCATCCCAAAAGACAACAAGGCCAACTAATAAAAAAGCAGGTACATGGGCCTGCACTGGAAATGCTAATCTCCCTTTCCATGTCAGGGCAGGTTACGGTTTACATACTCCTGGTTGGCATTACCATTTTCAATTGTTGCCTTTGATGCTTTCAGATTCCTAGGGCCTTTGTCTTTTCCTTCTGTCATTATTGGGGACAGAGTCTGATTCAGACCCAGGCTGACGTGGGACCCATTTCAGAACAGAAATCTCAACCTCTCAGCAGACAGGATTAAGGGTGTAGAGTAATACATACCCTTAGGGATTTTGGCTTTATAAGGTTATCTGTTTGTTTCAATCCCCACACTTGCATACTCTGTGCCAGTATTTATTGAATGTGTATACTGCTCAGTTGAATTTTAGAATTTTGCCAGTAAATTGCTCCACCCAACCCACTAGAATACACTGAAAAAATACTTGAATAGCAGGCAAACCCAACACCTAGGATTACTTCTATGGTTGGATTAGAGTACAAGAGCTACACGTGGCACCTTAAACTCCTACTCTGAAGGTACATAAAGTTGGATTTCCAAGTCTAAGAGCACCACAGATAATTAGAAAACCCTAGCATCAAATCAACTCAGGATGCAAAAATTGCTACATTATAATACAAGAAACACAAAGAATCAAGACAATACAATACCACCAAAAATGATAAATCCATCAGAAATGGTCCCCGGTGAGACTGTTTTAGATGAAATGCTTGACAATGATTTCAAAAAAATGATTTATCTATTCTCAAAGAAATCAAAGAAGAAAACAAAGGAATTAAAGAAGAAAAAAAAAACTCCTAAAGGAATTCCAAGAGAACACAGGAAACCAGCTTAATAAAATCAGGAGGTCATTGCAAGACATGAAAAACCAGAAATACTGAAGTAAAACCAGGCAGACATGCTAGCACTGAAAAACACAGTCAAATAAACAATAAATAAATAAATAAAATGCTGTGGAAAGTCTCACCAGTAGAATGGATGAAAAAGAGAACAAAATATCTAAACTAGAAGACCAGGTGGCAGATCTAACACAGTCCAACAAAGAGAAAGACAGGCTTAAGAAGGTATGAAATGGAATTTCTAGATATTTGGGAAACTATGAAAGATCAAACATAGATTTCAGGGTATAGCAGAAGGAGAAGAATTTCAATCCAGAGGCTTAGTAGGCATTTTCAACAAAATCATACAAGAAAAATTTCCCCAAATTGGGAAAGAAATGCCAATGCAGATACATGAAGATTTTAGAACACCAAACAGACAAAACCTGGAAAGAACCTCTCCTCACCATGTTATAATTAAACTATTAAACACGTAAACCAAAGAAAATATGTTGAAAGCAGTTAGAGAGAAAAAGCAAGTCACCTATAAAGGCAAGCCCATCAGGATCACAGCAGATTACTCAATACAAATTTAAAAGCCAGAAGGGCTTGGAGTGATTATTCCAAGTTCTGAAAGACAGCAACTGTCAACCAAGATTACTTTATCCCACAAGCTATCTATCCAAATTGAAGGAGAAATAAGAACATTCCAGAACAAAAACAGGCTAAATGACAACTAGGCCAGCTCTACAGAAAATACTTGAAAGAATCCTTCATGCTGAGGAGAAAGCAAAGCACACACATGAGGAAATAGGAAAAAATAAACCACTCTCAAATAACAGTTAAAACAAGTGAGTAAAGGGAAAACAGGAAAAACTACAAAACAAGAAGAATGGTGAGAATAAATGCATATCTTTCAATAATAACTCTTAATATCAATGGCTTCAATGCCCCAGCAAAAAGACACAGGCTTGAGACTGGATTAAATGGCAGGATCCTGATGTTTGTTGCCTCCAGGAAACTCATCTCTCAATAAAAGATAGACACTGTCTTAGGGTGAAAGGATGGAAAACAGTATTTCAAGCAAATGGGCCTAGGATATAAGTAGGGGTTGCTATCCTAATATATGACCGGATAGACTTCAAAGCAACATTAGTGAGGAAAGACAAAGAAGGTCACTTTATACTGATTAAAGGAACATTCCATCAGGAGGACATTCCAAATATACATATATATATATATATATACATATATATATATATATATATATACATATATATATATATATATATATATATATATATCCCTAATAATGGGGCTCCCAATTTCATCAAACACAATTAGAATTAAGGGGACAGATAACACCAAACATAATTGTAGTGGGTGACTTCAATACCCCACTCATCAATTGAGAGGTCATCCCAACAAATAATACAGAGAGAGAGATCTGGATTAAATGATGTCACAGAAAAAATGGACCTAACAGATATCTATAGAACATTCCATCCAAACATTGCAAAATATACATTTTTCTCAGCAGCACATGGAACATCCTCCAAAATAGACCTTATATTAGGACACAAAGCAAATCTTAACAAATACAGGAAAATTGAAATAATCCCTTGTACTCTATCTTACAACAATGGGATTAAACTACAAATCAGCAACAAGAAAAACTACAGAGCATACAGAAATTCATGGAGACTAAACAGTACACTATTGAATGATGACTGGGTCATTGAAGAAATCAATAAATTCATAGAATAAAATGATGATGTGAGTACAACATACCAAAACCTTTGAGACACAACAAAGGCAGTCCCAAGAGGAAAATTTATAGCTCTAAGGGCCTATATTAAGAAATTAGAGAGTTTACAAGTAAACAATTTAATGCTTCACCTTAAGGCCTTGGAAAAATAAGAACAAGGCAAACCAAAAATCAGTAGATGGGAAGAAATAATACAGATTAGGGCAGAAATGAATGACATAGAACTTCCCCCCAAGAAAAACACCCAAAGATTCAATGAAACAAAGAGTTGGTTCTTTGAAAGAATAAACAAGATTGATAACCCCTTAGCAAATCTGACCATAAGAAAGAGAGAAGAGATAAAAATTAATAAAATTAGAGATGAAAAGGGCACCATTACAACAGATACCAAAGAAATTCAGAAAATCATAAAGACATACTTTAAGGATATATATGCCTCTAAGTTTAAAAATCTGAAAGAAATGGATGATCTCCTTGATTCATATGACCTACAAAAATTAAATCACTATGAGATAAGACATTTAAATAGACCTATAACAAGTACAGAGATCCAAGCAGTTATAAAGTGTCCCAACTAAAAAAGTCTAGGCCCAGATGGATTCACTGGCAAATTTTACCAGACCCTCATGGACAAACTAATACCAATGCTTCTCAAACTTTTCCATAAAATAGAAAAGGAAGGAATTCTACCAAACTCCTTTTATGTAGCCAGCATCACCCTGATACCAAAACCAGACAAAGATAGAAAAAGATAAGGGTGTACACTATCCCCACTTTTATTTAATATAGTACTAGAAGTCTTAGTTATAGCAATAAGGCAAGAGATACTCATAAAAGGGATATAAGTTGGAAAGAAGAGAACAAATTATCGTTTTTTGCAGATGATATGACTCTATACATAAAAGACCCTAAAGACTCTACCACCAAACTGTTAGAGCTGATAAAGACTTTTAACATATGGCACATAAACATCTAAAAAAATGTTCTATATGCCTAGCCATCAGGGAAATGCAGATAAAAACTACATTGAAATTCCATCTCACTCCTATCAGAATGGCTACCATCATGAAAACAAATGACCATAAATTCTGATAGGATGTGGAGAAAGAGGAACCCTTCTACACTGTTAATGTGAATAAAATCTGGTACAGCCATTGTGGAAATTAGTGTGGAGTTTCCTCAGATAGCTAACAGATTTACCATATGACCCAACTATACAACTCCTAGGCATATATCCTAAGGACTTGTCTCACTACCTTAGAAATACTTGCTCAACAATGTTTATTGCCACTCTATTCACAAATTATGAAATTTGAAGGAAAATGGATGGATCTGGAAAGGATTATACTTAGTGAGGTAACCCAGGCCCAAAAGGCCAAACATCACATGTTCTCTCTCATATGTGGATCCTGGCTACAAATGATTAGACTTTTATGTGAGTAGGAATAAAACTCAGTGGCAGAGGCCAGTAAGCTAAAAAGGGGACATAAAGGGAATAGAAAGGGAGGGAGGAGGGGACATAATAGGATGGTATTGTATATATGTAAGTAAAAGAACACATTAATGGGGCTGAAAAGGCCTAAGTGAGGTCAGGGGAACAGATTGAGTAAAGGAAAGGTGGAGGGAAGGCTAATCAAAATCTCAGAGGATATAAATAAGTCATATGGAAACCTATGTTTTTGGACAATGAAACATTCAGAAACCACAGAATGTTACTAGAAAATTTTCAGTGCCAGGGATGGGATACATTCTGAGGAATTGTTGGCCAGGGAGGTCACTGATACTCCCAACACATTACAGGCCATTGCCGAGGCCCTTGGTTTCTCACCAGAAATAGATGGTAAGACCCTATTGCTGAAGACTTCACATACTTGGGCTGCAAGGTCACTGAGAAATCCTGCTGGAGCTGAGCTGATAACCACCTCTATGTAGACCAGCTGACAGCAAGCTGGAAAAAGCTATGCTCCATGCATTTCATGGGGAGAGAGAGAAATCACCAGTGAAGATACTCAACAGTGGACACTGAAAGCCTTAAATTTGGTCAGCCAGGCCAAGTGAGCCAACAGGTGCAATAGTGGCATGTCTGTTATGGGGGAAACCAACTGCCCTCTAATTGGACTGGAGACCCACTCCATGGGAGGGAATACATCCCTGATACTGAAAATCTACAACAGGGGTAGTCATGAGCCCTATGGGTATACTGTCTGCTGGTGTCTGGCTAAATGTATATACTATGCTCACCAAAGTGTCCCATAAGCACTTCTCTTAATGTTCATACAAATATATTAATGCTACTCACAATAGCTAGGAAATGGAACCAGCCTAGATGTCCCTCAACAGATGAATGGATAATAAAGATGTAGTACATTTACACAATGGAGTTCTATTCAGCGATAAAGAAAAATGAAATTTCCAGGGAAATGGATGGATCTGGAAAGGATTATACTAAGTAAGGTAACCCAGAAAGCCAAATGTCACATGTTCTCTCTCATATGTGGATCCTAGCTACAAATGTGTAGACTTGTATGTGAGCTGAAACCAAAAATCAGCAGTGGAGGACAGTAAGCTAGAAAAAGGCTATAAGGGAGGAAGGAGGAAGGACTTAAGGGGATGGTATTATATATAAGTAAGTAGAAGAACAGATTACAGGGAATGCAAAGGCCTAAGTGAGGCCAGGAGAAGAAATTGAGTAAAAGAAGGGTGGGGGATGGTCAATCAAAATTCAAGATATTCTGAATAAGACATATGAAAACCCACTTTTTTGGATAATGGCACATCTGGAAGCCATAGATTGTTTCTAGAAAATTTTCAGTGCCAGGGAAGGGATACTTTCCAGTGCGTTGTTGGCCAGGGAGGTCCCTGTTGCCTCCAAAACATTACAGGCTATTGCCAAGGCCCTTGGTTTCCCATGAGAAACAGATGGCAAGACACTATTGTTAAAGACTTCACATGCCTGGGTGGCAAGGTCTCTGAGAAATCAAGTCGATGCTGAGCTGAAAACCTTCTACCTGTCGACCAGCCAACTGAAACCTGGAAAAAGCTGCACTGCATGCAGCCCTATGGGAGACAGAAGTCATCAGCAGTGAAAACTGGACACTGGAAGCCTCAAGTTTGACCAGACAGGCCAAATGACCAAATGGGTACAATAGTGGCATGTCTGCTCTGGGAGAAACCAACTGCTTTCTAATTGGACTGGAGGACCACTCTATGGGAGGGAATGCATGCCTAGTACTGAAAACCTTATCAAAAGTCTATGGCAGGGGAGGTCATGAGCCTTAGGGGTATAAAGCCTGCTCTTGGCTAAGTGCATATATTTTTCTTACCAAACTGCCCTGAAAGCACTACACTTAATGTTCATATTCATATATTAATGTTATTCTCACTTGTGGTTAGAGAAGCTTCTCTTTTCAGATGGCAATGACCACTGGGATGACCCAAAAGGCAACATAGTGCTGAGAAGAAGTGACGGAGCAGTGTCCAGCACTGAAACATCTCTATCACATCCTCCAAGGCTCAGGGCCCATTGCTGAAGAGGTGGCGGAAAGAACATAAGAGCCAAAGGAAGTGTAGGACTCCTTACAATGCCACTGTCCAAACAGAAATTGGCTTTGATATGCACGACCTTGCAGTGCCTAGCACTACCTTCACAAGACCCTCATAATAGGAGAAAAAGACTATGACATCAAAATAAAAGAGAGACTAATGAAGAGAGGAAGTGGATATGATGGAGAGTAGAGTTGTGAAGGGGAAAGTAGGAGAGGAGAAGGAATAATCATGGTTTATTTCTGTAAGTATAGAAGTCATCAATAATAAAATTATACATTAAAAAAATAAGCCATGCCGGGCATGGTGATGCATGCCTTTAATCCTAGCACTGGGAGGCAGAGGCAGGAGGATCGCTGTGAGTTCGAGGCCACCCTGAGACTCCATAGTGAATTCCAGGTCAGCCTGGGCTAGAATGAGACCCTACCTGGAAAAAAAAAAAAAAAAAAGGCCAGGCATGGTGGCACAAGCCTTTAATCCCAGCACTCAGGAGGCAGAGTTAAGAGGATTGCTATGAGTTCGAGACCAGCCTGGGACTTCTAGGTCAGACTAAGATAAAGTGAGATCTTGACTAGAAACAATTTTTAAAAAATTACTAGGGAGAGAAATGGCACAGTGATTAAAGATTCAAGCTGGCAAAGCCTGACGACCTGGGTTTGATTCTCCAGTATCCATGTAAAACCAGATGGATATGGTGGTACATGCATCTGGAGTTCATTTGTAGTGGCAGGAGGCCCTGGTGTGCCCATTTTCCCTAGGGAAAATGGAAGAGAGGGAGGGAAGTAAGGAGGAAGGGAAAGAAAAAGAGAAAGAAAGAAAGGAAATGAGGAAGGAAGAAAGAGAGAAGCAAAGAAAAAGGCCAGGCCTTGTGGCTCACACCTTCAATCCCAGGACTCAGGAGGCAGAGGTAGAAGGATTGCTGTGAGTTCAAGGCCACCCTGAGACTACACAGTGAATTCCAGGTCCGCCTAGGTGAGAGCAAAACCCACCTCAAAAACCAAAGAAAGAAAGAAAGAAGGAAGGAGGAGGGAGGGAGGGAGGAAGGAAAGAAGGAACGAACGAATGAACGAGAGAGCTACGCTTAACCAAAACTACAAAAATAGCAATGGGTAATCAGATCTACAGGTGAGAGGGTAATAGTGAGGGTATAGCCTATTGCTATAGACCAACTAAACTTTCACTACCTTATGCTTAACTGTGCTTAAGACATGTGTGGGCACACAAGCCATGACCATGATAAAATGTATTTCTTACTGTGAAGACTCCATAACCAGGCAAAAGTGATGTCTGAGTAAGCAAGGTGCAGAGAATATAAAGAGGCTGTGGATTTTACTTTTCTGCACAGGAAGGGTCACACAATCATTGCTGCTAGTAATGGCACAGACTCTTCCCAACACACCAACACAGGTGCAAAGAGAACGAGTCCCACTGGGAAAGAGAAGAAATAACCCTCTTCCCCTGCACAAAATTATCATCTTCCCATATTTACAGGAAACAAGACAGAGAAGGGACACCAAAAATGATAAGACTGAGCCAGAAATGGTGGTATATGCCTTTAATCCCCGCACTTAAAGAGGCTGAGGCAGGAGGACATCTGTGAGTTCGAGGCCAGTCTGGGTTATAGAGTGAGTTCCAGATGAGTCTGGAGTAATATGCTGCCTCAAAAAATAAAATAAAATAAAATAAGGCCATACTAGCTAGTGTAGCTGCTTAGGGATGTACTGAGCAATTGTACGGGGTCTCTCACACACCTGCAATGTGGATGGCTACCTCTGGAGTTATATTAGTCAGGGTTCTCTAGAGGAACAGAACCCAAAGAATGAATTGGATGAAAAGGGAATTTATTGGATTAGTTTACGACAGTCCAACAACAGCAGATTACAGGCCTGAGAGTCAAGGAACCTGGTGCTGCTCAGTCAAAAAGCTGGATGACTCAGCAGTTCCAATCTGGCACTGAAGGCCTGGAGGTGTCCTGGAGAGGCTGCCCTTCAGTCCATGCTGGTCTTTGGTCCACACTGGAAAGCAGCAAGCAGCACAAGCAGCCAGGTGGAAGGGGAGGAGAATACCTTTATTCCCAGAGCTTCTTTTGATAAAGCCTCCCCTTGGAGAAGGGCCGCCCACCCTGGGGGAAGGATTTTAGTTAATCCTTCCTGGAAGCCACCTCAGAGACCCACTTATGAGGAATGTCTGTGGATTACTAAACAGTCAAGTTGCCACAAATTTAACCATCACAGGAGTTGAGCAGTACACATCCCATACAGCACTCCTAGACAGCTGTAAATATAATGCATGAAGGGTATGAGCTGGGCTCAACGGTGAAAGGTACTTGCTTGCAAAGCCTGACAGCCTGGTTTTAACTCCCCAGTACTCACATAATACTAGATTCCCAAAGTGGTGCGTGCATCTGGAGATCATCTGCAGTGACAGGAGGCCCTGGTACGCCCATTCTTTCTCTGTCTCTCTCCAGTTGCAAATAAATAAATAAATGAATAATAAATTTTTAAAAAGAGTATGAGCTTTGAAGTTTAACAAATCTTTGTATCCCAGATTGATTCCAGACTACATAAACTATAACCTATATGACCCTGAGTGTCAGTTTCTCAGAGGGGCATTTAATATATGCCTAGGAGTTGGTTTAGTGTCTGGCACATAGCATTCCCAATAAATATAATGTTAAGTGAATTGAGCTCATACTATCAGCCTTATAAGTAGATACTGAAATAGATTTTGGCATATGGCTGAATACTAGAACACAGTAAACAATCAACAAGCATCTTTAAAAGATGATGCTCTGAAACAGTGAGATTCGTCAGGATGGAAAGAATAACACATGCTGGGAAGGAATAATTTGGTTTAAATTAATTTAACCCTATAAATGTAGATAATGCTATGTCCAGAAGCCAGAGATTGTTACTAGAAAATTTCAGTGTCAGGGGTGAGATGCTTTGCAGTGAGTTGGTGTTCATGGAGGTCCCTGTAGCCCCCAAAACATTACAGACTGTTGCCCACCAGAACTAGATACTAAGACCCTATTGCTGAAGACAGTACATGATAGGGGCTGCAGGACACTGACAAATCAAGCTGGAATTGAGCTGAAAGCCTCTTCCCTGTTGTTTAGCTGTCATAATCTGGAAAGAGCTATGTAGCATGTTAGGGGAGGAAAGTCATCAATGGTCAGCCAACTGGTGGCATGTCTGTTATGGGGAAACCAACTGCTCTGTGATTGGATTTGAGGCCTACCCCACAGGAGGGAATTCATGCCTAGTACTGAAAATCTAATCAGAGGCCTATAGCTGGAGAGGTCATAGCCCTAGTGGTAAAACTACAAGTGTTGTCTGGCTAAATACATATATTATGCCCACCAAACTGTCCTCTAAACACTTATGTTTATGCCCACATATTAATACTACTCTCACTTTTTGTTAGAAGGGTTTCTTTTTTCAGATGACTGAGAACACTGGGTTAACTCAAAACTCAATCAAAGTACTGAGAAGAAGCAATAATGGGGTGTTCAGCACTGACAGCCATGTCTATTGCACTCTCCAAGGCTCAAGAACCATTGTGGAAGAGATGGCAGAAAGAATATATGAGCCAATGGCGGGGGAGAACTGCTTACAATACTGTCTTCCAGTCCGCAGAGCTGGCTCATCACGTAAGGTGCTCACCTGCAAAGCCTAAGGACCCAGATTCAATTCCCCAGTACCCATATAAGGCTAGATGCATAAGGTAATACATGTATCTGGAGTTCGTTTGCAGTGGCTAGGGACCCTGGTGTGCCCATTCTCTCTCTTTCGATCTACCTCTTTCTCTCTCTATCTCAAATAAATAAATAGCCAGGCATGGTGGCATACACCTTTAATCTCAGCACTTGGGTGGCAGAGGTAGGAGGATCACTGTGAGTCTAGGCCACCCTGAGACTACATAGTGAATTACATATCAGCCTGAGCTAGAGTGAGACTCTACCTTGAAAAACCAAAAAATATATATATATATAGAGAGAGAAAATATAGTTTTAAAAAATATTGTCTTCCACACACAAGTGGCATGACCTTATGGTGGCTGGTGATACCTATAAAGACTTGCATAAGAGGATTAAAAAAAAGATGAAATAAAAATAGAAGAGGGGGATGGAGAGATGGCTTAGCGGTTAAGGCACTTGCCTGTGAAGCCTAAGGACCCAGGTTTAATTCTCCAGGTCCCACATAAGCCAGATCCACAAGGTGGCACATGTGTCTGGAGTTCGTTTGCAGTGGCTAGAGGCCCTGGCATTGGATCTCTCTCTCTCTCTAATTTAAAAAATTTAAAAGAAGGCAAAAAAAAAAAAAAAAGAAAATAGAGGAAGGACTAGTTGGAAAGAAAGGATTCAGTGGGGGGAGGATAAGTGGAGAACTGAGAGGATGGTAGGAGGGATTATAATCATAGCATATTGTGCATATGTACGAAGGTTATCAATAAAAAGTTAAAAAATAAATAATTTTTTAAAATTTCAAGGGGCTGGAGAGATGGCTAAGTGGTTAAGACGTTTGCTTCCGAACCTAAGGACCCAAGTTCAGTTCCTCAGCACCCACATAACCCACATAAGTACAGGATGGCACATGCATCTGGAGTTTGTTTGCAATGTCTGAAGCCTCTGGCACACCTGTTCTCTTTATCTGCCTCTCTCTCCTCCCTCCCTCTCTCTCTCTCTCTCTCTCTCTCAACTAAACATATAAGTAATAAATAAATAAATGAAAATAAAATTTATTTAAAATAAAATAAACTAAGTAAATAAATAAATATTTCTTAAAAATTTCAAATAGCAGTACGCTATAAAGAGAACAACGTATTTGAAAAAGAAGAAATCCAGACACAGTAGGATGGGAGAGAGTTGTAAAACCTTACAGTATATTTGGGACAAATAAAAGGTTTGCACCCAGGAGGCAAACGTAGGAGGAGTGCTGTGAGTTTGAGGCTAGCCTGGAACTGCAGAGTGAGTTCCAGGTCAGTCTGGACTAGAGTGAGACCCTACCTCTAAAAACAAAATAAAAGGATAGGAAATTGGGGTACTAGGGATGGACCTCAGTTGGTAGTGTGCTTGTCTAGGAGGTACAATGCTCTGGGTTCTATTCCTAGCAATGCATAAAATTGGGTGTGGTTGGTACATGCCTGTAATCCTAGAGGTAGGTAGGTAAAAGCAAGAAAAACAGAAGTTTAAGGTTTTCCTGGGCTACAAAACAAGTTTGAAGTTGGGCTGAACTGTGAGAGATCCCATAGCTGTCTAAAAAAAGCAGGAAATAGGTGGGTCTCTAATCCCTGCATTCAAGAAGCTGATCCAGGAGGATTTCAAGTTCAAGGTCTGCCTTGAACTACATGGGAAACCATATATCCAAAAGGAAAAAAAAAGAAAAAGAAAAAACAAAAAAACCTGGGGGCTGGAGAGATGGCTCAGTGGTAAAGACATTTGCCTGCAAAGCCTAAGGACCCAGGTTTAATTTCCTAGTACCCATGTAAAGCCAGATGTGCGAGGTGGCACATGCATCTGGAGTTCGTTTGCAGTAGGCAGAGGCCCTGGTGCACCCATTCATTCTCTCTCACTCTCTCTAACAAATCAACAAATAAAATATTTTTAAAATCCTTCCTTTAAAAAATACCTTATTGCTATTTACAACTGCAGGGAAAGTAAGGGCCAAATGTATTGATAAAATTAATAATGTGGGAGGCTGGGAGATGGTTCAGTGGTCAAAGTACTTGCTTGTAAAGCCTAATGGCCTGGGTTTGATTCCCAGCACACACGTAAAGCCAGATGTACAGGGAGGCAGTCGCAAGAGGCCCTAGTGCACCCATCGTTTTCCTCTGTCTCTCTCTCCCTCTTTTTCTGCTCTCAAATAAATAAGTAAAAATATTTTTTCAAAGAAAATTAAGAATGTAGCTGGGGGTATATTTCAGTTGGTAAAGTGCCTGGCCTATAAGGTTAAAGTCCTGGCTTCTATCCCCAGCACCACATAAACTGAATCTTATGGTACACACCTGTCATGCCAGCAGTCTGGAGATGGCAGCAGGGAGATCAGAAGTTCGAGGTCATCCTGCTTGGGCTATGTGAAACCCCGTCTCAAAAAAAGAAAACAAAAAACTGGGGGGTGATATGAAAGAGGACCCATTTTCCTGGTGGATGTGGCTTTGATGCAGCCATGACAACGTTACACCCGTATCAGAGCAGCACAATGCAGCAGGCCATCCTAGACAGCAAGCACATATCCAGGGCAGACTCTAGTGCCCGCCTTGCCTCCGGTCCGGCCTCACTGTCGGCCTCTGGCAGGAAGGCGCGGGGTACTCATTCCCTCCAGACGGCCTGCAGATAACCGGCCAGCCAAAGTACATCCCCAAGTGAGGTCACCAGTGAGCAGTTAGAAGCAGCAAGCATTTCTCACACTTGCTAATGGGTTTGACGCTCATGAAACATAAACAGGAAATGGGAGCTCTCCAGAGCAATCCAAAGGAAATACACTCCCAGTTTGGTCAACGTGTGAATCCCAGATCTGCTGGTTGTCAAGGACACTGCCAATGAAAACTGACCCCCAAACGGCACCGGATGCGAATCCTTCCCCAACGCCAGCAGCGACCCCACTCCTCGCTCCCCCAGCCGCGGGCGCTCGGCAGCGGAGCGGCTGACCCGGCGCGCTGGGCAAGGCTCACAGTTATCTCTCAAACTTCCCCAACTCGCAGGGCAGGAAAGCGCAGAGGTCAGTGAAATCCCCAAGCCAGGCTTTATTTTAGTCATGAATTTCCACTGGCTCCCCGTGTCATCGCGGCGGGATTGGCGTTTCGCTTGCTTTCCTCGCTCGCCACGCAGAAGGTCACCGAGCTCGGACGTCTGCAGGAGCGGGCGGCTGGGGGCCCCCGGCGGCCTCGGGGAGATTGCAACGCCCCCTGGGCCTCCGCGTCGCTCTCGGTGGCCCCCCGCTCGGGCCGTCAGCTATTTTCTCCATCTACCTAAGCGTCTTGGTTACTGTTAGATTAAAAACAAAACAACAAAAACCACTGTCTCACATACTTTTCCCCTCCTAGGCCAGTCTTTCTTTCCCAGGTCCTGCCTGTTCAATGGCCCGACCTACGAGTGATTCCCCAGTCTCCCTATCCAGGCGCATTACGCCTAAAACAGGGTGAGGGGCTCGACGAAATAAGTCGAGTGGGTTGCGTGGTCGTTGATTTCACAGTTTTGGGGTCCCCCGCTTATTTTTGTCTTTCTCTTCCGTCCTGCCCTGGGAAGAGACTGCAGACAGCACAGCCCGGCCGCAGGGAGAAACAACCCTGGCTGGCAGCCCCCTGCCGCGGGTGTCCGCCCCCGAGCCGGCGCCCAGGGGCTCGCAGTGCGCCCCGCTGCACCCCAGCCAGGGCCACGTGAAGCGTCACGCCCCGCGCTGCTGCAGGGCAGGCGCCGCCGCCACCGCCACCGCCACCGCCGCGGTTGTGTAACGCTGCAGCCGGAGGGGAGGCGACCCGGACGCCTCTGCTCCGGAGGGGGCAGGAGGGAGGGAACACCGGGCACCGAGCCCGGTATCTTTCTGTGCTTGACTAGCCAGGGTGGGTGGGGGCAGTGGGGCACCGAGTGTGTGGGGGATGGGTGGTGCCCGCCCGCAGGCTGCAGCCCGGAGCCGGGGCTCCGGGGGAGCGAGGGACCCGCGAGGCTCACGCTCTCCGCGGTCAGGTGCGCACAGCGTGCTCCGCGGCGCCCTCGGCTGCCCCAGAGCTTGGCAGGCTGCCCGCTTCCCATGGGGTGACATCCGCTCCGCCCCTCGGTCCCTCCCCCAAGGCGGGCAATTCCTGGACGCGGGGCCGAGAGCGGTGGGGGCAGGGAAGCCGGGACGGAAAGAAACCCCATCCTCGGGGGAAGGCCGGGGGGCCGGCGACTCCCTCCGTTGCGCGCCGGTTCCTCGGAGCGGGCCAGGCGGGGGAGGAGGAAGAGGGTTGGGCTGGAGCGATCGAGGGGATATTCCTCTCCTGGCTTGAGTCAGACGCGGGCGGATCCGTCCTCCCCCGTTCCCTCCCAGGAGACGGGAACTTACTTCATTTCCCTGGGGCAGGTTCGCCCACGTTACCAACTCTACCCCCCGCCCCCCCCCAAGCCGGTGCTCCCCGTTCCTTCCAGCTTCCGCGCCCCCCACCCTGCTGGGCAGGACCCGGGCTGAGTTGCCACCCCCTCTTTCGGGGAAAGGAGGCCGCAGACACCTGGGGCCCGGGGTGGGGGGTGGAGGCACCCTTGCAGCCGCCAGAGCGTTGTCCAACACGTGAGGCTCATGTGATGAAGCCGGGGGAGGGCGGGCAGGTCGCTCCTTCCCTCCCCGGCAGCGGCTAGACGTGCCTGGAGTCACAGGGTAGAGCACGTAGCTCCAACCCACCCACTCGCTCCCATTTAACCCAGCCCGCAGCCTCTCTATTACTCCTCGCCCCCCCCCCCCCGTTCCCTCCCGCCTCCCCGCCCGCCCGCCCGCCCCACTTCTCATTCACTTGGCTCGCTCGGCGCAGACAGCGCAAGGAGCACACACCGCCAGCCTGTGCGCAGAGAGGGAGCCAGCCGCCGCGGGGACACCGGGCCATGCACGTTCCCAACTAAAGCAACACCTCCAAGCCGCAGCTCCTAGTAGCCTGACACAGTTGAGGGCGCTCAGGCTCACAGGAACCTTCCACGTAGAGACCCTGGAAGCCGCCCTCCAGGACAATCCTCTCGCCCCGACGCTGCGCTAAGTGCAGACAGCAGCGCGCAGTGGCCCCGGCTCTCCGCGCCATGGAGAGGATCCCCAGTGCGCAGCCACCTCCAGCCTGTCTGCCCAAAGCGCCAGGGCTGGAGCACGGAGACCTGTCAGGGTAAGTTGGCACTTGGTCCCTTCCAGCCGCCACCCGTATTCCTGTGCTCTGCGCCGCTCTCAACTCCGAGCAGTTCCGGGCGCGTCGGTGGGTTCTTGCCCGCTAGGGTACCTACCTGCAGCCTGTCGGCACGCACTCACAGCTCTTTCTGGGCTCTTTCCCTACAGGATGGATTTTGCCCACATGTACCAAGTGTATAAGTCCAGGCGGGGAATAAAGCGGAGTGAGGACAGTAAGGTAAGTGCACCCTTGGAGAGAGACCCCGCGCCCTTGGTTCTCTCGTGCGCGCCCAGTTTCCAAGAAAAGTTTGCACGCTTTGGTGTTGGCCGGGAGATGCTAGATGCAGGCTCTAAGTGACTGCAAAAGAAGGGGCAGAAGGTAGTCCTGGATGCTATTTTCTGCTTCATTGCTCGACTTTCCTTCTGCGGCGGAGCTGGGAGGAAGGGAGGCTTCCCTTTCCCTTCCCCGGGCACCCATCGCCTCCCTGTGCGCCTTGCAGGAGACCTACAAATTGCCGCACCGGCTCATCGAGAAAAAGAGACGTGACCGGATTAACGAGTGCATCGCCCAGCTGAAGGATCTCCTACCCGAACATCTCAAACTTACTGTAAGTGAGAAGCTGGCCCCGCTCCAACCCAGCGCCTCTGCCCAGAGGGCGTGCGAGGGTCACGCGCCGCCTGCAGGCGCCGCGGGGAACTGCGGACTAGGGCGGATTAGAGCGGGTGGCTGTGGGTTGGGGGAACCCTTTCTCAGTCCTGGGATTTTCTCGCTGCTCTAGGCAAATGAGTTGAAATCTTAGGGCTCCCCACGTTGGCTCCAGCACCAGCTAGGCTTCCTTTTCCAGAAGTTTAAGATTTTTCCCTTTTGGTGATTTTCAGCGTTCTGTAGTTTTCCTGATTAAAGGTGCAAACTATGCAATGCAATGCAAAGCAAAGATTTTGTTTACTCCCTTGCCCAATTTCTTCCTCTCCCTTTTGCCATCCATCCGTAAAAGGACCTACTTCAGTGTGTGATTTTTTTTTCTTCTTTTCATCACGTCTTTTCATGACAGTAGCCAAAAAGCTTTCTAGTGTGGTATCCTTTGGTTGGGGAAAGGAAAAAATAGTATTTGGGGACGAAGGCAAAAGTCTGCAGGAACTGGAAGTTCTGAAAGGGTGGGAGGAGAAAAGCTTTGGAAAGCCTCTTGGTTGCCAGACACAGTAGACGTTGCTCCCTTGCTGAAACCACAGCAGAGAAATGTTGTCTCCTGTAAGGTCAGCAGCGGCTGCTGGAGAAAGAAATATGTGTCAGAGCTCTCAACCGGGGCTTTCGCAGCTTCCAGAGTGCCTGCAAAGATAGAGGGCGTGTGTTTTATATCCTTTGATTATATATGTGTATGTATGCTAAAACATCTGCAGACTTTACATTTGGTCAACTGGGAAAGGCTATTCTTTTTTTTTTCTTTAAAGAGTTTTTAGAAGTAATTTCGTATTACTAATAAGTAATCCCAGAGGTGGGGCTTCTGTGATTTCACTGCTGACTAGGGCTCTTTCTGTTCCAGACTTTGGGCCACTTGGAAAAAGCAGTGGTTCTTGAACTTACCTTGAAGCATGTGAAAGCACTAACGAACCTAATTGATCAGCAACAGCAGAAAATCATTGCCCTGCAAAGCGGTTTACAAGCTGGTGAGTGCCTGGGTCCCATTAGCATCTCATAAGAGCCCAGTGTAAATGCAGCCCCTGGGCGCATCCTAGCTTGAAGCATTCCTGCCACCATTTGCCTGTGCCCGGTCAGTTCACTGGGAAAGATGCGTTTTTTTTTTTTTTTAATCTTTCTTAAAAGGTCACACTTTCCATTCGGAACACTGCTGTGTGCCACCTGGCATGAATGCATATTAGCCAAGTGATAAAATGTTTCTGTGGCATTTTCGCTTAAGAGTGGGTTCTGGGAGATTTCTCCACTCCCTTTTAAAATACCAACGCAGGGCTGGTGATGTGACTTAGTGGGTAGAGTATCCGCCTAGCATGCATGAGACCCTGGTTCCATCCCTAGCACTACATAAAATTGGGTGTGGCGGTGCACACCTATCATCCCAGTCAAGAGAATTAGAAGATCGAGATCAAGACCATCCTCAGCTACATAATGAATTTGAGGCCATCCTAGGATACACAAAACCCTGTCTCAAAACCAAACCAAAAAAAAAAAAAAAAAAAAAAAAAAGGCCAGCCAGGCATAGTAGTGCAGGCTATTAATCCCAACACTGGGCTGGGGAAACTGAGGTAGGAAGATTACCATGAATTCGAGACCAGCCTTGGACATCAATGTGAGAATGTGAGCTCCAGGTCAGCTGGGACTAGAGTGAGACCCTGCCTTAAAAACAAAACAAAACAAACAAACAAAAAAAAAAAACCCTAGACACCTATATTTCACATTGCGGCTGTTTTACATTGCTCTTGTAAGCTCTCACTCCTTGGAAAACAGGTCAGAGGTGTATGCCCCTGTGTTTTCCTCTTTCTTGCTTCCTTCTTGTTCAATGTGGGGTGCAATCCTGGCAGGATGTCAGCAGGAGATTTTTCCTGCATTTCATTGTGGTTTTCTGAATAGCCACTAGGTATCTTTGGTGAATTGCACAATCTAACGAAACCACTGAAGTTTCATCATTCCTTTCTACTGACTTCCAGAGAACCAGAGTCACCTCCTAATCTTCCAGTCTCACTCCTTCCAAATCACACAGCACAGCCCAGGGGGAATTCTGTGCACGGCCTCATCCATTCTTCTCTCTGGTCATTCCCAAGGCCACTATGATGAGAATCACACAGACCCAACCAGTGCACCTTCCACCTTCCTCTCTAAAAATAGGAAGGTGATCCGAACTAATTTCTAGGAGAGCCATGGATACAATAAATGGGAAAGACTTAGAAACAGAGAGCCTATGAACATTTATAGTGAGACTGCGATGGTTTTGTTTATTTTTTAAAATTTGTTTCTAGATAGATTTTTGTTGTTTGTTGTTGGTGAGACAAGGTCTCAGCCTGTACCTCTGGTTTGCCTGAAACAGTAATCCTTCAGCCTTAGCTTTTCTAGTGCAGTGAATATATATGTGAGCTGGTAACTGCAGTTCTTATATCATTGGAAATGTAGCCAGGAGGAAAAAAAAAAAAAATATATATATATATATATATATATATATATATATATATATAGTGGTATATAATACCACTACTTGGGAGTCAGAGGCAGGAGGATCACCATAAATTCAAGGCCAGCCTGATCTACATAGCAAGTTTCAGGCCAGGCTATACAGTGAGACCTTGTTTGGGAGGAAAGAGAGAAAGAGAAATTGCTTTCGGTGATTTTTCTTCATTATTTCATTTTATGGCTGGCATTGTGTATCTTGCTAGGGTGAGGCTAATGTTGGGCTTATGACCCCACTGAGTGTTAATTACTGCATCACAACTAAACCGCAGAAGCAACTGCAAACTCAACAATAGACATAGTGCCTCTCTTACAACTAATGATGGCCCGTTTCTATGATGGAGTATTATGTGCTCATTTAAAATCCTGTGTGGGGATAGGGAATGAAGCTCAGTTGTAGGTCATGTGCTTGGCACGAGAGCCTCTGTCTTTAAGCCTTGGCATCCAAAACAGATTATTGATTATAGATTGTATTTATTTAATTATTTTTACTGTTCAGTGTAATTCTCTGAGCCTGTTACTTTTAGAGTTAAACATACTAATTGATCATAGGGGGTGGGGGTTGAAGCAGTGTTTCACAGTAACCCAGACTGACCTGGAACTTACTCTGTAGCCCAGGCTGGCCTCTAGAACTCATGATGATCCTCCTGCCTCAACTGGGAGTAAACAAAAAAGCAAACCCAGGTGTACCACCAGACTTCTGAGACCTCTTTCTCTGGGTATCTTTCTTCAGGTGAGCTGTCAGGGAGAAACATGGAAGCAGGTCAAGAGATGTTCTGCTCGGGCTTCCAGACATGTGCTCGGGAGGTACTTCAGTACCTGGCCAAGCACGAGAACTCTCGGGACCTGAAGTCCTCACAGCTTGTCGCTCATCTCCACCGCGTGGTCTCTGAGCTCCTGCAGGGTGGTGCTTCCAGGAAGCTGTCAGACTCAGCTTCCGAAGCAATGGACTTCAAGGAGAAACCCAGCTCCCTAGCCAAAGGCTCAGAAGGGCCTGGGAAAAACTGTGTGCCCGTCATCCAGCGGACTTTCGCTCCCTCCAGTGGGGAGCAGAGCGGCAGTGACACGGACACGGACAGTGGCTACGGAGGGGAATCCGAGAAAGGCGACTTGCGCAGCGAGCAGTACTTCAAAAGCGATCCAGGACGCAGGTTCACCATGGGAGACCGGGTCAGCACAATTAAGCAAGAATCCGAAGAACCCCCTACCAAAAAGAGCCGAATGCAGCTCTCAGATGAGGAGGCCCATCTCACTGGCAGTGACCTGCTTGGTTCCCCGTTCCTGGGCCCACATCCACACCAGCCTCCCTTTTGCCTGCCCTTCTATTTGATCCCACCTTCAGCGACTGCCTACCTGCCCATGCTGGAGAAATGCTGGTACCCCACCTCCGTGCCAGTGCTATACCCGGGCCTCAATGCCTCGGCCGCAGCCCTCTCCAGCTTCATGAATCCAGACAAGATCCCGACTCCCTTGCTCCTGCCCCAGAGACTCCCTTCTCCCTTGGCACATGCATCCCTCGACTCTTCTGCTTTACTGCAGGCTCTGAAGCAGATCCCTCCTTTAAACTTAGAAACCAAAGACTAAACTCTAGGGGATACCGCTGCTTCGCTTCCCTTCCTCCCTACTTCCAAAAACACACACAGCCAGTGTTTCTGCGAGCGCAGCGAGACTGTTCCACTGTGCGCACCGAACTAACCTGAGGCGCGGAGAGAAGACTCGGTGCGTGTGTGAGTGTGTGTGTGTGTTGGTACAAGGACAAAGCGCCTATTGGCACAGGTAAGGCACAAAGACGACCTGACATCAGGAGATGTAGGGGGGATTGTAGCAGAATCCTGGGCTTTTCCCTACCTGAGGAGAACCCCCTTTGATACAAATCAGCTGGATTTTCACAAGCTGCTGTGAGTCACTCTTCAGTTTTGGGAGCCAGGTCTGTGGCTTTGAGAAAAAGGTACTTTCAAAAGATGGTTTTCCAGAGCACAGCTCCCAGCCAGCTCTTAGGACCCCACCCGTCTCCCTTTATTGTGGAAGTGACTCACACCAGAAGGAGGACAGAGCGGTCAGACTGAGCTTTCTGCAAACGTGGTGAGGTAGCAGACACTGGCATGTCACGGCAGTGGTTTGGGGACTCCGCTCCCCTCCCCTGCTTTGGATAAGATGATGTGGTTCCCTACTCGGGAACTGAAAATGGCCCTGTGTGCTAGCTGAACTGCCAGGGAACAGGACATGGAAGTCCCCAGGCTTCTGGCACCTGTTTTGAGGTCCCACTGTTAGGACCAGGGAACCAAAGGAGGGTCTCCGAGATGCAGATGCCCCAAGCGCCCCAAAGTGCACACAGATGAATAACCAATCACTACCTTTATCGCGTAGCTAGACACAGTTTTAATTCCATCCTGAAGTTCTCAACCACGCTTAAGCTTCTCAGAGACCTAGCCAAGCTTTGGCGTCTAAGATCCTTCCCGTAGGCTAATTGCTCTTGCCCGACAGCATATGGAGTGTCCTTACTGCTAAAAAGGATTCTGTCTCCTTCAAGGAAGTTTAATTTTTTGATTCAGAGTCCTTGTTCTCCTGACTTGCCCAGCCAGCCCCGCACCAGCTTTTCGAAATGCACTATGCTTGATCGTGTTTTAACCTGTTTCTGTTTTTATTTTGGTATAAAGTCATTGCCTTTATTTGTAAAACTGTTATATATTATATAAATATATTAAGGAAAATGTTTCAGATGTTTATTTGTATAATTACTTGATCTACAAAGAGAGAAAAACGAATGTATTTCTGTTTTTGAAAAGAAGAATAGTTCTTTTTCTCTAGGGAGAGGAGAGGTACAGTGTCTATATTTTGGAGCCTTCCTGAAGGTGTGAAATTGTAAATATTTTTATCGAAGTAAATGTTAAGTAGTTGTTTTAAAATACTTAATAAAATAATCCTTTTCCTGTGGAAGAGAACGATGGTCTCCAGAGTTTTTTTTAAATAATGTTGTGCGGTGTGGCTCTCTTACATCCTCCTGGAGGAAGGCAACAACTAGTTAATTTTGGTATAATTTCATTCAGCTTCCCAAGTATCTGATATTCAGTCGGCATCAGGTAAGTCAGTGTAGTAGTTCAATATTACATTTCTTTGTGCTGATACCTGTGCCCTATGCACAGATGTGTTGAGGCCAGAGGAGAATGTCAGGTATCTTCTCTTCATGCAGTCTCCCGCTATCCAGAGCTGGTATTTTTGTCTTAAAAAAAAAAAAAAAAAAAAAAAAAAAACATTTATTAGAGAAAGAGGCAGAGAGAGAGAGAGAATGGGTGTGCCAGGATCTTCAGCCCTTGCAAATGAACTCCAGACACATGTGCCACCTTGTGCATCTGGCTTACATGGGTCCTGGGGAATCAAACCTGGGTCCTGTGGCTTTGCAGGCAAGCACCTTAACCGGTAAGCCATCTCTCCAGACACCCTCCCCTCTTTTTTTTTAATCAGACTGGCTGAGCAAGGAGCCCCAATTATTCTCCTGTCTCTCCCCACCATAGGACCAGGATTACTGGGTGTACACGGCCATTCCTAGTATTTTAGGTGGGTGCTGGGGATCGGATTCAGGCTGTTTCAGGCCCTCCTGCTGGTGCCATAAGTGCTCGCTCGTGCTGAGCCATCTCCCCAGCCCTATTTTATTATTTTTTAATATTTTATTTATTTGTACACATAGAACGAGAGAGAATGGGCTTGCCTTGGCCTTCTGCCACTACAAACAAACTCCAAACACGTGTGCCACCTGGTGCATCTGTCATTATGTAGGTACTGAGGAATCAAACCCAGGCTGTTAGTCTTTGCAAGTAAGTACTTTTAACCACGGAGCCATTTTTCCAGCCCCCTATTTTTTAAAAATATTTTTATTTATTTGCAAGCAAAGAAAGGGAATTGGGCATGCTAAGGTATCAGCCACTGAAATGAACTCCAGGTGTGTGCTGCTTTGTGCATTTAGCTTTGCATTGGTAAGGGGGAATTGAGCCCGGATCATTAGGCTTTGCAGGCAAGTCCCTTAATTGCTGAGTCATTTCTCCAGCCTCCCCCCACTCCCACGTCCGCCCCACATAAACCCTCAGCAGGGATTTACACTCATGCTATGCTTAAGCAAAATGCATCCCCCCCCCCCACCCATCCCACCACACACACACCAGTCTGCTTTAAGAGTTTGACAGAAAAACCCAAGGTATGAGCTCATGGACCATAGTGTCTGGGGAATCTTACTGCAGGGCTGGGCACATTGAGAGAAGATTTAATGGATTATTAGGCAATAATAATTGAAGCTGGAGATAGCACCTCTTTGCCAGGGCAGGCTAACTCTTTCACATCTAGCAAGTCCTAATGGGTTTGCCATATCCTGCCTTAGTGTTGCTGAAGGCAACATTCCATAATTATTTTTCTACATCCTTCCTGGACTTCCTCTCCTTGGGTGTGTGTGTGTGCGTGAATGAATATTAGTGCTCTTAAAAAAAAAATTCCATGGGAAAAGAAGTGAGAAATTTTTTGCTTCTCCCCTTCATCCTGATTTATAGCATTCCTATGACATAGTCTTCCTCAGAGGTGTCCAGAGGTTTCCTGGCCCGGACGTACTCCAGCCCCCAGAGTATCTGAACTTTCCAGAACCTTCAAGTGTCTAGAGGTCACGGCAAGGAGGACCACCCCAGGGAATTCTTAGCCAGACAGTTGCCAAGACTGCGTGATTGAAACCTTCTTTGTGTCCTGTGGGCCTCTAGACAAAAGTGAGCTCCCTGTACCCTGTGCTGGATGAAAAGACACAATTGTCCCCAAGCCACATGGTGCTGTGGAAGGAGCTGGACCAGGCGGCAAGGAGCCTGAGCGAGTCTATCTCCCATGGCTGCTCTTAAGTGTTTAAGATTTGGAGCTGCCTTCACATGTCCTGCAATGCAGATAGCCCGTTCTGCAAGTCCTGCTGGATCCTTCAAGTTATCAGATCTGTCCAGATAGACTTTTTGGTAAAAGCCCAAACAAGCCAGGTTGATCCTGGTGGTGGGACCTAAAGGGTGGTTTGAAATCAGCCCCGCAGCCCGTTTTTTTTTTTGTTTTTAATTTTTATTTGTACTTTATTTACTTATTTATTTGCATGTCCCTCTGTCCCAGGGAGTGAGTGACTCAAGGAGTAGCTGAGGGGACAGCAGGAAGTCGTTGGAGCAACCTGAACTAAGAATAGATTTGAAGGTTCCACATCAGTCAACCCAGCATGTCACTGCTGGAGTCTGCCCCTTGGGCCCCCTGAAGTCACAGCTGTCTCCTTGTTTGCTTCCAAAGTGCCCTTGACTTTGCTAAGTCCAGCTTCATCAGGATCCAGGGATGTTTGGGGAGGTGGAGTGGGGAGGGCTAGCATGCCAGCCTTCAGCGTAGTGGGCGACAAAGAGGACCTCTGTAAGCTGAGGGGGCGAAGCTCGGACTCTGAGTCCGAGGAGAGGCGGCGGGAAGCAGGGAGTGGAGGCCCGGGACCTGGCGCGTTCAGACAGGGCGTGCTCGGCGGGCCCGCCGGGATGGTCTCACCCAGCGCTGACCCGCCGCGCCTGTTGATACAACGTCACGTTTCCGACTGCAGCCTTTCATGTGCGGCCCGCGGCTAAATGCGGCTGCCGGTTCCTGGAAGCAGACGTGCCTGGCACCGCGTCAGCAGAAACCCGATCCCCGGGGAAGCTTGGCAAAGCCTGGGGATCGCTGGGTCCCCAGAAATAGGGCCTGGCAGCGGGGCGCGGCCCGGCCCTGTGGCGCGCAGCAGGAGGGACCGGGAGCGCGGGCGGGAGGGAGCGCTGGCTGGGTGGGAGCTGCTTTGGCCGCAGCCTTGGGCGGACCGGGCCGTATTAACCGGGGGCTACGAGCTCCCCAGCGCTCATCCCTCAATAACGCAGCCTGTCCACCTGCAGGTACGATTACAGGCGCCATAGTCATTCACATTTTGAAGATAAGTACAAGCAGGCTCGCAGAGGCTGGTGGCTCACTCCTGTAATTCCTGCACTCTAGGGGCTGGGGCAGCCAGAGCGCCGTGAGTTCAAGGCCAGCCTGCACTATGTGGGCTACACAGGGATACCCTGTCTCAAAACGACAGAAAGCTCCAAGAAGGGAGGTAACTAGCTCAAGGTTACCCAGCTTTAGAATAAGTAGGGTGATGGTTCTTTTCGGCTGTGGGTCGCTTAAGTAAATCCAAGTTGAAGGCGTTCCCTGTTAATAACTGTAGCACTTACTATGCACCTGTCACCGAGCAGACCGCTCCCCATACAGTAACATAGTTATACACAGTGGCATGCGGCAGGCATAATTAGTGTTCGCAGTGAATGAAGTGTAGACAAAGAGGTTAAGTGTGCTCAATATCACAAAGCTCCAGAATTGAATGGGGAAATAAAACCTAAGCAGTGGACGGTGGAGTCTATGTGCTCGACTATAAAACCACATTACCCTTCTTGCAAAAATAATAGTGAAAATAGTATTATCTTATTTTGAATATTTTCCTTATGCCAGGCCCTTGGTTCAACCGTTTATGAGTTCTTGTCATTATTCCATACACACCCCATTTCTCTTGTCTTTTTTTTTTGTGTGTGTGGCTTTTTGAGATAGGGTTTCCCTCTAGCCCAGGCTGACCTGGAATTCACTGCCTGGCCTCAAACTCACAGGGCTCCTCCTACTTCTGCCTCCTGAGAGCTGGGATTAAAGGCATGGGCCACCACACCCGGTTCCTCTCTTTCTTTTTATAAGCAAGTTCACTATGTACCCCTGTTACAGCATCCTGGGTGCGGAGATTACAACCATGTCCTGGACAAATTCTCTCCATTTCTTGTAGCAAGTGTAAAGAATACATACTAACGTACCATTACCCTCCCATATTAAATTTAAAATAATTTTTCTTAAGACAAGATCTTTCTAGGTAGACCAGGCTACCCTCAAACTTGCTAAATTGTGAGAGAATAACCTTAAACGTCTGATCTTCCTGCCTCCACATTCCAAGTGCTGGGATTACAGTCATGCCCCTCTATGGTTGTTTTATTCAGTGGTGGGGATGGACTCCAGAGCACACTACCAATGAGCAAAATCCTCAGCCCAACATTTTTTTTAAAAAAATATATATTTTTATGAGGCTGGAGAGATGGCTTAGTGGTTAAGGCGTTTGTCTGCAAAGCCGAAGGATCCTGATTTGACTCTCCAGGACCCACATAAGCACAAGGGGCTGCATACATCTGGAGTTCATTTGCAGTGGCTGGAGGCCCTGGCATACCCATTCTCTCTCTCTCTCTCTTTCTTTCTCTCGCTCTCTTTCTCTCTGCCTCTTTCTTGCTCTCAAATAAATAAATAAAATTCATTCTTAAAAAAAATATTTTTATGGCCAGGCGTGGTGGCCCATGCCTTTAATCCCAGCACTCAGGAGGCAGAGGTAGGAGGATCGCTGGGAGTTCAAGGCCACACTGAGACTACATAGCGAATTCTAGGTCCACTTGAGCTAGAGTGAGACCCTAGCTAAAAAAAAAGGGGGGGTAGGGCTGGAGAGATGGCTTAGCAGTTAAGCACTTGCCTGTGAAGCCGATTCCCCAGTACCCATGTAAGCCAGATGCACAAGGTGTCATATGTGTCTGGAGTTGCGTTTGCAGTGACTGGAGGCACAGATGGGCCCATTCTCTCTCTCTCTCCCTCTGCCTCTTTTTCCTCTCTGCATGTCGCTCTCAAATAAATAAATAATTTTTAATTAATAATATTTTTTAAAAATAATTTTTTTAAAAATTAATAATTTTTTTTGTTCATTTTTATTTATTTATTTGAGAGTGACAGAGAGAGAGAGAGAGAATGGGCGCGCCAGGACCTCCAACCACTGCAAAGGAACTCCAGACACGTGTGCCAGCTTGTGCATCTGTCTAACATGGGTCCTGGAGATTCGAGCCTCAAACTGGGGTCCTTAGGCTTCACAGGCAAGCACTTAACCGCTAAGCCATGTCTCCAGCCCCAAATAAAAAAATTTAAGAAAATTTTAAAAATTATTTGCAAGGGGGGGAAGAGGAAGAGAATGGGTGCACCAGAACCTCTAGCCACTGCAAACAAAGTCCAGATGCATGTACCACTTTGTGCATCTGGCTTTACGTGAGTACTAGGGAGTCAAACCCAGGCCATCAGGCTTTGCAGATAAGCACCTTAACCACTGAGTCATCTCTCCAACACCCCAACTTTTTTTAACATGCCCCTTTTGTAGATGAGAAGATTGGAGCTCAGCAAGGGAAAATAGGTCACTGCATCAGAGGCACACACTGGTACCTAGTGGGAAGATCAGACAACCAAGCTCAGAGCAAAGTTATTTGCCCAATTCTTCATCTGCTTCCTTGCAAATGCCCATCTATTCGACACATCAGCCCATGCCCAAGAAGGGACCCATGGTCTAAAGAAACTAAAGCGAAGCCAGAAGTGGTGACGCATGCCTATATCCCAGCACTTGGGAAATAGAGACACGAGGATCAGAAGTTTAAGGCTACCCTCAGAGACATGAGATATTTTGCTAGGAAAAAAAAAGGGGGGGGGTGGGAGAGGAAGAAAGAATAGGGGAAAAAGGAAAGGAAAGAAATGGAAAAAACAAACAAACAAACAAAATGGGTCAAGGAGGACCCCTGTAATTGACTGCGCTGAAAATAGGAATACCTTCCCTCTGCTCAAATCTCTCCTAAGCTACTATAGTCCACATATGGAGCTGCCACAGCACAGTGACTGCTAGAGGGAAAGATGGACTTCCAAGCTCTCTTGCTTCAAGGAAGACTCAGACATTCCCTGGAAGCTCCTATTCCTATCCCCTCCCTGGCCCACCCCTTGCCCTTGGCAGTCGGTGGCCCTGGCCCTTACTAGTGATAGCCTCTGGAACAGGGCCACAGTGTCAGGTTTGAGTCTGGCAGGCACCAGGTGTCTCCCGGGCTCCTGGAGCCCTCACAGGGTTCAAAGAGGAGACAGAATGTATTGCATTCCCACACAGTTTTATATAAAACTATGTGTTCTCCAGTTCTCCTGGGACCCAGAGTTCACCTGACTGGACAGACTCAGGGAGAAGGCTCTAGGCTTCTCGCTCCTTGTTCAGGGGAGGGAGTATCCTCATCTTCCTTCTCTGCCTTGTATATGGTAATGGTTTTTTGAATAGTTCTACTGGTTAAAAAAAAAGAAAAAGAAAAAGAAAAATCTAGTACCAAGGAGCTTGGAAGGCTCCCCTCCCTCGCCTCCTCCTAAGGATCCAGAGGGAGCTCAGGCTACCCCCACATTCCACCCGGCACCACCCTTGCTCATCCCCACCCATATGCTTGGCTGCCTACCACAGCTGAACATGAGCAGGCAGAGCCTCTCCCCTTGGCCACAGAAGCCACTGACATGCTGGTCTCCCAGCTAGGCCATCCTATCTTGTGATATGACTGGATTTGGGCCCAGACGGTGTCTGCTGCTATGCACAGGCCACTCCCTCCCTGGCAGAACCTTAGCAAAGTCATGGAGGTGGTACACAAGTGAATCACAAGGGTGCTGGGTACAGGGTCAGCCTCAGGCCAGGACCCAGGGCACAGAGCATCCAGCCTCTGTTAACTGCAGTTCTGGCCCTGCCTGGCTCATATTCAACATCCTTTCCAGGGGTTTCACAACAAAAGAAACATGTGCTTATTGATTTCTTTAAATAGAAAGAAATCAGGCTGGAGATATGGCTGAATGGTTAAGGCACTTGCCTGCAAAGCCAAAGGATCCAGGTTGGTTCCTCAGGACCCACATAAGCCAGATGCACAAGGAGGAGCATACATCTGTAGTTCATTTGCAGCGGCTGTAGGACCTGGTGCACCCATTCTCTCTGCCTCTCTCTGCCTCTTTCTCTCTCTCAAATAAAGAAACAAAAATAAGCAAATGGCAGGGGTGGGGAGAGATAGCTCAGTGGGTAAAATGTTTGCTTGGCAAGCATGAGGACCTGAGTTCAGAACCCATGTAAAATGCCAGACGTGACTGAGAACTGTAATCCCAACACTGGGGAGGTGGAGACAGGAGGGCCCCTGGGGCTCACTGGCAAACTGGTCGATTTGAATTAGTGTACTGCAGGCCAGTGAGAGACCCTGTCTCAAAGCAGGTGGATGGCATTCCTGAGGATGATTTCTGAGGTGGTTCTGTACCCTCCACATGCGCGCGCACACACCCACACCCCTGTGTATATGTGCACATGTACATAAAAAATAAAGAACAAAGATAAAAAGTAAAAAACCCTGGTCACAGAATGAGTTAAAAGCTAGTATGGGATGTAGAGCAAGATCTTTCCTCAGAAAGCTGAGGAAGAAAGGAAGGGAAGGAAGGAGGGAGGGAAGGAGGAAGGGATGGATGGAGGGACAGAGGGAAGAAGGGAAGGGAGGGGAGGGGACAATAGAAGAAGGAGGGGAGGGAGAGGTGAAAGGAAATAAAGGGAAGGTTGAAAGAGAGGAAGGAAGGGGGGAAGAGCCCAAAATAACTGAAACCAAATAGTAGATGGGGGTTTGAGGATGGCAATGATGCAAGGGTCTCAAGAAAATTCAAGCTGGCCAAAGGAGGGAGCAACCTTTATCTGCAGAGAAAGAAGAAAGAGACCCCTGGGTTCCACCTCCCAGTACCACATATACTAAGCATGGTGATGGACACCTGTAATCCTAGCATTTGGGAGGTGGAGGCAAGAGGATCTTTAACTGAAGGTCATCCTTAACCAGTGAGTTAGAGGCCAATCTGGGCTACATGAAACCCTGTCAGAGACAGAGCTAGACACAGAGAGAGATTTCTAAAAGCTTTGAATATAATGTCTCATACTTTGTATCTTCTCTATTGTGGAGAATTTCAAACATATACAAAAGTCAACAGGACAAACAAAATAGAAACCACTCCATTTGCATCTGGGCAAAGAGCAGGGACAGACACTTCTCTAAGCAAGACACACAAATAGCCAACAAGCACAAGGGGAGACGTTCAGCCTCCTTAGTCACCAGGGCGCTGCAGACGAAACCACAGTGAGGTATCACTTCACACCCACTAAGATGGCTCTACAACAATAATAACTTTTTAAAAATCAGACAATAACAAGTGTTATCACAGATGTGGAGACACTGGAGGTTGCTACTGAGCATGTAAAATGGTGCAGCTGGGCTGGAGAGACCCTACCTCAAAAAACCAAAAAAAAAAGTTAAATATAGAACTATTATATTACACCACTATTCCACTCCTGGGTATACACCCCAAAGAAATGAAAACAAACACTTATATAAATATATGGACACATATGTTCATAGTAGCATTTCACAAAGTCAATCCAAGCACTCATAAACACATGAATGCATATGTAAGGCCTATATGTGGTAGAATATTATTCAGTCATAAAGAGAAGTAAACTGGGTGTGGTGACTTGCCTATAACCCCAGCACTTGGGAGGCTGAGGTAGGAGGATTGCCATGAGCTCAAGGCCAGCCTATAACTACAGAATGAGTTCTCAATCAGTCTGGGGTAGACTAAAACCCTGCCTCAAAAAATAATACAGGGGGCTGGAGAAATGGCTTAGTGATTAAGGTGCTGTCCTGCAAAGGTACAGGACCTAGGTCCAATTCCCCAGGACCCATGTAAGCCAGATGCGCAAGATGAACAATAGAGTTTATTTGTAGTGGCTTGAGGCCCTAGCACACACACAATCTTTCTCTCTCTCTGTCTCTCTCTCCCCCTCTCTCAAATAAATTAATAAAAATAAAATATTAAAAAAAACAATAGAGGGCTTAGTGGTTAAAAGTGATGCATGCAAAGTCTGCTAACTCAGGTTCAATTTCCCAGGACCCACCTAAAGTCAGATCCAAAAGAATAAGAGAAAAAAGTGAAGTCATCGTATAAGCTACAAGGGAACCAACCTCCGTCAGCACTATGCTGAGTGAAACAAGCTAGATAGAAAAGACCACACACGTGTGACATGTACAGATTATATAAATCCATACAGACAGGATGCAAAAAAAAAAAAAAAAAAAAAAAGTAAGAGAGCCAAGCATAGTGGTGCAAGCCTTTAATCTCAGCCCTTGGGAGGCTAAAGGAGAGACTCACTGTGAATTCAAGGCCAGCCTGGGCTACAGAATGAGTTCAGGTTATCCTGGGCTAGAGTGAAACATTGCCAAAATAAATCTATATACATAGTAGTAGAGATGTTGTGGAAGTATCCATTGGTGGTAATTTAACAACAATGACAATGTAATAAATTACACTGAATTTTCTACTCTAAATGGGTACTTGTGGGACTAGGGAGTTGGCTCAGTGGATAAAGTACTTACCACAGAAGCATGAGTACCTGAGTTCAAATCCCCAGGCCCCATATAAAGACACTGTAGCAGGGAGGCCAGCTAGCTTGGCAAATTGAGCGGTGAACAATGGGAGAACCTGCTTCAAATGAGAACCAGCACCCAAAAGTTGTCCTCTGACCTCCATATGCACACTGAGACACTCAGGTGCTCACGCATGTGTGCACACACACACACCTCAAAGCTGGGAACATGTTAATTGTACGTGAATTTTACTCAGTAAATTATTTTTCAAAAGCAGATAGCAGGGGTATAACTCGGTGTTGGAATAGTTATCTAGCATGTGCAAGGTCTTGAGTTCAATCCTCAGCACTAAGGGAATAGCATAATGAACCCTCTATTTATTGACCTTGCAGCTTCAAAGTGATCAATTCATATCCAATTTAGTTTCATATGTAACATACACATATCTATCTGCTTATTCTTCTATATTGCCTTGAAGCAAATCTGTACATTATATAGTTTCATTTGTAAATATTTTAGTGCATACTTATTTTCTGTATGTGTGTGTGTGTGTGTTTGGTTCTAGGGATCAAACCCAGCGCCTTACCCTTACCTACCCCAATGCCTTAACATAGATCTCTAAAACATAAGCATTCTAAAAGTATTACAATACCATTGTCATACATTTAAAAAAATTAGCAGTACTGGAAGGCAATATTTTTTTTCTCAATTTTTATTAACATCTTCTATGATTATAAAAAATATCCCATGGTAATACCCTCCCCCCACTTTCCCCTTTGAAATTCCATTCTCCCTCATATCCCCTCCACAGAAGGCAATATTTTTTGATGAATTTGCTAGATAATGTATGGAATGGTTTTAAACTTTAAAAACATAAAAAGTTAAGGAAAAAAGTTTCTCTGTTTCTATCATCCTGGTCTTCTACCTCCACCAAACTCACCCACAAGTAGGCAGATAGGAACTGTTTTGAGTTCTGCTAAAGTTTAATTATGCAAATACATACAAATATAAATGTAGACAGTCACGTATCGCTTTTTAACACAAAGACTGCATGTTATTCACACTGTTTTGCACTTATTATTTAACTTAATACCAATGAAGGAACCTATTCATACAAATACATGGAAAGATACCCAATTCATTTTTACAACTGCACAGTAATTCATTGAATATACAGGCTATCATTAATTTGACCAGTTCCTTCTTAGACATTTGGGTTTGTTTGTTTGGTTGGTTGGGTATTTTTTCTTTTCATTTCTTTTTGTTTGTTTATTTGTTTGTTTATGTTTTTGTTTTTTCGAGGTAGGGTCTTGTTCTAGCCCAGGCTGATCTGGAATTCAGTTGGTAGTCTCAGAACTCACAGTGATACTCCTACCTCTGCCTCCTAAATTCTGGGTTTAAGCCTGGCTTTTTTTTTTTTTTTTTTTTTTTGAAATAGGGTTTCAAGTAGCCTAGGCTAGCTTCAGACTGGCTTTGCAGCTTAGGATGCCCTTAAATTCCAGATCCTCCTGCCTCCTCTTCCTGAGTGCTGGGATCACACAGGTGCACTACCATATCTTTTTTGTTGTTTTGTGTTTTGGCTTTTTGGGATAGAGACTTACTATGTGGCCCAGGACAGCCTCAAACTAAACTTTTGATCCTCCTGCCCCTGCCCCCTCCCGCCCCCATCACGAGTGCTACAATTGCGGGCGTGTACCACCACACCTGGCTAAGGTTTACTTCTGATCTCTTGCTATCACCAGCACAGATGCAGTGAGTAATTTTATATAAATGTCATTTTCAGGTATATAACATATTTATGAGGTAAACTCCCAGACAGGATTACTGGGCACGAGGTACAAGTGTCTGGTCTGACACACCACCGTCCCTGCACTCACTCAGCAAGCTGAGTCAGGAGGACACTGAGTTTGGGGCCAGCCTGGGGTCACATAGTCAGACCCCATCTCTAAATAGATTTTTTATTTGGTTGTTTCTGTATGTTTTCTTTTTCTTTCTTCCTTCCTTTCTACCTGTCTTTCTTCCTTCCTAAATTTTATCTATACAATCACTTTCACTGGGAAAGAGCATGTAGGTATTTTTTTAATGTGTGTGCATGCATTTTATGTGGGTATTGGGGGTTGAACTCAGATTTTCATGCTTTCAAGGCAAGTGCTCTACTGACCAAGCTAATGCTCCAGAACCCTTTCCTTCTTTCCTAGAATGAACACGTTATTTCTGTAATATATGTTGTGGTGGTTTGATTCAGGTGTCCCCATAAACTTAGGTGTCCTGAATGCTAGGTCCCCAGCTGATGGAGATTTGAGAATTAACATTGTCTGGAGGGAGTGTGTTGTTGGGGGCAGGCTTATGGGTGTTACGTCCAGTGTCCTTTTGCCAGTGTTTGGCACACTCTCCTGTTGCTGTTGTCCACCTGATGTTGGACAAGAAATGATGTCCACCCTCTGTTCATGCCATCATTTTCCCCTGCCATCATGGAGCATCCCCTTGAGTCTGTAAACCAAAAGAAACCTTCCCCGCCCCCCACAAGCTGCTCTTGACTGGGTGATTTCTACCAGCAATGCAAACCTGACTGCAACATATGTGAAGAATAAAATTTTTTTAAAAAGAGAAGAATGGAGTTCCCAGTTATCTGCAAATTCTGCATTTAGCATGGTTCCAGTAGGTTCTTGGAGCAAAAAGGCAGCTTAGCTACTGCAGGGCCAGCCCACTACATTGGGAAAAAGCAACGGTGCCCAAAGGAGACTAGAAGTTTGAGGAAGGCACTCCCTTTTACATACATGCAGAAGCTGTTAACAGGGACTTTACAATCAAGAAGACTAGTGATAAGAGGCACCAGTCCATGAGTGTCTGGAGAGGGGTCCCTGACTCTCCTGTGGCTATGCCTCCAGCAGCCACATTGAAATACTGCTGAAATTTATTGGCTGATTCCTCAAAGATCAAGTGAATTTCTGCTCTTCTGAGAAACTTTGGGAAAGTTTTGTCATCACCCCGAGTCTTTCTATCAACCACTAAAGTATCAGTGATCTTGTAGAGATTACTACTACTATTACTGTGGAGAATGTGTCATGTAGCTCAAACCAGGCATATAGTAGGTGCTCAAACATTTGTTGACTCAAAGAATTCACAGGGACTTACACTAAATTGTAAATGATGGATATGGTATTGTGACTGTTACTATTAATTTTCAACTTGACAGGCTCTAGAATCACCTAGGATATAAACCTCTGAGCATGTCAAAGAGTTTCTAAACTGGGCTAACTGAGGTAAAAAAAAAAAAATACACTGTAAATATGTATGGCACTGGTCTATAGACTGAATACAAAGGAAAGGACTGGGAAGATACCTTAGCAGTTAAAGGCACTGGTGAGCAAAGCCTGCTGGCACTGGATGGTTCAGTTCCCCACTACCCATGTAAAACCAGATGCACAAAGTGGCACATTTGTCAGGAGTTGGTTTGCAGTAGCAAGAGGCTCTTGAGTGCCCATGTTCTTTCTCTTTTTAAAAATTTTTATTTATTTCTTTCTTTATTTATTTACTTGAGACAGACAGAGATAGAGAGAGAGAGGCAGAGAGAGGGGGAGAGAGAGAATGTGTATCCCAGGGCCTTTAGTCACTGCAAACGAACTCCAGACACATGTGCCCTTGTGCATCTGGCTTATGTGGGTCCTGGGGAATCAAACCAGGGTCCTTTGGCTTTGCAGGCAAGTGCCTTAACCAGTCCCTTTCTTTCTCTTTCTGTCTCTCCCAAATAAATAAATAAAAGTATTTTTTAAATAAAAAAATAGGGCTGGAGAAATGTCTTAGAAGTTAAGGTACCTGCCTGAGAAGATTAAGGACCCAGGTTTGATTCCCCAGAATCCACATAAGCCAGACCCACAAGGTCAGACATGTGCACAAGGTCATGCATGCACATCAGGTTGTGCAACACATCATTGGACTGCAGTGGCTAGAGGCCCTGGCCTGCCTGATCTCTCTCTGTCACTCTTTCATTAAAAAGTAAAAAGTAAAAAGTAAAAAGGTGAAAGAAGGCCAGAGAAGTAGCTCAGTGTGTAAAGGGCATGCCTTGTAAGCATGAGGACCTGCGTTCAATCCTCCCCGGTACCCATAAAATACTGAGCATGGTGGATTGCACCTATCATCCCAGTGCCAGGAAAACTGAGATAGAAGGGTTCTTGGAGCTTGCTGGCCAGCTGGCCTAGCGTAACTGGAGATCTCCAAGCCAATGACCTACCCTGTCTCAAAGGAAATGGGCAATGTTCCTAAGGATAACACCTGAAATTGTCCTCTAGTCTACACCCCCCCCCCAATCTCTCATGCCTCCCACAGACATACACACATGCACAAAATAAAATAAAAAATATTTAAAGGGCCCAGAGAGATGGCTTAGTGATTAAGGCGCATGCCTGTGAAGCTAAGGAGCCACGTTCAATTCTCCGGGTCCCACGTTAGCTAGATGCACATTGTGGTGCATGCATTTGAAGCTTGTTTGTTGTGGCTAGAGGCCCTAGCATGCCCATTCTCTCTCTCTCTCTCTCTCTCTCTCTCTCTCTCTCTTTCTCCCTGCTTCTGTATCCAATAAATAAATTTAAAAAATATACATTTAAAGGAGCAAGATGAGCTGAGTATATAGCTCAGTTGGTAGATTGCTTGTTTAATATACCCAAGGCCCTGGCTGAGCGCCAGCACTCTGCCTCCTGACTGGATGCAACATGGCTGCCCACGCTCCTGCTCCCATGCTTTTCCCACCAGAATGGATGTAAGCCAGAATAAACCCTTCCTTCCTTAAATTCACTTTGTCAGGTATTTTGTTGCAAGAATGAGAAAAGTAACAAATGCAGTAACACAGTTCTCTTTGCTGGGCGACACAGCGTTGTTGCGGGAGGGGAGAAGCCCACCAGAGGTCTGTTTTATATCCAACAGCCTCAGCCATGTATTCAACAAAGGCACGGCGCATCTTGGGGAAGCTCCGTTTTGACGCTTGGAGAAATAGAGACTGTGAGACTGAGTGACTCAGCCAAGGTCACACAGCAAGCAGATGGCACCGGCAGAATTTAAACAATATGTGACTCAAAAGCCCTGGCCAAAGGAATAATCCTGGATATCAAAAGGAACAAGGTCATGGGAAGGGAAGCAAGGCAGAGAAAAGTCCTCATGCCATGCTTGGGCCTGAATGACTTTTCGGGCACTAGGCAAGAAGCCCCATCTTCCTCCTGTCCCCTGAAACTGGAACTCAGCTGCTTTCTGACATCTCAAGGAAAGGCCTGATCTCGTCTGATCTCAGAAGCTAAGCAGGGTCAGGCATGGTTAGTACTTGGATGGGAGATCATCTTAGGAAGAAAATCAGGTCTTCTCCAAGTTCTTCTCCTCAGGACACTAGGGCTTCCTCAGAAGGCCCAGAGCTTCTCCAGACCTTACCCAGCCAGGGTTATAGTGGACTTCCAAGATTGGAAGGGGGAAGGAGAGTGGGGAAGGGGGCCAGAGACCTGCCAACCCACCCAGTGCTGAGTTCCCTTGGGGCTACCAGGCTGGTTGACTGCATGTGGGTGTTTCCCAAGGTGGTGGCCTCTGTTCTCCTGACCCTTCTCATGGACCAGCCTTGCAGACAAGGCACTCACTGTCCAAGCATGTCCCGAGCCACCAGCCAGAATCCCAGCCAGCTGGGGCCTGTTACAATGAGTCAGCTTTCACTGGGGGAAAACGTGGTGATTGGCTTCCAAGTCACTTTTTCCAGGCTGGCCCTTGTGCTGGGCTGGGTTCTGGAAGGCCTTCATTCTTCCCTTTGAGATTCTGCTTATGAAGGGTTCCCAAGGTTCCCTGGCAAGCATGGGACCAGAATCCTTTGGGGGACAGATCTAACTGCTCTATTTCAGCCACACGAAGGTTCTTCCAAGAGTCCACCTGTTGTTTCAGCTCTCTCTGACCATAGAAGGGAAAAAGAAAAGTCACAAGGACTGAGTCTTTATGGCATTACAACTGTGGCCATATGGTCACATGGTGGGGGCAGGTGAGTGACCCAATAAAGTCCACCCTTGTCACCTGTAACAGGCTATAGTGGTGCTGTAAGCCAGGTACCTGGAGCTCAGGCACAGGTGGCATTGACCAGTTATCATGCCTTCCTGAAAGACGATGCTTCCTCTGGCCCCTTGAATTTTAATGCTGCCACTGTTACCTTTCATGAACCCTCTGCCCCCAGCTCTACCCTAGGGTCAGGTTTCTGAGTCTGTTCACTTTAACCTTCCTTCTGACTCTCCATTGGCCTCCCTGGGCTCCTGAAGTCCATTCAGTCTAGCCAGGGTGACAGGCTTCTGTGAGGGTAGCAATTTGCCCTGGGTAGATTGGGGAGCAAATTCCTTCCCACTGGAGGAAAGAGGTGCCGGCCTGCCTTGGAAGTACTCCATCTTTGTGATCAGTGAAGCTAAGCTTCATTGGCCAGGTGTGAGCTTTGGGTAACAGGCATGTCCAGAGGAGACATGTTCCCATCCTAGTGAAGCTGACAGCCCGGAGACACATACTAAGTTGACAATTGTAGCAACAGAAGCCAGCAGTGTCAGGAAGGTGACAGCGGCGCATACAAGAGCTAGCTGTGGGCTTGGCATGAGCTGTGGTGTTCAGCAAGTTTGCCTAAGGTAGGCTGCGTTAGCCATAGGAGGGGCCTCAGACCCCGCACATGCCAGCCAAGCGCTCCAGTTTTCCTAGCCCTTAGTTTTCTGAGACAAGGTGGATTTTTTAAAAAATATTTTTATTTTATTTATTTATTTGAGAGAGAGAGAACGATCATGCCAGGGCCTCCAGCCACTGCAAAGGAACTCCAGATGCATGCACCACCTTTGTGCTCCTGGCTTACGTGGGTCCTGGGCAATTGAACCAAGGTCCTTTGGCTTTGCAGACAAGTGCCTTAACCATTAAGCCACTTCTCCAGCCCTTTTTTATTTAAAATAAAAATGAACTACTGGGTTTATTATTATTATTATTGTTATTTTGAGTGTGTGTGTGTGGTGCACATGTGTATATGTGTAGGGGCACATGAGCCTGAAACAGGGTCTTGAAATCTAGCCTTAGCTGACCTTAAACTTGTGATCCTCCTGCCTCCACTTCTTGAGTGCTGGGATTGCAGATGTGAGTCACCTTACCATACTTTTCTGACTGGTGATTTTATAAAAAGAGGAGATTTGAAGAGGAAGGCAGAGATGAAGTGATGCTTCTCTCAGCCAAGGAGAGCCACACACTGTCATTACTCACCAGAAGCCAGAGGTGACATGTACAATACATACATGGTCACAGCCTTAGGAGGAACCAACCTGCCTGCACCCTGATCTTGGACTCTGAACCCCAAAACTTGAACCCAGACATTCTTGCTATTCAAGGAACCCTGACTGTGGTCCCTAGCAGAGAAACCCAGTGTGACAGACAGAGGCAACAGCAGCCGGGGGGTGGGGGGTCATGAAGGTGAGGTGGGCTGGGACAGGTTTGAGAACAAGACCACCCTGGCTGGAACACAGTCCAAAATCCTGTTATCTGGCCTGCAGGAGCAGTGAATCACCGTGGAAGTCTCTGGCAGCTACAGAAACAACAGTAAAAATAACGACCTTGAAGATGTGTAGAAAGCCCAAGATAAGTGGAGAGAGGTGGGAAGGGACGGAGCTCTCAGGGGCTTCCCTGTGAGGGTGGGGATGGGAGTCTTCTGTCGGGAGATGTGTGACGTCAGCCTGGGTGCTCCCACCTCTCCCCTTATCCGGGACTAGCAGGGGTGGAAGAGAAGAATAAGAATGGTACTGGACACAGCTTTGTTTTTGTAGCGCCTACAGCCTATTTGGGGAACGTATGACATTCCAGCAGTGTGCAATGCAAGCGGCGAGAAGGCCGGGGCAGGTACCCCAGGGGCTAAAGCAGCAGCTTCCCTCACACAGGTCCTGACACTTGGGCTGAGCCCCTGGATGGCCGGGTCTGTACTTCTAAACTCTTCCCAGATTGGATACGGGAGTCAACATGGGACCCAGCTGGGCCAATCAGATTCTTTCCCTGGGATTTTGGGCCTGTTTCTATGGCAGAAAAAATGGTCTCTGCTTTTCTGTGCATGCAAGAACCACTCCACCGTCTTCATCACAAATTTCTCTACATTGCTAGGTGCAGAGAAGTTTCTGTTCAAGAGTTTTGAGTCATCAGCCTCAGGGCATTATTTATTTACCCTGTGAGACAGCATCTCATGTATCCCAGGTTGGCCTCAAATATGTATCTGAGGATGACCTAGAACTTTTAATCCTCCTGTCCCTACCTCCCAGGTGTTGGGATTACAGGCATGCACCACCACTCCCAGTTTTTAGTTACTGTTTACTAATGAAGTGACACACTGTACACTCGGCTTTGATGAATATGTAAGAGAGCCCGAGAAGGCTGACTGTGTCCTCTCGGGAAACTCCCCGTGGAGGTGAGGGGCTCGCTCTTCATGGTTCACAAGGCACCGAGTGCTCTTCGCTTTTAACTCTGGAGATTCTTGTTCCAGGCAGGAGTCCACGCTGCCCTTGCTCATCTTACAGCTGAAGAAAATGGAGCTGAGGAGGAGAGATAGGACACAATAGAAGGAATCCTGGGCAGTTCAAATCCTGATCCAGGAAGGAATAATTGCCCTTCTTTCAAGAGTTTATCAGCAAACATTTCCTTTCAGATAAAGAAGAGAAATTACCAAAGGTTGGTGTGGGGCCAAAAGCATGGAGGCAGGCACCATCTTTGATCTCTAGAAGCCCAGTAATCCTTAGACTCCCAGCATTAGGCACGAATTAGGTGCTCAAGAGATGAGTGTTGGAAAAATTAAGACCTCCATCTTACTTGCTGGGTTCCTATTATGCCAGGCATTGTTCTGCATGTTTCATAGGTCCTCCACTGGCCCACTCAGCAGACCTGTGAAGCTCATAATTATTATTATGCTCATTGGGAGAACCTAGGGGTTGAATCCCAGGCGAGGAAGTAACTTCCAGTGAAGGTCACAATGACCTTCAGCTCTCTGGCTCTTGTGTGCACTCCAAACCATTGAACTACACGGCCTATGGGCAAGAGCTCAAGTACATGGACAGGCTACTGGAGCACATGTAGTCATGAATTGAAGGACAGCCACAGTGAGAGGCCTGAGAAACCTAAGAGCTGGACATTTCTCCAAGGAAGTAAACCATAATAAGTCCTACATCCCAGTAGGATGTCTGAATGTAAACAGAAAGGGGGCAAGGAGAATCAAAGAGGAAAAAGACCAATTAACCAATCAAAAAAAAGAAAAAAATTAAAATAAATTAATAGTTTTATTTATTATTAGTTATGGGCTAGGAATGTAGCTCAGTTGGTAGAATGCTTGTCTACATGCAGGAAGCCCTGGGTTTGGTCCCTAGACCTACATTGTTGCACTCAGGTTCGCATTGCTGGTAGAAATCACCCAACTAAGAGAAGCTTGTGGGGAAAAAAGAGATTTATTTTGGCTTACAGGCTTGAGGGGGAAGCTCCACAATGGCAGAGAAAACGATGACATGATCAGAGGGTGGACGTCACCCCCTGGCCAACATAAGGTGAAGAATAGCAACAGGAGAGTGTGCCAAACACTGGCATGGGGAAACTGGCTATAACACCCATAAGCCCTGCCCCCAACAATACACTCCCTCCAGGAGGCATTAATTCCCAAATCTCCATCAGCTGGGAACCTAGCACTCAGGACACCTAAGTTTATGGGGGACACCTGAATCAAACCACCACATGCATAAACATTTTTATAATCCCAGCACTGATTTACATAGCAAGTTTGAGGCCAGCCTGGAATACATGAAACCCTGTCTCCAATAAAATAAAATACGAAACAAAAACAAAAGAAGAAAAGAGGACTGGAGAGATGGCTCAGCAGTGAAAGGTGCTTACTTGCAAAGACTGGTAGCTGGGGTTCAATTTCCCAGATGCACAAAGTGGTACAGGCATCTGGAACTCGTTTGCAATAGCGAGAGGCCCTGGGGCACGCATTCTCTCTTTTCTTCTTCCTCTCCTCTCTCTCTCTCCTTGCGAATAAATTAAAATATTTTTTTAAAGCGTCAGGCACAAAAGTCCAGGCGTGGTGACACATGCCTTTAATCTCAACATTCAGAAGGCAGAGATAGGAGGATCACTGTGAGTTCAAGGTTAGTCTGGGACTACAGAGTGAGTTCTAGGTCAGTCTGAGCTAGAGTGAGACTCTACCTTGGAACAAATAGAACAAAACCAAAAAGAGCAGAGCATGGTAGTGCAGGATTTTAATCCCAGCACAGATGGGGAGTGGGGCAGAGGTAGGAAGATCACTTTGAGTGAGTTTGAGGTCAACCTGGGCTAGAGTGAGATCCTACCGCAAAAAATAAATAAGAAATAAAGAAAAGAAACAAGACAAATATGGATGCCTCTATCTTTATTCTCAAATCAGGACAGTGATTCTTTGGGGGATTGATAGCTTTCTCTGTGTTGTGCCATTCCCCTACCTTTCCACCTTTGGACTCTCAGGGCCTGTCTCATCTTGCTTTACACTTGATCTTAACCAAAAGGCCGAGAAGCGATCATGTTCTGAATCGCTTTCTTGCTGGGTATGGTGGCGCATGTCCGTAATGTCAGCACTCAGGAGGCACAGGCAAGAGGGTTGCTGCAAGTTTGAGGCCAGCATGGTCTACATAGCAAGTTTTAAGCCAGCTAGACATTGTAACACAGTGAGATACTGTCACACACACACAAAAAAAAAGATAAAGCAAAAGTAAAGTAAAACACTCTCTTCTAGTCAGGAGTGGTGGTTCATGCCTGTACTCATCACAACTGAGGAGACTGAGGCAAGAGGACTGAAAATTCAAGGCCAACCTGGGTGACTTTGTGAGACTCTGTCTCTAAATGAGAAGTAAAAATGGGCAGGGAAGATGGCTAAGCAGTTAAAAGTGCCTTCTTGCAAAGCCTGATGGCCTGGGCTCAGTTTTCTCAAGCCACCCATGTATAAAATTGGCACAAACATCTGGCATTCATTTTCTGGGACAAGAGGTCCTGGTGTGCCTCCACCTCACAAACACACACACACACATACAAATAAATAAATATTTTTTTAAGAAAAAAGACCTCCCAACATAAACCCAGTGGTACATTCATGATCCCACGATGGTGTTACCCCCAGGAGACCTCCTGCACCGTTCTATGCTCATCAACATTTTGACATAGAGGAGCGAGGAGAACAAAAGGAAATAGACACCAGAACAGAGGCAGGACTTACCTTGAAGGTGAGAGTCTTCAGGGGATGGGGTCTGAGCAGAGTGAGCAGCATGATAAATAGGAACAGGATCAAATTATAGTATATTCATATATTAAAGTGCTCAATACAAATAGACTCAAAAGAGGGCTGGGATAGCTGGGTATAGTGGTGCACGCCTTTAATCCCTGCACTCTGGAGGCAGAGGTAGGATCGCTGTGAGTTCAAGGCCAGCCCAGGACTACAGAGAGAGTTCCAGGCCAGCCTGGGATAAATGAGACTTTACCTTAAAAAAAGGAGGGCTGAGGTTGGAGATATAGCTCCATGGTTAGTTAAGTGCTTGCCTAGTATGTATAAGACTTTAGGTTCAATCCCTAGTACTAATAAAATAATAATAATAGGGCTATTGAGCATGTTAGCTCTCACAGGCAGCTGCTCCTTTGCAGTATATCCATCCTGCACTATCACTTTAAATAAAACACTTGCTGCTTTTCAAAACGTTTTTAAAAGTATTTTTTAATTTCCTCTGCCCTCACTCCTATGCCACCGAAAGTTCAGCCTTGTATATGTGAGCCTTCTCAAGTATTCTTCCTCCTCTCCCCTTGATGGCAACCAAAATTCTTTCCCTTCCCCTCTCCTCCCTTCCTCTCTCCTTTCTTTCTTTTTTGTTTTGTTTTCTTTATAAAAAAAGGGGGGGGTTTAGCCCAGGTTAGCCTTTATCTTGAGATACTCTATAGCCTAGGCTGACCTCAAACTCATTATAATCCTATTGCTTCAACTTCCCAAGTGCTGGGATTACAAGTGTACCACTGTGCCTAGCTACAACAATGAAGTTTCTAAGGCAAAGGCAGACATATTCCTATGGTCTCCATGAGGCACAATGAGAAAGAAAGAGCAGCCCTGTGGTGCGTGCGGACTGGAGCCAGTGATGAGGGCCTTGGTGGCAATGCGGAGCAGGAGGGGGCGGGCCACCAGTCACTCGTGCTGCCGTTGCTGGAGGACTGGCTGCCACCCACTTTTGGCATAAAGATCTTGAAAGCACCCACTTCACTGTGGTGCAGTGATAGGCTCCCTGTTCACTTTGAGACCAGGCCAACTGCAGGACAAGGCAAAGCACATCCCAGCTTCAAAGGGGTTCTGAGGACCTAGTGCCTGGCAGTGCCTCCTGCCCCACAGTGGCATCAGGACCAAGCAGGTGCAGGCCAGGATGGAGTGCTGCCTGCGGGCTCACAGGGTTTCTATGTTGCCAAAGGGAGATTGAATAAAAATTTGTTTTCCACACAGCCTTATCTTTTGGGAAACGACCCTCAGCAGTCTTTGGGGCATAAAAGTCCTCTGGCCCTTATTAAAAAATATTTTTATTTATTTCTTTGAGGGAGAGAATGAGACAATGGGCATGTCAGGATCTCTTGCTGCTGCAAATGAATTCCAGACCCATTTATCACTTTGTGCTTCTGGATTTACATGGGTACTGGGGAATCAAACTTGAGCCAGCAAGCCAATTAAAGATGTAAGCAAGAGTCTTTAACCATTGAACCATCTCCTCAGACCCTCCAGCCCTTGAATACATGCATCCTGGAACTTTGAAGATAACTCTAGTATGGGGACCAGAGCTTGACTCCCAATTATCGCCATAAATGCTAGCTGGTTATACAGGGGTGCCTGTAAGCCCAGTGTTTGGGAAGAAGAGACAGGGGATGTCTGGGTCAAGCAGCCAAATTGGCAAGCCCTGGCTTCAAGTGAAAGACCCTACCTTAGCAAATACTAGTGGAAAGCAATAGAGGAAGATCCATGATGTCAAACGCTGGCTTGTGCACTCACACACATGTGCAACCATACACAGGTGAACACACACATATATAAAACACACACACATCTTGCCTGGTAGACACGCTTTGAGCATTTTCCTATTCCTTGGAGCTAGCCCTCCATTCAATGCTAAGAACACTTTGAGGAAGAGAAGATGACTGTCCTTGTAGGCTCTGGGCACACAGTCTTAGAGATGTTCAAGGTCACATAGCTAATAGGCAGGCTCAGGAGTTTTGTGAGCCAGGGTCATGGGACCCATGCTGGCTTCAAACTCACCTTGAACTCCTGCTCTCCCTGCCTCTACTCCTGACAGATGGGATTGCAGGCATCTTCCATCGCTCCTGGCCTGACTTCAAGTCTTGCATTAACTACCGTGCTGCACTGGGTCCTACATAGCCACTGAAATCTAGATATTTTACCATTCAGCAAGGCATTATTTTGGATGCTGGGGATACAACAGCAATCGTACAGAAAGCTCTGCCCTCACGGAACTTCCACAACATCAGTAAGTTCAAAGTAGCATTAGAGAGCAGGATTATGTGTGCTGTTTATAGATGAAGCACTGGGGCAGGTGATGCTTAGAGTCCCCTGACCCCTACATCCATTCTTTCATCTGCGTGCTGCTGTTGTTGAGCAAATAATCCTTAAAACCTTAGTAGAGGTCAGGTGGAGGCCCAAACACACAGCTCTTGCCCTTGTGAAATTGACATTCTCTGTAGATCATTCCCACATGTCTTAACCTGAGGCTGCCGCTGAGGCAACAGGACAGCTGTACTGACTCACGCCCTAGGAGGCTGACAATGTCCCGAGACAAGCCCCATGCCCAAGGGACAAGGCCAAGGGTGTGAGGAACAACAAAGTCAGCACAAGTGTCAGGGATCATAGACGCTCCTTGCTTTCCCCAGATAGCTGATGGTGATCCCTGATTCTAGGTGTGTTAGAAGGAACTACAGGTGAGAGGTCAGGACTCTGAGCCTTAACAAGCCTTGTGCTCTTGAACCAGCCGTGGGTGTCCTTCAAGCTTTGCCTTCTTCATCTGCCAAGTGGGAACAGAAGCATTTACCTTGCTGGAGAATTTTTGAGAATTTGATGAATTCAGATGAAATAACAGCTGTATGAACATATTACGGTTTCTCTCCTAGGTCCTGCATTCTATATTAGTGTCTTATGGGTCCTCATTTCCAGTGATCATAGTGTCTCTTATAAAACTATTCACATAAAGGCATAAAAATAGACAAATGTTTCACATATAAAAATAAATATTTCAAATCCTCTCAGAAAATAAAAATCAAAAGAAAAAAAATTTTAATATCTACACACACACATATGTATATGTATATGTATATGTGTATAGAGAGAGAGAGAGAAGTTCACCAGAGCCTCCTGCCACAGCACATGTACTCAGATGCACGTGCCATGTTGCGCATCTGGTTTTATGTGGATTCTGAGGATTTGATTCCTTTGCCTTTAATCACTGACTCATCTTCCCAGCCCAAGTAAAAGAATTTCTGGTTCTGGCCCAATAAACTACCTTCTTACTGGAAACTATTTATTTATTTACTTGCTGACTTACTTGAGATGATCTCCTACTGTAGCCCAGGCTGATCTCAAACTCATGACAATCCTCCTGCCTCAGCTTCCCAAGTGCTGCAGAAGCATGTATGCATGACCACACCACACAACAATTTAAAATTTCTTAAAGGCCTGGGGAGATGGTGCAGGGGTGAAAGGCACTGGTCTGCAAAGCCTGCAGGCCCAGGTTCGATTCCCCAGTGACCCACATAAAGCCAACAAGAGACCTTGGTGCATGTGCACACACACACACACACACAAATAAATAAACTTAAAAAATAAAATAAAGTACTTTAATGGGCACTAGACAAAACTCAATAGTATTTGTATGAGTATAAACTATCCAATGCCTAAAACCCTACAAAATGCTCATTTTGACCATCCCATCAAAATAAAAATCCTTAAAATAAATATTTTTCTTGACCTAAAAAAACAAGTGATACAGTGAGCTGTTGTCCATAAAGACACATGAGGCCCCCAAAACAATGTAGGCCATTGCCAGAACACTTAGTTGCTTGCCAGAGCTAAAAGGTAAGACCTTATTGCTGAAGACATCACAGGCTGTGGTCATAGGACACCAGAATACCATGCTGAAACCTGGTAGGGAAACTAGCTCCCTCCCAGGTAGCCTTCAGAGTGCTGAAGAGACCTATCGGAACTGCAGAGGACATGGTCACCAACAGCATGGATAAGCAGGGGACCCTGCAGACTATGAGATCAACCAGATGGACAAGAAGTGCACACTTGTGCAATAGTGGCACACAGCCTCCACAGGTAACTAACTGTTCTCTGACTGGACATGAAGCCCACTCAGCGGGAGAGAACTCATACCTGGTACTGAAAACCAAGTCAGAATCCCACGGTCAGGAAATCCAGACTGCAGAGAGAATTCCCACTGCTCTCTGTAGAAGAGTGGCCTTGGCACACCAAAAATCTCTCAAACATCTTCGCCTATCCCCTTTAACCCAAGTGGCTCTCATGCTTAGTGGAGAATCTGTTTTATTTTACAGATGGCAGAGAAAATGGAGGACAGCTTAGATCCACTGATAAGACAAGAAGACAGCTGACTACCCACCATGAGACATGCCACCTCCACCATATTAGCCAGGACCCAGGAGAAAGTGCAGGGGCAGTGATGTCATGAATCCTGCTCTTACTGCTAGCCTGACAACTAGCTCCAGGGTGATGGTGACAGACACAATGATTAATCAAAAGTTAACAAAGCAAAAATCCAAATGCTACAAAGAACTCAACTAAGTCAGACTGCCAACGGACCTGCCATGCCAGGGAACATTTCGGAAGAGGGGGTAAAAAGATTGTAAGAGCCACAGAGTGACTAGAAATAGGTTCCCTTGCTACCTCATAGAGACTGACTGAGGCCTTCATGACCCCACAGTGCATATCATAGCCCCACTGAGCAGGATCCCTTGGAAAAAGGGAGCAGGGGCAAGCGGATAAAAGGATATAACCTGATATATATATATATATTTTTTTTTTTTAAATAGGGGGCTGAGGAGATGGCTCAGTGGGTAATCAGGAGGTTCCCCAGCACCCATATAAAAAGCTGGGTGCAGCCAGGCATTTCGGGAGGCAGAGGTAGGAGGATCGCCATGAGTTCGAGGCCACCCTGAGACTACATAGTGAATTCCAGGTCAGCCTGAGCTAGAGTGAAACCCTACCTTGAAAAACCAAAAAAAAAAAAAAAAAAAAAAAAAGCTGGGTGCATGCCTGTAACCCCAGACTTGTGGGGAGTGGAATGGTCAGCCAGTCTGATCAAAAACTGACAGTTCTGGGTTCGGTGAGAGACTCCGTCTCAAGGAAACATGCAGATAAGTGATAGAGAATATCTGACATTCTCTATTCTCCATATGCATGCATACACCACACACACCACACCACACGTACTACACACATACAAAAAAATAGGCAATGTGGCTCATCAGAAGAGTTCTTGCTTAGCGTGCTCAAGGCCTTGGGTTCCATTTGAAGGGAGGGGAGAGGGAAGGAAGGAAGGGAGGAAGGAAGGAAAGACAAGAGAAGGAAGGAAAAAGAAAGTTCCTTGGAGGAATCGATATGTCCTGGCTAATAATCTTTTTTTTTTCTAATGTAGTAGACATTAATAATATTCTTTGTTTTCTTTTGCTTTTTTAAATTTATTTATTTTTTATCAATTAGTTTTGTACTCATTCGGTACCATTGTTAAGCTCATCCATGACCTACCCCCTCCCCCTAGTCCCTCCTTGTTGAGGTATATGGGTCATGCATTGTGAAGTTAGCCTACAGTTATGGGTAGGAGAAATGTCTCTGCATATCATGACCCAATGTGTGGCTCTGACATTCTTTCCACCCCCTCTTCCGCAAAATTTCCCTGAGCCACTAATAATCTTTTTGATGCAGCTGAAAATGAGGCTTTTCTTTTGCTCCCTAGCACAGCAAATAAAGTAATAGTAGTAATATTTCTCAGTGGACGTATGTCAGACTACACTACAAGCTCTCTCTAAGGCAAGGCATTTTTAAAACATTTCTATTGAGACCTTTAATACAGGAACATATTGCAAATTGGTCATATTTCCATTAGATTATTCTCCTATACCCCTCTCCCCACCCCCATTGCACTGAAGCACTCCTCAGGGGGTTATGGGTAGTCACTGTGGGGCCATGAAGGCACTGGTTGGTCCCTGTTAGGGGACAATGTTGAGGCAAGGTTCTTTGCCCATTTTATTCTCTGCTGTATTTCAAGTTATGGAGCAGGTCTAACACATGGTAAGCAATGGGTAACTATTTGTTAAATCACAAATGACAGTGGATGTGGGACTTGGAGGTTACTAGGAAGGGCTCATCTGAGCAGAAGTCTCTTCTGGATCCCCAGAAGCCACACATTGCAGAAGGCCTACCTGGCTGGTAAAGCCAGGGTCAGCCTGAGCTGGGCGATGACCCTCTGCAGGAACAGCCTTTGAAGGAGGCAGACCTCCGTGAGCCCCACATCACAGCACGCAGGGAGGAAGAGGAAAGCTTTTACTCATTGATAACCATCACTGTGAACTCTTCTTCCCCCCTCCCTCCTTCAAGCCCTGGCCTGCTTACTGGAAGATGCGACCGACCCTGTTTTCTACATCCTGAATGCTGAGAGATTTCATCACAGTCTCAAGGTGACACAGACAAGGGTGGTGCCCCAGGGAGAAGTCCTAGTAGATTTAGGGTGCTTGTGGTGTGCTGTGGTATGGGGGGGGGGCAGCTAACAATGTTGCTATACAGGATCAATGCACTAATTCTGGGTCATTCATTTCATACTCTCTTGATTGTACCCATATTTACCTACAGCATACCTCAAGTGCATGGGAGCTCAGGACACAAGGTATGGTGGTGTATGCCCACATTTGCAGCATTTGGGAAATGGAGGCAGGAGTGAGTTTGGGACTATCTAGAGCAGGCTGTTGTAAGCAAACAAGTTAATGTATTTATAGCCCTTAAAACGCTGTTTGCATGGGATATGGTGGCCTACCTCTATAATCCCAGCACTGAGGAGGCTGAAGCAGGATTATTGTAAATGAGAGGCCAACAGAGCCTTCATGAGTTGCAGGACAGCCTGGGCTACAGACTGAGACATAACAAGATTAAAAACAAACAAACGTAAAAACAAGTGTGAGTGAGTGCACGGGCCATGTGCCCTTGAACGTCTAAGGACACTTAACCTGTATTGTTGGTGAGAAGAATGTGAGTTTCAATGTGTAAAGCAATGAACATGTGCTTGGCTCAGTTAGCTTCTAACTCTTATATTCAATGCTCAGTCATGGCCCTAGGAGAACAGACCTACTTTACCCCAGCTCTCAGTTGAAGGAAGTGGAAGGAGGCCAAGAAAGGTGATTCAACCAACAACCTCACTGACTCACTGTTTAGGAGAGGTAGTGGCAGAATTTGAACCTAGGTCAGGCTGACCTTGCTGTGAAGGGAAGAGAGTACTGGGTGGAGGGAGGAAAAGAAGGAACAGCCCCAGAGGCCTCTGGGGTGGTTGGCAGGGAAGAGCCCTGGGCGACACATTGCTGTTTCTGGAGGGCTGATGGTCTGATGACCTGGGGCTCGTTCTGTTGCTCTGTGGTGCATCTACGGGCCCAGACAGGCTCCTGAGCTAGGAAGCAGTCTGTCATATGACGCGCTGTGTGTGGAGGGGGCCACAGCCATGGGGATTCAAGGAGCCAGTCACACTGTCTCAAGCCTAGCACAGTGAAGACAAAGGCCTGGGAATAAAGCAGAAACCCCCGATGCCCGTGGAGGCCAGGATGGGCAGAATACAACATGGCTGCTGCCCCAGCAATGCGTCGTTCCCATCCCAACTGTTGCTCTCCTCCCTGCCTCCCACGTGCCTCCTTACTTGCTTCATTCCCAGCCACCCCCTTGGACCTCCTGCAAACCTCTAAAATCTTTCCCAACCCAAGGCTTTTGCCCATGCTCTCTTTTCTGCTAGAACCCAGCTTTGGATTCGCAACCCCTAGCTCCAATGTCACCTCCTAAAGTTGTCTTCCCACTCATTCTTTTCACACCTCCTCTGCTTGCAGTGCCATGCCCAGTGTATGTGGTGCTGGGCATCAGAGCCAGGGCTTAGTGCATGCTGGACATGTGCTGTACCAACTGAGCTACACCTCCAGCCCCCTGCTTGCCAGTCCTTTAAATATATATACATATATTTATTTATTTGTGAAGAGAGAGAATTTGAGTATATAGGTGTGCAAAGGCCTCTTGCCACTGCAAATGAATTCTAGATGCAGGCCCCACTTTGTGCATCTGGCTTTATGTGGTTACTGGGGAATTGAACCCAGGCTATCAGACTTTGCAAACAAGCACCTTAACTACTGAGTCATCTCTCTAGCCCCCAAATAACTTTTGTTTTGTTTTGGTTTGGAGGGCTTTCTGAAATAGGGTCTCATTCTAGCCCAGGCTGAGTGACCTGGAACTCACTCTATAGTTCTTGACTAGCCTCAAACTCATATCGATCCTTCTGAGTCTGCCAAATGCTAAGATTAACGGTGTGTGCCACCACGCCCTGCTTCCCTCAAATAAAATTTAATAAATAAAAACTTATTCTTTAAAAAAAATCCCCAAACCTAGCATGGTGGTGCATGTATTTAATCCCAGCTCTCAGGAGGCAGAGCTAGGAGAATCACTGTGAGTTCAAGGCCAGCCTGGAACTACAGAGTGAATTCCAGGTCAGCCTGGGCTAGAGTGAGACCCTACCTTGAAAACAAACAAACAAAGAAACATCCCTCAGGCTAGAGAACTGGTTTAGCAGTTAAGGTGCTTGCTGGAAAAGCCAAAGAACCCAGGTTCAATTGCCCAGCACTCTCCTAAAGCCAAATGCACAAGGTGGCACATGCATCTGGAGTTTGTTTGCAATGGTTAGTGGCTCTGATGCGCCCATTCTATCTCTATACCTGCTCTTTCTTTCTTTCTTTCTTTCTTTCTTTCTTTCTTTCTTTCTTTCTTTCTTTCTTTCTTCTGTCTGTCTGTCTGTCTGTCTGTCTGTCTCATAAATAAATAAATCACCCCAAACAAACCAGCCATGGTTGATTGATGACCACTAATCCCTAGATTTCTACTACTCCTAAACCCCATAGGCTGGGGTCCCTGACTGAGTGGGGCTGTACCCTGGATCCTGAGGTATAACTCAATCCCTAGATTCCCTCGAGGAAGGAAGCAGCCCGGCTGGTGGGGAGCAAGGGGAACATGAAGTTTCTTAGCAAGGTTCCTCCTTTGTGGACTTCTATCCTCCCATCCCGCCCCTCCCCCACCAGCTCCGCCCTTCCCAACCACATACCAAGAATAAACCCCACACCCTGTGTGCCTCAGTGTCACAGTTTCCTGCCTCTATGGTCACAGGCTGCTTGGGTTCAGAGGGATTTTCCAAACCACGGCAGTGCTGCTGGGACTCAGGGCAATGTCTCACGCGGGGCCGTGTCTCACATGAGGCACTGTGATGCAGAGTCAGGAAACCCCCATCAGCCACTGACTGAGAAGTGGATGGGGCCCTCGGGAGTGGGGGGGGGGGGTGCAGGGCTGAGGCTTCCGGGAAAGCCAGTCAGGTCCTCTCTCACTGCCCCATGTGCCTTGGGGCTGACAGGTGGAGGCTGGTTGGCTGGCAGCCGAGGTGAAGCTAGGTGTGATGACAAACACACCCTTAATCCCAGCGCTCCGAGGCTGGAGCAGGAATGAGTAGAGTTAGAGATCAGCCTGGGCTACATAGCGTGACAGTCTCAAAAACTCCATGGGAAATGTTGATGCAAATAGATTCCACTTTAGAGATGCACCCACGCCTGGGGGAAGTCCTGTTTCTGCTGCCTTCCCTTCCCCTTAGAAGGAGCCCAAGGACTCCCATGTCCTAATCTAACCCTCTTGGCGCCAAGCCACTGATAAACATCACAGTCTGATACCAACCCTGGAGAGCCATTTCCCTCTCTGCCCTTTGTCTTCTAATTTCCACTCCTGATATCCATCAAGTTCTCCCAAACCTGCCCCAGGACCTTTGTTTCTGGTCTTGCTCCAGCTCTGCAGTGCTCAGTGACTTGGAGCAATTTCCAGCTCTTCTCCGGGCCTTGGCTTTGTAAACTGAGGCCCTAGATGTCCTTTTTCAGCTCTGACATTCTAAATGCAAAGTGTAAGATTGGGTGAGTCCCTACTAGGTGTGTGAGCTGGCCTGGGCTACCCCACTCCAGGCCTGACAGTTACATATACAACACTGCCTACCTGCCCAGGATTTAGAAAATATTAATCTACCGTTCTAACTATATGAACACAGCAGGTTTCGTTAGCGGACAAAGGGTAAGGATTTACTGCAGGGCTGGGGCTGTAGCACAGTTGGCAGAGGGCTTGTCTAGCATGCAGAGAGCCCTGGCATCAAACTCCAGCACTGCAGACCTGTAATATAATCCCAGTACTCAGGGGGTGAAGGCAGGAAGTTCAGGATACATAAAACCCCCATCTCAAACCAAACAAATGAAAGTGTAGAGCCAGCCATGGTAGCACACGCCTATAATTCCAGCGCCAGGCTGAGGATGCTGAGACAGGAGGAGGATCTGGAATTGGGGGTCAGCCTCGGCCACACAGTCTCGACAACAAGCAGAACAAGTGACAGTTCCTGAGACGATGCATCGTAAAACCCAGCAGTAGTGACTTAAGAGAACACCACCGTGAGCTGTGGAGGAACAAGACAGAAAAGCAAAGCAAAGAGAATGAGGCAGCGAATCCAGGAGTGTGGTGGTGCGTGCCCTTAGTGCCAGCACTTGGGAGGTTGAGGTTGGAGGATCACTGTGAGTTCAAGGCCAGCCTGGGACTACAGAGTGAATTCCAGGTCAGCCTGGGCTAGTGTGAGACCCTGCCTGGGAAAAAAAAAAAAAAAAAAAGGCAGTGAAAGAACAAGCCGTGTCATACATATCAGGGAGAGTGTGCTGTGATCACAAGTATGAGCATGGAAGTCAAAAGAGCTCAGGGTCTTAACGACACAGTGTGGCTGCAGCCTTTGGAATATTCCTGGCATTCAAGGTTGATGTGTATCGTTGTGCAGGCCTGTTCAGAGTTATAAAAGGTTAACACCAAACCCACAGGGCAGCATTTTCCCAAAGGGATACCTCCTAATTCTCAGACCCACAGCATCCACATGGCCTGTTCCGATCTCCTCAGCCACCCACCCCCCGCACTTTCACAGATAGTAAAGGGTGACATCACCACACACACACACACACACACACACATTCTCGGAAGCATTCTACCTTCAAGCACCTTCCTTATGTTCCCCCTGCTCCTTCTCTCCCCTCTTCACCATCTCCTTCCCCTCCATCCTCCTCAAACTACATAGTCCACCCAACATGGCTCCCCTTCCTTCACTAAGCTGGGCACATGTGGTCTCTCTGCATGCTGTGTGGGTAGCCCCTTTGCCCTGTCCGCCAATTCTAGATCCCCTTCACACGTAATTCTTCCAAAGAAGCCTTTGAATTCTCCCCCACCTGCCTTGACCAAATCAGAACACACTCATTCTTATCCCCTCATAATGCCTACACTTCTCTAAAGCATTGGTAAAATTACAGTTAGATGGCTAATAACAATACTAGTCCATTATGGGGCTGGGTAGCTCAGTTGGTAGAGTGCTTGTCTAGTAAGCATGAAGTCCTGAGTTTGATCCCCCACATGACAGAAGCAGAATGTGGGTTTTTGTTTTTGTTGTTGTTGTTGTTGTTGTTGTTTTTGGTTTTTCAAGGTAGGGTCTCACTCTAGCCCAGGCTGACCTGGAATTAACGTAGTCTCAGGTGGCCTTGAACTCAAGGCGATCCTCCTACCTCTGGGTAGTGCTGGGATTAAAGGCGTGCACCACCACGCCCGGCTGTCAGAATGTGATTTTTTATTCAGAAGGGGAAGGAGATTGTGGAGAAGGGCCTATAATTCCAGGGCTAAGGAGGTGGTGGTAGGAGGATTAGAGGTTGGTTCAAGGTCATCCTCAGCTATACAGTGAATTTAAAGTCAGCCTGGGGTACATGAGACCCTTTCTTTCTTTGTTTTTGGTTTTGCTTTTTTTTTTTTTTTTCAAGGTAGGGTGTCACTCAAGTTCAGGCTGACCTGGAATTCACTATGGAGTCTCAGGGTGGCCTCGAACTCACAGCAATCCTCCTACCTCTGCCTCCCTAGTGCTGGGATTAAAGGCGTGCGCCACCACTCCCGACCGGCCTTGAACTTCTGATCCTCCTACCTCCACATCAAAAGTTCTAAGACTACATTTGTGTGCTTTTGTACCTGGATTTATTCATCATATATATATATTATATACCATATGTATATGGTATATAACATATGTATGATGTTCATCTATCATATATATCATATATGTGATATGTATAGATGCTATAGTCCCAGAGTGTATAGCTGGTGTTCAATCCATAGTTATTTTTTAATATTTTATTTATTTATTTGAGAGAGAGAGAGAGGCAGATGGAAAGAGAGAATGGGTGCGCCAGGGCCTTTAGCCACTGCAAATAAACTCCAGACGCATGCACCTCTTTGTGCGTTTGGCTTATGTGAGTCCTGGAGAATCAAACCGGGGTCCTTAGGCTTTGCAGGCAAATGCCTTAGCTGTTAAACCATTTCACCAGCCCCCAATACATAATTATTAAATAAACAAAATGACTATATCAGTACTAAAGGCTTGTGGAGAGCTGCTTGCAAACATTAGGGGAGGAGCAGGTGCAGACAGGGAAGGCTATGCACATGGAGATTTCCTATCTCAGAGCATCTAGAAAACCAAGCTCAACTCCTTGTGGCACTGGGCCAGGGTGACAGCAGTGTGCACTGGGCCCCAGGGGCCGGCACAGAGGGCCACCCCTGGGTGCTGGGTCACACATGGAAGTCAGAGATCTTAGCTTCCTCAATTTCTGGATTATCCTAGGGTGTGGGCAGCCACTGTGTTTCCACTAAGAACATTTGTGCCAGGCATGGTGGCTCATACCTTTAATCCCAGAACTCAGGAGACTGAGGCAGGAAGATAACCATGAGCTCAAGGCCAGCCTAGATTACAGAGTGAGTTTCAGGTCAGCTAGAGCTAGAGGAAGACCCTGCTTAAAAACAAAACAAACAAACAACCAAAAATCACGTGCATTTGTAAGAAACTCTCCAAGTCTCCTGACTGGGTTATCATGGACCACAGAAGGCTCCAGATTCCAGGAACCCTATCACATTAGCACCAGCAATTTGGCGACAGATCTGTTCTCAAGGCTGTAAATCTCTCATCTTCTCCATTGTTTGGGGGGGAGGGAGAAGGCAGACACAGGCCATAATTCAAACTTTCTCAAGACAGCCCTCCAGTGCTTTCAGCTGCTGGGTGGGGAGGGACACTGCCATGCCCACGACCAGGCCTTCCTTATCCATCAGTTACACATATGCGAATCTGACTGACTGTAGAGCAAAAAGAATTGTTTTCGGGTTGGGGTGTGGCTAGCTGGTAAGTACTTGCCTAGCACTCACAAATGTCTGGGTTCAGTCCTTACCCACGTAAGACTGAGCAGGAGGGATTACACCTGTAATCCCAGCACTCGCAATATGGCGGCAGGAAGATCAGGAATTCAAGGTTAATCTTGGCATGAAGTAAATTTGAGGTTAGTCTAGGCTACTAGACCCTACCTCTCAAAACCAAACCAAACCAAACAACAACAAAAATTTGTGTCACTCAGTCAATAGAGCACTTACCTGTCACTCAGGAAACCTTGGGCTCCATCCCCAGCTCCACAAAAATAACGAAACAAAAACATTCCCGCAGTGAACAAGTACAGTTTTGTTTTCTTTGTCATCAGTCCCTAAACGATATAGGAGGACAAGCGTACAACTATTTACAGAGGACTGACATTGTACTGGTTATTATAAGTCATCTAGAGGCAATTTAAAGCATACAAGGTTGGGTAAGGTCTATGCAAATACTGTCTATTATTATCAAGGACTTGAACATCCTTGGACTTTGGTATCTGTTAGAGTCCTGGAACCAATTTTTCTTGTATTCTGAGGGCTGATGATAATTGCTTATTTAACTTAAATGTCAAATTATTATTTTCTAATTATCATAGTCATTTTCAAACATGTTCACAGTAAGAACACATTCTATAATGAGGTTCGCATCCAAATCCTAGCTTCCAAGGTTACGAAATCTATAGACAGTCTTTCTTTTTCTTTGTAAAACTATTAATTTAAGAGAGAGAGATTGAGAGAAATGGGTGTCCCAAGACCTCTTGCAGCTGTAAATGAATTCTAGACACATCCACTACTATGTATCTGCCTGGCTTTACATAGGTACTGGGGAATTGAACCTACACCAGAAGGCTTTGCAAGCAATCACCTTTAACCACTGAGCCATCTCTGCACTCCATTGCTTTCTTTTGATCCTCCATTCTTTCAAAAAAAAAACAAAAGACTGAATTTGTTTAAATCAAATTCTAGGCAAGCCAGGCATGGTGGCGCATGCCTTTAATCCCAGCACTTGGGAGGCAGAGGTAGGAGTATCACCGTGAGTTCGAGGCCACCCTGAGACTCCATAGTGAATTCCAGGTCAGCCTGAGCTTGAGTGAGACCCTACCTTGAAAAACCAAAAAAAAAAAAAAAAAAAAAAAAAATCTAGGCAACACACCATGTTATCTATAAACATTTTGCCTGGAAAACACCCTTTTAAAACACAAGCAATCCAGAATCACTGCTGGAAAGAAAATGCTCTTAACTGAAAAATAAAACTACATAGAATGAATGCATTCACCTAGCTTGCCTTGAATGGAATGGCTCAGGCTGGGTATGAATCTTTTTGCCACCATACCCTAGGCAAGTTGTCTCTCCAAGCCTCAGTCTTCTGACTGTGAAACGGGTGCAAGAAATATGCCTGCCTTTTATACAACTATTGCTAGTGTGGAATGAGATGGTTCTTGTTGGCAATGCCTGGCCCACAGCAAATGCCAGCCAAGGTGGGAGCATCCATCTTACTTGGCCTGAGACATCTGAGCTGGGTGTTGGTGCCTTGCAGAAAGCTCAGTGGCTTCCTCGTTGCACCAGTGCAGCCGTGCTCAGATAGGGAGGCAGCTCTATGTTCCAGGGAGCACTTCTGCCTGGGGCCTGGGGGTGTTGGAATGCCAGGGTTATTGTCAACTGCTTCCAATGGCTGATTTGTTGTTGTTGTTGCTTTGCTTTGCTTTGCTTTTCTGGTGGGAAGGATGGAACCCAAGGGCCATGCATGTGCTAAGCATATGCTCTACCATCAAGCTACCCATGTGACTCCAGGGCTGGGCTACTGACTAAGGTGTTCCATCTGATCAGGCCGACTTTTGCTTCGGAGCACCACTCCCTCCACTCTGGAAGGAAAAGGATTGATGCTATGGTCTCATCCTGACTACTTCACAGACAAGGAAGTAGGCCTGGCCTTTAAAGGCACTTGGATCTCACAGCTGCTAATGGCAGAACTAGAAGCAGACACCACCACCTATCCCCAGTTTCCACATCCATGAGACAAGTGGGCTGAACGCATGGGCAGTATTCCTTAGGGCCTTGCAGGCAGGCTGGGTGAAAGGTCAACTCCACCTTGCTGGGTCCAACAGTTGCTGAGAGATTTAGGCAGCTTCTATGAGTCAGAAGCATGTTTTTTTTTTTCCTCTCCCAAGAGACTTCTGAAAGTAAAACTTGCTGGGACCCCCTCCTTACAGACAGGAGGTCACAGCTAAGGTATTTAGCCAGATGCAAACAACTTCCCTTTCTGTTCTTGTTAATGCTGATAAAAGTGCTTCCTTCCGCATTCTCAGGATCAGCTTGGCACCCCTTGCCCTCTGGCTGCCTCAGCCTCCAAAGGGACTCTACTCACACCATCCTCCACCCTCACACCGCCCTGGACTTGACCTTGCCCCTGAGGGATGGTCTATTGGACAGGGTCAGTGGCCACCAGCCTCTCCTTCTGTAGCCAGCTCCCTCTCTTCTCTCTTACACTGGTGAGTCTGGGCCGCGTTTCACTTCTCCTCTTACCGGGATTGGAGGCAATGGTGGAGAAGTGATGCCCCACCTCATTCCCGCAGCTAAGCTGGGTCTGGAGGAGAGAGGGTGTGAGGTCTGCTTCCACTGTTGGGCAGACACATCCACCTGCCTAGCCGTGGTTTCTTCTTCATGCTAGAGCCTCCACGACCTCCCGAAGCTGGGGAATCCTGGCGAGCCCCATTGAATGTCTATGTGCCAGGGATGACACGGGACTTATCTCATTTAACCCTCATGGCAATTAGACTTTCCACACAACCCAGCAAGTTCAGAGAAGTGGCTTGCCTAAGATCCCCCAGAGGGGACAGATAGCCCCAGAATTTGAACTCAGGCATGCCATGTTCAGAATATCAGCTCTTCACCATATTACTACATCTTCTTCCTAAAACAATAAAACAGGAACATTTGTACTCTGCAAACGATCAGTAACAGAAGCTGCTGGCTTTGGAAGGGAAAGTGCACCCTACATCCCCACCTCCCATCTTTGGAACAACAGGAGACTGACTGCCGCGGCTATCTTGCCTCATGAAAGAGGGTGAGGCACACAGTCTAGACTTTTAATGGCACCACCCCATTTGTACTGATGAGGGACATGGCAGGGAGATGGGAGCACATGCCAATCCCTGTATATATTATAAATGCCTACTCTACAGCAGCCTGCATATCAGAGCTGAGCGTGCAAGTGTGCTGAGTGTTCATGAGTGGTGATAGACATTGGCGGTCTTAGACATGGAGACAGAATTTTACAAACAAGCTGAACCACTCCACGTGACTGTCTTCCTTGGGCTGTTGACATCAGCATACCCACGACACTGTCCAACTCATCATGTGTTAATGGGATGGATAAAGCCACCCAATCGGGGCTATGGGAACTGTACCTTATGGTCTCGCGATCTGAAGTGTCTTTGAGTGTCTTTCTGTCCTCAGTTGTCCCCTTTGCACTGCCAGGCCAGTGGGCACGGAGCATCCTGAAATCCCCTCTTGCCACAAGGCTGGCAGGGGGTTGGGTGGGGCCCTGAGTCACCTCTACCAGCCAAAAGCCTTTGTCTGAACACTTCCCCTCCAGGGCTAACAGCACCCATTTGAAAACTAAGGTGAAAAGGAGGGTGGGGCCCAGCCTGGGATTAGAGTCTGGGCACCTACTACTGAGGTTCTCCTTCAAGTATCAGTACACTCATGGGCACAGCCATGCTCAGGCTGCCTCCAGCTACAGCCATTTTTAAAAAGTACCTCAGTCATCTTCTCACACACTGCTTCCAACTCCCCTCTCCTGATCCTCCTGGCTCTCTTCCCCTTCTCCCCCTACCTCACTCTCGCTTCCCCTTTCTTCACACATTTTGCCTATTTGGAGGACCACTTTCTTCCACTGTGCTACTTTCCTTTCTAATTCCAGGTTTCCAAGAAAGTTACCTTTTTTCCTTGGCTTCAAAACGATATCCCAAGACCATTTTCTTCTTCCAAAGACATTCATTTCAAGCACTTTGAAAATATGCATCACAGGGATTACCTTTGTGAAAATAAATCTTTGTCGTCCACTTGCAAAAGAAAAAAAAAAGAAAGGAAAGAAAAAAAAACAAAAACTGACCATTAAGACTGCTGACCCGCCAGTCCACAGTACAGGAAAGCTTGTGTGCAGACCTGTTTCTTTTGTGGCAGGCCTGCCTGCTGAAAACCAGCAGGACACTGTCCAGCTAATTGTTCCCAGTGACCACAGAGGCACAGGCAGGGGGAGTTGAGGGGAGGGGTGCTCACCATAGGAGTCAGAATCTCACAGTTGGAGGCCTTTGTGCCTCTGTCTGCACAGAAGTTCTCAGCAAAAGGGCAGAGAAGCTGCAGGGCCTGGCTTGTCAGGATTTCGGCAAGCCAAGCCCGGCAGGGAGCTCCTGAGAACATATCCTGCTCCTGCAGAAGTGTTGAGACTTGGTAAGAATGCACAATAGGGTGGTGGGCAGGGAAAGAGAGATGGAGGGAAGGACGAAGAGTTGGTAAGAATGCATGATTGGGTGGTGGGATGGCAAAGAGAGTGGGAGAAGAAAAGAGCAAAGGGGAGGGAAAGCGGACAGAAGGCAAATCAGTGAGAGGTAGTGAGAGTTTGCAAGGAAAGAGTCAGGGAACCAGGAGTATCAGGGGTTCAAAGCCATCCTCAGCTGCATAGAGAGCTCAAGGCCACCCTGGGCTACATGAGATTGTCTCAAAAGAGAGAATAAAAGGAAAAGAAAGGGGGGAGGGACAAGAAATACGACTTGTGCCAGGGTGGTGGCACATGGTTGTAATCCCAATATTCAGAAGGGGAGGCCAGCCTGGGCTACATAATGACACCACATCTGAAAAGAAAAACAAGGGCTGGGGATGCAGCTCACAGATAAATAATAACAAATAATTTCTCTGGTCTTGGACTGGATCTCCAACAATAGGGAAAAGAAAAAAAAAAAAACTACTTGAGATGACTAAGACTCCTACTATGTGGCTGGAGATTTCCTGGGGCTTTCTGGCTACTGATAGCACACCCTTTTACTCTCAAAGGTGCTCTGATTCACATCTTAGGTGTCTACAGTCACCTGCTTTTGAGGCTGACTGAGTAATGGGGCTGGGCGAAGCTTGCAGAATACTGACAGACCTCCAGGTGCATGGGAGGACAGCGCTTCGTGTTAGCAATTTCTGGTTTTCCAACACAAGCCAGAAATCCAGACTTTTGTGTGAAATCAATTCCTTTTTAAATTTTTTTTTATTTTTTATTTTTGGGGTTTGGATGGGTCTTGACTCTAGCCCAGGTGGACATGAAATGTACTAAGTTTTACAATTTACAGACTGGTCTCAAACTAACAGCAATCCTGTCTCTGCTGGGATTAAAAGCCTGTGCCTCTACACTTGGCTCCTTTTTTTATCTTTTGAGACAGGATCCCAGGCTGGCCTCCCTCTTGCCATATAGCCAAGGATGACCTTCTTAAAAAAAAATTTATACTAGTACTTCTTAAAATAAAATATTTGAGAGAGAGAAAGAATGTGCACATTAGGGCCTCTAGCCACTGCAAACAAATTCCAAACACATATGCTACCTTGTTCATCTGGTTTACATGGGTATTGGGGAATTGAACCAAGGTCCTTAGGCTTCACAGGCAAGCGCTTTAACTGCTGAGCCATCTCTCCAGCTCAGCCTTTTCCTTCTGATTCTCCTGTCTCCACCTCTAGAGTGCTGGGATTACAGGCATGCACCACCATGCCTGCTTCATACGGTGATACGGTGATGGAGGTTAAACCCAGAGCTTTTTGCATTCTAGGCAAGCACTCTTCCAACTCGGCTACATCCCTAGCCCCAAATCCACTTAAAAAGAAAGAAAGAAAGAAAGAAAGAAAGAAATTTTATTTTTTGGATTCTAAGAAAAGAGTAAAAACTAGCGGTTGGCAGGGCGTGGTGGTGCATGCCTTTAATCCCAGCATTTGGGAGGCAGGGGTAGGAGGACTGTCGTGAGCTTGAGGCCACCCTGAGACTACATAGTAAATTCCAGGTCAGCCTGGGCTAGTGTGAAATCCTACCTCAAAAACCCAAAATAAATAAGTAAATTAATTAAATTAAATTTAAAAAGCCAGGGGTTGGTTGGTGGTGTGTCTCACTGGTACAGCACTTAGCCTAACATGCTCAAAGACTAGGGTTTGAGACCCAGCGGCCAAAATACCAATTAAAGAGTTAAAAAAAAGGGGGGGGGCTGTTTGGGGGCTGGGGAGATGGCTCAGTGGGTAAAACACTTGCTTATGCAAGCATAAGAACTTGAGTTCAGTTCCTGAGCACCCACCTAAAAAGCCGGGTGTGGCCACACACGCCTGTACCCTCAGTACTGCAAGGGGTGCAGACAAGAGCATGGCTGGGGCTAGCTCCCAGACGATAAGCTCCGGACTGAGGCCCTGTCTCAAGGAAGTGGGGAGGAGAGCGGTACAGGAGGACACCTGGACTGAGCATAGGGCCAGGAGCAGTCACACCCACATGGAGAGAAGGCCGAGGGTTGTTTTGATTGTTTGCTTGCTTGCTTGTTTTTACAGAATCATCCAATTTCCACAGCTCAACATCCAGTTGGGAAATGTCCACATTTCTATAATTCCGGAAAAGCACCCCTGTGGTTTGGGCCAGGAGCTAGTCTGTTTCCACCCTTTAGACTCGAGATAACCTATAGAGAGTAGCTGACAAGAAACAGGCAGTAACTAGGCCATAAGGGTGGTGACTGAAGGGCGCCCAGTGTGAGGAGGGGCAGCTGCCTGAGCCACTGCAGGAGGGAATCTGGGAAGGCTTCCTGGAAGAGGGTAACAACTGAGTTCATGAACCCCGTGACACAAGTGAGAACAGTTTCCAAAAAGGCTAGTAACGGAGAGAACTTTCCTCCTTGGTGCTTTCCTGGGTTGACTCTGTAAGCATCAATTTCATTTACTCACAACAACAATCCTGTAAGTCAGGACTTAACGCTATTCTCTTCTTTTCAATACATCAGAAGGGTAAGTAGATTTCCTGAAGGACAGCCGGGAAAGAACCACACATGTGACCTACCCATGCTTGTCAGGAGTGCTCTAGAAAACTCTGAAGTACAGACTGGTGCATTCAAGGAGTAGGCAAGAGAGCAAGGCGCATTAACAAGGTTGAAGGTGGGTCATCTCAGCTGAAGCGGAGGATGTATTTGCCCAATGGGGCAAGGGGATGTCAGCAGTGCCTGGCATGATAGTCTATACCTATATTCCTAGCATTTGGCATGGCTGAGGAGGCCAGCCTGGACGATATAGTGTGACTCTGCCTTAAAAAAAAAAAAAAAAAAAAGGAGGGGTGTGGCAGCACTGAGCCACTTTTAGGTGCCCAGGCCTTATCTTGAAGCCCAGAGGAAAGATTTATTTTCCAGAGATTTAAAAATCCTTCAATCCCTATTTCTCTCCCCATATCCATAGAGGGGAAAACTAAAGCTCAGAAGGGCTTCTCGCCCCTACCTTTGCTCACACGGCCCACTCCAGGGTCAAACCCAGGTCTCCCCACTTCCACCAGGACAGGGCCCCACCCTGGGAGGGACAAGAGGAAAGAGAGAAGGCGCAGCACCGCGGCTTCCAAGACCGAAGGCTGCAGAACCTGGACGCTGGAGAAATTAATCTGCTCCGGTTCCGGTCCTTTGCACGCCCTGGGTGGACCCGCGTTGTTCTTTTGGCCTCACCCTCCCCACCCACAGGCCTCTTGCAAGGGAGAGGCTGGGAGGTGACGCTCTGGAGTCCCAGCCTGGGCTCTGCGCCGGGCAACACCAGGGCAGGGCGGCGGATCAAACGGGCCGCGGTCCCCCGCTGCAACCCCTCCCGGGAGGGGCCTGGAGTCGCCGCGGGCCAGGCAGCCCGGACCGGAGGCCGGGTGGGCGGCCCGCGCCCGATGGGAGCGCGGCGGGGCGGGGCGGGGCTCCGCTCGGGATGCGGCCCGCCGCTGATAGGCTGCTTGGTGCAGCGCCGTCCATCCAAACCCCCGCGTGCGCCCGCCTCGTCCCTGCGTGGTTGCGGGCGCAGCGGCCTCGCGGCGTTCTGAGGACCGTGGCTGATGGGCCTGAGCTCATTTGCATGCATGAATTCAATCCACTTGGCTGGCTCAAGGGACTGCAAAGAAAGACGCTCTCACAGCCCGGTTGCCAGGGCAGGCAAGGCCTCTGGTCTCATGGAGTTTACCGTGGGCGGCAGACAAAACAATAAAACAATTTCAGAGGCAGTAGGCCTGGTTCTAGGTCAGACCTCCTCAATTTGGCATCGTTGCCCTGTAGGAGTGGATAATTCTTGGTCATAAAGAGTGGTTGTGTGCATGATCGGAAGCTTAACGAGATCCCTGGTTGCATCCCAGCAGATGTCAGTAGCAACCTCACTAGTTATGACAACCAAACTAAAAATGTCTCCAAACATTGCCAAATAGGCCCTGGGGGGCCCAAATCACCCCAGCCTGGTTGCTCTAGACCACAAGCGGCTCACTAAAATACAATGCGAGCCACATGAATAATATTCAATTTTCTAAATTACAAAAGTAAAAAGACACATCTGAAGGCTGGGAATGTAGCCTCTAAATTCTGAGGCCCCCCCCCCCCGACACACACACAAGGGAACATGTGATTTATTTATTTTACTTTATTTTTTCTGTGCAGAGGAAAAACCCAGATGCTGTCACATTCTAGGCAAGCACTCTATCACTGAGCTACATTCCTAGCTCGGGTGAAACCAAAATTTAAAATATATTCTCTTTGAGTCAGGTGTGGTGGGGCAGCTTTAATATCTTAGCCTTGGGGGGATGGGAGGGGGGGGATCATATGTTTAGGGCTAGCCTGGGGTCTTAAGAGCCTGATTCATACTTCCACCCCTATACCTCACAATACCTGTTAATACCTGTGTTTGTGTGTGTGGTGTATTTGACAGGTTGGTGAACACTTGTAAGCTTCCACTTGGGAGGCTAAGGCAGAAGGATCAAAAGTTTAGGGCCAGCTGGGGCAACTTAATGAGACATTCAAACCAAAAAAGAGGGCTGAATGCTTGGCTCACTGGTTGGCTAGCATGTGGAGACCCCGGGGTTCAATCCCCAGTACCTCCTAAAGTACATTATTTGGCTCCAAAATAGTCTTTCAATAGAAAAAACAATTTATAAGATTTAAGAAATATATTTTTAAAAATATTTATTTACTTATTTTGAGAGATGGGGGAGAGAGAGAGAAAAAAGGCAGATAGAATGGGCGTGTCAGGGCCTCCAACCACTGCAAAAGAACTCCAGACGCATGTGCCACCTTGTGCATCTGGCTCACATAGGTACTGAGGAATCGAACACTGGTCCTTAGGCTTCCCAGGCAAGTGCCTTAACTGCTAATCCATCTCTTCAGCCCAATTTATGAGATTTTTAAAAATATTTTTATTTATTTGAGAGACACAAAGAGAAAGATGCAGACAGAGAGTGAGCGAGTATGGGTATACCAGGGTCTCTGGCTACTGCAAATGAATTCCAGACACATGTGCCACTTTGTGCATCTGGCTTTAAATGTACACTGAGCATTTGAACCAAGGCCAGGAGGCTTTGCAAGCAAGTGCCTTAAATGGCTGAGCCATCTCCCCAGCCCAGTTTATGAGATTTTACACAATGCTGCTTGCATGGAGAATTCAGCTGTCTGCCCTTGGGAGTTCCTGAGGAAGGCAGGCTGCAAGCGCTATCCCCTGGGAACAAGCAGAGCTGACAGCCAGAACCTGAGGCTGGGGAGAGCTCAGGGGTACAGCCTGTGCTAGCATGTTCAAGGAGGAAAATAAATCCTGTTCCCTGGCGCCTCCTCCCCCCTCCAGACCTGCAGAATCAACCGCATTCCCAGAGTTCCCAGGTACTTTGTGTGCACTCTCAAGTTCTAAGAAGCTGGAAGAGAGGAAATCAGTGTGCCTCTGGCTGCCAAGCTTCTTGGGGTGATTCAAATCTTTCTAACAAAATACATCAGTGAGTAGCCATTGCATCTTCCTGTGAAGTAACCTTTGGGGCCTCAGTTTCCCCATCTATAAAATGGATATTATTCATGCTCTTTCTCAGGGTTGGTATAGTATGCAGTAAGTGTGAGCTTATCAACATGCCCTCTTTCCTCTCTGGCTTCCATTCTCTCTTTAATTCACAAGAGCCTTCTCAGAACTGACTTCCTCAATATTTGTGCCCTGGGTTGGGGAAGGGAGAATGAGAGACAGTCAGGGACACTGACCCAAAGGCGCTCCCACACCAAAGAGGGAACATGGTGTGTGCAGACCACTTTATACATGCTCCCATGCCATCCGTGAGCAGCCAGGAACAGTGTGCATTCAGAGGTGGCTCTGTTGCCTAAGTGGACTTCCTGTTCCCAAGGCCAGAACACTCCAGAAAACTGGTTATTAATTGTGCTGAGGGTTTACTGCTTTCCAAAATTCTCCACTTTCATTAAGAGTAATTCTGTGTCTTATCCACATCTGCCCAGAAGGATCTGTGCATGGCCTCAGCTTACCTCTGAAGTCATCATTTCTAGTTACATGGAGGGTACTCATCCCTGAACCCCACAGCATAGCCTACTCACCGTACCTGCTTTTCTACAGGCCACTGAGCAGGCTCCCCAGGCAGGTGGGAGGTGGAGAAGTGAAGTAGGAGCTTGGGAAGACTGAAGCTGAACTGGCCTGTGAGAGTGGCCGGTAGACCGGGCAGACCTCACTGGAGCAAGGACTCAGGTTACATAGATTGGTAAAACCTGTGAGCAGATATTACAGAGTGCACGAGTAGGAGTCTGGGGGAGAAAGAGGCCTACCTGCCTTGGTTTCCCCTTCCCAGTGGTGCCAGGGACCAGGGCCTTAGGAGTGGTAGTCATAGTTATGAGGATGAGGCTTTAAAACAATGAACAAAAATGCTGGTGGGGGTTTGTTGCTCAGTGATAGGACAGACACTTGACTTGCATGTAGGAGGCCCTGAGTCTGAGCTCCAAAACTGGAAACAAAGAAAGGAACCAGGCATGGTGGCATATGTCTTTAATTCCAGCAGAGGTAGGAGGGTCACTGTGAGTTCAAAGCCAGCCTGGGACTACAGAGTGAGTTCCAGGTAAGCCTGGAATAGAGTGAGACCTCACCTAAAAAAAAGCAGAAAGAGTGAGAGGAAGAGAGGAAGGAAGGAAGGAAGGAAGGAAGGAAGGAAGGAAGGAAGGAAGGAAAAAGAAAAAGAAAAAGAAAAAGAAAAAGAAAAAGAAATAGAAATAGAAATAGAAATAGAAATAGAAATAGAAATAGAAAAAGGAAGAAAGGCAGGAAAGCCTTAAGCTTACAACTGCACGTGATGGAACACATCTGTGATTCCAGTAAATGGTAGGTAAGGGCAAGAGTTCACTGCCAGCTGTGGCTACCATACGGAGTTTGAGGCCATCCTGGACTGCATCAGACACTGTCTTAAAAACAAAACAAAAACAAACAAACAAACACAGATTTTTTTTTTTAATTTCCAAAAAGAGAAAAACATGCAAAGGGGGAGAGAAAAAGACTAGAATAGGCCAGGCATGGTGGCACATGCCTTTAATCCCAGCACTTGGGAGGCAGAGATAGGAGGATTACTGTGAGTTCAAGGCCAGTCTGAGACTACATAGTGAATTTCAGGTTGGCCTGGGCTGGAGTGAGACCCTACCTTAAAATAAATAAATAAATAAATAAATAAATAAATAAATAAATAAATAAAAGAGTAGAATAGAAGGGAATTGAAATCACTACATTATAAATATTTTGTTGTGTTTTTATTTGCAGTGCTGGGCATTGGACTAGGGCCTCTTGAATGCTAAGCAGACCCGAACACTGAGCTATCCTCCATTCAAACATTTTACCGTTTCCTTTTCTCTTCCACGGTCTCTTTCACCTCATGCTAGTGAGAAGAGTAAGGTCCAGAGAGGCCAGTTTGAATCACAGTACCCTAGACTGGAGTGGCTCTTACTAGTTTTGTGACCTTGGGTAGGTCATTCATTCTGTCCGGTCTTCAGTTTCCCATGTGTCGGATGGAGTCAATAATGATTACTCTGCAGGGCTAAGCCTGTGCCTCCGTGGTAGAGTACCTGCCTAGCATGCACTATGATCCCCAACACCGGAACTGTGTACAGACAGGGTAACATGTATTATACCTTGCACATGCCTAATGTTCAAACCAGCTCAGCTCGGTTACAAACACAACAGGTTTCCAGCAAGCTGCCTGAGGCCACACAGCTAGCCAAGAGCCATTTCAGCTCAGAAGTCCAGAGTGCACACATTCCACACACCAGCATGACTCACCAGATTGTGAGAACGTAGGAACGTGGCACATATACTACCAACTGTCTCTCCCACAGGCATGCAGGGAGGGTCACCTATTGTTTTTGTCTGCCTAGCAACCATTCCCTTTTATTTTGGGAACAGCACCTATCTCTTTTTCAGTCTGTAAGGCTCAGGTAGATTTCACACCATCCCCAGGCCTAGGGGTGAATATGTGACTCACAACCAGGCCAGAGTTAAATACTGACATTTTTATAGGGAGGGAAGATTTCTTTCTAATGAGGTTATTAAGCTGGTAGCATGAAAGCCTAAAGGTACTGCCATTTTGGGGGATCTAAGAAGACAGAGCTGAGTGATAAAGACCGACAGATCCCCAACACCATCATCGAACGATCTGGATACCGCTCTTCCCCATTCCATCTGCTGGATTTTCTTCCTTCTACATGATTTGGATGCTGTCTTCCAACCGGAAGTCCTCACTGGCTGATCCAAGGCTGGTCCAAACTTAAGGCTCATGTACCTCAAGCCATACCTGGTTGACTTAATAATATAAAGACTAAAGAAGTAAAGAGAAAAGCAAAACAAATACTTTCATTTTCTCGCTGTTTTTGTTTTGAATAATGAAACAACATAAGGTTACTAACAACTGCTGAATAAGTATATGAGTGTATCCAGAACATTCTCTTCTCCACATTATCCCTTTGTTGTTGTTGTTATTGTTGAGACAGGGTCTCATGTAGTCCAGGCTGGCCTCCAGCTCACTATGTGGCCCAGGATAACCTCTAACTTTTATACTTCCCTAAGTGCTGAGATTACCTGTACTCACCACCACGCAGTTTTATGAGGTGCTGGTGTCAAACGGAGGGCCTTGTGCATGCTAGGCAAGCATTCTAACAACTGAGCTACATCTCCTACACTTCTTATTTTATTTTTGAAATATTTTATTAATTTAATTGAGAGAGGCAGAAACAGGGGGAGAGAGAGAAAGAAAGAGAGAGAGAGATGAAAGAGAGAGAGAGAGAGAGAGAGAGAGAGAGTACAGGCACACTCGGTCCTCTTGCCACTGCAAACAAATTCCAGATGCATGTGCCACTTTGTGTGCCTGGCTTTACATGAGGACTAGGAACTTAAACTTGTGAGAATAGACCCCAATTTAGGTGAGGCCTGTGAAACAGAAATACATAAAGAACAAGGGAGGAAGGGAGTGGAGTCAAGGAACTGGGAAGGAGACTAGGGCTAGGGTACTGGGGAATTGAACCCAGGCCAACAGCCTTTGCAAGCAAGCACCTTTAACTTCTGAGCCACCTCTCCAGTCTAACTTCTCTCTTTTTGAGAGAGGATATTGCTATGTGGCACAGGCTGGCTTCAAACTTGAAATCTCTTACCACAGCTTTCCAAGAGCTTCAATTACAGGTATATATCACTATGCCAAACCATATTAATCATGTAGGAATAACCTATTTATCTATGTAAACATAATGATTCTTTTTTAAACTAGGTTTTTTTTTTTTTTTTTTTTTTTTTTTTTTTTCGAGGTAGGGTCTCTCTCTGGCCCAGGCTGACTTGGAACTCACTATGTTTTCTCAGGGTGGCCTCAAATTCACAGCGATCCTCTTACCTCTGCCTCCCAAGTGCTGGGATTAAAGGCGTGCACCACCATGCCCGGCTTAGTTTTTTTTTGTTTGTTTGTTTGTTTTGTTTTTTTTGTTTTTTGAGATGGGATCTCATGTACCCTAGACTGACTGGCTACTTACTAAGGGGCTGTGTATCTGAGGCTGGTCTTGAACTGTAGATCCTCTTATCTCCCAAATGCTAAGATTACAGATGTGCATATCTATGCCCAGCAACATTGTGTGTATGTGTGTGTGTGTGTCATGGTTGTTCCCATAAAAATCACTGCCAATTCTATGAAAATACAGGAAGCTCTAGTTTTGATGTCCCTCAGAGAATACAAAACTTGGTGAAATGTAAGAACATATACATTTTTACTCATAGTTTAGGATTGTTCTTGAAGTCGAACTCCTCCAAAGTAGTAATCATTCAATAAATATTTGTTCTCCCTTCCACAGGCTAGTCTCCTGAGTTGTCTTAGGATCATCAAGATAAGAAGATTGTTCCTTCATGTCTCGGATATTTAGCATTCCAACAAGAGAAAACAAGTCCTCTCCCTTTTTCCAAGGATATGTGTCTTCATGCTCTTCCTCAAGGACCATGACTTGGTAGCTCAGGTCTTGACCTTGGAGTTGGCTTCAGTTACTGGAGAACCCATCTGCTGGGGGGGAGACAAGCCACTGAGTCATCAAGAGGAATGTCTCCCACTGCTGCTCACAGCAGAGAAGCCAGACTTCCAGCTCAGCCGGCCGGTGACCCAGCCACCGCTGAGCCAAGAGGCTGGGAGGGCTGCTCCACGCAGCCGGTCACCCCATAATGACCTCACCTGCCCAACCAGTGACTCACAGCCAGATTCTCTTCCCTACCAGCCAAATCTTGCTCATTTGGAATACCTGAGGGGAATGCCAGCCACCTATGTTTGATGAAAACACACAATTGTGCTATTTTTAAAGGCATGACGTTTTCTTTCAAGTGGAGTCAGCTGCTCAGGTAATTGAGAAATGGGTCTTGAATTAGGGTGCAGGGAATTTTCTTTGACAAGAAAGAGTTGAATAAGAACAGTGACTGCTGGATGCTCTTGGTTGCCCCTCAGAAGTGGATGGTAAGAGCCTATTACTGAATACACCACAGGCTTTGGCTGCAGGACACTGAGAAATCAGGCTGGACGTGAGCTGGAAGCCTCTTCCCTGCTGGCTAGCTGCCGTAGTGCTGGAAGGTGCTATGCAAGCTGCTGGGGTAGAAAAGTCGCCCACAGCCTGACCCAGCAGTGGACCCTGTGAGTTACACAACCAATTAGCCAGGCAGGAGGTGCCCCCTGCGGTAACAGTGGCATGACTCTTCTGCGGGTAACCAACTGCTCCCTCATTGGACTTTAGGTCTTTTCCATATACAGAATGCGTACCTGGTACAGAAAACCTAGTCAAAAGCCTATGGCTGGTAAGGTCATGGGCCCTAGCTGTTTGACTAAGTGGATATGTTGTACATATTCACTTGCCATCTAAATAGTTGGACTTATGTCCCTAGATTAGTGCTGCTGTCACCTTTGGTCAAAGAAGCTTCTTTTTTGCAGAGGGTGGTAATATTAGGGAGACTCAAAACTCATCCAAGTGTTGAGAATAAGTGACTATTTAGCATTCAGCAGTAAGTGGGACATCTACATCACACCCTCCAGGGCTCAAGGGAACAGCGTGGAAGAGGGTGGAGCTGAGGGAATGTAAAAGCCGGAGAGGATGGGAGGAATGCTTTGGAAAACTGTCTTTTGGACGTGAAGTAGTCACTGCATTCATGACCTCATAGTGGCTGTGGTGATGTGCACAAAACCAGCACAGTTTTGGGCCCATCAACATTCCATCAAGGATGATGGAGGAGGGGAAAAAATACACCAAATAAGGGGCTGGAGAGATAGCTCAGCAGTTAAGGCACTTGCCTGCAAAGTCTAAGAACCCTGGTTAAATTCCCCAGTATCCACATAAAGCCATACAATCAAGGTGGCACGTGCATATGGACTTTGTTTGTTAAGTGGCTAGAGACCCTGACATGCCTATTTGTGCTCTCTCTCTTAAATAAATAAATAAAATATTTTTAAAAAGCATCAAATAAAAGAGGGATAGTTGGTTAGAAGGGGTTCAGGAGAGGGGAGACAATAAAAGGTACCAAGAGGGAATTGTGATCAAAATACATTATGCACATGTATTTAAATTATAAATACAAAAGTATAGAACAAAGCAGAATGGAGCTGGGCTAAAGCTATAGCCCAGTGGTAGAGTGTGCAGCTAGTGCACGGCCCTGGGTTAGATTTGCAGCTGAGGAAAAAAACGATTGCTAATGTGGTTTGCTTTCTCTTTTCTTAATTTTTTTCATTGTGGCAAAATATATGCAACACAAAATTTACCATTTTAAGGATTTTAAGTTTGTGTCAGTAGCATTAGTTTCCTTCACGGAGCTGTCAGCCAGCGTTGTTTCTAGAGCTTTCATCGTCACAAACTGAACTACCAATATCCCCAGAACCCATGCAAGGCAGACACGTGAGGTGACACATGTGCACAAGGTCACACAGGCACACGAAGTGGCACACGCATCTGGAGTTCGACTGCAGTGGCTGGAGGCCCTGATGTGCCAATTCTGTCTCTCTCTCTCTCTCTCATAAAAATATATCCCATCCCCCCACCCCTGGGAACCTCCACTCTTCTCCTCTGTGTAACATTGTCTATTTCAGATATTTCATGTCGATGGGATCATACACTATGATTCTTTCTGGTAGAGCCTGACTTAGCATCCTGTCTTCAAGGTTGCTCTGTGTTGGAGCATGTCTCTGCACGTCATTCCTTTCCACGGCAAATGTTCTACTATATGTTCCATTTTATTTATCCATTCATCTTCCAGTGATCATTTGGGGTTATTTTCATTGGTTGGCTGTTGTGGGTTGTTTAGTCTTGAGGTTTTTTTTTTTTTTTTTTTTTTTTCTTGTTTGTTTGTTTTTGAGACAAGCTTTTGCTAGGTAACTTGAGCTAGGTTTGAAGTCATGATTACCCTGCATTCCATCCCCACAATGCTGGGCATCATACCCAGCTTTGAGTACTTTTTATTTATTTATTTTTATTTATACAGGAGACCTAGGCTGGCTTCAAATTTACACTGAGGATGACTTTGAACTCCCCTAATTCTCCTGCTTCCACCTTCCAAGTGCTGGGATTACAGGTGTGTGTGTCACCACACCCTTTTTTTCCTTTTTTTTTTTTTTTTTTTTTTTTTTGGTTTTTCTTTTTTTTTTTTACAATTTTTTTTTTGTTTATTTATTTATTTGAGAGCCACAGAGAGAAGGAGGCAGAGAGAGAGAGAGAGAGAGGGAGAGAATGGGCGTGCCAGGGCTTCCAGCCTCTGTAAATGAACTCCAGACGCATGCGCCCCCTTGTGCATCTGGCTAACATGGGTCCTGGGGAATTGAGCCTCGAACCGGGGTCTTTAGGCTTCACAGGCAAGCACTTAATCACTAAGCCATCTCCCCAGCCCTTTTTTTGGTTTTTCGAGGCAGGGTCTCACTCTAGCCCAGGCTGACCTGGAATTCACTATGTCGTCTCAGGGCAGCCTCGAATTTATGGCGATCCTCCTACCTCTGCCTCCCGAGTGCTGGGACTAAAGGTGTGCGCCACCACACCAGGCACCACACCCATTTTTATGCATTGCTGGGACTCAAACCCAAGGCTTTGTGCATGTTAGACAAGCACTCTACCCACTGAGCTAAATGCCCAGGGCTCTGAGTCTTTTATTAAAATTGCTTATGTAGAAATTGGGACTGAGATAATCTATTCTAAATACTCCTCAGAGGTGTTGTGAAGAAGTTAAACCCTGGGTAGGAAAGTGATTTCTATATTCTAAAATATCCCACAAGCATGTTCTAACACTGTCCGTGCTTTGTCCCTATAGAGAGAGAAAAAAAAAAGAAAGAATACAATCCCCCAACCTCCTTTTTAAAATTTATTTTAAAAATATTTTTATTTCTTTATTTTCAAGGAGAGAGAGACAGACAGACAGAGAGAATGGGCATGCCAGGGCCTCAAACCACTGCAAATGAACTCCAGACACATGCACCATTTAGCGCATCTGGCTTTACATGGGTACTGGGGAATCAAACCCAGGTCATTAGGCTTTGCAGACAAGTGCCTTAACCACTAAGCCATCTCCCCAGGCCCATTTTTTTGTTTTTTTGAGGTAGGGTCTCACTGTAGCAGATAAGTTGACCTGGAACTCACTCTGTAGTTAGGTGGCTTCAAACTCACAGTGATCCTCCTACCTCTGCCTCCCAAGTGCTGAGATTAAAGGAATGCACCACCATGCCTCCTTTTGAATCATCATAGACCTTTTTTTTTTCTTTTTTTTTTTTTTTTTGGTTTTTTGAGGTAGGGTCTCACTTTAGTCCAGCCTGACCTGGAATTCACTCTGTAGTCTCAGGGTGGCTTTTAACTCACAGCCATCCTCCTATCTCTCCCTCCTGAGTACTGGGATTAAAGGTGTGTGCCACCACGCCCAGCTTTTTTTTTTTAATGGTTTTTCTAGGTAGGTTCTCACTCTTAGCTCAGGTTGACTGTAGTCTCAGGGTGGCCTCAAACTCACAATGATCCTCCTACCACTGCCTCCCAAGTGCTGGGATTAAAGGCGTGTGCCACCACACCTGGCTTCATTATCCATCTTAAGTAGAAATGTCTCAAATGAAATGGAGTTTTCCTGGGGTGTTTGCAAATACTATATGCTCTCTGTCCCTCCAAAGAACAGGACAAGTGTATTATATGCCCGCTATGGATTAACATATCGTATTATTAATTATTAAGCATTATTAGCTGCAAGGCAAGAGCAAATTATTTCATCTCTTTGTGCTTCAGTTTCCTTATCTGCAATGTGAGGATCAAAAGTGAGAGAAAGAGAGAAAAAGAGAGAGAGAGAGAGAATAGGTGCACCAGGGCCTCCTGCCATTACATGTGCTACCTTGTGCATGTGGCTTTACATGGGTACTGGGGAATTGAACCCAGGCTGCCAGGCTTTGCAAGCAAGCATCTTTAACCTCTGAGCCATCTGTCCAGCCCATAACATATATTCTTTGTTAAGGGTTATTTTTGTTCTAATCTTCTCAATTATTAACCCATAATTAAGGAACAAGAGCATGGTCTTAGTGCAGTCAAAATGCATCCCAGAAGAGAAAGCACGCTTACCATGTAACGGATGTTTGTGTATTTTCCTAGCAAGGGTTAAACAGCACTAGCTCAGGGCTCTGACTGGATCTTACTTCCTAGCAGGTCTCACGTGAGCCAGGAAGATCTCTGTAAATCCACTTTGTAAGATCACAACGAAGCCTGAGAATCTCTCTGTGCTCCTTCCCTGTTTGCCACCGCTGTGGATTAGCACCCCCCCCCCCCCCCCCGCCTGGCACATTCTGAGTTCTCAAAACAAATGTTTACCCAAGTGAGTTAAAACAAACACTGCTTCACTGAGAGCCGATGATGCCAGAGACTTTAAAGATTCATAAGAAACAGCTCCGCAGGCGCGGGGGGGGGGGGGGGGGGAGGAGGGCTAAAAAGAGGGAGGGGAGGAAGAGGAGGAAGAGGAAGACGGGGGATGAGGCGCAGTAAGGTCACTTTTGCCAGCTGTGATGTGTTCAGGGATGTTTCTGAGACCCTCCCCTTTCCGAGAAGAGCGCTTTGAGAGCGCACGCATATGGTACAGTATAGCCATTGATCCAGTTGTCCCCTATCCCCATCTCCCGGGCAGACCCAGAATCCGTGGCCTCTGTTTCCTTGGCCCAGCACCTTAGGTGGCTTCCTGAGTGGACCTTGGCCGGGTCACTTCCTGGGGGCGGATTAACATTTGCAAGGCTGGTAGGATGCTGTTCGTCTCCATGACAACAGAGTGTGCGAATGAGGAGATGCAGCAGACAAGCTGTGTGGTGTCATCCTAAGAAATCACCCCCCCCCCCGCCCCCACGCTGCCCGGGCCCTGGCCGCAGGAAGTGGAATTCTTCTGGGAAAGAGGCTGACGTCGCCGGTGGCCAGGACTCTGCCCCAACCCAGGCCGGCGCTGATGCAAGCGCAGCTCTGCGCCAGCCAGAAGGCAGTCCTTGGGGACCTGGCGCAGCCCTCCGTCTTGTCCCCTTCCGGCCACCCCGCCCGGTTTTTCCTTTGGAGTCAACAGCTTCTAGGTGGTTCCTCACCCGAAGGAACAGTAGGGAGGTGGGATGGGTAGGGTCTTTGCCACCCCCTACCCCCCACCCCCGCCTCTAATTCCGTGACTCTTCCCAGACTAAGATGGGGAGAATCTGAGCATCAAAACCTGGCCATGAATGGGTCAATGTGGAAGGCTCCTGGGGCTCCCTGCTGCTGTCTGGGGACGGTCCAGGTGGCCTGGGATACCTAGTGCCAGCTGGTGCCAAGGAAACCGCCCGGATCACGAGGGAACCCGGTGTCTGGATCTGCAGGCGGTCAACCACTTTCAGGGGCAGAAGTGGTGGAGCCAGGGCTGGTCTCCATCGCCCTCTTCTGGCAAGAAAGAGAATCTCTCTAAAATTCTCTGGGTCTTCTAGAGACTTTCAGAGGGCTGGAAGAGTGGGGCTGAGGCAGGGGCTGGAATGCTAAAGATAACCTTCCTAATAGAACAGATAGGGAAACTAAGGCTCAGAGAGCCTCTAGGGCCAACTCAAGACTAGAATCTGCTTTAGTGCGTTCATTGCACAACCTCTATGGTGTTTTTGTTTTTGGAAACAGGATTTGTAACTCAGATTGGCCTCCAACTCAAGTTCCTCCTTTCTCAGCTCCTGTAATTACAGCCATGTATGCCACTAACAGGTTATCAAATTATTGAAATAAGGCACCGCAAAGACTTGACATTTCTACTAGGAACTTCATGCTGGGAGAAAGAAAAGGCTGAAGTCTGATGGCAGCTGGAGGGGAAACTTGTCTCCTGGAAAGAGATTTCATACTGTGCTTACAACTTGTTAGACCACCTCTCAGGACAGACTTCTCATTGCTGGGACAGAACACTTGACCAGAAGCAGCTTATGAGAGGAAAGAGTTTACTTGAGGCTTACAGTTTTGAGAGGAAACTTCATTACGGTGAAGAAAGCGTGGCAGAGCAGGCAGCTGAGTCTCATCTTCCTACATCATCAGCAGGGTAGGAGCAACAAGAGTGAGCTAGCTCTGAACATTCAGTGGGCAGGACCTCAAGGTTGAGCTGGGTATGGTGGCACATGCCTTTAATCCTAGCACTTTGGGAGACTGAGGTTGGAAGATTGCATTGAGTTCAAGGCCAGCCTGGCCTACAGAGTGAGTTCCAGATCAGCCTGAACTAGAGTGAGACCATGCCTCAAATAAATAAATAAATAAATAAATAAATAAATACATCACCTCAGGGTCCTTGCACAGTGACACAACTCCTCCAGCAAGACTCCACCTCCAACAGGCTCCACAACGTCCCTAGATTTCCAACAGCTAGGGACCAAGGGTTCAAAATACATGAACCTATGGGGGCACTTTAAAACCACAGAGCCAGGCCACACCTTGACCAGGACTGCTTAGCTATGCATCTTGGCTCTCTGTTTAAACTTATAACTCGTATCTGGACATCAAAGATGGACTGGGTGGGGTGTCCTCTGGATCTCTTTGTCCCTTTTCCCAGTGTGACCACATTGAATATGGCCTTACACTATTAATCTGGCTCCTCATTTTTTAAATTTGCACATGTGGGTGTTTGTATGTGTGTGTATGGGCACACGTGTGCTGTGGCACGCATGTGGAGGTCAGAGGACAAGCTCAAGTCGTCTTCTTTGGGGTGGGGTCTCTTGTTGAAAACAAATGCGAATCTAGCTGACCCTCCAGCTTGGGCTTCTCCTGGCTCTGCTTCCCATCGCTACAGGCACATTGGGATCACAGATGCATGTACTGCTCTGTGTCCAGCTTTACATGGGTACAAGGGACTCAAACTCCAGTCATCAGGCTTTGCAAGCAAGTGCCTTCAACCACTGAGTCATCTCCTCAGCCCTAGTTTTGCTCTGTTAATTTGCTTATTTAGGACATGTGGCTGAGCCTGACATGTTAGGGTTACCGGGGCACAGGCTCTGACTCTAATTCTGCTAACACCATTACCCACAGTTTATTATTTTTAAATGAATCAAATATATTATTATTCATTTTTTAAATTAGGGCCTCACTTTAGCCCAGGCTAACCTGGATCTTACCCTGTAGCCCAGGCTGACCCTGAGTTCACAGTGATCCTCTTACCTCAGCTTCCTGAGCACTAGAATTAAAGACATATGCCACCATGTCTGCTACATATATTTCTGAACTACTAGTTTTAATTTCTTTCTTTCTTTTCTTTTTTTTTTTTTTTTTAGTTTTTTCAAGCAAGTGCTTTTAATAACTGAACCTTTCACTTTTTTTTTTTTTTCCTGAGGTAAGGTCTCATTCTGGCCCAGGCCGACCTGGAATTCACTATGGAGTCTCAGGGTGGCCTCGAACTCACGGCGATCCTCCTACCTCTGCCTCCCGAGTGCTGGGATTAAAGGTGTGCGCCACCACCCCTGTTTTCACTTTTGAGTTGGAGTCTCACTGTGGCCCAGCCTGACCTGAACTTACTCTGTGGCTCAGGCCACATTTGAACTTATAGCTGTCCTCCTTTCTCAGTCTCTCAAGTGCTGGAATTATAGGTATGAGCCACCTGTGCCCAGAAAATAGTTTTAATTTCCAATATTGTAAAAACTGATAGGTATAACCAATAATCTTCACTGGGTACTCAAGTTTTAAGAGTGGAAACAGATCTTGAAATCAGAACATTCTAGAATAGCTATTCTGTCAAGTAGCCTCTCAGTCACTGTCATAGCACCCTCTTTTATGAACTTCACAGTTCTTTTTACTAAAGAAATTGCTTTTTTTTATTTGAACGTGCTTGTTGTTAAAAGGCTGATTTGACTCGGCAGGCCTGAGGTGGGGCCGGCGCTTAGCATTTCTCCAGTGAATCTACAGCTCTGGAAGAGAGCTGCAGCTCTAGACTCTGCTCTGTCTGTGGAGATGGTGAAAGCAATGATACAGATGGTCTAATACCACCAATGAGAAAGATTGCACGATTAGGCTGGGATATAGCTCAGCAGAGGAATGCTTGCCTAACATGCATGAAGTCCTGGGTTCCTAAACTCAGGGATAAGGAACACTGGAGGAAATTGAAGGTCAACCTATTTGCATATTGGGATAGGCAGGAAGAATGATGTCAGGGCTTAAGAGGAAGTGGGGACTACATTGCTGAAAGCTATTTATAAAAGATGTGAAACTTAGCCAGGCATGGTGGCGCATGCCTTTAATCCCAGCACTTGGGAGGCAGACATAGGAGGATCGCCATGAGTTCGAGGCCACCCTGAGAATGCAGAGTAAATTCCAGGTTAGCCTGAGCTAGAGTGAGACCCTACCTTGGAAAAAGAAAAAAAAAAAAAAAGGATATGAAACTTACTCAGCTACAATTTTTCAATCAGCTAGCATTATCCCCCAAAGTATAGGCTAGATAGTTAGTTGTATGGTTGGTGTTTCAGATGTTGAATATAAAAATGTCAGCAACAACAAAAACAAAACTTTGTAAAGGTTAGGGGGTGTGGCTCAGTGGCTGTGTGCTGGCCTAGTGCGGATAATGTCCTGGCTTCAATCCCCAGAACCTCAAAAAAGAAAGAAGAGCTGGGCGTCGTGGTGGTGCACACCTTTAATCCCAGCATTTGGGAGGCAGAGGTAGGAGGATCACTGTAAGTTCAAGGCCATCCTGAGACTATTCCAGGCCAGCCTAGGCAAGAGCAAAAGTATATATCTAAAAGCCAAAAGAAAAGAAAAGAATCAAAAAAAAAAACTTTATAGGGGGTGGTGGTAGGGAAAATTTCAATATACCATATAACATTTTTGCAACAAGGTGGAAAAATATTTAACACCAAAGTACTATCTAAATTGAGGTGTTAGTATATTTTACATCAGTGGAAAAAATAATCTGTACACTGGGTCTTTCCACTTACAGAAGGGAAGAAGATTGAGGTACTGGGTTCAGAAACTCAGATACCTCCGTGGTCAGACAGGCCACACAAACCACAGCGCTTGGTGGGCTCTGCTGGTGAAGAGCAGTCATCTTGCCCCACTGTCGGGGCCAGACATCACTCAACTTTAATATATTATTGCCATGCTGGTGTCCAACCTTCCAACCTTCCCGTTTTTTTGCGGGGGGGGGGGGATTTTTTGGTTTTTTATTTTTATTTTTTTTTCAAGATAGGGTCTCACTCTAGCTCTGCCTGACCTGGAATTAACTCTGTATTCTCAGGTTGGCCTCGAACTCACAGCAATCCTCCTACCTCTGCCTCCCGAGTGCAGGAATTAAAGGCGTGCGCCACCACGCCCGGTTCTTTTTTTTTTTTTTTTTTTTTTTTTTTTGAGAGGAGATGAACTGTATTAAATTTGTTTGTTTCTTGAGACAGGGTCTTGCCTTGTAATACCAACAGTTGACCTTTAACTCAGGATTCTCCTGCCTCAGCTTCCAGTATGTTGAGGTTACAGGCTTGTGCCACATGCCTGACTTGCAGCTTTTTAAAATGTCAGAATCAGGTGCTGAGCTGAAAACTTTCTCCCTGTAGACCTGAAAGCTGGAAAAAGCTGCACTGCATGCAGCCCTATCAGAGACAGAAGTCATCAGCAATGAAAATAGTGGACACTGGAAGCCTCAAGCTTGGCCAGTCAGGCCAAATGACCGAACAGGTGCAATAGTGGCATGTCTGCTCTGGGGGAAACCAAATGCTCTCTAATTGGACTAAAGGCCTGCTCTATGGGAGGGAATACATGCCTGGTACTGAAAACCTAATCAAAAGCCTATGGCAGGGGAGGTCATGAGCCTGCTCTTGTCTGGCTAAATGCATATATTATGCTCACCAAACTGCCCTGAAAGCACTACACTTAATGTTCATATTCATATATTAATGCTACTCTCACTTTTGGTTAGAGAAGCTTCTGTTTTCAGATGGTGGTGACCACTGGGATGACCCAGAAAGCAACATAGTGCTGAGAAGAAGGGATGGAGGAGTGTCCAGCACTGAAACATCTCACACACTCCAAGGCTCAAGGTCCATTGCGGAAGAGGTGACAGAAAGAATGTAAGAGCCAAAGGAAGGGTACCACTCCTTACAATGCAACTGCCCAGACAGAAACTGGCCTCGATATCCATGACCTCGCAGTGCCTAGCAATACGTTCACAAGACCCTCATGATAGGAGAAAAAGATGATGACATCAAAATAACAGACAGACTGAAGGAGAGAGGGAGGGGATACAATGGAGAGCGGAGTTGTGAAGGGCAAAGTGGGGGAGGGGAGGGAAATATCATGGTTTATTGTCTGTAAGTATAGAAGTTGTCAATAAATTTTTTTAAATGTCAGAATCAAACCAAATTAAGCCTGTGTGTACACATTTGCATATATGGGTGCCCACTTTGTGCTAGGCTAACAGAACAAACCTTCCCTGCTTTGAAGTGAAAGGTTAGGGAAGGAAGTAATGTGAGTGCTCTTCAGCCAGGCACAAGGTACTGTCCAAGGCAGCCCATCCGTGAAGAGGGGGTAGGGGAGGAAAGAGCTGGAGATGGGGTCTCAGGGATTGTGGACCCTGCCATGTTTTGAGAGCCCCAGTGATTCTCCAGTCTCTGCTCCCCACAGCACTGGGACTATAGACATGCATGGCAATGGCCCAGCTGTTCACGTGAATCAAAGGTCCTCAGCCTTGCAACAAATGCTATTAGCCACTAAGCCGTCTCCCTAGATGGCATATTTTGTTTTAAAACATAATGTCTTATGTAGCCCAGGCTGTCCTCAAACACTCTGTGTAGCCAAAGATGACCTAAATTCTTGAATCTCCTCCTTCCACCTCCTGAGTGCTAGGAATATAGTCATGTAGCACTAAGCCCAACTTATGAAGAGCTCAGGATCAAATCCAGGGCTTCGAGCATGTTAGGCAAGGTCTCTGCCAACTGAGCTATATCGCCAGTGCTATTTGAGTATTTAAAAATATTTGTTATCTATCTATTAGAGAGTGCACAAGAGAATGAGAATAAATGAGTATGGATGCACAAGGGCCTCTAGCTATTGCACACAAATTCCAGATGCATGCACTATTTTGGGTATATAGTATTACATAGGTTCTGGGGAATTGAACTTGTGAGAAAAAATCCATCCAAAATTAGAGGACGCTTATGAAACAGAAATAGAAAAAACATGAAGGACAATGAGAGAGTGTGTGAGGGAGTGCTCAAGTAACTGGTAAGAAGGCTAGGACCTGAAGAAGGGGACAAGAGGCAATACCTGTTTAAGACCTGTCTGTGTGTGCAGAGATGGGGTGGGGACAGGAGAGTATTCCTGTTTAAGATCTGTCTGTGTGTGCAGAGATGGGGTGGGGACAGGAGAGCTATTCCTGTTTAAGATCTGTCTGTGTGTGCAGAGATGGGGTGAGGACAGGAGAGTATTCCTGTTTAAGATCTGTCTGTGTGTGCAGAGATGGGGTGGGGACAGGAGACTATTCCTGTTTAAGATCTGTCTGTGTGTGCAGAGATGGGGTGGGGACAGGAGAGTATTCCTGTTTAAGATCTGTCTGTGTGTGCAGAGATGGGGTGGGGACAGGAGACTATTCCTGTTTAAGATCTGTCTGTGTGTGCAGAGATGGGGTGGGGACAGGAGACTATTCCTGTTTAAGATCTGTCTGTGTGTGCAGAGATGGGGTGGGGACAGGAGACTATTCCTGTTTAAGATCTGTCTGTGTGTGCAGAGATGGGGTGAGGACAGGAGACTATTCCTGTTTAAGATCTGTCTGCGTGTGCAGAGACGGGGTGGGGACAGGAGACTATTCCTGTTTAAGATCTGTCTGTGTGTGCAGAGATGGGGTGAGGACAGGAGAGTATTCCTGTTTAAGATCTGTCTGTGTGTGCAGAGATGGGGTGGGGACAGGAGAGTATTCCTGTTTAAGACCTGTCTGTGTGTGCAGAGATGGGGTGGGGACAGGAGAGTATTCCTGTTTAAGACCTGTCTGTGTGTGCAGAGATGGGGTGGGGACAGGAGAGTATTCCTGTTTAAGATCTGTCTGTGTGTGCAGAGATGGGGTGAGGACAGGAGACTATTCCTGTTTAAGATCTGTCTGTGTGTGCAGAGATGGGGTGAGGACAGGAGACTATTCCTGTTTAAGACCTGTCTGTGTGTGCAGAGATGGGGTGGGGACAGGAGACTATTCCTGTTTAAGACCTGTCTGTGTGTGCAGAGATGGGGTGGGGACAGGAGACTATTCCTGTTTAAGACCTGTCTGTGTGTGCAGAGATGGGGTGGGGACAGGAGACTATTCCTGTTTAAGATCTGTCTGTGTGTGCAGAGATGGGGTGGTGACAGGAGACTATTCCTGTTTATGATCTTTCTGTGTGTGCAGAGATTGTGTGAGGCGTTGGAGAATGTACATTGTGTAGGTGAGGGAGTGGTTGTAAGGGTTGGGAGGACAGATGGAAGGGAGGTATATTCTTTTTTGTTGTTTTTGTGGGAGCTGAGCAGGTAGAGGCCAATACCTGCAGGAGGTGAGATGCAGGAGATAAAGTGATGAGAACATTCCTTTTTGAGTGTATGGAAAGAACTCAGAGCCCAGGAACTACCAGAAAACAAAAACAAAGAAAGTGGACTTGCCTGAGGCTGTGACCAAGGCTTTAGTCCTGTTTTATGTTCCAAAAGGCTGATGGTTACACAGGGGTAGGGCCTAGCACCATTACTCACTTTTCTTCCCTGTGTATGAAGTCATTCCACCTCCCTGAACCTCAGCTTCCTTTAAAATAGGCAATGATAATAATAACACTCTGGTTTCACTTCAAATTCTATACATTGTTCACCTTTCATTAAAACATCTAACAGTAACAATGACATTGTCTTTGTCCAAGTGTTCTTGTAGGTTCATTTGAGGCATTATTTCTAAAGTGCTTTGTGGAGAGAAGACTTCAAGATCATTCTGGCCGGCATAGTAATGCAGGGTTGGAGTAGTGGGAGGGATTAGATCTTCATGTAGGTGCAGGAGACCCCCATGATTATGAACCCCAATTTCAGGTCCTTGGCCAAGTTACCAAACAATTGGAAAACATGGTCACAGAGAAGGGTCAGTTAGGAGCATTTATTCAGGATAGTGTGGAAACTGGAGGCCAGAGAAGAGCAGGAAAAAGAAACTTCCCTCCTGTGGAGATAGAAGTCTCAGAAGGGTTGTGAAGGGGGGAAGAAGAAGATAAGGAGCTTATTCACATTTCAGGCCGGTTTCCATGAGTCTGACATGAATCTGACATCTCATCAGAATGAACCTCATCACTGGGCTAAGATGTGTTGGGAGGAACCTGATTGGCTGGTGGGCCCAGGAGGGACATTGACTTAGAAACAGGCCACCCATAGGTGTTAAGCACATGAAACTGGAGAAGAATCAGGAAGTTGTTGTTGTTGAGGATGGATTAGGAAGTTGTTGTTTGCAGCTAGCTCAGATGAGACTGAATTAGACTCGAGTTCTAGTCCTGTGTCATAGACAGCTATACATTGCTTAGGTGAACCTCTAGACCAGACACAGTTACGGGAGGAAGGGAATTCATTTGAAGTTAACAGATCCAGGGGAAGTTCCATAATGGTGGAAGAAGCTGGCCCCTTTCACAGGTCCACCCAGGGAAAAAATCAACCAGCACCAAGCCCAATATCATAACTAGTGATTGACAGTCTCTTGGTTTCCCAATTCTACCCCTCCAGCTGGCTGAGTAGACAGGGAAAACTTCCATCCTGAGCCATCAGTGCTCCATGGTAGCCCTTTTGCACCCCAAGAACTCAGGCAGAGCTCTGCAAATCTTAGGCTGGAATTCACATCTTTCCCTAGACACACCTTAGAGCTGGACCCTAGGATCTACCCACAGTGACACTTCCTCCAGCCATGCAGCTAGCAGTCCAAGAAACTTTGATAAAACTTAATCTATTGGGGGACATCCATTCAAAGTATCATATTCCACCCCTGGTCCCCAATAGATTCACATCTATCTCACATTGTAAACTGTATTCAGACCAACTTCAAAGGTCCCTGATAGTCTTTACCAGCTTAATATATTTCCAAAGTCCCAAGTCTCATCTCAGATTTAAAGTTGTCTTTTAGCTACGAGTCCTGTGAAACCCAAACAAGTTATGTACTTTCAACAGATAAAGGAACAGAGTAAACATTTCCAACTGCTATAAGGCATAACAAGGAGAGACTGGACCAATGCTAACTCAATAACCATCAAGCAAATATCCAACATCATCAGTTCAAGTCCCACCATCCAGTATTTCCTCAGGCATCTTTTCCATTATTTCAAAGTAATTGGACCATCTTCCTTCCAACTGCTAATGTATTTGACAATAGCAGCTTCAGTAACCTAAAACTAGTCTCTGTGCCAGTAAATTTTAAACTTGTTTGAATTTCTCCAATTTTAAATCTTATATATCTCAGTTCCATATCTTTAGCCAGGCACATCAGTCTATTACAAATTTAATGCTGATCAAACTTTCTGCACATGGGCATCAGAACACAGCTACAGTCTTTCCTTCCCCTCAGAAAGCTCATAAGCAAAGCCTCCAAATACAATTCTCTCTGCACTTAACATTTTCAAATTTTCACTAGATTATCCCATAAAACTTGGCTTACTACTCTGGAAGGTGTCTTCAGTTTCAAGTACCAAATCCAAGCCCACTCCTCCAAAACAAAAGTTCCAAAAGACCAAAATCCACCTGGTCAGATGCATTTCAGCAACTGTACCCCACTCTCAGTACCAACTCGGTCGTGGACAGCTTCATGTTGCTGAGACGAACCCTCCAGACTAGACAGTTACGGGAGGAGGTGAATTTATTTGAAGCTTATACATCCAGGGCAAGTTCCACAATGTTGGAAAAAGCTGGCTCCCCTTCACAGGTCCCCACAGAGAGAAAATAAACACCATAAACAGGCACAATCCAGGAACCCAGGCAGGGCTCAAGCACACTGTATATTTTAGGCTGGAATTCAGATGTTCCCCTCTACACACCTCAGGGCTGGACCCTAAGATCTCTCCCAGTGACACCTCCTACAGCCAAGCAGCTAGAAATCCAAGAAGCTTTAACAAAACTGAACCTATTGGGGGACATCCTTTCAAAGTGCCACATTGATTAGAAGGTTGCTGCTTACAGCCATCTTGGATGAGACTGAATTAGACTGGAGTTCTAGTCCTGCCAGGGCAGGCAAGGTATCATCCATGTTTCTGAGGGCCAGTCCCTAGTTGACTACCTATGAGGAGAAAGCTACCTGGCTCCTAACCTGTATCAGTGAGGCCTTGTCTATAAAAAGCTAAAGACAGCGGGCATGGTGGTGCATGCCTTTAATCCCAGCACTGGGGAGGCAGAGGTAGGAGGATCACTGTAAGTTCAATACTAGCTTGAGACTAAATAGTGACTTCCAGGTCAGCTTGGGCTAGAGTGAAATCTTACCTTGGGAAAAAAAACAAAACAAAACAAACAAAAAAAAAAAACTAAAGAAGTCCCAGCGGTTGAAACCTCTCCAGTATGAGGACCTGATTTCTCAGACCCTTAGCATCCATGTAAAAGCTAGGTGTGGTGGTGTGTGCCTATAATCCCAGCAGAGGGAAGGCAGAGACAAGAGGATCCCTGGGGCTTACTGGCTGGCTAATCTAGCTGAATCAGGGAGCTCCAGATACAGTGAAAGGCCTTGACTCCAAAATTAAAGGTGCAGTGATTGAGGGAGATATCCAATGTCAACCTCTGGCCTAAACAGCACACACATACATACACATATGAGCAAGAACAAAAAAAAAAAAAAAAAAAAGAATTTCAAAAAGATAATTTAGGCTGAACAAGTAAAAAAGAGGAATATATAATCATAACTGGATATGTGTAGTGTGTCAACTGTACCCTGGACATTTGATGTCTAGAATTTCCTAAGAGTGGAAGGAATGGAACACTGCCATCCACATGGTACAGATGGAAGACAGGATTCAGAGATAAGGTAGCGTAACTGCAGTTACTACAAGCTAACAACTTGTAGAACCTGCTGTGAATGACCCCAAGTGTTATATTATTCACCACTTTGTGTCTGCCACTTTGTGTCATGTTATTTTAATCAATCTTAACATTATGCTGGCCTGCATATTGGAATTTCTTTAATTTGTTGGGGGGTTGGAGAGTGGGTGGTTGAGACAGGATGTCATGAAGCCCAGGCTGCCCTCAAAATTTACTATATAGCCAAGGATAGCCATCAACTCCTCATACTCATTCTTTTCCTTCACATCCCAAGTACTGGAATTCTAGATGTGTCTGTCACCATGCCTGGCCCTGTATTAATGAGCCTATCTCAAAATGGAAAGTGAAAAGAGGACTGGGGAAGTAATTCCACAGTAGGGTGCTTGCCTACCACATGTCCAAAAGCACTCAGTAGTTCTTTGTATTCAGTCTAGGTGTCCATCCCCTGCTGCTGTTGCACTTGTGGTCTCCCTCAGGCTGATCTGCATCCATTTCTCAAACAAGCATTTGCTGTGCACTGCCTATGTGCTGGCTCTGAAAACAGGTTCCTGATCTAGAAGCATACACAGGCCCTACCTTCCTGACACTGTCAGTCATTGAAATACACATACACATTTCTGAACTTTGTGCATTCACATTTGATCTGTTTACAGGAGAGCCTAGAGGTCTGTATTTTCAGAAGGCCCCAAGCAGGCTTGACATTCAACCAGAAGATACAAGTTGCTAAATAAATTATCAGATCTCCAATCCAGCTGCTTAATATAGTCCCCAGGACCCTGAGTGTGAGGAATTAGGTTTGCTTGACCTTTTCATTTGTCCATATTTAAGCAACAAAAGTCCTTAATTCCAAGCAAAGAACAATGGTTAGTCATAGTCACCACACCTATCACCCCAGCTACCCCTAATCATTCCCTAATACCACAGGGTTAATGAATAACATGATACAGTATTCTTAATAAATAAATAATTATTTATTAGAGAGAGAGAAAGAAACAGAGAGAGAGAGAGAGAGAGAATGGGCATGTCATGGCCTCTTTCCACTGATAACAAACTCCAAACACATGCACCACTTTGTGGGTGTGGCCTTAGTAGGAAATTTAAACTGGGCCTTCAGGCTTTGCAAGCAAGTGCCTTAACCACGGATTCATCTCCCCAGCCCTTGATGTGGTGGTTTGAATGTAAAATGTCCCCATAGCTTCAAGTGTTTGTATTTAAGCTTCCTAGTTAATGCCCAGATGGTGTAGCGTTTGGGAGGTAGAGCCTTGCTGGAGGAGATGTGTCACTGGGGGTGGACCTTGAGATTGATCAATCCATCCCACTGTATGTTTAGAGCTAGCTCACACTTGTTTTCTCTGCAGCTGGGATATGAAGATATGAGCTGGTTACCATGCTCTCTCCACTCTGATGAAACTTCTTCTTGGACGTATAAGCCTGAAATAAACCCTTTTCTCTCATTAGCTGCTTCTGGTCATGTGTTTTGTTCTAGCAACAGTAAGGTAACCACAACAGAAAAATTGGTGTCAGAAGTGGGATAGTTGCTGAGATGAATATGATCATATAGTCTTTGGTGTTTTAAAACTGCTTTGTGGGGGGGGGGATATGAAAGAATTTAGTACTTTGGACATGGCATGCCTTATAATGCTGTAATCAGAACTTGATGGGCCCTTCTTGTGAGAGTTTGAAAGTCCTAAATGCAGAGAGAAATGTGGACTATGAAGGCTTGATTATAAAGTTTTAGAGGGCAAAGAAAGAACTTTGTCAAAAAGGGGCTATTGGTAGAAAGGCTGGCTGTGTTTTGCCCATTTCCTGAGAATTTGAGCAAGGTTGAATTTAGAAGTAATGGACTAATGTATTTGACAGAAGAAAGCATAGAGCAAAAATATATGAAAGATGTAAGGTTTGACACAGAAAAAAATTTGAGCAAGTTTGAAGTCATAGGCAGAGCCTGGTTTTTGGCTACTTTAGCTCCAACTGTTAAAGAGATCAATACCACTAAAGATGGACAAGCTGTCTGCATTGGGACAATGGGAGACATGCCTTGAGGGTGAACCTTAACTTACTAAAGGCTCAAGCTAGTAAGAATGCAAATTCTGAGCTAGAGAAATGGCTTAGCAATTAAGGTGCTTGCCTGTGAAACCTAAGGACCCAGGTTTGATTCCCCAGTACCTACATAAGCCAGATGCACAAGGTGGTACATGTGTCTGGAGTTTGTTTACAGTGGCTAGAGGCCCTGGCATGATCATTCTCTCTCTCCATCTTCATCTTTCTTTCTCTGTCTCTCTCTAAAATAAAATAAAATAGTTTTTATAAAATAAAAAGGTATGCAAATTCTTTCGAAAGGAAGGAATCTAAAGAAAGAATGATGAAGGAGTTCCTGTTCCTCAAGATCAAACTCCTCACCTCCAGATTTAAAATTTTGATGGTGCAGTACCCCTGGTACTGGTTTTAGAAACATGAGAAATGAAGAAAATAAGATCATGAAGCACACATAGTTCTGAAGATGGTGTGTGAGGCAGGGTTGAAATCCCTGCCCTGGAGACCCTGTGAGGCCATTATAAAAGCTGTGAAGATGAACCATCAGTTGCAGTAGAGAACCCAGGATTTGGGAGATTCCAGGACTGTAGGACAGCCACCAGGGAAAGCTGCTTCCTCTGGCTCCAGTGGCTCTGCCCAGAAAGCAAGCAGCATAGTGGAGGGGGCCAAATTGGGTCTTTTGGAGCCAGAGAACTTCATCATGGGTCCCAGGTGCTGGACCCTCAGGATCTGAAGTTTGCCCTGCTGCTTTTCTATCTTGCATTAGTCCTGTCTTTCCGTAGTATGCCTTCCTCTTGGAATAGGAATGTTTACTCGACCATTATGTGTTGGAACTATGTAACTTTGTTTTGACTCTACAGGCACCACAGTTAAGACTGCCTTGAGCTTCATAAGAGACTTTGGGCTTTCTAATAGTATTAGGATTGGTAAAGACTAGGGGGACTTTTTTAATTTTAATTTTTTATGTGGAAATTTTTTTTATTAATTAGTTTTGTATTCAGTGAACACTAGGGGGACTTTTAAAGTGAGACTGAGTACATTTTGCATCATGAGATGGTCATGAGTCTATGGGCGCCAAGGGTGGAATGTGGTGGTTTGAATGTAAAGTGCTCCTTGTTGCCTCAAGTGTTTGTGATTAAGGCCCTGTTGTCGATGGTTCCACATGCTGGAATGAACATCCAAACCAGAAACTGTTTATGGGAGGAAGGGATTTATTTGAAACTTATGGTATCCAGGGGGAAATTCCACTGATGGTGGAAGAAGCTGGCTCCCATTCATAAACTGAAGCAGAGACAGAAACTGCCACCAGCCAGCAACACCGAAAAGCAACCAGTACAAACCAACCGGCAGCAAGCAGGACGGAGCTCAAACCTCTCGCACACCTTCAAGGATTCAGGGGATTCAGATCCACCCCCAGGCACATCTTTGGCCTGGACTCTGGGATCCACCCCCAGTGTTACCTCCTACATCCAGGAGGCTGGAGACCCAGGATACAGGTTCTAACCACACCCCTGAGTCTGTAGGCTCCCTACTCAGCCGGCAGAACTTTTGGAGGTGGAGCCTGGCTGGAGCAGCTGTGGTACTGGGGTGGACCTGGAGGTTAATTAGTCCGGCCCACTGGATATTCAGAGCTAGTTCACGCTTGCTGTTCTCTCTGCGTGGATGATATACGAAGATGTGAGTCAGTTGCCAGGCTTTCTCCCCTCTGATGAAACTTCTCCATGAAACTGTAAACTTGAAATAAACCTTTTCCTTCCACAAGTTGCTTCTGATTGGGTGTTTTATCCTAGAAACAAGAAGGTAACTGCTGCACATGATATGGGCCTTTGAGATCATACCTGCTGTCGGCTCTGATCGATGGGTGTCCTTACCATTTATTTACTATTTTCATTATCACCTTTGGCCCAAGTGGTTCTGATATAGGTAGTCACAGACAACTCAGAATACTAGTCTATTTACCTAATCCCCCCCAGTTACCTAATCCCAGAGTAAGAATGGAGAAGACTTTTTATCACACATTACTAGAAACAGTGATAACCAGAAACTTTGTGAAGAACTTTACACAAATTAATTCATTTAATTTTCAGTATAATACTAAAAGGCATCCCTATTTTACAGATGAAGAAACCAAAACCCAAAGAGATTTGGTAACTTTCCCAAGATTGCATAGCAGAGGCAGGGTTTGAATTCAGTTCAGCTCCAGAGTCTGCCAGGCAAACAAGCCAAGAGAAATCTGAACACATAGCACACCTAGCAGGTTCTATGTGCATATGTATGTGCACATTCACCTGTTCATGTGTGTATATGTGCACATGTGTGCAGACACATGTGGGGGGGGGGCAGAGGGTGTAATTCGTCAGGCACTGTTCACTTTTTCTTTGGAGACAGGCTTCTCCCCAGAGGAGCTTAGCAAGTAGGCTGGCCAGCAAGCTCCAAGGATCTGTCCCCATCTTACCCGTGCTGGGATTTCAAGCATACACTACCATGCCTGACATTTTTATGTGGGTTCTGGGGATCAAATTCATGTCCTCATGCTTGAAAGGCAAGCATTTCACCAACTGAGCTACGCCCCAGTCCCTACAAAGGTCATTATTCCAACCAAAGACTCAGAAAACTATATTCTCCTGCAACACGACTGAGGCCCCTGTCTTGCTCTGAGCTTCTGCTGTTGAGATTTGAGCCAGTGGTGCTCTGTGCAAAGGCTCCTGGCCTGAGGTCAACACTGCCTTTTTTCCCCTGTTAATTGCTGTTGGAGAGCTGTCTTCCTTTCTCATGGCAGCAAGCTCTGAGTACCAGCCACGCTTAGAAGCCAGGGACGGAAGCATATGTCAGAGCCAGAGCGAGGAACCAAGTGACAGCCTTCTTTGGGGGAGAGTGTGAGGTTTTTTTGCAGGCTGGGCCGCTTTTGAAACGAACTTCTCCTCTTCATGCTTGAGTCCACCTGTTAGCAGACCAGATGGACCCAGCTAGCCTTTTCTTTTGCAAGCCTCAAATAAAATGCAAGACTCTCTGAAACTTAACCAAATTCCACCCACTGACACCAGTTCTCTTCTTTGCCCAGGTACGCATGTCAAAGGCTCTTACAGCCATCAAATCTGACACCTACACAGTTGGGCATGGACTGGAAAACTGGCCCAGAGGGAGCCTTTCAATACTTGCCGGAACTGCACTGTGCACTGAGCCTTCTGCTAAGTTTGTTCATAGACATGAATGAAGCAGACACATTCTGTGATCAGCTAAAATACAACCATTCATTTCATCCGGAGAAGTCCACTGGGGGAGTTGGTAACTTTGTGGGTGTTTACCAAAAACAGTTAGGGCAAGCTTCATGAAAGAGGCGGAATTTCGGCAACTGACAGGAAAATGCAAGTACTGACAGGCCAGGAAGGAAGGGAACAGTCATGCCCCGGGGGATTGTGTCTGCAAAGAAGCCCCAGACCTGCCAGGAGCTGGCAGAAGTGTGAGGAAAACAGATGTGTTAGTTATTCGTAGCTGTAACAAAATAGCTAAGAAAATATCTTAAGGGAGGAAGGAGAAATGCTGGCTCGCGGTTTCAGAGGGTTCAGTCAAGGTTTCCTGGGTCCATACTTTGGGCCTGAGGTGAAGCTCATGAGGGTGGAGAGGGCGTCCTGGAGTAGAGCGGCTCACCTCGTGGCAGCCTGGAAGCTGAGACACAGGAAGAGGCCAAAGATAACATGTCCCCCTAAAGACATGCCGCCACCGGCGGTCCAATCCCTATGACCGCCTCATCTCCTACTGGATTAACCCACTACTGAAGTTGGCACCCTTGTGATCAAATGTCTCTCAATAGCACCACCTACTGAGATCCACGCCTTCAACACAGGAGCCTTTGGGGCCATTTCATATCCAAACCCCCAACAGGAGAAGGGCTAACAGGGAGGCAGAGCGGAGGGATGCTGGTGAGTCTTGTCAGAGTTGGGCATCTTCTGAGGATCCAGAACTGATCCAAGTAGAGGAAGAATACAGCTGGGTCTACATTTTTAACACTCCTCTAGCTTAGCTCAATGGCGGAGGCAGCAGTGAGGGTCTAGTTGCAGTCACTGGCTTTTCCTTAGCAGTGTTCTTGGTCCCCAGCCCTGGAACTCATGCCCTGGCTTTACTCGTGGTGTGTGAGGAGCCCGGTTCCATTTCGTGTCTAAAATCTTCACCCACTTCCCCTTCTTCCATGTTGTCAGAAATAAGAGCTCAAAAGTCAGGTGCAAGTAGACAGCAGGGCCTAAATCTGTGTTGCTTTTGTTTTGTTTTGTTTTGTCTTAGCATGTGATCTAAGGAGTTATTTAACATCTCTGGGTCTCCATTTCTTATCTTTGCAGTGATAATAAAAATGCACCTCCCATTGTTACCACAACTTATAAAGATAATGTAGGTAAAGTGATTGACTTGAAACCAATAATCAAAACTTAGGGATGCTTTTTTTTCATTGAAACCACTGTCTCTGGAGGAGGCAGGAGTTTCTGAGGAAGCTCTCCTGTGCTCATTTTATTTGTTTCCTAGAAGTAAGGTAGCCCTGCTTTTTCTTTTCCCAGAAAGATGTTATCCTCTGTAGTCAGGGAAACTTGTCTCTTCCCTGGCTACCAGGAGAAGAGTCTAGCCCAGACCTGACCAATCACAGTTCTCTATCCCTCATCCAAGGATGAGCCAGTTATCACCCTTACCTGGAAATGTCCTTAAAAGAGAAATGTGGGACCCTGGTCTTTTGCTTCCCAGTCATGAGGTGACTGGACTTGCTTTGCCACGAGTTACGCCATAAGTTACAACCTCACCACAGACCCAAAAGCAATGGGCCAATTGATCCTAGACCACAGTCTCCCAGACTATGAGCCAAAACAAACCTTTTCTCATTATAAGTTGATTATCCGGGGCATTTGTTAGGGAGGTTCCAGCTTTCCAGCCACTTCAGCTACAGACTGCCATTTACCCAGACGGTGCTGTGCAAGGAGCCGGGACAGTGCCTGAGCCAAGAGGCGGGGAACACAGACCTTGGGCAGCAAGGAGTTGTAGGGTCACGTATGAGGGCCGTGCATCTCTGCTTGCAATTCTATGAACTCCCCCAACATCCCCGCCATAGCCGCAGTCACTATATCCCCTTCTGGCCTTAGCCAAGTTCAGAGGTGTTTTGACACTTGTAACCAAAAAGAGTATTCAAGATCATGGGCAGTTCTGAGTCATCCACTTAGAGCCCCAAGGTCTCAAAAGATCTCAAAGGTGATCCAGGACTGAGAATGTAGCTCAAAGGTGGAGCACTTACCTAGCATACATTAAAGCTCCTGGCTGGGTTCCGACTCCAGCACCACAAAAATAAAAATTAAATTAAAAAGATCCAGGCCACCAATGGTTTAATAAACACACCACTACCAACATTTACACATATGCATGCACACACATACACTTTAAAAAAAAATAACAAAATCAGGACAGGGGAGATGGAGCAGTAGTTAAAGCTGTTTGCTTACAAAGCTTGCCAGCCTAGGTTCAGGTGCCTCATACCCACATAAATCTAGACACACACTCATACTCTCTCCTTGCAAATAAAATTTTTAAAAATTAAAAAAATGCAAAACATTAAGAAGACGAAATAAAAATAACAAAATCTTGTCAGATCAAACACTTAATAAAACAGATAAAAGAAGAAACCATGTTGTACCTATAAGCAGACCCTCAGTCCTACCTATTAGTGTCCCTGCCATCCATGTGAAATAGAAACCTACTTCCTCCACCAGGAGTCGCCTTGACTACCCCTGTAACACCTGGTCACTTAGCCTCAGCCTGAACATGTCCAGAGCAGCCAGCTGACTCAGCCTCAAGCAGTGCCCTTTCGTTTTCAGACTTCTGTGATGATGAGACAGTTCCTCATCTGTGTCCTGGTAACCTCTCCCAGGAGCCTCAGTCTCTGGGGGCCTCTCTTCTCTCAGCCCTGCTGCAAACAGTGTTCTTGTGCCACCATCTCCAGCTCTGGCCTCCTCAGTTACTTCTGACTGTTCCTCATGGGACCTCACGTCCAGCTGGTGAGATGCCGAAAATAGGCAGCCTGCTGTTCAAGGTGCAAATTAAGCAGGGACATAAAGACAGAAGGCTTACAGTTGGAGCAAGTATTTCTTAAAGCACACAACAGAGGCTTGTGGCATCCTCATCATATCCCACGTGCAGCATTTCCCTGTGCTGGGCCCTGAGCTTGAGGCTACCCACTTGGACTTCCCTGCAGCCTTCACAACACACCCATGATGTCTGCAGCCATGTTTATCCCCTACTGAAAAATAACAAGGAAGCAGGTATTGTGCCTCATGCCTGTAATCCCAGCACCTGGGAGGATGGGGAAGGAAGACAAGTTCAAAGCCAGCCTATGCTGCAGAGTGATACCCTGTCTCAAAAAACAAAATGAAATGAAAGACCCCCCATTTTAATGATCCCTAGATGTCCCTATACTTATTTCCATGGCATTCCTTGAATAAAGTCTGTCTCAATAAACAGCTCACTTCCATAATCCTAGCACAGGAGGCTGAGGCAGGAGGATTGATAGGAATTTGTAGCCTGGGAGGCAGAGTGAAACCCTGTCTCATAAAAACGTGTGTGTGTGTGTGTGTGTTTGTGTGTGTGTGTGTGTAAATCTTTTAGCTGAGTGTGATGATACATGGCTATAATCCTATCAGCAGGGTAAGGGTCTGATCTGTACCCAGGCCTCACCTGATTCATAAGCTGGGGCAAACTTTAAGTATGTTTCTATGAGAATACACGCCTGTCTTTACTGACTTTTTAGCCCTAAAAATGGAATTGGGAAAGACAGTGTGAATGAAGATAATCCTTGCAGATTCTTGTTACTGTCACCAAGACAAGGCTGTCTCCTCTGTTCTCTCTCTCTCTCTCTCTCTCTCTCTCTCTCTCTCTCTTTCTCTCTCGTGTGTGTGTGGGGGGTTGTATGGATGCATCTGTAGATATGCACACACCAGTGAGAGAAGAGAATGTCAGCAGCCATTTCAAACCATTTCAGTTAGACTGGCTGACCAGCAGTTATCAGAGATTCTCCAGTCTCCACACCTCACAGGTCTGGGGTTACAGGTAAGCATGACCTCACCCAGCTGTTTATGTAGGTGCCGGGACTTGAACTCAGGGAGAGTCAGCCTGGGAATGTAGTTCAGCTGGTAGAGTGCTTTCTTAGCATGCATGAAACCTTGTGTTTAATCCCAGACGTTCAAGGTCATCCTAAGTTACATATGGAGTTTGAGGCCAGTCTAGACTACATGAGACCCTGTCTTAAAAAAATAAAAAGAGGGGCTGGAGAGATGTCTTAGCAGTTAAGGCGTTTACCTGCAAAGCCAAAGGATCCTGGTTCGATTCTCCAGGAGAGGGAGTGGCCTTACTTCCTGCTGATCTCAGGGTCTAGGATTTTGTCCTGGGGTCCAGGCTCACTGAGACCCCCAAGAATGGGGGGAGGATCCTGGCTCACTGCAACCCCCAAGGATGGGGGGAGGAGCTACCCTGCCTGTCCAGTCCCCAAGATATGACTGCTGCTACCCCTCCATAGCCTGGGTCCTTTGTGTCAGACAGTTTAGGTTTGCTTTAACCCAGGGCCCTGCCAATGTCCAATGCTAGGTTTCCAGCTGATGGAGACTTGGGAATTAACACCTCCTGGAAGCAGTGTATTGTTGGGGGTGGTCTTGTGGGTATTATAGACAGTTTCCCCTTGCCAGTATCTGGCACACTCTCCTATTGCTGCTGTTCACTTGATGTTGGTGAGGGGGTGATGTCCATCCTCTGCTTATGTCATCATCTTCCCCTGCCATCATGGAGTTTCCCCTCAAGTCTGTAAGCCAAATAAGCCTTTTTTTCCCACAAGCTGCTCTTAGTCGGGTGATTTCTGCCAGCAATGGAACCTGACTACAATATTATGGTATATAATGTAACACTTAAAAATGAAGTTACAAGTTTATTACATGGAAAGATCTTTGATGTGTGTACTGATGAATATTGAGTCTAGAACCTCGACTATACCTGTTACTCTTTAAGATTTGTTTGTTTTGTTTGTGTGGTGGTTTGAATAGAATAGATGGCCCCCAATATATTCAGTTGTTTATTTGTTTGTAGTTTGCATCTCTAGCCATCTGGCTGGAGGCAATGCCATTGTGTGGATCTTAAGGTGTGGTGGTGGGTTTGAGATTTCAATCTAAAGATATGCAAAGTGTGCCTAGCTGGAGTTCCTGAAGTGTGCTGTGGCTTTTGGCTTTTTGGCTTGTGCTTCTCTCTCTCTGCTTGGGCCTATGAAGGCAGGCCAGTTTCTTCTGCCATTATGGAACTTCCCCTGGATCTGTAAGCTCCAATAAATCCCTTCCTCCATAACTGTGCCTGGTCTGGAAGTTCATCTCAGCAAACCTGAAGCTGTCTGCTACAGAACTTGGTACTGAGGAGTGGGGTGAGATGAACCTTACTATGTGGATGTTGATCTTGTGGAACCTTTGTTTTGGAGGAATAGGCATGGACTTGGTGCTTGCAACTGAAGGTGTCGTCTGGAGTGGTAAGCCAAGTTTTATGGACTATTCTGATGAGAGTCTGAGAATGCTAAGTGCAGATAGCATTGAACTTCAAGGCTTGGCTTATGAGCTTTCTAAGGGGAAGGAAAGACTGCAGAGGACTTTGTTGGAACTGGGCTACTGGCATAAGGGCTGGCTGCGTCCTGCTGCCCAGGCCCAGAGTGTTTGATCAAGGTTAAATTTGTAATGGACTGATGGGCTTGGCTAGAGATATTGGACTGAGAGATTTAAGATTTTAAACTGGAAAACCTCAAGCAAGTTAAAATTACAGACACTGAGACTGGTTTTAGGTTACTGAACCTGCTATTGTCAAACACATTAGCAATCTTAAGGAAGATGTTCCAACTGCTTTACATTAAAACAATGGAAAGGATGCCTGAGGAAAGACTATCATAGAAATGCAAACACTTTTGGAAAGAGTTGACTGGAGAAGAACCTGCTTTTCAAGGCTATGATTTGTTTCGTCCCTGAATTAAGAATATGGCTGTGTCCTGCATATCTGGTATTGGTTTCAGAAGCATGAAAAATGCATGGAGTGGCCGTGAATTGCACATGCTTCCAGGAGCCGCTGCTGAGATGCAGCATGAGGTAGGGCCTGATGCCCTGATAGGCTGAAAGAGCCTTTGGAAAATGTGAGGAGTGGTCATGAATTGCACATGGTTCCAGGAGCTGCTGCTGAGATGTGGCATGAGGCAGGGCATGATGCCCTGATAGGCTGAAAGAGCCTTTGGAAGATGGACCATGGTTTGCATGAAGACCTGAAGATGTTTTGTATATACCAGGACTGTGCAAGGGCTACCATATAGCACACTGTTGGCCTGGGATGGAAGTGTTCCCCGGCTACCCTGCCCAGCTGGAGGGGCCGAATTGGAAAGTCTGGAGACTGTTAGTCTCTGGGTATATTGAACTTGAACTGCAGAAGTTTGATGTTTGTTTGATGGTGGTTGAGTTTACATTGTTTTAGTCTCTCCTTGCTGTGCCTCATACCAGTTGAAAATGTTTACTCTGTGCCTTTATATGTTAGAAGTGTTTAACTTGTTTGATTTTACAGGTCTTCATATCTTAAATTGGTCAAGACTGTGGGGACCTTTGAAATTGAACTGAGTACAATTTATAATGTGTGATGGTTATAAATCTATTGGGGGCCAGGGGCGGAATGTGGTGGTTTGAATAGAATAGATGGCCCCCAACATATTCAGTTGTTTTTTTGTTTGTAGTTTGCATCTCTAGCCATCTGGCTGGAGGCAATGCCATTGTGTGGATCTTAAGGTGTGGTGGTGGGTTTGAGATTTCAATCTAAAGATATGCAAAGTGTGCCTAGCTGGAGTTCCTGAAGTGTGCTGTGGCTTTTGGCTTTTTGGCTTGTGCTTCTCTCTCTCTGCTTGGGCCTATGAAGGCAGGCCAGTTTCTTCTGCCATTATGGAACTTCCCCTGGATCTGTAAGCTTCAATAAATCCCTTCCTCCATAACTGTGCCTGGTCTGGAAGTTCATCTCAGCGAACCTGAAGCTGTCTGCTACAGTTTGTTTGTTTTGAAGTAGAGTTTCACTCTATCCAAGCTGACCTGGAATTCACTATGTAGTCTCAGGGTGGCCTTGAACTCAAGGCGATTCTTCTACCTCTGCCTCCCAAGCGCTGGGATTAAAGGCATGCCCCACCACGCCAAGATCTTTAAGATTATTTTATAAGCATTTTTATTGACAGCCTCCATTTATATACATGATGTACCCTGATCATAATCCCCTCCCACCACCCTTTTTTGTGCCCTTTCTCCATGTCCCTTCTCTCCAACTAGTTCCTCTTCTATTTTTATGTCATCTGTTTGTTTCTTTCCCTCATATTATGCAAGTTTTGTGTAGGTAGCATCAGCCACTGTGAGGTCATGAATACAATGGCCACTTACTATCTGGAAGACAGTATTCCAAAGCACTCCTCCCTTGACTTTGGCTCTTACCTTCCTTCTTTCCACCACCTTTTCAGCAATGGCCTCTGGCCTTGGAGGGCATCATAGAGATGTCTCATTTAGTCCTGAACCCTCCACTGTCACTTCTTCTCAACCCTGTTGACAGCTGTCATGATATTGGAATGTTCTATGCAGTCCATTAGGGAAGAAAAGGTTTCTGGACCCTGTAAGATATGGCTGGCCAGCCTGGCAAAATGTACCAACTGGTGCAATGGTAACATGCCAGTTATGTGGGAAACCAACGCTGTCTTTGATGGATTTGAAGGATTTGATGCCTGCTCACTGGGAAGGAATATCTGGTACTGAAAACCTAGTCAAAAGCCTATGGCTGGGAGGGCATAAGCCCTACAGAGGAACTACTACTGTTGTCTGACTAAATGGGTATATTATGCCCACCAAACTACCCTCTAAATATTTGTGTTTATATCCATATACAATGTTATTCTCACTTTTGGTTAAAGAAGCTTCTTTTTTCAGATGGTGGTTACTATTGGGGAGACTCAAAACTCATCAAAGACATATTTTTTTAAACATTAAAAATTATTTATGTATTTATTTGAGAGTGAGAGGAAGAGGCAGACAGAGAGAGAATGGGTGTGCCAGGATGGGTGCTGCCAGGACCTCAAGCCACCACAAACACTGGACATGTGTACCACCTTGTACATCTGGCTTACACGGGTATTGGGGAATTGAACCTAGGTCCTCAGGCTTCGCAGGAAAGTGCTTTAACCACTAAGCCATCTCTCCAGCCTAAACATTTTTTAAAATAAATATTTTATTTATTTATTTTCAAGGAGAGAGAGAGAGAGAGAAAGATAGAGAATGGGTGTGCACAGCCCTCTAGCCACTGCAAATGAACTCCAGAACACCACCTTGTGCATCTGGTTTTATGTGGGTACTGAGAAATCCAACCTGGTCGTTAGGCTGTGTAGGCAAGCACCTAAACCTCTGAGCCATCTCTCCAGCCCTGGTATTGGGCTGGGTCACATGATCACCCTTTGGGGGAGGTCGGACCCTGTGGAACAAGCATGTTACTGTGGAATGGAATGCAGCACGGAGCCCCAGGAAAAGAGTACTGATCAAACCCCAAACCAACTGATACAACCCCAAACTACTAGGTCCCTTGTTTGCCAGGATGGGGACATGGGGGAGGGTAAGATTCCTTGACTTCACTGGGAAGGGAATGCTACAAAAAGCAAGAAATTACAATGTCACCAACAGATCTGGACTGTCATACAATTTCTAGTTGTTCTGGATCATGAGAAGAAGTAAATTAGAAGTGTTTAAGTCGTGCCTTATGATTAAAGCTTTGGGTTACCCAGAAAATGCAGCTTTTAGTTCTTGTTAAGCCCCTCCCTGAAGGTGTCTGCTGCTGCAGTTCACTGATAAATTAGGTGGTGATACAGAGCAACTCTGTCTGCTGGAAGATGCGATCATGCTGGGCCTCACTACACAAAAGCAAAGAATATCTGCATAGTGAAGCAACTCTGATTTGCACAGACCTGCAATTTCCTTTACTTTTAAAAAATATTTATTTGAGAAAGAGGGGTAGGGTTGTGAATGAGTGTTCTAAAGCCTCTTGGCACTACTGATAAAAAAAGATTAGTTTGGGCTTCTGGCTTCATAGGTTTCCGTCCCTGGTCGCTCAGCCTGTCACTGGGCCTATGACCGCGCAGCACAGCACGCACTTGGGTCGGGGGAAGCACGTGGCAGAGGATTCCTGTTTACCCCAAGGCAGTCAGAGGATAAAGAGAAAGAGCTAGGGTCACATAATCCCTTTCAAGGACACACCCCAATAGTATAACTTCCTTGCACTAGGCTCCACATCTTAATGGTGCCACCACCATACTGTTGTGCTATAGGCTGGTGACCAAACCTTGAACATACAGGGTTTGTGGGGTCACTCCAGATTCAAACTATTGTGTTTCTCTACAGTCTCCAGAGGGAACAACATCCTGACATTCTGAGGACATCTTGATTTTTCCTAATGAGACTGATTTGGCATTCAGACTTCCAGAATTACTGTATTACTGTAACAAATTCCTTTCTCTCTCTCTCTCTCTCTCTCTATTTCTTTCTTTCTTTCTCTCTCTCCCTCCCTCCCTCCTTTTCTTCCTTCCTTCCCCCTCCCCTCCCTTTCCTTTCTCCTTTTGATTTCAAGATATGTTTTCCCTATAGCTCAGGCTGGCTCCAGTGTCCCCAGTGTTGGGATGACATCCATGAACCACCACATCAGCTCCATGCTGGGCTCTAAAGCTCACGCTCCTGGTGACTGCACTGTACATTTACATTTTGTACTGTGTATTTGAAACAATGTTGGGTTATTTAGGGCACAAGAACATAGTCCCTAGCTTTGGGAAAACTGAACCTGGAGTGGGTTAAACAACTGAATAGCATCAATTGCTCTCTATTGGAACTACTAAGTGCCAAGCACTTACATAAGCAAACACGACGCTGCACTTGTGAAAGGGAAAGATGTTACCATCTGTTACAGGCTACATTGTGTTCCCCACCAAAATTCCTATGCTGAAGTCTTAACTCCCAACACCTCAGAATGTGGCTTTATTTAGAGACAGCCTTTAAAAGAGATGATTAAGGTAAAATGAATTTTTTAATATTTTATTTTTCTTTATTTATTTGGGAGAGAGAGAGAGAGAATGGGCATTCCAGGGTCTCTAGCCACTGCAAACAAACTCCAGATGCATGAGCCCCCTGTGCATCTGGCTTACATGGGTCCTGAGGAATCGAACCTGGGTCCTTTGGCATTGCAATCAAGTGCCTTAACCACTAAGCAATCTCTCCAGCCTGGTAAAATGAATTTTATGAATGGACCTATTTTATATGACTGATGTCCTTATGAGAAGAGATTAGGGACTAAGGAGATGGCTTAGTGGTTAATGATGCTTGTTTGCAAAGCCTGCAAGGCCTAGGTTTGATTCCCTAGTACCCAAGTAAAGCCAGATGCACAAAGCGGCACATACATATGAAGTTCGTTTGCAGCAGCAGCAAAAAGCCCCGGCACACCCATTCATCCTCTCCTCATGAATAAATAATAAATAAATAAATAAATAAACAAACAAACCATCTAGAAAGGAGATTAAGGCACAGGCACACAGAAGACAGACAGACCCAAGGAGAGCAGCCTCAGGAGAAAACAACCTGGTCACCCTGACATAGTAGTGCATACCTCTAGTCCCAGCACTTGGGAATCTGAGGCAGGAGAATTGCTGTAAACTGGGGGCCAATTTGAGCTATGAAGTCAATTCCAAGCCAGCCAGGGCTAAAGAGTGAGACCCTGTATCAAACAAAACAACATAAGCAAAAATAAATAAAAAGGAGAAAGAGGGGACTGGAGAGATGGCTTAGTGGTTAAGGTGCTTGCCTGCAAACCCAAAGGACCTGGGTTCAATTCCCCAGGACCCACATAAGCCTGATGCAAGAGGTGGCACATGAATCTGGAGTTCATTTGCAGTGGCTAGAATCCCTGGCATGCCCATTCTCTCTCTCTCACTCAGCCTCTTTCCCTCTCTCAAATAAATAAATAAAAAGTAATTTAAAAAAAAAAAAAAAAGAGAAAGAAATCAACTCTACTAACACCTGGTATCAGAATTCTAGGGTTAGGACTGCATGGAAAACATCTCTTGTTGCTAAGGCCATGGTATTTTGTCCTAGCAGCCTCAGCAAACTAATACCCACTCCATAGTTCACTGTTAGCCAAACTACACACATCCTGACTTGAATAGGTGGTTATTATCAGTTTGAGTGGCTGATTCTAGACAACTGCAGAGGAATTCAGGATAATTTCTCTATAGTCTGTTTCCCACTAATTCAGTGGATGCAAAGCCTTGTGTCTCAGAATCACAGGATCCCAGTGTTACTGACTTCCCTCTGTCACTTGAATGTTTTCTTTTCTCATAGGATTCTCCACCTACCTTGTGCTAGGAATTGAACCCAGGGCCACTCAAATGCTAGTCAAGGCTCTACTACTGAGCAATGCCTCTAATCCCCACCAGCTTTATTTTATTTCATGTATGTTATAACGGATTATACTCTTGTATCCCCTCACCCCCACTTCTGTTTCCCTGGGGCCCTCCCCAGTGGGGTTATGGTATTCACTGTGAGGCATGAAGGCCTTAGTCTCTATGTGGTAGTAGGGGACCGTGTTTCAGAGTATACCCACCCACTCTATGGCTTTTACAATCTTTCTCCCTCCTCTTCCCGCAATGTTCCCTGAGCCACAGCATGCCTGTTGGCAGTCTAATTTAGAGTTGAGTTCTTTGTAGCCTCTGGATTTCTGCTTTGATGAGTTTTGGTTGACCACCATATCTACTACCATCATCCTGGAGCTGGTTGTCAGGCTAGCAGTAAGAGCAGTGCTCATGTCACAACTTCCTCTGCAATTCCTCCTGGGCCCCAGCAGGTGTGGTAGAGGTGCCGTGTGTGTCTCATGGTGGGTGGTCAGCTCTCTTTTGTCTTATCAATGGATCTTGGTTCTCCTCAGTGTTCTTTGCTGTCTGTAAAATAGATTCTCCAACCCGGAGTGAGAGCAGCTTGGGTTAAACGGGCTATGCAAAATTTTTTGAGAGACTTTTTGGTGTGCAAGCCCACTCTTGTTCTCTAGAAAGAAATGAGTGCTTTTCTCTGGAGTCTGAGTTTTCTGATCATGGGATTCTGGATTGGTTTCCAACACCAGATATGAGTTCTTTGTCATATCTGTTCTCTTACTGAGCGAACCTCATGTTCAATCAGAGAACAGCTGGTTACCTCAGAGGCTGAATGCCACCATTGCACAAGTCCCACCAACTTTTTGTTTGTTTGTTTTTTGGAGGTACGGTCTCACTCTAGTTCAGGCTGACCTGGAATTCACTATGTAGTCTCAGGGTGACCTCGAACTCATGGTGTTCCTCCTACCCCTGCCTCCCGAGTGCTGGGATTAAAGGTGTGTGCCACCACGCCTAGCGCTCCACCAACTTTTTTATTACCTTTGTTTCCTTGAGAAAAATTTGCATCTATTTTAAGTTTAGAGCCAAGTATAATGGCACTCACCTGTAATTCTAACCCTTGGGAGGTGGAAGTAGGAGAACCAAAAGTTCAAAATCGAGTCTGGAGAGATGGCTCAGCAGTTATAGCTCTTGCCTGAAAAGCCTAACAATCCAGGTTCGATTCCCCAATATACACATAAAGTCAGATACACAAAGTAGTACATACAACTGAAGTTCAATTGTAGTGACTGGAGGCCCTGGAGATCTCTCTCTCTCTCTCTCTCTCTCTCTCTCTCTCTCTCTCCCTTTCTTTAAGTAATTAAATAAATAAATAAATAATATTTTTATAAAGTTCAAAATCACCCTTTGCTACAAGGGGAGTTCAAGGCTAGCCTGGGTTAGAAAAATACCCAAGTCATACATTCATATCCTCTTTCAAACTTTGCTGATTAACATATTGATGATTTAAATCCAGGCATACAATTAGTGGGTTGGAGAAACAGGGTAAATAGCTCCAAGGAAACTCAGGCAGAGGAGAGGTGCCTACCACTCTCACCTACTCTAGGGCATGTGCTGCCTACTACAGGCTGGGCACTCAGTTTCAAACCTCTAGCCAATTCATAAAGCAATTCAGACTCTGGCTCTACCAGCACTGAAAGTCCCTCAAATGTGCCAGGCATCAGGCTAGGCACAGTATTATATCACTGTACCTAAGTCTTGTGCTAGCTCTCAGTGGCAAGGGTCTTTCCACAGGTGACAAAGAAATGGCAAGTCAAGGACATAACATGTTCAAAATCACAAGCAGGTGGCAGAGTTGGTAATTTGTCTCAGGTCTGTTTGCAAACATCATACTTTGTTTGTTTTAATATAGGGTCTCACCATCTCTAACACACCTTCCAAGGCTCAGGGACCATTGAAGAAGAGATGGCAGAAAGAATGTAAAGATGTCTTAGTAGTTAAAGGCACTTGCTTGAAAAGCCTACTGGCTCAGGTTCAGTTCCTCAGTACCCATGTAAAGCCAGATGCACATGCATCTGGAGTTCATTTGCAGCACAGAAGGCCTTGGCAAAGCCATTCTTTCTCCCTCTCTCTATCTCTGCTTGAAAACAAACAAAAATAGGGTTTTGTTTTTTTTTAAAGATAAGAGGGAGAGGTAACCCAGGCCCAGAAAGCCAAATATCGCATGTTCTCTCTCATATGTGTATCCTAGCTACAGATGATTGGACTTCTGTGAATAGGAAGAAAAATCAGTAGCAAAGGCCAGTAAGCTAGAAAAGAGATATAAAGGGAAGAGAAAGAAAGGGAAAGGGGTACTTAATAAGATGGCATTGTACGTATGTAAGTAGAAGAATAGATTAATGGGGGTGAAAAGGCCTAAGTGAGGTCAGGGGAAGAGACTGAGTAAAGGAAAGGTGGAGGGAGGGCTACTCAAAATCTAAAAGGATACAAATAAATCACATGGAAACCTACTTTTTTGGACAATGGAACACTCAGGAGCTGTAGATTGTTGCTAGGAAATTTTCAGTGCCAGGGATGGGATACCTTCCAGTGAGTTGTTGGCCAGGGAGGTCCCTGATGCCCCCAAAACATTACAGACCATTGCCAAGACCCATGGTTCCCCAACAGGAATAGATGGTAAGACCCTATTGCTGAAGACTCCACATACTTGGGCTGCAAGGCCACTGCGAAATCCTGCTGGAGCTGAGCTGAGAACCTCCTCCATGTAGACCACCTGACAGAAAGCTGGAAGAAGCCATTCTACATGCAGTACCACCACGCCCAACATAAGCTAGTTTTGAGATATGCATGTGTATAAATTCCTTCCTCTCTTTCAAATATTTCTAGGTTTTCATTTATAAAATGTTTGTTTATTTGAGAGAAAGAGGCAGCAAGAGAGAGAGAGAGAGAGAGAGAGAGAGAGAGAGAGAGAGAGAGAAAAGGTGTATGGGTACTTTAGGGCCTCCTGCCACTACAAATGAATGCCAGACACATGCCCCACTTTGTACATCTGGCTTTATGTAGGTACTAGAGAATCCATCCTGGGCTGTCAAACTTTTCAAGTAAGTGCCTTTAACCACTCCAGCCCAGCTTTAGGTATTCTAAAGGCATTATTTGCTGTAAAAAAAAAATGTTCCATCTTAGCACATGTGTTTGTTTTCACTTACCTATGGAGAAAGCTATCCACACAAGTGCAGAAGGTAAATTGTCTTTTGCAACCTGGAACTCCTTGTGCATAATGAGTTTTATATAAGATGGAATATTATGAAAAAGAAAAAAGAAAGCCCTCTATTTTCCAAAGGTCCCTTCAGGTCGGCAGATTCTAAAACAGAAAGGCCTAACTTGTCACTCACCTCTCACTTCACATGAATCATGACAGACACTACGTGGGGAAACAACCTCGTTCTAGGAACTGGTAATAGAAGCTGAGGTTTGTCACCCTCCTAGCTGTGTTTCAAATCCCACTTCAGTGTTTGTTTGGGGCCCAAGCGATGGTGCATCCTGGACCCAGGGAGAACTGTGCTACTGGCCTGTGGCCATCTCAGTGGACAGATGCCCACATCACAAAGGCCCTTGCTTCTGTGAGCAGCCCCCAGGCTGAGGCCAGACTGGAGGGGAATCTTAGAGCAGGGCCCTCTTCCTCACTTCAACGTGATAGTTCTACATCAGCAATCACAATACGACTGTACTTTACTCTCTCTCTCTTTTTTTTAATTGCCATGATAAAATACCTGGAAGAAGTAACAAGAGAGGAAGGATTTATTTTGGTTCATGGTTTAAGGGAATGCAATCCAGGCCTGGGATACAGCTCAGTGCTATAGTGCTTGCCTAGCGTGGGTGAAGCCCTAGGTTTGATTCTCAGCACCACAACAAGGGGGTCTGAGGGGATATAGTCCACTATGGTGGAGTAGGCAGCGTGTGACTGTGGTCGAAGGCTACATGAGGAAGCAGAGAGAACCTCAGTGGAAACAGCCTAGCCCTGAAGTCCTACCCCTAATGACCACTTCCTTCATCGAGGCCCCAGCTCCTAAAAGTCCCACAACCTCCCCAGACAGCACCACCAGCTGGGAACTAAGTGTTCAGACAAATGTGTGGTAGTTTGAATTGATGCCCCCCAATATATTCAGTGTTTTATTCGTTTGTAGTTTGGATCTGCAGCCACGTGGCTGGAGACAGTTTAGGGTCCAGCCCTAAGATGGGGTGGTGGGTTTGAGATTTCAATCTAAAGATATGCGAAGTGGGCCTGGAGTTCCTGAAGTGTGCTGTGCTGTGTGGCTTTTGGCTTGTGCTTCTCTCTCTGCTTGGACCTGTGAAGGCAGGCCAGCTTCTTCTGCCATTATGGAACTTCCCCTGGATCTGTAAGCTTCAATAAATATCCCTTCCTCCATAACCGTGCCTGGTCTGGAAGTTCATCTCAGCGAACCTAAGTCCTACAACCTCCCAAAACAGCACCACCAGCTGGGAACTAAATTTTCAAACAAGTGTGCCTATGGGGGACATTTCAAATCCAAACCATTACATTGGCAATAATAATAGCACTGTAACTATCAATATTCTTACTGGTGGTGTTATTGTTACTATACTAATCTATTTAGCCATCAGAACCATCAGAATATAGTCTCTCTTCTTGTTTTTTTTTTTTTTTTTTTTTTTTTTTTGTAGTGCTGGGAATTGAACCTAGGGCCTCACACATGTTAGGCAAGTAATCAACTGCTGATCTACACCCCCAGCCTTAAGTATCTGTAGTAGTTACATTTCTTGTTGCTGTGACAAAATATCTTATGAAAGCAACAAAAGAGTAAGGATTTATTTGAGCTTACAGTCCAAGGTTACAGTCCATCATGACCATGAAGGCATGGCAAGCAGGATTTATGGTAAGGAAACAGACAGAGAAAGAGAGAGAGGGAGAAAGAGAGAGAGAGAGAGATAGATGCTGGTGCTCAACTCACTTTTTCCATTTTGCACAGTCTAGGAATCCCAGCCCATGGAATAGTGCAGCTCACATTTAGTGTGGTCTGTCAACCTCAGAAAATCTAGAAAATCCCTCACAGCTATACCCAGACGTTTGTTTTCATGGTGATTGTAAATCCTGTCAAATTGACAACTGAGATTAGCCATCACAGTAGTCAGCTATTATTCTCGCAATAATGATGTTGAGACCAAGGAGACCTGGGTGAGACTTCTACAGTCACTTCTTGCTAGTCATGTGAGTCTGAGAAATGATTTAAGTTTGTTAAGCATCAGTTTTCTTCATCTGTAAAATGGAAACCATTGCACAGAATTGTTGGGAGGATTAAATAGTGTCATGCCTGTAAAGAATTTCATAGCATCACCCCTGGCTTAGTGTGAGGGCCCGATCCTTTGCAATCATTAGCTTCTGGAGGTAAAGCCTTGGGGAGTGTGTCTTGACTCAACTGCTATGTCCAAGCCTGAAGAACAGTTGGCTTTCTAGCCCTTCTCTACCTGTACTCTGTAAGAATCTAAATGGTGGGACCCTGGAAATTGCTCACTGGGTAGAGAGGGCTTGCCACACAAGGATAAGGACCTGAGTTCAGGTCCCCAGCACTCACATAAAATTCTGAAAAAAAAAAAAATTCTGGGTGTGGCAGCACATTCATGTACTCCCAGAGCTGAGGAGGTAGAGATAAGGGTATTCCCTGGGATTGCTGGCTACCTTGTTTAGCCAAATCAATGAGTTAAGAGTTTAGTGAGAGACAGGTCTCATAAAAAAATGGAAATGGGAGAACCATGAGCAGCTCAACAAGTCCAAACTTCAACAAGAAGACATCTTCATTATAAAATATGTTGTATTTTTAGTAACAATGTAACATTTTCAAACCTACAAAATATTACTGATATCTAAATCAATGTACCCTTGATGAGTATTGTAAAGATGGACATGATTGTAAATAATTTTTCATTTGTCTTTAGGGAAGAAAAATAATGCAAGAGATATAAAATATGTAAAGGAAAAAAAAAAATGGAAATGTGATAAAGGAAGACATTCAATGTTGGCCTCTGGCCTCTACATGCATATGAAAACACGCACACACACACACACACACCCCTGGAAGAATCTTCTATACTGGGGTTCTGGGGTTTAAACCTAGGGACCTATTCATATGTTCTGCTACTGAGCCTCATCCCAGCCCTAGAGTATGGAAGAATCAAACTATCATTCAAGATGATGTAGACAGAAGGAAAAAGAAAGAAAATAATATCTAGAAATAAACTATTATTTCTTGACCATGAATCAGATAATGATCCCCATGTATGACAGAGATTTTCATGGTGGTAAGGGGGATACAAAGTGGTGGTGCTTGAGTATGGAGAATTCCTGTTTCAATTTTCATTTATGCCATGGACTTAGTACCCAGTTAGTTTTCTCACTAGGATGATACAACAGATGGAAAAAAAAAACCTCAGACTTGTGATTGATCTGTTTCATGACATCCTACAAGGTGCAAGTGGGAAGGGGGAAATAAATCAGAGTACCTGGATCTGATTTCTTCTTTCTTTCTTGTTCATCTCTTCTCCTTTCTCTCTCTCTCTCTTTCTTTCTTCTTCTTCTTTTTTTTTTTTTTTCCAAGGTAGGGTCTCACTCTGGCCCAGGTTGACCTGGAATTCACTATGTAGTCTCAGGATGGCCTTGAATTAATGGTGATCCTCTTACCTCTGCCTCCCAAGTACTGGGATTAAAGGCTGGTTCCTTTCTCTCTAATTCCTTCTCTATCCTTTCTTTTCTTTCTCCTGTATCTCTTTATTTTTTTTCTCTCTCTCTCTCTTTCTCTTTCTCTCTCAGTTTTGAATGGAACCTAGTATCTTATGCATACTAGGCAATCACTTTACCAATGAACTATACCTCTAGCCCTTGATCTGCTAATCTTCTAGAACAAATTTATTCCTAGCTCTGAGATTTAGGTCTCCCCCCATCCATTTTTGTCTCCACTAACATATCCTGAGGGTAACCTGTGCACCTATCCCTGGCAGACATACCACACATGGCGGTCACAGATTTGACTTGATACCTGTCCTTAACACAGGCACTGAAAAAATGATTCCACCAACAATCACAGCGCCAGGTGCCAAGCAGGAAAAGGTTTAGGGACAACCTCTCTGAGAAACTGATATTTGAACCAAGACTTGGAGGGTAGCAGAAATTAGCTCATCGGAACAGTGGGTGGTGGGGAAGCTCAGCGTTTTTGAGAAACAAGGAAACAGCCAGGGCAAAGAGAGGGAGATGTGGTATGGAGAGAGCTGGGGAGGTGGGAAGGAGCCCAGGCTGGCCCGGTTGTTTCATTCCTGCATGTCCAGTTTGTAGAGAGGAGAAGCAGTCCCTCCCTGATTGGTATAGGGCCACAGGCTCTCATGCCAGTGGAGTACTCCTTTGGGTCCAGCTAAGGCCTCTGCTGGAACTGCATAGTGCCCAGTGACATGCTTGTTCTTCGAGTTCCTTCTCACCCCATTACTGGAGCTGAACAGGTTTCTCCAGGAGCTCAGCTGCCTCCAATCACTGAAACTAGCACTGCCCTGTCTTAGAGATTCAGGAACCTTGCTTTAGTTACCCAGTTGATCTGATCTCCATTTAAAAAATATTATGTTATATATAATATAACTGGTTATACTCTTCTGTCCCCTTGCCTCAGCCCCTGCCACCCTGGCAGCCGTTCCCCATGGTATCCACTGTGGGCCCTTAAGGCCTTGGTCAGACCCTGTGGGGTAGTGGAGGAGGGGGACCATGTCTTAGGGTATTCCTGCCCATTCTGTGGCTCTTAAAATCTTTCCGTCCCTCTCTTCTGCAATGTCTGTTGGCAGTCTGATTGAGAGTTGAGTTCTTTGTAGCCTCTGGATTTTTGTTTTGATAGATCATCATGCCTGTAACCATCACCCTAGAGCTGGTTGTCAGGATGGCAGTCAGAGCAGCCACGGCTTTCTCTGCAATTCCTCCTGGGTCCAGGCAGATGTGGTAGAGGTAGAACATCTGATGTGCAGTCAGCTGTCTTTTGTCTTGGCTCTCCTCTGTTTTCTCTGCCATCTGCCCCTAGAGAGCATGCTTTCCAGGTCTTCATTTTTATTTTTACATATTTTAAAATTTTAATTTCTTTCTGTTGCTGTTTTTTTTTTTTTGGAAAGAGGGTCTCATGTAGCCCAGACTACATGGACTCCCTATGATGTAGCTGAGGCTAGCTTTGAATCCTGATTTTCCTGCTTCCACTGTCCAAGCACTGGGATCGCACACATGCATGACCACGCAATGTCCCAGATTTGGTTTCTTCTTCTTTTACCCAGTACCACCCATCCTCTTGTGTCCCAGTAAAGAGACCAAGGCCCTGCTTCCATCCCAGCTGCAGTACCTGACTCCCCCCTTTCACTTTCACCCATCACAGGCCTTTAACTAGTTCCTTGAGCTGGAGGTGAGTCGGTGCCTGCTCAGCGTCGGGGAAACAAGTGAGCTAAATTCCCAGGATCCTCTTCTTGCTCAGCTTACAGGTTACCCTTGCTAAGCATCTTCTCTCTGCTCTCACTAGATCATTACATGTGCCTATTTTGTAGACAAAGAAACTGAGCCAAAGAGTATTTAAACAATGGGTCTGATGTCCTATTTCTAATAGGTGACAGAGCTGATATTTGAACCTCTCTGATGCCTAGGTAGGTCAGAGCTCAAAGTTGCATATCTTATTTGATCTCTCTTTGCCTCATTATTTTGAGACAGGATCTCTTGTTGAATCTAGAACTCACTGATTTTATTAAACTGTCTGACTGTCACTGTCTCCCCAAAACTGAGATTACACCACCATGCCCAGCATTGTTTTGCGTGTGCTGGGGCTCCAAACACGGGTCCTCATGCTGTTGTGTAGTAAGCACTTTGCTCACTGAGCCATATTCCCAGTCCACAGCCCAAGCTCTTACCAGTCCTCTCAGTTCCCTCCACCCATCTTTTCTATGAATTTCTGGAAGGGTCTAAAGACTCATCCCTCTTCAACTAAAGCTTTATCTTATGGGTGGAGTCCTGGCCTAAGCTCCCAGCTCCCCTGTGGCTGTGGCTCACCTTTGTGTGTTCTCACAGGCCCTCTAGTGCCCCCCAGTGCTTCTCTGTCCCAGTCGTTGTTTGGCCTGGTTTCTTCGTCTCAGTATTGTGTACTCTTTGGAGTGGCAGCTTTCTCTACTGCTCAAAGCTCAGCCCATTGCTCAGAGGGGAGGTTTGTTTCTTTTCTCGATCTATGAGCCTTTCTCAGCCCACGGTAGTTACCTGAACTGTTTGATTTTAAGCCAGAGGAGTGTATTGTGGTCACTCAGGAAGCTATTACTTAAAGACCCAAACTCCCCCAATGACTTGTGACTCCAAGAAGCATTACTCAAACAGGATGGCATGATGTTTCTTGTGAGGGTACTTTTTTTTTTTTTTTTTTTTTCGAGGTAGGGTCTCATTCCAGCCCAGGCTGACCTGGAATTCACTATGTAATCTCAGGGTGGCCTCGAACTCAAGGAGATCCACCTACCTCTGCCTCCCGAGTACTGGGATTAAAGGCGTGCGCCACCACGCCCGGCTATGAGGGTACTTTTGGATGTCACAAGGATTGCGGGCATGTGGGGGTGGATATGGGGAAGTATCTTGATATACTACTGGCGTTGAGGGTCAGTATGGAACAGGCTTGTGGGGCAAAGAACTGTTCTATGTCCTCTGAGATTTGAAATGTTCTACTGGACATTTGTATAGGTGAGAAATTCACTTTTTTATTTTCTTAACCCTTTCAGTTTGTTTTCCAGGTAGGATCACATAGTGATCTGGAACTCACTCTGTAGCCTCAAGCTGGCCTCAAATTCTTGATTCTCCTACCTTAGTCTCCAGACTTCTTGGTTAAAAGGCATGCCTTTTTTCTTTTCTTTTTTCCTTCCTTCCTTCCTTTCTTTTTTTTTTTTTTTTTCTGGAGTGATGGCTTGAGGTAGGGTCTCACTCCTCTATCCCAGGCTGACCTGGAATTCACTATGTAGTCTCAGGCTGGCCTTGAACTCACAGTGATTCTCCTAGCTCAGCTTCTCTAGTGCTGGGATTAAAGGCATGAACCACCTGGCTTGTTTTTTCATATAAATTCAAACATCAAGTTTCTCAAGAATGCTACTATTATGCTACAGAGGGACATCTCCAGGGCTTTACCATGGCTTACCTGACATTTTGCAATTGATGTCATGGGCAAAACCACACTGGGAATCTGTGTTTCTAGTGCCACAGGATTCTATTATCTTCACTTGTAGCTGCTTCATTCATAGAGATCTTAAAATGCTTATTTTGAGATAATAATTTTAAACAAAATATTCAGCTCAATGCGGTCTGCTTCCTTTGAAGTGCTGCTGTACCTATGAGTACATGACAAGCCAGGCATGGTAGCACACACCTGTAGTCCCAGCACTTGGGAGGTACTTAGCTGTCACTTATTCTCAGTACTTTGAAGGCTTTTGATTCTCCCTAGTAGTGACAGGCGACTGAAAAGAAGAAGAAGAAGGAGCAGCACCACCAGCAGCAGCTCCTCTGACCAAAAGTGACAGCAGCAGCAATCTATGGACATAAACATTAAATATTTAGAGGACAATTTGACAGGCACCACATATCCCTTTAGTGAAACAGCAGTAATAAGTCTCCCCTCTATGGGCCTACTGAAGGAGAAACAGGAGTCAGATAGCTTTTAAAGTAGTACTTAATCAAGGACAGAAGTACAAAGAGGGGACAAAGAGATGCCATTCTGCCAATCCCGGAAAAACTCATGTTTGATCCTGCCTCATTCAAGATGGCTGCCAGCAACAGTCAAACTTCCTGCTTCTCCCTCAGCTAAGATTCTCTGGGTAAGGCCCTTGAGTCCACCAAACCAATCAGATCTTGTCTCATCCTTTAGGCTGGCTGTGAACCAATCAAGTCTCTCCTTATACACCTGAGTCTGATAACAAGACTCACCCTAACTGGATGTCTGATTCTTATAAAGTTACCTGTGGGCCAGCTCTATCTTTTCCCTGTGACCTGGCCTGAACATGCCTGTACTGCCTCTCCCCCTGGAAGGGGAGAGAGCGTTTCTCTAGGCCTGGATATTTTTCTGTTTGCCTTCTATTTATGTCATGACTTGGGGTGCTTTCTCACTTTAGTACATGTATGATTTTTCTTTGATCTCTGAGTCCTTCACTGTTTCTTAATCCTTCCTGGTCTTTTATGGGAATGGGATCTTTTGATTTGCCTTCCACATGTGGGTGTGTGCGCCGCCTCCTGCAGAGTCCTTTTACCCCCAGAGATTTCTCTGTGATGGAGATTCTGTCCTCTCCCTTCTCCCTATCCAGCCAGGTGAGGAGAATAATTCTTTTCTGGCTTGAATCCTTCAGCTAGCCTTCTCCCTGGATCTTAATTCCCCCAACAGTAGGTCTCATAATGATTTCTCCTTAAATAAACTTAATAATTCATAATTTACTCTTCTCAGAGTCTGTTTTATCAAATCTTTGCTAAATAGGATAAGGACCCAAAAGTTGGGGTTCATCTTGCATCACTATGACTTTCTTAGCCATAGGCTTTTGACTAGGTTTACAGTACCAAGCATAACAGATATCACCATTGCACCAGTGGGAACATCTTGCCAGGTTGGCTGGTTGTGTAGCTGACAGGGTCCCCTGCTAGGAAGAATGCTGATTACTTTTCTCCCCTAGCAACCTGCATAGCACTCTCCAGCACTATGACAACTGGCACACTGGAACTGAGTTGGGATTCAAATTCCAGTGTATACCATGTATAGGAGACCAACTCTAAGCAAGTAAGTAAATAATGTCAATATTACTTAAAACTGTGGCCCATGTTCTGAAAGAGTGACTTTTTCTGATTTGATTTTAAAGGACCTCCCAGGTTGCCATGTGGAAAATGAATGAGAGAAGAACAAAAGCTGAACATGGAGGCCAGCCAGGAGCTATTGTCAGTGCTTAGGCATAAGAGGATGATAGTGTGGATGAAGAAAATGAAAGTGGGATCTACAGGATTTGCTGAAGGAATAACCCAAGGTGGTGTGTGTGTGTGTATGCATGTGCATGCATGTAACCACTCCAGGCCAAAAATAAAACAAAAATAATCACTAAATCACAATGCCTATAATTTGGGCTTCCAATTGATGGTGCTGTTTACAGAAATAGAGAAGGTAGGCAAGGAGTAAGTTTGATAAGTAGAGAGGTCAAGGAAGTGAGAGTTCCTTTTCAGTTGAATTGCCTTTGAAATGTCTATCTGACACTCCAGTAGCATATTAAGTAAGGCAGTTTGGGGGCAGGGTTAATTTGGATGTAAATTTCAGAGTAATGCATAGACATATAGGTCTGTTTATACCCATAGAAGCTTGATGTGTAGCTAAGTCGTAGTGCATTTGCCTAGCATGCATGAAACCTGGAGTTTAACTGCCAGTACTGGAAAAAAACACAATCAAACAAGTATGTGTCTATCATACAAGTATGTACATATATGTAAAGCTACAGGAGCTGACATTATGTGGCAGCTATATTTTCCAGGTTCAGTTTTTTGGGGTTGGGGGTAGGATCTTAGTCCAGATCAAGCTGACCTTGAACTCACAGTGTAGCCCCAGACTGGCCTCAAGAGTCACAGTGATCCTCATACCTCAGCCTATCAAATGCTGGGATTAAAAGCATGGGGCTCCATGCCTGGCTATTTTCCACTTTTCAAACATCTGTTTTGCGAAGTTTCTGAGTGTTAAGGAAAAAAGGATTTAAAAGAAACGGGGGGGGGGGGGGGAAGGGTGCTGGAGGGATGGCTTAGCGGTTAAGGCATTTGCCTGCAAAACCAAAGGACCCAGGTTCGATTCCCCAGCTCCCACATTAGCCAGATGCACAAGGGGTCACACACATCTGGGGAGTTCTTTGTAGTGGCTGGAGACCCTGGCACGCCCATTTTCTCTCTCTCTCTCTCTCTCTCTCTCTTTCTCTCCCTCTCTCCTTTGACAGATAAATAAATAAAAAAAATAAAATATTTAAAAAAAAAAGAAACGGGGAAAGGGAAAGAAAGAGAGATCGAATTTTATCCATAGGCCATGTCTTGCAACAAAACGAAGTTTTGGTTTTTGGGATTAGTTCTTAACAGGTACATGTTCATGAGATGTGCACACCACCTGCTGGTCACTTTTAGCACTGTCCAATATACCCTGCAAGCTATAAAGAAAGTTCTAGTTCAGAGAGCACAGATGGTCCCAAGTTTACAATGGTTCAATTTAGGATTTTATGACAATGTGGAAATTGTACTTTGAATTTTTTTTTTTTTTTTTTTTTTTTGGTTTTCCAAGGTAGGGTCTTACTCTAGCTCAGGCTGACCTGGAATTCACTATGTAGTCTCAGGGTGGCCTTGAACTCATGGCAATCCTCCTTCCTGTGCCTCCCAAGTGCTGGGATTAAAGGCGTGCGCCACCACACCTGGTTGAATTTTGATCTTTACACAATTCCGCATGCTGTAAGATGCTCACTTGTGAGGCCCAGCAGTTACAGGAGCCACAGCTTCTGTGATCCTGAGAGGAAACAAACAAAATTTCCCTGTGTACCACAATGCTAAGCTGGGATGTTCATGTTGTAAGGTGTCATAAATGCATTTTCTGTTTAAAAAAACTTATATAGTACACACCTTTAATCCCAACACTGCAGAGGCAGAGGTGGAAGGATCACTGTGAGTTCAAGGTCAGCCTGAGATTACATAGTGAATTTCAGGTCAGCCTGGGCTACAGTGAGACTCAACATTGAACCCCCCCCCCACAAAAAAAAACTTTTCTGGACAATTTTTATATACCTACATAGTATATTTTGATCACAAATCCCTCATTACCTTCTCTTGTTCCCCTTCCATTGAACTCCTTCTTTCCAAATAGTCCTGCTTTGATGTCTTTTTCTCTCTCCTCCATCGTCCATGACAGAATGTTCATGGGCCCAATATTGTGCATATAATGACAGATTCTCTGAGGCCATGAATACAACAGCCACTTCATGTCTAAAAGACAGCGTGCCAAAGTGTACCTCCCTAGTCTGTGGCCCCCACATTCCTTCCATGCTGTCTTCTGCAGTGTTCCCTGAGCCTTGAAAGATATGATAGAAATGTTTCACTTCATGCTGTGCATACAATAGTTACTTATATTCAGTACTTTGACAAGTTTTGAGTATTCCAGTAGTGACCACTAACTGCAAAAATAAATAAAAGCTTCCCTGACAATAGGTCAGGGTACTAATCTGTGGACAGAAACGTAAATATTTAGTGGACAGTAATACAGATTTATTTTCTTAAGCTTTTTTTGTATTGACAACTTCCATAATTATAGACAATAAATCATGATAATCCCTTCCCCTCCCCCACTTCCTTCTTCACAAATCCACTCTCCATTATATCCCCTCCCTCTCTCAATTAGTCTCTTTTATTTTGATGTCATCTGCTTCTCCTGTGATGAGGGTCTTAGGTAGGTAGTGCCAGGCACTGCAAGGTCATGGATATCCAGGCCATTTTGTGTCTGGAAGACTGCATTGTAAGCTGTTCTAACCTTCCTTTGGTTCTTACATTCTTTCTGCCACCTCTTCTGCAATGTACCCTGAACCTTGGAGGGTGTGATAGAGATGTTTCAGTGCTAAACACTCCTCTGTCACTTCTCAGCTCTATGGTGCCTTTTGAATCATTCCAGAGGTCATCACTATTTGAAAAAGTGAAGCTTCTCTGACCCCAAATGAGAGTAGCATTAATATTATAGTATCAACATTAAGAGAAGCATTTACTGGGCAGTTTGGTGAGCATAATATATGCATTTAGCCAGGCACCAGCAGGCGTTACACCCCTAGGGTGCATGACCTCCCCTGACATAGGTTTTGAGTACCAGGCATGTATTCCCTCCTGTGGAGCAGGGCCTCTAGTGAGTGGTAGGTATCCCCCATAACAGACATGCCCCTATTGCACCCACTGGCTCATTTGGCCTGGCTGGCCAAAACTAATGCTTACAATGTCCACTGCTGTTGATCTCCACTGATAACTTCTCTCTCCCATAGGGCTGCATGCAGCATAGATTTTTCCAGCTTTCTTTCAGTTGGTCTACAGGGAAGAGGTTTTCAGCTCAGCTCCAGCAAGATTTCTGAATGACATTGAAGCCCAAGCATGTGGAGTCTTCAGCAATAGGGTCTTACCACCTATTCCTGGTGGGAAACAAGAGCTTCAGCAATAGCTTGTAATATTTTGGGGCCATCAGGGACATCTGTGGCCAACAACTCGTGGCAAAGCTTCCCATCCCTGGCACTGAAATTTTCTAGTAACAATCTATGGCTTCCGGGTGCACCATTGTTTAAAAAACTAGGTTTCCATATGGCTTATTCATATAACCCTCCTCCAGCCCTTCCTTTATTCAATCTCTTCCCCTGACCTCACTTAAGCCATTCCACCCCCAGTAATCTGTTCATCTATTTACGTATACACAATACCATCCACTTAAGACCTCCGTCACTTATAGCTCCTTTCTAGCTTACTGGACTCTGCCACTGATTTTTACCCCAGCTCACATATAAGTCTAACCGTTTGTAGCTAGGATCCACATATGAGAGAGAACATGTGGTGTTTGGCTTTCTGGGCCTGGGTTAACTCACTTAGTATAATCATTTCCAGATCCATTCATTTTCCTTCACTGTTGAATAGAACTTCATTGTACAAATGTACCACATCTTAATTATCCATTCATCAGTTGAGGGACACCTAGACTGGCTCCACTTCCTAGCTATTTTGAATAGAGTGACAATAAACATGGACGTGCAAGTATCTCTAAGATACTGAGACGAGTCCTTAGGATATATGCGTAGGAGTGGTATAGTTGGGTCATATGGTAAATCTGTTTTTAGCTGTCTCAGGAACCTCCACACTGATTTCCACAATGGCTGTGCCAGTTTACATTCCCACCAACAGCGTAGAAGGCTTCCTCTTTTTCATCGCCAGAATTTATTGTCATTTATTTTCTTGATGATAGCCATTCTCACAGGAGAGAGGTGGAATCTCAAAGTAGCTTCAGTTTTCATTTCCTTGATAGCCAAGGATGTAGAATATCTGTTTAGATGTTTATAGGCCATTTGTATATTTCTTCATTTGAGAACTCTCTATTTAGTTCCATAGTCCATTTTTTAATTAGGTTGTTTGATTTCTTTTTATTTAATTTTTTGAGTTCTTTGTATATCCTGGATATTAACCCTCTGTCAGATTTATAGCTAGCAAAGATTTTCTCCCATTCTGTAAGTTGCCCCTTTGCTCTATTTAGTGTCCTTTGCTGTACAAAAGCTTTGTAATTTCATGAGATCCCAGTGGTTGATTAGTAGTTTTATTTTCTGAGTAATTTGGGTTATATTCAGAAGGTCATTGCCTATGCCAATATATTGAAGGGTTTACCCTACTTTTTCTCCTAGCAGTTTCAGAGTTTCAGGTCTGATATTAAGATCTTTGACCCATTTGGACTTCATTCTTGTGCATGGAGAGAGATAAGGTTCTATTTTTATCCTTCTACATATAGAGGTCCAGTTTTCCCAGAACCATTTGTTAAAGAGGCTTTTCTCCAGTGAATATTGTTTGCATTTTTGTGGAAAGTCAGATTGCTTTAGGTTCCTGGAGTTACATCTGGGTCCTGTATTCTGTTCCATTGATCTATGTATCTGTTTCTGTGCCAGTACCATGCTGTTTTTGTTACTGTGGCTCTGTAACATAGCTTAAAATCAGGTATGACAATACCACCAGCCTTATTCCTGTTGCTCAAAATTGTTTGGCTATTTGAGGGTTTTTTTTGTGTGTGTGTGCTTCTAAATGGATTTTAGGATTTTTTTCAACTTCTGTGAAGAATGCCATTGGAATTTTGATGGGGATTTTATTAAATGTGTAGATTGTATTTGGTAAGATTGAAATTTTTACAATATTGATTCTTCAAATCCAAGAACACGGGATGTCTTTCCATTTCTGAGTGTCTTCTACAATTTCTGTCTTGAGTGTTTTAAAGTTTTCATTGTTGGGGCTGGAGAGATGGACTAGTGGTTAAGGCACTTGCCTGTGAAATCTAAGGACCTAGGTTTAATTCCCCAGAACCCACATAAGCTAGATGTACAAGGTCACACATGTGCACAAGGTGGAACACACATCATTTGCAGTGGTTTTCTCTCTCTCACATACACATATAAAAAAAATTTTAAATATATTAAAAATTTTCATTGTAGGATGTCTACAATGAAAATTTTATAGATCCTTCACTTTCTTGGTTATGTTTATTCTAAGATTCTTTACTTTACTTTACTTTACTTTTGAGGCAATTGTGAATGAGAGTGACTGCCTGATTTCATTCTCAACATGTTTGTTGTTAGTATATAGGAAGGCTGCTGATTTCTGTTTGCTTATTTTTTTAAATTTTTTTGTTTATTTTTATTTATTTATTTGAGAGCGACAGACAGAGAGATAAAGAGGCAGAGAGAGAGAGAGAGAATGGGCACACCAGGGCTTCCAGCCACTGCAAATGAACTCCAGATGTGTGTGCCCCCTTGTGCTTCTGGCTAATGTGGGTCCTGGGGAATCGAGCCTCGAACCGGGGTCCTTAGGCTTCACAGGCAAGCACTTAACCGCTAAGCCATCTCTCCAGCCCTGTTTGCTTATTTTGTATCTTGTTATGTTTCTGAAAGTGCTTATCAGCTCTAACAGTTTGCTGGTAAACTCTTTAAGGTATTTTATATATAGAATCATATCATCTTTAAATAATGATAATTTGATATCTCCCTCCCCAATATTTATCCCTTTTATGAGTGTCTCTTGCCTTATTGTATGGCTAAGACTTCCAGTACTATATTAAATAAAAGTGAGGACAGTGGACACCCTTGTCTTGATCCTGATTTCAGTGGAAAAGCTTCAAGATTTTCCCCATTTAGTACTATGTTGGCTGTAGCTTTGTCATAAATAGCCTTCATTATGTTGAGATATGTTCCTTCTATTCCCAGTTTCGGTAGGACTTTTACCATGAAGGGATGTTGTATTTTGTCAAATGCCTTTTCTGCATCTTTTGAGATGATCATGTGATTTTTGTCCTTCAGTCATTTATGTAGTGTATTACATTTATAACTTTGCATATCTGAACCATCCTTGCATCCTTGGGATAAAATCTACTTGATTAAGTTTTATCTTTTTGATATATCCTTGTATTTTGTTTGCCAGTATTTTGTTGAGAACTTTTGCATCTATGTTCATGAGGGATATTGGTCTGTAATTTTCTTTCTTTGTTTTGTCTTTATCTGGCTTTTGTATCAGGATAATGCTGTCTTTGTAGAAGGAGTTTGGTAGAATTCCTTCCTATTCTATTTTATGAAAAAGTTTGAAAAGCACTGGTGTTAGTTCTACTGTGAAGGTCTCGTAAAGTTGGCCTGTGAGTCCATCTGGGCCTGGACATTTTTAGTTGGGAGATTTTTTTGCAACTGTTTTTAAACATTATTTTCTTTATTATTGACAACTTCCATAATTATAGACAATAAACCATGATAATTCCTTCCCCTCACCCACTTTCCCCTTCACAGCTCCACTCTCTTATCATATCCTTTACCCCTCTCAATCAGTCTCCCTTTTATTTTGATGTCATCATCTTTTCCTCCTATTATGATAGTCTGTGTAGGTAGTGTCAGTCACTGTGAGGTCATGGATATCCAGGCCATTTTGTGTCTGGAAGAGTGCATTATAAGGAGTCCTATCCTTTCTTTGGCTCTTATATTCTTTCTGCCACCTCTTCTGCGATGGATCCAGAGCCCTGGAAGGTGTTATAGAGATGTTTCAGTGCTGAGCACTCCTCTATCACTTCTCAGCATTATGCTGCCTTCTGAATCATCCCAAGGTCACTGCCATATTAAAAGAGAAGCTTCTCTAACCAGAAGTGAGAGTAGCATTAATATATGGGTATGAACATTAAGAGAAGTGCTTACTGGGTAGTTTGGTGAGCATAGTATATACATTTAGTTAGACACCAGTAGACATTGCACCCCTAGGGCTCATGACTACCCCTGTCATAGGTTTTCAGTATCAGGCATGTATTCCATCCTGTGGAGTGGGCCTCCAGTCCAATTAGAGAGTGGTTGATTTCCCCTATAACAGACTTGCCACCATTGCATCCATTGGCTCAGTCACTCTGGCTGGCCAAACTTAAGGCTTTCAGTGTCTACTGTTGTTTATCTCCACTGATGACTTCACCCTCTCCCATGTAGCTGCATGCAACATAGCTTTTTCCAGCTTTCTGTCAGCTGACCAACAGGGAGGAGGTTTTGTAACTGTTTTAATCTCTGTGCTTGTTATAGGTCCGTTTAAATGATTTATCTCATCTTGATTTAATTTTGGGAGGTCATATAAATCAAAGAAATTATCCATTTCTTTCAGATTTTCAAACTTAGTGGAGTATATGTTCTTAAAGTATGTCCTCATGATTTTCTGAATTTCATGTGTATCTGATATAATGGTGACTTTTTCATCTCTAAGTTTATTGATTTGTATCTTCTCTCTTTCTTTTGTTCAGTTTTGCTAAGGGTTTATCAATGTTGTTTATCCTTTCAAAGAACCAACTCTTTGTTTCATTGATTATGTGTATTTTTTTGTTTCTATTTCACTACTTTCTACCCTAATTTTTATTATTTCTTCCCATTTACTGAACTTTGGTTTGGCTTATTCTTCTTTTTCTAAGACCTTAAGGAGAAGCACTAAATTGTTTACTTGTGACCTTTCTAATCTCTCTCTTTTTTTAAAGTTTTTAAAAATATTTTATTTTTATTTATTTATTGGAGAGAAAGAAGCAGATGGAGAGAGTGAGTGAGTGATATATATAGAGAGAATGGATTTGCTGGGACCTCTAGCCCTGAAATCAAACTTCAGGCATATGTGCCACCTTGTACATCTGGCTTATGTGGATCCTGGGGAATCACCTTGAGTCCTTTGGCTTTGCAGGCAAGCCCCTTAACCACTAAGCCATCTCTACAGCTCTCTAATTTCTTAATATAGGCACTTAAAGCTATAATTTTTCCTCTTAGGACTGCCTGCATTATGTCCCAAAGGTTTTGGTAGGTTGTATTACCATTATCATTTTATTGTGTAAATTTTTTATGTCCTTCTTGATTTCTTCATTGACCCATTCATTATTTAGTAGTGTACTGTTTAGTTTCTATGATGTTGTGTATGCTCTGTAGCTTTTCTTGCAGTTGATTTGTAGTTTAATCCATTTGTAATCAGATAAAGTGCAAGGAATTATTTCAATTTTCCTGTATTTGTTAAGATTTGCTTTGTGTCCTGGTCTATTTCAGAGAGGGTTCCATGTGCTGCTGAAAAGAATGTGTATTTTGCAGCATTTGGATGGAATGTTCTGTAGATACCTGTTAGTCCATTTGTTGTTTAATCCATTTAATCCAGATGCTTCTCTGTTTATTTTTTTGCTGGGATGACCTGTCAACTGATGAGAGTGGGTATTGACGTCACCCACTACAATTGTGTTTGGTATTATCTGTGACCATAAGTCTAATAGTGTTTGATGAGATTATGAGCCCCCATGTTAGGTGCATATATGTTTAGAATTGCAATGTTCTCCTGTTGGAGTGTTCCTTTAATCAATATAAAGTGACTTTCTTTATCTTTCCTAACTAATGTTGGTTTGAAGTCTATCCTGTTAGATATTAGGGTAGCAATACCTGCTTGTTTTCTAGGCCCATTTGCTTGAAACACCATTTTTCACCCTTTTACCCTAAGATTGTTTCTTCTTCTTCTTTTTCTTATGGAAAGGTAAGTTTCTTGGAGGAAACAAATAGAAGCATCCTGCTTTTTATCCCAGTCTACAAGCCTGTGTCTTTTGGTTAGGGGATTGAGGTCGTTGATATTAGGAGTTATTATTGAAAAGTATGCAGTTATTCTTGCCATTCTTTTTGTTTTGTAATGCTTCCTGTTTTCCCTTTACTCACTTGTTTTAACTATTATTGGAGTATAGTTTATTTTTTCCTGTTTCCTTATGTGCGTGCTTTTCTTTCTCTTCAGCATGAAGGATCCTTATAAGTATTTTCAAGTTTAGTGGTCATATATTCCTTTAGCCTTTTTTTGTTATTGTTGTGGAATATCCTTATTTCTCCATCAGTTTGGATGGATAGCTTTGTTGGATAAAGTAATCTTGGTTGATAGTTGTTATCTTTCAGAACTTGGAATACATCATTCCAAGCCCTTGTGACTTTTAAAGTTTGTGTTGTGTAATCTGTTGTTATCCTGATGGGTTTGTCTTTATACAGGATTTGGGTTTTCTATCTAACTGCTTTCAATATATTTTCTTTTTTGTGTGTGTATTTTGTAGTTTAATTATAATATGGCAGTGAGACGTTCTTTCCTGATTTTGTCTGGTGTTCTAAAGGCCTCCTGTATCTTATTGGCATCACTTTCCCTATTTGGGGGAAATTTTCTTCTATAATTTTATTGAAAATATCTACTATGCCTTTGGAGTGAAATTCTTTTCATTCTACTATACCCTGAATTATTTTTTAATTATATTTTTCTTTTTAAATTTAATTTTATTAATTTGACAGAGAGAAACAGGAAGAGAGAGAGAGAGAATGGGTGCACCAGGGCCTTCAGTCACTGTAAATGAACTTCAGATGCATGTGCCACCTTATGCATCTGGTTTATATGGGTCCTAGGGAATTGAACCTGGGTCCTTTGGCGTTGCAGGCAAGTGCTAAGCCATCTCTCCAGCCCTATGCCCTGAATTTTTATGTTTGATCTCTTCATAGTGTCCCAAATGTCTTGAAATTCCCATTCATACCTTCCTATTGCTTTGTCTTTCTCTTTGTTGGCCTGTATTAGATCTGCCACCTGGTCTTCTAGTTTAGATATTATGACCTCTCCTTCATCCATCCTACTGGTGAGACTTTCTACAGAGTTTTCTACTTGACTTACTCTGTTTTGCATTTCTAGTATTTCTGAATAGTATTTTTTTCATTATTTCTATTTCCTTACTCATGTGTTGTATTGACTTCATTATTTTATTAAGTTGGTTTTATGTGTTCTCTTGGGATTCCTTCAGGAGTTTCTTTTCTTCTTTGACTTCTTAGCAGAGATGTAATCTTTTTTTTTTTTTTTTTTTTTTGGTTTTTCAAGGTAGGGCTTCACTTTCGCCCAGGCTGACCTGGAATTCACTATGTAGTCTCAGGGTGGCCTCAAACTCATGGCGATCCTCCTACCTCTGCCTCCCGAGTGCTGGGATTAAAGGTGTGCGCCACCACGCCCGGCTTGTAATCATTTTTTTGAAATCTTTGTCAGGCATTTCATCTAAATCAGTCTCCCTGGAGGTCATTTCTGATAGATTTATATATAATTTTTGGTGGAATTGTATTGTCTTGACTTTTTTATGTTTCTTGTATTATAATGTAGAGATTTTTGCATCTTAAATTAATTTTGATGCTTGGATTTTCTAATTATCTTCAGTATTCTTATATGTATAATTCCAACTTTATATATCTTCATGGTAGGTGTTTAAGGTGCCAGGTGTGACTCTTATATTACTCCCAGAGTAACAGTAGACATAACCTTAGGTGTTGTTTGCCTGCTATACAAGTATTCTAGTAAACTGTGTGGGGCAGATTACTGGCTAATTGTAAAGTTCAACTGAGCAAGATACATATTCAATCAAAACCAGCACAGTGTTTATATAAGAGTGGGGATTACAAGAAAGAGATAATCTAACAAAGCCAAAGTCCCTAAGGGTGTGTGGTGCCTCACATCCTTAATCCTGTCAACTGGGAGGCTGAGATTTCTGGTCTGAAATGGGTTCCAGGTCAGCCTGGGGCCAAGTGAGATTCTGCCCCAGTAATGATAGAAGGAAAAGAAAAAGGCCTATAAATCAGGAAATGTCAGAGGCAATAATAGTCAACATGAAAATACAGCTTATTTGAGAATGGTAAAGCTGGCCAAGAATATATCAAGTTAAATCTAAAACATAACCTGCCCTGACATAGAAGGTGAGATTAGCCCTTCCAGTGCAGGCCTATGTACCTGGTTTTGTGTAAATAGGCCCTGTTTCCTTTTTGGGATGGCTTCCAATGTCACCTATGCTGAGTGCCCACCTTGATCCCTCTCTGGTGTGCTGTGGACTCATTAGGCTGCTTGGGTCTCTGGATCTGGTCTTGTGCTCAGCTGTGCTGGATGTTGTGTGGCTAGGGGTGGTTCTCCAGTGGTTCCCAGCACTGGCGGTTGGGGGAAGGGAGGCTGTGCAGGACGCCTGGAGTTGTACTGGAGCCGCTCAGCTGGTCCTGGTTTTGTTCTCCCTCAGCAGCTGCTCAGCTGGTCCCTGCTGTCTTCCCCTTCAGGTTTCTTGACTTTGTGAGGAGACTGATGTGAGTGGAAAATTCCTTCACTTCGCTTCTGCTCCTGCCGCTCTGTGCCTGGCCCATAGGGAGGGCAGGCAGGCATGCAGACCCGGGCTGCCAGTGCTTCAGTGGGATTCTGGCTGCTTTCCTGCTTGCTAGAAACACTGGGTCTCTCCTGCTTCTCTACTGTGGTTGATAGTTTTTTATATATACACTTCACTTTTTGGTAGAAGAGTGTATTTGGTGTTTTTCTGCTTATTTCCCTCCTTAGGCTGCTTTGGCGTGGCTACACCACCACCATCTTACACAGAAGTCTTCAAATAAATGTATTTTCAGCTTTATATTTTATATTATTATTATTTGGTTTTTCAAGGTATGGTCTCACTCTGGCCCAGACTGACTTGGAATTAACTATGTAGTCTCAGGGTGGCCTCGAACTCATAGTGATCCTCCTACCTCTGCCTCTTGAGTGCTGGGATTAAAGGCGTGCGCCACCATGCCCAGTTCAACTTTATATTTTAAACATATGAGAGAGGTTCATAGTCCCAAATCTCAAGTTCAAGAATGTCTGTATCAGCTTTCATGGAAACATCATAGAAATGAAAATCACGGTGCCTTCTCCAAGTAGCTTAGTCTCTCACTGGGCAAATCAGTGATGCTATGGGTGTGGTGAGAGAGTGGGAAGAACCAGGATTTGGAACACACACACACACACACACACAGAAAGAGAGAGAGAGAGAGAGAGAGTTGAATTTAATTCCATCTTCATTTCAGCAAATGGCAATGGCTTCTTGACTGTAGACCAGTACAGCCAAGGTTTCTAGATGATGGAAATATCTGTCTGCAATTTCCACTGTGCTGCCCACTAATTACATGTGGCTGGTAAACACTTGAAATGTGGCTCAGAAACTTACTTTTCATTTTAATTACTTTAAATCTTTAAATTTAAGTTGTTACCTAGAACTAATGGCTTTTATATCAGATAACATGAATATAATCAATATCAACTTCCTACAAGGTTTTGTGCCAGCTGCTCGGGACAATGCTGAAATCTCTAGCACCATGCATAACTTACTGCAAGTTGCTGAGAAATCTGCATTTGGATATACACCCAATGGAGTCACTAGAATATTCCACCCACACCCCTCCACCTATCACTAAAGTTTTCATTAGTCTCCTGCTGTGAATTAAAAAAGAAAAACAGGGACTATGCATTTGTACCACAAGTCTGGCTCTCTTAAAAAAAAAAAAATTCTATTTGGAATGAATCAGTCAATGTGGTGTTTGGTATTTTTTCCCCCTTTTTCTAAGACAGGAGGCTATATCAGCTTATGGTGAGAAATTCATCCCAGTCAATGAATAATCGAAGGCAAAGCCAAGCAGATGATAAGTCTTGGCCTCTCTCCTGTGAAGCCACCCACTAAGCAGAATTGAATAAATCTGTTCAGACTGAGCATACTTTTCAGAGTAATTGGTTGCAGTTTTCTCAGATTTCGTTGATTGGTTAACTTTATCCTGGACATAGTCCAGGATAATAAAACAGTGAAGTAAGTTTCTGGATTCGGTTTTAAGTTTCAGGGAGGGACCATAGATTAGCTCTGACAATGCTGAGAGAGAAAAAAAAATTGTTCATACTTCTGCACCCTGAGTGCTGACAACATATGGGTCTCTAATTTCCCCAGATGGCTTCCTTCTCCCTTAAGAGGGCTGCAGGTGACTTGGAGAGAACATCACAAAGTGCCAGGTAATTAGCCTAATTGTGGCTCTGTCAATGCAGGTTGTCAGATTTCAAATCATGGGGCTCAGACGCTGTGGAGATAAACAAGAACACTCGGGAGATGGCCTACAGTGTGGACTTGGAGTCAGAATATTTGGATTCCAGTTCTAGCTTCACTAACTATCCACAGAGTGACCTTGACCTCTCTGAAACTGTCTCCTGGTCAGTAAAATGGACATACTGCTGCCCACTGCAACAGATGCTATAGAAAGAAAATAAAGCAGCAAGAGCATGAGGCACAGTGCCTGGTATGTCCTAGGAACCCACAAACAGATAGTGTCATGTCACCCTTCCTTTAGTGTGATATGTTTTGCTACTGAAAGAGGCAACAACCCTTGACCTAGCATGTTTGTGTTCACCACTGTTATGGATTGCACTGTGCTGGGGTTTATGCCTCCCAAATTCATGTTCAAGTTCTTACTCCTGGTGTCTCAGAATATGATTATACTTAGAAATGGAATATTCAAGGAGGTAACGAAGTTTAAGTGAGGCCATTAGGGATGGGCAGACAGCTCACTGAGTAAAGCACTTGTGTATGACTACCTGAGTTCAGGTCCCCAGAACCCATGTAAAGATGAACACTGTCTCAGGCATCTTTAATTGTTGTGTGCTTATGGTGAGATGGGAGGTGGTGAAAGGAGAATCTCCTGGAAGCTCAAGGGCTAGCTAGCCTAGTGGTGAACAATGAGAGACCCTCCCGCAACCAAGGTGGAAGACGAGGGCCGGCATCTAAAGTTGTCATATGACCTCCTCAGATGCACCATGGCACACCTGCTCCTATCTGCACACACATCCACACACAAACAATAAATAAAATATGTAAAAATAAAGAAATGAGGTCATTCGATTGGACCACTTTTATCCTCTTTATTGTTTTCAAATTTATTTTTATTTATTTATTAGAATCAGAGAAAGGGAGAGAGAGAGAATAAGAATAGGTGCACCAGGACTCTAGCCATTGCAGATGAGCTCCAGATACATGCACCACCATGTGCATCTGGCTTACATGGGACCTGGAGAATCAAACCTGGGTCCTTAGGCTTTGCGCACATGTGCCTTAACTGCTAAGCCATCTCTCCGGCCCTCCTCTTTCATTTTTATCTCCTTTCTCCTTTGGAAGCCAGTCATTAAAGATTAGAATATTCAAAGCTGGGTATGATAGTGCACAGCATGTCTAATCTCAGCACACACAAGACAGAGTAGAGGATGGTGAGTTCTAGGCTACTCTGGACTACCCTGAAAGACTCTGTCTCAGAAAAGGGCAAAAATAAAGAAAGGCAGAAGAGGAGGGGAGTAGGGAGAAGCGGGAAGGAGGAGGAGGAAGGAGAAGAGGACCCAGACACAAGAGGAGGAGGTAGTGATGAAAACTAGTGGTCACCTGCTGCCAACCCACTTGGGGAACTGCATTGCTGAAGAGAACTGCCTGGCCATGGGCTGTGCTTTCTTCCTGCAGCCCACCTCCAACAGCTGTAAGTAAGACTACTTAAAGACTAATACCCTCCCCTCCAGACTGGGGCACACTGGAATAGCCCCACAGCTTCAGAGTTGTCGACTGGTTTTGATTGGAGCCTTGTATGGCTACTCTGCAAGTCGCTGTTTTTGCTCAGTCCTGCTCGGTCCCTTTGTCACCAGTGTGGTCCTCCAAAAGCATTACTTCATAAACATCCTGCTGCTAACTTCCTCTGCAGACCCAGTCTCAAGAACCCCGTGACCACCATGTCCCCTGTGAAAACAAAATGTGGATCAACAGCCGGGTGTGGTGATGCACGCCTTTAATCCCAGCACTCCAGAGGCAGACGTAGGAGGATCACCATGAGTTCGAGGCCACCCTGAGACTACATAGTGAATTCCAGGTCAGCCTGGGCTAGAGTGAGACTGTACCTCGAAGAAAAAGAAAAGAAAATGTGGATGAACAAACTAAAGTTAATGATCATCAGGTCTTCCTGATAGAAGGATAGCTGTCGCCTGGGCAACTGTCCAGAAATAGAAGATGAGTATGGCCAGGGCAACTGTGTGGCAATGACAGACGACCTACGATTTCCAGAGTAGTTTATGATTTCACTAGCAATGCTTGCCACACCACCTGCACCTTTGGAACAGGCCCCTAGTGTTACAGCACCCACATGATCCTACAGCCGCGGCTTCAGGTGATTGAACTAAGGTTGGAATTCATCCCCAGGACAACCGGCAGCCTAGGAATATGCGGTGACTTTTCTCCTTTTCCTTATTTTTCTGTTCTCTCTCTGTGTTTCTTTCTTATTTATGTTCTTTCCTACTGTAGTCAGGGAGGACCTTGGTTTCTTTTTGCAAACTAAATTGAACTTTCTTGACCTTGAATTTCTGATCCTTGTGCCTCTACCTCCTGAGGGCTGGAATTATAGGCATGCACTACCATGCTATGTTTCATGTGGGGCTAGTGACCCAACCCAGCGCTTCATGAATGCTTGGCAAGCACCCTGCCAACTGAGAGACATCCCAATCCCTGAGGTGACATGTTCTGCCAGTGCTCTCAGATGGCTCTAGTCACAAGACCCTTTTGGATTGTGTTTTTGCCACCTTTGCTTTCTAGCTGTTAAGTGGAAGATAGACACGAGAGACAGTCATGAGATCCATCACAAGACATGGAGAGTTTTTTTTGGGGGGGGGGCAGCATGTTGGTTATGTTATGTAGCGCAGGCTGACCTCGACCTCAAACTCCCAAACATCTTGCCTTAACTACCTGATTACTGGGGTTATAGGTGTACACCATCATGCCTGGCAATGGAAATAGATTTTTTAAAGTAATATAAGCACACTTTTTAAAAAAAATTCTTTTGAGATAGGGTCTCACTCTAGCCCTAGGTCAGGCTGATCTGGAATTTGCTCTGTAGCCCAAGCTAGCGTAAACTCATAGTGATCCTCCTAAAAAAAAAAAAAAAAAGTCACCAACAGTCTTAACCAGAAGTGGACCCTGTAAGCTACACAACTGGCCAGCCAGGCAAGATGTGCCTACTGATGTGATAGTGGTACGTCTGTTATAGAGGTAACCAACTGCTCTCTGATTGAATTTGAGGTCCACTTTATTGGAGGGAATTCTTGTCTGGTACTGAAAACCTGGTGAAAATCCAATGGCTGCAGAGGTCATAAACCCTAGGGTTTTCTGGTTAAATGGACATTATGCCAGCTAAATTGCCCTCTAAATATTTATGTTTATGCCCATCTATTAGTGTTGTTCTCATTTTTGGTTAGAGAAGCTTTTCTTTTCACATGGCAGTAACGACTGGAATGACTCAAAATTCACACAGCAGCTCCCTGTTGCTGAAGACATCAAATGCTGCAGCCACAGGACACAGAAATCAACATCATACTGAGCCAGAAGCCACATACCTGCTGGCGAGCTACCATAGCACTGGAAAGTAGTATATAAGCTGCTGATGGGGAAAAAAAGGCACTAATAGTTTTAATATTGTATTTAATAGTGTATTCTGCAAACTACACAACCAACCAGCCAGGCAAGGTGTTCCCACAGGTGCAGTAGTGGCATATAAGTTCTGGGGCCTGCTCAGTGCAGGAACAATCATAGCTGATGCTGAAAACCAAATAAAAAGCCCATAGCTTACAAGGATATAGTCCCTAGAAGGAAGCTGCCACTGTTTTTTGACTAAATACATTGAGCACACCAAGTTGCCTTCTAAATATGTATGTTTATGCTCATGGATTAATGCAGTTCTCACTTTCTGTTTCAAGTTTCACAAATGAGAGTGAATACTGGGGAGGCCCAAGACTCATCACCTTTACAAAAAGAGACAGTCCACTACTTAGACATGAGTCATCTCTACCACAACCACCAGGGCTCAAGGAACATTGTAGAGGAGGTGGAAGAAAAAACACTTGGGCTGCTCTCGCTGCTAGCCAGAGAAGCTTCTCTATGGAGGTGGCAATAGACACTGAGGAGGCTCAAAAACTCAACAAAGCTGAAAATAAGAGGCTGTTGGGAGCCCAACACTAAAAGTGAAATATCTGCCATGCCCTCCAAAACTAAGGAAATACTAGGGAAGAGGGTTCAGAAAGGATGTAAGAGAGAGGTGTAGTGGTACACTCCTTCAATTTCAGCACTCGGGAGGCAGAGGTAGGAGGATCACCATGAGTTTGAGGCCACCCTGAGACTACATAGTGAATTCCAGGTCAGCCTGGACTAGATTGAAACCGTACCTCAAAAAAAAAAAAAAAAAAAAAAAAAAAAAACAAGACAAAAAAGAATGTAAGAGCCACAAGATGGAAGGAATATTTTGGGGCACTGTTCCCTGCATATGAACTGAGTGGTACCTTAATGACCTCATGGTGGCTGTAATTACCCTGACAAGACTTGCACAATTCTGAGCCCATCAATATTTTGACACAGAAAACAGAGGACAGAAAGAGTGAGACATTAAACCAGAAGAAGGACTACTTAGAAAGAAGAGGGTGCTCAAGGGACAGGGATGATGAAAGGGGGACAAAAGAGAGTAATAGAGCCAGAATATGATCAAATTACAGTATGTAATTCTCAGAAAAAGCACCAAGTCGGGAGTGGTGGCACATGCCATTAGTCCCAGCACTCAGGAGGCAGAGGTAGGAGGATCGCTGTGAGTTTGAGGCCACGCTGAGACTACATAGTGAGTTCCAGGTCAGCCTGGGCCAGAGTGAGATCCTACCTTGAAACACAAACAAACAAACAAAAAACCTTGCCAAAATAGAAGATGGAATCATTACAAAGAAAAGAGGGGTCAGTGGAGGGAGATGAAGAGTGAATGAGAGGGGTGGAAGGGGATTATAAAAATTTTAATATGGTCTTTTACTAATAATTAAGAATAAGATATAGAAAAAAGGAAAAAGAAAAGAAACTAAGGGGCTGCGTGTGCTGGCACATATCCATGCCCCAGCACTCAAGAGGCTGAAGCAAGAGGATCATGAGTCGAAGGGCAACCTGGAGAACATAGTAAGACCCTGTGTCACAAAACATAAAAATGAAAAGAAAGAGAATTTAAGTGGCACAGAAAGGCTAAGTAATGCTCCCAATTTCACACAGCTGCTGGTCATATGGGCTCCAGAAACCATGCTTTTAGCCAGTATACAACACTGCTTTTTTCTTCACTTGCTGATTAAAATTCCTATTTGATGTCCTATGAAAAGGTTTTACTACTGTTATCTAGATAAATGGATATATTATGCCCATCTAACTGCCCTCTAAATACTTATGTTTAAGCCCATATATTAATGCTATTCTTACTTTTGGGTAGAGAAGCTTCTCTTTTCAGATGGCGGAACCACTGAGGTGACTCAAAACTCACCAAATTGCTGAGAAGTGACAGTTCAGCACTGAGCCATCTTTATTACATCTGAGGCTCAGGGACCATTGTCAAAGAGGTGGCAAAAAGAACGTGAGAGTCAAAGTAAAGGAAGGAGTGCTGTGAAGCACTGTGTTCCAGCTACAAAGTGGTCGTGGTATTCATGAATTCACACTGGCTAATGCTGCCTACACACAAATCCTGCATAATAGGAGGGAAAAAATGATGACATTAAAATAAAGTGAATCAGTGAAGGGGGATTCAGAAAGGGGAAAGAGGAGAGTGGTGGGAGGGGATTATGATAATGATGTATTATCTGTATGTATGGAGGTTGTCGATAAAATAGTAAAAGAAATAACACAAGAACTTAGGGATAAAAAGTTTTTAAAAATATTTTTATTTATTTATTTGAACGAGACAGAGAGAAAGGCAGAGAGACAATGGACACACTAGGTCCTTCTGACACTGCAAACGAATTCCAGACACATGCACCACTTTGTACATCTGGCTTTATGTGGGTACTGGGGAATTGTACCCAGGCTGTCAGCCTTTAAATGTAAGTGCTTTTGACCAGTAAATCATCTCTCCAGTCCTGGTAAAAAAGTTTTAAGCCAGGTATGGTGGCACATGCCTTTAATCCCAACATGTGGGAGGCAAAGGTAGGAGGATCACCATGAGTTCGGGAACACCCTGAGGCTACCTAGTAAGTTCTAGGTCAGCCTGGGCTAGAGTAAGACACTACCTCGAAAAAATAAAAAAATAAAAAATAAAAAATCTTTAAAATATTATTTTTATTTTTATTTATTTATTTATTTATTTTGGTATTTTTGAGGTAGGGTCTCACTCTAGCCCAGGCTGACCTGGAATTCACTTTGTATTCTCAGGGTGGCCTCTAACTCACAGTGATCCTCCTACCTCTGCCTCCCAAGTGTTGGGATTAAAGGCGCGCGCCACCACACCCGGCTTAAAATAAAATTTTTTAAAGTTGTAATTGTTCCTATTTATCCATATGAGATTGATACAGACCTCTTCTCAGGGAACTGTAATCTGAGGTTGCTCCAGTCTTATGTAAAATGATGTAGTATTTCATTATAACCCCCATATAATCCTTCTGGAAGTCTTGGATTGTCTCAAGACCACATCTTATATGATGTTACCATATGTAAACAGTTGTTTTACTGCATCATGTGTGGAATACTGATAAGAAAAATATGTACATGTTCAGGACTGTGTGGTATGCTTCAAATATTTTCAGTCCATACATGGTTTTAATCTGCAGATGTGGAAATTATGAATACCTACGGCTGACTGTATTTCTTACTCATATGGTGTTCTTACGTAGCTATTCCTTTTGGTTTTCCTCCACCTAGTAATTCGGGACCTGGATTTGTCTCATCTCGTTGCTTTGCCATGCCTTAGGGCCTTGGTGTTACCTGTATCTAAAGGGAAGGGGAGAGAAGAAATGGTCTACCTTTTTCTTAACTGTCTTGGTCCAGAAGTAATTCAGGTTTCTCATCTGCCATTGGCTAACACTGGTCACGTGGTCTTGCACAGATGTGCAGATGTCATGAAGTGTGTTCCCTCTCAGCATCAACTTTGTATCACAGGGTGTAAAATGTTTTCTGATGGGGGAACAAGGGTGAATAAGAGCAAAATACAATACAGCAACATGAAAATGTCATCAAGAAACCCATTATTTAAAAAGATAGCAAGGGTCTGGAGAGATGGCTTAGTGGTTAAGGGGCTTGCCTGCAAAGCCTAAGTACCCAGGTTTGATTCCCCAGAACCCACATAAGCCTGATGCATATGGTGGCATATACGTCTGGAGTTCGTTTGCAGTGGCTAGAGGCCCTGGTGTGTCTATTCTCTCTCCCTCTCTCTCTAATAAATAAATAAAAGGCAACAAAAGAAGTTTATTGTTTTGTACAAATACTAAAAAAAAAGTTTGGGGCTGGAGAAATGGCTTAGCGGTTAAGGCACTTTCCTGTGAAGCCTAAGAACTCATGTTTAAATCTCCAGGTTCCACATAAGTCAGATGCACAGTGACACAAGCACACAATGTCGCACATGCACACAAGGGGACACACACATCTGGGGTTCATTTGCAGTGGCTGAAGGCCCTGGCATGCCTATTCTCTCTCTGTGTCTCTCTGCCTCTCTCTGCCTCTCTCTTTCTCTCTCTCTCTCTCTCAAAAAAAGTTTGGAGATGGATGGGTTATCTTGGTTTTAGCCTCTATGACTTGAAGTTTTTTCTATTCCATAAGTTCATAAATTATAAGGTTTTGTTATTCAATGTGTCTGGAATACATGGAAACCTGATGAAGGCTTAAAAATTCTTTCAGGGCTAGAGAGATGGCTTAGCAGTTAAAGTGCTTGCCTGCAAAGCCTAAGGACCCAGGTTTGATTCCCCAGAACCCACGTAAAGCCAGATGCACATAGTGGTGCATGCATCTGGAGTTTATTTGCAATGGCTGGAGGCCCTGGTGTGCCCATTCTCTCTCTTTCATAAAAAAAGTTAAAAAGATCATTTCAATATCACATTTTTGCAAAAAATGCTGAAGACAGCCTCTGTCATAGGAATATACGGCTTGATGAAAAATGCGTGTGTCTGACTTCTGCTCTGGTGTGTGGCCCTTTACAACATCCCAGCGGGAGGGCAGCTTTGCGCGCCAGAGGCAGGATCTGACTCCAGTTCCATCTCTCAGAACAGAGAGGAAGTCTAAGAGGAGTTTTACATAATGTTTAGTAATAATCATCCGAGGAGTGTGGAAACATGCTGTCCTGGTTTACTCAGCCCATGGCTAAGTGCTGGCTTTATCACCATCTGCTGAGCATGAAAAGTTGTTTAAAAATGAGTCACCTGGCACCAAACACCATTTCTGCACAGGCTCCCCCGACTGCCGCCCATGTCTTAGTACCAACAAAATGGCTCTGCTGCTTGTAAATTCTGAGAAGTCCGAGAGAACACGAGTTCCCCCAAGTGGTACATGGTTATTCATCCTCCAGCACAAAGTCACCAATTGCCTGGAACCTTGTTGGTACCCTTGCTTTTCAAGGATGCTGGCTTATGTTGCCTGGTCAAGTACGGTATTTCTGACTTCATATGGGTAAGAGCTGGATCAGACTCCTTAAAGTGTCTTTCCATTCTCATGCTCAGTAGCTCTGTGACAACTGGGGACTAAACCAATGAGAAATGCTCTCCTTTATATATGAAAGCATCCTAACCCACGCCCTGATGAAGAACTCCAAAGCTCCTCATGTATTTTTCAAATGTTCTCATTGACTGACACTACCTCTGTGATATCCCATAGTTTAAATACTGAAAAATAATGTGAATTTTTACAAACACACCTTACGTTAGAGTGTAGAGCGATGAAAAAGAGTAAAAGGAGAAAATTCCTTTGTATATAAGTGAATATTTTCTTGCTAGAATTATTAGAAGGAAATGCTAATAACTTATGTAGATCTGGTTTTTGCAATAAATCCTGTACTCATAGCTGTGAGGAGAATGCATGTATTATTTCACAAACATTATATTTCTATGTATAATGTAAATATAAAATGTATGCAATTATTAAAAAAAAACAATCAGCTGGGTGTGGTGCCACACGCCTTTAAAACCAGCACTAGGGAGGCAGAGGTAGGAGGATCACCATGAGTTCAAGGCCACCCTGAGAATACATAGTGAATTCCAGGTCAGCCTGTGCTAGAGTGAGACCCTACCTCGAAAAACCAAAAAACAAACAAACAAACAAACAAACAAACAAAAAAAAAAACTATCATCTCAAATAATAATAAAAATATTTTTATTAGAGAAAGAAAGAGGCAGATAAAGAGAGAGAGAATGGGTATACCAGAGCCTTCAGCCTCTGCAAATGAACTCCAGACTCATGCACCACCTTATACATCTGGCTTCTTAGGTCCTGGGGAATTGAACCTAGGTCCTTTGGCTTTGCAGGCAAGTGCCTTAACTACTAAGCCATCTTTCCAGCCCACTAAAAATATTTTTAAAAAGAAAATATGTTTAAGGGGCTGGGGAAGTGGTTCAGTAGGTAAAGTGCTTGTTACTCAGGCATGAGGACCTGGGTTTGGATCCCCAGCACTCATGTATGAGAGCTGGAGAGATGGCTTAGCCATTAAGGCACTTGCCCGCAAAGCCAAAGGACCCAGGTTCAACTCCCCAGTATCCATGTAAGCCAGATGCACAAGGAAGCACATACATCTGGAGTTCGTTTGCAGTGGCTGGAGGTCCTGGCATGCCCGTTCTCTCCCTCTCCCTCTCTCTCTCTCTCTGCCTATTCCTGTGTCCCCCCCCCCTCAAATAAAAAAATATATTAAAAAAAAAACACTTCTCATGGCAAGGAGTAGTTCTAATCCCAGTGCTGGGGAAGCAGACGTGGGAAGTAGAGAAAGGAGGATCAGGAGTTCAAGGTTATCCTTTATTGCATAGGGTGTTCAAGACCAGCCTGGGCTACATAATAATGTCTCACAGACAAAACAGGGCTGGGGAGATGGCTCAGCAGTGAAAGGCACTTGCTGCAATGTCTGCCAACCCAGTCTCAATTTCCCAGTACCCATGTAAAGCCAGACATACAAACACAAAGTGGTTTATATGTCTGGAGTTTATTTGCAGTGCAAAGAGACCCTGGCATTCTCATTCATATTTATTCTCCCCCCTCACAAATAAATGCATAAAGCTTATTTAAAAACACAAACAAGGGGCTGGAGAGATGACTTAGCAGTTAAGGTGTTTGCCTGCAAAGCCAAAGGATACTGGTTTGACTCTCCAGGACCCATGTTAGCCAGATGCCCAAGGTGGCACATGCGTCTGGGAGTTCGTTTGCAGTGGCTGGATGCCCTGGTGCGCCCATTCTCTCTCTATATATATAAAATAATAATAATAAAATTTAAAAAAAATCTTTTCCTAAGAATCTGTGATTCAGCTGGTCATGGTGGTGCATGTCTTTAATCTCAACACTAGGAAGACTGAAGTAGGAGGATTGCTGTGAGTTCAAGGCCAGCCTGGACTACAGAGTGCATTCCAGGTCAGCCTGGGCTAAAGCAAGACGCTGGTTCAAAACAAAGCAAACAACAACAGCAAAAGTTTAAGATTCACCAGCCATATATGTCCTGTGACAGAAAACTGGCCAGTCTTCATATTGGAGGTGTCACTTCTGGTCTGTACAGAAAAACAAAACAAGGCAAAGAAAAACAAAGGGTGGAGAGGAACTGCCTTGCGGTATAACTAGTTTCTTGTTCCTTGCGTTTGGACTAATTTCTCTAGGCTTTTCTTCAGAACGTGTGGGCCAGCAGGAAAGTCTCAAGAGTGGTGGTAGCACTGGGCTCAGTTGGTAGAGTGCTTATCTAGCATGTAAGTGCCCGGGATTAGATCTCAGCACTGAATAAACCAGCGGCAGTGATGCACATTTCTAGTCTCATCACTCAGAAGGTAGAGGTAGGAGGATCTGAAGTTCAAAGTCATTCTTGGCTACATAGTAAATTTGAGGTCAGCCTGGGCTACTTGAGATCCTATCTCAAAAAACAAATAAACCAAAACCCCAAACCAAGAATTATGATAAAAAATAAATAAGAATTGTGGCAGAGCTAGAGAGATGGCTTAGCAGTTAAGGTGTTTGCCTGCAAAGACTAAGGACCCGGGTTCAATTCCCCAGTACCCACGTAAGTCAAATGCCCAAGGTGGCGCATGTATCTGGAGTTGATTTTCAGTGGCTGGAGGCCTTGGCATGCCCATTTTCTCTTTCTCTTTCTCTCTCTCTCTCTCTCTCTCTCTCTCTCTTGTTTGTTTTTTGAGGTAGGGTTTCACTCTAGTCTAGGCTGACCTGGAATTCACTCTGTATTCTCAGGGTGGCCTCGAACTCACAGCGATCCCCCTACCTCTACCTCCCGAGTGTTGGGATTAAAGGCATGCGCCACCACGCCCGGCTTTCTCTCTCTCTTAAATAAATAAATAAATAGAAAGAAATGTAAAAGAAGAGAATTCTTAGCTGGTTGTGGTGGCACACACCTTTAATCCCAGCAGTAGGGAGGCAGAGGTAGGAGGATCGCCATGAGTTCGAGGCCACCCTGAGACTACATAGTGAATTCCAGGTCAGCCTGGGTGGTGTGAGACCCTACCTCAAAAAAAAAAACCAAACAGGGCTGGAGAGATGGCTTAGTGGTTAAGCGCTTGCCTGTGAAGCCTAAGGACCCCTGTTCGAGGCTCAGTTCCCCAGGACTCATGTTAGCCAGATGCACAAGGGGTGCACACATCTGTAGTTCGTTTGCAGTGGCTGGAGGCCCTGGCGTGCCCATTCTCTCTCTCTCTCTCTCTCTCTCCCTCTTTCTCTCTCTGTCTGTCGCTCTCAAATAAGTAAAAATAAACAAAAAAAATTAAAAACAAAAACAAAAAATGGGGCTGGGGATTATTAAGCCAGGTGTGGTGACACACTTCTTTAATCCTAGTGCTTGGGAGACAGAGGTAGAGGGATCACTGTGAGTTCAAGGCCAGGTAGGAATACAGATGGAGTTTCAGGTTATCCTGGGCTAGAGTGAGACCCTACATCAGGAAAAAAAAAAAAAAGAATTGTGGCAAAGACAGGCATGGTAACACATACCTGACATTTAGCACTTGGGAATCTGAGGCTAGCCTAAGCTGTGTAATGAGTTCAATAATAGTGTGAACTACACAATAAGACCGTGTGTGTGTGTGTGTGTGTGTGTGTGTGTGTGTGTGTGTGTGTAAGAGAGAGAGAGAGAGAGAGAGAGAGAGACAGAATATTATATATGATGGTTGTAAAGAAAGTGATCAAAACCAAAAACAAGAGCGCCAATTACTGCATCTGATAGTTTGAGATTTGGCCCAATGCTACAGACTCCAAGCCATGGCATCTTAAATGGGAACAGGAGTTATTTCACTCTCGTGTAAAATTGTGCTCTCCTGTATAAAATGTTTTTCTGTTTGTTTATGTTTTTATATGAGAATTAAGGATTGGATTCAGTTCCTCATGCTTGCAAGGCAAGCACTTTACCAGCTAAGCTACTGCAGTGCTTTAAGGGCTAGGGAGATGGCTTAGCTAATAAAGTGCGTGCTGTGCAGTGTGCAGACTTGAGTTCTGAACCCAGCACCCATGTCAAGGCTGAGCATGCTGATACGTGCCTGCTCTGAGGAGACAGACAGTAGACTCCCTCAGGCTTGCTAGCTAGCTAGTTTAACCGAGTCAGTGAATTCTGGGTTCAGTGAGAGACCCTGTCTCAAGAAACAGTGTGGGGAGTAATTAAGGATGGCACCCCATGTTGACCTCCGCTCCCCCCACCCCCCTCCACACACAACATGTGCACCTGCCCCCACACAGACACACATGCTCAGACCACTGCCTGTCTTGGTTGATGATGGAGAATATTAACTAAGGTAACACTCAAAACCTTGTCTTTTTGTTTTGTTTTGTTTTGTTTTGTTTTGTTTTGTTTTTTTTCAAGGTAGGGTCTCACTCTAGCCCAGGCTGACCTGGAATTCACTATGGAGTCTCAGGGTGGCCTCGAACTCATGGCGATCTCCTACCTCTGCCTCCTGAGTGCTGGGATTAAAGGCGTGCGCCACCACGCCCGGCATAAAACCTTGTCTTTTAAGACATTCTCTTATGTAGCTCAGGCTAGCCTCAAACTTAATTTGTAGCTAGGGCTGGCCTTGAGCTTCTGATCTTCCTACCTCCATCTACAGAATCCTGGTATTACAGGCATGCATGTCTATGCCTCTATGCTGGCATGGAAAGTTCTTAGTACAATGCTTAAACATAATTGATATGTCATTGTTATGATCTTTATCATTTTCTCTCTTCTCCTCACCCACTGCCTTGCCTCACTCATTCTTTTGAGTCCTCCTTCTCCTCTTTTGGTGCATGTGTGGTATGTATGTGTAGTGTATGCGCATATGCACACCCTGTGTAGACGTGTGCAGAGACCAGAGGAGAATGTCAGGTGCCTTCTGTTGTTCTTCCCCATTGTTTCCATGAGACTGAGTTTCTCATTGAAGCTTGAGCTGCCATTTTGCAGTTAGACTGGCTGACTAGAGAACCCAGTGATTCTCCTGTTTCTGCTGTCTACAGGTATGTATGGCCACATTGTTTGTTCTTTTTGAGGCAAGCCCAGTGGACTGCCGTGTGTGTGTGTGTGTGTGTGTGTGTGTGTGTGTGAGAGAGAGAGAGAGAGAGAGAGAGAGAGAATTGAGAGAATTGGTGTACCAGGGCCTCAAGCCACCGCAGTCAAACTCCAGACATGTGTGCTCTCTTGTGTGCATGTGCGACCTTGTGTACTTGTGTCACTGTGTGTCTGGCTAATGTGGGACCTGGAGGGTCAAACATGAGTTCTTAGGCTTCTAAGGCAAGCACCTTAACCACTAAGCCATCTCTCCAGTCCCACATTGTCTTCTTTTATGTAGGTGCTGGGGGTCAAACTCAGGTCCTCTAAGGTCATCACACTTGTGCAAGGCAGGCACCTTACCTGCCTACCCATCTGTCCATTCCTGATTTTCTTTTTATGTGGAAAATTATGTCTTTAGCTGACAGACTAGTCTAGCCTTTAAAAATTATTTATTTAGGAGAGAGAGAAAAGAGAGAGGGAGGGAGAGAGAGAGATAGCAAGAGAGTATGAGCATGCCAGGGCCTCTTGCCACTGCAAGCAAGCTCCAAACACATGTGCCACTTTGCAAGTTTGGCTTTATTGGGTACTGGGGAATCAAACCCAAGTCATCAGGCTTTGGACAAGTGCCTTTAACCACTGAGCCATCTTCCTAGCCACAGACTTTCTGATTAAAGACAATGTACATATAACTCTATTGATAGCCAGTGTGGGAGGATGAACTCCACGGGCAGCCATTGAAAGAGGAGAGGAAAAAGTCAGGGAGCAATGCAGAGGGGCAGTGTTTTGAACAAGCGAGCACGTGGACAGAGAGAGGCTCTGCTTTTCTCTAAGGTTATTTTATAATGATGTCTGTTGTCTGTTTCAAATGATGAGAGCATTTATCAGGCTGAATGCTAAAGCAGGCCTCCATCTTTCCATGAATCAGTCATGTTTCCAATAGGTAGCAGGAGCCTGGGGGGATGACACATCGCTCTTGGTGGTGCCAGAATGGAAGCATGACATTGCAGAGACCCTGCCAGGACAGACTTCATGGAAGGCGTCAGGTCATGCTGGATGTTAGCATGGACCTGCTGCTTTGGACTTACCACTTCCTGGTGCCACGAAGCAACCTACCCCACCTCAGAATCTGGAGAGCAACAGTACATAATGGGCCTTAAGCAGGAAATGAGGAAACCCAAACTAAGACTTCACTTCCTGCTAACCAGTGGGGAAAGATAAAGCTTCACTTGAGGCTGGTGGGTTACTGTGACTGCCAGAGAGTTTTGAGGAATAATTGTAAGTTTGTACAAGCTGAAACTTACTCAAGTCTTCTGGTGCCAGCACTGTGCTGAGAGTTTTACATAAGCGATTTTATCTAATCCTCACAACTCTACTAGTAGGCAAGCACCATGACTCACAGTTTATAGAGCATCAAAATGAAAAGAAGTGACTGCCCAAGTCCACCCAGTTGGTGGAAAATGACAGACTGGTGTGTGTATACGCGTGCCTGTGAGCGTTTGCTACCTGAGCTTCCAAATGCCTGGGATAAACCTAGTACGTACAATACAAGTTCAACCAGTGTTTGCTGAATGAAATTACAATCTCAAAGGATTCTAAGATTGTTGTTGAGTTTTAGCAGAGGCAAGAAAAATTTCCTACATGGAATTATTCAGAATTCTTGTCTCTTGTGATGCTGGAAGCCTTAGTTGGAAAAATTACTGGTTTTTTTTTTTTTTTTTTGCCAGGTCTAGGAGTATGGACCTCTAATCCAAAACTACTCAGCAGGCTGAGACAAAAAGATTGAAGGTTCAAGGCTACAATGGGCAATTTAGTGAAACACTATTTCAAAATGAAAAGTAAAAAGATGTCTGGGGGCGTTGTAGCTTAGTAGCAGGGTGTGTTTGCCTCTAGTCTGACTTCATGTGCACGCAGGGAGTGATCATAACGGATTTGTGGATGAGACAAAGGCATTCAGTCTAGATCGCCTGTGGTCAGAGTTATTCCTGGGATTTTGCTCATTTTGCGTTCTTCTGTTTGCTTCTCTGAACCTCATTAGACAGTTCCTTAAACATTCATTCCCAGCTGCCTGTTTTAAGCTTTTCTCTTTGAGCTGACAACAACCTTCTAGCACAGCCCTCAGAGACCTGGCAGGAGGTCTCAATAGCACAGGCTTTATTTGCGTTAGACAATCACTTAAACTAAAACGGATTGGGCAGGCGAGATGGTTTAGGGGTTAAGCCCTTGGCCCACAAAGCCAAAGGATCCCAGTTCAATTCTGTAGGACCCACGTAAGCCAGATGCACAAGGGGGCACATGAGTCTGGTATTTGTTTGCAGTGGCTGGAGGCCCTGGCGTGCCCACTCTCTTTCTGTCTCTCTCTCTCTCTCTCTCTCTCTCTCCTTCTCTCTCTCAAATAAATAAAAATTAAAATAAAATAAAATAAAACAGATGGCTACTCCTCAGCCCCCCCCCCACCAGAAGTTCTCTACTGCTGAGCTACACTCCCACTCCTTTTAGCATTTTTTTTAAAAATTTGAGACAAGGTCTCCATGAAGTTTTTCTTTAAGCCAGGCAGGTCTTGAACATGTGATCTTCCTGCTCCAGGCTCCTGTGTAGTTGGCATTAAAGCTTAAAAAGTCACTTCTTTTAATGATGAGTTGCCTGCACATTTACTAGTAGGAGCTACTCATGATTTGTATGTGTGTGTATTTTATGTGTGTCAAAATTTATGGGGGTATATGTACATGTGTGTGCAGATGTGCAAGCTCCACACACACATGTGCTGAGGCCAGGGGAGGATGTCAGGCATCCTCTGTATTGCTCTTCCACCTTCTTTTCCTGACACAGAGACTCTCGCTGAACCTGGAGCTGCCAGGTTAGAGTGGCCGACTTGCAGCGCAGAGGCTGGCATACCCTAGGCAAGCACCACTGAACTATAGCTTTTCCTTCTGTTTACGATCTTAACAGCAGTAACTTCTTAGGGACTTGCTATGTGCAGGCTAAGTATTTTATATACACAGATTAGCTACCCTGTTGAAAATAATTGAGGAAGAAGGTTTAGAGAAATTGTTTTGCTCAGTGGCCTGAGGCAGAATCCTAAATCCTGACAACGTGGCCTATACTATATCCAGTAAAACAGAGGGAGTTTTGTGGCTGTACTTCATCTCATCTAGAAAAACTCAGTATTAGGAAATACACATAAGCACTCAAGAGGCTGAGACAGGAAGATAACGAGTTTAAGCTTGGCCTATGTTAAGAAAGAAAAACAAATATTATGGGAGAGCATGATGGCACACACCCGTTACCCCAGCACTTAGGAGGCAGAGGCAGGAGGAGTATGACAGCTTTGAGGCGATCCTGGGCTACAAGACCCTGTCTCAATCCCCTGCACCCAACGCCCTCCTACAACAAACTTTATTTTCTAAAATACCTTGATTTTCTACAAGCAGCTATTAAACTAGTAATGAACTGTTTCCACAGTCTGAAAGGTCTATCTCAATACTTCTGTTCGTAGCATATCTTTGGCCCCAGAGCAACAAGAAGACCTGATGTTAGGAATAATCCTTTCTTTGGAAGCCCTGAATTTGCCTTTCCCCAGCACATTAGCAGGGCAGACAACTTGCAGATACTGTGTCAACACCGAGACGTTTGGACCAACACATATATCATGAAAGCTTCCAGCACAACTTTGAACTTCACTTGGCAATGGAATGAAAGTCTGTCCCCCCCCCCCCCCCCCCAACCAGCATCCTAACACCAGGCACATGAGAAAGCTGGTCCTGCCTTTTTGCATAGTGCAAGGTCATGCAGTGCATCATTTGGCCACCAGTGGGTGCTAAATGCTGCGCGCCGATGGCAAGAAGCCGGAACTGGGCTGAGAACGCGTCATCTGTGCCACTGGCTGACTTCACTAGACGGCCGGAGACCTACTGGAGATATCTCTCCAAAAGCTGGACAGAAGTGCACTTTTATCTCGCATTTCTAGGCCTGACGCTTCATTATCAAAGCTTGTTTTAGGGCTTAATAAAATTAAGCTGATCCAGTCCTGGTGGTATATACCTGGCACACCTGTCATTCCAGTCCTCTGGAGGTGGAAGCAGGAGGATCACAAGTTCAAGGTTAGTCTCCGCTATATGGCAAGTTTGAAGCCAGCCTGAAGCATATGAGACTTTGTTTCAACTAAAGAAGATATATGTAGTGGCTCATGCCTATAATCCCAGCACTTGAAATAGGAGGATCACAATAAATTCAAAGCCAGCCTAGCTCTAGGTCAACCTTGGCTAGAGTGAGACGTTGCCTCAAAAAACAAAATTCAGGGGCTGGAGGGATGGCTTAGTGGCTAAAGCATTTGCCTGCTGAGCCAAAGGACCCAGGTTCGATTCCCCAGGACCCACATTAGCCAGATGCACAAGGGGGCGCACACGTCTGAAGTTTGTTTGCAGTGGCTGGAGGCCCTGGTGCACCCATTTTATCTCTCTCTCTCTCTCTCTCTCTCTCTCTCTGTCTCCCTCTTTCTCTGTCAAATAAATAAATAAAAATAAAAAATATTTTAAAAAATCAGGGCTGGAGAGATTGTTCAGGGGTTAAAAATTCTAACTTGCAAAGCCTGATGGCCTGGTTTTGATTCCCCAGTATCAACCTAATGCCAGATGCAAAAAGTGTCACATGCATCTGTAGCCATTTGCAGTGGCAGGAGGCTCTGGTGTTCCCATCCTCTTTCTTTCACATAAACAAACAAAGAAACAAACATGTAAAAATCAAAACTGAATTCAAAGTGTAGAGCCTGATGTGGTGACACACAGCTGCAATTTCAAGTTACTAAGCCAGAGGGTATTGAGTTGGAGCCAGCCTCAAGTACACATGGAATTTGAGGCCAATTTGAGCTACATGAAATCCTGCCTCAAATCCGAAGCAAACCCAACCAAAAGGAAAAACAAACAAAAACCATTGAATCAAACTGAATCCAGGCCAGAGAAATTGGTTCACACTGCAATCCTAGCACTGGAGATACCGGGGTAGGAGATCAGTCTGGTCTACATACCAAGTTCCCAGTTAGCAAGACCTAGCCTTTTTTTTTTTTGGGTTTTTCGAGGTAGGGTCTCACTCTAGCCCAGGCTGACCTGGAATTCACTGTGGAGTCTCAGGGTGGCCTCGAACTCACGGCAATCCTCCTACCTCTGCCTCCCGAGTGCTGGGATTAAAGGCGTGCGCCACCACGCCCGGCTAAGACCTAGTCTTAAAATAAAAAAACAAACAAACAAAGCCAGTAAGGCAATCAGATGCTCTGATTGTACATTGCATGAGGCAGCTCTCCACAACACAGGATTAGAGAATTCTTGGGCCTCAGATACCCACAGTGCCAATGACAGCACCTGGCCTTGACATTTCAGCCACATGGTACACACAGATTCTCCTTAAACTGCCAGTGAGAATGGCCCTGTGTGACTTCTCCAGGACTGGGGATGTGTGCTTTTTCTTAGAAGGGAAAGGATTATGTAGATCACTTTCTGGGTAACAGGCTTGTTGTGGGAACACAGAAAAGGGCAGTTCCTCATCAGGCAGCAGTGGAATATCAGTCCTGAGAACAACCATCTAATAAGCACTTAAAAATTTTTATTATTTATGAGAGAAAGCGAGTGAGAGACACAGAGAGAGAATAGGCACAGCAGGGCCTGAACTCCAGATGCATGTGCCACCTTGTGCACATGTGCCACCAGTATGCATGCATGTTTGTGCATCTGGCTTTTGGGGTTCTGGGGAGTCAAACCTGGGTCCTTAGGCTTTGCAGGCAAGCACCTTAATGGCTAAGCCATCTCTCCAGCTCATGAGCACTTTCTTTTTCTTTTAGTTTTTTGAGGTAGGGTCTCACTCTGGCCCAGGCTGACCTGGAATTCATTATGTAGTCTCAGGGTGGCCTTGAACTCATGGTGATCCTCCTGCCTCTGCCTCCTGAGTGCTGGGATTAAAGGCATTCACCACCATGCCCGGCCACTTTTTAATTTATTAGTATTTTTATTTATTTGAGAGGGGGGACAGATAGAGAAAGACAGTGGGTGTGCCAGGGCCTCCAACAGCTGCAAACAAACTCCAAACATATGCACCACCTGGCTTACATGCATCTGGCTTATGTGGGTCCTGGGGAATCAAACCTGGGTCCTCTGGTTTAGCAGGCAAGTGCCTTAACCGCTAAGCCATTTCTCTAGTCCTCCCCCTCCCCCACACATGTGTATGTGTGTGGTGGTGGTCATGCTTGTGCATAGGCATGTGCTCTTATGTGTGTGTGGGTCAGAGATTGATACTTGGTGCCTTTCTCAGTTGTTCTGTGCCTTAGTTTCTGGGGCTGGCTCTCTCACTGAACCTGGGCTCACAAATTCAGCTAGACTAGCTAGCTTGCACTCCCCAGGGATGCTCCTGCCTCTGCCTCCCCAGGGCTGGGATTGATCAAGTCCTCATGGTTGTGCCACAAGCACCTAACTGAATCATCTCCTCAGCCCTGATGAGAGCTTTTTTTTTTTTTAAGAGCTAGTTCTTTTATTTATTTATTTATTTATTATTTATTTATTTATTTATTTGAGAGTGACAGGCAGAGAAAGAAAGAAGCAAACAGAGAGAGAGAATGGGCATGCCAGGGCCTTCAGCCACTGCAAACGAACTCCAGATGTGTGTGCCCCCTTGTGCATCTGGCTAACATGGGTCCTGGGGAATCAAGCCTCAAACCAGGGTCCTTAGGCTTCACAGGCAAATGCTCAACCGCTAAGCCATCTCTCCAGCCCCTGATGAGAGCTTCTTACGAGCAGAGCACTAGAGTTTGTTGGGTTGGGTGGTGACCTGGTGGTACAGCACAGGTGGAAGAGGCTGGAGGTTCTAGGTTCGATCATCAGCACCTCAGTCAAATGAAAACGAAGCAATCTATCCTGTGGTCAGCTCCGAGAGGTGAGTGTTCTAATTGTCTTTACACTTGGGAGCCAAAGCAACTTGATGAACATCAGAAAGAGAGAAATCAGCTGCAAACAAGCTTGTGTGACTTTGGAAAGCATATGTTTATCCCAAACCACACTGTGGACAGCATTCAGACCCTATATAAGGCAGTGGTGACAAGAATAAGGTAGAGGGTCTTTTGAAATAAAAAATCTTTTCTTAGATACTGTAGTTTTGTTAATTTTTTTTTTTTTTTTTGTAGTCATGGTGGATGAACCCAGAGCCTCATATAGGCTAGGCAAGTGCTCTACAACAGAGCGTCCTTCCCAGCCCTATTTTTAAAAATGTATTTATTTTCAAGCACAGAGAGATAGAGAGAAGACAGAGAGAATAGGTGTGCCAGGGCCTCCAGCCACTGCAAACAAACTCCAGATGAATGTGCCACTTTGTGCATCTGCCTTTACATGGGTACTGGGGAATCGAACCCAAGTTGCTAGGCTTTACAGGCAAGCATCCTAACTGCTGGTACATCTCTCTAGTTCCCCTTTAGGCCTAGTTTGATTTGGGGGGTAGGCTCTCATGTATCCCAGACTGTCCTTAAGGTCACTATGTACTGAGGATGACCTTGAACTTCAGATCCTCCTGTTTCTGTCTCCCAGGTTCTGGGATTACAGGTATGCGCCACCATGTCTGGTTTATTTTTAAAAATATTTTAATTTATTTGCAAGATATAAGAGAAAGAGTGAGAGTGAGCAAGGGAGAGAGAGAATAAGAATGGGTGTGGCAGGGCTCTTGCCTCTGCAAATGGATTTCAGACACACGGACCACTTTGTACATCTGGCTTTACGTGGGTACAGGGGGATCGGACCCCTGGTGGCAGGCCTTGCAACCAAGTACCTTTAACTGCTGAGCTTTGTCTCCAGCCCTTGTTGCGATTTTTTAAAATCTATTTTGTTGAGCCCCAGCATTTTTCTTAGTAAAATTTATTTTATATAGAACCTTTATCAGAGCACTTTTTATATATCCAGATGAGAGACAGAAAGAGAGAGAGGAGAAAATGAGCCAGAATGAGAGAGTACTGAAAATTCAGACAAACCTCAGTCTTCCTCAAGGCGCTGAGGCAAAAGCAACAAGAACCATGAACCTCTGCCCCTCTCACGTCCGCACAGTAAGAGTCACTACGTGACGCCTCCATTAACATGGACCTCATCTTAGTGTTCTATGCTATTTGATGCCTTTTTGCTTCTTAAAAATATTGAAGAGATTTCTCAGTGGTTAAACGTTCCAGTTCTTCCAGCCTGCCCACAGAAGTTCAGATCCCCAGCACCTACATAAAGCATACAAATCTATAATCCCAAGGTGCCTATGGCAATGGAGGCCATCAGGAGAATCTGCAAGCTCCTCGCGAGCCAGTCAGTCTGACCTTCCCAGTGGCAAACAAGAGAGACCTTGTCTGAATTAAGGAAGGAAAGGACCAGCATTCTGAAACTGTCCTCTGACCCCCACACATGCGGTGGCAAATGCATACAAAAAGAGAGAGAGGGGGCTGGAGAAATGGCTTAGCGGTTAAGCCCTTGCCTGTGAAACCTAAGGACCCTGGTTCGAGGCTCGATTCCCCAGGACCCACGTTAGCCAGATGCACAAGGGGGCACACGCATCTGGAGTTCGTTTGCAGTGGCCGGAGGCCCTGGCGTGCTCATTCTCTCTCTCTCTCTATCTGCCTCTTTCTCTCTCTCTCTCTGTCAGTCTCTTTCAAATAAATAAAAATAAACAACAAAATTAAAAAGAGAGAGAGAGAGAGAGGGAGGGTGGGGGGAATAATCAACATCATAGATTGTCAGAGTCTAAAGAGAGTTATCTCAGGGGTGAGTACTTGGAGCTCATTATGTAGGACATTTTGTGTTTGTCCCAAACCATAGACTCATACAACACCAAGAGCGAGCCCTGATGTCAAGTAGGGATTTGGCAACATGTACATGTGATGCTGGCTCACCAGTGACAACGAAGGCTCTGTGGAAGCTGTGCTGGGACGTGAGTACGTGACAGTTCTGCGCTACCTGCTCAGTTATCTGCAAATCTAATCGTTCTCTGAAAAATTCAATTTGCCAGTACCTGGTGCTCCCAGTTTCTCTCTCTCTCTCTCTCCTTCTCTCTCAAATAAATAAATATTAAAAAAATAAGAATGCATTCCTTTACCATGTGGGCAGGATACTATCATATAAGATTTGGAAACAGGAGGTTCATATCTAACCCTTTACTTTGCAGAGAAATGAGTGAAGCCTAGAGGAGGAAAATGATTTCCCAGGTCTGTAGCCACTTAGCTTCCAAAAAGTCAAGAGAAGAACCTTTGTTTTTGTTTTGTTTTTGAGAGAGAGAGAGAGAGAGTGATCCTCTTGCCTCCTCCTGCCTCTCCTCCCTGATGCCGGGATTACAGGGGAGTGCCACTGACCTTGCCAGGCCCAAGATAAGAACTCTTTTTTAAAATGTGTATATGTGTGTTGCAGTCAGCTTTGTGTTGCTGACAGAAAACACACATCCAAGAGCAGCTTGTGGGAGGAAATGTTTAGTTTGGCTAACACACTTAAGGGGAAGCTCCATGATGGCAGGAGAAAATGATGGTGTGAGCAGAGGGTGGACATCACTTCCTGGCCAACATCAGGTGGACGACAGCAGCGGGAGAGTGTGCCCAACACTGGCAAGGGGAAGCTGGCTCCAATACCCATAGACCCCCAACAATACACAGTCTCCAGGAGGATCCAGTTCCCCAATTACCACCAGCTGGGAACCTCGAATTCCGAACACATAAGCTCATGGGGGAGATCTGCATCAAACCACCAGAATGTGTGTGGTGTGCACGTGTGCATGTCCGCATGTGTGTGGGTGCATGATGTGTGTGGGTGCATGTGTCAAGGCCAGAGGTGGACACTGGGTGTCCTCCTCAATCACTGTCTATTTACTGAGGCAGGGTCTCTCCCTTGAACTTAGAGCTCACTCATTCAGCTAGTTTAGCTAGCCAGCTTGCTCTGGGTCTCCTGTGTCCACCTCCGGACACTGGTATTATAGGCAGGCTGCCTGACTGGTATTTACGTGGGTGTTGAGGATCCAAATTCTGGTCTTTATGTTTGAGCAACAAGCACTTTATCCACAGAGGCAGCTCCCAAGACAAGAACTTTTTCATTCAAGGTCAAGCTTTTACTCCTAGCCACCAGCTCTTTTGATTTCTAGCAGAGTGATCTGTATAAACCACACCCCGCATGTACTGTTTTCTACCTTTGCGATTCTCATCTGATTGCCTTTTCTTTCCTTCCCTTCCCATATTTTTTCCATCCTCTTCCTTTTCCATTTTCCTCCCTTTCTTCTTTTTCCTTTTCTTCTATTCTCTCCTTCCTTCATTCCCTCTCTCCCTCTCTTTCCTTTCTCCCTTCTTTCATTCTTTATATTAACTTTTCTCTCTTCTCTCCCTCCCTCCCTCCCTCCTTCCTTCCTGCCATCTTCCCTTTCTCCCTCCGTCCTTCCCTTCCTTCCTTCTTTTCTTTCCAGGGTATCACTCTACATAGCTCAGGTTATCCCTGAACTTGCCATGTAACCCAGGCTGGCCTCAAACATTTGCTCCAGTCTCACACTGTCCAGTATTGGAGTGATTGCTTTTACTTACAGTAGGAATGGCTAGCTCAGCTTTTAGAATGGGGGAAAAATGTTTCCTGTAAAGGGAAGAACTGTGTGTGTCTTGCTTCTCTCCCACACCCCTTCTTTCTGAGCTGGAGCTGATGATCTGCCCTTGCAGACAATAGGTCTTCAGTGAAGTGTATGGCTGATGAACTGACTTAACCAAATGCAGAAGTATCCTGTGGCTGTGGCTTGGATGATAATCTGGCCAGTGGGAACCTTTGCAATGAGTCACACCCATTTGATGTTGGCCCCAGGCTATAATTCCCTCAGAGAAATGCAAAACTAAAAAAAAAACACACGTGTCTGAGAGATTTCAAGATCCCTACCTGACCAGCTCCTTCACTCAAAATGGTTTAATCGATTTAATTTGAAATGGTCCCTGTCCTTAAGGAGATTATAATAATATTCTTAACTGTGATAGATTCTTCTTGTGTTCCTGATTTTTGAGCTAGGCATCATCAGTGGCCCTGAGTTGTTAAGCAGATGCCCCGAGTCACTATGTCCCAGAAACCGTAAGTAGATATTTGAAAATATCTGTCTGCAAAAAAGTAACGTTGTCTCTATGTCAGCAACCTTCACAGCAAATGTTAATTGCACTGGAATTCTTGACTCTCAGCTAGTGAGAGACTTCTTCCCTTCTCAGGTCCCCTTGGGTTTCCCTGTCTTTCTTTCCTGCCTCTATTCTTTGAACTCAAGTCTCTCCAGCAGTCAAAGAGAAGAGTATGTCCACAGGGCTTTGTACAAGCCTGATGGGACGGCAATGGAAAAATGCTTCCTGAGTGAGCACTTCACCAAAGGTGACACTCTATTCTACTTTACTGATGAAAAACTGAGCCCCTGAAGTTGTTAAGCTGATGTCCTGGGTCACTCTGTCCCAGAAACAATAACTAGGACGAAGTTCATGTTGATGACATGTCAGGCTCTGGGACAAGGGCTCCATGTGCCTCACAATGACCTGTAAGGGAGATAACAGTGTTATCAAACAAGCACCTTGTGTGGTTCCCACAGCTGCAGGCCCAGCAGCTGGCATCAGTCAGTCATTCAGACTCCGAGATGACCGTGAGCAATGATGTCATCCTCCCTTGTACTCTGCTTCCGAATTTAATGTGCTCCTCCTTCCAGTACTGTGAGTGAGGTACTACTAGTATCCTAAAAGCCATCTCTCTAGTTCTCTCTCTCTCTCTCTCTCTCTCTCTCACTCCCCCTCTCTCTTTCTTTTGCTGACTGAGACAGAATTCCATGTGCTAGGCTTTCAACTGGTTATATAGCTGAGGATGGCTTTGAATTCCTTGTCCTCCTGCTTCTGCCATTTTCAAGGTGCAATGTAACACCACCAACCACAGGCAGCTGGGAATAGATCTTCAAAAGCTTCCCATTATATGGTATTTCCTTTCCTTTCTTGTTTTTTTTTTTTTTTTTCAAGACAGGCTTTTACTTTTAATGTAGTTTGGCCTTGAACTCTATTTATTTATTTATTTATTCATTTATTTATGGTTTTTCGAGGTAGGGTTTCACTCTAGCTCAAGCTGACCTGCAATTCATTATGTCATCTCAGGGTGGCCTCGAACTCATGGCAATCCTCCTACCTCTGCCTCCCAAGTGCTGGGATTAAAGGCGTGCGCCACCATGCCTGGCACCTTGAACTCTTTTAAAAAATATTTTAGGGCTGGAGAGATAGCTTAGTGATTAAGACAATTGCCTGCAAAGCCAAAGGATCCAGGTTCGATTCCCCAGGACCCAAATAAGCCACATCCACAAGGTAGCGCATGCATCTGGAGTTTGTCTGTGGTGGCTGGAGGTCCTGGTGTGTCCATTCTTTTTCTATCTACCTGCCTCTTTCTCTCTCTCTGTCTCTCAAATAAATAATTTTTTTTTTTGTTTTTTTGAGGTAGGATTTCACTCTAGCCCAGGCTGACCTGGAATTCACTAGGTAGTCTCAAGGTGGCCTTGAACTCATGGTGATCCTCCTACCTCTGCCTCCCAAGTTCTGGGATTAAAGGCATGCACCACTATACCCGGCTTGAAAAAAGATTTTAAAAATATTTTTTTCGGGCTGGAGAGATGGCTTAGTGGTTAAGCGCTTGCCTATGAATCCTAAGGACCCCGGTTCGAGGCTGGATTCTCCAGGACCCACGTTAGCCAGATGCACAAGGGGGCACACACGTTTGGAGTTCCTTTGCAGTGGCTGGAAGCCCTGGCGCGCCCATTCTCTCTCTCTCTCTCTCTCTCTCTCTCTCCCTCTTTCTTTCTCTGTCTGTCACTTTCAAATAAATAAATAAACAAAAATTTTAAAAAATAAAAAAATTTATTTATTTGAGAGAGAAAGAGGAAGAAAGAGAGATAGATAGTGAGTATTGTCATGCCATGGCCTCTTGCCACTGCAAATTGACTCCAATGTATGTGTCTCTTTGTGCATCTGGCTTTATGTGGGTAGTGGGGCATTGAACCCTGATTAGCATGGCTTTGCAAGCATACACTTTAACCACTGAGCTATTTCCCCAGCCCCAGCCTTGAACTCTTGATCCTCCTGCTTCATTCACTCAAGTACTGGGATTACTGCAATACCCAGCTACATTATATGGTATTTCTATCATACAAATAAAATGTATATAGCTTTAAGAACACAGATAATAGTAAACTGTTGCAAAATAATTAGGAAATGGTGAGCTTTGAATATTTATTTGTATTTTAATATTTGTTTGTTTCACTGAGGATCTCTATAACCCAGGCTGGCTTAGAACTCACTATGTAGCCCAAGTTGGTCTTGAACTCAATACAATTTCCCCACTTCAGCCTTGGAAGTATGCTGCCAAGCATGCTTGTTTTTGTTTTTTTTTAAGGTAGGGTCTCATTCTAGCCCAGGCTGACCTGGAGGTCACACTGTATCCCCAGGCTGACCTCAAACTCACAGCAATCTTCCTACCCCAGCCTCCCTAGTGCTGGGATTAAAAGTATGTGCCACCACACCAGGTGGTTTTCGGTTTCTCCCCCTGTGATGCCACAAGCTCTGGGAACTTACCTGTCTCCGCCTCCCATCTCACCGTCAGAGTCAATGTGCTGGAGTTACAGAAGCCCACCATGGCTGCCAGCTTTTTCAATGATGTGTCTGAAGATTAAACCCAGCCACCACAGTTTGAGCAGTGAGTACTTTATCCATCGAGTCATCTCCCCAGTCTTTGTCTTTATTTTTTAATAAATGCATTTAGCGGTGCACTGAGTACAAATCTAGACTCCTACTTGCAAAAATTGTTCTTATTTTTGTAAATAAGAGAAAAACGTTGGGTTTTGTATATATATATATGTACATGTGTATATTTGGCAAATGAGTAATACTTGTTTTGGGTGTGTATTACTGGTGATCAAACCTAGCTTTGACAAAAAGAATAAACTGTTAAAATTGATGACTTCAAGGCTGGCATGATGACACTTACTTGTTCTCTCAGCACTTGGGAGGTAGACAGGAAGATCAAATGTTCCAGGTCATCCTTAGTTACATAAGGAGTTCAAGGCTAACCTGGATTACATGAGACAGTGTCTCAAAAGACCAAAACTAAGAAATCAACCACTTCAGAGCCACAGGATGATAGGTGTCATTATTCCTTTATCATGTGACTTTTGCATTTCAGACAGTTTCAGTATGTAGTCCTGTCTAACCTTGAACTCACTGTGTAGATCAGGATGTATTTAGATTTGTCTCTCTCTTCCTGCCTCTGCCTACGGAGCGCTGGGATTATAAATGTTTGCCAGCTTGTTTAGCTCATTTGATTTTTAGTAGTAATCATATTTAGCACAAAGACAAAAACAGGGGCTAGGGAGAATAATTACCTGTTAAGGCACTTACTTGTAAAACCTGCCAGCCAGGGTTCAACCTCCCAGAAACAATTCACATAAAGTCAGATACAAAGTGCGTGGCCCATGTGATCAAGTTCATTTGCAGTGGCAAGAGGCCTAATGTGTCCATACACTGTTTTTCTCTCTCTTTCTTGTAGATAAAAAAGTATTAAAAAAAAGACAACAATAATTTATTTTTTTTTTTCATGGAAAACTATAATCATCAGCCAAGGACTGTTTTTTTTTTTTTTTTTCTAAGTTGACTAACAGTTATAGAAGTGGAAAGAACTGCAGTAACTGTAGATTGGAGAATGTTCAATTCCTCATTTTAAAATTAGCTTGGAGACTAGTGTGGTGTAACTTGCCTGTCATCCAGCTCTGGGGAAGTGGAAGCAATGGAAGTTCAGGCTACACAGAGCAACTAGGATACATGACACTGTGTTTCAGAAATCAGTAACAACAGTTTAGGTTTAACGTGAACCAGTGATGTACCTCAGATGTGGAATGCTTATCCACAAGCATGAGGCCTTGGGTTTGATCCCCAGCACCTTCATAAGATTAGCTTAATTTCTTTCTTGTTGATTGTCTCTCTTGCTAAAACAAAAGCTATGCAATGGCTAATGCCTAGTTACTTACAATGTCATTGTCGAGGCCAACATTAGCACACCTCACCTAATGCACAGCGCCCTAAGCCTGCTTTCAGTTTTGCCTGAGCATTGGCCCTCAGTATTAGTTTTCTAAGCTGATGTTCCACAAAGTGTGTGGCTTACAGCCACAGAAAGGTATTTCTTTCTTTCTTTTCTTTCTTTTTTTGGTTTATTTTTATTTTTTTATTTATTTGAGAGCAACAGACAGAGAGAAGGAGGGAGAGAGTGAGAGAGACCCGCCAGGGATTCCAACCAATGCAAACGAAGTCCAGACGCGTGCGCCCCCTTGTTCATCTGGCTAACGGGGGTCCTGGGGAATCGAGCCTCGAACTGGGGTCCTTAGGCCTCACAGGCAAGCGCTTAGCCACTAAGCCATCTCTCCAGCCCTTGTTTTGGTTTTTTGAGGTAGGGTTTCACTCTAGCTCAGACTGACCTGAAAGTCACTATGGAGTCTCAGGGTAGCCTTGAACTCATGGCGGTCCTCCTACCTTTGCGTCCCAAGTGCTGGGACCGCGCCAGGACCACGCCGGGCTCCAGAACAATTTTTCTAACAGCTCTGGGGGAATGTTCTCTGAGGCTGTAAGGAAGAATCTTCCCTTTTGGCTTCTGGTGCTGGCTGGCAGTCTGGTTTTCTCTGATTTCTGTCTGTACAACTTCCGTCTCCACCTTGCTTGTCACGTGGCATTCTCCTCTTGGTGCCTGTGTCTCTTCCATTACAGTTATTAGATTGCATCAAGAGTGCATCAAGTGCTTCCATTTAATCTCAGCTAATTACATCCTTAATGACCTTATTTCCAAAGAAGCTCACATTCTGAAGTACTGAGAGATAGTACTCAATAAATCTTTTGCGGAGGAGGTCAGAGGAGGCATATCATTCAATGCATACGCTGTTCTACAGGCAGTTTCCCATACGTCTGCCCCAGTGAACCTTTTTTCATATATATATAAATTTTATGAGAGAGAGGAGACAGAAGGAGTGGGAGGAAGACGGGGAAAGAGACAGAGAGGGAGACAGAGAGATGAGAGAGAGAAAGTGAGTATGGGTGTGTCAGGGCCTCTTGCTGCTGGAAATGAACTCCAGATACATGCACCTTTAACCCACTGAACATCTCCGTCTCCATCTCCTCAGCATCCCCTCTTTTATTGAGACAAGTAGTCTAGGCTGGCCTCAAACAAATTCACTAATCAGTCAAGGATGGTCTTGAACTTCTGATCTTCCTGCCTTTACTTTCCAAGTTCCAAGATTCCAGTAGTGCACCACGATGTCCCAGTTTTTGTGTGGTGATGGGGCTTAGGCTCCAGGGCTCTGTTCATGCTAGGCAAGCACTCTACTAACCGAGCTACATCCCCGGGCCATCCTTTGAAAATACAAATGGGCTCACTCTCTGGGCTTCCCATCCCACGGAATGAAATGTGAATGAGGCGTACCAGGCATCTTTCATCTGGTCCCTGAGTCTGCAGCCATGGCTCTGCCATCCCCAACTTACTGGTCTGGGCCAGCCACACTCTTCCAATGCCCAGCTCATTCTGTGGCTCTTCCCCTTCAGGGTTTTTGCTCTTTCCTTTTCCTGGAATGGGCTCCCATAGAGGTCTCTTGGTTCTCTTTCTTACTTCCTTCAAGCCTTCCTTCGTAGGACCACCTTACCCTAAATAGAATAGTCTGCTCTTGTTTCTTCTCAGTTCCTGTTCAGTTCTCATTACAATGTTCAGGACTATATGACATTTTATCTTTAAAAAAATCGTGTGTGTCGTGTGTGTGTGTGTGTGTGTGTGTGTATGTTGGGACAGGGTTTCATCTATTCAGGCTGGCCTCCAACTCACTAGCTGAGGATGACCTTAAACGTCTTTCTCTTCCTTTCTTTATTTCTATTTGTTTTTTGGGAAAGGGTCATACACTAGACCATGCTGACCTGCAACTCACTCTGTAGCTCAAGCTGGACTCAAACTCACAGTGATCCTCCTATGTAAATGTCCCCAGTGCTTGGATTGGAGGTGTGAGCCACCATGCCCAACCTACTTCATTCTTTCCACAGGTTATTAATTTCCATTATCGAACCAAACTGAAAACACTTTCATGTTTCTAATTTTTATTGGAAACTTTAATATGTGGACATATTGCAAATTGACCATATTCCTATAGAGTTATACATTTATGTCCTCTTTTCCCCAACCCCATTTCTCCTCAGTGGGGTTCTGGGTAATCAATCAGTGCGGGGTCATGAATGAACCAGTCAGTCAGTTCCTGGTGGGGTGTGTGGGAGAGGAAAACCAACTCACCCTGTGATTCTTACATTCTCTCCACTCCCTCTTCCATAAAGTTCCTTGAGCCTTAGAGGACATGTTATAACTGTCCTTTAGTGTTGAGCTCTCTGCAGCCTCTAATTCTCTGCTTTGATGACCTTTGAGGGCCCACTTCCACTTCCACTTCCCTGGAGAAGGTTCTCAGGCTGGCTGTGAGAGCAGCACTCATGTTTAGCTTTCCACTTCCTCTATTATATTTCCTGAACCCTAGTGGGTGTGATAGATTACTCAATTTGTGCTACACACTGAACTTTCTTTTCTTTTTATTCTGATAGGTAAAGACATTTTTCTTGTTGTCATATGCTTTTCAAACTTAAATAAATATTTATTTATTTGAGAAGACGGAAAGGAGAGAGAAAGGGAGGGAGGGAGGGAAGGAGGGAGAGAGAGAGAGAGAGAGAGAGAGAGAGGAATGAATGGGCATGCCAGGGCTTTTAGCTACTGCAAATGAGCTCCAAATGAGTGTGCCTACCATTTTGTGCATCTGGCTTTATGTGGGTACTGGGGAATTGAACCCAGGCCATCAGGCTTTGCAGGTAAAAGTGCCTTTAATAGCTAAGTTATTTCTGCAGCCCCTTCCAGATTTCTTTCTTTCTTTCTTTCTTTCTTTCTTTCTTTCTTTCTTTCTTTCTGTCTGTCTTAATATTTTATTTTTGTTTATTTACTTGACACAGAGAAGGGGAGGGAGAGAGAGAGAACAGGTGCACCAAGGCCTCCAGCCACTGCAAACAAACTCCAGGTGCATGTGCATCTATCTGGCTTATGTGGATGCTGGGGAATAGAATTTGGGTACTTGGGCTTTGCAGGCAAGTGCCTTAACCGCTAAGCCACTCCTCCAGTCCCCTTCCAGATTTCTTAATGCAAATACTATAATTCTTTTTCTTTCTTGCTTTTGAAAAACATTTTATTTATTTGACAGAGAAAGGAGGGGAAGAGAGAGAGAGAGACAGAGAATGGGTGTGCCAGGGCCTCCAGCCACTGCAAACAAACTCCAGATGCATGTGCCCCTTTGTGTATCTGGCTAACATTGGTCCTGGAGAATCGAACCTGGGTCCTTTGGCTTTGCAGGCAAACGCCTTAACCTCTAAGCCATCCCTTCAGCCCCCACTTTTTATTGTTGAGGTAGGGTCTCACTGTAGCCTAGACTAACCTGGAAGTTACTATGTAGTCTCAGGTGACTTTGAACTCAAAATGATCCTCCTACCTCTGCCTCCTGGGTGCTGAGATTAAAGGCATATGCTACCATGCTTGTTATTAAATACTATAATTCTCATTTTTCCATCTTTCATCAAAATACCATCATATATAGTCAGAATCTTTTTTATTTCTTTTTTAAAAAATTATTTATTAGAAACAGAGAAAGGGAGGAAGGGAGGGAGGGAGGGAGAGAGAGAGAGAGAGGGAGAGAAGAGGTGCGCCAGGGCCTCTAGGCACTGCTAACAAACTCCAGACGCATGCACCATCTTGTGCAGCTGGCTTATGTGAGACCTAGAGAATCGAGCCTGGGTTCTTAGGCTTCGCAGGAATGCACCTTAACCTCTAAGCCATTGCTCCAGCTCTGTTTTTATTTCTTGAAAGTATTATTACATTTCATTCTCTATCAGTTTAGAGAGAGCTTCCTTTTTTGTTTAGGTACTTTATTTATTATCTTCTTAAAGAGACATCTATTTTTAAATTTATTTGAGAGAGAGAGAGAAAGAGATAGACACAGAGAGAGTGAGTATGGGTGCATCGGGGTCTCTTGCCACTGCAAACAAACTCCGGATGCATGCTTCCACCACTTTTTGTATCAGGCATCGTGTGGGTACTGGGGAATCAAACCGGAGCCCTCAGGCTTTGCAAGCAAGTTCCTTTAATGGCAGAGTCATCTCTCTAGCTCTTATTTATATTTTTATGAGACTGACTTGCTGCCTACTCCATTCAGGAGGCACCTTATGCATTTAAATTAGAATACAAAGTGATAGGCATTCTTATGACATTTTCATACATACTTAATTTTGGTTGAAAGCTATTATTTTTAAAAGTTACATAGTATTCTCTCTCAATGGCACATCGTAGTTTATTTAATCAGTTCTCTATTGGTAAACACTTGGTGCTATTTATTGCTGTTACCAACCAAACAGGTAGAACAGAATACTTTGTTATTTTAGCTTAGTAGGGTATCAACCCCAGGGCGCTTGGGCAGGCTTGACAAATACCCTACCACCTTCCTAACACTTGTTTTCCAGAGTGTTTCACTATGCAGCTCAGCGAAGCCTTGAACTCATTGTGTTTTTTTCTTTATGTTTTTTTAAATTTTTTTTGTTTATTTTATTTGAGAACGACAGAGAGAAGGGGGGGGAGAGAGAGAGAGAAAGAGAGAGAGAGAGAGAGAGAGAGAGAGAGAATGGGAGCGCCAGGGACTCCAACCACTGCAAAGGAACTCCAGGTGCGTGCCCCCCTCGCCCCGTGTGCATCTGGCTAACGTGGGTCATGGGGAATCGAACTGGGGTCCTTAGGCTTCACAGGCAAGTGCTTAACCGCTAAGCCATCTCTCCAGCCCTTTTTTCCTTTTTTTTTGAAGCCAGGTCTCACAGTAGCCTAGACTGACATGGAGCCCAGGCTTGCCTCGAATTTATGATGATGGCATTAAAGGCATGAGACATCATCACACCATGCCACCACACCTACTTCAGATTTTTATTCTTTGTTGAATCCCCTAGAAGTCTTAACGTTTTCCTGCAAAGTACACTGTCAGTGATCAGCTTTACAAAAACTGATTTCTTTTTTGTTTTCCAAGGTAGAGTGCAGTATGTAGTCTCAGGGTGGCCTCCAACTCACAGTGATCCTCCTACCTCTGCCTCCCAAGTGCTGGGATTAAAGGCGTGCGCCACCACGCCCGGATTCTGACTTTTTTTTTTTTTTTACACAAAAACACGTGAGTGAATGAATGAATGAACGAGTGAGCGAACGAAACGAGTTGAGAATGATACAAGGAAGGAAGGGAGGATGCCCGCAAAGAAAGCGGCTGGAAGCTGCGCCGCGCGGAGGCGCCAGCAGGTGGCGCTGCGGACGGCGGGCGCTGCGGGTGGCGCGCGCGACGCCGCTCTTGGCGCGCTCTCGGCGCGTGCGCGGGGACAGGCGTGGTGGTTGGGGGGAGGCGGCAGGACGAGTCATATGACCCGCTCGGCTTCCTGGCTCCGGCCGTCGCCGCCCGCCCGTGTCCGCCCGTGTCGCGCCGGGGCTCCGAGCAGCCGTTGGAGGAGGAGGGGGGTGGATTCGGCGTTTCTCCGGTGTCGGTGCTCGCCGCCGCCGTTTGTCCGCGCGTCCGCCGTCGCTCGCTCGCGGCCGTCGCCATGCTGGCGCTCATCTCCCGCCTGCTGGACTGGTTTCGCTCGCTCTTCTGGAAGGAGGAGATGGAGCTGACGCTCGTGGGGCTGCAGTACTCCGGCAAGACCACCTTCGTCAACGTCATCGCGGTGAGCACCGCCGCCCTTCCCGCCGGCCGCGGCCTGTCGCCTCCCCGCGGCTGCGGACGCGGCGCCTGGCCGGCGCGGGGGCGGCGGGCGCGGGCCGCGGCGGGGCTGGCTGCGCGCTGGGCGGCCCGAGCGAGGTCCGGGGCATCAGTCGTCCCGGGCGGCGTCGCGGCTGTGCCTTTGCCCACGTAGCGGCGGCGGCGGCGGCGGGGAAGCGTTGTCCCGAGCTCGGCCTGACAGGTGGACTTGGCCGGTGGGCACGGGCAGCTCGAGGGGTCAGTGCTGCCCGTCACTGCCCCGCAGGGCGGGACGTGGACAGGCGGTCACTCTCGAGGACGCGGTCGAGAGGAGTGTCTGAAGTTGCTTCTCGGGACGCAGAGTGGGCGTCTGAGTGCTGGGGGCGGCTGGACTCGTTCTCCTCGCCGCGACTCCGGGATCCAGGGGATAGCCTGGCCCACTGGGACCAGCGGCGATGGGGGTGGGGGGCGGCTCTGCTTTTCCAAAGCTGACGATGCAGAGCGAGTAGATAAGATGGATCTACAGTCAGCATAAAGTTAACTGTCGTGCAAGGTTTGCTCTTCTGCGAGTTTCTTTTTCCTGCAGGAGCGTAACTTAGCTGGGCTCAGGGAGTTCCCAAACCATGTGGTGTTCGTTCAGCGGGGTTTGAGTTGGAGCGTGGCGGTTGACTTTTGCTGCTTTGATTGGTTGGGAGAGGATTACGAGTGAAAGATTTGTCAGATTTTATTTACAGCCCAACTCTTGCTGTAACTCAGTGTTAGGGCTTGTGCAGGCCAGGGCTGAGCTTCATAAGTGCTGTGAAGAGGCGGCAGCAGTCTCTCCACCTTTACATGATTGTTGAAATGCTTCCTCTGGACGCTAGCTGTCCAACTGGTTTGGTAACAGGCTGACCTGTTGGACAAATGAGGTAGCTTGTGACTCAGTGACCCAGCAGCAGGGGTGAGCAAGACTTGGAGGGATGAGCCAAATTCTAACTTATTTTGAAAAATGTTGCATATAAGTATAAAGAAACATTTTCTATTTGTTGTTTGGTTTCTTTGATCCCAGGATCTTTTTTCTGCTTTAGAAAACGGAGTAGTGTAAATTGTATCCAATGCCACTGAATTGAATAAGGAAAAATAAACTTTAGGCTGTGAATTCATATTAGAACTTTCCTATGATAAGGAAAACCTCATGAATTTAGCCTGAGTGGGGGAAATCTTCACTGAGTGGAACCAGTGAAGAAAATATCTAAGTTGTAATTGGTAGTGACCTTTAAAATACTGAAAAAGGATAACTCAGTAACTTTCATAACTTTTTACATATTTCTGTGATTATTATTCTTTCACTCTGTAGCCCAGGCTGGCCTGGACGCAGTGCTCCTCCTGCCTTAGTCTCCCAAGTGCTAGGATTACAGGCATGAGCCCGTCATGCTCTCCTCTCAATCAGTTTTTTTTCTAAACATTAAATTTAAATGTTGCTACATCTACCTAAAATTTTAAGGATGATTTAATAGATGTCATTTCACTTACAGAGTTTGTGAAGCTGGGTTGGACTAATTCTGAAAAATTAGACTGGTCAGGCCTAAAGACGTGCAGCTTAACATTCACATCATTTGCGTTTACATCATTTTCTGTTTAGAACATCTGATCTATTTAATGCTTTATTAAGAGACACTTAATGAACAAAATATTCTCATTTGATTCGGACAGTATATTAACAACCCTAGACTGATTTTTCTAACCAGTTAGGGAATGAAATAATGTCCATTGCTAAGCATTAGGGCAATTATTGCACAATAAGTCATGTGTTCTATATGTGATGTATGTTGAGTCATCCTTTACTAAGACACTTAGATGGGTTATAGCATTTTTGTTTTTTTTGAGACAGAATCTCATGTATCACAGGCTGGCTTCAAGCTTAGTGTGTAGCTGAGATTGACCCTGAACTTCTGATCCTTCTAAGAAGCTCCATCTTCTGAGATTACAGGCATGCACCACCATGACTGGTTTATGAAGTTTGTTGTGTGTTTAAATGTTATATGCACATTATTAAATGTGTACATGAATTAGGAGAAAGCAATAATCTGAAAGTAGGCACTAGGCACATTGGAAAATCATAGTTAGACATTTAAGCAGTTGGCCAATAGGCACTGCTGAGTTTTTTTGAACTGCCTTTCATGTATAAAGAGAAATAATTTTGAGTTTTAGTGTTTATGTATGATGTTGGCACAGGGTCTTACTGTGTATCCCAGGCTTACCTTGAATTCACTATGTAGCTCAGGCTGTCCTCAGACTTGTAGCAATTCTGCTTCAGCTTTCTGAGTCCTGGGATTATAGGCATGTGCCACCCCTTTTGGCTTAAATTTTGAGTTTTATAACATTATTTATTTAGTTGCTTTGGGTTAAGAATGGAAAAGCAGTTTTTTAAGGAAAATATACTGTCACTCAAGCTTAAAGGTTTAACAAATGTAAAACCTCAGTGTGGAGGCAGCCTCCCTTGAGTGGGCTTAGACTTAGAGTTGAGGATCATGAGATAGCCAGCCAAGTTCATAACCTCCATCCATTCTCATTATTCCAAGTTCCTAACCTCTTATCCATTCTCCCATTAATTTTTCCATGTAGATCAAGAATCTCAAAAAGCCAGTGTTCTCATTGAAAACTCATTAGCGTACCACAGTCTGCTTAAAGTGGCTATTTTAGAGGCTGTTTTACAGTTTAATGAACTTCCTAAGTTTCTTTGAAGATATACTAGGTATATGGTCACTGAACATGTGTGCAGAATGGACTGCACCTATATAAAAGTTATGTTAATGCTTTTTAAGTCTTAGCTGTTTACCCTTGTTTTAAGTTGAAATTTGAAGAGTAGCATAGATGCAGTGTAGAAGGGGAACTTCCCGGGCTAGGGAGATGGTTTAGTGGGCAAAGTGTTTGTTGTGCAAGCATGGAAGAGTTTGGCTCCTCAGAACACCATGTGACATACTGGGCATGATGGTGCATGCTTATAACCTCAAGCACTGGAGAAGCTGATACAGGTGGATTCTAGGGGCTTTCTGGCTAGTTAGTTTAGCTGAATCTGTGAGGTCTAGGTTCAGGAAGAGACCCTGTTTCAGTAAGTAAGGTAGAAAGTGGCTGAGGAAGACAGCTGACATAGATCTTTGGCCTGTCCATGCACATGTGCACACATGTACAGTGCCCACTTGTACATATCTGCCCACACACAAAGAATATGCACACACACGCACCACATACACACTGGAGAAAAAATTAATTCCTGTTAACATGTCAGAGTATTTCCATTTTGTCTTTTTCAAAAAAATTATTTATTTATTTATTTTTTTTTTCAAGGTGGGGTCTTGTAGCCCAGGCTGACCTGGAATTCACTATGCAGTCCCACCCAGGCTGGCCTCAAACTCACGGCAGTCCTACCTCTGCCTCCCAAGTGCTGGGATTAATGGTGTATGCCACCTTGCCCAGCTGATTTTTGTCTGTATTCAAGTGCCTTTTAAGAAGTTTTGATGTGCCGGGCGTGGTGGCGCACACCTTTAATCCCAGCACTCCTGAGGCAGAGATAGGAGGATCGTCGTGAGTTCGAGGCCACCCTGAGACTCTATAGTGAATTCCAGGTCAGCCTGGGCTAGAGTGAGACCCTACCTCGAAAAACCAAAAAAAAAAAAAAAAAAAAAAAAAAGAAGTTTTGATGTGCTCTTTTTTTTTGGTTATTCGAGGCAGGGTTTCACTCTAGTCTAGGCTGACCTGGAATTCACTCTGTATTCTCAGGGTGGCCTTGAACTCACAGCAATCCTCCTACCCCTGCCTCCCGAGTGCTGGGATTAAAGGCATGCGCCACCATGCCCTGCTGATATGTTCCTCTTTAAAATGTGTTGCCTACTGGTCTGTTTTTTTTTTTAAATTTTTTAATTTTTATTTAACAGAGAGAGAGAGAGAGAGAGAGAGAGAGAGAGAGAGAGAGAGAGAGAGAATGGGTGTGCCAGGGCCTCCAGCCACTGCAAATGAACTCCAGATGTGTGCGCCCTCTTGTACATGTAGCTAACGTGGGTCCTGGGGAATCGAACCTGGGTCCTTTGGCTTTGCAGGCAAACGCCTTATCCGCTAAGCCATCCCTCCAGCCCTGGTCTGTTTTCTTTTAACTACAGTGTAAGCATTTTCTACATCTAGACTGTTTGAGTCCTTTATGTATTTGGTCATTTCCTCCTTGTTGGACATTGGAGTGGTTTCCAGGGTTTTGCTGTTGAACTTTAATTGATCTGTATTTCCTGAGGATGAATTCCAGAGCTGCCATTATTAGATCAAAAGATTTGGACCTCTTTCTCATCAGATGGCCAAATTGCTTTCCAGAAAATGTGTTCCACCGAGATCTGGACAGATATCACATATAAAATGGGGCATCAGCTAAGCACTGTGTCCTTTGATATTTGCGGGCGTGCAGGCTTAGAGCTTTGTTGAGGAGTTAAGCTAGCAGTGGTTTTTTTTTTTTTTTGTTATATTGCCAGATATTACTCTGTTGCCATGTTTTATACATTTTAAATTTTAATTCATTGTCTTCATTCTTCATTGAACTTTCCAGAAAACCATATAAATACAACTCCTCTGCTTTAGCTTTCATGGTAGTAATTTGTTGTCAGTTTACCAGTGGATTACATATTCTAGAATTGTGTCATGTCGTAGTGGTGGAAGGCTGTTTCCTTCTCTGTTTTTTTTTTTCTTCTTCCTTGTAATCATTTCTGAACCAGAGTTCAAGGATCTATGCTATATAGACCCCCTTTTAAGTTATAGCCTATGAATTTTTAAAAAAATAACTTGTATCATTTATAATAATGAGTTGATTTCCTTTAAGTTCATATTGAGAAAAAAAACTAGAGGAAAAAGTATTAACCTATTTTCTTATTAAATTACTCCAAATTAGGGCTGGAGGGATGGCTTAGCAGTTAAGGCATTTGCCTGCAAAGCCAAAGGACCCTGCTTTGATTCCCCAGGACCCAACGTTAGCCACATGCACAAGGGGGCGCACACATCTGGAGTTCGTTTGCAGTGGATGGAGGTCCTGGTGCACCTATTCTCTCTTTGTCTCTCTATGTCAAATAAATAAATAAAAATAAACTATTTTAAAAATTATTCCAAATTAAAATATTTAGGGTTGTTTCCCTGACTCCCGGTTCCCTTGGTGGGTGACCGCTTGTGTGAGTAGAACTGGGCTACTAGTTTCCTTTCTCCTGGTTCCCTGGCTCCCAGTACCCCTGCTGCTGCTGTGGAGCTTCCTGGAGCCTGCGCATACTGCGAGGCAGCTAGAACTGAGGAGATAAATCACGCCTTCACATCAGCCATGGTCTAGGTGAAACTACAGAGGAATTGGCAAGAAAGAGTGTTGTTTCAATGGTGAGCCTGACAACCAGCACCAGGGTCGTTGAGACAGACACTGAGGATACTCAAAACTTACCAAAGCAGACACCCAGAAGCTCTGGGAACACATTAAAGTAGACTTAAAACATACCTACCTCTGCTCAGGGAATGTTGCAGAAGTGGGGGTGGGAAGATTGTTTAAGCCACAGAGTGGGAGGGATGTCCACAGACAGTGCTCCCACCTTACAGTGACTGACTGCTGCTCTCACATCTCATAACCCACGACCCCAGGAGGAATACCAGCAATCCACTGAGGAGTCCCCTCAGCAGAATGGGGCCAGGGAGGAGGGAAAGGATGGTGTCAACACGTGATGTGATCATACAAACTTCCTACTTAGTAAAAATTTAAAAAATTAAGGCCTTTAGTTTTTCTAAGGTGTTAACAAACCGAAAATTTTTAAAAAACTTTTAATTAAGTTTGAGACATTACTTTTTCGTCTCCCCTCCCTAGCTACTTCCACGGAACTACTTTCCAGTTAGACCCTCTTTTGTTCTGCTGTCTTACCCTCCACCCCCCTTGTCCATCATCCTTGACAACATGTTGATGGAACCAATATTGTGTGCAGGTAACAACAGTTAACTGTGAGGTCATAAATGCAACTTCCACTTTGTGCGGAAGACGGTGTTCCGTTCCACAGCACCTCCCCATGTGTTGGCTCTTGGCTCTTCCGTTCTTTCTGCCGCCTTGGAGAGCATGATAAAGATGTATCAGTGCTGAGTGCTCAGTTGTTACTCCTCAGCACATTGATGAGGTTTGAGTCTTTCTACTTGCTACCTCCATATGCAAAGAGAACCCAGAGTGAGAGCAGTGTTAGTAACTATGTGGGCAAAACCAAAAACATTTAGAGGGCAATTTGATGGGCACTATATACCCATTTAGCCAAACAACAGTAGGATCTCCCCCCACCCCCTCCACCAGGGCTTTTGATTTTCCTTTTAAGTGGATTGGCCTTCAAATCAAAGAACAGTTGGTTACCTCCATAATGGGCATATACCACTGTTGCACTAGTGGTCACATTTGTGTGGCTGGCCATCAAACCAAACTTTTTTTAAAATTGAATTTATTTGCAAGTGGGAGGGGGTGGAGGGAAGGGAGGGGAAAGGGAGGGCAGAAGAAAGATTGAGAATGGGCTTCCAGGGCCTCTTGCCACTGCAAAGGAACTCCAGATGCTTGTGCCACTTTATGCATGTGCTTATGTGGGTACTGGAGAATCAAACCCGGATTGTCAGGCTTTGCAAGCAAGGGTCTGAAATCCTGAGCAATCTCTCCAACCCCCAAACCAAAATTTTAATGGAGTCAGTGCTTTCTTCAAAGTCAAAACCACAAGCCTTACATTCTATTGTGCATCTCTTTTTAAAATATATTTTATTTTTTTTTTACTTATTTGACACAGAGAAAGAGGGAGGGGGGGAGAGAGAGTGAGAGAGAACGGGTGTGCCAGGGCCTCCAGCCACTGCAAATAAACTCTAGACACATGTGCCACCTTGTGCATCTGGCTTACATGGGTCCTGGGGAATCGAACCTGGGTCCTTTGACTTTGAAGGCAGGTGCCTTAACTGCTAAGCTATCCCTCCAACCCATGCTTCTTTTTTTAAGGTTACACTGCTGCTTAAATATTGAACCTCATATTTAGATCCAGTTTCATAGTTTGCCCAGTTTTATACACCAGAATGATGTTCTTTTTCTTTTTCTTTTTTTTTTTTTTTTGATTTTTTCGAGGTAGGGTCTCACTCTAACCCAGGCTGACCTGGAATTCACTATGTAGTCTTGGGCTGGCCTCGAACTTACAGCAATCCGCCTACCTCTGCCTTCAAAGTGCTGGGGTTAAAGGTATGCACCACCATGCATGGCTGATACTCTTATTATCCTAAAAGTATTTTGTTTGTTTTTGAAGCAGGCTCTTACTTACTCAGGTTGACCAGGAAGTCACTCTGTATGTAACCCTATCTGTCCTCGAATCTCAGCAATCCTCCTACCTTAGTCTCTTTGAGTGCTGGGACTAAAAATGTACTGCCAAGCCTGGCTTGAAAGTAACTTTTTTTTTTTTTAACTTTAAAAAAATCAATAGGAGCTGAAGAAATGGCTCAGAAGTTAAAGGTGCTTGCTTGCAAAGCCTGCTGGTTCAGGTCTTAGTCCCTAGTATCCACAGAAAGCTGTATGTACAAAGTGATGTGTGTCTGGAGTTTGTTTGCAGTGGCAAGGGGCCCTAGCATGCTCATATTGTATTCTTTCAAATAAAAAGTATTTTAAGAATCAATAAAGCTTTAGAGTTTACTTAAAAGTGATCTTTATGGGGCAAGTGGTAGAGTTCATTGATCGTGTGCTTGGAATACTAGCTATATAGACCCTGGCTCACCCCTGGCACTGTAAAAACAAACAAACCAATAAATCATCTCAAAATACATTATAAAAAATTATACTGACAAAATAATTGTAGACTTTAGGTATCTAGTGACATTTCTGTTCAGAAACTGACTCTTCTTTTCCTAAACTGGATTAGAAAGGAAATCATTTGTTGTGAAAAACTTGGGTAATTATGTGCAAAATGTTACTGACTTTTTTTATTTGACAGAGTGTGTGTGTGTGTGTGTGTGTGTGTGTGTGTGTGTGAGAGAGAGAGAGAGAGAGAGAGAGAGAGGGAGGGAGGGAGGGAGGGAGAGAGAGAGAAAATGAATGAATGAGAATGAGTGTGCTAGGGCATTCTGACTCTGCAAATGAACTCCATATGCATATGCCACTTTGTGCATCAGGCTTATCATGGGTACTGGGGAATTTAATTGGGGCCCCCAGGCTTTGCAGGCAAGTACCTTTAACCACTGAGATACCTCCAAAGATTTTTTTTCTCAATTTTTATTAATATTTTCCATGATTATAAAAAATATCCCATGGTAGTACCCTCCCCCCCACTTTCCCCTTTGAAATTCCATTCTCCATCATATCCCCTCCCCATCTCAATCTTTCTACTTTATACAATACCAACCTAATAAAAGCCCTCCTCCCTTTCTATCTCCTTTTTTAACTTACTGGCCTCTGCTGCTGAGTTTTTTCCTTCTCGCACAGAAGCCCAATCATCTGTAGCTAAGATCCACATATGAGGGAGAACATGTGGTGCTTGGCTTTCTGGGCCTGGGTTACCTCACTTAGTATAATTCTTTCCAGATCCATCTAGTTTTCTGCAAATTTCATAACTTCATTTTTCTTTACCGCTGAGTGAAACTCCATTGTATAAATGTGCCATATCTTCATTATCCACTCATCAGTTGAGGGACATCTAGGCTGGTTCCATTTCCTAGCTATTATAAATTGAGCAGCAATAAACATGGTTGAGCACGTACTTCTAAGGAAATGAGATGAGTCCTTAGGATATATGCCTAGGAGTGCTATAGCTGGGTCATATGGTAGATCAATCTTTAGCTGTTTTAGGAACCTCCACACTGATTTCCACAATGGCTGGACCAGATTGCATTCCCACCAACAGTGTAGAAGGGTTCCTCTTTTTCCACATCCCCGCCAACATTTATGATCATTTGTTTTCATGATGGTAGCCAATCTGACAGGAGTGAGATGGAATCTCAATGTAGTTTTAATCTGCATTTCCCTGATGATTAGTGACATAGAACATTTTTTTAGATGCGTATATGCCATTCGTATTTCTTCCTTTGAGAATTCTCTATTTAGCTCCATAGCCCATTTTTTGATTGGCTTGTTTGATTCCTTATTATTTAACTTCTTGAGTTCTTTGTATATCCTAGATATTAATCCTCTATCAGATATATAGCTGGCGAAGATTTTTTCCCATTCTGTAGGTTGCCTCTTTGCTTTATTCACCATGTCCTTTGCAGTGCAAAATCTTTGTAATTTCATGAGGTCCCAGTGGTTAATCTGTGGTTTTATTGCCTGAGCAATTGGGGTTGTATTCAGAAAGTCTTTACCAAGACCAATATGTTTCCCCTATTTTTTCCTCTAGCAGTTTCAGAGTTTCAGGTCTGATGTTAAGGTCTTTAATCCATTTGGACTTAATTCTTGTGCATGGAGAGAGAGAAGAATCTATTTTCATCCTTCTACAGATATATATCCAGTTTTCCCAACACCATTTGCTGAAGAGGCTGTCTTTTCTCCAATGAGTATTTTGGACATTTTTATCGAATATCAGATGGCTATAGCTACCTGGAGTTACATTTGGGTCCTCTATTCTGTTCCATTGATCTACAAGTCTGCTTTTGTGCCAGTACCATGCTGTTTTTGTTACTATGGCTCTGTAGTATAGGTTAAAATCAGGTATGGTGATACCACCAGCCTTATTTTTGTTGCTCAGTATTATTTTAGATATTCGAGGTTTTTTGTGATTCCAAATGAATTTTTGGATTGTTTTTTCTATTTCCATGAAGAATGCCTTTGGAATTTTGATGGGGATTGCATTAAATGTGTAGATTGCTTTTGGTAAGATTGCCATTTTCACAATATTGATTCTTCCGATCCAGGAACAAGGGATGTTGTTCCACTTCCTAGTGTCTTCTGCAATTTCTCGCTTGAGTGTTTTAAAGTTCTCATTGTAGAGATTCTTTACTTCCTTGGTTAGGCTTATTCCAAGGTACTTTGTTTTCTTTGATGCAATTGTGAATGGGAGTGATTCTCTGATTTCATCCTCTGTGTGTTTGTTGTTAGCATATATGAAGGCTACTGATTTCTGTGTATTTATTTTGTATCCTGCTACACGGCTGTAGGTTTTTATCAGCTCTAACAGTTTGCTAGTAGAGTCTTTAGGGTCCTTTATATATAGAATCATGTCATCTGCAAATAATGATAACTTGACCTCTTCCTTTCCAATTTGTATCCCTTTTATGCATGTCTCTTGCCTTATTGCTATGTCTAAGACTTCCAGGACTATATTAAATAGAAGTGGGGACAGTGGACACCCTTGTCTTGTTCCTGATTTTAGTGGAAAAGCTTCCAGGTTTTCCTAAAGATTTTTTTTTTAATACCAGTTTACTTGGTAAGAATTTAGCATCTAGCAAAAATGAGAAAAAAATCAAGCCTAAGTATAATGTAGTTTATTTTATTTGAAATTACATTAAACACATAAGTTAGAATGACATAGAAGTTAAGAACTGAGAGCTGAACTACTCAAATTTAAACTCAGGCTTCCTTCTACTTGTATTACTGTTGCAAGCTACCCTCGGTGTCTGTTTCCTTAGGTGCAAAATGGGAATAAATCAGCATCCATTTTATAGAGTTATTATGAATCCATATATACTAAGCACTTGGACAGTATTCAGGCAAAGCATATAGAAGTGTCTGATGTAGTTCCTTTTGTGCTGCTGTGACCAGAATACCTTTAAGAAACACCACACCAGGGAGGAATTACTTTGGTGCGTGGTTTCAGAGGGTTCACTGATACCTCATCCCATGCACTTAGGCAGAACATCATGGCAGCAGGAGTGTGTGGCTGAATCCTTTACTTCAAGGCAACAGGAAGCAGAGAGAAGGACGCTTGAAAGGGGCTGGGGATAATATACACTCCCCAAGGACTTGCCCCAGGCATCTTCTTAGAACTCCAACTGGTCTACACCTCCCATCAACTCTCAACAGTACTGTAACATTGTGAATTTATCAAGGGATTATTCCATTCATTAGGTCAGAGCCCTCATTGTCTAATCTCCTAAGAAATGCCATTATAAGCCAGGCGTGATGGCATACCATTAACCCCAGCACTCAGGAGACAGAGGTAGGAGGATAGCTGGGAGTTTGAGGCCAGCCTGGAACTACAAAGTGAGTTGTTTCATGTCAGCCTGGGCTGGAGTGATACCCTATCTTGAAAAAAAGTCATTATAAATCAAGGTGTTGTGGTTCATGACAATAATTTTAGCACTTGGGAAGCTGAGGAAGGAATTCTAAGCTAGTCTGGACTACAGAGTAGAAAAGTAAACAAAACAAAATGCCATCATAGTTATGCTAAGAGGTGTGCTGCTTTTTGCTGCTTCTCCGCCCATCCAGGGACAGTCAGGATTAACCATTTTCAGTGTTCATAAATATTAGCTGCCACACTACTACAGTGGGGTCTCCCAGAGGGGATTCTGTTCACTGGTGCACTCCAAATACTGGGAGCAGGGCTTAGCAAATACTAAGTGCTTAGGTATATTTCAAATATATAAATGTATTCACAATATAAATGTAAAATAAGGCAAAAACCTGTTTGTGAACTCATGCTCATATTTCACTATTTAAAATATAACAGTGTTAAGAGGTTCTGGAGAGGTTAGGAGTTCTGGAGCAGCAAGTTTGATTTGAGTATTAACTTGGAAGTATATCATTTATGTATCTCTGTGTTTCATTTTTCTCCTGTAAAATGGGATGACCATTAAAATAAAGTATTGAGAATGAAATAAGTAAATGAATGAATTCAGAATGGTTGGCACCATGCTGGGCACATAAAAAGCATTCAATACATGGTGAATTTTTAGTTTTTGGAGACAGCTTAGTTTCGCCTGGAAATCCCCATTTAGTCGAGCATGACCTTAAATTTCTGATGCTTCTGCTTCTACCTCCTTAGTGCTGGCATCACAGGTATCCACCTCCACACCTCGTATCTGCAGTGCTGGAAATTGAGCCGGGGCTTCCTGCATGCTAGACAAGCACTTTACCAGTGGAGCTCATTCCTAGTTCTAAGTGGTGACTTACTAGGAGCAGTATTAGATGTAGTTATTGGCTTTATGTTTAGTTCCTATTTAGATTTCACTATATCCTATTTTAAGCATTAGTAGCTTTGTTTAGGAAGTAAGCCTTTTATTTGTTTATGTTGTTTAGTTCTTGGAAAATTTATGAATGTGTTAGTATTTAATGACAGCAGAGGTGGACTGGTGGAAAAACCTCTTTTTGGCTTCTGGTTACTGAGAATTATTTTCTTTTTCCTCTTCTCGGTGATAGAGATTGAACTTAACCTTGTGTGTGTTAGTTAAATAGCTACCACTGAGTTATATCCTCAGCTATATTTTCTTTATTGACTAAACTGTGACATCAGTAAAATAATAAACTCAAGCCAGGTCTGGTGGTACATGCCTACCATACTAGCTACTCAGGAACCTAAGGAAGAGGATTGCAAGTTCAAGGTCTGTATGTAGTACAGAGGGAGTTCAAGGCCTAGGCAACTATAGTAGACAGCGTCACGTTGCTGGAATAAACTTCCAAACCAGGTGTAGTTATAGAGGAAGGGATTTATCAAAACTTATAGACAGAGGGGAAGTTCCCTAATGGCAGAAGAAGCTGGCTGGCTTTCACAGGTCCAGTCAGAGAGAGAAAAGAGAAAAACCACCAGCAGTGCAGTCATTTTCCGGACCTCCAGGCAGAGCCCCAGCACTTTCCATATCCTTAGATTGGAATTCCAAATGCACCCCCACACCTCAGGGCTGGACTCTAGGGCCCGCCCACAGTGACACCTCCTCCAGCCAGGCAGCTGAAGATCTAAAGCTTTACTAAAACTGAATCTATTGGGGGACACCCTTTCAAACCATCACAGCAACCCAGTCAGATGCTGTCTCAGAAAGTGGAGATATCTGGGGATTTAGCTCAGTGGTAGAGTACTTGTCCAGCATGCAGGATGCCCTGGATTCACATGTGTATGCTGTTCCTTCACAGGAAAGATTTCATGGGTGTCAGCCAGCTGTCATACATCTTGTGAGACCCAGCCACACATGCCACAGTTGTGGGCTTTCTGTGAGGAGGAATCTTTTTCCTTAGGCGATCCTTTGACAGATAGTCCTATGGGGTGTCTTGCTCAGGAGCAGTTTCTTAACCTGTTCCATGCCTACAGCCTTCACCATGTTCATTAGTGCTACCAGTGGCATGAGTCATATAGGTTCTGGGGATTGAACCCAGGGCCTTCTGTAAGCAAGGATTCCTACCACTGAGCTGTATCCCAGCCCTGTGCTAGTCCTCTTTTCACTTCTGTTTCTTTCCCTCCTTTAACTCCCTCTCTCTTTCCCCTCCTTCCTTCCCTCTCTCTCATCCTCTCTCCTTTCCTGTCCTGTCCCTCTCTTGAACTGGTCTGGAACTTGCTTTTAGCCCAGGCATGTATTGATCTTGTGGTACTCCTACCACAGGCCTCCCGAGTAGTTGGGCTAGGTGTACCACTATGCTAGCTTTGCTGTTAGTTCTCAGGGTAGTTAACACTAAGATCTTACTGGACATCCTTCTGTTGCTTAATTATACATTTTCCTATTTCTGACACGCAGGGGCTTTCAATAAAAGTCTTGTCATTAATTTAATGAAACACTTGTTTCCTTTATAAACTATCTTTATAAAATTCTTTTAGTCCTGTGTTAAGTATTCATTGGCTAGTATAAGGTATTGAATGGTTAAGTGACATAGTTGTCAGATGGGTCAGGAATTCCAACTCTTAGAAGGCCTGAAGTTCTATTTTTTTGAGACAATGTCTCACTGTGTAGCTGACGCTAGTCTCTCACTATGTAGCTGCAGCTGTCTTTGAACTCCTGTTTCTTTTCCCTCTGCTTGTAGAGTTCTGGGATTATAGGCTTACACCACCATGCATAAAGCTTGGTTGTATAAAATAGGTGACATATGATGCAACACTGACTGTGTACTTCTGTACAAATAACGACTCTGGCGTGCTTGTTAACAAACCACCCTCAAGTGTTAAGTATTATGCTCATGTGTAGAAAGTAGCTTCAGGGTTTTAAAATTTAGACTTAGGTTCAAATCTCAGTGTTGCCATCATTTAGTTCTATTTGTGATCTTAACCTCAAATTTCATTTTCTGTAAAATAAGGTCAGTGAAGTGAATAATCCTCCTTATTCTTTATTAATAATACAAGGCAGTGATAGCTATCCTGGCTCCATCTCTTCCTTCCATACTTTTCTCTATTTATTTTTGTGGAGATAGGGTCTTCTTGTGCAGCCCAGGCAGGCCTTTGAGCTGGTGATGCTCCTGCCGCTGATACCTCAGCAGTGGGACTACAGGTGTACATGACCATGCCTGGGTCAAACAGTGGCATACTCTTGATTCAGAAATCTTTTGTAACCAGAAAACAATTTTGTCACTTCAAATTTATACTGAATTTTTTGTTTCCTGCCAAACTGTCCACTCTGATGGTAGGAAGTGGGATTATAGGCAGCTACTGAATAAATTATGATGGTTGCATCTAGCAAGCACTCCAGCTTGGAACCTGAGCAGCGTCCAGTGACTCAATATTTCAGTTGTGAGCGGAGTTGCCCCGTGAAGCAATGATGACAATGCTGACCATGCTAATGGAGGAGTGGCTTTGCAGAGGTGAGTGTTTCCTTAGGGATGCCCAGAGAGAAATGGTGAGAAGGAGCCAGTGAAGGAGATGCATGCCCTCCCTGGCATTTTCTGTAGTCACACCTACCCTGTTGGCATGACTGGGCACAGGGATGTCTCACTGATATATTAAACAAACATATAGCTGAAAGTGATGCACTTACAGTTTAAAGTATATTTTTTAGGGAATCTGAGAATGTTTTGTATTTTAAAATTAGTGTTACTGAACTGGGCACAGTAGCGCATATATAATCTCGTCACTCTGGAGGTGAAAGCAGGATGGTCAGAAAGTCAAGGTCATCCTTGACTCCGTATTATGTTTAAGGCCAGCCTGGGCTACATGAGATTTTGTCTCAGCCCCGTCCCCCATAAAAATAAATAAGGTTACTGAGTATATTCCAGTGAATGGATACCCATAGCACTAATTATATATGATACTGTTAGCGAGGGAGGAACAGTTGCAAATAAGTGCCATGGCTTGCTGCTTCTAGTCTTACAGAGAAAATAATGCTTATAAATACCTCTTTTGTGTGTTGCTGGAGCTTTACTCAGGGCCTTGTACATGCTAGGCAAGCACTCTGTCATCGAGCTGCATGCCTAGCCTTTCTTCTTCTTCTTCTTCTTTTTCTTTTTCGAGGTAGGGTCTCACTCTGGCTCAGGCTGACCTGGAATTCACTATGTAGTCTCAGGGTGGCCTCGTACTCACAGCGATCCTCCTGCCTCTACCTCCCGAGTGCTGGGATTAAAGGCGTGCACCACCACGCCCGGCTTCTTTCTTGTTCTTTTTGAGACAGGTGTCACTTTGTAGGTCAGGCTGGCCTTGAATTTACAGCAGTCTTACTGCTTCAGCCTCCTAAATGCTTAGATTACCAGAAGTTGCCACTGTGCTTGACTTGGATGAGAAAATTGTAATCATTCAAATTGTTATTCTCCCTGGGCATGGTGGCACATGCCTTTAATTCCAGCACCCAGGAGGCAGAGGTAGGAGGCTTGCCATGAGTTCGAGGCCACTTCTGAGACTACATAGTGAATCTCAGGTAAGCCTGGGCTAGAGCGAAACCCTGCCTTGAAAAAACAAAACAAAGCAAAATGTTACTCTCATGTCATTCATCATTTCTGTCTGGCTTGTTTAGGTGTATTTTCTGGTTTTTGTGTGTGTTGGGGGAGGGGAGCAGTGTTTCACTGTGTAGCCCAGGCCAGCTTTGAGCTGCGTTCTTCCTACTAACCTCTGTAGATTTATTTTTCTTAACTGTTGAATTTTTTGAATTCTTTTTATATTTAGGATACAGATCCTTTGTCATGTATGTGTATATATGTATGTATGTATGTATATATAATATATATGATTTTACATATTGTCTTCTTCTTTCATTCTATTAATAGTGTTCTTTGATGCTTAAAGTTTTCTTTTTTTTTTTGAGGTAGGGTGTCACTCTAGCCCCTGGCCGACCTGGAAGTCAGTGATCCTTCTATCTCAGCTTCCCAAGCACTGGGATTAAAGGCATGTGCCACTATGCTCATCTGATACCTTAAGTTTTAATTAATTAATTAATTTATTTATTTTGGTTTTTCGAGGAAGGGTCTCACTCCAGCCCAGGCTGACCTGGAATTCACTGTGTCATGTCAGGGTGGCCTGGAATTCATGGTGATCCTTCTACCTCTGCCTCCCAAGTGCTGGGATTAAAGGCATGTGCCACCATGCCCGGCTAAAGTTTTAAATTAAAAAAAAATATTTTCTTTCTCTTTTTTCCTTTTTCCCTTCCTTCCTTCTTCCTTCTTCCCTCCCTCTCTCCGTTTTTTCTTCCTTCCACCCTTCCCTTCCCTTCTCTCCCTCCCTCTTCCTTCCCTCCTTTCCTTTTCTTTCCTTTCCCTTCCTTTCCCCTCTCCTCTCTTCCCTCCGCCCTCTTCCCTCCCATCCCTCTCCTTCCTTCCTTCTCTCTCCTTCCCTTCCATCCCTCATGCTGTCACGTTGAAAACACTGCATGCTTTATAAGATTCCTTTTAAGAAAATTTGAGGTTTTTAAACAAAGACATCTAGAGCCACAAGCACATGGAGGGGAGTTCATAAAGTTTACTTAAGAGAAACAGGCTTTTAAAAAGAGATTAAAGTTGAAAATGTATGGAAGGTAGTTAAAGAGGAATTAGAATAGAGCAACGAACATGTGGAAAGTAGAATCTAGAAGTTTCTGTAGGGAGACTTAGGAGGAACCAGTATGGCATCTACCATGTGATTTCCTATGCAGGGAAGTTAAAAGGGCAAATGGCGAGGCTCCAAGAAAAATGAGAGGACAGATATCAAAGCAGAGACCAAGAAATTCAGAGGAGAAATGAGTAATGAAGAGAGTTCATTCATGGTTACCCTGAGTTTAAAGAAATTACTTAGGTAGCAAGCCTAGATCTGGCCATTTATTTGGGTACTGTGCTAGACTGTGGGCAGCAGGGGGTGCTGTAGATCAGTCTCCATCAGACACTAGTTTCATTTCCACCCTTGTTCCAGGGGGAGGTGGCATCTCCTGGTTCTTTTTGGGCCTCAATCTCTAACTGATACTGCCTAAAGGAGCTAGCTTTCTTCTATCCTCCTTCACTAAATATCTAGAACTTCCATAATGTATGTGTGGGTCAGGCTGGTGGTGGTCCATAGTTCCCTTGAGCTTTCTCTACTTTCCAGTTTTTTTCTTTCTCTTTTCAGCCTTTTTAGTGTCCATTGGCCTGTCTTCAGGTTTGTTGATTGTTTCTGTCTCATCAAACTGCTTTTCAGTACCTCTGGTAAAGTTTTCATTTCAGTTAATTGCACTTTAAATTCTAGGACTTTTTGGCTTGTTTCTTACTTTTCTATTTTGCTCATACCTATTTGCTTGATTCCACATCCCCTGTCTTCCTTAGTCTTTTGAACATCGTTAAATCAGTTGGTCTTTGTCAGTTTCTATAGGCTTTTTTTTGTTATGCCTTAGTCCCTATTTGTTTAAGCTTTTTGATTTATTTTTTGTTTTAAACTAGAAATTTGAATCATAATGTAGTAGTATGTCAGCATATCAGATTTTCCTGCTTTTCCACAGTTTCCTTTTTTTTTTTTTTTGCATTTATTTACTTATTATTTGTTTTTTCAAGGTAGGGTCTTGCTCTAGCCCAGGCTATGTAGTCTTAGAGTAGCCTCAAACTCAAAGTGATCTTCCTACCTCTGCCTCCCAAGTGTTGAGATTAAAGGCATGCCCCACCATGCCCAGCTACAGAGAGAATAGGTGCACCAGGGCCTCTAGCCTCTGCACAGATTCCAGACACATGTGCCACTTTGTGCATCTGGCTTTATGTGGGTACTGGGGAATCAATTCCTGGCCATCAGGCTTTGCAGGTAAGCGCCTTAACTGCTGAGCTGTCTGTCCAGCCCTATTTATTTATTTTAAAGCAGCAGGAAGGTTTATTCAAAGGTAAAGTGAAAGTACAGAAAAGATTAGCTCCTGGGGAAGGGAGCAGCAGACTCCTTGAATTCAAGTACCCACGCCTCATTTTTTGTCTTTAATTGGTGTAAGTGATTTCTGGTGAGAATTTGCCTCATTACTGAGGTCTAAGACCTCTTCAGGTCTTTCATGGGCCTCTGCTTTTCTGTGGGCACATTCAGTGGTCTATTTCTCCCTGCCTTAACCTTGTGTTCCTCTTTGCCTCTCTCTGCCAGCAAGTCCCATGATTACTGACATGTACCTCCTTATCTGGCTCCCATTCTTTTCAAGAAAGTTTACCCTTATTTCTGGAACATGGTTATTATAATAGATAGTCTTTGTGATGATTCCAACATCTAGGTAGGTCATTTTGATGTTAACAGTTGTTGCCTGTCTTTTTCTCAGTAGTTTTTTTGGAATTTCTTGATTCTTCATATGTTCAGTTACCTTCAACATTTTTATAGACTTGTTTCGTTCTTATTCATTCATTTATTTTGGACACTGATTTTTTTTTCTTTTTTTTCGAGGTAGGGTCTCACTCTAGTTGAGGCTGACCTGGAATTCACTATGTAGTCTTAGGGTGGCCTCAAACTCAGGGCGATCCTCCTACCTCTGCCTGCTGAGTGCTGGGATTAAAGGCATGTGCCACCATGCTTGGTGGACATGTTGATTATTAATGACTGTTTGCATTGCTGGCAGAAAACATCCAACCAGGAGCAGCTTGTGGGGAAAAAAGATTTATATTGGTTTACAGATTCAAGGGGAAGCTCCATGATGGCAGGGAAAAACAATGGCCATGAACAAAGGGTGGAAATCACCTCCTGGCCAACATCAGCAGGAGAGTGTGCCAAACACTGGCAAGAGGAAGCTAGTTATAATGCCCATAAGTCTGTTCCCAGCAATACACTGCCTCTAGGAGGCGTTAATTCTCAAATCTCCATCAGCTGGGAACCTCACATTCAGAACACCTAAATTTATGGGAGACACCCAAATCAAACCACCACAAGACTCCAAGTTTTGTTTAAACCTATGGAACAAGTCAGCTATTGTGGTACAGACCTATAATTCAAATATTTGAGAAGCTGAGGCAGGAGGATCCCCATAAATTCAAAGACAGCCTCAGCTATGTAGCAAGGGCCTGACCAACTAGAGCTATATAATAGCAAGACTGTCTCAAAAAAAAAATTACGGAGAATATTGATTTACTATGCTTTAACAGCAAATTGACTCAGAATTCAGGATAACAAGATCCAGCCCTCTGCTATGCTAATGTCACTCTCGTTTTCAAAGACTTGATAGTTGGGGTTCAGGAGATGGCTTAAAGGTACTTGCTTGCAAAGCCTGTCTGTCTGGGTAATTCTCCAGCATCCATATACCAAATGCAAAAAAGTGCTGCTTGCATCTGGTGTTAGTTTGCAATGGCAAGAGACTCTGGGTTGTGTGTGTGTGTATGTATGCGTGTGTGTTTTGCTCATAGTTTCTGGCCTGTTTCCCCACCTCAACTTCTCCTGTCTTCATGGACAAGTGATAGGAGAGAGAGCAGAGGAAAATTGTCAACACAGATTCCTCATCCTCCTCCATATGCTCTAAGCACTTTTTGGACTGTGGCTCTCTGGTTAAGATTTTTATCATTCTAGCTATTAAAGCTGCTGTAAGTACCTATAGCTTTCAGGCTTGGTTTTGTCTGGGCATTGGCAGAAGACAGAGAGGAGACCTTGTGGGGAATTTCTCCCCGGGTGCCCTATACTCTTTGTCCCATGTACCCTCCTCACATCAAAAAGTGAAGGCTTTTCTTAGGGCTTTTGCTATCTATACCTGGTATCCATTTCTGTCATCTGGGCTGCTCTGGAATTCAACTTGGGTGATTGGAAGGAAATAAACAACAAAAATAGTAAACAGTGTTTTGAGCTGTTTTCTTTTTCTGGGTTGCTGCTGGGGCTCACTTGAGAGTCCTCAGCTGCTCTTGCATGCATTCCATCTATGGTTGTACTTAACATTCAGTGGAAGGAGCAGGTAGCATGCTATCTCATAGGCCCTGCCTGGTGTTGGTGATAGAGGATATTGAAAGCTTTCTGTGTACTCAAGGCTTTATTCAAAATATTGTATGCATTTTATAAGCAAGTGCCTTTAACTGCTGATCTTTCTCCCCAGCACCAACTGTGTATATTTTAATCCGTTTTTTTTTGGCCTTTTTTTTTTTAATGTGAGAGAGCAAGAGATAGAATTGGAATGCCAGGGTCTGCAGCCATTGTAATTGAACTCCAGACGTGTACACCACCTTGTGTGTATGTGCGTGCTTGCGTCACCTTGTGAGTCTGACTTATGTGGGACCTGGAGAGTCAAACATGAGTCCTAGGCTTTGCAGGCAAGCATCTTAGCCACTGAACCATCTCTCCAGCCCCCATTTAAAAAAAAAAAAACACATATTGTACTTATTTATTTGAGAGAGAAAGAGATAATGGGCATTCCAGGGCCTCTAGTCACCGCAAATGAACTCTAGATGCATGCACCCCCCCCTTGCACATCTGGTTTACGTGGGCCCTGGAGAGTCAAACTGGGATCCTTTGGCTTTGCAGGCAAATGACATAACTGCTGAGCCATCCCTCCAGCCCCCCCCCCATTTTGTTTTTTAACAACTCTGAGATAGGGATGGTTTTCATTTGAGTGAAATAAGGCCTTAAAACATTATGGAATGTACAAGAAGAACATACGGTAAGGCTAGTGTGAGGTCAGTGTTGAAAGTCTTACAGAGTTCCAGTAACAACCACCAGATTAGTACTGTCTTTTAACAGCTGAGAGTGAGGAGGGCTTTCTGGAGTAGTTACAGTCACTGGTATTCTTACCGCTAAATTGTTAATACTAGCTGCTCATTTCACATCTTTTTTTTTGGATGGGCCTTAAAATGACATTACTATTTTTCTGACTCCTGCTAACTTTAGTAGGTCTTATCTCTGACTTTCCTTCCTCTCATCCCTTTTCCTCCCTGCCTCCCTTCTTCTCTCCCTCCCTTTCTTTATTTCGTAGTGCTAGGAGTGGAACTTGGGACCTTGTAAATGCTGGGCAAGTGCTGTTCCCCTGAGTTATACCTGCTTCCCAGCCATTTGGTAGGTCTTCATAAGGATTAGACTTTATTTATTTGAGGCTGTATCTGGTTGTATTGCCCAGACTGGCTTCAAACTCATGTTCTGAGTAATGTTTTGGATGTGGATTTAGTGAAACTTAATTGCAGTGCGGTTAATGAAAGGTGTGGTGATCAGAGGAAATACTCATCGGAGACCCTTTGAAAAGAATGTTCTTCAGGAGTAGAAGTTAGCAGCAGTGAGTTCTTACTGTCTTAATTGAAATTGTAGTCTGGAGGACATGTTAGTTCTCAAGAGTTGTTTTTGTGAAGGAGTTGCTGCAAAGCGCTCCATTGCTGTTAGCAGCAGTAAGAATCGGTTGTTTCAGATGAGTTAGACTGGAATGACCATCAAGCATTCCATTAGTACTTGGAGAGTTCTTATGTTCCATTATGCTTTATAAAAAGTTGTTATAGGGCTGGAGAGATGGCTTAGTGGTTAAGGCAAGCTTAAGGACCCAGGTTTGATTCCCCAGGACTCACATAAGCCAGGTGCACAAGGTGGCACATGCATCTGAAGTTCGTTTGCAGTGGCCGGATACCTGGTGGGCCCCTTTTATTTCTGTCTGTCTCCCCCCTCAAATAAATAAATAAGTAAAAGTTGCTATATAGGGCTGGAGATATGGCTGAGCAGTGGTGCTTGCCTGCAAAGCCAGAACCCATGTAAGCCAGATGCACAAAGTAGCACATGTGTCTGGAATTCGTTTGCGGTGGTTGGAGGCCCTGGAATGCCCATTCTTTCTCTTTCTATGAGTACCTCTCTTCCCCGCTGTCTCTCAAGTAAATAAATAAAATATTTTTTAAAAAGTTGTTATACAGAGGGAATTTTTATCTCATATGTTCACTTTTCATAGCCCAATGCCAAAGAAAATATAATGAGTTTTAACTTGGTTTTAGTATTTATCCAGTAAGAACCATCTTAGCATCCTGTGTGTTATAACTATAACTGTGTGTTATAGCTGTATATGTAAAACCTACCTCTAGTTAACTGCAAAAATCAGGAACCTTCCAGCCCCTTTCCACCAAGGCCAGTGTGATGGCATGCTTATCTGGAACAGTAGGGAGACATTGTTTGCTGTGGCTTGTGAGAACAGTTACCTGGCTGTGGATAGAGACCACATCTTGCCAGTTTGAATGAGTTACTTTGCCTAAAGGCCAGCTGTTTTATCTGTGGTGGCTTGTGAGACTCAGGAAAGAAGAAAAACCAGATGGAAAGGAGCAGTAAGCATTTGAGGTGATGAGGCAGTGAGCTGGTGTGGGCACTTAGGAGAAGCAGCTGTAAGTTGTAAGGGGAGATACCACATTTGCATTTTGTGAGAAGGTTTGTTTAGAAATGTGTGTATGATCAAAAATGACACAGCTGGGACAGAAATGTAGATATCTCGACTCATTTTCAAGTAGTACGTTAGGTAGACTCTGCAGAAATTGTTCTATTTTGAGTTTCAGTTATCCTTTTAAAATTATTTTAACTGATATATAAAAACGTAAAAACTTACATATTTATAGGCTACCCTGTGTTGTTTTGATACATCAATGCATTATATAATGATTAAGTCAAGGTAAACACACCTTCCTCCTTAAACATATATAATTTTTTGCAGTGTAGGGGGTGGAACCCATGGCTTTATGCATGCTAGGGATGTACTCTACTAAGTGACATCCAAGGCCCTGTCATTTATGGTGGAAACATAAAACAGTATATTGTTGTTATCTATTGTTACCTTATAGATTATAACTTTTCTTAAACATCACCTCAGAGAGGCTTTCTTGAAGACCCATTCAACCCATATTTCCTCCTCTCACATAGCAAATAGTTCTTGAGTAATATGTTTACGTTTCTTAGTTCCTCCTCTTTTTTATTTCATTAAATAATAGGAATGATTAAGTGAATGAATGCATGAAGGGATAGGCACAGTAGCTTTATGGGTTTATCAGACCACAGAGGAAAGAGAAGAGCAGTAATGGGTTTTTAATAGTCAGCCTGGCACAGGTTCATTATCTGGGTATGCTGTCCCAGGTATTCAAAAGGCCAGGGCATGAAGTAGCTGGTGAGCACTGGATCACCTGCAGCCATGTGTTACATTGACCTCTGATCTCAGAACACCTAGTAGGTATCTCTTTCATCTATGCAAAACCCCACTTCACTCAGTGGGGCCCACATGCAGCTGCTGCAGTTGACTTGAGTTAGTAGAGCGATGTGTGGCTGTGTGAATGTCCTGTTTATGCAGGCAGAGCCTGTCTATGGCAAGGACATAAGACTGCTTCTGCCTCTCTGCTAGGTGCTTCGTGAGGAGTTGAAGATTCTTTGAGTCTGTATTACTGCAAATTATGCCTGTTTTGAAAGAATAGTCTTGGATGGTTTAGGAGTTTTCTTTGATTTGGTTCAGAGAAATTTCTGAGTTTGATTTATTTGGGGGGATGGTCCATGTGGGAAATTTCAGCTATTTAGAGAAGGGATGCCTTGACCTGATTATATGTGCAAGGAAATTTGAAGTCCCATTTTATGATTTTTGAATGCTACTTAATTCACTGTGCTAATTACTTAAGAGAACTCTCACTCAAAAAACACAACAACAACAACAACAAAAGCCATGAGAGTTTTAAGGGACTTAATTTTTTGCTAATAAAAATCCAAGTGCCAAGATGCTTCTAAAACAGGTGCCCCATAGGAAGAAAGTATGCCTGCATTTGGAAATCAGTCCAAACTGGTGCATAATAGTGAGGATAAATTCTTGTTTGGGGGGAAATTATTTAAGGGACAATTGTCCAAAATGTTTTGAGACTAGGAGAAAATGACTATTAGATGATATGTTACTGTTGTGAGCAATTATGGAATGTTTTCTAGCCCCTTAAAAATAATGCCATGAAGAGGATATATGTAAATGTGGTGTATGCATTTGCAGTGGCTGCTATTATGAAGAGAAAACAGTATGTTGAAGTGGTGTATAGATTTTGTAAACACTGAGGTACTAGACTTGAAAGCAAGCAGTAAATAAAATTCATTTCGCAGCATGTAAATAACAATTAAAGCATTGAAGTAGACTGTAACTTTAAAACAATCCTGGATTCATTCCCTACATCATGAATAGTAAAACAATACCAACAACAACATAAGAGCGATTTTGAACTGAAGAAGCTTTTTCCTTATATCAAAACTGTAAAACTTTTTTTTCTGTTAGAAAACAAATATGAGTTAGTGTACTGTGGAATATTAAAGGACAGAATATGACTAGTAGTCATGTCTCATATACCTTCTCATGAATTAGTTGTCAGACTATATTCTTCAAAAATATTTTTGAAAAATATTTTTATTTATTTATTTGCGAGGGGAGAGAAAAGAGAAGAGTTGAGAAAGAGGTGTATGGGCATGCTAGTGTCCCTTCCACTACTAATTATCTTCACATGCATATGCTTTATGTGGGTACTGGGGAATCGAACCCAGGCTGGCAAGCTTTGCAAGTGAACACATTTAGTTACTAAGCGATCTTCCCAGCCCCTAATTTTTTTAAAATTTATTAGAGAAAGAGAAATACTATGAGTGTGCTAACGCCTCTTGCTGCTGCAAACAAACTCCAGATGTATGAACTGCTTTGGCATCTGGCTTTCTATGGGTGCTAGGGAATTGAACACTGGCTGGCAGCTTTTGCAAGCAAGTGCCTTTGACTGCTGAGCCATCTTCCCAAACCAGTGACTGACTGTAATCATGACATTTTCTGTGGCTGTTATAGGTAACAGGTGTAGTAGCATGGCTAATTTTATAAATTCCAAATGCAGTTAATAAAATTTAGAGTAGGCTATTTGTACCTTAATAATTTTTACTTTTTCCAACTGTTATTTGTAGATCATGGTGCTGAACTCAGGATATTTCAGAATAAGAACTCAAGTACTCTGTTACCTAATTTAAAAAAAATTTTTTGTTTGTTTATTTATTTGAGAGCGACAGAGAGAAGGAGGCAGAGAGAGAGAGAGAGAATGGGCGTGCCAGAGCTTCCAGCCTCTGTAAACGAACTCCACATGCGTGTGCTCCCTTGTGCATCTGGCTAACGTGGGTCCTGGGGAATTGAGCCTTGAACCGGGGTCCTTAGGCTTCATAGGCAAGCGCTTAACTGCTAAGCCATCTCTCCAGCCCTAATTTTTTTTATTTTTTTATTTTTTTTTATTTTTTATTTTTTCTTCTTTATTAGTCAGTTTTGTATTCAGCAAATACAGTCAGTTTGGTACCATTATTAGGCTCATCCGTGACCTACCCCCTCCCCTTGGCCCCTCCTTGTTGAGGTATACGGGTCATGCATTGTGGAGTTAGCCCACAGTTATGGGTGAGCTAAATGTCTCTGCATATCATGACCCAACATGTGGCTCTGACGTTCTTTCCGCCCCCTCTTCCGCAGAATTTCCCTGAGCCATGTTGGGTTCAATTTTGATCTGCTTCAGTGATGAGGTGTTGGGGGCCTCTGTGGCTCTGGCTCTCTGATTTGGTAGGAGTTGATTTTTCTCTCTGCTGATCTCCTTCCCCCTTGTGCTGGTATCCGGTTCATCAAGAAAACAGCCCCCTTGCTTGTTTCTCCAATTTTTCTTAGTTTCAGCTGGGGCCCTTTTGAGGTATGATGGGGTCAGCCCTAATTTTTTGATTATCTAATTTTTAGTGGTAGTAGATTATCAGTAGTGACTGAGAGTTGTTGTCATTGTCAGCCCATAATTTGTCTGGGAAATACTGGTGAATAAAGATGAATGAATTTCCAAGCAGATTCGTGGTAATGATAATTATTTCTTCCAGTGTCATGACTATGTTTTTAAGTCTCACTGGGCTAGCTGGGCAACCTGACTAAATTTTTTTGGAAACTGTTTTTTTTTTTTTTTTTTCTTGAGACAAAGTCACCTTCAGGGTGGCCTTGAACTTACAGTCTTGCAGTGATTTTGCTTGTTTTCTAAATGCTGAGATTACAGGATGTATGAGCTTACTCTGCCCAAACAAAGCTTCTTAACCTTCCCCCCTTGTGTTTTGTGTTCTGGGCCTAGAACTCAGAGCTTCATACATGCTAAGCACATGCTGTAGTGCTGGGCTACATTTCCAGTGTTTTAACCATTTTTAATTGTGCAGTTCTATAGTATTTATGTACATGCACATTATGTGACCTTCACCACCTGTTTCCTTAATTTCTTAATTCCAAACTGAAATTGTACTTGATTAACATTAGCTCTTCAATTTCCTCTCAAGCCTTTGGCAATCATCATTCTACTCCCCCCACCTTTTCCTCTTTTTATTTTATTTTAAAAGCCAGCCTCAAACTCCAGTGAGTCACCCACTCTTTTACTTGTTTTGTTTTGTTTACACTGTTTTCATGCATGGTAACCATGTCTCTAACACTGGGCTACATCCTTATCCCCAATATTTTAGACTTGACCATTTTTGGGTTTCTCATATAAGTAGAGTCATACGGTATTGTCCTTTTCAAGGCTGACATGCCTAACCTTTGTCTTCAGGATTTGTCCATGTTCCCTAGCAGCATCAGAATGTCTTCTCTTTCAAGTAAGGCTAGATGCTATTCTATTGTATGTGTATATCATCTTTTTTTATTTTTCAAGGTAGGGTCTCACTCTAGCCCAGGCTGACCTGGAATTCACTATGTAGTCTCAGGGTGGTCTTGAACTCACAGCGATCCTCCTACCTCTGCCTCCCAAGTGCTGGGACTAAAGGTGTGCGCCCTCATGCCCAACTTGTGTATATCATCTTATTTGTTCCTCCTCATGAACATTTGAGTTGCTTCTACCTTTTGGCTACGGTGAATAATGCTGCTACTCACACACGCAGACAGAGGTCCCTGAATCCTTCTTCTTTCAGTTCTTTTGGATTTGTTTCCAGAAGCATAATGGCTGGATCATAACGGTCTGTGAGTCCTCTTTTGGTGACAGTATTGAAGGCCAAAGGCTTAGTAACTTTGTAATGACTAAGGATTGGGTGTGCTGCTGCTGAAGGAAACAAGAAGGTATGACACAGTGACAGAAGAAAGTGCCAGCATACAATGTAAGATGGGATGCCAATGCCTGTTGGCATCTAGACTTGATGTTGCCAAGCAGAGGATTATGCATCACCTTTGTAGGAGTGTGACTTTAGTCTCCGGTGGGCGCCAGGCAGGTCATTTGTCTTGATAATGGCCATTTCAGAATGTGGCTTGTGAGCATCTTAATTGAGGAGCATCTGCCTGTGAATCTAAGAAAACAAGGTTATTTAGAGGTTTCTTGTTGAAGCCTGTGCACCTATTTTCTGTCACTGCCAGTCTCTGTTTTATACTTTCCTCATAACTATCTTTTAACTGTGACTCTTCCTATAACTTGAGAATGGTATCATACAGGGAAAAGGTGATTGCATCTTCCCCCCTTACTTCTCACTCAGTGCTGGGGACCAAACCTAGTGCTTTAAGTATGTTGGGCAAGTGCTGTAGTACTAAGCTACGTCCCTAGTCCCCTCCACCCCCTCACTTTTTTTGGGAGACAAGGTCTCACATTGTAGCCCAAACTGGCCTTGTACTTGTGATCCTCCTGCTTCAATCTCCTGAGTGTTGTTGCGAGTGTGCACCACCATGCTTGACATCAATGCATTGGTACTAATTCTACAGTTAATTATTAAGAAATAGATAGGGAGCCCGGCGTGGTGGCGCATGCCTTTAATCCCAGCACTCAGGAGGCAGAGGTAGGAGGATCGCCATGAGTTCAAGGTCACCCTGAGACTCCATAGTGAATTCCAGGTCTGCCTGGGCTAGAGTGAGACCCTACCTTGAACCCCCCCCCCAAAAAAAAAAAAAGAGATATGGATCATGGGTTGTTAGGAAAGAAGGCTCAGTTGATCAAGTACATGCCTTGTAAGCATGAGTACCTGAGTTAAATCCCCAAAACCCATGTTAAAATGTCCAGTGTGGTGACTTGTAATCTCAGCGATGATGAGATAGAGGCAGGTGGATGGATCCCTGTGCCTCACTGTCCAGCCAAGCTAGCCTCACTAATTTGGTGAGTTCCAGGTCAATGAGAAACCTCTTTTCAAAAAAAGCAAAAAGTAGATGGTGTTCCTGAGGGTAACAGACAACCAATGCTGTCCTCTGGCCTGTTCACGTGTGTGTGCGCGCGCACCCACACCCATACCCACACAGCACAGGATGCTGGGACAAAACAGAGATATGGTCCTTAGTTGAAAAGTAAGGTAGAAAAAAAATAAACACCTTTAACTGGGGTTACAGCTTGAAATTTATAGAGAAATAACGGTAATTTAGCCCACAGTTCCAAATGTTCAAGGGCATATATCTGTATCAGTTTAGCCCTGGTAAGGGCCTGATGTCAGGTGGCATCAGAGTGGCATGAGCTTGTAAAAGAGGGAGCAATCACATTGCAAGACAAGAAGCTACAGAGGGAATAAGGGATCAGGTTTAAGCAGTCATAACAGCTTACTCTCCTGGGAACTAACTCTGGTCCCAGATAAACTACCTTAATCTCCTCCAAGGCTATTCTCCCATAATTTACCCATCTTCCTCTACTAGACTGAATATTGTGAGGCACTCACTACCTCCCACCATTGCTACTCTGGAGCCAAGCTTGCAATATGTGAGCCACTGGGTACCCACTCAAACCCTATCCAAACCATACCCTGTGGGTAAAAAAGTGTTTAGTTTTTGAGGACACACCATACAGCTGCTATATATTATCTCTCTCTCTCTCTCTGTATTTATATAGTATATAAAAATACACAGTTTATCTTCCTACCAACTGTACAAAAGTTTTCCACACTCTTGACAACAATTAGTTGTTTTTGAGACAGAGTCTAACTGTGTAGCTAAGACTGGCCATTAATGTGACTCTCCAACCTCAGCTTCCGTAGTGTTAGTTTTACAGGTATGTGCCCACCAGGCCCAAGCAAAATTTATCTTTTGATTTTGATCTTTTTCCGAGTAATGCAGAGATTTGTTGAGAAAAAGGTGGAAAGCCCAAGGTCTCAGAGCAAGGATTTTCAGGATTTCAGCTAACTTTCAAAAGTGAGAAAGGAATAGATTGGGGGGATAGAAAAGTTAGGCATTTTGTGTTAGAATTTAGAACCGGCAGTCTCCATGAGGATCTGTGAGCCACTGTATTGAAGGAGGGGTTTAGTATATTGTCTTTATATTTAGGGTTTTTTGTTGTTGTTGTTTAATTCTGAAATATTTAGGGCTGGAGAGATGGCTTAATGGTTAAGCGCTTGCCTGTGAAGCCTAAGGACCCTGGTTCAAGGCTCGATTCCCCAGGACCCACGTTAGCCAGATGCACAAGGGGGCACATGCCTCTGGAGTTCGTTTGCAGTGGCTGGAAGCCCTGGCATGCCCATTCTCTCTCTCTGTCTGCCTCTCTCTCTCTGTCACTCTCAAATAAATAAATAACAATGAACAAAAAAAAATATTTATTTGAGAGAAAGAAGGGAAGAGTGGGAGGAAGGGAGAGAATGAATGTGAGCATGCTGGAGCCTCCTGCTGCCACACACTCCAGATGCATGCGCCACTTTGTGCATCTGGCATTATGTGGTTGCTAGGCAATCAAAGACCATGAGGTTTTGCAAGCCATCACCTTTAACTGCTGAGCCATCTCTCCACAGTCCCTATTTTTAGTTTTTTTTTTAGTAGCCATCATAATGTATGTGAGAATATATCTGTGTGTTTATTAAATGTGCTTTTATTTTATTTTATTTTTATTTATTTATTTATATGAGAGAGGGAGGGAGATGGATGCACCAGGGCCTCTAGCCACTGCAAATGAACTCCAGATTGCATCTGGCTTATGTGGGTTCTAGGGAATTGAGCCTAGGTCCTTAAACTTCTCAGACAAACACCTTAACTGCTGAGCCATTTCTCTAGTCCCCAATTTGTGCTTTCTTAATGATGTTAAACATCTTTTCATTTGGTTATTGGTGTGTGTGTGTGTGTGTGTGTGTATATAATATATATATATGTATATGTATATGTATACATACATATGTGTGTAGTTTTGATACATTTGATCTCACTAGATTTGTTTTTTGAGAATCTCAACCATGTTTACTACTAGAAGCAATGAAAATATTACATTGTAGAGGGAAACCATGTAAAGTGAGAAAAGACCAAAAGTCATTGCAAAACCATAGTATGTACATGTGAGAGAATTAAAATTTCATATATATTTTCCTTTTAACTTAAGGAAATCTATACAAAATGACATTTCCAAAATTCCCTTTAAAAAATATTTTTATCTGCCAACAGAGATGGGGGAAGACAATGGGTGCACCAGGACCTCTTGCAGCAAGCTGCAAATGAACTTCAGATGCATGCACCACTTTGTGTATCTGGCTTTCTGTGGATACTGGGGAATCAAACACAGGCCAGTAGGCTTTGCAAGCAAGTGCCTTTGACTGTTGAGCCATCTTCCCAGCACCCTCCCTTTTTCTGAGACAAGGGTCTTGCTACAAACATCTGCCTCATCTGGCACTTTCTAGGCAGTCCTCACTTATGGCAGTCTTCTTGCCTCAGCCTCCCAAATGCTGTGATTAACAGGTGTGATGCCACCCACTATGTCTGGCCCAAAGTATCCTTGTTTAAATGAGAGATTTTCTTTTCTTTGTTTTAATGTCTTGTCTCTCTGCCTGCCGAGTTCTGGGATTAAAGGCATGCACCACCATGCCTGGCTCAAGGACAGCTTTTGAGTGTCATCCTCAAGAATGCTGTTTAATACCTTTGAGACAGTGACTCTTTTTGGTATGGAGCTCACCAGTTATGCTAGACTAGCTGGCCAGTGAGCCTTAGGCCTCCAATCTCTGCTTCCCCCTCCCCCCGCCCCGTGCACTGGGATTACAGGTGCTCACTACTGCCACTGCCCATTTTATGTGGGTTCTGGGGCTGACACTCAGCTTCTCATGCTTTCAAGACAAGCACTTTGCCTACTGATCTATTTCCCCAACCCTTAAATGAGAGTTTTTATAAGGGCAAATCATACTTTCATATAGTTCTTCAAGAACCATGAGCCATGTGTAGTGGCACACAGGTTTAATCCTAGAACTTGAGATGCTGGTGTAGGAGGACTGACATGAGTTTGAGGCGATTCCTCAAACACAACACAAAAACAGCAACAAAAGAATCATGGCTGTCAAAGACATTTTCTTAGACTGGATAATGTTATCACCACTAAAAATTGCTGTTAAAGTGGGTTCAAATGCATTAATGATGCTAGAAGTTTTTATAGTGTTACGCCTTTTTATAAATATTGATTGACCTAACTTCTTATGTTTTGTTTTGTTTAGTCAGGTCAATTCAGTGAAGACATGATTCCCACAGTGGGCTTCAACATGAGAAAAGTAACTAAAGGTAACGTCACAATAAAGGTACGTCAGCTTTTTGCTGTACTCCATTTAAATTGTTAGTATATGCAGTCAGAAAAGGTTTTTTTAGTTTCTCCAGTTTTCCTAAGTATTTGCAGTTCTTAAGGAATGAATGAGCATATGTAGCAAAACTGTAAATTGGCTGTTTCTGTTTGTGTAATAGGTCAGAGTTGAAATACAGTAAATGTCGTAAGTGACTATCAGTGAAAACTTTAGCATAAGGGTTAGCAGAAGTAATATTTGGGAACTAGATCACCCCAAGAAATAATGATCTCACTGCCTTCAAGGAGTTCAAATTTTGCCATCATATTACTTCATGAACAGTATTTTAATATTGAAAAGTAATGATTCATAATATTGGCAGTTTATTTGTGGTAGCAAATACTGTAACTCAGCTTCCTTTCCTTTACTATTTAAAATGTAAACTATAAAATAGGAAAAATTTAACTATTTTTTATGTATTTTTTTTTTTGAGACAAAGTCTCATGTACCCTGTTCTGGCCTCTTATTTCACTGTGTAGCTAAGCATGATTTTGATCCCCCTGCCTCCACCTTCCATGTGTTAAATGTGTCCAATTTATGTGTTGTTGAGGAATCCATCAGGGCTTTATGCATATGCTCTACCCACTGAACCACGTCCTAGCCCTAATTCTAGTTCTTCTACTTAATTTTAGTTTTAGAATGAGTCTGGCAGGTTTCAATTTTGAAACTGTTTACTAGGGATAATAGTTTAGCTTTTTCTTGTGGTTATGTCTCTGTAACTCATGGACACTTACTTCTCTGGCCTGAACCATGTGACATTATTCAGCTCATGTAGTTGCAGAATCTATTTAACAAACTCTCACTGAGGTTCCTCTGATGAAGAGCTGCTTGTAGTTGTGTATGTGTCTCCTTTTGCATTTTACCAGTATCTCTGCTGAAGTTGGAAACCTCTTAAGAAGAGGGCCTGGGGAGGTAGAGGAAAAGGGGGTTAGAATTTCAGGGTCATAGCTACATAGTATGTTTAAGGTCAGCCTTGGCTAGATGAGACCCTGCCTCAAAGTTAAAAAAAATAATAAATGCCATTACTTTAAAGAATTTTATGTAGTCTAGTGTCTGGCATAGTATTCATTAGGGTAAACGTAACAGTGAAATTATGGAAAACACCTAGTAGCTAGGAATGCTGGCTATGTTTATAGGCAAATTTTAAAGGACTGGTATTAATGTATACCAAGTGAGAAGCTTAAACTTTAGTAGATTCTGAACTATTGGTTTCTCTCTTGGTATTCAAATCTGAATGATGCATGGTTTTATAGATTTAAAAATTGCTATCTTAAAGTATACATTCAGTATTAGAAATGCATTGGTTAACAGGCATTTAGTATTGCAGTCAAACATGTCATTGCTCAAGTAGAACTTCAGATATGTTGTAAGCATGTTTAATATATGCTTCAGGTTTAATAGCGGTCCCAAGAATTCATGAGAGTAAGACCTTGAGTTTTTAGGAGTGCTTGAGCTTTGTGAAGTTGGATATACCTTTGCAATTGTTCTCTACTTTTGATACTACCTCATTCATTGAATTATGCAAAATATCTTTATTAAAAATTTCCTTGTTTTGGTCTCAAGATATGGGATATAGGAGGACAACCCCGATTCCGGAGCATGTGGGAGCGGTATTGCAGAGGAGTCAATGCTATTGTGTAAGTTTTCTTGTTTCTTTTTTAAATAAGTCAATTTAGGCTTCAAAGAAAAAAGTTGTTTCTAATACTTCCAAACGCTTAATCTTTATTTCAGACAACAAAAGTCTTCCTTAGCTAATATCTTAGTGTAACTCAATTAACATGAGATTAAAAAGATTAATCATGGAATCTGAGCATTCTGTGTTTTGTTTATCTAAGAGCTGTGGGATGTTTTTGTAAATCTTTATTTAAAATCTTGTTGAAGGTATTTCTACATAAGTAACTTTTTTTAATCTTGGACTTAATTTCTTTTAACTAACAGTTTTTAATAATATAAATCTTGAGAAATTTAGCATATTGAAACTTTACTTTTCTTTTAAGTTACATGATAGATGCTGCAGATCGTGACAAGATAGAAGCCTCTCGAAATGAACTGCACAATCTTCTAGATAAACCACAGCTACAAGGGATTCCAGTGAGTTTAGAGTATTGTTATCTTTTGTTTGACTCATATGAGCACAGAATATTTATATTGGTATGTTTAACAGTAAACCAATCTCGATATCCATAGATCTGTGGTCTAATGAATTCTAGTCATGTTTTTCTGTTTTTACACTAGGTATACCCTGGCTGGCCCAGAACTTGCAGTCCTGCTGCCTTAGCCTCTCAAGTGCTAGGATTAAGGGCATGTGCCACCACATCTGGCTCTCTCTGCTTGCTTTGTTTTATTTACTCATTCATTCATTCAAGGTAGGGTCTTGCTCTAGCCCAGGTTGAGCTGGAATTAGTCTCAAATTGGCCTTGAACTCATGTGATCCTCCTACCTAAGCCTCCCAGGTGCTGGGATTAAAGGCATGAGCTACCACATCTGGCTCTGCTCTTTTTTAAGGCTTATCTGTCAGCTGATAACATATGACTACTACCATATTCATTTTGATGTACACATTTACCCATTGTCTTAAAAGTATTTATAATGCGTGGTGGCACACGCCTTTAATCCCAGCACTTGGGAGGCAGAGGTAGGAGGATCCCGTGAGTTCAAGGCCACCCTGAGACTCCATAGTGAATTCCAGGTCAGCCTGGGCTAGAGTGAGACCCTACCTCAAAAAAAAAAAAAAAAAAAAAAGAAAAATTTAAAAGTATTTATAATGATACTGTAAAACCAGTGGTGGTGGTGTTTGTCTATAACTCCAGCACTCAGGTGGCTAAAACAGGAGAATTGCAAGTTCAAAACCAGTCTGGGCTACACAGTGACCAAACAAAAACAAAAGAAAACAAACAAAATGACTGTATGGATTCTATATTTTATATCTTTATAATATATTGAGACACAGACTCACTATGTATCCTTTCCTGGGCTGAAAAGATGGCTTTAGTGGTTAAGCGCTTGTCTGTGAAGCCTAAGGACCCTGGTTCGAGGCTCGATTCCCCACGACCCATGTTAGCCATATGTACAAGGGGGCGCACACGTCTGGAGTTCGTTTGCAGTGGCTGGAAGCCCTGGTATGCCTATTCTGTCTTTCTGCTTTAGTCTACTGAGGATTATAGGGGGGATTACAGATGCCTATCAGTACGTCCAGCTTTTTAAAAAAAGTATCAATATATTTATAAGCAATGAACTTAAGATACCAGAAATGAGACAATTAAGTGAAATCTTAACTGAGACTATACATAGCTTAAGAATAAAATAAAACTTGGTCATTGTTGAGTTAAGCAAGCCTGATTTTAACATACATTAGAGACATTATGACAGATACAAAGTAATTTCTTAAATAAGTACCTTTTATCATTGAACAATTTTAAGGCTTAACTAAAGAAATATTTATGACTATTAAATGAAGCTTAGACACTATATTAACATTGTTTGTAGACAGTGGATTTTTCTAAGATATGGGGAGCTTTTTCAGTTTTTCTAAGAAAATCACAGCAAGTCACTTTTTATAAGACTTAGATTATAACCTCAGTGATAATCATCTAGCAAAACCAGCGTAAATAAGACAAGAACCATATTACAATTAGAGTTTTAGCCAGGCATGGTGATGCATGCTTATTGATAGCCAAACATCATAGACTTGGTATAAACCAAATTACAATATTCTGATATCTGTAAATGTCTGATATTCACAAAAGTAGAGTTTATATACTTAAGGCACATTAGGCTACAAGAGACTAAACTATGAAAAAAAGATTTGCTGACAGAATTTAAAATAAATAAGAAATCTATATTATGTAGTAACATTTTTGGCTTAAATATGAAGACATAAAAATTTCATAATTTTTAAAGTTCATCACAGGTGGGATACCTTTATATAATATATGTGTATATATACTTTTTAAATGAGGAGATTTAGCACTTTTAAAAGCTAAATAAGGTGTTTATCCAATCTATAAGTCAGTTTCTGAAATTAATATAGCTATATTTAACACACCCCAAAAATAGAGGAACTGGATTAAACTGCCATGATCTAATGAAAAAAAGGAGACAAGTCTTGTGGAAAAGAGAGGGAATAGGCATGTCAGGGCCACTTGTCACCCCCCCAAAATATTTTTAATCTCTCCAAATCAATTTTCTAGAACTATATTGAATTGCAAACATACATAAAATTTCATGACATAATCTATAACTGTTTGAACCTTAACCAACTTTATAATACTGCCTGTGATAGTTTGGTAAACTTGTTCAGGAATTATATAGGTTAAAATTAAAGTATTAAGACTGATAATGTGTCAATTTCAACCTTAAGATTTAGTTACAAGGTTGACAAATAGATTAACTTGTTAACTAGTTGGGTACTTGGTTGGGTACTCTAAATTTAGTCCTTCATGACCATTATTATGACCAGATTAACATCAATGAGTTAAAGTTAAGTTTACAACCTGAATACCATAACAGCCTGCTACCAGCCAGGGCCATACTTTGTTAGTCTGATGTAAGCCCTAGGCTAATAGTCATTTTATATTTCAGAAAGTCTGTAATCTGGTTAAGTACTTTTTCTTTAACCTCTGTTTAAGCTTACTCATACCTTCATGTACATACTTTTACTTTACAATCTACGTAACCACTCTGTAACAATCTTTTTCATCAAACATTTAGCATCCAACATTTAAAGTTTTCTCTCCAGTTTATCTCCTTTAGTCAATCATCTCATAATTACCAACAAAAACTTTTATTGTTCTTACTTTTATTGTTATGACCATTTTTTTCCTCAAAAAGGCCTTTTGAAATAGCATTGTTTTTTATTAAAATTTTTTTTTGTTTATTTTCATTTATTTATTTGAAAGTGACAGAAAAAGAGGCAGAGAGAGAGAGAGAATGGGCGAGCCAGGGCCTCTAGCCATTGCAAATGAACTCCAGACACATGCACCCCTTTGTGCATCTGGCTAAGATGGGTCCTGGGGAATTGAGCCTTGAACTGGGGTCCTTAGGCTTCACAGGCAAGCACTTAACCACTAAGCCATCTCTCCAGCCCTTGAAATAACCTTTTTAAAGAAAGAGTAGATCAGATTTGAATTATTCTGTTTATCCAGAATAAACATATAGATTTTGGAACTTTGTTTTTTATAACTTTCCTAAAACACATTAAAAAAAAAAAACATGATAGCAGATTTGAACATTATTAGAAATTTTAGATTTTTATTTTATTTTATTTACAAATTTAGTATCGAGTACTTCTAAATTTGAACATAAATCTTGAGGCTATTGTCTGTTAGTAGTTGCATAGAAGCATAGAAAGATAAAGTAAATGTAAACCAGTTACAAACTTCTTAGTTTGTTCACAGTGATTTAGCTTTCATTCATCATCATGCTGGGGCCAGGATCCTGAGATTCCCTGTGCTTGCAGTTCCCTGGCTCTGCAAGGCAGGGAAGCTAAGAAAGAGTCTTTTTTTCCCCTTCTTCCTAAATTCCAGGGAGTGTTTTGGACTTCCATTAGGGCTACAAGGCTGCTTTCTGATCCTGCCATTTTAAAGCTTTTCAAGAGTAGGAGAATCTTGCTGCTACTGCTTTTTTTTTGGGGGGGGGGCTATGATCTTAATTATTTTTAGTGTTCCCCCTGGAGGACACTCTCATACAGTGGGTTTGGTGAACATCCCCCACAATGAAATGATACTGCTCCGAACAGCAATCATTCTGCAGCCTTAGGGCCCCATACATACACATTCATTTTAAGTGTACTTTTTGTATAGATTCTAGACAACTATTTCCCCTTTACTCATTCTCTCATTTATTCAGAAGTTATGCATTCCCATTTTAAATTTCTATTCTATTTACAACTCTGGAGACTAAAATCAAACCTTGTTACCAGGCAGGGTGTCAGGAGAGGCTGAGGGAGCTGGAGTTGTTGGAGGAGCTGTTGGGGCGAGGTGGCTAGAAGGACCTGGTGAGAAAAGCAGGTAGAGCAGAGGAAGGCCATGCATGTAGAGTGAAAATAGGGTATTTCGGACCATTTGCCTGTACATTGGCAGACGTTTTTTAAATCCAGTGAGAATTTGGAAATCAAAAGTACCATTCTCAGGCCATTTGGACCCATTGTCCACCTTATATTGTGGCCAGGCAGAATTGCAGAGAAAGATTAAATGAAGAAGTTTGAAGTTGTCCAAGAGTCATAGAGGTTTTAAGTTGTTAAGGAGCCAGGGAAAGAGCAAAACAAAGGTGAGAGAAAAGGAACCTGGGCTTAAGCTGGGTTTACACAGAACACCAATATGACCCCCCTGGGCGAGGAGGGCGACTGTGCTCCTGATGGCGAAGGCAGCTGGCTGTGGAAGATGAAAGCGGCTGGCAATGGAAGATGAGACCTCAGGAGGGAGAGGGGGGAGGACAGTTACCCGAGATGGTGCAACTGAACCATAAGGCACCCCTTAGGGTACCGTAGACCAGAGAGTGAGAGACCCTAGGTGTCGTGAGTGTGTCTTTCTCAAGACCTGGGGTTTGGGGTCCAAAAATGGCTGAGGGTTGGAGCCTGGCTTGTTGGCACAGCTTCCATGAGGAGGGATTAAACCCAAGAGCAGGTGAACCCGAGAGGGACACTTACCAAGAAGGAGGAAGGAGATGAAGAAGGGAAGAAGAGTGAGGCCGAATTGTGGTGGATGTGAAAGCCAGTACCAGGCAGAGATGGTCCGAAGCCTTCAGAGGGTCAAATGGCAGTTCAGTGGTATGGTCAGGGGAAAGGAGGTCTGGCCACCCAAGAGGGCAACTGGAAGCCTCCTCCAAGTCATGAGCACCAGATGTAAGGTTTGGGAGTGACCGAGACCACGCAGACCACTCTGAGGCAAAGATGGATGCTTTTATTAGGGGAAACACACGAGCTGCCAGGACTGACTCTCAAGAGCAGAGAGTACAGCCAACATCCAGCTTTTTTTTTTTTTTTTAATTTATTACCTACTAACTTTGGTACTGGTGATTGAGCGCAAGTGACTCTTGCATGTCAAGCACATGATCTGCCACTGAGCTGTATTCCAGGTACTAGACCTTGAATTTAACTATTTTATTTATTTATTTGAGACAGACAGGCAAAGAGGGGGAGAGAGTGTATGGGTGCACCAGGTTCTCTTGCAGCTGCACATGAATTCCATATGCATATGCCTTGTTGTTCATTTTGCTTTATATGGGTGCTTGGGAATTGAACCCTGGGCTGGCAGACATTGCAAACAAGCACCTTTAGCCTCTGAATCATCGTCCTAGTCTTGGATCTTGAATTTAAAACTTCTTTTATACTTGCCTGATGATTGATGAATAAAAAGTGGTTTATCCAACCTTGTCACAGTTTTCAAGATTATATTCACATTTTGGGTATGATTTATTAAGAAGTAGCAGAATATTCAGCATTCTTTAGCTTAGTGCTTTATATTTTAGTGCTGGGGACTGAGCCAAGTGCATTGTACATACATACGTTCTCCACTACTGAGCCGTAGCTTATAGCAAGACATAGATATTTAAATTTTTTATTGTAATTTTATTGTTATTGTCATGTTGATATTATTTTTTTGAGGTAGAGTTTCACTCTAGCCCAGGCTGACCTCACTCTGTAGTTCCAGACTGGCCTCAAACTCTGATCCTCCTACCACTGCCTCCCGAGCGGTGGAATTAAAGGTATGTACCACCATACTTGGCTTAATTATTATTATTATTATTTTATGAAAAACAGAGTCTCCAGCACTCGGGGAGGCAGAGGTAGGATCGCCGAGAGTTCAAGGCCACCCTGAGACTCCATAGTGAATTCCAGGTTTGACTGGGCTAGAGTGAGACCCTACCTTGAAAAACCAAAAACAAAAACAGGGTCTCCTGTAGCCTAGTCTGGCCTCAAACTCATTGTGAGTATGAGTATGACCCTGAACTTCTGATGATCCTCCTGCTGTTACCACCACAGGCACTGGGGTTACAGGCATGCATCTCTACCGTGCCTGGTTTATATGGTGCTGGGGATCCAACCTAGGACATTATGCATACTAGGAGGGTACTCTACCAACTGAGATATATCCCCATCTCCTTAGACTATTTTTGTGTTTTTCATTTTGTTTTGTTTTCAGTAGAATATTTTAAATACAAGTTGGTCATAGAGTGGAGTAAGAGTGCCATGCCTTCATGAGAGGTAGGGGTCAAGTAATGTCAGTGTGAATAAATGAATGAGCTGTTATTAGCGCTCTCAGTGTGCCTTAACATTAAGGCATGTGTTAATATGAAATCAGTTTTGAAATCTTCTGATACCACAAGGATATATACTTCTGTAACATTTTGTACATAAGCTTTACCATTAATATCTTTTCTTTTTAAAGGTACTAGTTCTTGGAAACAAAAGAGACCTTCCAAATGCCTTGGATGAGAAACAGCTAATTGAAAAAATGTAGGTGCTAAGAATGAGTTATGTTGTTATAAAAATTTGGCCCATCTGACCTGGAATTCACTATGTATTCTCAGGCTAGCTCCGAACTCATAGTGATCCTCCTACCTCTCTGCCTCCAAAGTACTGGGATTAAAGGTGTGTGCCACTATGCCCAGCTGAAAAATTGGTGCTAAATTATACTGTCATCATTACCGTTCAGTTATGATTATAATCATGTTCTTATGTTGGATTAACTTGTTCTACCTGAGAAATAAATCCCTAAAGCCTTAGTAGTAGCAAAATATTATTTAGCATAGTACTGAAAATAATAAGTAAACTGAAGCTGGGTGTGGTGGCGCACACCTTTAATCTCAGCACTTGGGAGGCAGAGGTAGGAGGATCGCCATGAGGTCAAGGCCACCCCGAGAATACAGAGTGAATTCCAGGTCAGCCTGGGCTAAAGTGAGACCCTACCTCGAAAAACCAAAATAAATAAATAAATAAATAAATAAAATAAAATAAATAAACTGAACAAAGAGTGATAAGCATGACAGCCATCATTCCTTATTTTTGTTTTATTCTGGGTCTTACAGGAATCTGTCTGCTATTCAGGATAGAGAAATTTGCTGCTATTCAATTTCTTGCAAAGAAAAGGATAATATAGGTAAGAAATGACTGACTTTTTTTTTTTTATGAAGTGAGTATCATGGAGAGGATGAGGTAATGCTCCTTACTGTATTTATCCCCCTTTCTGTTTAAATGATTATCCTAAAGATACTGTTGCTTTTGCCTGAGAGAAAAAAGAGCATAAACATTTTATCATTAGACAACAACTGTAGCACCTTAGATCTTGTCTGTATTGTTTAGAAAAGTAAATGTAGTAAAGCCATAAGGTTAAGCATCAGGTACTGTAATTTTATTGTATTTATTATTATCATTGGCTTTTTTCCCCTACTGATGAGGATCGAATTCATGCCCTTATGCTTGCTAGGCAAGTGTTCTTTCATAGAGCTAAATCCCCAACTCGATGGTTCTCATTTTTTGAGAGTCGTACTCTGTAGCTCAGGCTGGCCTTAAACTTGCAATGTTCCTCTTGCCTCTTGAGTTCTGAGATTGGAGTGATGATAAGTCCTTGTGCTGGGCAATTGTATTAATTTTTGTAGAGCTAGTATCTAGCTGTGCATTATAAGAAAATGATAGTTTTGAAATAAGAGTACAAAAATTGGTCTACAGGCACTATAGCAGTTTTTCATTAATTGAGCCAGCATATTACTACAGTGTTTTTATAATGTATTAGAAATGTAAGCCAAAAGCACCCTTTACCTGGCTAATACTTTTATTTATTTCTTAGAACTGTCTTAACAAAATAATACAAACTAAGCAGGGCGTGGTGGCGCACGCCTTTAATCCCAGCACTTGGGAGGCAGAGGTAAGAGGATCACCATGAGTTCAAGGCCACCCTGAGACTACATAGTGAATTCCAGGTCAGCCTGGACTAGAGTGAGACCTCACCTCAAAAAACTAAAAAAACAAAGAACAAAAACCAAAAAAAAACTAGGTGTTTTTAAACAGCAGAAACTTAATTTCTCACATTCAGAAAACTAGAAAATCAAAATCAAGGTGTCATACACTACTCAAGGCTCTAGGGGGCCCTTCCCTGTCTCTTTCTAGCTTGGGGGCATGTCATCCATTCCTTTGGTTTCTAGATGCATTACTCTAGTCTCCTCCTCCGTGTGAGTGAGTCATCTTCTTAAAAGGACAGATTACTGATTAGGGCATACCTCAATCCATTGTGATCTCATCTTAACTAATTATTATTGCAGACCCTCTTACTAAATAAAGACATATTCCGAGGGAGATTCTGGGTAGAAATGACTATCTAGTACACCGTTCTTAAATTTGTATGTGTCTGTCTAATGCTCAGCTTTAGTTAACTTAAGATATCCTGATTTTCTTTAGCTTTCATTAGTATGTCTCATTATATCACATACTTTTCGAGTTATTTCCAATCCTCTTCTACAATGTTAAATGTTAAAACTTTTCTGTCTGATTCTTGAGTCCTTTAAAACCATCTAAGTAAGGTGTGGTAGCATATGCCCATAATCCCAGTAGTTGGGAGTTTCAGGCAGCACAGTTGCTGTGAGTTTGAGGCCATACTGGTGTGCATAATAAAACCCTGTCTTAAGCAAACAAACAAACAACATACCATTTATAAATTTATAAGCAGTGTAATCCTGGTAATTCCATGGACAAACTTTCCTGTTAGATGGAGAAAATAAGTGAGTTCTTCAGTTGTGAGCGTTCATTTAAGAACAGACTCTACAAAGCATTTATGGCAGTAGGTTTTCTATTTTTTTCTATGTATGGGGGGAAAACTTAAATTTTTTTTGACATAATCCCTTAAGAGCATTTAGCTCATGTTTTTCAGTGGAGAATTCCTCTACCCTCTCATAAGGCATGTGACAATGTCTGCAGGCATATTTTGTTTCTGGTTGTCATAACTAGAAGGGTAATGCTGACATCTATTGATTAGAGACCACAGATGTTGCTGAGCATCCTTTATCTACCCTCCCCCCAAAATAACAGCACCAAGTGTCAGTAGGCAATGTCAAGGAACCTTGTTATATACTAGTGTACTTTAGTACCTTGTACCGTTCCCCTAAGCCCCATGACTCACTCAGACATTCTCTAGTAAATAGCAATGTTGTTGAAGAGAGGAAAGATCATTTCTCATTGTCACAAGCTAGCCAGATACCTTTTTGAAGGACAAAGAAGTAACTGCATAGTAGTGAGTGCATCCTTGTATCCCAGTTGTGAGGAGCTGAGGTAGGAGGGTGGCTATGAGCTTGGGGCAAGCCAGGGCCATATACCAATACCTTGCCTTAAAACCAAAACCAGAACAAATAGTAAGAAAGTCTCTCCAACTTATTTATGCAGGGAATGCAGCTCAGGTGTTGAGAACTGATTTCACATTTGAGGCTCACCTTTGTGGTTGCTGTGGCTCTGTAGTCACCTGGTTTGTAATTGTAGACCTTGTGCTCACTTAACTGTTATCCAGCCTAAGAAAACTGATCCTCTTATCTGGATTCAGATTTAGTGATTTGTAAACAGAATGCCTGTTTACATGGAACCGCAAATAAAACTAGTGGATTCAACTTTTGGAGTTGTCAAGAAGGGCACCCTGTTTCATTATTTACCTTCCACTATATGTGTTGGTTCCAACAATTGAAATATCCTGAATTGCTCACAAAGGTATTACTAGTGCACATGTTTTTTATGTTCTTTCTTTGAGCTTCCTTATGTAGTGCTTCACTAGGTGGGTGTCCTCAGATTACATGGAGAATGATTGGATAATGATCTTTGTAAAGATGTTTAAACCTGTGCCCCACTTTTCAAGGAATATGACCTCTACATCTGAGAATCTTACTTCTCTTCTGCCTTTTTATCTCTTCATCTGTCTTTGGGATCTTATGTCCACAGAGGATAGAAGGGTTTTGTTTTGTTTTCCCAAAGTAGAGTTTCACTGTAGCCCAGGCTGACAGGGAACTCTAGTTCCAGGCTGGACATGAAATTCATGGCAATTCTCCTACCTCAGCCTCCTGAATGCTGGAACTAAAGTTGTGTACTACCCATGCCCACTTCTTTTGTTTTTAAAAATATTTATTTATTTATTTATTTATTTATTTATTTATTTGAGAGAGACAGGAAGAGAAAGGAGAGGGAGAGAGAGAATTACAGAGAGAGAGAGAGAGAGGGAGAGGGAGGGAGGGAGAGAGAATGGGCACGCCAGGGTCTCCAGCCACTGCACACGAACTTCACACGCATGCTCCACCTTGTGCATCTGGCTTTACATGGGTACTAGAGAATTGAATCCGGGTCATTAGGCCTTGCAGGCAAGTGTGTTAACTCTACTGAACCATCTTTCTAGTCTTTCTTGGTTTTTAAATAAATTTTTATAATTATTCAAATTGGGTCATTTCATTTTGGCTTTACCCCCCCCCCCCCCACATTAGTATAAGAGCTATAAAAGACTTGTTTCAATGATTGTTATATCATTGTTTTCACATATGTGAATGACAGTTTATTCATCTTGCCACATGGCTGCCCTTGATGCGTGTGGGGCTTACAGCTTCTCTAATACCTGTTAGCTGGGAATCTAGAAGGTGAAATTTACACCTAGCTTTCAGGCTTGGAAGGTAGAGTGCTCTTTCCAGTAAATGCTCACATACCCTTGAGGTGGACAGTATATTGTGAAGAACTCAGATTAGTCACTAAATGTTCTGACTTAGCTGCTTCTCTTCTCAGTCTGTGTGCTTTTCTTGGCTAGCTTCAGCTGTCACAGCTTTAACTGTCTGTTGATTCCTTGCTAGTTACACCTCTTTCTCAGATCTGAAAAAAATGCCTCACACATCTCTGTGTCACCCACTGTCCTTCAGACCTGATGTGCCTGCATGTAAATAGTTAATCTTTTCCTTATAGCTGTTCCTTAACCAACTTAGCTTTATGAACCACACCCTCATTTAGGCCAGAAGATTCTTTTTACCTCTTAACTGCAGTCAATCCTGAAGTCCTCTGGGCTCTATGTCTTCTTCAGTTACTCTTTTTTAATCTACTTGCTTGGCTTGTTTTCTGCCTTTGTTCCTTTTATATTTGCTGTGACAGTTGGTCTGCATATTGGTATTCTTTCAAGTTGTTCTCTTGTTGCCCTTGCTAGCTTGTTAAAATAAAATAATATGACTTTCCTTCTTAAAATTCTCCAGTAACTTCCTGTGGATTTAAGAATCAAGTTCTATGCTGGAGAGGTCACTTAGCGGTTAGGACCCAGGTTTGAATCCCCCATACCCACGTAAGCCAGGTGCACAAGGTGGTGCGTGTGTGAGTTCATTTGCAGTGACTACAGGCCCTGGGACACTCATTCTCTCTCTGTCTCTGTCTCTCTCTCTTTCTGTTTCTCTCTTTCTGCCCCTTTCTATCCCTCTCTCAAATAAAAATTAAATAAAAGAATCGAGTTCTACCTTGTTAACTAGCATATAATATGGCATATAGAGTTACTTGGCTCACCCTAGCCCACTGGTTTTCAACTCAGGAGACATTGCTTTTTTTGTTCAAATACTTTTTAGTCAGCATACAAAATAACCTTTTTATGGTGACATTTGCATATGTGTACATTGTTGTTTGTTCATATTCATGTCCCTATTACTCTCTTCATGCCCTTTTCTTCCCCTCCCTCTTATTGCTGGACTCTTCCCCTCTCCCCAAATAGTCTTCTGTCTCCATCATGGCATGTAAATAAATATAATTTCTAGTCTAGGTTCTGCATATGAGAAAAAACATGTGAAACAAGTCTTTGTTCCCATAATTCTTTCTCATTCTCCCCTTATTTACTTCCCTTCCTCCTCCAGATAATTCCCACTCTACTTTTCATATATACATCTAGATCTAGATTCCATATATGAGAGAAAACATGCACTGTTTGTCTTTCTGAGTCTTATTTTGCTTAACATGGTGATCTTCAGATACATCCATTTCCCTGCAGATGACATCTTGTTTATTATGGCTGATTCATATTTCCAAAAGACATTTGGCAATGTTTAGAGATAATTTTATTGTCAACGTAGGTGTGGGAGTGATAGTGGCATTTTGTGGCTATGGTTTCATTCCATGAAATGAATTATCAAACCCAAAATGTCAAGAAGGGAAGGTTGTGAAACCCTGTTCCATCCTTCACAGTAACAACCCTTTCTCCCAGTGTTTCAGCCATCCTGTCACAGAGTTCTAGAGTGAATAGTGCTCCATTGGGTTCTGTTGTTGTCAGCTCCACATTGCTGGGACAAACATCCAACCAGACACAGTTTATGGAAGGAAGGTATTATTTCAGGCTTATAGAATCCAAGAGAACACCATCAATGGTGGAAGAAGCTGGCTCCCTTTCATAGATCTAGTCAGAGAGATGCCACCAACAGCCACCACCACAAACACACATGAACTTCCAGAATGATGCTCTCTCCATACCTTTGGGCTGGAATCAGATCTGCCTCTAAACATACCTTAGGCCTGGACCCCAGGATCTGCCTCCAGTGTCATCTCCTCCAGCCAGATGGCTGGGCACAGTTGCGAGTTTAATTTTAATAAAACACTCAAGTCTATGGAGCCGTACATTTACACTATCACATTTAAAGTGACAGAGGTTCAGTTTTCCTTTTACAGTTTGTTTTGCCTGCCATTTTCTGGCGTGGTCCTCAAGCCCTAATGATTACTTATGTGTGCATGCGTGTGTGTGTATATACAGATGTGTGTGCCCCATGCATGCATGTGTGGCAGAGGAAAATATTAGGTGTCCTTCTCTATCTCTCTGCATGTTTCCTTAAGACAGTCGCTTAAACTCAGCTGCTAATACTAGTGAACTTCAGTCATTCTCTGGTCTCTGCCTCCTACAAGCTTGTGGTTACAGGTGTGAGAGTGGCCATACCCTGCTGTTTATGTGGATGTTGGGGAATCAAACTCAGTTTGAACCAGGTCCTCAGGCTTGCATGGAAAATGCTTTTACCTATTGAGCCATCTCCCAACCCCACTTGTATCTTTTTGTGCTTTGATGGCAATTTGTCTGTGACATCTGATCTCACAGGCAGTTAATAAAAGATGGTACCCATGTCCTGATTTCAACTTAATTCTAAGTCTGAAGGCTCTTCAGTTTCTGATAATTTTTTATATTATCCTCTTGAAACTCAGATAATGGAATCTAGCTGCAGAAAAGCAGACCTAACATGTACCTTGAATCAGCTGCATTTTAAGTATTACTTTGTGTTTGATGTTTAGCTTCTTTATTGATAATTAACTTTCACTTTCCTCCATCTTTAGATATCACACTTCAGTGGCTTATTCAACACTCAAAATCTAGAAGAAGCTGAAACATCTCCTGAAGTCTTCCAGTTCTTCTTGGCTATAATCCTAGAATTATTGTCCATTGCTCTGAAGTCCTTCCCAGAATATGGTCCTTCCTAAACCCAAGAAATTGCCTTTTTCAGAGTTTATTTCTCATGTGCACTGCTGAAGATGTGTATCCCTAACCCTCATACCGATCAGCTAGAGTTGTCATGATAAAGTCAGCACACATAAAAAGGCTTCACACACATACTTGTCATAAGTGTGTAGAGCTTTTTTAAATTTTTTTTAATAAAAGTAAAAAACACACTTTTGACCATCTTAAATCAAGAAAATTCTATATTTCCATCTGGTCTTTCTGGGCCAGATTTTTATATTGGCTCTCAGTAAATGTCTACTTATGATATTTCGTTATAGAGTCCAGTAGCTTAATACTGATACTGACTTGACAGCATGAAATTTCTAGTGCCACACCCACTACTTAGAAAACCGTTAAGCCAACATGTGGGATATAAACTTAATGTTTATCTTATCTCACAAATGCATGTGAAATGTATAATTACACCATAGGATTAAAGGATGGTCTGTCACAAGTTAGTAGAGGCACCAGATTGATGTTCTTTGTTCTTTACACTGGAGAGTTCCTACCTGGTGAATTTTAGAGACATTGTGCTCTCTGAGAATCCTCACCGTCAGGTAGCATTTGGGGAGGAGAGAGGAGTTAGAGCATGCTGTTTTGTATCTGTCCAGATCATTACATTTTTTTTCTTTCCCTTTCTACACACTTTTTTTTTTTTTAAGGGGTTGGGAATTGAAGATTTTCTCAAAAGCTTTCATGAATTTAGAGCATTCTGGCCAATTAATAAAACCTGTTAAGGATGTCTGACTTTGTTCAAAATCCATGTCTGTTCTTTGTATCTCCAGTCACTGAATTGTGCTGCTCCATGACCTTCCAACTCCTGACTTTTGTATCCAGTCATAAAAGTTGACTTTCAGCACAACAGACACTTATACACAAATAAAAATTCTTATTTTTTTCTTACAGTTATAAGGATTGGCACTCTTTTGTCTGGTGCCTTTAGACATCTTGATTATTGTGACAACTCTAGACCTGCTGGCTTTATCTAATGTAATCATGTGCAATGTCTACAGGTTGCTTAATAATCCATCACACAGAGAACTGAGGAACTGATGCTATTTTTTGCTTGCTTCTATGGTACAGAATTGTATAAAAACTTAAAGCAAACATATTTGATAGTCTGTGATCTTCATATACATAAAGGGACATATTAATGCTGGTTCACTTATAAGCTGTTATTCATACAGAAGCTGTAGTGGATAAACCTTTGTGGTTAAACCTCTTAATGTGTGCCTCACACTGTGTGTGACTTTGTTTCTTTTAAGCAGCATTTATGTAGATGATGCATTTCTAGATGTATTGAGCACTCAGAGTACAGTCAACAGTAAGTTCTTTTAATGAATACCTGTTTTAATTTATAGAATGCCATGGCCTTAAAAAGATTCTGTACAAATACTGCACTGTGTTGCACAGACACTACTTGCTTTTCTCCATTCACATTTTTAATGAGTAGGATCTGGGCTTTTAAAGTTCTCTTCTTATTCTTTGAGGCATGTTGAGTACTTCCCAGATGGGTTGGATGGTTTTGTGAATAATGAAGGGATATTTAAAATGGCTATTGTAGCTTGACCTCACTAATGGTCACTGTGAACTGTTACAAAGAATGTGGCAACTTGCTTGTGCCTAAAAGGAGGGATTGGAACTAGATTGTGTGACTAAGTGAGGACTGCATAGGTTTGTTAATTGACCTGTAGCTTCAAGTGTTTGTGTGTCTTTTTATTGCTCTTAGCATTTTAAGACAACTAAAAGCTACTACCAACATTTTACTGTGCATAACCTCTGCATGTGAAAATTTAACAGCTACCGAACTTTGTAAATACGTACATTTTTTTTATTTAGGTGGATGCATTTTTGTCTGTTTATTGCTTTTCTCAGCTTTATTCAATAAACTTGCATTTTGAGGGTTGTATTGGCAATTTCAGCTTATGTGCATCCTGATGAAAGGAGCAGACTTCTTTGGAATGGAGTGGTAAAATTCCCCTGAGGGGACCCCATAGACCATGTGCTAAAAGGAAGTCAACTCTGATCACAATTGGGTCTGTGGGCTGAACTAGAAATAAACTTTTAAAATATCCACAGAATTGATATTATGGTTCTTTATATAGTGTGTGTGTATATATATGCATATAGTGTGTTTGTGTTTATATATGTGTGTGTGTATATATATATATGTATGTATGTGTGTGTGTGTGTGTGTGTGTGTATATATATATATATATATATATATATATATATATTTTGCTGGGAAGAAAAGGATTGTTAACTGTTGTGGTATTCCAAATTTAGGCTAACATTCTTTTTGGTGGTGGGGGGTGTATGTTGGGGATTGAACTCAGGTCTTTACCAATGCTAGGTGCTAAACACTGTGCCACTAGGCCATTTGGGACTTTTGTTGTTGTTTTGTTTTTGGAGGTAGGGTCTTGCTGTAGCCAGGCTGACCTGGAATTCACTATGTAGCCTCAGGGTGTACTTAAACTCATGGCAGTCCTCCTACCTCTGCCTCCAAAGTGTTGGGATTAAAGGCATGCACCACCACATCTGGCTTGAATTTAGGACTTTAAAGTGGTAGGAACTAGTAAAACATTAAAAAATATATTTGCACATATTTATGCATGGATACACTAGAGTTGCTGCTGCAAATGAACACCGGACTCTCATTACTTTTTGCATCTAGTTTTACATGATTGCTAGGCAATTGAACCTGAGCCATCGGGATTTGCAAACAAGCATCTTAACTACTGAGCCATCTGTCCAGCCCCTAGTAAAGCATTTTATTGTCTTTTTTCATTGACAGTTTTTGGACATTTATTTAATGTATTTTGATTATATTCACCTCCCGTTACTTGCTGTTGCCCAGTTTTGCTTTTACAGTGCTGGTATTAAACACATGCTAGGCTGGCCCTCAACCATTGCATCACTACACCATAGCTTTAAAAAAAAAAAAAAAAGCAGATGGGTGTGGTCACTCCCAGCGCTGGGGGACTGTTGTGGGATTATTTTGATTTGTTGTGTGTGTGTTTTTTTTTTTTTTTTGTTTTTTGTTTTTTGAGGTAAGGTTTCACTCTGGCTCTGGCTGACCTGGAATTCACTATGTAGTCTCAGGGTGGCCTGGAACCCACCACGATCCTCCTACCTCTACCTCCCAAGTGCTGGGATTAAAGGCGTGCGCCACTACGCCCGGCCGTGGAATTGTTTTGAAATCAAGGCCAACCTGAGTTACAGAGTGAGTTCTAGGTCAGCCTGAGCTTGAGTGAGACCCTGCTTCAAACAAACAAAAATCAAAACCTTGCCATGAAACTAAATTTGCAAGACATGTCTTACTTACCAACTTCAGTTTAGAATGCACATGTTTTCTATACCAGACATGCTGGTTTTTCCTCACAGGTAAAGCAAGCATTTCACTTATTTTGTGAGTATCCTATCACCTATACTATGTAAGACAAAAGATATTTATCTGCTCAGAACTACTGGAAAAAATGGTTTTGATGCTTAGTAAAGTTCAGTGGTTTTCTCTGTATATATGGTCATTCTGTATACCTAACCTCTGTTGACTAATTGGGTGTGTGATTTAACGTTTCTATCCCTAGGAATTTATTTTGTGAGGTTGGAGTTATTTAGCTAATACCCCTATTAGAAGGAGTGTGGTTGTGGCTGAGGCTGGGAGGGGTTATTGAAGATACACATTTAGCTTTATTCTAAGTTTGTATCTGTTTTCAAAGACAGAAACTTACTTAGAGGACTTTTTGTATATTTTATTTACTGTGAGAGAGAATGGGTGTCCAGGGTCTGTTGCCACTGCAAATGAACTCCAGACACGTGTGCCACTTTGTGCATTTGGCTGTATGTGGGTACTGGTTTATTAAACTTGTGCCATCAGGCTTTGTAAGGCTTTTAACTTCTAAGCAAGCCATTTCTCCAGCCCCTATTTTTTGAGGCAGGGTTGCAATGTAAGTCCAGGTTGGTCTTAAACTTGTGATCAACTGCCATGTCTTGAGCCTTGGGATTATAGGCATGTGTCTAAAAACCCCTAAGATTTCTCAAATCAATCCCTTTGACTATGCCAAATGTATTGGGTGTTTTGGATCATGTCTGCTTTATTGGATTTTTATGTTACCAAGCTTTATTTGTTGGTTATTTAATGAAGGTTATGCACAAGGTTTGTTGGTTTTTTTTTTTTTTTTTCTCATTGCTGTGACCAAAATAGCCGACAAGCAATTTAGGGATGGAAAGGTTTATTTTGGCTTAGTTCATTAGCAGTATAGTCCCATCATGGCAGGGAAGGCATGGTAGCAGGAACATGAGGCTGTCATGTTGCAAATGAGCTCAGGAGGCAGAGCAAGATGAATATGTTTTACCTAGGAAGTGGTTTCCTTGTGCATTCTATCATGTAAGGTTCATTTACACTGGAATCCAGGTGATTTGGTAATTTCAGCCTTTCAAAGGGTTTGAAGGGTTGAAAATGAGTAGAGCTTAAATGTGGCATAGCAGGCACCATTCTGTTATATCTAGCTGGCCAAGTGCTTGACTTTAAAACTAGGCTTCAGTGGAACCATCATGCTGTTTAAAACATTTTCATTTTATTGCAAACTGTGAACTGAATATACTCCAGTGTAGAGACTTGAGAATGGAGACAGTAAAGCAGACAGTAGCCTCACAGACTTCCTGTCAGCTTGGTGTTCTATAAGTGGGTGGCCCATTGCAGGTGTTTCCTGTTGGTAAATATCCTCCACAGATTTCCGTTTTAAAATTCAGCTATTGATTTTCAAAAAAAGGGTACCCTTGGTCATTGTTGCTTATTGAATATTCTCAGTGAAACAGAATACAGATCACTGACAAGGTAAATGGTATGGTGAGTAGTTTCTTGATCTAAGCAAGAGCAGAAGTCATTCATTACTCCAACAAGGAGGCCTCATTTGAATGAGATGATTTTATTTTAAAACAAGACAGCCCTCATGTAGGTAATGCAGACTTCTCACCAGGAATCAGGAGGGAAGAAAGACCAGTTAGCCTCATTTTGCTGGGACTTGCAGGTTATACATTTATAAAAAGGAAGGGAGGCGGGAAAGAGGCCTCAGCTTAACATGTAGGCTGGTTCTAAGAGTGTTGGACTGGTGAATTGCAGACGCCCCTGTGGAGCCTTAGCTTTGTATCTATAAAATGGGGGAGAAACAATTTCTAATGGCCTTCCCATTAGCAGGCTGTAGTTCTGACAGCCTAGAGATCTGGATGGCACACAGAGCAGAACGGAGAGAATTGTCCACATGTAGAGACAGTGCTAGTGTTTTCCATGTTTTTTAATCAACAATGCAGAATACTTTTTTTTTTTTTTAACTTTGACACAGTTAATGCTAGTCATCACAGACATAAGAGAGTGATACAAGAACTTAGATTTTATTTGGAGGAAATGATGTTAAAATACAAGCTTATGTTTATTTTTCCCAGACTTCAGAAAAATACTTACCCTGCTATACACTGTGGAAAAGCACTACTAACACTTTGGAAGTAAATGGTTTAGAGCCAATGGGTAGCACTGTAGAACTGCGCTGTTGCTAGGCTCTGCTAGAGTTTATTTAGAAATGTGGAGAAACCTGGAACAGAAAAGACTTCTTTTCAAAGTAAAGGGGAGAGGGGAGCCAAATGAACTGTGTTCCCTTCTGAACATGGGAAGTAGAATATTATTAGCCAGTTGCCAACTATACTCTTTCCTCCCAACTCTTCATACCATGTGCAACATTGGTCTGCCCTCAGTGGCATACAGTTGGTACCAGGTAATGTGCTATCTTGTTTCTGTGTTTGAAGAGACTCTTCTCTATTGTTACCCAGTGCATAATTAGGTAATGTTCTGCAAGGAGAAATACAGTTGCTATTATTTGTCATACTGTTAGCCTGCCCAAGGAAAGCACAGGACCTCCTTGCAATTAACAGAAGGGTTAAGAACTGGGTCTATGACTCCTTGTGGAAGCATCAATAATAGAAAGCTGGGTCATAGTACAATCATAATATTGGTTCTTCGTGGAGAATTAGAATAGGTGGAAGGGAAGCTCACCACGTTTAGAAATTTATTAATTTTAAAAAAATACCTAAATTCATTTATTTGCACCTGTGTGTGTGTGCACGTGCGCGTGCGCGCGCGCGCGCACCCCCCCCCCCAACAAGTGCCAGACACATGCAGCACTTGTTGTATCAGGTGCTATGTGGATGATGGGGAGCTGTCAGGCTTTGCAAGCAAGCAGTGGTTAACACTGAGCCATCTCTCCAGCCCATTTAAAAATGTTTTTATTTATTTATTTGAGAGAGAGAGTAAATATGGGCACATTAGGGCTTGCCCCTACAAATGAACTCCAGACACATGCACCACTTTGTGCCTCTGGCTTTACTTGGAGACAGTGAGCTCATTATGCTGTCCAGGCTGGTCTTGTTCTCTTGGCCTCAAAGCAATCCTGGCTAAGCCTTCTGAGAAGGACTTAGGCATGTGCCCCTGTGCCTGGCTACCACTCCCTCCCCCGCCCACAATACTCATTTAATAGATAAAATCACATGATTCAGACATTAAAAATAGAGAAAAAGATGCTTGTCTTGATCCACCCCTATAAAAGTAACTGCCTTATTGGCCGTGTGTGCATGCATAAGTACGTGTGTGCATTGGTGACAGGACAACCTTAATTGTCATCCTCAGGAATTCTGTCTACTTTGAGACAAGATCTCATTGATCTGGTGCTCACAATTAAGCCAGACTAGCTGGCCAGGGAAACCCAGCCCTCCTGTCTCCACTTTCGCAGTCCTGGGGTTACAGGCATGCATCACCACTCAGTGTTTGACATGGGCACTGAGATCAAACTTGTGTCTTCATGTACCCGGGAGGCTGAGGTAGGAGGAACTCTGAGTTCAAGGACAGCCTGAGACTACATGATGAATTTCAGGTCAGTCTGGGCTAGAGTGAGACTCTACATGGAGGAAAAAAAAAAAAAAAAAAAGACACTTAGTATCTGCAAAGCTTTGGTTCTATCCCTGACACTGAACAAAGAATAAAGGAGCCCACTGTGTATGTAACAGTTACAGATATGTTTTATGTATGTATAAAGCTTCATTCTCATAACTGTGGTAAGCTCTGTTCTTATCTTAAAACGAGGGACTTTGTGCAGATGAGGAAACAGGTACAGAAACTAACTTCCCAAGGTCACTCAGAGCAACCTTTTGAACACCTGCAGTCAGTCTTCTGAGCCTGATTTCTTTCTTTTTTTGTTTTTGTTTTTCAAGGTAGGGTCTCGCTCTAGCCCAGGCTGACCTGGAATTCACTATGTAGTCTCAGGGTGGCCTCGAATTTGGGGCAATCCTCCCATCTTCTGCCCCTCAAGTGCTTGGATGAAAGGCATGTGCCACTATGCCCAGATCTGGGTCTGGTTTCTTAGCTGTCATTGCTTGAAGTACCCCTAGTGAAGGCAATGTTAGAATGAGCAGTTCATCTTTTCCTTTTTTTAAAATTTCATGATGCTCATGTGAGATTATGTACAGAAAAGTTTATCACAAATGAAGCTTTCTTAAAAAGTTTATTTTAGAGCTGGAGAGATGGCTCGGTGGAAGGCACTTGCCCGAAAAACCTAAGGACCTGGGTTTGATTCCCCAGTATCCACGTAAAGCCAGATATACAAGGTGGAGCATGCATCTGAGTTTGTTTGCAGTGACTAGAGGCCATGGTGTACCCATTTTCTCTCTATCTCTTTCAATTAAATAAATAAATTTTTCTTTGTAAAGTTGATTTTTGTCAGGTATAGATAACACAGCCCTGCAATTTCACCCCTGGAAAGGTTGTGGCAGAAGGATCACGAGTTCAATGACAACCTTGAAGTAAAAGATTTCGCTCTAGTGTTGTGTGGAGTGCAGGTGTGGTGTGTGCATGTGTATGTGTCCTTCTGGCTCTCTGTAGGCAGCAGAGATTGCTGAGTGGATTGTCTGGTGTCTTGCTCTCTTCCTTTCTGCTTGGCCTTGTTTTGAGCCACAGTCTCTTTATGATTCTGGAGCTTGCCAGTCTCCTACAATGCTGATCTCAGCGCCAGGCTGGGTGTGCCCAGATTTTTTTTTTAAATTTATTTTGTGTGAGAGAGAATGGGCCTTAAGCCACTGCAAAAACGAAAAACAAATAAACAAAAAAACTCCAGATGCATGTGCCACCTCGTGCATCTGGCTTTATGTGGGTACGGGGGGATCGAACATGGGTTCTTAGGCTTTGCAGGCAAGTGCCTTAACCAATGATCCATGTCTCTAGCCTCTGCCCAGCTGTTTTAGGTGGGGCCTGGAGATTTGAAGTTGGGCAGCTTCAGGCACCCTCATTCTTGTGGGCAGGAAGTATACTTAATTCCTGAGCTATGTCTTCAACCCCTAAAAGAATTAAGGATGGAATTTTCTGATTAGATATAGGTGTTAACTCAGTTTTATTACCTAACATTCAATCTGAGACACCAGATAATCCATTTTCCTTACAATGTTTTCTATGAAGATTAAACATGAATAGTGAAATTTCATGGCCAGTTTTACCAGGAAAAGCATCTTTCATAAATTGGACTCATTTTTTTTGTTTGCTTGTTTTTTGGTTTTTCGAGGTAGAGTCTCTAGCGCAGGCCAAGCTGGACCTGGAATTCAGTATGTAGTCTCAGGCTGGCCTCGAACTCACAGCAATCCTCCTACCTTTTCCACCCAATGAATTAATTTTTTAGTAGAGCTTTTCTCTAATGTGAGGACAAGAGCTGTCATCAATGAGGTTGACAGTTGACTTCCGTGGAAGGTCAAATATAAGCTAAACTTTGCAAGAAAGTACCTTAGGAAAGGAAACAATGTGTAATAATATTTCACATTCAGCTTCTAAGTTCTAGGGAGGCTGGCTCAAGGGATGGGGTTCCAGCTTTGAGGAGGGCCCCCAGACATTCTTTAGAGAAGGGCAAAAGGCAGAATCTGTAGGAAGACCCTGGTTCAAATTCTTTGTGCCTAGGTATATCTCACAAAGGCTCAGTCAGACAAAAGGACCTTATTGTGTTTCAGTTGCTGTGGGCTAAAATCCTCTCTGCTTTGTTTTTATCTTCACTCCATTTTGCAAAAAGTTCTCTGACTGAAAATTTATCTGATTTGAGGGCATGCCCTCAGGGTTTGCCTCCTAAGCTTTTCAAAGGAACTGAGTTTGATAGACATGGTCTAAACATAGGGCATGGCAAAACTGACAAGCATGCTTCATGAAGGCTGAAATCCTCAGCGTCCTTAATCGTAGCAAGTCCATGCAGGGGGGCGACGATTTAATCAGAGTCTTCTCCACATTTCCAAGGTTAGGTAGGTCATTGTGGTCCTGTACTCGAGATGGTGGGAGAGGAAAGACCATTAAATAGGTCTGATTGGAATTTGATGGGGTCCGGGCATGTGTTTTAGAAGTACCATGACAGATGGTGACATGTTGAGGCATACTAATAAAAAGTAGAATTTGGATTACCGTTTTGTGTACTCTTTGAGCCACAGGGCTTCACCCCCAACCATGAACAGTTTAAACTCCTGTCCTTGATATGCACAAGTACCTCCTGTACAAAAGAGGTTCTCTCCTAACTCTTTCTAGGTCTTGAAGGCGCAGTGGCTTTATATTCCACCGCTCTACCCCACACTGGGCTGGTCCGGGGCCACGTCCGTGTCCCGCGTCCGGTGCTGTCCCGTGCCGCGCTCCCATTGGCTGGAAGTTCTCTCGTCCAGCGCCCGAGCGACCAGTGCTCGCCACGCCAGCCCGGCCCTCTTCGGGTCGGCCCAGGGGCGGGGCTTGCGTTGCGTCGGGGCGTGGCCAGAGGAGTGGGCGTGGTCTGGCGCGGGCCGCGGAGATCCAGGCCGGCCTATGGCGCGGGAGGGAGTCCCCGGGCGCGCCCCTCTCGGGCCCGGCCAATCCCGGGTGACCCTGCAGGCTAACGCGGGGGCCCGCAGGGCCGGGTCGGCCCTCGGGGGGCGGAGGACAATGGGCCAGTTCCTGGTGCGTCACGAGGGAGTTCCTTAAAGGGGAAGTGAGCGGGCGGGCGAGCAGGCGAGCGCGGGGCGCGGTGGTCGGCTGGGGCGGTCCGCCGCGCTTTAAAATAATGCCCGCGGCGGCCGCGCCACCATGCAATGGCGTGCGCTCGTCCTGGGGCTGGTGCTCCTGCGCCTGGGCCTGCACGCCGTGCTGTGGCTCGTCTTCGGTCTGGGGCCCAGCATGGGCTTCTACCAGCGCTTTCCGCTCAGCTTCGGCTTCCAGCGCCTGACGGCTCCGGACGCGGGCTCGCGGGCCAGCGCGGGGCCGTCGTGGCTGCAGCGGCCGGGGGAGGCGGCGGCGGGGCGGCTGGAGGCTCCGCGGCGCCCCGGGCCCGGCGTGTGTGGCTCGGCGCACTGGGGCTACGCGCTGGGCGGCCGCGGCTGCGGCCCGGACGAGTACGAGCGGCGCTACAGCGGCGCCTTCCCGCCGCAGCTCCGCGCCCAGATGCGCGACCTGGCACGCGGCATGTTCGTCTTCGGCTACGACAACTACATGGCGCACGCCTTTCCCCAGGACGAGCTCAACCCTATCTACTGCCGCGGCCGGGGGCCCGACCGCGGGGATCCGTGAGTACCCCGCCCGGGGCACTGGGGCCCCCGCGTCCGCGTCCCCTGTGACCAAGCCTCCGCTTGAGGTCCCTTTGGAATCAGAGAGCGGGTGGGGGTGGGCTGGTGACTGTTCTCATCTTGGTTCTGCTGGACTCTCCAAACTTCAGGACAGTCTACCCCTCTCATTCCCTTTTTACAGATGGGGAAACTGAGGGTCAGAGACTGGAGGGAACTGGGCGCTGTGCCGAGGCCAGGGCTGGCCTGGGCTTCAGACGCCGCCCCTTCAGGTGCACCTATTAGGGGAAATGCATAGGCTTCCCTTTATAAACGCAGCTTCCGAGCAGCCCTTCCTATCAGAGTGCCACACCCAAGGCTTTTTAATGTAAAAGTTCAGGAGTTGATTCCCAGAAAGGGTTTCTACAAAGCCACCCCTCGAGTTAGAGGTAGAAAGGGTTAGTGTTTCGTCTTCCAGGTGCTGCTGCTTAACTCAGGAGAATTTAGTGAGGAAGGATGGAGACTGCCTTGATCAGACGTAGGGTCTCGATACTCCCAAGCGTGATTTCTCCTGCTTAGTTGACTGAGGGCCTCATTGCATAGTGCCATCTTTCCAGTAAGTACCACTGTGGTGGTAGGGCTGTCAGAAAAGGTCAGCCCGTCCCTCTAGGCATGTTTGGGAAGGTGGAGTTCCTGGGTTACTGTTGTAGACTTCAAAGTCCAAGAGGGCAGTGTACCCAGCCGAGGCCCTCGCTCCTCCCTGCAGGGCTGGGTATGCGTTACCACAGATCCTGCCAGACCAGATGAGTGACTACTATCCTGTTTCCCTCCCCTTAGGTGGGAGCGGAGGAGTTGGATTGCTCATTGTCTTGACACCACACATGGCCACGCTTGGACACTTTTCACATACTTTTCTTCACCTGGAGACAAGCAGTCGAGTCTAGTTCTTAGGTTCTACAAAGGAAGCCTATGCTCCAAAGGGACATTAAGAGTTAAAAAATATAGGTTGGTTATCTGCAAATTCATATCCTAATTTGCAGTTTGAGAGCATGATGGAGCACAGTGTAGGCTACTGTCAACAGAACCTGGGCCTTTCCAGAATTGTAGGAAGCATATGAGTTACTTATCTTGCTTAGCCATGTCAATATGCATGTATGTGTATATGTGTGTATATATTCATATATTTATATTTATTTGACAGTGCTGTTAGGTGGACCCATGGTCTCATGCATGCAGCTCTTTACAGCTGATGTATTTCTTCAACTCTTCTTTTTTGTATGTGTATTTTCAGTGCCTTTGAGGAAAAGAAAACTAAAGATTTTGGAAAAAAAATTACTGGTTCTTTCTAGTTTGTAGGAAGTGAATGAGTTGCCTGAAATGAATGTGTTGTCTTGTTCATAAAGGAATGCAAAGGACTTTAAATGTATTTTCTTTCAGTTCTAATCCAGTCATCTTTCCCTCCCTCCCACTTTATTGTGAGAATAGACTTCATTAAATTGGAGAGGGGACCAAAAATCCCACCAGATAGTGTTTTTTTTTTGTGTGTGGATTTTTCCTGCCAACTGTGGCCCATATGTCCACAGATTTTTAACATAGTTGTAACCAAAGTTCACATATTTTGGATCTTAATGGTTTTTCTCACCAGTGCTCATGGTGTTACAAGAAGAGAGAGAGAGAGAGAGCCCTTTCAGCCAGCCTGTATTCTCTGTCACAGATTACTTTTCAGCTTTTCTTTTATCTGGAGGCCTAAAGAAAGTAATTGGGAATTGTGATGACACACTGAAGGGTGAGTTGATGACATTTCCCCCCCCCCCCCCCTTATTTTTTCTTTCTCAATACTAGGGATTATGCTTAGTGTCACCAGAGCTTTAGGGCCAAAGACATGGCTCCAGCAGCCCCAAAAGGCTAGGCTTGGCCACTCATCCCAGGAAGCCCATTAAAGACAAGAAATGGTAAAAAGCAGAGAAAGGAGATGTAATCCACATCAACATGTTGGAAAGATTAACAAAGAGGTGTAGTGAACCCCAAGTTCAACTTCGGGGTACTGACATGATTCTTAGGTTTAAATAGAGGAAGGATTGGGACAGGGGTGAGAGATGTGTATCATTTTCTCAGCTCAGGTCCTGCAAGATGGTCCTATACTCTAATAATCTGTTAACTGCCATCATCACCTGCCAGAGGAGATAACCTGCTCCAGTGTGTAGACTCTACCATAGTTAACTTTGTGTCTCTCTCATCTTAGGGCTGGTCTCTCCTGCCTACCAGGCCTTGCTGTCCCTGGAACCTAATGTGGCTGCAGGTTTAGGACAATGCTTGCAGCCTTAAAGGGGAACGAGGTACTAGGTTCCACCAGTTTGTAGATTAGATGCTCCATGAATGATCATCATGTCAGTGTGTAGAGGGAAGCAGGTGACCCAAAGGAAGGCACAGGCTCCCATCCTGCTTCTAGTTCTTCTGTGAGCGGAGGGTGGAGTCAGTGCTTTCTAGCAAAAGTAGCCTCTCATTGCATGTTGCCTTGGGGCCTTGTGCATGACAGGCAAGCGTTCCACCATTGCGCTATCTCCTCACCCCTTTCCACTTTCTCTTTTGAGACAGGAGCTTGCTAAGTTGTTCAGTCTGGTCTTGAATTCTCTCTTGTGGCCCGGATTGGCCTTCAATTTATGATCATCCTGCTTCCCATTCGGAGTAGCTGGGATTGCTTATCTGTGCCACCAGGTCTGGCTGTCATGTTTTTCTTAGTGAACCTTAAGAACTTTCTGGAGCATTGGGAGCTCCTCTTTAGCAAGGTGAGATAATGGTGGTTGATTCCACTTGCTGGTCCCCCAATGGCATGAATTTAGGCTTTCTGTGAGTGTTGTTTGGTTATACCATGATCATCTGTATAAATTGAAGTCAGGTCTCTTTCATAGGCTGTTGGGAAGATGGCATTCGCTCATGGTTCTTGCTAAATTTTTTTTTTTGTTTGTTTTTGAGGTAGAATCTCACTCTAGCCCAGGCGGACCTGGAATTCACTATAGAGTCTCAGGGTGGCCTCGAACTCACAGCGATCCTCCTACCTCTGCCTCCCGAGTGCTGGGATTAAAGGCGTGCGCCACCACGCCTGGCCAGCTGTTGTTTTTGAGGCAGTAAAAAGAGCCCTGGAGTTTTGTGGCCTTGAGTAGATTCTCACACTGCCACTTAGAAAGAATGAGAGGCTTTATTTTTTATATTTTATGTCTGTGATTTAACTTTTCTTGTGCATTGATGCTTCCTAGAAAAACTTCAGGCCTGAGCTTGATCATTTCATTCTGGCTCTCAACAAGTAGGGCGTGTTTACATCTCCCAGTCAGTAACCTATAGTCAGAAAACCAAAGAAAACACTGAGATCTTTTATTCCAATACTGGGAAATGAACTGGTGGCTTGTACATCTTAGTAAGTGCTTGGACACTAGATTATACCCAAGCCTTTTAAAAAAATGGAGAGTCAGTCTACTGTATGAGTGTACCAGAGCCTCTTGCTGCTGCAAATGAACTCCAGATGCATGAGACGCTTTGTGTGAATGGCTTTAAGTAGGTACTGGGAAGTTGAACTCAGGCCAGCAAGCTTTGCAGGCAAGCATCTTGAAACCACTAAGCCATCTTTCCAGCCTCCTAACCCTTTTAAAAGGTTTGTTTTGAGGGTTGGGGATATAGCTTAGTGGTAGAATACTTGCCTTACACGCAGGAGTCTCAGGTTCAATCCTTAGTACTGCAATAAATAAATAATATTTGTTTCTAGACAGGGCCTTACTATGTAGTCCAGGCTGGTCCTAAACTTGCTGTAGAACCAAGAATGACTTTAAACTCCAGATCCTTCTGCCTCCACCTTCTAAGTGCTGGGATTGCAGGTGTGAACCTGCTGTGTCTTTTTCTTTTGTAGGCACATTAGTGTGCGGTTTATCTTGCTGGTCTTGATAGACCCGGGGTCCTGTGGCAAGTCACCATGAAGTAAACAAATTCTAAACACTATAAAAATAGCAAGTCGCTCTTCTTGGTTCTGGACCACTGTGCTAAGTCAGTTCCTCTCACATGCTTAATTTGGGACATTGTATCCAAATTCAAAATGTTTCCTTGAATAAATCTGAATATTTCTGTAATCCTGTGAATGGCAACTATAAGTTCAGGCCTTGGGTATGTGACCATTCCTAATTTTTCCTCAGCTATATTGCTACTAAAGCAAAAAAAGCAAATCTCAAATGAAAAGACTAAATATTGGTTCCTCACCTGGCTTGTTTTTGGGCAGCTCTCATTTAAGGTGCCTTCCTCTTCAGGAATCTGGTTGTGCTCAGAAGTAGAGCATTTGCCTCAGATGTGCAAGGGCCTAAAAAATAAAAAAAAAAAGATGGCCTTCTTCAGAATTGCTGTTTCTTCCAAAAATCTTTCAGAGTCAGGCGCAAGTCTTTTTTCATTGAACAGTTTGAAGGTGATTCTCCTGGACTTGCCCTGCTGTCCTTTTGGTTGCTACCTTACATTTTAACGTCGTGGAGTGCCATTGTGTATTCACCTTCACTTCACTTTGTCTTCTCTGCTCAGGTTATTGGTCCCTGGAACCCACAGGTACTATGTGTGTGTCACGTTGTCTCTGTGTTCACTCAGAACCAGTTAGATTTTTGAACAGCTGTTATAAGTTACGTCTATGTAGGGACTTTTGGGGAACGCATCTGTTTGATTTTGTTAGCTACATAATCAGACATTTTCTAGTAGAGGCCATCGTTTTCTCCATCTGTGTTTTTTTTTTAAAATTTTTTTCTTCATTTTTTATTTTTATTTATTTGAGAGCGACAGACACAGAGAAAGAGGCAGATATATAGAGAGAGGGAGAATGGGCGCGCCAGGGCTTCCAGCCACTGCAAAGGGAACTCCAGATGCGTGCGCTCCCTTGTGCATCTGTCTAACGTGGGTCCTGGGGAATCAAGCCTCGAACCGGGGTCCTTAGGCTTCACAGGCAAGCGCTTAACTGCTAAGCCATCTCTCCAGCTCTCCATCTATGTTTTGAAGTGATGAATGCCATGAACATGTGGTGAGTTGGGGTGAGTGTAGTTGTGGCCAGGTGTGGGCTCTTGAACCTCCTCTTTCACTGTTCTGTTGACTGAGCCCTATTGGGTAGGAATGGACATCCACAAGAATGCCCGAGAGCAGAGTCATCATCTCACCTGCATCATGGGCTGACTCTCATGTTGTTAGGCCAGGGCAGTGTTGTGTGGTTGAATTTGTCCTTGATTTTCTTTCTACCATTTTTTTTTTTTTTGTACTTCACTTTTTTTTTTTCTTTTGAGATGAGATCTTGCCCAAGCTGGTATTATAATTGACATTTTCTTGCCTCAGACTCCTGAGTGCTGGGATTATAAGCCTGTGCCACCATGCTTGGCTTTAGTTTGGCCATTTTAAAGAATGCATAGTAATTATTTGGTAGGAAAGAATTCAAAATGAAAATTCCAGGTCTTTAAGTGGATTTCTCTGACGAGAGTGGAGAGAGTTCACCACCATTATTACAGATATGTATATATATATATATGTATATATATATGTATATATATATATGTATATATATATATATATATTTTTTTTTTTTGTTAGGGTCTCTAGCCCAGAGTGGCCTGGAATTCACTCTGGAGTCTCAGGCTGGCTTTGAACTCACAACGATCCTCCCACCTCAGCCTCCCAGGTGCTGGGATTAAAGGTGTGTGCCACCACAGCTGGCTTAAATGTTATTTTTTTTAAAAAGCTGGCAGATGTTATCAATTGTTTGAGTGTTTGGCTTGGGCATTGTATTGAGAAGTTTTTGTTTTCCCCCCTCCAGTGCTGAGGTTCAAGCCTGGGTTCTTAAACATGCAAGGCAGGTCTCTTACCAGTGAATTACACACCCAGCTCTTGAGGAGTCTTTTGAAACCAAGTCCCTTTAGTTGTAGACTTAAAGAGAAAGTGCAGTAAAACATGGGAAGGACTGCACTGTTCAAAGAATAATGCCTTCCATGACCTAGGCCACTGGAAAGGCTGACACTCACACCACAGACCAGCGTGAGGCTTGGGAGAGGGTCCTAAGATGTGGCTTGTTCTCTGTCCGTTTTGCTTGTATGCTAAATAATTTGGGATCTGTCTTCTGATGAGGTGGATGTTGGAACTCACTCTGTTTCTGAGCAGCAGACCAAGGTACTTAAATATTTAAGCCCAGGAAAAAAAGGTTCTTGAGTTGACAGAAGGGAGCCTGAGGAGTGTCTTGTTTGCACTGACCCTCCACCAACCCTTGGCACCAGTGTGCTCACTCTCATTGGCACTGCTTTTGACAGTCATATTTGAATCCATAGCTCTTGCCTTGAGAAGACCTTTTGCCTTCTTAAAAGTTTATTTGGAAAGAATCAACAAAGAGAAGAAGCAGGTGCAGGTTCTAGCCATACAGTGGGCTAACTTCATGGCAGTGCGAGACAGGACAGCTCTGGCTCATGGCTGGCCCCTTTATGTGGCTTATTTTACAAAACATATCTAAAATTTGTTATAAATTACTTGTTTTTAATAAGTGGCCTAACCCAGCATAAAAACAGACAACTGGAAGGGTCAATGAAGATCTGATGTTGAAATTATACCTGAAAGACCTTTCAGAGGAAGAAAGCAGGCCTGGCCATCCAGAACCTTTGGGGAATGCTGCCCACCACAAGCTTCTCTCACAGGGAAAGCAGTGAGACCAGGACTTTTAGGATGATCCTAGGGTAGGTACAGTGCAGATAAGATGGAACAAATCAGTTACGCATGAATCTTGCAGGAAATGAAAACGAGGCTTTTCTATTTTGGTCTCTAGAAAATGAGGTCTTTAAATAGTTGTCATATTTTTAACTTTACTATCATCTTTCCTCCTAAGCCTCTGGAATTACTTCTGGGTTTGTGGGAATAGGACACTGAACTCTGGTCCAAATTTCTTAAGCTCAACTTGATTATTTTCTGTGTTTCTCCAGCCCAGTTGATTATTTTTCATTGTTTTCCTTGTAGTTTGTGTCATAAAGAAATACTAAAGTGACTGACGGGTCTTTCCTTGTACATCATCCTATAAGTATTTCACTTTTAGTTCTAGTTTTTTGTCCTGTGGGGATGGAACCCAGGTTCGTGTGTATGCTGGCCAAGTGCTTTGCCACTGTGTGACATCCAGCCCTGTGGTGGATTTCTTGAGATTCTTTCAGGATGTGGTGTTGTGAAGGTGAAAGGTGTGTGACAGAAGCCCTGGTGCAGCCCCAGTGAAGGAGAGAGAAGGAACTCAGCCCTGCTTTGGCTCATGTGAAGAGACAGCTCTTCAGAACTAATGAGATAGTAGTGGAAGACTAGTATGAAGAAGTTGATTTCTCTCCTGATGAGTCGTATTGGTAGTGTAGCCACAGGTATTTTCTTCTTTTAGTGTGACCAGCTCAAGTGTGTGGCTTCTATAGTAAAGTGTTAAAAGTAGGCCAGATGATGGGCTCTCTTCAGTTCCTGATGATTATGAAGTTAAGAGAATTTTCGAGTTGTACAGGGTCAAAGAGATTGATCATATAGTGGCAAATCTATCTCAGAGAGGTTGAGTGGCTTGGACACCTCTATACTTACCCCTGAGTTCTTTCCACCAACATTATACAAATGTGTCTTTACAGTTCTGTTCTGTGTACACCATAGAAACTATTGCTCTTGAGATAGAAAGACCTTTACCCTACCAAACTATGGTTAGTTTCTGAGTAAATCGGAGTTGCCAGTAGTTTTAGTTTCTGATGGCTGGTTATCTTTTATGGTCTTTGTTTTTCCTCTCTCTCTCTTTTAAGATAAAATACCTTTATTCAATTTTATTTATTTATTTTTCAGTTCAAATCTGAACATCAACGATGTCCTGGGGAATTACTCTTTGACCCTTGTTGATGCATTGGACACACTTGCAGTAAGTGTCTAGCTCTTTCTTCTTAATTAAGATAAGGTGTTGGGGAGCTTATTTCCTCATTTCCCTTGGGAATGGGAATTCCAAGAAACTCTGTACTCAGAAAGCTTTAATTATTGTTATTTATTTTAACGACATTTTTGGGAATAGCAAGAAATGTATCATGAGACCAAGTGTGATTTTCCTTTAATGATGGGGAAGAAATGCATTATTGATTATTAAGAAACCTTTTTTTCTTCCCAGTGTTCTTACCATCTCATGCCCCAAGGAATCCAGAATTCCATTAATACTCTAGTTAGTATTTCTGGAATTCAAACAAGGTGTCAGGGTCAGACGGCATCCCAAAATGCTATTTATCCGCCGGCTTGTCAGAAAATCTCTGCCTAGTGCCCATCTGTGTAGCTTGCTTGTTTTAGGCTGCTGCCCATTCCAGATGAGGCTGTCAGGTTGGGTGCTGCCTTCCCCCTTCATCCCATGGTGTCCCTCCTTGACTTTGGGGAGATGTTTGAACATAAGTATTAGAAATACTGAAGACAGTCAGCCACTTTGGACATGTGGTCAGACCATGTCTGTGTGCTTCGGTTTTCATGACCTGGAACCAGAGAATCTGATGTTCAAGGGCTATTCCAGCCTAGCGTGTTTTGCATTCTCCTTAGTAAAGGTAGCTTTACCCCTCTGTTATCCTTCCTGATTCCACAAGCCTTTACCATGATGATGCTCCTCTTGTAAGCTGTCTCAGACCATGTTTCTTTTTTTAAATATTTATTTTTTTTCTATTTTTTAAAATATATTTTATGTATTTGAGAAAGAGAGACAGAGAGAGAATGAGCGCACAAGGGTCTCCAGCCACAAACTCCAAACAAACAGCAAACAAACTCCAGATGCATGTGCCACCTTGTGTATCTGGCTTACGTGGGTCCTGGAGAATCAAACCAGGATTCTTTGGTTTTGCAGGCAAATAAATGCCTTAACTGTTCAGCCATCTCTCCAGCCCTCAGATCATGTTATTAATAATTTATCTCGTCTTTTTATTTTTTTTTTTTATTTTTTTTGTTTGTTTACTTATATTTGAGAGCGACAGACATAGAGAGAAAGAGGCAGATAGACAGAGAGAGAATGGGCGCGCCAGGGCCTCTGGCCACTGCAAACGAACTCCAGACGCGTGCGCCCCCTTGTGCATCTGGCTAACGTGGGTCCTAGGGAACCGAGCCTTGAACCAGGGTCCTTAGGCTTCACAGGCAAGCGCTTAACCGCTAAGCCATCTCTCCAGCCCTTATCTCGTCTTTTTGAGCATTCCTAAGAAGTAAGCAAGATGCACAAGGTGGTACATGCATCTGAAGTTGGTTTGCAGTGACTAGAGGCCCTGATGTGTCCATTCTCTTATCTGCTTCCTTCTTTCTCTCTCACTCTCTCGAATACACTATATGTATATATACACACACACCTATAATGGAGTAATGCTAAGTTCGCAGTGCAACTGTCCAAAATTTTTGTTTGTTTGGTTTTTTTTTATTTTTATTTATTTATTTGAGTGCGACACACAAAGAGGGAGAGGGAGAGAGAGAGAGAATGGGCATGCCAGGGCCTCCAGCCACTGCAAACAAACTCCAGATGTGTGCTCCCCCTTGTGCATCTGGCTAACATGAGTCCTGGGGAATCAAGCCTCAAACTGGGGTCCTTAGGCATCACAGGCAAGCACTTAACCACTAAGCCATCTCTCCAGCCCTGGTTTGGATTTTTTCAAGGCAAGATCTCATTCTAGCCCAGGCTGACCTAGAACTCACTCTGTAGCCCAGGCTGGTCTCGAACTAACAGTGATCCTCTTATCTCAGCCTTCTGAGTGCTGGGACTAAAGATGTATGCCACCACACTCACAACTGTTCAATTAGTAGTCGAGTTGCTGGTTCTTGGGAAGAGCTGGAGAGAGCATTCTGCCTTTATTTTGTAAGTATCAAAAGTAGGGCTCAGCCCTGGTCCCAGGAGGGCTGCTGGATTTCCATCTAGGCTAAAGTTGCAAAGCAGTTTCAGTTTCTCAGTGCTTCTCTCCTCAGTGATTGTGGCTCTACTGAGTCACCCACCGACATTTCTCAGAATGTGCCCAGACAAGCAAGGGCGGCACGATTAGAGCTGCTTGTTGAGGGCACTAGAGGCTGACTCAGCAACAGGTGGTGTTTGAGAGGAAAATTCCCAATATTCATATAGCCTACAAAAGTTCACTTCTCCATAAGTTTTCTTACTAGTCCTCATTGTGTCTTATACTATTGCTGTACAAATATAAAGACCTTATCACTTTATTTGCTTTTCTCTCCTCCACACTTGATTATAAATGGTTGTATAGTAGGACTGCAGATTGTTGTTCAAATGAATTTGTACTAATCTGGTATTGTCCAACACAATTTCCAAGGATGTATTCCCTGAAGAATGCTGTTTCCAAATGACGTGGAGAAACTGTTGAAGAGACTCATTGCACATTTGCCTTTTTTTTTCTTCTTCTTCCTCACCAAAGTAGGGTCTCACTCTAGCCCAAGCTGACCTGGAGCTCACTCTATAGCCCCAGGCTGGCCTTGTATTGACAGTGATCCTACCTGTGTTACCATACTTAACCACATTTGCATTTTAATTAACTTAATTCATTCAATTATTCATTTATTTTTATCTTTTTGGTTTGTAAGCCATGGTCTCACACTTTAGCCCAAGGTGGTGTGGAAGTCAATATGTAGCCCAGACTGTCTCCCAATGCACAGCAGTCTTCCTGCCTCAACGTGATGGAGTTACAGATGTGAGCCGTCTGCATTCAAGAACTTTGAGCAGCCCCACAGTAAAGAGTGCGCTTTGGCTCTTCAGCTTTTCTCAAGCATGAGTCTGGTCACTTGGTACTCAGTAGCAATCTGAGTGAAGTGATAAGATTGTGTATAATTAAGAATGGCTGGATTTCTTCACCATTCTCTGCTTGATTTGAGATCAAGAGCACTGCACTGGACCCAGACATTGTTGCTGGTGAACCTCTGTAAGGAAACAGACCCATTTCTATGGTTTTCATGGTAGAATACCTTTCTTCATCAGGCTCATTTTTCAGGTGTTACTTATGTTGAGGTTTTCCTTTTCTTTTGCATGCATTTTAACTCTTAGGGGCAAGCAGTCCCCTGACCATTGTGTACAATGTGAGCATTATTGCATAATCTTTTAAAAAGGAATTGAAAGCAGAAAGGAAATGTCTGTATTTTCTCTGGGGCTTGCCAACTGAAAATGGCAGCCCAGGGTTGAGGGAGAGATCCTCATCTTGAGTAGTGCATGAAAGAGCAATAGAGAAGGGCACCCACGTCCTCCTGGCCTTTTCAAACACGTGCATATGCCACACATAAATGTACCACACATCACACACCACGGCACACATGCTCCATGCATGCACGTGCGCATGCTGTGCTATGCCTCCAAAGATATTACTACTACTTCTCTTAAGTGTTTACACATCTGGCAAGCAAGTTCAATTTTCCAGATGTCTTGGCCTTTTGAGAGCCAAGCTCCCAAGCTGTGGCTTCATTTGAAGAGTAGTGATAAAATCTTATTTTTATTTCTTAATTTTTGATTTAGTTTTTCCCATTCCAGAAGTTTTTAGAAAAACACACTGCTTCATACAGTAACATCAGACTGAAGCTTGTGGGAAAGGGAGTGGGAAGAAGGGCATGCTAGTGCTTCTGCGAGGAAATGTTTTCACAGTTTTGCCAGTTGGAGATGGGAGTCTTGAGTGGCAGGAAATGGACTCGCCATCTGTCTTGGAATATATTGTGATGAAAAATGACTGCTTTTCTACCTTTTGTGTTTCTCCTTCCTTCCACTGTGATAAAACCACCCAGAGCAGACATTTAGATGCAGTGGAGGGCTGCTGCATGGGTTTCCTTCCAGGCTGCTGTAATGGTTTCTGTTCCTCTGTTTAAAGATAATGGGAAATTCATCCGAATTCCAGAAAGCAGTCAAGTTAGTGATCGACACTGTTTCATTTGACAAAGATTCCACCGTCCAAGTCTTTGAGGCCACGATAAGGTAAAATAGTATATAAAATGTAGTGCAGACTTCCTTTCATGTGTATAAGCATGTGAATTCCCTGGAGGGTATTGTAGCCCCAAGATAAAGACAAGAGAGTCCCTATGGACATTATGGGTCCATGTCATTTTCATTTTAGTATTTATCAGAATGGGAACATTTGAGGCTTGACTCATGTTTGGACTGCACAGAAAGACACTTAGTAGGTATGTGTGATAGCTCCCCCTCTGATGCAGTTTCATGCTTTTCGTTCATATGTGCTCTCATTTCCATTTTTAAGTTTCCTAGGAAAATGTGTGCATATTTATAGAGCTTCTTATCTCTCCCCCTGTAGAAAACCGCTGTTTGCCTTAAAAAAAAACAAACTTTATTTACTTATTGCATGTATGTGTAGGGAGGGCATGGATGTACCAGGGTCTCTTACTGTTGCAGACAAATGCCAGAAGCATGCACTATTTTTCATCTGACTTTATGTGGGTGCTGGGGAAATCAAACCTGGGCCAGCAGGCTTCATAAGCAAGCACTGAGACATCTCCCCAGCCCCCCCCCCCATTTTGATACATTTCTTTCTTTGGTGTTTTTTTTCTGGATTCCACTCTTTGTTAAGTGTATAAATCATAGCCTAGACCTAATTTCATGTATTGCTTTCTTAAGTTTGCTGGATTGTATTTTCCTGTTGATTTTATTTTATTTATTTATTTGAGACTGACAGAGGGGAGGGGGAATGAATATGGGTGTGTCAGGGCTTCTAGCACCACCATGTCCAGCTTGTTGAAATAATTTTGAAAGTTGTATTACTACATGATGTTCTAGATGTACCTATAATAAAGTTGTAAAATAATTTATTATAAAAAAGAAAAATATTTTATTTTAAAAATGTTGCAATCTGTATTGGATGATTGGAGTGGGACATGAACCTGAGAGGGCAGCCTCCTGTCTCTGAGGAGGTCACGCTGCTTTGCCCACCTTGCTTCTTACCACCACTGTAGTAGCTCATCAGTTGTCTGACAGCAGTTACTTAGTGTTTGCTGTGTCCTGTTGCTCATGTGGCTAGGCTGGGGGATGAGTGCAGAGTAGTTGAATGGTGCACATGTGCACTCTGAGAACAGTTGGGCACTCTGGATCCATGCAGTCTCCTTCCTTGGTGCCCTAAGATTCAGATGGCCAACTCTGTTAATGCTTTAAATGGTGTCCCAGCAGCCTCTGTAAATGCTTCCCCGTCTCTCCGTCAGCAGTGCAGCAAACTCAGCATCTGTCACTTGGTGGAGCTTGAGGGAACTTGAGCAGACCCTTAGGTCAGGTCTCTGACTCCAGGCTGCTCTGAGCACATAAGGCATAGTAGACTTGTGTCATTCTAAATCAGATATTCTATACTTACAAGCAACTTGATTTAATTTGTTTTCCTTCCATTAGGGTTCTGGGAAGCCTTCTTTCTGCTCATAGAATAATAACCGACTCCAAGCAGCCCTTTGGTGACATGACAATTGAGAATTACGATAACGAATTGTTGCACATGGCCCATGACCTGGCCGTGCGGCTCCTGCCTGCCTTCGAAAACACCAAGACAGGGATCCCCTATCCTCGCGTAAGTAGGCTTCCTTGTCCCTGTGTTTTGCTCTTTTTGAGACCATGTAGTCTAGGCTGGTTTAGAGTTTACTGTGTGGTCCAAGATGGCTTTGAAGTGATCCTCTTATTTCATCTTGGGGTGTGTTGGGATCGTAGGTATGAACCACTACATCCAGATGCTTTGTCCTTTTATGTTTGACAGTTTACCATTTTCCTGAATTAAAACCCTTTGATAGAAGGAATGGAGTTGAGGTATAAGCAGAAGTCTTTGGGAAGGATTTGGCCCTACATATAATGTAAATGTTTTTAATTTTTTTCAGCATTTACAAGAGTACCTGCTGTGTGCTAGGCATGCAGTAAGATAGTTAGCCTTTTCCTTTATGGGGTTTAAGTTCCTGGATTCAATGTTCATATCTCATTTCTCATGTGTGATTTATATCCCCTGACATGTACTTAGAACCCAAGAGATTCTCACACATGTTGTAGGAGCTCAGTAAAAGCCTGCACAGGCCAACAAGTTAGATGCTCATCTAGTTATGAGATCTGGAATGAGATGATGTTTTCTGTGGCATCTGATTTGCCAAGCCAAATAACTCCTCTGGGAGTTGAGTCAGTTTTGAGGTAACTAGGGGAGAGCTGCCAGATCACAGAGCCTCTGTGATGAAACTGGCTGTCATACTCTGGCTTCGTGTCTCCCGTCTTTCTCTCCCAGTCTGAGACTTGTTTGCTGAGTGAGTCTGTTGTAGCTTGCATTTGCCTCTAACCTCAAAGTCCAGTGCTGTGTAATCATAAAGACAACCTGCCAGAAACAGGGTTTAATGAATAGCATCATAATCATTCCCCAAAGACTTACAGGACAAGGCTCTACTATGACTTTTTTTCTTTTTTAAGTAGAATTTTTCTTATCTGCTGAGGCTGGATTTTACCTCCCTCTATAGTCCAGGCTAACCTTGAACTTGTGATCCTTCTACCTTAGCCTGATGAGTGCTAATACTGTAGTTATACAGCACTATGCCCACTTCCTCACAACTTTGTATTCTTCTTGCCCCCAGGTGAATCTAAAGACCGGTGTTCCTCCTGACAGCAATAATGAGACATGCACTGCAGGGGCCGGGTCTCTACTGGTAGAATTTGGGATTCTGAGCCGGCTGCTGGGGGATTCCACCTTTGAGTGGGTCGCCAGACGAGCAGTGAAAGCCCTCTGGAGCCTTCGGAGCAATGATACGGGATTATTAGGTGGGGCGTACCTCCTACCATTGGCTCTGCAGTACCTTTGATCATTCTTCCCATCTTCACTGCATCCTGACCACATCTTGCCTGTACCACTGAGTATGACAATTGACAATTCAAAGAATAGGCTTCAGTGCTTGTCCTGTTTCATCATATGACCTTTTGTTTGCGGTGATGCCATAGGCTTTGATGGAACTGAGTAATACTTTTGTTGTCTGAGACGACCTTTTTGGTTTGGATCCCTTGGTATAATCCACTTGGAAATTATTGTTAATGGAAATGCCATAAAAAGAACCACCTCTGAGGCAGATTTTATTGCTTCAATATAAGGTTCTAAATATAGGTATTTAGACTTTCCTGTGGAAGCATCTTTCTCCTTTAAAAAAAAAAATCTAGGTGAAAGCCCATATATTAGATGTTTCCCCGCCCTTGAGAATGCTTAGGCAACATATGTCAACATTATAGAAAAATTCAAACATTAAGGCCAGGAAACTAGAAAGGGACTATGAGACTGGAAAAAAGAGGCTTTAAGGGAGCTGGGGGAGGAGTAGGGAAGGCAGTAGAACACATGAGATATTAAAGTGGAAGGGGGATACTCTTGAGAAGGGTCAGCAGATACAGGGGGAGTAGGAAGAGGGGGCTGGTTAAGAATGATTCAGAACAACGTATGTATAACAATGCCTTTAGGAGGACTGGGAGGTGGCCTGGCTGGTAAGAGCACTGCTGTGCCAGCACGAGGGCCTGCTTCACCTTGACTCTGCTTCCCTAGCACCCATACAAAAGGCTGTGTGTGGCCACGCACACCTGTAACACCAGTCCTGTGCAGCGTGGAGACTGGAGAATCACTGGGGCTCATTGGTCAGCCAGTCTGATTGAATAAAACTGTAGCTGTGGGTTCAGTGAGAGAGACTGTCTCAAGGAAGCATGCACATGAATGGCGGAGGAGAACACTTGCCATCTCTGTGACCTCCACTCACGCCCCCTGTATGTGCATCTGCACACATACCTACATGTGCCACACATACACACTTGCACAGACAATGCCATAAGGAAACCTGTTACTTTGTAAACTAATTTAAAAATAAAGATTAAGCCAGGTGTGGTAGAGTACACTTTTAATCCCAGCACTCAAGAGGCAGAGGTAGGAGGATTGTTGTAAATTTGAGACTACCCTGAGACTACATAGTGAATTCCAGGTCAAGCCTGAGCTGGAGTAAGACCCTACCTTGATAAAACAAAAACAAAAATCTTAAGCAGTAGAAATTATAATAAGGAATGGTGAGATGGTTCAGTGGTTAAAGGTGCTTGCTTGTGCAAAGCCTGCCATTCCAGGTTTGATCCCCCAGTACCCATGTAAAGCCAGTTGCACAAAGTGGCAGGTACATCTGGAGTTCATTTGCAGTGGCAAAAGGCCATGATACCCCCATATATACATACACTCTTCCTCTGCTTGCAAGCAAATCAATATTTTAAAAAATTGTAATGAGTAACTACTGTGTATTCACATTCATCTTTAGTAACTGTTAATGTTTTGCTGACTAATGTTTTAATAAGCAATTTTTTTGATTATTTATTAGGGACAGAGAGAGGGAGAGAGAGTGAGAATGGGCATGCCAGGGCCTCTAGCCACTGCAGATGAACTCCAGATGCATGCATCATCATGTGCATCTGGCTTATGTGGGACCTGGATAATCGAACCTGGGTCCTTTTGCTTTGTAGGCAAGTGTCTTAACCACTAAACCATCTCTTCAGTCCCTGACTAATGTTTTAATATGAGTTTTTAACCTAATAAAATTGTCTTAGGTATTGGGAAGTAATTTGGTTATTCTACAACCATAGTGGATCATTAAACAATTTTAAACGTGATTTTTTTTTTTTTTTAATAAGAGAGATTGAGAATTGGCTTATCAGGGCGTCAGCCATTGCAAATGAACTCCAGACATGTGCACCCCCTTGTGTGCATGTGCCACTTTGTGCATCTGGCTTACATGGACTCTGGGGAGTCAAACCTCAGTCCTTAGGCTTTGCAGGCTAGTGCCTTAACTGCTAAGGAATCTATCTGTCCAGCTCTAAAAGTGATTTTAAAAAATATTTTCTTACATCCTAAAAGTTATATACAAATTTGTAATATTTTAAATAGCAAAAGTAGAAATAAAGTCACCTGAGCTAGGTGTGGTGGCACATACCTGTGATGCTGCACTCCAGATGCTGAAGAAGGAGGATGGTGAGTTTAAGGATAGCTTGGGCTACATAAGTGAGACTTTTCTCAAAGCAAAACAAAATGCAAAGCAAAATAACTGTAAAAAAAGGTACAAAATGAAGGAACGAAGTAGTCATTCCAGTTGTCAGTCCATCCCTAAGTGGCAGACGGGAGTCACTGTGAGGCCGTGTGTAACTTGTCCCCTTCCAGTCACAGCACTGTTACTAGATGAAAAGACTTTCTTCTCTGCTGTACGTTCGGCAGGTCAGTCTGTCTTTTCGAAGTTATCTTGCTTTCGTGGTTTTTGTTTGGTTTCTGAGAAATGCTTTGTGATATGTAGCCCTTCCTGGATTATAACTCACTTATGTAATCAGGATGACCTTGAATTCCTGATTCTCCTGCCTTTACCTTCTAAGTGCTAGGCATACAGGCAAGTACCACTATGCCTGGAATTTTTTTTTTTTTTTTTTTTTTTTTGTGGTGCTTGGAACCCAGGCCCTTGTACATATTCTACAACTGTGCTACCCTCAGCTACATCCTCAGTTAAAAATGTTCTTTCAAGGTAGATTCCCAGGAATGAGAGTACTAGATAAAAGCCTATGAATACTCCTTGGGTTTTGAAATTCATCATCATCCTGGGAAAGTGAAATGAAAAGCCTGTTTTTCTTGTGCATTACACGTTTATTCCCATTTTTTTGTCAGTGGCTAAATACCATTACCCATCCTTCCATCCATACACATAGACTATAGAAAAATCTCTTAAGCTTTCCAAATTATCTATAGGATGAATAGTTTTAGAGCCAGCTGGTTACTCCTCATGGCCTGCACAAGGTAAAGATGGTGAGGAGCAGTAGGGTTGAAGGGGAGGCCTGTCCTTTGACCCCTCACTCCCGGACATGGTTGGGACCTGAAGTGCCTTGTTTTTTCCCCACAGGCAATGTTGTGAACATCCAGACGGGTCGTTGGGTTGGAAAGCAAAGTGGCTTGGGCGCTGGGCTGGACTCTTTCTATGAATATCTCTTGAAATCTTACATTCTCTTTGGAGAAAAAGAAGACCTGGACATGTTTAATGCTGCGTATCAGAGCATTCAGAGCTACCTGAGGAGAGGGTATGTCTCCTCAACACTGCTTCTGTGGCCTTTACAGAGTGCCTTCCGGAAAGTAGAGTATGTGTTCTGAAATGTTCCTGGTTTCTTTTTTTGAGGTAGGGTCTTGCTGTGTAGTCCTGGCTGGCCTGGAACTCATTAGTAGGTTGGTCAGGCTGATCTCAATGTGCAGTGACCCTCTTGCCTTTGCCTCTTAAGTGCTGAACTTACAGGGAGGAACTACCATTCCCAGTGAAGAGCTCACTCTGTAGCCCAGGCTGGCCTCAGACTCATGGCTCAGTGCATCCATGAGATCTCGCAGAGCTGCAGTGACACCTACCCAGCTGTCACTCTTCCCTGGGTGCTTCTTTGTGTGCAATGATGTAGTAATCAGCTGATGAAGTGGTAGTCACTGAGCTTGTTTCACAGGATTTTATTTGACTCAGTTTCACATTAGCCATTGCCGGGATCATTTGCGAGAATGGTGTGTTTGAGTAAAAGGCTTTTGGCTACAGTTAAGTCTTCATCTCTTCCTCTCCTCTCCTCTCGCCTCTCTCCTCTCCTTTCCCTCGTGTGTGGTTGTTTTGTCAGACACCCCTTGTAAACTGCATAAAGCATGGAATGCTTGATGGATCTATGTATCATCCTTGCACAGGGCCCATGCTAATCTTTTCTGTGTAACTTGAATTTTAGTGTTTGTGCTGCTGAAGTGAATGCCTCTTTCTTTTATGAGAGGATCTCACTGTAGCTCAGGCTGGCCATGGACTTACGGTACTGGTGCCTCCGCCTCCTGAGTACTGAGATTATAAGCATGTACTACCATGCCTAGCTCATTTTTGCTTTCAAAAACCCAAACTAAATTGAGTAGAATTTCTGAGGGTCCTGCCTTGATGCCCTCAGGCTAATGTTATGGGACCATGTTCTTCACCAGAAAACTGATTCTGTCTTGACAGAAAAACCCGGCTTCCTGGTCACATAAAGTCCAACACATTCCAATTCTGTTACATGGCGGTATTCTTAAGCCTGACTGCCAAAGTGCTTTCTGTAAAATTTAGTGAAATCTTAATATACTATAAAGGCTTAGTTTAGAATTTTCTTCTCTTTTGCCAGAGTCTAGTATAAACAGGCAGTCCTGTCTTCCAGGGTCTAAGGAAGGAGTTAGAAAAAAAGTTAATGTTGATTTCTTTAAAGGGAACAACCAGGAGTGCAGATCTGCTTATGCTTGTTTGTGCTGCTTCGGTCCCTAGGCGGGAAGCCTGCAACGAAGGAGAAGGAGATCCCCCACTCTACGTCAATGTCAATATGTTCAGTGGGCAGCTCATGAACACCTGGATTGACTCTTTGCAGGCTTTCTTCCCTGGACTGCAGGTATTTCCGATCACATTTGCCAAGAATAAGTGGTCACTGGGAAAGGGACTCCCTCATTCCATTTTCCCCTGGCTTTGGGAGGCTTAATAGCAACATGTCTTGTTGATTCTGTGGAATGAGCATCTAGAGTATTGAACAATCATATAAGATACATGCAAAACCCTGCTTGGAAAGTAACTCCATGTGATTTTCAGGTTATTTATCTGTCATCTCATTAGGTTCTGATAGGAGATGTGGAAGATGCCATCTGCCTCCATGCCTTCTACTATGCCATCTGGAAACGGTATGGGGCCCTCCCTGAGAGGTATAACTGGCAGCTACAAGCCCCTGATGTTCTCTTCTATCCACTGAGACCCGAGTTGGTAGAATCCACGTATCTCCTCTACCAGGTACTGGAGTTTATTGAACAGTGCTTTGTTGTTTCATAGTGACGTGGTAGAGTTCCACCTGCCAAGTTTAGTCTCTGTGCTCAGTGTTATTCCTGGTTCCATAGGTCAGAAAGTGTCTGAAGTCACATTTTACAAAGAATCCTGTCTTTACTATAGTGCTTATTTCTCAATTCTTTAAGTACTCAAGGGCTGGGAAGATGGCTCAGTGGTTAATGGCAGTTGCTTGCAGAGCCTGCTGGCCTAGGTTTGATTCCCCAGTACCCACATGAAGCCAGATACACAAAGTGGCGCATGTGTCTGGAGTCATTTGCAGTGGTAAGAGAGGCCTTGGTGTGCCCAATGTCTATCTTTTTCTCTCTGTACGTGCTCATAAGTGAAAAATATTTAAAAAATATTCAAGGGGAATATTTTACCCTCAGTATGTTTCATATTTATTTGACATGCAAATGTACTAGATAGCCCTGGTCTATATGAAAAGTTTTCACAGCAAAGGATTTTTTTTTCTTATTTGTAGAGGAAGAGAGTCACCTGAATAACTGTTTTTGTTTAATATTAAAGTAGTGTTTTTCTTTGTGCAATTAATACAGTTCCAGAGGAAATGTCACTTGAACTGTAAAATGTCCCCTCCTTGTCAGCTGAAGCCAGATCCACACACTTCTGTGCATGTCATCCATGTGCACAGTGTGAATCCTCACCCAGTGTCACACAGCCAGTGCCAGCTCTTAATGACCCAAGAATCTGGGTTCAGTGCTGCTCAGCAAGCCCTGGAAAGTGGACCCCAAGTCTTACAAATCTAATAATAGGGTTAGTACTCTGGTCCAGGCTTATTAAAAAAAATTTTCATACCAAATCCTGTTTGCAAATAAAATCAGGGGAAATCCTATGAACGGTGTTAGTCTTCATGCTTGAAGAGAAAACTTACGTGAATTCCTGTCAAGAAAGAGATGAGCTCAGTGTAGCCTCTCTGAGCCTACAGTAGACCATGTGAGGCCGTGTGTACTCTGAGGATGGCTCGCTTCCCTTCTGACTAATTTCTCTAAAGCTGAGATCTGGTGCCTGTGAGTTTGTGTCTCATTGTTTCTGTCACTTCCTCTCCTACTTCCAGCTTCCTCCTGCAGGCTGTTTTCATAGCATCTGGAGGAATCTTCTGCTTCATAACCTTACCCTCTGCCTGGGCTCTTCTCATCTAGAGATAGCCAACCTACTAGTTATTTTTTTTGCTGTTATGTGTTAGAGCCAGGTGTTAATTAAAGGTGATTTTTACCGAGCAATTTAAAAAATATTTATTTATTTATTTGAGAGAGAGAGAGAGAGAGAGTGGAGGAGAAAAAGAAAGGGGGAGAGAAGAAAGTGTGGGCATGTCAGGACTTCCTGCCACTGCAAATGAACCCCAGATTCACATGGCACTTTGTGCATCTGGCTTTCTGTGGGTGCTGTCATACGGAACCCAGGCCGTCAGGCTTTGCAAGCACCTTAAACCACTGAGCCATCTCCCCAGCTTTGAGAATGTTTGTCCTAACAAAACCACCCCACCTAAGAGCCTGGAACAGGAGAAAGGACCCCAGCACTGACTTCATGCATGATTAGCGGGAAGCATGCAGGCCTCCTTAGATACCTGTCTCCTAAAGGACTGTTGTTCCCATAGCACCTCCTCACAGTGCTCCAGTTAGAGTTTGGCAAGATCCTAGTTCCCTGTGCCTACATCTTAAGTTCTAAGAGAGTTCTGAGGCAGGGTAGAAATGTTCTCTGACAAGAGACAGTCCAGGTGGGCATTGTTTAATTTCTGACCATGGTGGGGCTAAAGTATGTTAAAGTGCTGTTCTACCCTCCAGCAGATTGCCACATCCTAGCTAAAGTGAACCCATCACAATAGAATACTTCAGTCTTAACATTCATGACCCTTTATTTTACGATGATGTGGCTCTAGCCTCATTTCTTCCATTGCCTGCTGACTCAACTCTTCAGGGAATCTGTGCAGCCTGTGGTGTTTGTTGATGACATGTCTTCCCAGCCCAGGCCCTTGCTGGATCACACACATTCTCTCCTGTTTTCTCTAGGCAACCAAGAATCCCTTCTACCTCCATGTAGGAATGGATATTCTGCAGAGTCTGGAGAAGCACACCAAAGTCAAGTCAGTTTGTCAACTTCCTTTCTCTTTACATCTTTAGCCACTTGTGATTTATTTTGGGCTGTTCTGGGGAAATACTATTCTTTTTACATTTAAATGTGTAGTATAGACCATTAATGTCAGTTTTATGGGGGAAGGGGTTAACCTTGTGGCATAGTAGAATTTCTACATTCTAGTGCAAATACTTTCTATGTTCCCCCTTTTAGTCTTTCTGATAGGTTTCAGCAGACTTTGTTCTTTGAAAATAATTTATTTTTATGCAAATAAGACATCAAAACATTTAGTCAGCACAAAAAATATTGTTGTAGCAGATTCATATTTTGATCCACACCTATAGAAATAATCATAGTCAGCTTTGAAGTACATATGGTCAGAATTTTTAAAATACATTTTTATATATGATGTATGCATATGTATAAAAACTTTGGGGCTGGGGATATGGCTTAGCAGTTAAGCGTTTGCCTGTGAAGCCTAAGGACCCTGGTTCAAGGCTTGATTCCCCAGGACTCATGTTAACCAGATGCACAAGGGGGCGCACGCGTCTGGAGTTCGTTTGCAGTGGCTAGAGGCCTTGGTGCGCCCCATTCTCTCTCTTTACCTGCCTCTTTCTCTCTGTTGCTCTCAATCAAATAAATAAAAATAAGCCAAAAAAGCCTTTTTATTTCCATTTTGTAGCCTGCTTTTGTATTTTCAGATTTCATTTTTTAAAATATTTTTATTAGCATATATTAATTTTATGTAACAGGTTTAGTTATGTTTTAATACATGTACATAAAGTAGTTCAGTCATATTCATCTCCCCTTACTCTCCTATTACTACTCCTGCTAATCCTCTTTTTCTTCCCACCTAGCCCCTCTTTCTACTTATGTCTTTATTTTGTAACCCAGTAAAATTCATTGGGATTGTGTACAGGAGCTTGGGCACCTTACCATTGGCTATACCATTGAAGAAAGTGCTTTCCTACCCTATTAACTGTTGATGTAATAACCTTCCTTTTGCTCTTAAATTCTTTTTACCCCCTTTTTATGTGATGTTTTTGAGCCCTGTGGGGGATGATGTAGATGTCCCATTTAGGGCTGACCATCCAGCAGTCACTGCTGCCTACTGCACAACATAGTCATTAGAAGGCGACTTGATGGGCTCATCATATTTGTTTAGCACAACAGGAGTAGCTCCTCCGCATTATCCACCAATACGCCATGGGATATCCAAAGATAAGCCAGCGGTATGCACCATCCTTCCAAGTTTATTGCCAGTCATTCTCTTGATGTATTCTTTTAACAAACACCCTGCCCTGTGCTCCTCACTCAGCCTGGAACTAACTTGATAATTAAGCAGTCAAAACACTTCTAAGATAAATTTATAGATAACCCAGGCTAAAAATAGAATAGCCCTCAACATAATACAGTTTATCTTTCATGTAGTATTGGAGAAGTTGAGTGGATATTTCGCTAATAGAATACTATTGACTGTAATGAGCGTAAGTGAAGGAACCCAAGGCAGGACTAACTGGACAATTGTTTTGCAGATGTGGGTACGCCACGCTGCATCATGTCATAGACAAGTCTAAAGAGGACCGGATGGAGAGCTTCTTTCTCAGTGAGACCTGTAAATACTTGTATCTGGTATGTGTGTTGCAACATTAACTGGAGGTTACTTAGTACTGTGTAGAGCAAACATTTGCGCAGTCTTCTGTCTGACAAATATTTACAGGTCATTGCTTGGTGCTAGACATTGTACATTTCCAGGGTTACAAGCCTTGTCAGGACAAAAGGATATTGGTGATGTCCTTCAACTGTGGGAAGTGCTACTAAGGATTGATAGAAGGCCAGGTCAAATGTGGTGTGAGGAAGAGGACAGTATTTTTCTTAGGATATTTGACACTGAACCTAGGGCCTTCTATGTGCTAGACAGGTACTCTCCTGCTAAGTTGTACTCTCAGCCTGGAAGTGGTATTTGTAGCTCTTGGTGTGTGGTATTGAGTAAGGCCCACACCTGGATGCCTCTGTCCATGTGCATATCTTCAGGCATGTCCTTGTATATATGTGGACTTGGGAGATACTTTTGGGACTATGTAGTCATTGTTCCTTCTAGCCTTTATGTGAACTTAGGAGAATACAGCTCACACTGCAAGATCAAGTGGCTTGCCTGAGGTCTTGGGGTGACCTTGTGGCAGAGCTGGGGCTTGCATCATGGCGTGAGTCCTGTCTGCTGCTCTGCTTGTCCCCATGAGTGTGCAGTGCCTGTGTGCTTATGCACATAGCTGATCTCTCACCAGTCCTGTCACCCTTGGCCACACACCAACACTTGGAAGGCACAGAGGTTGGAACTTCTTGGCTGGGGATTGAAAAGTAGCAGCTGTAGCACTAATGGTTAGTGTCATTGTGGCTCGCCAGAACTTGGTCTGGGCTATCTGGGTATGGATCACCCTGGGACCTTTGTTAAGACTTCTCTGCATTGTGTCAGTGTCTTTGAATAAAGTGCACTCTGGAATCTAAATTCATCAAGTGCCACTGTGATTGTGTACACAGCAGATTTTGGAGCTGCTGGTCTGGACATTTCAAGACTCCATTGTGTGCGTGCGTGCGTGTGTGTGTGTGTGTTTGAAGTAGGGTCTCTCTAGAGCTCTGGCTGATCTGGCACTCACTCTGTAGTCCCAGGCTTGGCCTTGAACTCAGTGATCCTGCTACCTCTGCCTCCCATGTGTTGGGATTAAAGGTGTGCACCACCATACACGGCTCAAGACTCCTTTTGTGTCTTGTGTCAGATCACAGAGGAGGTATGTTTTGTAGCAGACCAAGTAAGTAGTCTGGTCAGTGGGAAGACCATTGTCACATCTCAGGTGTCCTCGCTCAGTGCTGCTTGGCTATCTCTTCCATCCACCACCATTGGCCTAGAGGATGGTAATGGCTAGTTCTTATAGAAAGGAAGCAGACTCTGAAGGGTGTGCGTGGGAAAGAAGTCAATCTGGAAGGAGAAAATACTGCTTTCTTCTGTTACCTACACCAAGTCCTATTTTTGCATCTGTGAACTAGGTTAAGTGACCAGTATTGTGCTTAAGACTTTCCAAGTACAGCTGGGCATGGCGGCACATACCTGTAATCTCAGTCTTTGGCAGGCAGAAGGCAGTAGTTTGAAAGGAGTTCCACGCCCAGTAGGGCTATGTACTGAGACCTCCCATCTTAGAAAAAAATGAAAGAGGGCTGGAGAGATGGCTTAGTGGTTAAGGCTCTTGCCTGCAAAGCCTAACGACACATGTTCAACTCTCCAGGTCCCTTGTAAGCCAGATGTACAGTGACACAAGTGTGCAAGGTCACACATGCACACAAGGGGGTACACAGGTCTGGAGTTTGATTGCAGTGTCTGGAGGCCCTGGTGTGCCAATTCTCTCTGTCTCTCTCACTGACTCTCACATAATAAAAAGGTCAGTCTTAAAAAAAAAAAGAAATGAAAAAAAAAAAGGTCAGTCTTTGGGCTTACCTCAAAAAAAAAAAAAAAAAAAAAAAACCAAAAACAAACAAAAAAAGAATTACTTAGAAAATAGTTTTCCCTCACCCCATCATGTCATTTTACTTTCCATAGTTTCAGAGAACTGTGATTAACTGTAATCTGAATATATGAAATGAAAAATTCTTAAAAATCACTAATAAATGTAAAAATTTGGGCTGGTTAAATGGCTCAGCAGTTAAAGCTCTTGCCTGCAAAGCCTAATGACTGAGTTTCCATTCCCCAGTACCCGCTGAAAGCCAGATACACAGAGAGGTGCATGCATCTGGAGTTCCTTTGCAGCAGCTGGAGGCCTTGGGACACCCATTCTCTCTGTGTCTCTTCTCTCTTTCTCTCTGCTCGCAAATAAATAAATAAATAAATAAATAAAAATAAAATATTCTAAAAAACTTTTAGTATGGTATATTGTTATAATTGTTCTATTTTATTATCATTGCTAATCTCTTATTTGCTTAATTTATATATTAAACTTTATCACAGAATGACTATAGAAAAAGGTCTATAGTACATAGAAGTTCAGTTCTGTGCATGGCTTCAGGCATCTTGGGGATGTTTTGAAAGTCCCCCTAGGGTAAGGAGAGACTTCCATCATTCAGCATTGGTTTCTGCCTTCTCTCCCACTGGCTGTTTCCATATTGAGTTAGGAGTTCTTTCTGGATGCCCCTGTTGCACCCTTTGATTCCTTGCTATGCCCATTGTTCTAGGACTGTGCCCATGTGCTATTGTGGCCTCAAAGCCCCACCCAAGAACTGAGGGGAAGGTTGGCAGATATAACATGTTCTATTCTAGACGCTGGGGATATGGTCTGATATGGTCTGCATTTCCATTATCTCTAGCTTAGTCTAGGAGTGTGTGAGTTAGGGATAGTTCCAGAATTCCACTCTCTTGAAGGACTTGTAAAAATTATCCAGGGAGCTTTTATAGACGTACTGTGCTTGGGGTCTAGCCCTGGGAAAACTAAATCAGTCTGGCCAGAACATAGGGGTTGGGGGCAGGTCCAGGCATCCAGCAAAATTAGCCATCTTGCATTGCAATCCTGCGTTGAGAACCGGGGTGATTAATAAATGCCTTTTTTAACCCAGTTTTCTTGGAGTATCTGGGACACTTGCCTATGAATTAATTCCAAATGTTCCCCAGTTACCCGTTGCAGTTTTACTTATTTATTTCTTAGGTTGGTGCTGGGGACTAAAAGCCAGGCTGGAGGCATGCTAGGCAAGCATTCTACCACTGAGACATATCCCAGCCCCAGTTTTATCTGTTTCCTTTTTCTCTCCCTCCAGCTCTTTGATGAGGAGAATCCAGTACACAAATCTGGAACCAGATACATGTTTACCACAGAAGGCCACATCATATCTGTGGACAAGCATCTTCGGGAATTGCCCTGGAAGGAATTCTTTTCTGAAGATGGAGGAAGGGACCAGGAGAGAAAGTTTGCACACAGGCCTAAATCTCAGGAGTTCAGAGTCATCAACTCCAGTTCTAATGTGAGTTACTTTGTCCAGTGCAGGTGTAGGAAGAGGGAATACTCTTGGCATTCAGCGTTCTGGACAGGAAGTTGATAGCACCTTCACATTGGACATTTCAGCAAGAGTTCATGAAGGAGCCATTAACACAAGTGTCATCAGAGTGTAGAGAAGCCAGAAAGTGCCACCGACATCACTCCTCACTCATGGAGAGTGATCACAGCCACCTGGAAGGAGTTCCGTGCGATGGGCAGGGAGGGAGCCAGCAGCATCCATACCTGATCCTTCCCTCTTGCCCCCGATCTTGCTGGTACTTAGTGCCCTCCACCATAAGCATGCTGCTATAAGCAGACAGGTCACCCTCCTGGATGCCAGAACAGGGATAGGAGGGTAGAGAACCAGTTCACAGGGGTGAATGGAAACACCCAGCAAAATCATCCACTGGCAGAGAGAGAAGAGCAGTCACATTCCTGCAATTGTTGATGCTCTTAGAACACTGCAGGTGTCCTGCAGCATGTAAAGCAGGGCTTCGCTCAGCATGCTTAGATTGTCCTGACACGCAGTGGGGGCCACCTGGAAGTGGCAGTATCTGAGGCCTCCATGGCAGTCACAGGCATTGTGTTGGTTTAAATTGAGATGATGTTTTGGAAGTGAGGGGGAAGACATGGACCCCAGATCAGTTGAAATCACAAATCTGGTCCTATGATATGTTATGCACCATCTGTTTTCTCAGAACAAACTTACTCTTGTCAAGTTCTCTCTCCTTCCACCCCAGTTGCCTTGGTTAAGGGCACTCTGTCAGTACTGTTGCTTTAGTGAAGGTTTCTACCACCATGTGAACTAGATTGATGGACCAGAGCAAATTTTCGCTAGGCACACAGCGTTGATGGAGTGAGTGAGGTGTTTTGGGGGAGGAGGGGGAGGGAGAAATAAGCATAAAATAAACAACACTTACAATAGTGTTTGTAGTGGCAATGCTTCTTCCAAATGCTTACATACGTAGATTGACTCACTTCCCACACAGCTTGTGAGGGTTACTTCTGGTGTGTCCCATTCTACAGATAAAGGGAAATACTGAGTGTGTTGAGACTCATGAAGCAGCCAGGATTTGGACCCAGGAAGGCAAGTCCTTCAAGCTGCCGCACTCAGTAGTAAACCTGACCTCACGTCAGGCACTGGGGATACAGGTCCTGTCAGAGGGTCTGGGTTCTGGGAGGCTCATGGCCTGATAGAAGGAGAGTGACCCTAAGTCATGAGGGGTTGGGCAAGACCTGTAAGAAAACTGAGGAATGTACTGAACAGGTCCTGGGAAGCTGAGTGGGAGCTTCCTGGAAGGGGTTTTAGGCACTAGGGATGTCAGCAGTAAAAGCATGAAGCCTTGTGAGACCACTGTGGCCTGCGGGTCTCCCTCTGGCAAGGTGTAAGAAGTAGGGTCTAGTGGACAGCCCTGGGCAAAGGTTCTTTGGGGGAATAAGCATATATTTGTGAAAGTATGTGCACAGTTCTTTCCAGGTAAAAAACATTTGGCTGATTCTCAAGACCCACATCTTAAATTTGGGAGATAAAAGGCTTTTAATAAAAAGAAAATATGAACAGGGAATCTCCAGTTCCTCCTATTAAAATTAAAAAAAAAAAAAAAACATTTAGGTTGGAGCTACAGGTAAGAACAAAACTGTGAAAAAAAAAATAACAGTTCCGTCTTTTATCTCCTCTCCCCCCCCCCCCCAAATACTAGAGATTGAACCCAGGGCCTTGTGCATGCTAGGTATGTGCTCTACTATAGACTTCAGTATTTTCAAATACCTAATGTGATTTATGAAATTCTGGGCAAAGTTCTAAGGCCCACAGATTTCAGCTCTTGCTGCCAAATCACTTGCTGTGGTTTAGCTTCCTTAGATCTGTTTCTCTACCTATAAAGGGAAGATACTAAATTTCCATCAGGGGGTTTCAATCAGGGGTGATTTTGCCCCTCCAGTAACATTGGACAATGTGTGGAGACATTTTTGGTTGTCACAACTGAGGGATGGGAATTGTTGCTGGCCCCTAGTGGGGAAGGCCAGGAGGTGCTGCTTGGCCTGCCATCTCATAATTCACGGAACAGCTCCCCAAAAGGAGTTATTTGACTCAAATGTATAGTGCCCAAGTTGAGAAATTGTGAATTGGGCCCTCCAGTCATATTTCCAAAGATACTAATACATGCATTTTTAATTTAAAACTCACCTTTTCTTTCGTTTCTGTCTTCCTAGTGCAATCGTGTTCCTGATGAGAGGAGATACTCTTTGCCCTTAAAGAGCATCTACATGCGACAGATCGACCGGATGGTTGGCTTGATTTGACCTGCTTGCCTCAGTCTGGCCTGAACGTAACCCATACCCATGGAGGTAGAAGAGGTGGAGTCTGTCCATCATGGCAGTGTAGAAATTTCTGTCTAGCTCCTCACCCACCTCTGGGTAACTCTTGCACACTTCAGTGTTTCTCTTCTGTTTAATAAAATGCCATTTTTTTTCCTGAAGGATATAATTAGAAACAAGAAGGAAATTAGCTTCCTGTAACATGCCGATGTTCTTAAGCACAATAGATGTGCCTCTTTGGATTGCTCTACCCAGCTATTTACTTAGAGTAGAACTCAAGTCTCCATGCTTTGCCATCGCTTGCCAATGTGCAGTATTGCTACCTCGTTAGAGGACTGGGAAGGGAATTCCTATACAAAGGCCCTGAGATTCACTTGGCATCACTACTGATTACAATGGACTTATTAGGCTGTCCTCTAGAAATCCAGTCATGATTTTGGATCACATGATTGGGGGTGCAGAATTCACTCAGTTATTCATTTGTGTCCCTAAGTAATTTATACACTGTTACATGTTCTTTGCTTAAGTATAATGGTCCCACCAGAATTCTGATAAGTGGCCTCTTAAGTTGTTGTGCTCAGATATAAGAGGTTAACTGATTTAAAGTAAATGTATTTCACATTTACTTTAAAGATGAGCTTATACCTGAGGAACTCCTATCGTTCCAGAACCAGGTGGCTTTCAGGGAGAGGAAAAACTAGGATTGTTTGAGTTTCCATTTTTCTCATACTTCTTAACCAAGTATTCTCAGTTCCAGCCATCTTTGGGTTAGGGTTTTGTTTTTGTTGCCTGTGTCTAGTGCCAACTAGCTAATCAGGGAGAGAGCACTGATCAGGATTTCTGCTGTCCATGAGCCATTGCCCTGTGTAATACAGGCTGTAGATTAGTGCCTTATGGGTTTCTGTTTGGGTCATTGGCTGTCAGGCACAGCCACTGCTGTGGTTGCAGGTAGCTTGTTTTATATTGGCATGTAATGGGATCAACAGGGAATAGGGTAGATGTTGGTGAGGAAAATTCTAGAAATTGGCCAGTTTTTGCCTTTTAACCTGGGACTTTATCCAGGCAGGTGGAAGGAAGAAGTTGTGAAGTGCTTTCTTTCTTTGTTGCTATATCCTTAGCCTGATTAGAAGGCTTTCTCTTTGAACTTAGACCGACTTCTTCCCAACTCTGGCCTCTCTATATATACGATAACAAGTTGAAAGGCTAGAAAGGTTCTTAAAAACATCCATGGTCATGTATCTTACCCAAACCTGCACACTTAAAATGATTTCATTTTAATCTTCCTATAATTGGGGGAAAAAACCACCCACATCCCTCATCTGTAAACTGTTGCATTTTTAGTCAAAAGGAACACATTTTATTCTCTCTTGAAAGTTGTTAGTATTTGAAAGTAGATGGATCATTCAGTGCTTTAATGTTTGTAGAAATGGGATTTTTAGCGGTAATTGTCACTTCCATCTTTTAACATTCACTATACAAATTTGTTTTAAAGTAAAAAGCAACAAATGTTCCTCTCTGACTTAATTTCAGAAGCCTTCTCTTTACTAACAGCATCTCATCTACTGAATCGAAAGCCTTCTTTGAGGGCTGGAGAGATGGCTTAGCAGTTAAGGTACTTGATTAAGAAGTCTAAGGACCCAGGTTCAACTCCCCAGTATGCTTGTAAGCCAGTGGTGCATGTGTCTGGAATTTGTTTGCAGTGGCTGGAGGCCCTGGCATGCCCATTCTCTGTCTGTCTGTCTGTCTCTCTTTCTTTCTCTGCCTTTTTCTTCTCTTTCTCAAATAATAAATAAATAATAACTAAATAAATAGGCCAGGGCAACCAAACTGCCCTGTAAGCACTTTCAAAAAAAGAGAGCATTCTTTGAGAAGATTATCTTTTTTACATGTTTTCATTAACTCAGTAAAAGTGTTAAGCATACACGTCTCTGCACACCTACATTTTTTCTCTGGGAACAAGGATGTGTGGCTTAATGACCTGTTTGGGATAGTAAGACATATCAGGGAAGGCAGTGAGTTCTCCATGCATCTCGCTTCTCCTTTGCTGATATTCCCATCTCTCTGTCTGGCTTTTGTGACAGCAACGGAGGTTTGTAAGCACTCAGTATTTTCCCCCTCCTCACCTGTCACTCGAGCAAGCTTGGATATTTCTTCTCCATGTTTTCTTAGAGCAGGGACCAGAGTCTGGCACCATGGAGCCTCGAGTGCTGCAGAGCATCTGAGGTGCTGGTCGACATGCAGTGTCTTTCATATGAAGCCTCAAACCCCTTGACTTCTGGTTGCTGGACTTGGACTAGTTGGTGATGCTGAGGACGAGATAGATATTGCCTATAAATCTTTGTTATTGAGCCTCCAGACTACTCAGCCTAAAGTGTGACGGGACAGAGTAAGTGATTTTTAGGACCAGATGACAGAGTGCTCTCTTGTACTAGTCATAAAATAAGCTTCTTTAGGCCCAGTTCAAAGCCTACTTGTTATTCTTTTGGAAAATCATAATGTCAGCAACTGATATATTTCACAGGGCTTGTGCTGTTTCTTCTGTTCTGTGTTCTGAAATAATGGGCAGAGGAGGGCTGAGTAGGATTGTCAGAGAAATTCCCTTGCTGGGATCTTTGCCCAGAAGTGCCTCAAATCAGAACAGACAGCATCCTTTGTAACATTTGTGAAGCTCGACCATGCCTGTGTTTCCACAAGTAGCCAGGATTTGTCCGCATGTTCAAAGCTGCACAGCTCAGACTGGAGAGATGGCTTAGTGGTTAAAGGCACTGGCTTACAAAGCCTGTTGTCCCTGGCTCTGTTCCCCTCTGCCCATGTAAAGCCAGATGCACAATGTGGTGCATACATCTGGAGTTTATTTGGAGTGACAAGAAACCCTGGTGGGCCCATGCTCACTCTTTTTCTGTCTCTCACATAAGTAAAAATAATTTCAAAAATGTTTTGGAACTATTGTAGAAAGCTGCCTTGTGGTTAGGCTTGCTTGGTGGAGTACACCTCTCCCACAACAAATCCTGCTAGACCTGGCTTAGCTGCTCTAGATAATGTGACGACAGAACACTGTTCCTGATTGTTTTGTCCGTTGTCTGGAACTGACTTCTGTTTTCAGAGCCCCCTCTCCCCATCCTCCTACAGTGTTTCTAGCTTTTCTGCCCGAGCTTGGTGTTTGTAACAGAACTTCTACTTCTGAGGATGCCCGGGCTTTTCTTATCCTGAATTGTGGCCTTTGCACAAGGCAGTCAGGCAGTTTTCTTTGTATTTAAGGGCACGCACATCAGGGTGGGGTCTGTCAGGCGAATGTTAGTAGAGAGTTCAGAGTTGAGTGGTGTGGTTTGGGTGCAGGTATGCAGCCTGAGGTCTTCATCCTTCCTCCCCTCCCTTACCATGAAATACTGCCAACTACAGTGCTTCACTTTGGGTCGTGTGGACTTTATACCAGACATTCCTTTCTTCTGCAGAGCTCTGAGAGCTTGCTCTTGACGTGTTCACATTTAGCACTGGTCAGAGGGTAGGGCTGAGAGATCACCTTAGCCACAGGGTGGCTGACCTTTGCTTTTCCATCCCCACCGTGCGCACCTACTCTCGTTTCTCCCCTGCAGGGCGGGGACCCATGTGAGCATGAGCAGGCAAGCAGGTGGCTGTGTGTGCCCAGCTGCGCAGCGCTCAGGGTCACGCTCCCGCTTGAGTTAGGATAAGACTCTGGTAAAGTACCTGTGGAACTCCCTAATTCACTACTCCCCTCTTTCTGAGAGGTAGAGAAATATTTTTTAAAAAGTATTTGGTTTTAGTGTTAAATAGTAAAAAAGACAAGCTGCATTTTTATTTATTATATATACAAAAAGTAAATCTGTTTTTACAAAATAATGAAGAGTTGGAAACTGGGAAAAATTACTGAGATCCACAAATGCTTCTCTGTAATGTGCAATATGCTTGACGGCCATAGATGATACTTTATGTCTAATCTGTAAATAAGAAATGTATTTAAATTAAAAGGGAGCTTTTTGTAAAAGGACCAAATGTTCTTTTATAAATGTACTAAGGAATATCTTGCTCTTTGAGATTTATTAGGATTTTTATGAATAATTTTTATTAAAAGAGTCTTTTTTTTGAGTTGTCACTGTGTTTTCTTCCTTACATACTTGTATATATTCATTGCACGCAGGACATGGGAAAATCATTTAGGAAAATTATATATTTTCATAACTAAAATCTCCTTTGTAGACTTGTCACAATCCTTACATCTGAATTCCTTTCACATGGGGATCAAACCTCATTTCACAATGTGTTCTGCCACTATGTCCATCTCTTCCACTCATTCATTCTTAGTCAAGTGGCTATTTACTTGAGCATATCTGTGTTCTGGAACTAATTCTTTGTGTTGTGCTAAGTAATGCACCACATGTCTTCTTGGTGGTTAAGAGGGGATAGTTGGGCTGTGTATTGCTGGAACACACCTGTAATCCTGACACTGGAGGCTGAGGCAGGAGGATCATTGGAGGCCAGTGTGGGCTATGTTACAAAACCCTTTGTCAAAAAAAAATTAAAAATGGTCACTGGCACCTTGCCGGTGATATAGGAGACACCGAAGAAATGTGAAGGGGAATTTCATAGGGCTGCCTCCCTCCCTTTATTGCCCACTTAGTTCCTGATGGGATACTAAAGGACAGCTGACTCTACCTGTGGCATGGCAGCGTCCTGTCTGTGGAACATAGGTGTTATGCCCAGTTCTCAGAACCCCCAGTGACCACCAAGGAGAACCAAACACGTATGCAAGGGCAAGGAGCTTTATTTTGGGCTTAAGCTGGGTCTCTTGACTTCACCAATGCAGTGGATCCGTACAAGAGCCCTGAGCAGCAGGGGGCCAGGTTTTTTATAGGGATTTGAACAAAGAAGTAGGGAATTGGGTACATGATTGGTTGATTTCTTAGGACATTGGTGGCAAAGTTGGTGGGTGGGAGCTAGGTAACTAAGCAACCTCCATTGGGCTTGACTAAACAAGCCACAATAACACTTGTATGTATTTCGATTGGCCGGGGCAGGGAGGTAGGAGGGACAAGTTTTTGGCAAGTCTGCTGTCCTGGGGGGCGGGGGCAGCTGCCCCTTTGTTCCTTTGTTTAAGCTGAAACTTGGAATTTAGGCCTAACCAGGGCAGCCCTCTACTGAAGCCTGTCATGGTGTCATTCAGTTTCTGGGTCCTTCAATAGGCAGTTCTGATGGATTTCTTCAAACACTAAGTGCCATAGTGTGAAGGAGAGAGTTCTAGCATTGGAAGTATTCTAATATGAATGTGCTGTACCACTGTAAGGTGTGGTGGTGGGTTTGAAACTCTCCTGACTAAGCTAGACTAGTTCTAGTACACTGGGGACAGATGAAGAACCACCGAAACTGTTTTGGTGCCTCCTCCCTTCTCCCAAGATGCCTTGCCTCAGAATTGTGAGCACTTATGTCCTTAGGCCAGTAATGAGTGAGACAGAGCAGTCCAGTGTGAAGACTGATAGTGTCAGGTTGAGAGCCAGAGACTCTAGCCACAATGCCAGAGTGCAGCCCTACCTCTGTACCGATTAGCAACTGATATCTTCTTATTTTTTGATTTAAGATAGATTTCTCTATGGTATCCAAAGTGGTAGTGAACTATTGAACTCAAGTGATACCTCACCTCCACCACCCTAGATCCTATTAAAGGTTTGTTACACTATACCCAGCTGTGACATTCTTGATGGCTATAGAATTACCTTCCCATTATTGAGACAAAAACACCTGACAAAAGGCAGCTCATAGGGTCTGGGGAGACTTCTCAGCAGTTAGAGGTGTTTACAAAGCCTTCCTGTCCGAATTTGATTTCCTAGTACCTACGTAAAGCCAGATGCGCAAATTGGTGCACTCATCTGCAGTTTATTTGCAACAATAAGATGCCTGGCTTGCCCATTCTGTCTGTCACTCTCTCTCTACAAGTAAATAAAAATATTTGAAAAGTAAAAGCAGACCGGGCGTGGTGGTGCACACCTTTAATCACAGCACTCAGGAAGCAGAGGTAGGAGGACTGCCTTGAGTTCAAGGCCACCCTGAAAGACGTAGTGGTCAGCCTGGGCTAGAGTGAGACCCTACCTCAGAAAAAAACAAAAACCACAACAACAACAACAAAAACAGCAGCTTATGGGAGAAGAGGGTTTATTTCAGTTTACAGTTTTTTCTTTTGAATTTAAATGTGTTTTTTTAAAATTAGTTATGGACATAGTATGTAAATAGCACATGTTGGTACCATCCTTTTCCTTATCCCTGACCCCCCTCCAAAGGGACCCTCCTCCTTGGGGATGGATGCAGGTCATCCTCATGGGGATTGTGGGTTGTGCATTGTGGGGGCAGCTGTCAGTGATAGGGAAGAGGCAATGTCTCTGTTCAGCTTACAGTTAAGGGGAAGTTTCATCATGGGGAGAGCATGGCACACAGCTGAACATCACGCCCTGTCCCAGCAGCACAGGAGAAGGTAGTGTGACTGAGCCGGCTAGTGAACACTTAGTAAGGCTGGACTAAGTAAGGCTGGCTCAAGATCCTACCCTAGGGACCCACCTCCAGCAAGGCTCCACCACCCAAGGGCTCCAGCAACTAGGCATGAGGCGTAATCATGAACACATGAGACTGTGGGGACATTTCACATTCTAACTACCACAATGGCCTCAGTTTTCCTGTCTGTCCCATGGAGTAGTCCATATTCCTAGGGTGTTTGCAAGGATGGGGTAGATTCGTGTGAAGTACAACAGCACCTGGCATGTAGCAGGGTTTGAGTTTCTTATTGCGACAACCAAGACGTATGTGATGCCCAGGGTAAGTCATAGTGTGCATTTTTAATCTTCATGGTACTGGTTGAACCCAGAACCTTAGGCATGCCCAGTCAAGTAGTCCACACTGAGGTATATCTGCAGTCCTTTTAAAAATTTTTGTGTGCACATGTGTGTACATGTGTGAAGGCAGAGGTTGATGTTGGGTGTCTTGATCACTTTTCACCTTACACTTTGAAGCAGGTTCTCTTGATGAACCTAGTGCACAGCTCTTAGGCTAATGAGTGAACCCCAGGGATTCTAGCTCCACCTCACTAGTTCTGGGATTACAGATGTACACCATTACGTCCAGTATGCACACCCATTTATGTGGGTGCTGGGGATCTGAACTCAGGTTCGCATACTTGCTTAGAAGCACTTTATCCCCAGTACCCTGTCTTTTTGTGTGTGTGACAGGATCTCACTGAATTGCTGAGGCAGGCCTTCATTTCCTTCTGCCTCAGCCTCCTAAGAAGGTGGGATAGCAGACATTTGCCATCATACCCTGGTTACTCAAGTGTCTACACAGACTCTGTAAGAGGGATAACATGAACTGACCTTGGAAAGACCTGGATAGAAGTGCTCGCTGTCTTTGTCCTTCTGAATGTGTGGTTTGGCTTAAATTGTCACCTTCACAGTTTCCTTGTTGGTAAAACTACAGAGCTCACAGCACCTTGACTCCCAGGATTCTCATGAAGACAGGGTGGACGCATACTGAACTGTGTCTTGTCAGAATATGTAGCTGGAAGCATCTAAAACCTTTTTCTTTTAGCTTTGTATTCATGACCTCCATATATACAATGTACCCTGATCATAATCTCCTTCCACCACCGTCTTGTCCCTTCCCCTTTATTCTCTCTCCACTGAACCACTTCTTTTCAACTAGTCTAGTCTCTCTGCTATTTTGATGTTTTATTTTTGCCCTTATATTATGCAAGTCACTGTGAAGTCATGAATGCGATGGCCTCTTAATGTCTGGAAGACAGTATTCCAAAGCACTCCTCCCCTTCCTTTGGCTCTTACCTTCTTTATGCCACCTCTTCTGCAATGGTCTCTGAGCCTTGCAGGATGTGATAGAGATGTCTCACTTAGTGCTGAACACTCCATTGTCACTGCCATCTGAAAAGAGAAGCTTCTCTAACCATAAATGGGAGTAGCACTAATATATGAGGATAAAAATAAGTATTTAGAGGGCAGTTTGGTGGGCATAATATTCATGTTAGCCAGACAACAGTACTATTTTCCCCCTCTAGGGCTTATGATCTCCCCAGCCAATCTTTTGAGGAGGTTTTCAGTACCAGGCATGAATTCTCTCCCATAGAGCAGGCATCAAAATTAGAGAAGTTGGTTTACTCCATAACAGTCATGCCACCATTATACCAAGTGGCACATTTTAACCTGGCTGGCCAGCTGTGTATCTTGTGTCTACTGCTGGTGAAGATTGTTGTCTAAAGTCTTTATATATGTTACTTCTGAAGAAGAATCTGGGCAGTGTGCTACTATTCCCCCTATCTCAGATGCTTAGACTGTGAGGTCAGAGCAGTAACAGGCAATGCCTGTGCCCTTATATCACCAGCCATTGTGGGTTATGTCTGGCACTGTTCATTACTGGCAAGAGGACTTGCTGCTCCCTCTGCTCATCTGCTGCTTGACTGCCTCTCACATCCAACGCCCAATGCTGTCTTTGGAGGTAAGTTCTGTTTTTCCATGTCTGCACTTGAGAGTACTGACCTGCAATCCCACCTGAACCAATGACCTCAAGTTCTTTTAAATATATTTTGAGTAATTTGTCTCTAGCCCCAAGATAAAATAAATCTATCCCCACAGGAATGTCGGTAAGCTCTTGGTCTAATCATAATGGCACCTTCTTAGAGTGTTGAGGGGAAGTGGTTGACAGACCTGTTTCTGGCTTCTGGAACCTAGCTGCCAGGTGTCAAGGCCCTTAGTGCTTCAGGAAATAAAGACTCTAGAAGCCAGAGTGATTGCCCTTTCTCTCTCCAGTTGGAATATTCTCTGTTCCTGTTTGGGATGTGTGAAGGAGTCTACTTTTATAAGCCCACTTTGAATAGCCTGATCCTCCAAAAACTCCTTTGCAAGGAGAAGCTTATCTCATTAAAGGCTATTTCAAAGAAGCTCTGCCTGCCCGGCATGGTGGTGCACGCCTTTAATCCCAGCACTTGGGAGGCAGAGGTAGGAGGATCATGGTGAGTTCAAGGCCACCATGAGACTACATAGTGAATTCCAGGTCAGCCTGGACTAGAGTGAGACCCTACCTCGAAAACCAAAAAAAGAAAAAAGGAAAAGTTCTGCCGAGGGGTTAGTACTGGCTGCCCCCTTTTTTTCTAAAGTATCTTTTTTAAAAAAATTATTTATTCATTTGAGAAAGCGCACGCGAGAGAGAAAGAGAATGGGCCTTTTTGGTGAGCAAATCAGATTCTTAAAATGTGTTCTTTTTGGCTTTTCACCTTTCCTGAACTTCCAGGACCCTGCTCTAGTAATCCGCCTCATCTTGGCCCTGCTGGGCTGTGGTTGGGGAGGCAGAGGGTCCCCTATTCCCTGTGGGCTCTCTGCCCCCTCTGCCTTCCACATGGCAGGAGCTCTCCGTACTTCTCTTTTCTTCTCTTGATCTAATAAAATCTCTTTAAGTCTTAGAAAAGAAAATGGCCTGATTATTTGAAAGCTTGCTTACAAAGATTTCAAAAGGGAGTGAAGACTCAGCTTCCATTGTTAGGAAACCTGTCGGGATCATACCTTTTATTTCCCCCCTTTCTTTCTATCATTTTTGTTGTTGCAAATATTGACATTTTAAAATATTTGATTTGTTTATTTGAGAGAGAGAGAGACAGAGTATGGGCATGCTAGGGCCTCCTGCCACTGCAATGTAACGCCAGATGCATGCACCAATTTGTGCATCTACCTTTATGTGGGTACTGGAAAATTGGACCCAGACAATCAGGCTTTGCAAGCAAGCATCTTCAACCACTGAGTCATCTTACTATTCCCGAATATTGACATTTTAAAGTAACACCATAAGTTACTTTTTAAATTTTTGGTGCTAAAAATGGAATCCAGGACCTGGTGTGTGGTAAGCATTAACTCCACTTCTGAGCCACACCCTTAGCCTGAAGTCACTCTTTTAAATTGGATCTATTGAGATCTTAACACTGGAATTTGCCATGTCTATGAAAACTTGCATCTCAACAAGTTCCTCATTCATTGGAAACTAGATGGCTTTTTCTCCTTGCACTGGGTCTTTCCATCCCTCTCTCACCACTGGATTTCATACTGATTTAACTGAGGATGACTCTTGAAAGTTTTATTGTCTGTTACATAAATTTCTACGATTTTAAGCTCTAAAGTATTAAAATATTCTTTAGGATTGTAATAATATTGTAATTTATATAAATACAACATAAATATATAGAATTTTTGTTGTTGTTGCTTTATTTCAAGGTAGGGTCTCACTCTAGCTTGGGCTGACCTGGAACTCACTCTGTAGTCCCAGGCTGGCCTCCAACTCACAGCAACCCTCCTACCTCTGTCTCTGGAGTGCTGGGATTAAATGTGTGCCCCACCATGCCCAGCAATTTTTTTAAAAAAATAAAGTTTTATTGGAAAAAAAATTAATTAGATGATAAAGCCTCCTCTGGCTGAATTGTATGCTGTGTATTAAATACACTTTTCTATCAGTGTTGAGAATGTAGATGCACACCATTTTAAGGAGCAATTTGGCATTATCCTACAAAGTTGAATGTACTTGTGCCCTCTGACCCAGCATTAGGTTGTGTTGCATGTCATCTGAGTCTGCTTTGGGGGTGCAGAAGGAGGAAGGGCCCAAGAAGTTCTCTGCCTAAAGAACTCATCTGCAACAAAGTTAGCAAATTCTGGGCTGTGGTTTTTGTTTTTGTTAAAGTTTTATTGCTGCAGTCCTGCTGATCTGCTACATAGAGGTTGTTTTTGTGCTACAAAGGCAGAAAGACACTCTGATTTCCAAAGGGCCAACTAGTACTATCTAATCCTCTACAGAAAACATGTTCCATTTTCTGTTGTATTAGTTACCTTCTAATTGCTAGGACAAAAATCAGCTTATAGGAAGAAGGGTTCATTTCAGTTTACAATTCCAGGTTACAGTCCATCATGGCAGGGAAGGCATGGTGGCCAGAGGTTGAGGCAACTGGTCACATTCAGTCAGTGCACAGTCAGTAAGCAGAGATCTGGGAACAATGTGATCAATAAGCTTCTGTTTATGCAGTCCAGGATCCCAGCCCATGAAATGGTACTGCCCACAGTTAAGGTGGGTTTTCCCACCTTAAGTAACATAATCAAGATAATCCCTCACAGGTCATTCTAGTTCCTGTCAAGTTGGCAATCATTATTAACCATTATATCTGTCTTCTGGTTTAACAATCTCTTGAACAAAGGAACCAGGTGACATAAGACAGTTCATAGTAGCACTGTTTTTAGAAGCAAAGCAAAACAAAAAATGCCCAATGCAATAAATTGGAAAGCAGTTTTTAAAAAGAAAACAAACAAAACAAATAAGGAAAACTACCCAAATACCCATCAAAAATCAACCTGGGGATGGCAAGATGGTTTAGTGGTTAAGGCACTTGCCTGCAAAGCTTAAGGACCTAGGATCAATTCCCCAGAACCCATGTAAGCCAGATGCATATGGAGGCAGGGGTGTTGCATGCATCTGGAGTTCATTTGCAGCATGGCTAGAGGCCCTGGTGTGCCCATTCTCACTCACTCACTCTCTGTCTCATAAATAAAAATAAAATATTTTTAAAAATCAATAACCCATTCTGGAATATTGTAGAGCAAAGAGCCAGTAACGACAAATCCACTTATAGGCAGTTCAAAAACCACCCAAGCTAAATCCATTGTTTAGAGAAAGAAACAGGCTGTATTGTGGAAAATTATAAAGTATAATAATGACATCAGTTCCTAAAACAAGTATAGGGATGTAGTAAATTCTTATAAGTTTATGTTGCCTTGGGATGCAGTTTTTTCAAAAATGAATAATTGTTTACTCATAGACCTATTTTTTCATTATTTCACTTTCATTTAGAATCTGCTAAATACTTTCCAGGACTTGGAGAAAGAAAGCACAAAACTAAAGGCTCAGTTCTAACAGCAAGATGTAATGATGGCAGGTGGCAGAAAAACAATAATGCCAGGTAGTGATGAGTGCTACAAAGGAAAATTATGTAGAATGTAGTCCCAGCATTCAGGAGGACCAAGACTTGGATGTCAGCCTCAGTTACATGGCAAAACTGTCTCAACAACAACAACAAAAATGAATTGTGGTTACAACAGAGGGATCAAAGGCTTTTTAGATGTATAAGGATGGCCGTTGTGAGGAGATGAGATTTGGCCACCTATCTGAATGACTGATATGTGAATATGTGGGACAATAATGGTCTATGATGAACAGGGTGTTAAAGGGGATTTGAGGCTCAGAGCATGCTTGAAAGGAGTTTCTGGAGAAGAAGCCTTTACAGGTTCACTAACCTGGTTGGAAGTATTCAGCTCTTCATGGTGTAGAACTGAAGCCCCCTTTACTTTCTGACTCTTGGACATAGGTCACTCTCAGGCTCTTGACCCAAGGGCCCCTTCATCAAAGCCAGCATGGCGGAATCTTCCTGCTGTCTACACTCTCTTAGACTTTGAATCTCTCTGACTGCTATTTGATGTCCATTTTGAATACATGAGAACAGGCTATGCTGGCTCTGGTTACTCTATAAGCAAGAGTCTAGACTAAGGTTTGTTTGTTTTGAGTATAAATGTCAAGAAGGAATTCTTCTATATTTTGTTTACACAAGTAAACACCCACCATAGGCTAGCACTGATCATTTGTGCAATAACTAATGACACACCTGTGAATGTATCAAATCATATCAGAAACAGCAGACCCACGAGTTCATCAATCTCACCAGAAGTAACCCTCTCATGTGGAACTATTATAAAAGCAACACCTCAAGACTGAGATATGACAGGCTTTTGAACTAGTCACCCAGTAAAATCACCAGAGTGGAGGACTGCTGTCTTTGTCCTCAGGGCTAACTCAAATCCAGTTGTCCTGCTTGTGCCTCACAGCCTAAAGGCTGGCCCTTTAAATGGTTTTTCACCTGGACCTGCGTCTGACATCTTTGCTCCTGATGCGGCACTGCACCTGTGACTCAAAACTTCGAGTCTGATTCCTTACAGACTTTTCTTCGCACCTCCATCAACTTCCTGCCTCTTTAGGCCACTGTGGTGGTTTGAATAGATAGCCCCCAATATATTCAGTATTTTATTTGTTTGTAGTTTGAATCTGCAGCCACCTGGCTGGAGGCAGTGTCACTGGGTGGATCTTAAGGTGTGGTGGTGGGTTTCAGATTTCAATCTAAAGATATGCAAAGTGTGCCTAGCTGGAGTTCCTGAAGTGTGCTGTGGCTTTTGGCTTTAGGCTTGTGCTTCTCTCTGTCTGCTTGGGCCTGTGAAGGCAGGCCAGCTTCTTCTGCCATTATGGAACTTCCCCTGGCTCTGTAAGCTTCAATAAATCCCTTCCACCATAACTGTGCCTGGTCTGGAAGTTCATCTCAGTGAACCTGAAGCTGTCTGCTACAGAACTTGGTACCGAGGAGTGGACTGAGATGAACCTGACCATGTGGATGTTGGTCTTTTGGAAACTTTGTTTTGGAGAAATGGTCATGGACTTGGTGCTTGGCAAATGAAGATGTCTTCTGGAGTGGTAAGCCAAGTTTTATGGCCTATTCTGATGAGAGTCTGAAAATTCTAAGGGCAGACAATATTGAACTTCGAGGCTTGGCTTATGAGCTTTCTAAGGGGAAGAAAAGACTGCAGAGGACTTTGTTGGAACTGGGCTACTGGCATAAAGGTTGGCTGCGTCCTGCTGCCCAGGCCCAGAGAGTTTGATCAAGGTTAAATTTGTAATGGACTGATGTACTTAGCTAGAGATATTGGACTGAGAGATTTAAGATTTTAAGCTGGAAAACCTCAAGCAAGTTAAAATTACAGGCACTGAGACTGGTTTTAGGTTACTGAATCTGTAATTGTCAAACACATTAGCAATCTTGAGGAAGATGGTCCAATTGCTTTACCATGGAAAGGATGCCTGAGGAAAGACTATCATAGAAATGCAAACACTTTTAGAAAGAGTTGACTGGAGAAGGAACCTGCTTTTCAAGGCTATGATTTGTTTTGTCCCTGAATTAAGAATGCAGCTGTGTCCTGTACACCTGGTATTGGTTTCAGAAGCATGCAAAATGCGTGGAGTGGTCACGAATTGCACACGGTTCCAGGAGCTGCTGTTGAGATGTGGCATGAGGCAGGGCCTGATGCCCTGATAGGCTGAAAGAGTCTTTGGAAGATGGACTGTGGTTTGCATGAAGACCTGAAGATGTTTTGTATATACCAGGACAATGCAAGGGATACCATAGGGTGCACTGTTGGCCTGGGATGGAAGTGTTCCCTGGCTACTCTGCCCAGCTGGAGGGGCAGAATTGGAAAATCTGGAGACTTGTCAGTCTCTGGTTGTATTGATCTTGAACTGCAGAAGTTTGATGTTTGTTTAATGGGTGGTTGAGTCTGAATTGTTTTAGTCTCTCCTGGCTATGCATTATACCAGTTGAAAATGTTAACTCTGTGCCTTTATATGTTGGGAGTATTTAACTTGTTTGATTTTACAGGATTTACTATCTTAAATTGGTCAAGACTGTGGGGACCTTTGAAATTGAACTGAGTATAATTTACAATGTGTGATGGTTATAAATCTACTGGGGGCCAGGGACAGAATGTGGTGGTTTGAGTAGATGGCCCCCAATATATTCAGTTTTTTATTTGTTTGTAGTTTGCATCTGCAGCCACCTGGCTCAAGGCAGTGTCACTGGGTGGATCTTAAGGTGTGGTGGTGGGTTTGAGATTTCAATCTAAAGATATGCAAAGTGTGCCATCTGAAGTTCCTGAAGTGTGCTGTGGCTTCTGGCTTTAGGCTTGTGCTTCTCTCTGTCTGCTTGGGCCTGTGAAGGCAGGCCAGCTTCTTCTGCCATTATGGAACTTCCCCTGGATCTGTAAGCTTCAATAAATATTCCTTCCTGCATAACTGTACTTGGTCTGGAAGTTCATCTCAGCGAACCTGAAGCTGTTACAGCCAGCCTTTATGAACTTTGCAGCTCATTTAGCCATTCATATACATATACATACATATATATATATATATATATATATATATATATATATATATATAATGTATTATATGTATAAACTTTGTGACATGTAACATAATCTGAGAGTTAATATTTGTAATTAATATTAGAATGAAAGAAATTGAGTGCCAGTGGTCAACTATGAGTTTGGCAAATCGCAACCCATTGCTGACTCATTTTGTGAATTTATTGTCATTCAATAAATTGGCGTGGAAAGACAACACGCTCATAGCATACTTTCTTATAGCACAAGCAGGGCTCCGTCATCCTGGGCACAGGTCCAGTTGTATCCTGTTCTACCCGGCTCAGGCCAGCGGTAAGTCGGAAGGTCGTGCAGTCCACCCAGCGAGCTCCCCAATCCGCGGGCGCTTTTGTTGCGCACATGCGCAGAGCCCACCCTTGGTCCCCTCGAGCGCTACTTGCTGCGCACGCGCACTTCCTGTCATTCCGTCTGCCCTTCATTCCTGCTTCGCGGGGCACCAGGGCGGCCGCGCGGGAAGGCCTCCTTGTACAGGACCTGTAAGTGGAACTCATCGAGCCCGTGTCCTGTGTGGTGGTATGTTAAATCTGCACTTGTCACCTGAAGAGCCGGGGGCCGCTTCAGGCCAGGTTTCCTGGTACCCACAGGAGTATGGACCTGACCTGCAGCACCAGAGCCAAGATGACCAGTCCCTAGGCGGCCATCACCTCCATGGACACTACTGCCCTGTTAGGAACACTGGCTTTAGGCGCCAGACAGTCGCCAGGTGGAAGAATGGCGTGAAGACCTGTCCTGTATCCTGCCCCCCTTTAGTTAACTTAGGGCCTATTGCTGCCTGCTCTGATACTCAACCCTCGTTCAAATGGGGTCCCTCACACCAAGAGGTCAGCCCTGGGGCAGAGGTTATGGGGAGACACGTAGGGTTCTTCTGTGGAAGGTACTGGTATCATTTTTGCTTAGCATGTGTGGTAATTATATAAGCGATCACTGCTTTTATTCTTTATAGGATGCACACGTTTTTAGTCGTTCCTCAGTGTAGCTATAGACCGCAAATTTGTGCTCCCCCACGAAGTCACATTTTAAATCCAGCCCAGTGTGGTATTAGGTTGTGAGATATAAGTTAATAAAGGAGCCCTGGTTGATAAGGTTAGTGCCCTTATAAGGAAGAGGCTCAGCTAGGTGTGGCTGTAAACACCTTTAGTCCCATTACTTGGTAGGCAGAGGTAGGAGGTTGGCAATTTGAGGCCAATGTGACCCTTACAGAGTTCCAGGTCAGCCCAGGCTAAAGTGAGACCCTACCTCAAAACAAAACAAAATAAAAGCTATGTTTAAGTAAGAGGCCCAAGTGCTACCTCAAGTTTTTCTGCTATGTGAGGAAAAAACTGGTCCTCATCACGGCTGTTACTCTGATTTCAAATTTGCAGCTTCCAGAACTGTGAGTAACAAGTTTGTTGTTTAAGCCACACAATCCATGATAATTTGTGATAGCAGCTTGAATTGACTAAGGCAGTGTATATGTTAAATTTCAGAGGTAAATTTTAAGAGCTTCCGAAATTGTAAAATATGTCATAGATTCACTTTGTTCTGTTAAAGTGCAAAAACTGGAAAACTGTTCACGAAAATAGGCCAAAACAAAACAAGGTGCATCAACCCTTGTAGAAATTCACCATATATTTTGGACCCTTTTGATGAATAGTTGTCATAGGTAATGATTGAGCATCTTTTGAGCAGGTGTCCAGGTGTAAAATCTTTAAATATTGTAATTCCATTATGAAAATGGTATTTAATGAAAATGCAGTGATGTGCTCCACATAATGGCAATGAGACTTGGTGGACCATGGTATCTGAAAGAATGTCTCCTATGCACTGGCCTCAGGGTTATCTGGGTGACTTGAGGAGCACAGAGCAAGAGGGCTGGTGGCCAACAGGAAAAAATAACTTTTCATGTCAACAAGAAAAAGCCCCTAAGTATAGCCTTAGATTTTTAGGCTTGCTTTCAAAAACTTATCCACTTTGAAAATAGGCCATTTTTCATTATGGACATAAAAACGTGCTGTATTCAATCTCAGGTTATAAAAAACTGTTGCAAATACCCTTCACCTCCACCAGAGACCACTATTGCTTTTCTTTTTCTCATGGTGCTTTGTAAAATAGAGTTGGAACAACTTAGTGGTACAGAAAAAATAATGTTACATGCTTTAAACACAGTGCAGAAAATAAAAAAGTAAGTAAAAATTAAGGGCAGAGCCAGGTACAGTGGTAATTTTAGCACTTGGGGAGTGGGGACAGGAGAACCAAAAGTTCAAGGTCATCTTTGGTTATATAGTGAGTTTGAGGCCAGCCTAGGCTATATAAGACCCTATCTAAAAAGCTAAAACAAAAAACAAAACAAAACAGCCTATGAAAATAGAACCTTATAGTTCTTTGGCATTTTGTATCAAACTCATGGCAAGTGCTGCTAGTTGAAAATAAGTGATGGTGACCAGTGATGGTGCTGTGTTTGTGTAGGGTCTTTAGGATTCAGTTGACACAGTATCATCATGTCTTGGTATTTTCATTTTCTAGATAGTAAAATTGAGATTCAGGGAAGTATCCAAAGTTACTTAGTTAGGTGATGGTATTTCAGCTCCAGGATAAGTAAGAAAAAGGAGAAATGTAGACCTAGTCTTTGGAAAGCACACCAGGATTTTCCTTGAGTCTGGGTGGGTGGTATACTTTCAGCTTGATGTGAAATTGGGTAGAAACACAGTTCTGGATCCAGCTTGGAAGGCCGCCACTGACTCAGCACTCCCAGAACACTGCACAAGTGGGAGTCCGCCAAGGCCACAGCTTCTCTAGCCTCTCTCTTCGTGCTGCCTCTCACGCAGATGTTTCTCTTACCTCCTGGAACCTTCTGCTGGTTCTAGCCTGTCTTCAGTTTTCATAATCTCGTTTGTCAGACAGAAGACAAAATTTGGAGTCAAGCCTGTGGGCTTGAATCTCAAGTCTTTACCAGTAAACCTTTCTGAGCCTTTGTTCCTCATCTGTAAAATGGTTCAAATTATATCTGTCCCACAGATGGGATACAAGCAGTGAGGTGTATCAGGGGCCTGGCACACAGTAGATGGATGGGCTTAATCCTCATCTTCCTCCATTATCCTCAGATCTGCTCCTTCTATAGTTGCATCTCATGCTTCTGAGAGTTCGTCACAGAATTCTTGTGGGTCTGGTAGTTGGGGCAGTGATCTCCTGGTGTGACTGTGAAAGCATTTCTGGATAACAGGGAATCAGACTCTGCCTTTCTTTCCTGTCTCTCCAGGGGACTCAGAAGCAAGCAGTCAGAGGATCACCCTTTGAGGATCACAGTATAGGGAGTTGGGGAACCCTTACCATACCCTGAAACTCAAGGCTTACTTCAGGGACTAATTTAACATCATTTGCAGATACGGCTTTCCTAGGCAGCTGCAGGCTGTACCTTCCTATGGACTCAGCTGCCGCATGAGGTTTGGAATAACAGTTAGAAGATGCTGTCTTGGCAGCAGAACTTCATTCTTACAATATGGTTCCTGAGATAGCAGCTGCAACACCTTAGGAACCTGTCAGAAATGCACATGGGTCCACTGGAGACTGAGTACATGGGAAACTCTGGAGGTGGGGCTCCCCACCTGTGTAGTAACAGGTTGGTTGGGTGAGTTGCCAGTAGAGAAGACACTTCCCTCCTGTGAGGAGCAGGGAGCCTTCTGACAGAACCCAGGATCTAGTTAGAATGTCCCCCTTTTCTTTGTGCAGTTTCCATATCCCAGTTTCAGTTACTCAGGGTCAATTGGTGCTTAAAAATAGTAGATAGAAAATTCAGAAATAAGCAATTCTTAAGTTTTAAATAACTTTAATATATTTTTATAATTATCATATTTTAGTGTGTTATTAATTTACTGTTCTTAATTTACAAATTAAACTACCATAGCTATGGATAGGAAAAAAAAACATAGTATATATGGGGTTGAGTACTATCTACCATTTTTATATATCAACTGGGATTTTGAAACGTATCCCCTATGGATAAGGAGAGACTACTGAAGTCTCTTTCAGCCTTAAGCTGATAAGGGTAGGGGTTGGGGGTTGTTCCACATTCCTGTGTGCATAGACAGTGAACGTTTAAAAACATTTAAAAAATTTACTATTTTATTAAATAGGAACTTTGTATGGATACATCATGTGTTGGTACCATCATTTCCTTCCTTTCTGCCCCCATTCCAGTGAGGGCCCTCCTCAGTGGGATTGCTGGTATTTACCATGGGGTTGTGGGTTATGAGTTGTAAGAGCAGTAGTCAGTCATTGTGTGTGCATGTGGGGGGGGCAGTGAAGATTTAAAATTTTTTTTTGTTATTTTTATTTATTTATTTGAGAGTGACAGACAGAGAGAGAAAGAAGCAGATAGAGAGAGAGAGAGAATGGGCACGCCAGGGCTTCCAGCCACTGCAAACGAACTCCAGATGCATGCGCCCCCTTGTGCATCTGGCTAACGTGGGTCCTGGGGAATCGAGCCTCGAACCAGGGTCCTTAGGCTTCACAGGCAAGCGCTTAACCGCTAAGCCACCTCTCTAGCCCGCAGTGAAGATTTTAAGCACCGTACTAGATGTACTGATCAATTGCTAGTATTTTTCCCTCTGCCACAGCTTGTCCCCTAGACTGTATGTTACTAATAGTTGAGAGGCAGGTTGGTACTTCTGACTCATTTGTTCTTTTATTCAACAAATACTAAGTGCCTGGCAATCTTATGGATACTGGAAACATGGTACTGAGATTGTGCCATTGCATAAATAAATAACTATTCTAACGCCAAATAATGGTGAGTGCTATGAGGGCCAAGCAAGATCAGAGTATAGAATTTTGGATGAGGGAGACAGAAGGAAAAGGGAAGAGGAGGTCGTTCTTCCTTGAGCAATGTAAAGGTGTGTCTGTGTGTCTCTGCTCTTTAATCCTTGTACTGGGGAGAGCACCTTGGTTTTCACCCTCCATCTTTCAGATCAAAAGTTTCCCCATCCTCCTTATCCGTAGTTGTGGTAGTAGGCACAGGACTCTGGTGTGGCCAGTCAGTGCATTTATCTCCCTATCCTTAGTGGTGAATGCATCAGAGATAGGCTCACATTATGTAAAGGAGATTCAACATGGGGCTTTTCCTAGACACTACTGGAAAGAGAGAAATAAAAATCCTCTCTTAATAACTGCTGGTTCTTAGGCTGAGGATTTAGTCTTGGGGCTTTCAGGAACTAGTGAGAGGGAAGAGATTTCTTGAGAAACCAGGCTCACCCAGAGAAAGTACAGCTGAGAAGAGGAGGGGGTTCTGATCATGTCATTTAAACTGCTTGATCTAGCTATTCCTGAAACAGTTTTTCCTGCATATTTTAATTTAGTCAGTCTCTGCACTTTATTTTAAAAAGTAACCAAGAAGGGTTGGAGAGATGGCTTAGTGGTTAAGGTGCTTGCCTGTGAAGCCTAAGGACCTATGTTCTACTCTCCAGATCCCACATAAGCCAGATGCACAAAGGTGCGGCAAGTGCAAGGTTGCACGTGCCCACTAGGTGGCGCAGGCATCTGGAGTTTGATTTCAGTGGCTGAGGCCCTGGTGTTCCCATTCTCTGTCTCTGTCTTTCTTTCTTTCTCTCTCTCTCTAAAAAACAAAGCAACTAAGGCTCATTCATAATAAGGCTCTTACACATCAATAAGTTTATTTATTTTTATTTTTTATTTTTTTGGTTTTTCGAGGTAGGGTCTCACTCCAGCCCAGGCTGACCTGGAATTCACTATGGAGTCTCAGGGTGGCCTCGAACTCACGGCGATCCTCCTACTTCTGCCTCCCGAGTGCTGGGATTAAAGGCGTGCACCTCCACGCCCGGCTCACATCAATAAGTTTAAAGACAAACTCACCTGATGAAAAATGAGCAGAATACATGATCATTATTCAAATGAAAAGAAAGAGTAAACCTTACAAATGCAAATTAAAACAACTGATATTATGTCATACTCGGATTAGCAAAACGTAGGAAGTGTGATAACATCAAGAATGGTGAGGATATGGCTAAACAAGAGCTTTTGTGCAAGGTTGGTGGGAGTGTAGATTGGTGCCACCATCTGCAGACAGTCTAACAATCTCTAGTAGAATTGGGGGCCTACCACTTCTACATTATTGTTCAGATAACCTTGATATATAAGAAAGACTGATAAAAGCAAACAGAAGTTAAGACTTTAAAAATTTTTTTTTTAATTAGTGTAAAAAAATCAGGATTCATAAAATTTAAATAAGACAGTAAAATTATACCTTGTAGCTATAGTAATCACAAATAAGGTAAAGTAAAATGTGGAAACCAACTAAAATTTATTAATGGGGATAAATAAATAAAATTATAATTGATAATAAAATGTGTCTCAGTGAATGAACTAGATCTATATGAAACATGAGTAAATCTCAGAAATGTAGTGCTGAGTGAAATAACCTATTCCAAAATCTGGCATTTAAAACCAAACTGACATCTAGTCCATTTCCAATGAAAATGAAAAATGAAATTTGAAGGAAAGTGGATGTATCTAGAAACGAACATATTAAGTGAAATGACTCAAACCTAGAAAAATCAAAATCATATGTTTTATCTGATATACAGGCCTTAGCTTAAAATTATCTATCTGTCTGTCTGTCTAGATTAGAAGCAGGAAGGGAAGATGGGCAAAAGGATGCCTGTGACAAGTAAACAGAAGGAAGGGAAATACCAGGGGAGGGGAGTTGGGGGGAGGTGGGACAGGGGATAGGACAAATGGGAGTCCACAAACTATATTTGAAGAACCATAAATTTAAAAAGAAAAGAGTGCTGGAAAGAGGGCTTAGTGGTTAAGGAGCTTGCCTGCAAAGCCTAAGGACCCACGTAAGCTAGATGCACAAGGTGGCACATGTGTCTGGAGTTTGTTTGCAGTGGCTATAGTCCCTGGTGCGCCCATTCTCTCTCTGTGTCTCTTTCGCTCCCTCTCTCTGTCTCTAATAACTAAAAAAAATAAAATCTAAAAAAGAAGGAAAAGAAACTGACATGGAAACAATCCTATTATTCATTATTTCTAGATAGATACATATATAATAAAAGGGTTACGAGTATAAATATAAAATCCTGAAGGTACAGTCCACAAACTTCAGGGTTAGGTGTTGGTATGGAGGGTGGGACAAGGGAGTGAGTGAGTGTGTGTGTTGAGACAGTATCACTGTGTAGCTCTGGAGGAACTGAAATATGCAGCAATCCTCGTGTCTCTGCCTTCTGAGCACTGGGATGACAGGTGTGTGCCACCATGCCTGGCAAAAGATGGGTCTTAACATTAATATTTTATTTCTTACAACAAAAGACTGAAGCAAAATTTGGCAAAATATTAAATGTGCTAAATCAGATGATTATCTTATTATACTGCATTTAAAATTATTTATTGATTTTTTAAAAATAAAAAGGTTATGCTGCATTTTTTTTTTTTTTTGGTGGAACCTGTTTTTTGTCCCTTCAAACTCAAAGGACTGGCTGGTAACTGAATTGATAACATGGTTACTTAATATGTACAAGACCTTTGGTTTAATCCCCAGCACCCAACAAACGGGCATAGTGGTGCTTACGTGTACTTTCAGAACTTGGGAGGCTGGGGTAGGAGTATCCTAAGTTAAAAAAGAAACCTCTCAAAGCATCATAATATTAGGCATTCACTACCCATCTCTTCCACAGCTCTTCTGTAAGAAAGGCTAATTAAGTGGATTGATTCAACAAGGGGAATCCGCAAGGCAGGCACTTTAGTCCTCTGCCCCTCCTAGGTGTTCAGTAAGAGGTGGGTGGATCATAGAAAATAATAAGCTGTCAATCTGATATCTTTTACCTTAGCCTAATGGCATTCATGTTTTATGTTTAAGAAACATATGACTACGTTCCCAATGACAGAATAAGCAGCTGTTTGATTTTTTTTTAAATTTTCTATTCTTGTAGTGCAGATGGTGCAGTGCATAAGCATGTAGAGAGACATTTTTTTTCCTTGTGTCATTGGAATACAATTACACTGGATTCATAGCATTGATGATATTCATTGTCTCAAATTACTGTGTTTCCTGGCACCAGCTTGAGAAATATATAATAAGATACTGATAAGGATATTCTCTTTTTGACTCAATTGTATGCAGATAGATGATACCTTCATAGGGCAACACTATCTCTTCAGAATTCCAGAAAAATCAGTCATTCTGAAGCTAATTTACATTGTCTGTTTTTTTTTTTAAAACACATCCATCAATTTCAAAACAGATTTCAAGGAGAAAAGAAGTCAAATTCCCTCAGCCCAGAACTCGGCAGGTCTTGGTTTTAATAATATCCAAAACAGGGATGGAGGCTAGGGGGCAGGGATACCTGGCTTGGCAGTGCTCCCCTTCCTTTGACTCTTACATTCCTTCTGCCACCTCTTCTGTAGTGGTACCTGCACCTTGGAGAGTGTTATAGAAATGTCTCATTTAGTGCTGAACACTCCACTGTCTCTTCTCAGCACTTTGATGAGCTTTGAGTCTCCCCAGTGGTCACCACCATCTGAAAAGAGGAGCTTCTCTAGCCAAAAGTGAGAGTAGCATTAACATATGGGCATAAACAAAAGTATTTAGAGGGTATAATATATCCATTTAGCCAAATAACACCTGGCCCCCGCCCAAGGCTATTACCTCTCCAGGAAAAGGCCTCTGGTTAGGTTTTCAGTACCAGGTATGAATTCCCTGCCATGGAGCAGGCCTCAAGTCCAATCAGAGAGCAGTTGTTTTCCCTCATATCAGATATGCCACTATTGCACCACTTGGTACATTTGGCCTAGGTGACCAGCCATGAAGCTTGCAGGGTCCACTGCTGGTTCAGTTGATGACTTTTCTTGCCCAACAGTTTGCACAGGTCTTTCTAGCATTATGACGGTTAGTCAACAGGGAGGAGGTTTCCAGCTCTGCTCCAGCTTGATTTCAAGCATGTGATGTCTTCTGTAATAGGGTCTAACCATTTAGTTCTGGTGGGCAGTTAAGAACCTTGGCAACAGCCTGTAATCCTAGGTATGTTTTTCTTTTTAAATGTGAGGTAGGGACTCACTATGTAGTCCAGTTAGCCTAAAACTCCTTTTCTTCTTGCCTTAGCCGCCTAAGTGCTGGATCACAGGTGTGTACCATGATATTTGCTGCCAAAGATCTGTTTAGTGGTGCAGGGGGTTGAACCTAGCACCTTGTACTTTTGAGGCAAACGCAGTACCACTGAGCTATACCTCTAACCTCAAAGGTTTGTTACAAGAAATGTTTTCTAATTCTTTTCCCCCCTAATGAAAGTTGACATTTTAAAGTTTTTTTTTTTTTGGTTTTTTTTTGGCTTTTTTGAGGTAAGGTCTCACACTAACCCAGGCTGACCTGGAATTCGCTGTGTATTCTCAGGGTGGCCTTGAACTCACGGTGATCCTCCTACCTCTGCCTCACTCATGCTGGGATTAAAGGTATGCGCCCACCATACCTGGAAAAGTTGACGTTTTAGAAATACTACATATTTGTTTATAGCATGTATATGTGTGTTTTAGACATACATTTTTTTTTTAGAGAATATTTCTTTATTCTTTCAAAACTTCATTCTAAAAAATAAGTGAAAGCAAAGTGGCCAGTCACTAAACTAATGAGAAAGATACAGACAAAGGTAATGTGATCAGCATTAGCAAAGACATTTAACAACAACAACAAAATCAAAGCCCTTCATTTTATTCATGGAAGAAATCAAGTCCCAGATATAACAAGCACCCTGCTTACGTCACACAAACCATGGCAGGATTAAAACAAGTAGCCAATTTTAATGGTTACAGCTTATAAGCAACCCAGTTTATTATGACATGTAATAGTGGAGCTGGTGTGTAGCATGTGAGAAGAGGATTTTTGCAGCAATTTTGGATATAAACATTGAAAAGACATTTTAGGGTTGGGGAGATTGCTCAATGGTTAAAGGTGCTTGCAAAGACTGCCAGCCCAAGTTTGATTCCCTAGTACCCACATAAGGCCAGATTCACAAAGTGGCACATGTGTCTGGAGTCTGTTTGCAATGGCAAGAGGCATGCCCATTCTCTTTCTCTCTGCCTGCACCTCAAGTAAATAAATGAAAGTTGTTTTTTTTTTTTTTAAAGAAATAAACTGTAGCTGGCAAATACCTAGGGAAATATTAGGTGAACTTTTGGAAACACTTCTGACTGAGAGCAATATGAAAGTCCAGTGAGTTTTCCTGGGAAGCACTGAGCCCCTCAGCTCTGTTTACATTCAAAACAGGGCTGAACAGCCTCTAGCTGAGCTGTTTCAGAGACATTCCTATAGACATACAATATTTTTACAAAAATATTTATTTATTTGAGAGAGGGGGGATGAGTGTGCTAGGGGCTCCAGCTAACATAAACTCCAGATGCATGTGCCACCTTGTGCATCTGACTTATTTAGGTACTGGGAAATTGAACCTGGGTTCTTAGGCAAGTACCTTAACTGCTAAGCCATCCCTCCAGCCCCATACATACAGCATTTTATTTTTTTCTTTATTATTTATGTACATAGTGTGTAAACAGTCATGTTGGTACCATTGTTAGCCTCCTCCCTGTCCTCTCCACCTCCAAAGGGGCCCTCTTTGTTGGGGATTGTGGGTCATGAATTGTGGGGATAGCCATCAGTTATGGGGAAGAGACAATGTCTCTGTGCATAATGTCCCAACTTGTGGCTCTAACAATCTTTTGGTCCCCCTCTTTTGCAAATTTCCCTGAGCCATGTTGGGTTTGTTTTAGGTCTACTTCAGTGATGAGGTCTTGGGAGCCTCTGTGTCTCTGGATATCTGGTTTGGTAGGAGTTGAGTGTTCTGTGTGTCTATCTCCTTCACCCTTGTGCTGATACCAGGTTCACCAAGAAAGCAGCACTCTTGATCATTTCCCCAGTTACTCTATGGTTTCAGCTGGGGCCCTGGTGAGGTTTGATGGGCTGATTCTCTCTTCAGGTTCTGCATCCATCTGGAAAAGAGAAGCTGATTCTCCAATGGAGAGTGAAGTCAGCACCAGATAAATGGGATGACCATTCTTATTTTAGAGAGAATTTGATAGGTGTAGACCCTCTTATAGCCCAAGATTGGTGGCAACTTGATATTGGGAGTGAACTCATTTTTTGGATATGGTTCTGACTTGTTTCCCAGTTCCAGCTATGGGTTCTGCTCCACTGAGCAGATGTTAACCAATTCAAGAGTATTTGGTTACCCACCATGGCTATGTGCCCCTATTGCACTTGGGTGAGCATCATGTCAGGTTGTTTCCTGCTGAGTAGCTTAGATCACAAGTTGCTTGGACAGATGTTGGTCATTTTTCCCCCCGTAGCTCATGTTGCACCTTCTGGCACTAGACAAGCTAATTGTCTGGGGTCTTACTCTCTTCCAGATTCCAGCCAGGTCTCTCCATATTCTGTGCCAATAGCGTATGGTGATATGGTGTCTTTGGCAGTAGGATAGTTAAGTGCTCTGACAGAAATCTGTCTTCTTTTGGGAAACTTTGTAGGTCTGTCTGATCAACAGCTCATTGTGAATGTTAACCGCATCCTGGTACTGGGAGTTATAAGCCGCACCAAGGAAAAGAAGGAAGAAAAAGATAGGTAATATGAGAGAGAGAGAGAGAGAGAGAGAGAGAGAGAGAGAGAGAGAGAGAGAGAGAGAAAGAAACAGAAGAAGAAGATTAAGGTTAGTCTTCATCATACCCTCTCCAGGACCCTTTGATTCAGGTGTTCCCTCTAATGACCTATCTTTCAGGATATAGGATTTTATGGTACTGTCAGGCACTGCCAGGCACAGGCTGCAGCCTTCAGGAGAGGGGTCTGAGCTTCTAGGCACAGCTAAGGACCCCCGGGCTACAGGAGGCCACTCCCTCTCCAAGCCGGCACACCTGAATTTAGGCTTTGCCCATAGCCCTGTGACCTTTGGCCAGTTGCCTAGGAAACTCCTTTGCCGGCAGCCTTCCCACAGTCCTGTAACACTCCTGACTCCCTACATGCTGGAAAGAATGTCCCTAGGCACAGGCTAGCAGCATTTAAACCCACCAATCCCCTTAGGTCCCTTCCCCTCACCCTCAGATGCTTATAAACCCTGACAATAAACTGAGAGAGCTGTTCAACTATCTTCTGGGAGTGATTCTCTCATCACGCACTCACCCACCCTGGTTACCTGGGCACCTTCTGGGGGACCATGGCCAGGACCTGGAGGACACAGGAACTCACATGGTACCAGTTCCATTTGGGTCCAGTTTTGTGTCCCCCCCCTTACCCTTGCCTCCCATCCCACCCTCCCTATTGTCCAGTCCTCAACGTACCTATTAGGTATGTCAGTGTCAGGCAGATTCAGGTTAGGAACCACAGATAAGTGAGACCATGCAACGATTGTCTTTCTGTGATTGGGTGAGTTCTCCGAGAATGATCTGTTCCAAGTTCGACCATTTTTCTTCAAGTTTCATTGTATCATTTGTCTTTAATGCTGTGTAGAATTTCACTGTGTAGATACAACACATCTTGGCTATCTATTTGTCTAATGATGGACATCTGGGTTGATTCCAGTTCTTAGCTATTATAAATTGGGCAGCTATAAACATGTTTGAACAAATCTCTGAACTGAGGCATGGAGCTTTTAGGGTAAATATCCAGTAAGGGAATTACTGGGTCTGTTGGTATTGCAGTCCGGTTCGCATTGCTGGTAGAAATCACCCAACCAAGAGCAGCTTCTGGGAAAAAGAGGTTTATTTTGGCTTACAGGCTTGAGGGGAAGCTCCATGATGGCAGGGGAAAATGATGGCATCAGAAGAGGGGGAACATCACCCCCTGGCCAACATAAGGTGGACAATAGCAACAGGAGAGTGTGCCAAACACTGACATGGGGAAACTGTCTATCACACCCATAAGCCCGCCCCCAAGAATACACTCCCTCCAGGAGGCATTAATTCCCAAATATCCATCAGCTGGGAGCCTAGCATTCAGAACACCTAAGTTTATGGGGGACACCTGAATCAAACCACCACATTCTGCCCCTGGCCCCCATAAACTGATATCCATACATGACGTAAAATACAATGCATTCAGTCTGACTTTAAAAGTCCCTATAGTTTTTATCAATTCCAATGATGTTCATACATCCCCATAGTTCAAGATCTTTTAACTGAGCCATAATACCAAAAAATAACCTCAAAAAACCCATAATGGCACAGAATAAATGTTCACACTGCAAAAGATGACATTGGGCATAGCAAAGAAACATTCAACCAATACAAGATTTAAAACAACCAGGGCAAACATCAAACTGTAACTTCAAGTCCAACAACTCTAGCCAGTGACAAATCTCCAAGTCCGATAACTCTAACCAGCAACAAGTCTCTGGCATTCCAATTCCGCCCCTCCAGCTAGGCTACCCACAGTCCTGGAAAACTTCAGCGGGGCTGGAAGCTTTCCTTGGCAGCCATCTGGTGGTCCTGGCATCTCCACTGGGTCTTCACTGCAAGCCACGATTCATCCTCATGGGCCCTTGGGGTCTCCATGCAGGCATCCAGCAAACCTGCTTCACACTGCTCATGGCCATTTTCAAAACACAAGACTGTGTTGCAAACTCAATGACCCTCTTTCCAGCATTTCTTATACTCCATGATACCAGGTAGGGTGCCAATTTGTTAATCCAGGGGGAAATAAAGCAGACTTTGAAGAACAGGACACTCCTTGAGCACTCAGGCCCCTTCAAAAGAGTCGATATTCTTCCTGTTGCCCCAGTGCAGGTCAGCTAGCCTCTCAAAGGTTGTAATCTCTCAGTTGCAGCTGAATGGGCAACAGTTCACCCAAAGATTTTTCTTTCTGTGTCATAACCCTCTGCTCACACCAGTTCATTTCTACGCAAAGCAACCCTGCACAACTTCTCAGGACACGGGCATAAGAGCAAGCTTCTCACACAAACTGCTAGTCCAGTCCAGGCACAGCTCTTTCTCACCCTCATAAGCCAAACCTCAAAGTCCATAGTTCTTACTGCATTCAGGTCTTGGAGCTCAGACCAGAATAGTCCATCAAGCTGTACTTACAGCACTGCAATGCATCTCTTAAGCCAAGGTTTCAAATCCTCCCACATTCCTCTTGAAAATCAGCTCCAAATGGCCAAAGCCACGTAGTCAGGTGTCTAGCAGCAATCCCACTCCTCGGTACCACTTTACTGTTGCAGTCCGGTTAGCATTGCTGGTAGAAATCACCCAACCAAGAGCAGCTTCTGGAAAAAGAGGTTTATTTTGGCTTACAGGTTCGATGAGAAGCTCCACGATGGCAGGGGAAAATGATGGTATCAGCAGAGGAGGAACATCACCCCCTGGCCAACATAAGGTAGACAATAGCAACAGGAGAGTGTGCCAAACACTGGCATGGGGAAACTGGCTATAACACCCATAAGCCCGCCCCCAAGAATACACTCCCTCCAGGAGGTATTAATTCCCAAATATCCATCATCTGGGAACCTAGCATTCAGAACACCTAAGTTTATGGGGGACACCTGAATCAAACCACCACAGTTGGTAACTCTGTAGTCAACCTTTTTAGGAGTCTCCATATTGCTTTCTATAGTGGTTGTACCATCTTACATTTCCACCAACAGTGAATGAGGGTTCTTATTTCTCTACATCTTCACCAGCATTTGTTTTCATTTAATTTTTCAATGTTTGCTATCCTTACTGGTGTAAGGTGGACTCTCATAGTTGTTTTAATTTGCATTTTCCTGATGGTTAGGGATGTTGAACATTTTCTTAACTGTGTGTTTGCCATTTGTATATCTTCCTCTGAGAACTCCCTGTGCAATTCTCTGCCCCATTTTGTGAGTGGGATGTTTGACTTTTTATTGTTTAGTTTTTTTGCTGAAGGAATAACCTTTAAGAGTTTTGAGATGGAGGTTCTCAGGTCACTTATGTATAGAATAATATCATTTGCAAACAGGGCTAACTTAAGTTCATCCTTTCCAATTTGTGTCCCCTTTATTTCTTTCTCTTGTTTTATTGCTTGAGCTAGAAATTCTAGTACTATGTTGAAGAGCAGAGGTGAGAGTGGACACTCCTGTCTTGTTCCTGATCTCAGTGGGAATTCCTTCAGTCTCTCCACATTAAGTATTATTTGGGCTTTAAGAGCTTTATATATAGCCTTTATTATGTTGAGATATAAACTGTCCATGCCTATTCTATCCAATGGTTTGTTTTTTTTTATGGTCTCACTCTAGCCCAGGCTGACCTGGTACTCACTATGTAGTCTCAGGGTGGCCTTGAACTCATGACGATCCTCCTACCTCTGCCTCCTGAGTGCTGGGATTAAAGGCATGCATCACCACGCCTGGCTTTATTCTCTCCAATGTTTTGATCATGAAGTGATGTTGTATTTTTTCAAAGGCCTTTTCTGCATCTACTGAAGTGATCTTTTAGTTTTTGTGGTTAAGCTCATTTATGTGGTGTCCGTTAGGTCTAATTGATCTATGGTGTTGTTGAGCTCTCTTACTTCCCTGTTAATTTTCATTTGAGAAGATCTATCTATTGCTGATAGTGGAGTCTTGAAGCCCCCAACTATGATGGTGTTGGTGGTTATTTCTGCTTTGCTATCAAGTAGGTTTTGTTTTATGAATTGCTGTGCACCTATGTTTGGTACATAAATATTGATGATTGTGATATCCTCTTGTTGGATCATCCCCTTGATAAGTAAGAAGTGGCCTTCTTTGTCTTTTTTGATTACTTTTGGTTTGAAGTCTCTTTTACCCAATATCAGTATGGCAACACCTGCTTGTTTCTTATTTCCATTTGCTTGGAATATCATTTTCCACCCATTCACCCTGAGGAGGTGTTTGTCTTTAGTAGTTAGGTGGGTTTCTTGAAGACAGCTGATTGAGGGGTCTAATTTTATGATCCACCCTGTTAGTCTATGTCTTTCTCTCTCTCTTTTTTAAAAGATATTTATTTATTTATTTATTTGGCAGAGAATGAAGGGGAGGGAGAGAGAGAGAGAGAGAGAGAGAGAATGGATGCGCCAGGGCCTCCAGCCACTGCAAACGAACACCAGACGCGTGTGCCCCCTTGTGCATCTGGCTAACGTGGGTCCTGGGGGATCAAATCCAGGTCCTTTGGCTTTGCAGACAAATGCCTTAACTGCTAAGCCATCCCTTCAGCCCTCTCTCTCTTTTTTAGAAAAACTTTTTATTGACAACTTAAATAAATATAGATAATATAACATGATCATAATCCCCTCACATCAGCTTCTCTTTTCTTCCTCTCAAATCTCCCCTCAAACAAACCCCTTCTTTGTTCCAACTAGTTTCTCTTCTACTTTTTCATTCTTTAATCTTTTTAAAAGTTATATATGGACATATTTTGTATGCAAGTAATACATGTTGGTACCATTTACCCTCCTCCCTGTCCCTCTTTTGAAGAGGCCTTCCTTGTTGGGGATGCAGGTCAACATCATGGGGATTGTGGGCCATGTATTATGAGGAGGGAAAGGCAATGTCTTTGTGCAAAAGGTCCCAACTTGTGGCACTAAAAATCTTTCCACCACCCCCCCCTTCCGTAAAATTCCATGAGCCATGCTGAGAGCATTTTAAGTGTACTTCAGTGATGGGCACTTAGGAGCCTCTGGATCTCTGGTTTGGTAGGTGTTGAGTGTCCTCAGTATCTTTCTCCATCACCCTTGTGCTGATATCAAATCCACTAAGAAAGCAGCAGTCTTGCTCATTTTTCCAGTTCCTCTGTGGTTTCAGCTGGGGCTGGGGCTGGGGTGGAGTGCACTGGGTTGTTTATTCCTCAGGTACATCTCCTATCTGAAAGAGAGAAGCAGATTCTCCAACAGAGAAGAAGTCAGTACAGATTAAGTGGGATAACGATTATTAATTTAGGGAGAATTAAAAGGGTTTAGACACTCTCAGTGTAAGGTTAGTAGGAGCTTGGCAGTGGAAAGCAGAATCATTATCTGGATCTGATTCTGACTTGTTTCCCAGTTCTAGATATGTTTTTCCTTTCCACTGAGTGAATCTGTCAGCCAACTCAAGAGCAGTTGGTTACCCACCATGGCTTTGTGCCATTATTGCACTTGTGTGAGCATCATGTCAGGTTGTTTGCTTCTGAGTCACTTAGACTTTGAGTTGCTCAGTCAGATGTTAACCAGTTTCCCCCCGTAGCTCATGTAGCACCTTCCAGCACTATATGGGCTAATTGTCTGAGGACTGGCTCTCCTCTGGATTCCAACCAGGTCTCTCCATGGCCCATGCCAACAGTGTTTTGTGTCCTCAGCAGTAGGGTCTTACCATTAACCTCTGGTGAGTAATGAAGTTCTCTCACCAAAGTCTTTCTTGTTTTGGGGGATCTAGTAGTTCTCTCTGATCAACACCTCATAGTGGATGTAGACCACATCCTGGTACAGGGAATTACAGGCCAGTACCAAGGAAAAAGAAACAAAGAAAAAGCCAGAGAAGAAAGAGAAACAGGAAAAATTTGAGGTTAAGTTTTATCTCACTCTCTTCTGGACCCTTCAATTCAGGTGCTCCCTCAAAGACCCTCTTCAAGGTTACACCTTTAAGTCTGACTTTCAGGATATAGGATTTTATGTTACCAGTTTATTTTGGATTCATATTTGTGTCCCCCCACCCTTTCCCTTCACCTGAGCTCTACTGTCCCTATTGTCCAAGCCTCTAGATGCTATTCAGTTATGTTAGCAACTTGCACTGATCCAGGTTAGTAACTGCAGATGAGTGAGATAATATGACGGTTGTTTCTTTGATTGTGTGAGTTTACTTAGAATGATCTTTTCCAAGTTCAACCATTGTTCTCCAAATTTAAATGTCTTTTTTTTTTAATTGCTCAGTAGAATTACCCCGTGTTGATATAGCACATCTTGGTTATCCATCCATCCAATGGGTTGATTCCAGTTTTTAGCTGTTTTGAATTGAGCAGCTATAAACATGGTTGAGCAAATATCTCTGAACTGAGATGTGGAGCTTTTAGGGTAAATGCCCAGTAAGGAAATAATAGGGTCTGTTGGTAACTCTATATTCATCTTTTCAGTAGTCTCCATATTGATTTCCACAGTGGTTGTACCAGCTTACATTCCCACCAACAGTGAATGAGTGTTCCTATTATACCACATCCTCATCAACATTTATTTTCATTTGATTTTTTTTTTTTTTTGGTTTTTTGGTTTATTGAGGTAGAGTCTCACTCTAGCTCAGGCTGACCTGGAATTTGCTATTCAGTCTCAGAGTGGCCTCAAACTCACAGCGATCCTCCTACCTCTGCCTTCTGAGTGCTGGGATTAAAGATGTGTGCCACCACATCTGGCCTCATTTGATTTTTAAATGTTTACTATCCTTACTGAGGTAAGGTAAAATCTCATAGCTGTTTAAATTTGCACTTAATGGTTAGTGTTGTTGAACATTTTCTTAAGTGTATGTTAGCCATTTGTAATTCTTCCTCTGAGACCTCCCTATTTAGTTCTCTGCCCCACATGTGGAGTGTTTGATTTTTTTTATTGTTTAGTTTTTGAGTTATTTGTAGATTCTAGACATTAGGTTTTTGTCAGTGGTATAGCTGGCAAAGATTTTCTCCCATTCAGTGGGTAATCTGTTGGCTCTGCTTATGGTATGTTGTCTGTGAAGAAGCTTTTTAGCTTCATGAGATCCCATTGGTTGAGTGCTTGTTTAATTTCCTTGGACATTGGGGTTTTGTTCAGGAAGTCTTTTTCCAGTTTTATATCATGGAGAGTGCCTCCTATTTTTTCTTACAGTAGTTGAAGAGGTTCAGGTCTGATATTGAGGTCTTTAATCAATTTGGACTTGATTTTTGTGTATGACAAAATGAGTGGGTCTTATTTCATTTTTCTACATATGGTCATCCAATTTGTCCAGCACCATTTGTTTAAGATGCTGTATTTTCTCCAATCTACATTATTGTACCTTTGTAAAAGATCAAGCTGTTGTATTTGCTTGCCCTAAGATCTGGGTCTTCAATTCTGTTCCATTGGTCTCTATATCTGTTTTTATTCCAGTACCATGCTGCATTTCTCACTATGGCTTTGTAATATAGCTTTAGATCAGGTATGGTGATACCACCAAAGGGATTTCTTTTGTTAAGGATATGTATGGATATCTGAGGCCTTCTGCCATTCCATATGAATTTTGAGATCATTTATTTCAATCTTTGTAAAGAATGATGCTGATATTTTTATTAGTATTGTCTTAAATCTGTATATTGCTTTTGGTAGAATTGCCATTTTCCAAATATTAACTCTAGCTAACCTGGAGGATGGCAGGTCTTTCCATCTTCTCAAGTCCTCCTCTGTTTCTTTCTTGAGTATTTTATGCTTTCATTATATAGTTCTTTCACATCCTTTGTTAGTGTTATTCCAAGGTATTTAATTTTGGTTGCTATTGAAAAATGTGACAGCTTCACTGATTTTTTTTCTCTGTATATTTGTCCTTTGCATATAGAACAGCTACTGATTTTTATGTATTGATTTTGTATCCTGCCACTTTGCTGAAGGAATTTATCACCTTTAGAAGTTTCGAGATGGAGACTTTAAGGTTACTTATATATATAGGATCATGTCATCAAATAGCAAATAGGGCTAACTTGACTTCATCCTTTCCAATTTGAATTCCTCTTATTTCCTTTTCCTTTTCCTGTCTTATTGCTTGGGCTAGTACTTCTAGTACTGTGTTGAAGAGCAGGGGTGAGAGTGGGCACCCTTGTCCTGTTCCTGATATCTGTGGGAACTCCTTGAGTTTTTCCCCCATTAAGTATTATTTGGGTTTTATGAGCTTTACATATAGCCATTATTGTGTTGAGATATAAACCCTCCATGCCTATTCTTTCCAGTGTTTTGATCATGAAATGGTGTTGTATTTTTTCAAAGGTATTCTCTGCATCAATTGAGATGACCATGTGTTTCTTATGGTTCAGTTTATTTATGTGGTGTATTTCGTTGACCAATTTCTGTATGTTAAACCATCCCTGCATCCCTGGGATGAAGCCTACTTGATCAAGGTAGATAATGCTTTTAATGTGTTTTTGAATTTGGTTTTCATGGATTTTGTTCAGTATCTTTGCATGTAAGTTCATTAGGGATATAGGCCTATAATTTTCTTTCCTTGTTGCATCTCTGTCTGGTTTTTGTATTAGGGTGACTCATAAGAGGAGTCAGGGAGGATTTCCTGGTCTCTGATTATGTGGAATAGTTGGTTTCAGTTCTTCTATGAAGGTCTGATTTTAATCGAGAAGCCATCCAGTCCTGGACTGTTCTTTTTGGGGAGGTTTTTGATTATCTTTTAAATCTCCTTGGATGTGATAGTTTTGTTTAGGAGATTAAGCTGCTCTGAGTTTAGTTTTGGGAGGTGGTTCTTGTCTAGGAATTCATCCATTTCTTCCAGATTATTTAATTTTGTGGAGTAGAGGTTTTGGAAGTATTCTCTGATGATTCTTCCAATTTCATTGATGTCTGTTGTGATCTTTCCTTTTTCATTTTTGATTTTGTTAATTTGAGTGTTCTCTTTTTATTGCTTGATTAGTTTGGCCAGAGGTTTGTCAATCTTCTTGATTTTTTTCAAAGAACCAGCTCTTTGCTTCAACAGTTTTTTTTTTTTTCTTTATTAGTTAGTTTTGTATTCATCAAATACAGTCAGTTTGGTACCATTATTAGGCTCATCCGTGACCTACCCCCTTCCCTTGGCCCCTCCTTGTTGAGGTATATGGGTCATGCATTGTGGAATTAGCCCACAGTTATGGGTAAGCTAAATGTCTCTGCATATCATGACCCAACATGTGGCTCTGACATTCTTTCTGCCCCCTCTTCCACAAAATTTCCCTGAGCCATGTTGGGTTCATTTTTGGTCTGCTTCAGTGATGAAGTGTTGGGTCCTCTGAGGCTCTGGCTGTCTGATTTGGTAGGAGTTGATTTTTCTCTGTGCTGATCTCCTTCCCCCTTGTGCTGGTATCCGGTTCATCAGGAAAACAGCCCCCTTGCTTGTTTCTCCAATTTTTCTTAGTTTCAGGCGGGGCCCTTTTGAGGTATGATGGGGTGGCTCTCTCCTTGGGATCTACATCTATCTGAAAAAGAGAAGCAGATTCTCCAACGGAGAGTAAGTTAGCACCAGGATAAATGAGATAACCCTTACTTTTTTTAATAGAGAATTTAATAGGTGTAGGCCCTCTTGTACTTAATGCTGAGCATGGTGGTGCACACCTTTAATTCCAGCACTTGGGAGGCAGAGGTAGGAGGATTTCCATGAGTTCAAGGACACCTTGAGATTACATAGTGAATTCCTGGTCAGCCTGAGCTAGAGCAAGACCCTACCTCGAAAATAAAAAACAAAACAAACAAACAAAAAAACCCAAAACCAAAAAAACAAAGATTGTTTTCTTTGTTTCTAATTCATTAATTTCTGCTCTAATCTTGATTATTTCTTTCCATCTGGAGCTCTCTGGGTTGGATTTTTCTTGTTTTTCCTGTGCCTTTAGGTGGACAGTCAGGTTATTGATTTGGGATCTCTCTGTTTTTGTAATGAAGTTACTTAGGGCTATGAATTTTTCCCTTATGCCTTCCTTCATTGAGTCCAATAAGTTTTGGTAGGTTGTGTTTTCATTATCATTCAATTCTAGGAATTTTACAATTTCTTTTTGGATTTCTTCCATGACCCATTCATTGTTTATAAGTGTGTTGTTTAGTTTCCAGGAGCTGGTGGAGTTCTTGATGTGTCAGTTGTTGTTCATTTGTAGCTTAAAAGCATTGTGATCTGACATGATGCAGGAAGTTACTCAAATTTTCTTGATTTAATGAAGGCGTGCTTTATGGCCTAATACATGATCAATTTTAGATAAGGTTCTGTGGGCTGCTGAGAAGAATGTGTATTCTGTAGAGTTTGGGTGGAAAGTTCCGTAGATGTCTGCTAGTTCTAGTTGATCTATGATGTTTTGAGTGCTATTATTTCCCTGTTGATTTTCTGCTTGGATGATCTGTCTATGGATGATAGTGGAGTATTGAAGTCTCCAACTATGATGGTGTTGGTGTTTATTTCTTTTTTATTGTCAAGTAGATTTTGTTTTATAATCTGTGGTGCACCTGTGTTAGTGCATATACATTTATGATTGTGATGTGCTCATGTTGGATCATTGCTTTGATGAGTAAGAAGTGGCCTTTTTTGTCTTTCTTGATTACTTTTGGTTTGAAGTCTTTTTTATCAGACATTACTGTAGTAACACCCACTTGTTTTTTATTTCCCTTTGCTTGGAATATGATTTTCCAACCTTTCACCCTGAGGAGGTGTCTATCTTTAGTAGTGAGGTAGGGTTCTTTAAGACAACAGATAGAAGGGTCCAGTTTTTTGATCCATCCTGATAACCTGTGTCTTTTAATGGGTGAGTTAAGTCCATTAATATTTAAGGTTATTACTGTGAGGTTTGGATTAATCCCTGCCATGATGAGGTGTTTTATGGGGTTTGTTGGTTTCTTGTGTTATGTACTATTTTAAGCCTGTTTTAATTTGGTCATTGTTATCTTTTGTTGGCTCTTGAAATTGTTTTTTTGACTGTTTTGTGTGGTATATTTCCTCAAGTATTCTCTGTAGGTTTGTGTTTGTGTTCATATAATTATAGAGTTGACTTTTTCATGGAAAGGTTTTCTTTCACCATCTATTATACTGTTACAGAGTAAAGTAGTTTGGGTTGGAAGGCATAGTTTTTCAGACTTTGAAGTGTTCCATTCTGGCCCCTTCTGGCTTTCAGGTTTTCCATTGAGTAATCTGATGTAATTTTGATGGGATTGCCTTTGTATGTTGTGAATTGCTTCTGTCTTACAGTTTTTAACAATCTTTCTTTGTGTTTGTTGTCAAGAGTTTTAACTAGGATGTGTCTTGGAGAACCTTCTTTTGTCCTCTGTGTTTGGTATTCTGTGAGCTTCTTGTATCTGGATGGGCCTCTCTTTTGCAATATTTGTAAAATTTTCTTCAATTATTTTGTTGAATATGTTCTCTATGCCTCTGATCTGGATTTCCTCTCTTTATAGTATACCCATGATTCGAATGTTTGGTCCTTTTAGGGTGTCCCACAGTTTCCTCATATTCTGTTCACTTGAGTTTTTGAACTCAGCAAAGTTTTTGGCCTCCTGATCAATTTCTTCTGTCTTCTCTTCCAGGTCAGAGGTTCTGTCTTCCACATGAGTAACTCTGTTGCTGAGTGGTTCTAGAGAGGTTTTTATAATTTCTATTTGAGTTTTGTTTTCTGTTGTGTTATTTTGTATCATGTCCATCTCTTTGAAAAAATTTTTTTGTTTATTTTTATTTATTTATTTGAGATCAACAGACAGAGAGAGAGGGAGAGAGAGAGAGAGAGAGAGAAAGAGAGAGAGAGAGAGAATGGGTGCACCAGGGCCTCTAGCCACTGCAAATGAACTCCAGATGCGTGCGCCCACTTGTGCATCTGGGTAACGTGGGTCCTGGGGAATCGAGCTTCGGACCATGGTCCTTAGGCTTCACAGGCAAGCACTTAACCACTAAGCCATCTCTCCAGCCCCCATCTCTTTTTTGAGGTACAATTTTAATTTAAGTTCTGATTTTCTTTTTCTTTATTTATTAGAGAGAGAGAGAGAGAGAGAGAGAGAGAAAGGAGAGAGAAAGGAGAAAGAGGCAGATAGGTAATGGGCATATCAGGGCCTCCAACCACTGCATAGGAACTCTAGATGCATGCGCCCCCTTGTGCATCTGGCTTATGTGCTTCCTGGGAGTTGAACCTAGGTCCTTTGGCTTTGCAGGCAAATGCCTTAACAGCTAAGCCATCTCTCTAGCCACATTCTGATTTTCTTTTTCTTTTTCTTTTTTTTTTTTAATGGAGGAAGGGATATTTATTGAAGCTTACAGATCCAAGGGAAATTCATAATGGCAGAAGAAGCTGACCTGCTTTCTTCACAGGACTAATCACACACAGAGAGAAGCACAAGCCTAAAGCCACATAACACAGCACACTTCAGGAACTCAGGTACAATTTCCATCCCTCTGTCAAGTTCTTTTATCATGTCATTTTCTTTTTTTTTTAAATTTTTTGTTTATTTTTACTTGAGAGTGACAGAGAGAGAGAGAGAGAGAGAGAGAGAGAGAGAGAGAGAGAATGGGCACGCCAGGGCTTCCAGCCACTGCAAACGAACTCCAGACACATGCGCCCCCTTGTGCATCTGGCTAACGTGGGTCCTGGGGAACTGAGCCTCGAACCAGTGTCGTTAGGCTTCACAGGCAAGCGCTTAACCGCTAAGCCATCTCTCCAGCCCTCATGTCAATTTCTGATTTTCTTATTGCTTCTCAGAATTCATCCTTGTATTTATTTATGTCTTCATTAGCTTAGTCAGCTGATTATTGAGGTCCTCTTTTTTTTTTTTTTCTCTCCTTCAGATCATTTAACTGTCTTTGGAACCCTTCCTGGTTTTTTTCTATTATGTCTAACCTAGTGAGGACAGCATTCACACAATTATTGGACCTTTGTTGATTTTCTGTAATTTCTGCTAATTGCTTGGCCAGGGTTGCATAGCTTGTTTTTTCATTTTGGGGTTCTGATCCTATTGTCTGTTCTATGTTTTGATTAGAGACATCCATTGTGGAACTTGGCAACCTTGTTGGATTTACCTACATTTGATTTTTCATGTTATTCCTTTTGTACTGTGGTCTGCCCATCACAGTTTAGGAATCTTGTGTAATTTAGGAGGAAGCTGTAGTTTATCCTTGAGTGTCTTCAGTGATTATTCCCTTTTATGTTTGCTTTGCTTAAGCTTCTGATGGCAATGGGTCTGTCTGCTCAGAGGGAAGGAGTTGTGAGACTCTGGTGGGGGCCCAAGTACCTGATGAAGGGGTTTGTTGGTCAGTGGTTTGAGGTACGGGACTGTGTGGTCAGGTGGCCCGAGAGGCCAGGGTATAGGAGGGAATGGGACACAGCAGACTGGTGGTGGAGGGAGGGAGGATGTGATATTGTGTTGGTTCTGCAATACTTAGGGGTGAGGTGATGGGACAGCAGGGTCCACTGGGACCATGTAGCAGGGGGTGGATGGGATTGTGGGGTCCCATGACACGGCGGGGTGGGGATATGGGACTGCTGTGGATCAGGTGAAGCAAGGGGGTGATGGGTGGTTGTCCTGGTGGTGTGAAGGGGGAGGAAGAGTGAACAATAGCCTGCTGGCCTGGGTCTGAATAGCCTACAGGTAGTGCAGGAGTACCTGGTCCGCAGTTGGTGGGGCAGCAGGTGGGATGGTGATCACTAGTGTGGCTGTGGCTCCTGATGGTGGGAAAACCAAAGGAGGGAGGGAAGGGGAAGCTAGCTTGCTGGTCTGGGTCCAAGTAGCCTTCAGGAACTGCATGCAGGAGGACCTGGTCCATGTATAGTGGGACAGCGGGTGGGACAGTGGTCATGTGAGGAGGTCCTTGGTGGTGGGAAAACCAAAGCAGGGAGGGGAATGCTAGCCTGCTGACTTAGGTCTGCTTAGCCTGTGGGTAGTGCAGAAGGACTGGTCTTCGCATGGCAGTCATGGCTGGGATGGCATACTGCAGGAGGAACCTGGAGGCGTGGCGGCTGGGATGGCAGCTGGGACTGCGGCTGGGAAGGCTGCTTGAGGGGATTGAGGGACTGGTGGGATACCTGAGAGCGTGGGAATCAGCAGATTCCTTACTTTGCTCCTCTGTGCCCTCCCACTAGAAGTCTACTAGGATCTGCAGACCCCTACTAAAAACCCCAAAGAACTCCAAAGATCTTGCCTTTCCTTCCCCATGAAGTGAGCTTGGTTAGGTGAATGCCATCTTGGCCGGATGTCCAGTATTTTAATTTTTGCCTTCAAGAACCAGTTACTACATCACATCCGCATCAAAGACACATGCTATAGTACTTACTCTGAGTGCACCAGGCTCATTTAGTTCTCACAACAATCCTATTAAATGTCCCCATTTCAAAGTTGGGTTGCTGCAGCACAGAAATAAGTTGTCCATAGTCACAGAGTAGTAATGAATTGCGTGGAGCAAACTAAACACAGCAAAGACTGAGGATTTCCACATAACGATGTTTCTCCCCTCTGACAACAAATAAAGGGAGCTTCAGTCAACTATGAAGCTGGAAGGGGCAGTACCCTTCCCACACCACCCTCATGTTTGGTAACTTCTCAGAGTCACTTAGAGAATGCAGTGAAGAAAGAGATGCATAGCGTGTGTTGCAGAGCTTGAGTTTCAAATGTGATGTTTCTGTTGTATTATTTCACTACCCTAGAGTCCTAGATTTCATAAAAAGAATAATGCTACCTTGGCACCAGCATTCAGTGTTCTCTGCTTCCTGACTATAGATTCAGTGTGACCAGCTGCTTCATGCTCCTGTCAAAATAAACCTGCACTTCTTTAAATTGGTCTGGTCAGGTATTTATTGCAGGAATAAAAAGAGTAATTAATATACTTCCCTAAACTTTGGGGTCCAGAGTTTTTAATGTAGCATAGTTATGTAGGCATATCCACTGATCAACTGCCTACATGTAAAACTAAGTTTTTAGGTCAACTGATAACAGCTTGAAAATAGCCCTATCCTAAATCACATGGTTAGCCTTTCTGGTGTGGACAGTCCCTGATTCAGACCTGGTCCAGTCAGTCACTGTTCTAAGCAAAGATACCAAATATGATACAGACTACATTTTAGAAATCTAATCTAGAACTTTCTCTGGTCAAGGCCAAACTGTGCTACACAGTGGTAGAGCTAGAATTTGAAGATTTGCTGTGTGGGGAAAGAAAAAGACCTTACATTTGGGTGTTATGATATTATAATAGTCCAGCTATTATAGAGCTGGAGATAGACACATGCTTACTCTACCGATGAGTAATCTGAATGTAGTATGCTGGATAATGTCCCTTCAAAGAAAAGTCAGTTTCTCTCATCTGTAAATGTTACCTTAAATAGCAAAATGTACTTTGGGTATGTGATGAGCTAAGGATCTTGATATGAGGAGGAGATCCTGGGTTATCCTAAATATGATCAAGGGTGCTTGTAAGAGGAAAGGCCAAGAGCAGTTTGACAGGAGGAGAAGGCCACGTGAAGAGAGACTGCACGGATGCACTGAAGATAGACAAAGGATCCAGGAGCCAAGGAATGCAAGGCAGCCACTAGGATTTGCAATGAATGTTCTTTCCTCAGAGCGCCCAGAAGGAACTATCCTGCCAACTTCTTCACTATAGCTGAATGTAAGTGATCCTTGACTTCTGGCCCCCAGAATCGTAGGACCAAACATATATGTTGTTTTAAGTCACCAGGATTATGGTCACCTTGGGGAAGGTAGTACATGAATGCAGTTCTCTGGGAGAGGTAGCTCCTGCTATCCAAGAGCAGTTCTTTGGATAAGTGATCATTATGTGACCCAGTGGGCAGTTTGAGTATACAGGACATGGATGCCCCTCCTGGGAAAGCCAGTCTGCATGGGATAACACAGAGCCTCCTATTCTCTTCTGGCTTAACACCTATTTTCCTTCTTAGAAGTCTGTGAAAAAGTAGCTCTGACCCTGGCACAGACCCTGGTTCTGGAGACTTTTGTTCTCAAGGTTTGGGGTCTGACTGTCCTCTGGCTGCATTAATCTGTTTTTCTCTAATAATTAAGATCTTTAGTCTTTGTTTACACAGGAGGAGTCTCTAAATGTTTAACTTTGTTCACTGTTTATAACTGTTGCTTTTGTGAGCTGGGTCACCTTCTGGCTTGATGAAAGCCATCAGGTGCTTTGTTCTTTTAGCATTATGAAGGGTCATAGAGAAGACCAGGTGAGCTTTGGACTGATGTCCTCTGGCCAGCTGTTGAAAGTGACCTAGGCTGCTTCTGCAGTAGCTCCAATGATCCAATCTACTGATATTCACAGGTTTGTAGAATCCCCATGTATATGGGTACCATTTGAGGATCTATGTAGATCCCGAGTATAATCTAGCATGTGCTTTGTGACCAACAGAGGAAGCTGAAACATTGCTGGCAAAAACTTCCACAGGGTGAATACCTATTAAAAGGTGACTTTAGTCAGTGGAACATGACAGAAGTGATTGGGTGTTCCTTTTATATTAAGACTGTAAACGTTCATAGCCTTTCTTGTCCTCTTGGCTTGCTCTAGTAATGCAAGCTATATACTGCATGGTATGATCTGCCCTACGGACAGGTCCATGTTAGGAGTGTGGAAGTAGGACTATGGCCAACAGTACCAAGAGGTACTGCATCGTGCCATAGCCTTGATGGTGAGCTTGTGTTGTAGTTGTGTTGTTGCCTTTGCATTGCTGGGACAAACCACTTGACCAAAAGCAGCTGGGAGGAAAGGATTTATTTTGGCTTACAGTCTCAAAGGGAAGTTTCATGATATCAGGGAAAAGATGGTAGAGCAGAGGCTAAACATCACCTCTTTAAAGCAGTAGGTGGACAACAGCAGCCAGAGAGTGAGAGTGAACTGAACTCTGGCAGGGTGGAGTTGGGCTATAACAACTCATAGCCCGCCCCCAGGAACACATGTCCTCCAGCAATGCTCCACCTCTCATACTGCCATCAGCTGGGGACCAAGCATTCAAAACACATGATTTTATGGGGGACATCTGAGCCATACCACCACAGCTTGGAAGGTGACCCTTTCCCAGTTGAGTCTTAGGACTGGTCCCTTGTGAGAGATTGGAGTCAGGAGATCAAGCGAAGCCACCCCCGTGTTTCTGGCACACACATAGAAACTGCAGTGCACTCAGTGGAGTATTATGAGCTGCTGAGTGTGTGGGTCATTTGTTAGATAGCCATCCATAGCTAATACAGAGTGTTCTAATGGTCGAGTTATTTGCTCAGGTCATTGAAAGGTAACTATGAATCACTCTTGGTCTTTTGGCTAAGATCAAGTGTAAAAACTAGCTATGAACATGATTTCTTATAAATGAATCACTTCTTACTCAATTTTCCTATTATTAGCCATGATGACAGCCTGTTATAAGTTATATATATATATATATATAAACTTTGACCCATATCAGTGTTCACTTCCTCAGAAATTTTGTTCTAGAAGTAGGTTTATTAGAACACTTTACAAATCCATATTCTTGAGATTTTCTCCCATTCAGTGAGTAATATATTGGCTCTGCTTATGGCATATTTGTCTGTGCAGAAGCTTTTTAGCTTCATGAGATCCCACTGGTTGAGTGCTTGTTTAATTTCCTGGGCTACTGGGGCTTTGTTCAGGAAGTCTTATTCCAGGCCTATATCATGGAGAGTGCTTCTTATTTTTTCTTCCGGTAGTTGAAGTTTCAGGTCTTTTATTGAGGTCTTTAATCCATTTGGACTTGATTTTTGTGTATGGGAAAAAAGAGTGGATCTTATTTCATTTTATGCATATGGTCATCCAATTTGTCCAACAACATTTGTTGAAGATGCTATCTTTCCTCCAGTCTACATTATTGGCACCTTTGTCAAAGATCAAGCAACTGTAGTTACCTGACCTAAGGTCTGGGTCTTCAATTCTGTTCCATTGGTCTATGTTTCTGTTTTTATTCCAGTGCCATGCTGTTTTTGCCACTATGGCTTTGTAATATAGCTTTAGATCAGGTATGGTGATACTGCCAGAGGTGTATTTCTGTGTGTATGTGTTTGCTGAGGATATATTTGGATATCTGAGCCCTTCTGCCATTCCATGTGGATTTTGAGTTCATTTTCTCAATGTCTGTGAAGAATGATGCTGGTATTTTTATTGGTATTGCATTAAATCTGTAGTTTACTTTTGGTAGAATTGGCATTTTCACAATATTAATTCTACCTATCCAGAAGCATGGGAGGACTTTCCGTTTTCTCAAGTCCTCCTCAAATTCTTTTTTAAGTTTTTTTAAAAAATGTTTTCACTATATATGTCTTCCACATCCTTGGTTAATGTTAATCCAAGGTATTTAAGTTTTTGTTGCTAGTGAAAATTGTACAGCCTTACTGATTTCTTTCTCTGTATACTTGTCCCTTGCATATAGAAAAGCTACTGATTTTTGTGTATTGATTTTGCATCCTGCCACTATATTGAAGGAATTAATCAACTTTAGAAGTTTTAAGATGGGGACTTTTAGGTCACTTATATATAGGAGCATGTCATCTGCAAATAGGGCTAACTTGACTTCTTCCTTTCCAATAATTCCTTTTCTTTCTTTCTCCTGTCTTATTGCTTGGGCTAGTGCTTCTAGTACCATGTTGAAGAGCAGGAGTGAGAGTGGCCACCACTGTCTTGCTCCCAATCTCAGTGGGAACTCCTTGAGTCTTTCCCCATTAAGTATTATTTGGGATTTAGGTGTTTTATATATATCCTTTATTGTGTTGAGATATAAACCCTCCGTGCCTATTCTTTCCAGTGTTTTGATCATGGAGTGGTGGTGTGCTTTGTCAAAGGCCTTCTCTGTATCAATTGAGATGGTCATATGATTCTTATGGTTCAGTTTATTTATGTGGTGTATTACGTTGTCTGATTTCTGTATGTTAAACCATCCCTGCATCTCTGGGATGAAGCCTACTTGATTAAGGTGGATAATGGTTTTGATGTGATTTTGAATTTGTTTTGCTAGGATTTTGTTCAGGATCTTTGCATCTAGGTTCATCATGGATATAGGCCTATAGTATTCTTGTTGCATCTCTGTCTAGTTTTGGTATTAGGGTGATACAAGCTTTATAAAAGGAGATGGGGAGGATTCCCTGGTCTCTGATTATATAAAACAGTTTGAGATAAATTGATTTCAGTTTTTCCATGAAGGTTTGAAAGAATTTGGCTGGAAAGCCATCTGGTCCTCGACTATTTTTTTTTTAATTTTATAACTTCTATACTTGCAGACAATAAACCATTATAATTTCCCCCCTCCCCCACTTTCCCCTTCACAACTCCACTTTCCATCATATCCTCACCCACTCTCCATTAGTCTCTCTTTTATTTTGATATTATTGTCTTTTTCTCCTGTTATGAGGGTCTTGTGAAGGTATTGGTAGGCACTGTGAGGTCATGGATATCGAGGCCAATTTCTGTCTGGACAGTTGGATGGTAAGGAAAGGTACCCTTCCTTTGGCTCTTACATTCTTTCTGCCACCTCTTCTTCAGTGGACTCTGAGCCTTGGAGGTTGTGATAGAGATGTTTCAGTGCTGGACACACCTCCGTCCCTTCTTCTCAGCACTATGTTGCCTTTTGGGTCATCTCGGTGGTCACTGCCTTCTGAAAAGAGATGCTTCTCTAACCAAAAGTGAGAGTAGCATTAATATATGAATATGAACATTAAGTGTAGTGCTTTCAGGGCAGTTTGGTGAGAATAATATATGCATTTAGCCAGACAAGAACAGGCTTTATACCCCTAAGGCTCATGACCCCCCTGCCATAGGCTTTTGATTAGGTTTTCAGTACCATGCATGTATTCCCTCCCATAGATTGGTCCTCCGTCCAATTAGAGAGCAGTTGGTTTCCCCCAGAGCAGACATGCCACTATTGTACCTATTTGATTATTTGTCCTATCTTGCCAAACATGAGACTTCCAGTGTCCACTGTTTGCACTGCTGATGACTTCTGTCTCCCATAGGACTGCAGGCAGTGTAGCTTTTCCAGCTTTTAGTTAGCTGGTCTACAAGAAAAATGTTTCAGCTCAACCCCAGCTTGATTTCTCAGTGACCTTGGTGTCCAGGCATGTGAAGTCTTCAACAGTAGGGTCTTACCATCTGTTACTTGTGGGAAACCAAGGGCCTTGGCAATAGCTTGTAATGTTTTGGAGGCAACAGGGACCTCTCTGACCAACAACTCACTGGAAGGTATCCTATCACTGGCACTGAAAACTTTCTAATCTCAACCTGTGTCTTCTGGATGTGCCATTGTTCAAAAAAGTAGGCTTACATATGTCTTATTCAGAATATCTTGAATTTTGATTGACCCTCCCCCTACCCTTCTTTTACACAATCTCTTCCCCTGGCCTCACTTAGGCCATTTGATTCCCAGTAATGTGTTCTTCTACTTTCATATATACAATACTAGCCCCTTTAAGCCTTCCCTCTACTTCTTCCCTTATAGCCTTTTTCTAGCTTACTGGCCTCTGCTACCAATTTTTGGTGCCAGCTTATACACAAGTCTAAACATTTGTAGCTAGGATCTACAGTGTGAGAGAGAACATACTACGTTTGGCTTTCTGTGCCTGGGTTATCCCACTTAGTATAATCCTTTCCAGATCCATCCATTTCCCTACAAATTTCATTTTTCTTTAATGCTGAATAGAATTCCGTTGTTTAAATATACCACATCTTTATTATCCATTCATCTGCTGAGGGACATCTAGGCTGGTTCCATTTCCCACCTATTTTGAATAGAGCAGTAATAAACATGGTTGTACAAGTATCTCTTAAGGTAGTGAGAAGAGTCATTAGGATATATGCCTAGGAGTGCTATAGCTGGATCATATGGCAAATCTAGTTTTCACTGTCTTAAGAACCACCACACTGATTTTCACAATGGTTGTACCGGACTACATTCCCAACAACAGTGTAGAAGGGTTCCCCTTTTTCTGCATCCTCACCAACATTTATTGTCATTTATTTTCTTGATGATAGCCATTCTGATAGGAGTGAGATAGAATCTCAAGGTAGTTTTAATTTGCATTTTCCTGATGGCTAAGGATGTAGAACACTTTTTTAGATGTTTATATGCCATCAGTATTTCTTCCTTTGAGAACTCTATTTAGTTCTGTAGCCCATTTTTTAACTGGGTTGTTTGATTTCTTATTCTTTTGTTTTTTTAGTTCTTTGCATATTCTGGATGTTAATCCTTTGTAAGATGTATAGCTGGCAAAGATTTCCTCTCATTCTGTAGTTTGTCTCTTTGCTCTACTCACAATGTCTTTTGCTGTTCAAAAGCTTTGTAATTTCATGATATCCCAGTGGTTGATTATTGGTTTTATTTCTTGAGCAAGTGGGGTTATATTCAGAAAGTCATTGCCTATGCCAATATGTTTAAGGATTTCCCCTTCCTTTTCCTTTCACAGTTTTAGAGTTTCAGTTCTGAAATTAAGGTCCATGATCCATATGACTTATTTATATCCTCTTGGATTTTGATTAGCCCTCCCTCTACCTTTCCTTTACTCAATCTCTTCCACTGACTTAGGTCTTTTTGCCCCCATTAATCTGTTCTTCTACTTACATATATATAATACCATCCTATTAAGTCCCCCCTCCCTCCCTTTCTATTCCCTTCATATCTCCTTTCTAGCTTATTGGCCTCTTCTATGGAATTTTCTTCCTACTCATATAGAAGTGCAATCATTTGTAGTTAGCATCCACATATGAGAGAGAACATGTGATGTTTGGCAGAGTTCTTGATGTGTCTCTTGTTAATTTCTAGCTTTAAAGCATTGTGATCTGACATGATGCAGGAAGTTATTTCAATTTTCTTGATTTAATGAAGGCATGCTTTGTGGCCTAATATATGGTCAATTTTGGAAAAGGTTCCATGGGCTGCTGAGAAGAATGTGTATTCTGTAGAGTTGGAGTGGAAAGTTCCTTAGATATCCGTTAGGTCTAGTTAATCTATGATGTTGTTGAGCTCTATTATTTCCCTGTTGATTTTCTGCTTGGATGATCTGTCTATGGATGATAGTGGAGTATTGAAGTCTCCAACTATGATGGTGGTGGTGTTTATTTCTGTTTTATTGTCAAGCAGATTTTGTTTTGTAAACTGTGGTGCACCTGTGTTTGGAGCATATATATTTATGATTGTGATTTGCTCATGTTGGATCATTCCCTTCATGAGTAAGATGTGGCCTTCTTTGTCATTTTGATTACTTTTAGTTTGAAGTCTATTTTATCAGATATTAATATAGTCACATGCATTTGTTTTTTTACTTGCCTTTGCTTGGAATATGATTTTCCAACCTTTCACCCTGAGGAGGTGTCTATCTTTAGTGATGATGTGGGTTCTTAAAGACAACAGATAGACGGATCCAGTTTTTTTTAATCCATCTTGGTAACATGTGTGTTTTGATGGGTGAGTTAAGACCATTAATATTTTAGGTTATTACTTTGAGGTGTGTATTAATCCCTGCCATGATGAGGTGTTTTATGGGATTTGGTGCTTTCTTGTGTTTTCTACTATTTAGAGTCTGGTCTATTTTGGTTATTGTGATCTTCTTGTTGGCTCTTGAGATTGGTTGTTTCACTTTTCTATGTGGAGTATTCTCTGAAGTATTCTCTGTAGGTTTGGCTTTGTGTTCATGTAAACATAGAGTTGACTTTTTTCATGGAAAGTTTTTCTTTCATCATCTATTATGAGGGATTCTTTTGCTGGGTAGAGTAGCTTGGGTTGGAAGCCATAGTTTTTTAGATGTTGAAGTGTTCCATTCCAGGCCCTTCTTGCTTTCAGGGTTTCCATTGAGAAGTCTGAGGTAATTCTGATGGGATTACCTGTGTATGTTGTGAGTTGCTTCTCTCTTGCTGCTTTCAATACTTTCTCTTTGTTTTCATTGTTAAGAGTTTTAACTATGATGTGTCTTGGAGAGTTTTTTCTTTGGTTCTGTCTGTTTGGTGTTCTGTGGGCTTCTTGTATCTGGATGGCCCTCTCTTTTGAGAGATTAGGAAAACTTTCTTCAATAATTTTGTTATGTTCTCTGTGCCTCTGGTCTGGATTTCCTCTCCTTCTGCTATACCCATGATCTGGATGTTTGTTCGTTTTAAGGTACCCCACAGTTCCCTTGTATTCTGTTCACTTGGCTTTTTGAACTTAGCAAACTTTTTTGGCCTCCCAATCAATTTCTTCTGTCTTGTCGTCTAGGTCAGAGGTTCTGTCTTTCACATGAATAACTCTGTTGGTAAGGTGTTCTAGAGAGCTTTCTATAATTTCTATTTGTTTTTGTTTTCTGTTGTGATATTTTGCATCATGTCCTTCTCTTTTTTGAGGCATGATTTCAGTTCGAGTTCTGCTTTTCTTGGTGCTTCTTGGAATTCATTCTTACATTTGATCAAGTCTTCACTAAGCTTAATCATTTGGTTGTTGAGATCTTCCATTTCTTGACTAACCTACAGTTAATTCATATCTCTTTTGATGTTTGCAATGTTTTCTTCAATCAAGTTAAGCCTACTGTCAAAAACTGAATGCTCTAGGAGTCAATTCTATTCAATTTCATTGATACAATTATTGGTTCTTTGAGGGGTTGCTTCCAGTTCAGTGATTTTTTTTTCATCCAAGTCTCATTGTTTGTTGTGTTTCCATTTTGGGAATGAATTTCTGTTGGTTTGTCTATGATTTCATTGGAGGTTTACATTGTAGGACCAGGCATCCTTGGTGGAGATCTCTCAGTTTTCTGAGTTTTGTTGGCTTTTTTGCACTGTTTGTACTCATTTTGAGGAGACTCTTTATTTTATTGAGGAGGTAGCAAGTTTTTGTCCTTTGGCCTGTGTACCCTCTGACTCAGATGAACAGGGATGTTGGTACCCCATGGCCAGTCAGGATACCAGAGCAAAAGGCCTGATTCCACAGCTCACACAGGGACCAGGTTTCCCCAGGCAAGGCACAATGGGATCCACCAGGACCAGGGGACTGGGAGGAGCCAGGGTACAGGGATATGGCCTGCTCACTCTGCACCAAGCCAGCCTGCAGGCAGTCTGTGCAGAAAGCCTAGACCATGTAACTAGGAGGAGCCAGGAAAAAGGAGTCCGGCCTACCCCCTCCAAGCCTTTGTAGTGATCCTAGACCAGGTAACTAGGAGGAGCCTGGAAACAGAGGGCTGTCCCACTCATTCCATACCACTGCCAGTCTGCACACTGTCTGTAAAGACCTGGGAACTGGGAGAAGCTGGAAAACGGTCTGGCCTACTCACTACAAGCTGCTGCACCCACCCCCGAAAAGCATTTCTGTAGTGAGAAACACATGCTGGATAGTCAAGTGACATGATCACCTTGCTGTGCCCCCTTGAGTAACCATGTCTTCACAGGACTTTCCTCATGTCTCACTGGTGCAAAGCTTCACTGTTCCCCTCCTCACTTATATCTGTTTTTGTGTTAAGTATATGTTTATTCCCAATCACTGTATTAGGTTAAATATTTGATACAGTGGTAATTCAAGAATTGTCAGAGTCCTTGTTCTCATGGACTCTGCCCATGCAGAGAGAGCTTAATGAACTAATCACCCTAGTGTAAAATGACAAATTCCTATATGTGCTGAGAACAAGTGTCACTCACTAGCACTTAGCTCAGGGTCTTCATTAAGTCATAGTGCACTTTTACTATTAACTTATTAGTCATGCTCTGGAGTGTGAAGTGCTCTGTTGTTTTGGAAGACCACTTATCCATATTGGATACTTCCCACTAGCCTTCATCAGAACACATTACCTACCTAAGTTTGTCATATGTCTTTAAGAATGCACCCAGGCCCTTTCCTTCTGGTGTCTTCCAGACCTAAATGACTCTGTTATGAACTTCAATTCAGCAGCCTCTGACTTGTAGGGCTTGTATTATGAGATCTGCCTTAAATCAGTTCCCCAAATGTCTCAAATATTATAGTTTTGTCTTCTCCCTCTGAGATTCTACTAATATCCCAGCAAGATGGCATTCTTCCTTATTGTGGTGAAGTTTTCAGATGATAGTTCTCTGAGGAGTGGACTATAATCCAAGAAGTCTTAATGCAGTGAATGAATACCCAACCTGGAAGATTTCCCTGCAGAAGTGATGTTTGATCTGAGTTCTAATGGATGCTAAAGAGAAAATACACAAAGGGAGTGGGGACAGGGAGGAAGTCCAGGAATGGGAAAGGGAGGCAGTGCAAAAATCCTGGGGCAGGAAGACATATGGAGCTCTGGGGGGCAGAGAAGGTCCAGAGTGGCTGCAGCCCAAAAGGTGGGGGCATCATGGGAGAGAATTCAGTAGAGGAGGAAGGGCCTAGACACCAGACAGGGCTTCATTAAATTGACCACATAAATGGTGTGGCCTTTATGAGGAAAGCTTTGGGAAACTATTAACAGATTTTTTTTGAGAGGGTCTTATATAGTACAGCCCATCCATCAGCTAGCTGTATTCCTGTTTACCAGACTTGCCCCAAATCCTCACTCCTCTTGCCTCAGCCCCCCTAGCGCTTGGATTACAGGTATGCACCATCATTCTTGGAATACTTATTTTTAAATACATTTTTGGAGCAGGGGCAGAGTTTTATTGTATATCCCAGGGTTGGCCTAAAGCTCTTAATTTTCTTATCTGTGATTCTCAGGAGCTGGGATTATAGTCATATTCCATCATGCCTGACCTTTTTTTTTTTTTTTTTTTTTTTTTTTTTTTGGTTTTTCAAGGTAGGGTCTCACTCTAGCCCAGGCTGACCTGGAATTCACTATGGAGTCTCAGGGTGGCCTCGAACTCATGGCAATCCTCCTATCTCTGCCTCCCGAGTGCTGGGATTAAAGGCGTGCGCCACCACGCCCGGCTTTGACCTTTATATCTAATCTTTATAAGTGCTTGTAAGGTTTGGGAGTGACCAAGACCACGGAAACCACTTTGGGGCAAAGATGAAAGCTTTTATTCAGGAAAAACATGAGCTGCCAGGACTGACTCTCAAGAGCAGAGTACAGCCAACTTGAGACTCCAGATAGTGCGCTTTATAGGGCTGTTCAGTTGGGGAAAGGTGAAGAAGAGAAAAGTTGAAAAAAAAAAAAAAAGGTTTCTGTAGGGGAGATCTAAGATAGCCAGGGTGTGACAGCAGAACAGTGACCAGGTGACTTACAGAAAATCATCACCTGGAGGGGTCATTGTTAGGCAAGGAAGGGATAATGGTTGGGCTATTTCTGAGGAATGTGGCTAACTTACTTCCTTATGTCCCTGTCACCACATAGTGACTCCATTTTGGGAGCCTGTCCCACCATCTCCTGTGGCCTTCTGACCTGGGAGCAGGAACCAAAATATAGGTTATCCTTTTAACTCCAATTGATTTTGGCTTCTACCTATGGTTATCAATCATTCAGAGAGACTGTACATATCTGATTAGTGAAACAGATTAGTTAAAAAGGGTACAGAACATATCTGGTTAGCAAAGCAGATCTAGTCAGAGAATTACACAATAATTTAACATCATTCTGATTAGTATTTAAGTTTAGTTGTCAGAGGACAGTGTAAGCTATATCTGGGACATAGAAAGCATACACATTCTATCTTTTAAGTATTTGTCAGTTATAAGTATAGGCAGAACATTTTAGTAGCCCTAAAACAATATTTTATCAATAACTTTAAGGTAATTGATTTTAATCTAGAAATTGTATGCCAGGAAGACAAGAGTATAAAGTATAAAGTATAGGGCTGGAGAGATGGCTTAGTGGTTAAGCGCTTGCCTGTGAAGCCTAAGGACCCCAGTTCGAGGCTCAACTCCCCAGGACCCATGTTAGCCAGATGCACAAGGGGGCACACGAGTCTGGAGTTCGTTTGCAGTGGCTGGAGGCCCTGGCGTGCCCATTCTCTCTCTCTCTCTCTCTGTCACTCTGAAATAAATAAATAAAAACGAACAAAAAAATTTAAAAAAAAAGTATAAAGGCTTATCATCTGTGTTTGAAAACATCTTTGGATAGTCTGTATACCAATGTAAGTACCAATTCCCCCTAAACTGGAAGTAAAACAGCAATTTAAGATTATTTTTTTAAGGCAGAAAACATGGTTTAAGTATCAATATCTCTATAAGCAATGAACTTAAGATACCATAAATGAGACAATTAATTAAGTGAAACTTTGACTGAGACTGATTATACATACCTCAAGAATAAAATAAAACTTGGTCATTGTTAGAGACAATATGACAGACACAAAGTAATTTCCTAAATAAGTACCTTTACCATTGAACAATTTTAAGGTTTAACTGAAGAAATATTTATGACTGTTACATGAAGCTTAGACAAACTATATATATATATATATTTTTGTTTTTTTGAGGTAGGGTCTCACTCTGGCTCAGGCTGACCTGGAATTCACTATGTAGTCTCAGGGTGGCCTCGAACTCTCGGCGATCCTCCTACCTCTGCCTCCCGAGTGCTGGGATTAAAGGCATGCGCCACCACGCCCGGCTTAGACAAACTATATTAACATTGTTTGTACACAGTAGATTTCCCTAGGATATGTGGAGCTTTTTCAGTTTTCCTAATAAAATCATAATAAGTCACTTTTTTTTTTTTTTTTTGGTTTTTCAAGGTAGAGTCTCACTCTAGCCCAGGCTGACCTGGAATTACTATGTAGTTTCAGGGTGGCCTCAAACTCACAGTGATCCTCCTACCTCTGCTTCCCCGGGGACTGGGATTAAAGGTGTGTACCACCACGCCCGGCCAATAAGGCACTTTTTATAAGATTTAGATTATAGCGTCAGTGGTAATTATCCCGCAAAACCAGCATGAACAAGACAAGAACCATCTTAAAATTACAGTTTTAGCCAGGCATAGTGATGCATGCTTATTTTTTTTAAATTTTTTTTGTTCATTTTTTATTTATTAATTTGAGAGTGACAGAAACAGAAAGAGGCAGATAGAGAAAGAGAGAGAGAGAGAGAATGGGCACACCAGGGCTTCCAGCCACTGCAAACGAACTCCAGACGCATGCGCCCCCTTGTGCATCTGGCTAACGTGGGTCCTGGAGAATCGAGCCTCGAACCAGGGTCCTTAGGCCTCACAGGCAAGTGCTTAACCGTTAAGCCATCTCTCCAGCCCCCATGCATGCTTATTGATAGCCAAACATCATGAGCTTTGTATAAACCAAATTACAATATTGTGATATCTGGAAAAGTCTGATATAACAAAAAGTAGAGTTTATATATTTAAGGCACATGGCACATGAGGCTACAGAGAGTAAACTATGAACAAAAGATCTGCTGACAGAATTTAAAATAAACAAGGTAGCTATATTATATAGTAACATTTTTGGCTTAAATATGAAGAAATGAAAAATTTTATAATTTTTAAAGTTCATCAGAAGTGGGATACCTTTATATAATATATACATATATATTTTTAAATGAGGAGACTTAGCATTTAAAAGCTAAATAAGATGTCCATCCAATCTATAAGTCAGTTATGGAATTAATTTAGCTATATTTAACATACCCAAAGAATAGAGGAACTGGATTAAACTGTCATGATCTAATGAAAAAAGGAGACAAGCCTCATGGAAAAGAGAGGGAATGGACATGTCAGGGCCACTTGCCACTGCAAACAGTTTCCAAATGTATGCTCCATTATGTGCATCTGGCTTTGCAAATAAGCACCTTTAACTGCTGAGCCAAAAAGCAATATTTTTAATCCCTTCCAAATCAGTTTTATAGGACTATATTGAATTCCAAACATGCGCAAAATTTTACAACACAATCTATAAGTATTCGAGCCTTAACTAACTCTATAATTCTGCCTGTAATACTTTGGTAAAGTTGTTCAGTAATGATGTAAGTTAAAACTAAAGTGATTGTTGGAACTGAGGAATTACATCTTAAATCACAAAGTAACTTAGTTTAGAATTTGCTTTTACTGTCCACCATGTAGTAAATAGTTTTCAAGTTTGTGACAGATTAATACTGTTTAATGTTTCAAATGTAGTTTATTTACCTTATAAAAATAGGAAAAAAGAAGAGTAAATAGTTCCTCTGTGAGTTTTTCTTTTTTTTTTTTTTTTGTATCAGGGTGTTAGATATAATAACCTTAGGAGATAATTAAATATTAATGTGTCAATTTTAAACTTAAGATTTAGTTAAAAGGTTGATAAATAGAGGATCCTCCTTAACTTGGCTGGGTACTCTAAATTCATTCTTTCATGACCATTATTATGGCCAGATTAACATCAATGAATCAAAGTTAAGTTAACAGCCTGAATACTATAGCAACCTGCTACCAGCCAGGGCCATACTTTGTTAGTCTGATGTAAGCCCTAGGCTAATAGTCATTTTATATCTCAAGAAGTCTGTAATCTGATCAAGTACTTTGTCTTTAACCTTTTGTTTAGGTTTACTCATACCTTCATCTACATACTTTTACTCTACAATCTGTGGAACCACTCTTTTCATCAAATATTTAGCATCCAACATTTAAAGTTTCCTCTCCAGTTTATCTTTTTAGTCAGTTCATCTCATAACTACCAACAAAAAATTTTATTGTCCTTACCATAACACTTTTAATGTGACCATTTAAGTTTTTTTTCCCTCAAAATATTTTTTTTTTCTCAAAAGGCCTTTTGCAATAACCCTCTTAAAAGGAAGACTAGACCAGATTTGACTTATGCTGTTTAGCCAGAATAAATATATAGATATTATCATTTATTGATTTTGGAACTTTGTTTCTTATAGCTTTCCTGAAACACATTTTTGTAAAACTATGAAAGCAGATTTGAACATTATTAGAAATTTTAGAAATTTTCTTACAAACTCAGTATCGAGTACTTCTAAAGTTAAATATAAATCTTGAGACTGTTGTCTGTTAATAGTTCCATGGAAGCATAGAAAGATAAAGTAAATGTAAAAACAGTTAAAAATTTCTCTTTAAAAAATTTTGTTTTTATTTATTTATTTATTTGACAGAGAAGGAGGGAGGGAGTTAGGGAGGGAAGGAAGGAGAGAGACAGAGAGGGAAAGAGAAAGAAAATGAATGGGCATGCCAGGGCCTCCAGCCACTGCAAACAAACTCCAGATGCATGCGCTCTCCTGTGCATCTGGCTAACATGGGTCCTGGGGAACCGAACCTGGGTCCTTTGGATTTTCAGGCAAATGCTTTAACTGTTAAGCCATCCTCCAGCCCACAAATTTCTTATAAGAAGTCCCCATCTGTTCACAGCAACTTGGCATTCACTCATCATCATGCTGGGGCCAGGATCCTGAGATTCCCCGTGCTTGCAGCCCCCTGGCTCTGCAAGGCAGAGAAGCTAAGAAAGAGCCATTTGTTTTCCTTCCTAAATTCCAGGTAGAGTTTTGGACTTCTCTTAAGGCTACAAGGCAGCTTTCTGATCCGGCCATTTTACTATTCTTTAAGAGTAGGAGAATCTTGCTTTTTTTTTTTTTTTTTTTTTTTTTTTGCCTATGACTTTAATTACTTTTAGTGTTCCTTCTGGGAGATGCTTGACAGTAAAAATTGGCTATGCCATATAGTACAGTGGGCTTGATGGAGAACATCCCCCACAATGAAATGGCACTGCTCAGAACAGAAATCATTCTGCAGCCTTAGGGCTGTGAGCCACATACATACTCATACACACACATTCATTTTGAGTGCACTTTTTGTATGGACTCTAGACAACCATTTCCCCTTCACATACTTATGCATTTATTTCTGTATTCAGAAGTTATGCATTTCCATTTTAAATTTCTATTCTATTTACAACTCTGGACACTAAAATCAAACCTTGTTACCAGGCAGGGTGTCAGGAGAGGCTGAGGGAGCTGGAAGAGCCTGAGGAACTGTTGGGGTGAGGTCATCTATGGCATCCAGGTCAAAAGCAGAGGGTGAGGATGAGTATGGGGGAGGGGTTGAATGAGAGCGCATTCCTGAGACCTTGGCTCCAAGGACCTGGTGAGGAGAGCCAGTAGAGCAGAGAGAAGGCCAGGCATGCAGAGTGAAAAATAGGGTATTTCGACCATTTGCCTGTACGTTGGCAGAAACTTATTTTTAAAAAAATATATATATTTATTTATTTATTTGATAGAGAAAGGAGAGAAAGAGAGAGAGAATATAGAAAACTTTATTTATGCTTCCAATACAGAGCAAAACAACAAATAAAATTAGAACTCTATGTAAACAAAAGAATGGTAACTGCTAAACCAAGAGTCATAGCAGCATCTGGCCACTGTAGACGAACTCCAGACACATGCACCCCCCTGTGCATCTGGCTAACATGGGTCCTGGGGAATTGAACCTGGGTCCTTTGGCTTTGCAGGCAAACGCCTTCTCCACTAAGCCATCCCTTCAGCCCCAGAAGTTTTTTAAAATCAGTGAGAATTTGGAAATCAAAAGTACCATTCTCAGGCCATTTGGATCCATTGTCCAGCTTATATTGTGGCCAGGCAGAGTTGCGGAGAAAGATAAGATGTCGTCCAAGAGTCAGAGAGGCTTTAAGTTCTTAAGAAGACAGGGAAAGAGCAAAACAAGGGTTAGAGAAAAGGAGCCAAGGATTAAGCTGGGTTTACAAAGAACATCAATATGACCCCCTGGCCCATCAGGGTGAATGGGGCCTGCACCTCCCATGTGGACAGAGGCTGTACAGGTCACAACTGTTGGCTTTTTAGCCTGTTAGTGGGCAAGGCAGGTGACTGTACTCCCAATGGAGAAAGCGGCTGGCAGTGAAAGATGAGACCGCAGGAGGGAGAGGGAGAGTGTCCTGAGATAGTACAACCAAACCAAAAGGCACCCCTTGGGGTACAGTAGACCAGAGAGTGAGAGACCTGAGGTGTGCAGAGTGCGTCTTTCTCGAGACCTGGGATTTGGGGCCCAAAAGTGGCTGAGGGCTGTAGCCTGGTGTGCCAGCATGGCTTCCATGAGGAGGGATTAAACCCAAGAGCAGGCCAACCTGAGAGGGACACTTACCAAGAAGGAGGGAAGAGATGAAGAAGGGAAGAAGAGTGAGGCTGAATTGTGGTGGATGTGAAAGCCGGTACCAGGCAGAGATGGTCCAAAGCCTTCAAGGGGTCAAATGGCAGTTCAGTGTTTTGGTCAGGGGAAAGGAGGTGTGGCCACCCAAGAGGGCAACTGGAAGCCTCCTTTGAGTCACGAGCACCAGGTGTAAGGTTCAGGAGTGACCAAGATCATGGAAACCACTCTGAGGCAAAGATGGAAGCTTTTATTTGGGAAAAACATGAGCTTCCAGGACTGACTCTCCAGAATGGAGCACAGCCAACCTGAGATTCCAGATAGTGTGCTTTATAGGGCTCTTCAGTTGGGGGAAAGTGAGGAAGGGAAAAGTTGAAATAAAGGTTTCTTTAGGGGAGATCTAAGATAGCCAGGGTGTGATACCAGAATAGTGACCAGGTGACTTACAGGAAATCATGACTTGGTGGGGGGGCGCATTGTTAGTCAAGGAGGGGTATTGGCTGGGCGGTTTCTTGAGGAATGTGGATAACCTAAATCCTTATGTTTCTGTCTCCACATGATGACTCCAGTTTTGGAGCATGTCCCAAACTAACAGTGCTTACTTTTCACAGTTAATAAGGAGGATTAACTAGGAGATTACTGTAGCCACCAGAATGGAGGTAACACCTGAGTAGCTTGGGTTAGGGGATTAGATGCTGACAGAGATGAAAAGGGGTGGGTAGATTTGGGAGCTCTGTATGAAGTAAAACTGAGGGCTGGACAAATGAAGTCATTTGACCATATGTTTCAGAGTGGATAATTACATTACATTAATTAAAATTAAAATTTCATTTTCTCAGCAGCATAGCTGTAAGTGTTCAGTAGTCATGTGACATTGTACTGGACAATTCTATTGTTTTTTTGAAATTAATATAGAAAACTTTATTTATGCTTTCAATACAGAGTAAAACAACAAATAAAACTAGAACTCTATGTAAACAAAAGAATGGTAACTGATAAACCAAGAGTCATAGCAGCATCTTTCAATAAATTAAATGGTTGAGATTAATACAAGTTGCATAAGTTCCCCTTAAATCTTTTTTATTTAACATTTCACCTCTATTTAGCATAGGCTGAAATAAAAATTTTATTGCAGATGCTTTTGGAAAATGTAAGAACCTAATGCCAGATTTAAAATTATACATGGTGAAAAGAAAAAACAGAAAATCATGTAAATATGGTTACAGTGTAACTTATTTTAATACCCACAATAAAGAATCTCTAGCATTTAGGGGGAATGAGGATTTGTGGGATCCTTGGGGCTACAAGTAGATAATTCTATTTTGTTTTTTGTTTTTTGAGGTAGGGTCTCACTCTAGCTCAGGCTGACCTGGAATTCACTCTGTAGTCTCAGGGTGGCCTCAAATTCATGGAGATACTCCTACCTTTGCCTCCCAAGTGCTGGGATTAAAGGCATGCACCACCATGCCCAGCTAGATAATTCTATTTTTTAAAATACCATTTATTCTTGGCTGGATGTGGTAATGCACGCTTTTAATCCTAGCACTTGGGAGGCTGAAGTAGGAAGATCACCATGAGTTCAAGGCCACCCTGAGAGTACAGGCTGAATTCCAGATCATCCTGGTCTAGAGAAAGACCCTCCCTCAAAAAAACCAAAAAAAAAAAAAGAATCATTCTTTAAGTTTTATTTTTTGACAACTTCATACATGTATATAATGTAATTTTATTCTCTTTAACCCCATTACTCTCTTTTATCTCCTCTTTCCTGCTAAACCCCATTTTTCTTCCTAGTTAGTCTCCTTTCTAGTCTTATGCTTTTCTTGTGTGACAAGTGAGTATAATTAGGGTTACTGGAATGAGTATGGGTGGAAGGTGATTTATTGGAGCATGAGTGGAAACATGACTTCCCCTTCTCTGCGACCATGACTACCAATAGCTCCTTTGGGAATCCATTATAGAACGTGCATGGGCTCAGTCTTGTATAGAAAACCACCACTGCGTGAGCTCATGAGTGTAGTGACTATGCTATGTTCAGAGAACAGTGCTCCACAGCACTCCTCCTCATCCCCATCCCTTGCATTCTTTCCATCTCCTCTTCGGTGATGCTTCCTGAAAGTGAGAGGGGGTGAGAGATGTTATATTCAGGGCTGTGCATCCAATTGTCACTTGTTCTCTGCACTTTACCAGTTATGAGTTATGACCACTCACTGCCTTCCACTGCAACAAGAAACTTCTCTGATCAAGACACAGTAACATTATCAGTCTCTTTTTAAAAATTAATGTTGAGAATAGAACTCAAAACCCTGTACATACTGTGCAAGCTTTCTGTTTCTGAGTTACACTGCTGGCCCATATAATTGAGTTTACAGAACACTACCATCATCATCTTATAGCAAGTGCAGTTGGATGGCGTAGAATTCAGGGCTCTTGACCTTTCTTGCTCATGTATGGCTGCATTCCCTGGCCGTATTACTCAGTTTAGGGGTACTGAATGTTGAGGGGATAGAAATGACAAGTGTCAAATGTGTGGCCTGGGGCTGCTTCTCAATCCTGAGAACACACACTGCAGGGCTTCACACCACCTCCGGGAAGAAGCCACTGTCACTCACTCGTGTGAATTGTACCGCAGGAGTGTATTTCACCCAGACAGGCATTGGCACTGAGGGGTTTCCCCAACTTCTGAAGGTATTGGTATGCAGCACACACACTTCATGGCTAGAAATGGCCCATTTCTGAATTAGATAAAAGATATCAGAAGAATAATAAAGTTACTTTTGGTGAGTACATATTATCTGTAACGGAATAAAATGGGGATTGCAGCAAATACAACTCAATCTTCCATCTCAGAGGTTTATTAACTCTAATCCCACTAGAATCAGCAGTTGGATCTGGGAATGTAATAAAATGGACTCATTTTTCACACTTTTTTCTGCAAGGGTTGGTAGTGTACAAAGAACAGTATTGCAAAAAAACAAAGGCATCTGTTTAAATTTCCCCAGCTAATTTATGACTGATATTGTGGTGATTTCTTGTAATAGTGTAATAGCCCTGTTGTTTCTGGACTATAATGGCTTCTGCCACACTTTAGAGCCAGGACAACAAATGCATGGCTTGTCTTTGCTTCCTATATCTTATAGACATTATTAATCAATCACTGAAATCTTTGCTGATGACTCCAGATGTGGCTTAAGAATCCTTTCTACCCATCAGTTCAAATAGAGCAGTAATTAGGTCTGAAACCTAATAGCTATAATTGCAGCAAGATAATTATTAATTTCCAAAATTTCAGTAGAAAAATTGCTGATAAATATTTGCTTCTTAGTTTCATGAGGTCCCAGTGGTTGAGAGTTTGTCTAATTCCCTGGGTTACTGGGGTCTTATTCAGGAAGTCTTTCCCTATGCCCATATCCTGGAGTGTTCTCCCTATATTTTTCTTCTAGTTGTTTTAGAGTTTCAGGTTTTATATTGAGGTCCTTGATCTATTTGGAGTTGATTTTTGTACAAGGTGAGAGAGGAGGTCCAAATTAATTTTTCTGCATGTGGCTATCCAGTTTCACCAGCACCATTTGTTGAAGATACTGTCTTTTCTCCAGTGAGTGTTTTTTGGTCCCTTTGTCACAGATCAAGTAGCAGTAGTTACTAGAACTTAGACCTGGATCTTCTGTTCTATTCCATTGATCTATGCATCTATTTTATGCCAGTGCCATCCTATACTATAGCTTTATAGTATATATTAAAATCAGGTATAATAATATCATTGGAAGTATTCCTTTTGCTTAGGATATTTTTGGCTATCCAAGGCCTTTTGTACCTCAATATGAATTTTGAGACTTTTTCTTAAACTCTGAATAATGTTGCTGGGATTTTGGTTGGAATTACATTGAATCTGGATAATGCTTTCAGTAGGATGGCCATTTTAACAACATTGATTCTTCTGATCCACGAACAGATAAAGCAAACCATCCTCAGTCAATAGACAACCTACAAAATGGGAGAAAATCTTCATTAGCTATGCATCCAACAGAGGGTTAATTTATAGATTTTACATAGAACTAAAAAAAAAAAAGTAAATAATAAAACAATCAAGTAACACACTCAAAAAATGTGGCATGGAATTGAGCAGAGTTCTCAGAGGAAGAAATACAATTGGCCAATAAGCACACAAAGAGTTGTTCAACATCTTTAGCCATCAGGGAAATGCTAATCAAAATGACTTTGTGGGTTGGAGAGATGGCTTATCAGTTAAGGCTCTTGCCTGTAAAGCCAGGTTTGATTCCCCAGGACTTACATAAACCAGATGCACAAGGTGGTGTATGCATCTGGAGTCGTTTGCAGTGGCTGGAGGCCCTGGAATGCCTATTCTCTTTTTCTCTTTCTCCCTCTCAAATAAATAAATAAAATAAATGTTTAAAATGACTTTGAGATTCCATCTCACTCCAGCCAGAATGGCAATTATATAAAAAAAAAATCAACTGACAACAAATGCTGGTGGGGGTGGGGGGGAAAAGGAACCTTAATCCACTGCTGGTGCGAGTGCAAACGTGTACAGCCACAATGGACGTCAATGTGGAGATGCCTCAGAAAGCTGAAAATAGATCTGCCATTACATCCAACAATGCCACCTTTAGGCTTATATCCTAAAGACTCTGTTATAGAGGGCACTTGCTCAAACATGTTCTTCTCTGCTTTATTCACAATAGCTAGGAACTGGAATCAGCCCAAATCCCCATCAACAGATGAATGGTTAATGAAGATATGGCACATTTACACAATGGAATTCTACCCAGCATTAAGGAAAAATGAAATAATAAAATTGCAAGAAAATGGATGGACTTGGAAAAATCATGCTAAGTGAGATCACACAGGCACAGCAAGACAAATGTCACATGTTATTATTTGTGGTTCCTAGCTTGGAACAGCTTGAGTTGTAAGTGGTAGTAAGCATCAGGAGTATTGACATGGAACTAGAATGAGGCTAGGAGAAAGAGGAAATAGGGAGTGGAGGAGGGGTTACTTGACCAGAAAGTTGAGGGTCAGAATATATAGGTCAACCTGAGCTAGATTGAGAACCTGCCTCTAAAAAACAACAAAAACAAACAAATAAAAAAGAATATAGGGTATAGATGGACCTGGGGGAGGGATGGGGAAAGGGAGCATCAGAGGAATACACAAAATCATTGACAAAATGAGCCAGTACCACAAAAATCTTCTCCTATGTATGTGTATGTGTGTGGGTGGGGGGGTTGGATCACCCAGAGGTTAGTGAGCTTAACCCTAAGACCATGGGCACTGACTGGTTACACCTCACAGTGAGCTGCTTGTCAGGGAGAACCAAAGGTCCCTAAAACCATTCAGGTCATTGCTAAGTCACTTGCTTATCTGCCAGAGGCAAATGATAAGACCCTATTACTGAAGATACCACAGGCCACACACATAGGACACTGAGAGATCACACTGGAAGCAAGAACCAAGCCAACTTCCTGTTGGCTATTCCTCATAATGCTGGAAAGTGCTATGTGATCTGCAGGAGGATAATGGCTACCAACAATGTAAACAAGCAGGAGACCCTGCAAGTTATGAAATCAACCAGCTGGATAAGATGTACACACCTGTGTAATAGCCACAAGATAGAGTGTGAAAAAAAGAAATACTTGCTTCTGAGAAGAACATTCTTGTTCTCTTAGGTTCGGCGAAGGAGGAACGGTGCATCCCAGTGATGGTGATGCCATGGGGAAGAACAGAAATGGTCACATGATAAAGATATTTCTCAGCACCTTTATGCCCTTCCCTTGTCCTGGAGATTCATTTACTCACATTTATATTAAGAGTCCTCATGAGGACTGGGCTGTGCATCAGCCAAATGTGGGTGGAAAGAGCATTTTGTTTCAGATCTTATGCTACTTTCATTCATTTCCTTATGAGCCACTTGGCAAGTGTCCTTAAGCAAACAGATTAATGCAGAATGAAAGATTTCTGTAACTCAAGGAATCTGTGGGAATGAGTGCTAATGAATAAGTTGATTAAATGAATACAGACCACTCTTTTCTAAAGTGGGTCCCCCAGAACCATTCTTCCAGTGCTATCAGTAGTTACTTGTTCAAGAGTTTTGTGGTTAGCCATGTTGGGAAAATCCTGGGTAAAAGAGCTTCCAAAATGTAGAATCTCCCAGAACTCTTTTATTTTCTTTCCTTTTTCAGAGCTCAGGGCCTTGTGCATTTCTAGGCTTCCTCTCAGTGCTACTGAGCTATGCCTTTTGCAATTCTCAGAACATTTCTTGTCATGGACCTTGTAAAGCATGATTCAGCATATAGCATGCTTGAAACTTACCTGATCATGGGACATATTTTTTCTTTTAAAAATTTATTAAAAATATTACAATACTAATATTTCTCAGAGACACACTTTCACCAATATCATTTTACAGATTATGAGAAATGAACTCTAAAGACAACATGACTTTTTTCAAGGTCCTGTAGCAGGGGAGATAGGCTTGGCTTCAAATTGCCTGAGGTCAGTGTTTGGGCCATCACATCATCCATTTTTCACAAGAGATTCTGGGTTAATGCTATCCCTTTCTGTGACTTTCATTGTATGTTACAGTTGGGTTGTTAACTTCCCAAGGCATATGTCAAAGGCTTGGTGTATGGACTGTGGCAGTCTTGGAAGGAGTTGTTTAAGAGATGAGCCTAGTAGAAGGAACTTAGGTCCCTGAGTGTGTGCCCTTGAAGGGGATATTAGGACCTTTGTCCTCTTTCCCTTTCTGGTCACCATGTGCTGAATGATTTTTCTACACCATGTGCTTCCTGATGTGATGTTCTACCTTGTCACAGTCCCAAAGCAATGGGTCAAAGGACTATTGGCTGCTGAAACCAGGAGCCAGAAAAAAAGTTCTCCCTTATAAGTTGATTTTCTCAGGCATTTTGTCACAGAATTAGTATATAGGAATGGTAAAGTCAAGTCTCACAAGCATGCTACCCGGTCCATATGGTGGGTGTTTTGTTGCCAGAAGGGGGTCCAAGTGGGAGGATTTTGCTCTTCCTGATTGTGTTAGCTTTTCATCTCTACAAAATACCTGACATAATGGATTTATAAGGAGAAAAGCTTCCTTTGGGCCATGGTTTTAGAAGTTCCATTTCATAGTTGTATTGACTGTCACTTTTAGACCTAAGTAGAGACAGAACACTATGATGGGAGCGAGCACAAGCAGAACAGATCCACTTACCTCAGCCAGGAAGGGAAGGGGGTGAGGAGAGGGCTGGAATCCCACCATCTCTTCAGAAGCATGTGTCTGTCCAAATACTAAAACATCTCTCACTGGACTCTCCCTCTTAAAATTTAAACAACTTTCCAGTAGTGTTCTTTAACACCTGGGCCTTGTGAGGATCCAAATTGCGGCATTTATATAACTATTAAAAGTGCTCATGCTAGGGAGATGGCTCAGGAAATAAAGTGTTTGCTTTGTGAGCATGAGTACCTGAGTTTGGATTTCCAGACATCACATAAAAGCCTTAAGCTGTAATAGTCTAATGTATTCCCAGTAAGCCTATAGCTTGATGGTAGGCAGCTACAGACTTTCCTGAAGGCTTTCAGACTACCTACCCTGGCAAATGCAGTGATGAATAACAAGATACCTTGCTTGAAATGAGGTGGTAGGTAAGGACTGACCAAAAAGTTGTCTTCTGACCTCCATGTGCATGCTGTGGCATGTGGATACCTGCACACTCACACATGAACATACACACATCACGTACACACCCTCACCAAGAAAGAGCCCTGATCATTTTGTTTCTAAATAACAACACACAGCCCTTTCAATAGATTTAGCACTTTTTCTTTGATTCCGGCTAGTCTACTTTTTGGAGACAATGAATATCTTAAATTGTGGGACCCATGACGGCATAGAGGTAATTCAGGTCTCCTCTTGGACCTTATTAAACCCATCGGGTGATTTTTTGATATATATATAAATAGTAGGTGGTAGCCCCTCAGGAAAAACCCTCAAATTTTAAGAGCACTGACAACAATATGGTATGACTTTAAAAATTCCTGGGCAGGGATGGGATACCTTCCAGTGAGTTGTTGGTCAGGGAGGTCCTTGATGCTCCCAATAACTGGGAAATGGAACCAGCCTAGATGACCCTCAACTGATGAGTGGATAATGAAGACATGGCACATTTATACAATGGAGTTCTACTCAGTGGTAAAGAAAAATGAAGTTATGAAATTTGCAGGAAAATGGATGGATCTGGAAAGGATTATACTAAGTGAGGTAACCCAGGCCCAGAAAGCCAAGCACCACATGTTCTCTCTCATATGTGGATCCTACCTACAGATGATCGGACTTCTTTGTGAGTAGGAAGAAAACTCAGTAACAGAGGCCAACATGCTAGAAAAGCGATATAAAGGGAAGAGAAAGGAAGGGAGGGAGGGGGTTATTTAATAGGATGGTATTGTATATATCTAAGTAGAAGAATTGATTAATTGGGGTGAAAAGGCCTAAAATGAGGTTAGGGGAAAGAGACTGAGTAAAGAAAAGGTGGAGGGAGGGCTAATTAAAATCTAAGAGGATATAAATAAGTCATGTGTAAACCTACTGTTTTGGACAATGGAACACTCAGGAGCTGTAGATTATTACTAGAAAATTTTCAGTGCCAGGGATGGGATACCTTCCAGTGAGTTGTTGGCCAGGGAGGTCCCTGATGTCCCCAAAACATTACAGGCCATTGCCAAGGCCCTTGGTTTCCCACCAGGAATCGATGGTAAGACCCTATTGCTGAAGACTCCACATACTTGGGCTGCAAGGCCACTGTGAAATCCTGCTGGAACTGAGCTGATAACCTCCTCCATGTAGACCAGCTGACAGAAAGCTGGAAGAAGCCATTCTGCATGCAGTTCACCAGTGAAGGTACTCAACAGTGGAAACTGCAAGGCTTATATCTGGCCAGGCAGGCCAAATGAGCCAACGGGTGCAATAGTCGCACATCTGTCATGGTGGAAACCAGCTGCCCTCTAATTGGACTCGAGTCCCACTCCATGGGAGGGAATACATTCCTGATACTGAAAACCTAAAACATGGGTAGCCATGAGCCCTAGGGGTGTAATGTCTGCTGGTGTCTGGATAAATGTATATACTATGCTTATCAAACTTCCCAGAAAGCACTTCTCTTCATGTTCATACCCTTATATTAATGCTACTCTCACTTTGGGCAGAGAATCTTCTCTTTTCAGATGGCAGTGACCTTGGGATTACTCATAAGGCATCATGGTGCTGGAAAGAAGTAACTGGAGTGCTCAGTACTGTAATATCTCTATGACACCTTCCAAGGCTCAGGGTCTATTGCAGAAGACGTGGTGGAAAGAATGTAAGAGCCAAAGGAAGGATAGGACTCCTTACAGCTTGCTCCCCCACAGACACAAAATGGCCTGGATATCCATGACCCCACAGTGCCCAACACTACTTACATAAGACCATCATAATAGGAGGAAAAGTTGATGACATCAAAATAAAAGAGAGACTGATTGAGAGGGGGAGGGAATATGATGGAGAATGGAGTTTCAAAGGGGAAAGTGGAGGGGGGAGGGCATTAGCATGGGATATTTTTTATAATCATGGAAGTTGTTACAGAAAAAAATCAATAAAAACACTGCTGAGCAGGAAAAAAAATTCCTGGACAATTTATAGGACTGATGGACTGTGGACATTTTTGCTACTTTTCTGAAGAGACTCCCAAGGCTTCTGTTTCCCTTCTCAGAAATGGACTGCATATATGTCTGAGGAAGAATGTATTTAACATGGGCAATCCTTATGACAAACACTCCTTTATGTAAAAATCATGCTGTGGGCAGGAGAAATGGCTTAGTGGTTAAGCCCTTGCCTTTGAAGCCCAAGGATGCAGGTTTGAGGCTCCCCAGGACCCACGTTAGCCAGATACACAAGGGGGCGCACACATCTGGAATTTGTCTGCAGTGGCTGGAGGCCCTGGTGCGCCCATTCTCTCTCTCTGCCTCTTTCTCTCTCTATGTCACTCTCAAATAAATAAATAAAAGTGAACAAAATTTTAAAAAATCATGCTTGTGTGTGTATAATGATCTTATTTTTGCTTTCTTAAAAGATTTAAACAATTTTTTTATTTATTTATTAAATAGTTTTGTATTCAGCAAATACAGTCAGTTTGGTAGCATTATTAGGCCCATCCGTGACCTACCCCCTCCCCTTGGCCCCTCCTTGTTGAGGTATATGGGTCATGTATTGTGGAGTTAGCCCACAGTTATGGGTAGGATAAATGTCTCTGCATATCATGACCCAACATGTGGCTCTGACATTCTTTCCATCCCCTCTTCTGCAAAATTTCCCTGAGCCATGTTGGGTTCATTTTTGGTCTGCTTCAGTGATGAGGTGTTGGGGGCCTCTGGGTCTCTGGCTCTCTGATATGGTAGGAGTTGATTTTTCTCTGTGTTGATCTCCTTCACCCTTGTGCTGGTACCCAGTTCACCAAGAAAACAGCCCCCTTGCTTGTTTCTCCAATTTTTCTTAGTTTCAGCTGGGTCCCTTTTGAGGTATGATGGGGTGGCTCTCTCCTTAGGATCTACATCTATCTGAAAAAGAGAAGCAGATTCTCCAACGGAGAGTAAGTTAGCACCAGGAGAAGTGAGATAACCCTTACTTTTTTAAATAGAGAATTTAATAGGTGTAGGCCCTCTTGTAGCCCATGATTGATGGTAGCTTGATAATGGAGAGTGGTTAAAAGTTTGACTATGTAAGAGAGTTGCAATTGATTAGCACCATAGGAGTCACCATTTCTAACTAGGAAATGACATTAGAAGGCATCAGACTACTATCTTTGGAAAATAGTGGCCCAATTTTATCTGTAAGATTTTTTTTTAATCTTGCCTCCATTATTGAACATGTTGTACAAGCCATGAAGTTTAGGAATGTTCAGGGTCTTGAAGAAGCTCAGATTTCCCAGAGACTAGGAGTAGAGTAGGAAAAGCTATATTCATAGCTTGACATTACCTTTGTTAAACAATAATATGGTTAGAAAGGCCATCTTTGCCAATTGCTGAATCTTTATGTTCTGCAGCTTCTGCTTTGTGTAATCTTAGCATAGTTTAGCCCAGGGATGGAGACAGCCCAGCTCTGGTAAACTTCAGGACAGGACAGTGGACCTTGCTGGCCACTAAATTCTGTTGGTTTTGCTAGTATTTGATAGGATTTGTTGGTCTTCTTCATGTTCCTAGGTCAGAGTTTGTTCTGTCTTGTCAGGGTACAATGACTGAATAGCAAGTTACACCAACACTTGTGCCCCTGTATCTTGAGCATCTGGCAATGAGACTGGGCATGTCTGTCTGGGGATGCCTTGTTTCTCATGTAGGATGTCAGGGTCTTCGTTTAAGAAGACCCAAAAGTTGTTGTGTCACTAATGTTTGCTAGGATTCCCTACATCAGGTTCATTCCTGCATATCTCCAATGTCTAGTCAAGGATAGCCCAGAGTAGGCTTCTGGTCTCTGCATGTAACTTGGCTTCATCACAGCATGGTGTCCTCATGGGAACTGGACTTCATAAGTTGTGGCTTCATAAGTGGAGCTCATCACAGGTAGTTCAGTAAACAAGGTGGAAACTGCCTGGCCTGTTGTCATACAGTTCCAAACCATCAAGCTGCTTGTTCTGTTGGTTGAATCACTTGCATCCATGTTTGGTGGCTTCATTATTTGGGATGTTAGACTCCACCTATTGATGAGGTGTCATACCAGAAGAGCAACTTATAGCCATGCTTGGAAAATATGACCCTCCACATCTCTCTCATGAGTCTAGAGTGAGGAGGCCCAAGCTGAACACAGTGTGATAGCTTCTAATGTGTGAAATAGACAGTTTCCCAAGGTACCTGGTAGTTGGCCAGATTTCCTACAGCATTGTTACTTCTATAAAAGAATGTTCCCCATGGGGAGTTGTGAATCTTAAGTCAATTAGCACAGTAGCTAGCATGTAGCAATTAATCCTGAATACGAACAGAGGCAGCTGTTATCCCCTATGGAGCCTTTATAGAAATTAGAAAAAAAGTCTTGTGAACATGGGGGTGTTGAGTGCCCCTCCTACCATGAGACTCTTGTAGTCCACACACAGCAATGCCAAACATCACCATCCTGGTAGCTCTTATTGTTTAATCAATCATATTATTAAAAGTCAAAGCACTTAGCAGTTTCTATGCCCAGGGCCTTCCTAATTTCCTTCTTCAACATCCTTTCCCAGGTCCTCTTTCACTGGGCCTCTCTTCATACCCCCTCCCCCCTTGATCACTCACATTTCCTCAGATACCTCATCTCACTGAGACAGATTACAGATTGGTGAGGAAGGGACATAGTCCCAGGTATGTTATCAGCTTAATAGGACTGAATGTTCATTTATGGAACTTCTGAACATTTTGAATTTCTAATTTTAGATGCAATACATATATTGTACACATGTAAATGAATGCTACCAAAAGGGAAGAAAAGATAGTAACTCAGAATTCTCTTTGTGGGGCTTTCAGCAATATTAGAAGTTGGCCAATGTGAAGTCAGGTGGAGGAGGGAAAGAGAGAGGAGGGAAGGAGGAGGGGGGAAGGAGGGAGGGAGGAGACCAAGTAAAATATAAGATCCTTAGTCAAAAGAGAATGTCAGCCAGGCGTGGTGGCAGACGCCTTTAATCCCAGCACTTGGGAGGCAGAGGTAGGAGGATTGTTGTGAGTTGGAGGCCACCCTGAGATTACATAGTGAATTCCAGGTCTGGGCTAGAGTGAAACTCTACCTTGGGGGGGGGAAAAAAAAAAAAGAGAGAGAATGAGAGATAAATAACACATTTCCTTTTAGGAAAGTGTGATGGTTTATATTGACTGTCAACTTGACAGGACCTGGAATCACCTAGGAAACTAGCTTCTGGATATGCCTGTGAGTAATCCTCTTGATTAGGCTGAGGTGGGAAGACCCACCTTGATTGTGGCCAGCACCATTCAATGTGCCCAGGTCCTGAAAAAGGAGAGAGCTGGCTGAGCAGCAGTATTCACTGCTCCCTATCTCCTCTCTCTGCTGACTGGGAAGCTGCCTCAAGCTGGTGCAGTCATGATGGGCTATAACCTCAAACTAAGCCAAAATAAGCCTTTCCTTTATTAAGTTGCTTCTTATTAGACATTTTGGTCCCAACAATGAGTAAACTAGCTGATACTTCTTGGTATATCTGGAATAGGCTTTTCTAAAACTCTACTTCAGTTGGATGTCCTGTGTATTGCATTTACTAAAGTTTGCCAAACTCTGTGTGATGTATATGTACAGAGAAATGTGGTGTATGGGTTGGTGGTATCTCTCTGTCTATGTGTTTTCATGTGGTAGGGTCTGTGTGTGTGTGTTGAACACTTGCTTAGGTGAGGGAATAAGAATATTGTTTGAAAGAATGAAACAATAGACATACAGAGGCAGTATGAGGTGTAAAAAAGTGAACCTTGGTTACTAATATTTTATGAAGATTTTTCCCCTATAAATTTGTGTTGGTACTGCTCCTAATAAATGTCTTGCCTTGAGCAAATGCGAAGTCATAAAGATCAGTCTGCAGTGAGCTATGTCTGCAAAGGTCTGTAAGGAAACACAAGGGAAACAAGGCCTTCATATTCCAGCAGCCAAACTCCCACTCTGCTTCCCTGAGTAATGAATGTAATGAAATTACCTCTGTGCTAACATCAGGCAGAGAGAGCATCAACTGCTGGACTTAATTCTTCTAAAAGTCAAAGTGAAAATTTATAAAGAAAGGAGGCTTGGGCTGGAGATATGGCTCAGTGGCTAAGGTGCTTGGTCTGCAAAGCCTAGTGACCTGGTTTTGATTTCCTAGTACCCAAAGTGGTGCATGCATCTGGAGTTTGTTTGTAGTGGCTGGAGGCCCTGGCATGCACATTCTCTCTGTCTGTCTCTCCTTTATCTCTCTCTTCTTGCAAATAAATAAAGAAATAAAGGAGGCAAAGGGTGTAATAAAGGTTGATTTTTTGAGTTCTGTGTTCATGAGGTTAAAAGTTTGTTTTTATTTTTACATAATGCTTTCCCTTTCAAAAGAAAAGAATTGTGGTTATTCTAAAGAAAATTAGCTCTTTAAATATACTAAAACCTTGAGTCAGTTGTGTATGTTCAACAGGTGAATTGCACCATATATGAATTGTATCCCAATGTCTGTTATAAATAAAAATTTAGAACTAGGAGAACCAAATTTCACATCCAAGCTTTCTCTAAGAATCAGGTAATTTTTACTGGAAATTAACAGATTAATGATAAATCACAGGACAATTTGTCTTTAAGTATGACCTTGTCTTCAGACTTTTCTAAGAAAATTTTGTAATAGAAGCACTTAAGAAGGCCTGCCGTGGCTCAGGGAACATTGCAGAAGAGGGGGCAGAAAGATTGTAAGAGTGTCCTGGTCAGCTCCATGCTGCTGAGATGAACCTCCAAACCAGACACAATTTATGGCAGGAAGAGATTTCTTTGAAGTTTATAGACCCAGGGGAAGTTTCATAATGGTGGAAGAAGCCAGCCCTCTTTCACAGATACACTCAGAGAGAGAGACAACTATCATCAGCACCATCAAAAGCAAGCACACACTGGGAACCCCAGGGAGAACTCAAGCATTATGCATGCCTTTAGGCTGGAATTCAGATCAGCCCCCAGTAACACCTTCGTTCTGGACCCCAAGACCCACCCACAGTGACTCAAGTTACAGCATTAATAAAACATTTGAGTCTATTGGGGGACATAAATTGAAACTACCACATAAGAGCCACAGAGTGGATATGAATACCCTGAGGCATCGTCACCCCACTACTCCATTGAACTCACTGAAGCCTTCATGACCCCTCATTGAAACCCATAACCCTACTGAGGGCCTCAGGGTTATGGGAACAGGGGTGAAGGAAGGAATAAACGAGTATAATCTATCAATTATCTATCTATCTATCAATCAATCAATCAATCATCTATCTATATATAGATATCTACATCTCTATCATCTATCATCTAAAAATTTAAAAAATATACCAGGATGGATGGTATTATTTAAAAATGATAAGGAATATTTTTTCATGTTTTTCTACATTTAGTTTCTTTTTTTTTTGTTTTTGTTGAGAGTTAAGTTTGTTTTTATGCTGAAATATTGAGGAAAACGAGTCAGGAATTGAACAAGTGTCAAGTGCCTCCCACAGGACAATTTTTACATTTAAACTTCATATCAACTGCACCAGTCATCAGAGTCCCCAACTTAGGCACAAGGCTCAGGGGACTTAGCAGGTCACTGTGCATGCAAGAGGCAAAGCCTACATTTGACCCTTGTCTTGTGAATCTAGAGCTCTTACTTTACTTGCTGGAGAAAGAGGATTTTTCCTTCCCCAGTCTGTAGGAATTCTTTTTTTAATGAGATAGAGAGGTGTGTGTGTGTGTTGGTGTGCCAGGGCCACCAGTCACTGCAGTCAAACTCCAGATGTGGGCGTAATTTTGTGCACATGTATGACCTTGCATGCTTGTGTCACCTTGTGTGTCTTGGTTATGTGGGATCTGGAGAATCAAACATGGGTCCTTAGGTTTTTCAGGCAAGTGCCTTAACTACTAAGCAATCTCTTTAGCCCATGTGTAGGGATTTTTTTTTTTCTTATTTGCTGCCCACTTGGGCTGTGGAAAGGGGAGGAGAGGCTGGAGGTGAGAAATAGCAGGTAGTTTGCTGTTACTTTTCCATTAGTCTCATTTACCATAATCCCCGATTTAATATGGGTTGTTATTTAAAATGCTGTAGTCTCTGCCAATTACTCAGTCATGAACCACTGAAAAAACAGAAATAGGCTACAGAAAGCTACGTGATTCCTTTCCCAGTGTGCAAAGCAGGGAATTCAACTCTTCCCTCACAAAATCTGTAATAACAGTGCACATGTGAGTGGCTTGGGGAGGGAATGAAAATGTATTTTTAAAGGAGAAAAAAAATCAGAAATGATCATTGTTAGAAGAATAACAGTGATGACAAAAATCGGGCTTTTACCAGTGCTCGATCAAAGGCAAATTATACTATTCACATTGATTGCTTTTTCTCCCCGTTCTCCAAATGATTTATTATCCTAAGACATAACACTCATTTAGCTAGCTTGCTGCAGCATAAATATTTGATCTTAGTGTAATGTCTTTCACAACCACTTTTTGCAGTGGTCATATATCCTTGCTTTCTTCCTCTAACTTTTCTTGAATTAAAGAAAAGAGGCAAGTATGAGGCGTGTAAAATGAACACAGATAATTGACCTGCAAATTATCCAAGTGAGGGAAAGCTCCCAGGAAATATTAAAGTATCACCAGAATAAACTCCAGTGCTATATTTTCTGGGTTCTGTCTTGGGTGTTTCCTTTTGTGGTTTGCTTCATGTTTGCCCGCCTGGGGATTAGTCAGGACATCCAGGATGCATTTTGTCTTCTGACCACAGTCTTCTCCCCATTGGTTGTTAAATCTGTAGGCAGAGAGAGGCTGGTGTATTCAGACAGTAATCCTGTATCTGAAAATTTAGGTCTTTTAAAATGGGACAGAAAAAAAAATACATAGCTTTATAATATGCATCCGTAGCCAGAATTCTCTAGGGTGGTATGGCTAGAAGAAGTTGGAAGCAGCCCTTACAACAACTTGGGATTGAGAAGTCAGGTCTGACATCCATATGGGATGCTGCCATCCCATATCTCTGTTTTCTGATACACACAGAACAAACCTAGCCCAGATTGCATGAGAGAACTTTCTGAACACTGCAAACAGTGACTCATCCCTTTTGTCAGCAGCTGTCTTCTCTAGGTTCAGTTCAGCTTAGCCATTGCTCATGTGTCACAGGTTCAAGTCTTGCAGTCACTCCCATCACTCTACTGGAGTCAGTATTCCAGATGGAAATGTTGGTTTTTCCTTGAGTATGTGACAAGCAGAGGGATGAAGGAGCCATAAGGAAGGAGGGGAAAGCAAGGTGGTATCATATTTATTTTGCGGAGTGCCATGAAGAAGACATGCACTATGCATGTGGAGGGCTGGACACTGTGTCTGTGTCTGGCACAAGACTTAAATTTACCACGTTTTGGCTATTATAACTCTCTTTGTAAAGAGAGTCATTGAAATAAATCATGATGGCTGCTAGCTTTGCCTCTGGACAGGAAACCTTGTTTATTTCTTCTTATTATTTTTTTTGTTGGTATCCTTACTGGATTTGCCATATTTTGTTTTGTTCTTTTTGGGTTGCTCTTATTGGGTTATTTTGATAAACAAGGCTCCATGTTGAAGTGACTTGACATTAGTCAGTGTTGCCACCTGCCCTGGGTGATTTACTTCAGGGCTCTGAGACTCACTTCTGTCCTGGAAAAGTGATGACTTTGTTGGGGAGCTGAGGGGTGCAGTAGATGGACTGGAAGGGCTGGCTCTGGGCGGTGATGACTTTGTTGGGGAGCTGAGGGATGCAGTAGATGGACTGGAAGGGCTGGCTCTGGGCGGTGATGACTTTGTTGGGGAGCTGAGGGATGCAGTAGATGGACTGGAAGGGCTGGCTCTGGGCGGTGATGACTTTGTTGGGGAGCTGAGGGATGCAGTAGATGGACTGGAAGGGCTGGCTCTGGGCAGTGATGACTTTGTTGGGGAGCTGAGGGATGCAGTAGATGGACTGGAAGGGCTGGCTCTGGGCGGTGATGACTTTGTTGGGGAGCTGAGGGATGCAGTAGGATGGACTGGAAGGGCTGGCTCTGGGCAGTGATGACTTTGTTGGGGAGCTGAGGGATGCAGTAGATGGACTGGAAGGGCTGGCTCTGGGCAGAGAGGAAGGGAGCGAGCAGCTACTTTCCATCATAGGTCCTCCTGCCTCACCCTGTTTTCCATTTTTCATCTGCTTTGTTCTTCTCATCCCTCAGCTCTCAGTTCAAAGGTCACACTATTTTTAAAAGAATTTTTCATTAATTTATGAGAGAGGGAGAGAGAGACAGGGAGGGAGGGTGGGAGAGGGGAGAGAGAGACAGAGAAAGAGGGAGGAAGTCAGATAGTGAAAGGGCACACCAGGGCCTCCAGCCACTGCAAACAAACTCCAGATGCATGCACCATCTTGTGCATCTGGCTTACGTGGGTCCTGGGAAATCTAACCTTGGTCCTTAGGCTTCGCAGGCAAGTCCTTTAACTGCTAAGCCATCTCTCCAGCCCAAAGGTCTCAGTCTTAAGGACTTTTTTGACCACCTATGTGAAAAGATTCTTTCCTGTTACTCATGCCACCATTTGGACTGCGATTATGCATTTGTCATATGCACGTGTTTGTTATACATCTTTCCAGTTAGAGTCTTAAGATGGATGATGCCAAGGTGTTTTGCTTTCTATAGCACACCTGGCACCTAGCACATAGTGTGTATGTTGATTGAATGAATCCTAACTGTCACCAGGATGACAGAAGGATAAATCAGGATTTATTGCTGGGATTATCAGATAGTGCATAGAGCATACTCAGCTGTGTACCTTTAAGCAAGCTCCTAAGTGCCAGACTCTACATCTTTATGACCTAAGCTCTGGATTTAAGGGTGCAAGTGCCTAGAGTTTTTGCATGTGCAGGGTTCTGAAATTCTATCCCTTTACCCAAATCTCCTCACTTACTAGAATAACCCCCAGTTTGATTCCTTTCTTTTCCTCACCCACACACCAGATTTCCTATTGAAAGTGAGTAATATATTCTCAGTACTGACTAGATTCCAGCCACCCTGCCCAGACCTTCATATGTGACTCATTGTCATCATCACCCTTTGAGATCAAATTATAATTTCCACTTTTAGATAATAGTTATTGGCTCTGATTATGGATCTTGAGGTGAGAGGTAGGGGGGTAGAGGAAGGAGGGAGAAAGACATGTAGAGGTAGAGACACAGAGGAATAAATATTGGCAAGGATGGAAATGCAAGATTGGAGTTGGGTGTGAGAGCTGAAGGACCCCATCAACTGGCCTTTGGGATCAACCTTGTTAGAAACAAAGCCAGCAAGCAAAAGCATCCAATTCCAAGTCTAAGAAGTCAACCCAAGTCAAGAGCTCAGCCATTCCGGGGGCTAGGATCAATGATGAACAGTAGATATGCCCAGGCCTCTTCCCCAAGCACCACTGGTATGTAGATCTTCAGTGCTTTCTGTGGGAGTTAGTATGGTGTGGCAGTTTGAATGTGTTTCCCGCCATAGACACAGGTGTTTTAATAAAGCTTGTAACTTGGATCTCTAGCAACCTGGCTGGAAGAAGTGGTCACTGGGGGTGGATCCTGGGGTCCAGCCCTAAGGTCTGTTTGGGGGCAGATCTACTTTCCAGCCCAAAGGGGTGCAGAGCAGTTTGAGGTCTGGGCTCCTATTGCTGCTGGTGTGTGTGTGTGCTTGTTGCTCGTGGTGTGTGCTGACAGGTGATGGTCTCTCTGCTTGGATGTATGGAAGCCACTTCTTCTGCCATGGATGGAACTTCCCCAGATCTGTAAGCTTGAGCTAAACCCCTTCCTCCTACAAACTGCCTGCTTTAGATGTTCATCCCAGCAATGTGATGCTATCTACAACATATAGCATGACCCATTTGGGGTTAGATGGTGAAAAGGAAGTGAATAATGCCTATCATGAGAAGGCAAGGCAGACAGAGGACAAGAATAAGATTTCTAGGGAGGAGGTCACCCCACCAGAAGAGGACTCATAGTAAAGGCATCTGGAGACACAAATGCATTTCCAAGGGCACCTTCACCAGGGCTCTTCTATAAAAATGGAACAAAAACCACTCAAATATCAAGAGATCGGGTTTTTGCCAAGGCAACAGAATGTTTAGGACTGCAAGAAAAATTATTATACAAAAAGGTGTTAAATTCTGGAATCGGGTTTAATTATACCTGAGGTATTTCTGACTTGGTGTGTGGGTGGGAGGCTCTGCCTCTCTCTACTGCTGTTATTATCTCATGGTGTACAGCCTAATTGTTCCCACCACGGGGCTTCTTAGTCAACTTTCTGATCTCCCCAACTGCCTCTGGGAGGCAGCTTTTGGCAAAGCACTCAGCTGCCAACAAATGCTACCCCTCGAGTTTCTGACTCTTAGCAATCCGATCCTGCCATGGCTAATCATTAGGTTTAATCATATGTGAATCATTTGCCAGGATGGTGTGGGGGCCAGCTTCACATATTGCAGAGGCTGAATCTATAGAGCACAGATAGGTTTGTCAGAGAGACATGGTTGTCACAAGTGCTTTTTGTATTGACTGTGGGAGTTGAAAGAAGTGGGAAGTGTGAACTGCACTTTGCCCTGCCTAATGCCACCTCTCTCGATGGATTTGCTCTGCGTGCTAAGAGGCTGGCATTGCTTTAACACTATATTTGATATGCTTCATCTCTCACCCTCTCCAGCTGCTCTCCATTTGTTTTGCTGGCTTCTTCTGAATATTTTATAATCAAGTACTTACCAGTGCCTCTGGAGGTCATCGAGTACTCCACCAGTAGAGTTGTTTTCTCTGGATATCAGTTCATCCAGCACAGCTGAGCTCTAGGGAGCAAAGAAAGGCCATGTTTTCTTTGCTTAGCCCTTCTGTCTTATTCAGTGGGAAATCCATTGGCATTAGTATGGCTCCGAAGCCCTGAAAGATCTGGCCTCAGCACTCTTTGATGTCATCCCAACAGCCTCTCTTGTTTATTCCCACAATATCTACTTCTTGGTATTTTTATTAGCTCTTTTGATAACTGCATAATAAATTACTACAATTGTAGCATCTTATAACAATATCTACTTATTGTCTCCCCATTTTTCATGTTGGAAATATGGGCAAATGAACTGTGTTCTCTGCCTAGAGCCAGACAGAGCTGACATTAAAGTGGCACATGGGCTAGCCATTTTATCTGGATGTTCTGGGGAAAACTCCAATGCTACATTTCTTCAGGCTATTGGCAGTATCCAGTTCCTCTTGGTTGTAGGACTGAAGTACTCTGGATTATTGCTGCCTGTTACCCAAGGGCTGCTCTCAGTTCCTGGAAACCACCTATATTCCTTACCACGTGGTTTACTCTGTCTTTAAGGCAGCATGGGTACACTGAATCCTTCTCATGCTACAAATATTTCTGACTTCTGAGGCTGCTTTTTAAAGGCCTCACAAGCTTAGGTTAGGTCCATCTTCCTAAGAGTCCTCTAATTGGTAACCTTGTCTTTGGATTTTTGAGATAGAGTCTTGGTGTGCAGCCCTCATTGGCCTTGAACTCTGGATCCTCCCATCTTAGCCTAAGTGCTGGGATTAAAAGTAGATGTCACCATGCCTGATTAGTAATCTTAGTTGGAGATGAGAAATTTCTATAACCTATGCATGAAGGGCATTAAAACCAGTGACTAGCAATTAAAAGACTCCTCTTAGAAGTCTTCCTCCCAACTGTTCCAACGTGCTGCTGCCACTCTCATCGTAGGACCTGTGCATGTGCTGTTCCCTCTGGTTGAGCTTCTGCCTGTGTGGCCACAGGTCTTGTTCTCTGACTTTCTTCAGGACTGCCTGAAGGTCACCTCATTTTTCTAAGGTCATTATCTGTGAAGAGGAGCCCCTTATTCTCTATTATCCTCAGTCTGACTTTTTCTTCACAGTGTCCAGCAAAGATTACAGCTTGTGTTTTTGCTATTTTGAGGGAGAAGTAGGTGGGTTCTGGGGATTGAACCTAGGACCTTATACATGGTAGACAAGCATTTTCGCACTGAACTATAACCCCAGCCAACTTTTATTTATTTTGAGACAGAGACTCATTACGTTACCCAGGCCGCTCTTAAGCTTGCAATCCACCTGCTTCAGCCTCCCAAGTAGTGATTATAGGCCTGCACCACCAGACCTTGTGTGTGTGTGTGTGTATTTCATTATCTTTATTCTCTCACTGGAATCAAGGGTTTCCCTGAAGATAGAGCCCTGCCTGCTTTATTCATGACTGAACCTCAGTGTCTGAAATAACTCCCAGCACTCCATAGGATGCGCTCCACATCTACAAATACATGAATGCTTAAACAGATCTTTAGCTTCTTCAGACGCTCTCTTCCTTCCCTCTCTCACTAAGATGTTTTCTTTCGCTTTTTTGAAACTTTTTATTGACAACCTTCATACATATATAAAATATGTCATGTGATCCCTTCCCACCACCCTCACTTTTTCTCCTCTTCTATACCTCCTCTACTGAATCCCTTCTTTTATTTATTTATTTATTTATTATTTATTTATTTATTTATTTTTAGTTTTTCGAGGTAAGGTCTCACTCTAGTCCAGGCTGACCTGGAATTCACTATGTAGCCTCAGGGTGGCCTTGAACTCACCGCGATCCTCTTACCTCTGCCTCCCAAGTGCTGGGATTAAAGGCGTGCGCCACCACGCCCGGCTTCGAATCCCTTCTTTTAAACTAGCCACTTCTGGTTCTTTTTTTTTTGTTTGTTTGTTTGTTTTGTTTTTTCTTTTAAGGTAGGGTCTTGCTCTAGCCCAGGCTGACCTGGAATTAGTCTCAGGTTGGCCTTGAATTCATAGAGATCCTCCTACTTCAGCCTCCCGACTGCTGTAGTGCTGGCATTAAAGGTATGTGCCACCACACCTACAGTCCCTTCTATTTTGATGTTATCATTTTTTACCCTCCTATTATGCAGCCACCGTGAAATCATGAATACAATGGTCACTTTGTATCTGCAATACGGTATTCCAAAGCACTCCTCTTCCTTTGGTTCTTACATTCTTTCTGCTGCCTTTTCCACAATGGTCCCTAATTCTTACAGGGTGTAGTAGAAAGGACTTAATTAGTGCTGAGTACTTCTCAGCACTTTGATGAGTTTTGAGTCTCCCCATTAGCCACCGCCATGTACACCTTCTGAAAAGAGAAGCTTCTCTAGCCAAAAAGTGAGAGTAGCATTAATACATGGGCATAAGTATGAGTATATCAAGGGCAGTTTGGTGAGAATTTAGCCAAAACACACTAGCAGTTTCCTCCCTAGGGTTTATGACCTCCTTAGCTATTGGATTTTTTTTTTTTTTTTGTTTGGTTTTTTGAGGTAGGGTCTCACTCTAGTCCAGGCTGACCTGGAATTCACTGTGGAGTCTCAGGGTGGCCTCGAACTCATGGCAATCCTCCTACCTCTGCCTCCCGAGTGCTGGGATTAAAGGCGTGCACCACCATGCCCGGCTTAGCTATAGGATTTTTTAAAAAATATTTTTTGCCTAGCATGGTGATGCACACCTTTAAAATATATTTATTTATATATTTATTTGAGAGGAAGAAAGAAGTGGGAGGGGGAGAGAGAGAAAGAAAGAGAGAGAGAGAGAATGGGCATGCTAGGGCCTCTAGCCACTATAAACGAACTCCAGATGTGTTGGGAGCTATAAGCCAAACCTCCGCCATGTTGACAGAAACTGCCATGTCGCGAGTTAAGTTTCTGTTTCCTGGTTCTTGAATCGCTTACTGGAAATCGCAAGACCCACTGTGCTCGGAACACCACACCTGGGACCTTCCCAGAAGCGCTACATGCGGCCTCGCCTTCCAAGTTCCCGGTTCTGCTTACGTGCTATATGACTAGCCTTCCTTCCCCGGGTCTCCCTATATAAACCCTCCTGTACTAATAAAAATCGAGACCTTGACCAGACGCTCGGCTTGGTCTCCTTCTTGTGTCTGTTTGCTTATTCCCATTCAGGTTAACTTCCCCTTGGGCCTCTGTTGAACCCCCGCAGGCTGGGGCACAGATGCATGCACCCCCTTGTGCAGTTGGCTTAAGTGGGCCCTGGAGAGTCAAACCAGGATCCTCTGGTTTTGCAGGCAAATACCTGAACCACTAAGCCATCTCTCCAGCCCAGTTATAAGAATTTGATTTGGTTTTCAGTACCAGGCATGGAGCAGGCCTCAAATTCAATAAGAGAGCAGTTGGTTTCCACCATAACAGACATGTCACCATTGTACCAGTTGGCTCAGTTTGCTTAACTGGCCGCTGTGATGCTTGCAGGGTCCACTGCTCATTAAGACCATTGATGACTCTTCTCCCACAAGCTGTGTAGCTTGTAACAGCATTCTGACAGCTAGTCAACAGGAGGAGGCTTCACATTTAGCTCCAGCTTTATATCTCAGTGTGCTATAGCCCAGGGATGTAGTAGTGTCATTCCTTTTAGTTCTGGGGAAACCAAGAGCCTTGGCAGTAACCAATGATGTTTTGAGGGTATTAAGGGCCTCTTTAACCAACAATTTGTTGGAAGGTATACTCACTTTACACACTGAAATTTTCTTATAACAATCTGTGGCATCTGGACACAGCATTATCCACTTCCACAGGGTACTTCTGGCCAAAGTCTTTGTAAAACACACACACACACACACACACACACACACACACACACACACACACACACATATTTAGTGAAAACTCTCTCCTTTTTCATTTCAGTTTTTTGAGATAGGATCTTATTCTAGCCCAGGCTGACCTAGAATTGACTCTTTAGTCTCAGGGTGGCTTCAAACTCATGGCAATTCTCCTACCTCAGCCTCCCAAGTGCTGGAATTAAAGGAGTGTGCCACCATGCCCAGCTGAAACCTGTCTTTTTAAGTTGATTACCTTCGGTGTTTTGTTACAGTAATGGAAAGCTGACTAGTATAGGGTGTATCCTTCCTTAATTTGGGCTTTCTTATCTTTTTTGGCTTATAGTACTATTCCGTCATTTTCCGATAGATCTTTACTTGGCCTTTTTCTTTTCTTTTTTCTCTTCTGTCACCTGTAGGATGCATGTGATTGGATTAAGGCCTGCCTAATAAATCCAGAATGATCTCATTTTAAGATCCATAATTTAACCATACTGGAGGAGATCCTTCTTCCAAATAATCACATACATGGGTTCCAGTAGGGCATATTGTTGTGGACTCTAATAAGCATATTGTAATATTCTATACTATTTTCTATACATTTATTTGAAAAATATGACTATGCTGTTTACATGGCCCTGTGTTGGACATTATATGGGGTGTAAATACTGATAAAGAAATAGTATGTTTTCTTTTAAAAAGGAGAATAAGGAGTGCATGCAAGTAATTATTATGTAATAACAGTGATGAATAGTACTTTTAAAGAGTACATAAAACACTATGGGATCTCAAGGGAGAATGTTGTCACAGGATCAAGGACAGTGTGGAAGGAAGTAGGCAGCAGCTGAACCTATGATGATTAATTGAATTTTGAGACATTGTGTGTGGGGGCATTTCCACATGGAAACCCAGAGGTGGAAACAGTACTACACAGAACAATCACTTATTTGATGAAATATCCAACAGTGCATCTTCATGAGTGTCTTTTGTATATAGTGGTGCTCAGCAAATCTTTTTTATTTTTATTTTTAATTTTTAAAAAATTATTATTTTTTATTAACAACTTCTGTGATTGTAAACAATATCCCACGGTACTGCCCTCCCTCCCCCCACTTTCCCTTTTGAAACTCCATTCTCCATCACATCCCCTCCCCCTCTTAATCAGTCTCTCTTTTATTTTGATGTCATGATCTTTTCCTCCCATTATGATGGTCTTGTGTAGGTAGTGTCAGGCACTGTGAGGTCATGGATATCCAGGCCATTTTATGTCTGGAGGAGTGTGTTGTAAGGAGTCCTACCCTTCCTTTGGCTCTTACATTCTTTCTGCCACCTCTTCCACAATGAACCCTGAGCCTTGGAAGGTGTGATAGAAATATTGCAGTGCTGAACACACCTCTTTTACTTCTTCCCAGCACCATGATGCCTTCTGAGTCATCTCAAGGTCATTGCCATCTGAAAAGAGAAGGTTCTCTACCAAAAGTGAGAGTAGCATTAATATAAGTGTATGAACATTAAGAGAAGTGCTTACTGGGCAGTTTGATAAGCATAGTATATACATTAGCCAGACACCAGCAGACATTACACCCCTAGGGCTCCTGACTACCCCTGTTTCAGGTTTTCAGTATCAGGGATGTATTTCCTTCCATGGAGTGGGTCTCCAGTCCAATTAGAGGGCAGTTTGTTTCCACCATGACAGACATGCCACTATTGCACCCGTTGGCTCATTTGGCCTGGCTGGCACAATATAAGGCTTGCAGTGTCCACTGGTGAGTATCTTCACTGGTGATTTCTGTCTCCCATTGAACTGCATGCAGAATGGCTTCTACCAGCTTCTGTTAGCTGGTCTACATGGAGGAGGTTATTAGCTCAGTTCCAGCAGGATTTCCCAGTTGCCTTACAGCCCAAGTATGTGGAGTCTTCAGCAGTAGGGTCTTACTATCTATTCCTGGTGAGTAACCAAGGGCCTCAATAATGGTCTGTAATGTTTTGGGGGCATCAGGGACCTCCCTGGCCAACAACTCACTGGAAGGTATCCCATCCCATTGCTCAGAAAATCTTTTGCTGGCTAGAAGCACTTAATCAATCCCCAGGCTCCTTGGTATACTGGGACTGCTTATACCAAATTCATATATTTATAGTTTTTCAAAAAAAAATACAGGGGCTGGAGAGATGGATCAGTGGTTAAGGCACTCACCTGCAAAGCCAAAGGACCTGGGTTTGATTCCCCAGTACCCATGTAAAGCCAGATACACAAGGTGGCACATGCATCTGGAGTTCATTTGCAGTGGCTAGAGGCCCTGGCATGCTCATTCTGTCTCTCTTCTCTCTCTCTCTCTTCTAGCAAACAAATAATTTTTTTAAAATTACAGATTATGACAGGGAGATAGGAAATGCAAACAATAAATCAATGTCATTGACCTCATGCAGCTGAAGTTAACATTCATGCTCAAAGCTTCAGAAGAGGCCTCAGGTTAGTACCTCACTCTAGTATGTTCATAGCCCAGCCACAAGGCTCTCTGGTGTTCACATCCTAAAACATGTGGCTGTGGCTTTGATTAGTGTTCCTGCCTTCGTTCACCCTCTTGGTGGTGAGGCATAATGCCACAAATTACAACCCACCAGTGGGTTTCAGGAAGCATAGGAAGTGTTTCTTCTTTCTCTAACAATGTGGTACAGTAACATATGTCTTGATTGGTTATCCTTGTTCCCCTTTGAAGCCTCATATGTCCACAGTTCTCTTTGTATTTATGTCTTCTAAACTACCACCAGAATAGCTCTTTAAACAAAGTTTACAGAAATTTAGGTCCTCTTTAGCCCCAAATTTCACTCTTCTACATTTTTCCCACAAAACCAATTTTAAATGCCTAAGAACCACATGGTCAAGTTATCACAACTTTGTCCCCACTTCTTTTCTCATTGTTGTGATAAAAATCTGACAAAGCCAACTTAAGGGAGGAGAGGTGTATTTTGGATTACAGTTAAATGAGGTGTAGTTCATCATCAGAGGAAAGATAAGACTGCTGATCACATTGTGTCTGTAGTCAGGAAGCAAAGAGAGTTCTGTTGGTGCCCAGTTTCTGTTCTCTCTCTCTCTTTGGTGTTTCCATGTGTACGTATGTATGTACTCATGTTTGTGAGTTTAGGTGCATGTTTGCAGCAGTATACACATGGACGTCAAAGGACAACTATCCAGATTGGTCCTCACTTCCACCTCACTGGAGTAAGGGTCTTTTGTTCATTATTCAAAGCTATATGGTCTTCTCACGTTCCAGAGGCAAACAGTATATACTGCTCCCCAAGCTGAGAATTCAGATCTAGATAGGCTATGACCAGTGAATGGTGCAACTGTTCTCCAAATTATATTAGAAACAAGCTAGAAGCCCTCTCTGCTCAGCTGTTTGGACCACAAGGATATACTATAGGTAACAAAGTCTCAGCCACACGTACACCATTAGAGTGTGCTCTAAAATACTGGGACTTCTTTTACCCATGGAGCCTAAAGAAAAAATGATTGCTATTCTTCTGTCACAGTGTCTGGCTGACCCACAAACTAGAAGATGGGAAAATGGCCTTCTGAGGGATGATGGGAAAAAACCTACACAGAGATGGCAATAAGACATCCAGCTGGCTCTCAGGCCTTTTTGCAAGGGGGTGGAAGTCAATGCTCTGGAGCTCAACATTCTTGGTATCACATAAATGGAACCATAGAAAGAGAAATATAAAGAAAAAGTATTTCATAGTGAAAACACCAAAACATGTGAATTAACTGAAAAAAAGGCATGCTTCTTTCTCAAAAATTCCCTGGGATTTGCATAAACCAGTGACTGGTGACTGATTACCTGCTGTGTCTTCTCTGCGGAGGGATCTAAGCATTAGGTTATTTCATTGGTAAAGAAAGTCCCAAATTTAATGAAGGATGATTGTTAATCTCCTCAAATAATGACGGTTTGTGAGAGTGCATATTTAAAAAGTCAAAATAAATGCCTGTATTGTTATAACCACATAAGTAAAATTAAAAACCTTGAAAAATTAAAAAAAAACTTAACTTGAATTTCCATTAAAATTACCTTCCTCTTAGCTCAGGCTGGTATCAAACTTGTGGTAATTCGTCTAACTCAGTTTTCCAAATATTGGCATTAGGAATGAGCCACCATTAAATTTGGCTAAAATTACTTTCTGCCTAAATAAATATTCTTTGTACCATATTTTGTGCCACTATTTAGGGTAAGTTATTAGACTATGGAAGACCTTTTTTTTCCTCTGTGTTTATTCAGTGGTTGCATCAGAATGCTCAGGCATGAAAATGATGATTCAACTCCAGGCTTCTCTTCTTTCATCTCTCCTGTAGTAAGACTTTTCTTTGAAAAAGATTGGATGTCAGTAGTATACTCAGTGTGTGATCACTTGAGGGACTGTTGGTACATAGTATGCTAAACTCTGAGCCTTGAGTCTTGATGCCTAGCAATAGTTTCTATGTATTTTTTGTATTTTTAAAATATTTTATTTTATTTATTTATTTGAGAGAGACAGAGAGAATGGGCACACCAGGGCTTCCAGACACTGCAGATGAACTCCAGATGCATGAGCCACTTTGTGCATCTGGCTTATGTGGGTACTGGGGAATCAAACTGAGGTCCTTTGGCTTTGCAGGCAAGCACCTTAACTGCTAAGCCATCTCTCCAGTCCTTTTTTATTTTTTTGTAATTTTTTAATGGGAGAGAGAGAGAGAAAAAAAATTGGCACTCCAGGGCTTCTAGCTACTGCAGTTGAACTCCAGATATGTGCACCATCTTGTGCACATGTGCGACCTTGCATGCTTGTATCACCTTGTGTATCAGGCTTACGTGGGACCTGGAGGGTCAAACGTGGGTCCTTAGGCTTTGCAGGCAAGTGCCTTAACTGCTAAGCCCTCTCTCCACCCCTAGCAGTAGTTTTGATATGGAAAGTAAAATAAAGATTAAAAGGAAAGTGAATAGGAAAGAAAGAAGAGAAAACCAAAAGGAAGTAAGACAAATGTAAAGGAAACAAAGGGAAAGAAAGCTAAGGAAGGTAAAAAGAAAAAAAAAAACATAAGGGGAAAAGACAGAGAAGAGAAAAATAATGGAGGAACAAGGACTACTTCTTTCTTCCTGTGTATAGACAAACCTGCTTGGTTCAATGATGGTGGCATCTCTTTTCCTTTCATTAATGAACAAAACACTATTTGTTCTCAGGTCTCTGTTGACATCAATCAATATGGTTGTTTTTCTTACCAAGCCACTCCAAGGTGATAAGGGGAGACAGTAGAATAAATGCTAACTAGGAGGACAGCTATTATTTTTGAGCCTTAATGAGCTAGCAGACAAAGGCAGTTAATTCCTACCTAATGAATGGATGCAGTCAATCCCTATAGTCTTGCTACAAGGCTGCATTGCTTCTATTGAACAAGTTTCTCAGCATTGTTTGACCATGTGCTTAGAGAAAAGCTGCTGATTTGATTTTGGGGCCATGGAAAGACATGGTGATGCAGCCTTTCTATAGCACTCCATTTCTAAACTGTGGGTGAGAATAAGAAAGGACACCTATTTATTTTCAGAGAGAAATCCATTTGCCTAAAGCCAATTTTATGGATCTTGGGTCTGAGCAATAAATATGTAAGCTTGTATAGGTTTCTTAGGTTGTCTAGAAAGAACCTTAGATCACTTTTCTGAACTATGGCCCATTGTGGAAAAGTGCTGATACCCACTGTAACTTAAAGAAATATTTTATTATTATTATTTATTTGAGAGAGAGAGAGAGAGAGAGAGAGAGAGAGAGAGAGAACAGGCACAACAGGGTCTCTAGCCATGGCAAACAAACTCCAGACACAAGATGTATGTGCCACCATGTGCGTCTCGTTTACATGGGTACTGGGGAATCAAACTTGTGTCCTAAGGCTTTGCAGGCCCCCACTGTAACTTTTCAGTGCCATCAGTTATTAAAAGATACTTACTTTTAGGGACTGGAGAGATGGTTCAGTAGTTAAACGTACTTGCTTGTGAAGCCTGAAGGCTTGAGTTCGATTTCCTAGTACCCATGTAAAGCCAGATGTACAAAGTGGTGCATGCGTCTGGAGTTGCAGTGACAGGAGACTCTGGTATGCATATTCTCTCTGTGTCTCTTCTCTCTGTTTCTCTCTTTCAATTAAAAATAGGTAATATTTTTTAAAAAGATATTTTTTAAGTTGTTAATATGAACAAGAAGATGTACTGGATAAACATTTCTGACTTTTTGAAGAATGAAGTTATGATGACTCATGAACTACTGAGCCCTACCCCTTATGTAACAAAGCAGGCATTACTAATTGCTGCCCTTTTCCTGTCATATCCATATGTAGTCTCTCATACTTCTCCACATAGCCCTTTTCATAGACACTACTTGGAGACGATAGATTGGAATCTTCATGTGTAATGAAACCTCTTGTAACCCCTAATATTGATCATAAGTGAATGCTGTCTTTCTCTTCTTTCCATATGCCCTCCCCCCTTTAAAAATAATGTTTGGGAAATGCTCAAGGATAAACAGCCAGATCTTTGTACTTCAGCTGAATTGCTCGATGGTTCACTGCTTGTTATGTCACTTTGAAAAGTGGGCCATTTGAGAACTTCCTCTGGGAAATTCTGACAAGATTACTGAGGCAAGACTTAGTTTTATTGTTTGAGCTTTTTACCCCATTGCTAGACATTGATGGAAGCCAACACCTGGAACAAATGGAAAATTGTGTATTTCAGGAGGGAAAGTAAATGGGTTACACCAAGGGAGAATCTGATCTCTTAAGGTGGAAAGTTTTCTCTGGCAGTGACTGAATACCGAGTGACCCTGAATGCTCATGTCTATCTGCCTGACTTCTCTCATCTCTGCCTCCTGTGTTGTTCGCAAAGGCAGGCAAATGGCCACACAGAGCATAACAATGGGATAGGAAGGAAGGTGTAGGCTATAATTTTCCAACTTGAGAAGTGAAATGGTTTCATTAAAAATGCATTATTCATGGAATGAAAAATGTAGCCCTCTTCTTTGGTTGACACGTGATGATTAGATTCCTTAGGATTACTTGAATTTGTTTTGCAACCGACATGACACAAATGGCATCAGAACTTTTTGAACCAAGGAAGCAATTTCAAAATTCAATATTGCTGGGAAAGGAAAACAAATAGGCCTCGTCTGTTAGTATATAGTGGCCCTAAAAATACACACTGCAATTTCATGGCTGACCTGTGCTGTAATTTCCTTTTGGTGGTTCACTTGCTAAAATTTTAATTCTGGCGATTCTATATTTAGCCAAAATGATTTATATGTGAAAGCCATCACATGACCTTGCTCAATAAAGAAAGGGAAGACCAGGTGATCTTCATAACTGTATTCTGTGTATTGTAGCAGTGTAACTGTGAACAAGTTACTAAACTTCTCAGATTTTTCATTTTTTCATCTGTACTTAGGGTAGTAATACCCATAAACCCACCTTAGCTTTTTTTTTTTTTTTTTTTTTTTTTGAGGTAGGGTCTCGTTCTAGCCCAGGAATTTATTATGTAGTCTCAGGCTGGCCTCGAACTCATGGTGATCCTCCTTCCTCTGCCTCATGAGTGCTGGGATTAAAAGCATGTGACACCATGCCCAGCTCTTCCACCTTAGCTTTCTGAGGAGAAATGAGTTGGTGTATGTGACGTGCCCAGCACAGAGCTTGGTACACTGAAATGGCTCTCAGTACAGTTATTTTTTATTACTGTATCATGGTTTTGAATGACACTTTGTTGTTGTTGTTGTTAATTTAGATAGTATTCAGAAACAATGATCTTGGGATTGTTAAGTGGTAAAGCTTCTTAAAATAGCTATCCTGCACTTCTATTGGTCTTTTTATTTAAAGCTTCTGCTTATAGTACTTTTTTTCATACTTCTTATATTACAGAAATGGCTGCCTTTCCTTCCTCTTTTATCTACACCCTTTGTCATGTGACCTTGTGTCTCCTCCTTTACATTTTCCCTATTTTATTATTTATTTGAGTGTGTGAATATGTGTGTGTATGTACATGATGTGTGTGTATGTACATGATGTGTGTGTATGTACATGTGTGTGCCACACTGTGCCTGTGGAGGCCAGAGGACAGCCTTGTGTCCTCCCCTCTTCAACTTTCTTTGAAGACAGGGTTTTTCTTGTCATTGCTGCTTGCAAGTCTCCTGATTCTCCTTGCTCTGCCTCTTATTGCCATAAGCACACTAGGATTAAAGATGCATGTGTCACTTTGTATCTGGCTTTATGTGGGGCTGTGAGGATTTAACTCAGGTCAGCAGGCTTGCAAGCAAATGGCTTTAATGTCCCCATTCCTGAGTTGCCTCCTTTTAAGGAAGGCTGAATTTGCTTCCTCCTCCTCCTCATCCTAACATAACTTTTTGGTCAATGAGATTTTGTAAGCATGATGCAAAAGGAAGGCTTGGAAAACCAGTGACTTTCTGTTGACCGTGAGTCACTGCATGATGACCTCTTGAGCGTTCTTCACAGTTCTTGTGGAATTCCTTTGAAGTTATTCTAGTTAATGTAAGTCACTTTTTAAAATTCATCACTTTCCATGTTTACAGCCTCTCTGGGATTCAAAATTAAGATCATCATTAAGAAATGTTCTTGGTGGAGACAGGGATAGTAGTTCACACGCTATAAAGAAACCCAAAGCATAATACTTACGTAGTTCCAAAGGCCTTCAAATCATGTGACAATAATATCAGCTCCTCCATAAAATGATTTTATTTTATCATAAGACAAGTAAAACTTTAACATTCTTAATAAAAGGACAAAAAACAGTACTTGTGATGAAAATGCCCAGACTTATCTGCTGGAAGATGAGAGATGCATGAATGTTAAGGATAATTCTAGCAATGAACCTCGTAGAGTACCTCACGTTTATATGATTCTGAGATCCAACCAAGAAAAGCAAAACCTTTTGACTAAATTCTAGGACAGTAACTGAGGTTTTGCTGTTGTTTGTTATGCTGGTTGATTAAAGCTGTCAGCAATGGTTAAACTTTTGTTATAGTATTGCAGGAATTTCTCTTGAATGATTACTTCAACACCAATGAAAGTGGAAGAGAGGAGTTTATTTACCTGGGGATGGAAGCTGGGATCACTCCCAAGAAACTCTGGCTCTGAGCTCAACCTGCATTTTCATTTTATACTCCAGCAGCAAGGCAGGTTCCATAACAGCATGGCAGATACAATAGCAGGAAGGTGGGGAGGGAAGGCAAGCAGGGGCGTGATAAGAGCATTGCTTTGCAGCTAGCTATGTGGCTCCATGGAAGTCAGCTATGTGGTAAGGTTGCCAAGGGTTATCTCTACTTTGTCTTAACTGTTTCCTCCTTCTGACTGCTCTGGGGGTTGAGGGAGGGAGGGGCACTTGTCCAGGACTTTTTGCTTCATTGAGCAAGAAGAGGTTGGGTCTGGTAACAATCAGCACTGACTATTAATTCATTACTTAGCAGGTGGTCTTTTCTACCTCAGTAGCTCTAATTTTCTTGTGTTACAATTAGAGCGCATCTATCAGGCTCTCCAGGTAGATTTGGAACTCTTTAAGAGTAGGAATGACATCTTGTTTACATCATACCTAAGGGCCCAGCATTGTATCTGGTGAGTAATAAATATTTGTCACCTGAAGTTCTGGCTTTAGTTCAGCATCACTGTACTCATTGGCTGGTTTGTTCTTAAGTTCATACTTTTTTTTTAGATGGATACTCCCATTTTATTATTTGTCCAGCTAGATTTTTAAAATTTTATTTTTATTAGACATGGACACACTTAGTATGTAAACAACACATGTTGTTACCATTCTTTCCCTCCTCCCTGCCCCTTTTCCGAAGAGGACCTCCTCGTTGGGGATGCAGGTCAACACCATGGAGATAGTGGGTCATGCACTGTGGAGTCAGCAGTCAGTTATGGGGGAGAGACAATTTCTCTGCATCAGGTCCCAACTTGTGGCTCTAACAATCATTCCAACCCCTCTTCTGGAAAATTCCCTGAGCTGTATTGGGTGCATTTTAAGTCTATTTCAGTGATGGGCTCTTAGGAACCTCTGGATCTTTGGTTTGGTAGGTGTTGAGTGTCCTCAGTGCCTATCTCCTTCACCCTTGTGTTGATAGGTATGCCAAGGAAGCAGCACTCTTGCTCATTTCCCCAGTTCCTCTGTGGTTTCAGCTGGGGCCGGGGTGAAGTATGCTGAGTCATTTATCTCCTCAGATCACATTTCCATTTGAAAAAGAGGCAGAATCTCCAATGGAGAGGGAAGTCAGCACCAGTTAAATGGGACAACCATTATTAATTTAGAGAGAATTTAAAGGGTGTAGACCCTCTTATAGCCCAAGATTAGTGGGAGCTTGACAATGGAAAGCAGAATCATTATCTGTATATGACTCTGCTTGTTTCCCAGTTCCAGATATGGTTTCCTTCCACTGAGCAAATCTGTTAGCCAATCCAAGAACACAGTTGGTTACCCACCATGGCTGTGTGCCACTATTGCACTTGTGTGAGCATCATGTCAGGTTGTTGGCTTCTGAGTCGCTTAGAATTTGAGTTGCTCAGACAGATGTTGGCCACATTCCCCCAGTAGCTCATGTAGCACCTTCCAGCACTAGATGGGCTAATTGTCTGGGGACTGGCTCTCTTCTGGATTCCAAACAGGTCTCTTAATGGTCTGTGCCAATAGCATATGGTGTCTCCCCCAGTAGGGTCTTACCAATAACCTCTGATGGGTAATCAAGTGCTCTGACAGAAGTCTATCTTGCTTGTTTTGGGAGACCTTGTAGGTCTCTCTGGTCAATAGCTCATTTTGGATGTTAACTGCATCGTGGTACAGGGAATTATAGGCCAGCACCAAGAGAAAAGATGAAAGAAGAAAACAGACCAAAAATAAGAGAAACAGGGGGCTGGAGAGATGGCTTAGTGGTTAAGGCGTGTACCTGAAAAGCCAAAGGACCTCGGTTCAGTTCCCCAGGACCCACATAAGCCAGATGCACAAGGTGGCACATGCGTCTGGAGTTCGTTTGCAGCAGCTGGAAGCCCTGGCACACCCATTCTCTCCCTCTCTCTCTCTCACTCTCACTCTGCCTCTTTCCCTCTCTTAAATAAAATATTAAATATTAAAAAAAATGAGAAACAGGAGAAATTTAAGGTTAGGCTTCATCTCATCCTCTCCGGGGCCCTTCAATTCAGGTGGTCCCCCTAAGGTCCTGTTGAGGGCTCAACCTTTTAGTCTAACTTCCAGGATATAGGTTTCTATGGTACCAGTTCAATTTTATGTTTTCCTTGCAACCCTCTGCCTTCCCTGAAGCTCTACCCTCCATATTGTGCAAGCCTCAAGATGCCATTCAGGTATGTCAGTAACTTGGGCTGATCCAAGTTAGGAACTGCTGATGAGTGAGACCATGTGATGATTGTCTTTCTGTGACTGTGTGGGTTCACTTAGCATGCTCTATTCCAAGTTCAACCATTTTCCTACAAATTTCATTGTGTCATTTTTTTCCTACTCATGAGTAGACTTCCATCATGTAGATATACCACATCTTCGTTATCCATTTGTCCAATCATACGTTACCTGGGCTGATTATAGTTCTTAGCTATTATAAATTGAGCAGCTATAAACATGGTTGAATATCTCTTAACTGAGGTGTGGAGCTTTTAGGGTAAATGCCCAGTAAGGGAATAACAGGGTCTATTTATAACTCTATATTCATTCTCTTCAGGAGTTTCCATATTGATTTCCATAGTGGTTGTACCTGCTTACATTCCCATCAACAGTGCATGAGTGTTCCTATTTCTCCACATCCTTGCCAACATCTGTTTTCACTTGATTTTTTTTTTTTAACATTTGATATCCTTACTGGGGTAAGGTGGAATCTCATAGTTTGTTAAATTTGCATTTCCCTAATGGTTAGGTATGTTGAACATTTTCTTAAGTGTGTGTTAACCATTTGTAATTCTTCCTCTGAGAACTCCCTATTCAGTTCTCTGCCCCACTTTTGGAGTGGGTTATTTGATTTTTTTTATTGTTTAGTTTTTTGAGTTCTTTGTAGATTCTAGATATTAGGCTTCTTTCAGTAGTATAGTTGGCAAAGATTTTCTCTCATTCAGTGGGTAATCTATTGGCTCTGCTTATAGTATGTTTGTCTGTGCAACAGATTTTTAGCTTCATGAGATCCCACTGGTTGAGTGCTTGTTTAATTTCCTGGGCTACTGGGGTTTTGTTTAGGAAGTTTTTTCCCAGTCCTATATTGTAGAGTGTGCTTATTTTTTCTTCCAGTAGTTGAAGAGTTTCAGGTCTTATATTGAGGTCTTTAATCTATTTAGACTTGATTTTTGTGTATGGAGAGATGAGTGGGTCTAATTTCATTTTTCTACATATGGTCATCCAATTTGCCCAACACCATTTGTTGAAGATGCTGTCTTTTCTCCAGTGTACATCATTAGCGCCTTTGTCAAAGATCAAGTAGCTGTCATTATTTGACCTAAGTTCTGGGTCTTCAATTCTGTTCCATTGGTCTATGTTTCTGTTTTTATTCCAGTACCATGATGTTTTTGTTACTATGGCTTTGTAATATAGCTTAGATCTGAGTATGGTGATATCTCCAGAGGTGTTTTGTTTGCTGAGGATATGTTTAGATATCTGAGGCCTTCTGCCATTCTATGTGAATTTTAAGATCAGTTTTTCAATCTCAGTGAAGAATGATGCTTGTATTTTTATTGGTACTACATTAAATCTGTATATTGCTTTTACTAGAATTGGCATTTCCACGATAATAATTCTGTCTATCCAGGAGCCTAGGAGGTATTTCCATCTTCTCAAGTCCTCCCCAATTTCTTTCTTTAGTTTTTTAAAAAATGTTTTCATTATATAGGTCTTTACATCCTTGGTTAGTGTTATTCCAAGGTATTTAATATTTTTTGCTATTAAAAATGAGATAGCCCCACTGATTTCTTTCTCTGTATGTTTGTCCTTTGTATATAGAAAAGCTACTGATTTTTGTGCATTGATTTTGTATCCTGCCACTTTACTGAAGGAATTAATCACCTTTAAAAGTTTTGAGATGGAGACTTTCAGGTCACTTATGTACAAGATCAAGTCATCTGCAAATAGGGATAACTTGACTTATTCCTTTCCAATTGAATCCCTTTTATTTCTTTTTCCTGTATTATTGCTTGGGCTAGTACTCTAGTACCATATTGAAGAGCTGCAGTGAGAGTGGGCACCCCTGTCTTGTTCCGAATCTCAGTGGGAACTCCTTGAGTCTTTCCCCATTAAGTATTATTTGGGCTTTAGGTGCTTTATATATAGTCTTTATTGTGTTGAGATATAAACCCTCCCTGCCTATTATTTCTAGCAGTTTGATCATGAAGTGTTGTTGTATTTTGTCAAAGGCCTTCTTTGCATCAATTGAGATGATCATGTGGTTCTTATGATTAAGTTCATTTATGTGGTGTATTATGTTGATCTATTTCCATATGTTGAACCATCCCTGTCTCCCTGGGATGAAGCTTACTTGGTCAAGGTGGATAATGCTTTTGATATATTGTTGAATTCAGTTTGCAAGGATTTTGTTCAGGATCTTTACATCTAAGTTCATCAGGGATATAGGCCTGTAATTTTATTTCCTTGTTGCATCTCCATCTGGTTTTGGTATTAGGGTGATGCTAACTTCATAAAAGGAGTTGGGAAGACTTTCTGGCCTCTGATTATGTGAAAAAGTTTTGAGAATAATTGGTTTCAGGTGTTCAATGAAGGTTTGATAGAATATGACTGAGAAGTCATGCAGTCCTGGACTTTTCTTTTGGGGGATGTTTGTGATTACCTTTTCAATCTCCATGGATATGATAGGTTTGTTTAGGAGATTAATCTGCTCTGAGTTTAGTTTTGGTAGGTGGTATATGTTTAGGAATTCATCCATTTCTTCCAGATTTTCCAGTTTTGTGGAGTAGAGGTTTTGGAAGTATGTGCTGGTGATTCTTTCAGTTTCATTGATGTCTGTTGTGATCTCTCCTTTTTCATTTCTGATTTTGTTAATTTCAGCATTTTCTTTTTTTTTCTTGATCAAATTGGACAGGGGTCTGTCAATCTTGTTTATTTTTTCAAAGAACCATCTCTTCGTTTCATCATTAAAATTTTTGTTTCTTAGTTTCCAATTTATTAATTTCTTCTCTAATCTTGATTATTTCTTTACATCTGGAGATCTTTGGTTTGGATTCTTCTTGTTTTTCCAGTGCCTTTAGGTGGACAGTTAGGTTATTAATTTGGGATTTCTCTGTCTTTGTAATGAAGGCATTTAGGGCTATGAATTTTCCCCTTATGACTGCTTTCATTGAGTCCCAAAAGTTTTGGCAGGTTGTGTTTTCATTATCATTCAATTCTAGGAATTGTACAATTTCTTTTTGGATTTCTTCCATGACCCATTCATTGTTTAAAAGTGTGTTGTTTAGTCTCCTGGAACTTGTGGAGTTCTTCATGTGTCTCTTATTTTTATTTCCTAGCTCTAAAACATTGTGATCTGACATGATGCAGAAGTCACTTCAATTTTCCTGGCTTTATGGCCTAATACATGATCAATTTTAGATAAGGTTCTGTGGGCTGCTGAGAAGAATGTGTATTCTGTAGAGTTTGGGTGGAAAGTTCTGCAGATGTCTGCTAGGTCTAGTTGATCTATGATGTTGTGGAGCTCTATTATTTCCCTGTTGATTTTCTGCTTGGATGATCTGTGTATAGATGATAGTGGAGTATTGAAGTCTCTGACTATGATGGTGTTGGTGTTCATGTTTTGTTGTCAAGTATATTTTGTTTTATAAACTGTGGTACATCTGTGTTTGGTGTATATATATTTATGATTGTGATGTACTCATGTTGGATCATTCTCTTGATGAGTAAGAAGTGGCCTTCTTTGCACTTTTTGATTACTTTTGGTTTGAAGTCTATTTTATCTGATATTAAAATAGCAACAACTGCTTGTTTTTTATTTCCATTTGTTTGGAATACCAATTTCCATCCTTTAACGCTGTGGAGGTATCTATCTTTAGTGGTTAGGTGGGTTTCTTGAAGACAGAATATAGAAGGGGAGAGGGAGGGAGGAAGGGAGGGAGAGAGAGGGAGAGGAAGAGAGAGAGAGAGGGAGAATGGGCATGCCAGGACCTCCAGCCACTGCAAACAAACTCCAGGTTCATGTGCTACCTTGTGCATCTGGCTTACATAGGTACTGGGGAATTGAACCGAAGTCCTTTGGTTTTGCAGGAAGTACCTTAAGTGCTAAGCCATCTCTATAGCCCCATAACTTGTGTCTTTTGATGGGTGAGTTAAGACCATTAATATTTAAGGTTATTACTGTGTGGTTTGAATTAATCCCTGCCATGATGTGGTGTTTTATGGGGTTTGGTACTTTCCTATGTTTTATACTATTTTGAGCCTGGTTTATTTTGATTATTGTGATCTTTTTATTGGCTCTTGAGATTGCTTGTTTGACTCTTCTGTGTGCTGTTTTCCTTGAAGTATTCTCTGTAGGTTTGGCTTTGTGTTCATATAATCATAGAGTTAGCTTTTTTTCATGGAAAGTTTTTCTTTCATCATCTATCATGAGGGATAGTTTTTCTGGGTAGAGTTGCTTGGGTTGGAAGCCATAGCTTTTTAGAATTTGAAGTGTTCCATTCCAGGCCCTTCTGGCTTTCAGGGTTTCCATTGAAAAATCTGACGTAATTATGATGGGCTTGCCTTTGTATGTTGTGAGTTTTTTTTTTTTTTCTTGCTGCTTTTAACACTCTCTGTTTGTTTTCATTGTTAAAAGTTTTAACTATGATATGCCTTGGAGAGTTTCTTCTTTGGTCCTATCTGCTTGGTGTTCTGTGGGCTTCTTGTATCTGGAAGGTCTTCTCTTTTGAGAGATTAGGAAAATATTCTCTCATAGTTTCATTGAATATGTTCTCTATGTCTCTGGCCTGGATTTCCTCTCCTTGTGGTATACCTGTTTCCTGGATTTTTGGTTGTTTTAGGGTATTCTACAGTTCTCTCATACTCTGTTCACTTGATATTTTGAACTTAGTGAAGTTTTTGGCCTCCTGATCAATTTCTTCTGTCTAGTCTCCTAGGTCAGAGGTTCTGTCTTCCACATGAGTAACTCTGTTAGTGAGGGGTTCTAGAGAGATTTTTATAATTTCTATTTGATTTTTGTTTTTCGTTGTGTAACTTTGCATCATGTCCATCTAATTTTTGAGGTAAAATTTCAGTTTGATATGTTTGATATCTGATTTTCTTGATGCTTCCTGGAATTCATTTTTAAATATTTGATCAAGTCTTCATCAAGCTTAATCAAGCAGTTGTTGAGATCTTTCATGTCTTGATTCACTTTCAATTCATTCATATCTTTCTTGATTCTTCTAACATTTTCCTCTGTCAAATTAAGCCTACTTTCAAAAGTTAAACACTCTAAGGGATGATTCTGTTCAATTTTGTCAATATGTTTGTTCATTATTTCATGGTTTGCTTTTTGGCTCAGCAATTCTTTTGATCAGGGTCTCATTGGTTATGTTTTCATTTTGACATTGAATTTCTGTTGATTTGTCTATGATTTCATTGGAGGCTTCCATTATAGGACTAGGCATCATTGGCGGAGATTTCTCAGTTTTCTTTTGTTGGCTTTTTTGCACTGTGGTCAACCCATTTTAGGGAAAATTTTTATTGAGGAGGAAGCAAGTTTTTGTCCTTTGGGTTATGCTTCCTCTCACTCAGGTGATCAGGGATGTTAGTACCTAGCGGCCAGTCAGTATACCAGAGCAAAAGGCCTGATTCCACAGCCCACACAGGAACTAGGCCTCTCCAAGCAAGGCCCCATGGGACCTACTGGAACCAGGGAATTGGAAGGAGCTGAGAAACAGGGATCTGGTCTACTCACTCCACGCTGTGCCTGCCTGCACACCCTCTATCACAGGGAACTGGGACCTGGGAACCTTAAGTTGATACTTTCACTATTGAATGCTGTTGCAGTCAGGTTTACATTGCTCCTAGAAAAAACACCCAACCAAGAGCAGCTTTTGGGAAAAAGAGGCTTATTTTGGCTTACATGCTCAAGGGGAAGCTCCATGATGGCAGGGGAAAACGATGGCATTAGCAGAGGGTGGACATCAACCCCTGGCTAACATCAGGTGGACAATAGCAACAGGAGAGTGTGTCAAAAATTGGCAAGGGGAAACTGGCTATAACATCCATAAGCCCTCCCCCAACAATACACTGCCTCCTGGAGGTGTTAATTCCCAAATCTCCACCAATGGGAACCTAGGATTCAGAACACCTAAGTTTATGGGGGACACCTGAATCAAACCACCATATTCTGCACCTGGTCCCCATAAACTGTTAACCATCCATGATGTAAACTGCAGTGCATTCAGTCTATCTTTGAAAGTCCCCATAGTTTTTATCAGTCCTAATGATGTTCAAACATCCCCATAGTCCAAGGTTTTTTAACTGAGCCATAAAACCAAAAAATAACCTCAAAATCCATAATGGCACAGAAGAAATATTCACACTGCAAAAGATGGCATTGGGCATAGCAATATTCAACCAATACATGATTTAAATAGGGCGAACACCAACCTCTGTAGCTTCAAGTCCAACAACTCTAGCCAGTGACAAGTCTCCATGTCCAATAATTCTAACCAGCAACAAGTCTCTGGAGTTCCAATTCTACCCATCCAGCTAGGCTACTCACAGTCCTGGAAAACTTCATCTGGGCTGGCAGCTTTTTTTAGCAGCGGTCTCGTGGTCCCAGTATCTTCACTGGGTCTCCACTACAATCCACAGTTCATCCTGACGGCTCCATTGAGTCTCCATGCATTCATCCAGAAACCTGCTTCACACTGCCTATGGCTGTTTAAAAACACAAGAATGTTACAAACTCAATGACCCTCTCTTTCCTTCATTTCTTATACTCCACAATACCAGGTAGGATGCTAGTTTGTTAAACTAGGGGGCAATAAAGCAGACTTTGAAGAACAGGGCACTCCTTGAGCACTCAGGCCCCTTCAAAAGAGTCTACATTCTTCCTGTTGCCCCAATGCAGGTGATCTGGCCCAATCTCAGTGACTGTAATCTCTCAAACAATTTGCAGTTGAACAGGCAGCAGTTTAAGCCCAAAGGTTTCATTTTTTCTGTGCCAATATCCCTCTGCTCACACCAGTCCATTTCTACACCACACAACTCTGCACAAGTTCTCAGGACATGGCCATAACAGCAAGCCTCTCAAACTGCTTCTCACCCAGTCCAAGCAAATTCTTCCACATTCCTCTTGAAAATCAGCTCCAAAAGGCCAAAGTCACACAGTCAGGTGTCTAGCAGTAATCCCACTCCCCGGTACTACTTTAAATATTTTTTTGTTTTATTTATTTGAGAGCAATAGACAGAGAAAGAGGCAGATAGAAATAGAGATAGAGAGAGAGAATGGGCACGCCAGGGCCTCCAGCCACTGCAAACAAACTCCAGACACGTGTGTCCCCTTGTGCATCTGGCTAACGTGGGTCCTGGGGAATTGAGCCTCGAACTGGGGTCCATAGGCTTCACAGGCAAGCACTTAACTTCTAAGCCATCTCTCCAGCCCCCCAGTACTATTTTAATGTTGCAGTCATGTTCTCATTGCTGGTAGAAATCACCCAACCAAGAGAAGCTTGTGGGAGAAAGAAATTTATTTTTGCTAACAGGCTCAAGGGGAAGCTCCACGATGGCAGGGGAAAATGATGGCATGATCAGAGGATGGATAGCACCCCCTGGCCAACATCAGGTGGACAATATCAACAAGAGAGTGTGCCAAACACTGGCAAGGGGAAACTGGCTATAACATCCACACAATATACTGCCTCCTGGAGGTGTTAGTTCCCAAATCTCCATCACATGGGAACCTAACATTCAGAACACCTAACTTTATGGGGATGCCTGAATCAAACCACCACAAACATCTACTGTTTGAGTTGCTGAAACCAAGATGAATCATTTTTGTCTGGTCCAGGAAGAGTTAGGAAATAGTGAAGGGGGATGGTTCATGACTCCTGTCCAAGACTTTCTCAAGCACTTGTAAAGGACCACAGGAAATTTCTTCTCATTCTGCCTGACAGTTCTGCTTTATATACCTGTTAGGTATGTGTAGATTTCAGTAATAAAGTTAATCTTTTTTTGTTTATTTTCTGAATGTAAGTTCTCTCTCTAGTCCTGGGTGACTTGGAATTTACTATGCAGTTTCAGGTTGACCTCAACCTCACAGAGAACCTCCTATCTCAGCCTCCTGAGTGCTGGGATTAAAGGTGTACACCACCACATCCAGTGTAGTTTATAGTTCTTTAGACTGCAGCATTTCATATAAAAAGCTTGCTATACAACACAGGCACTTCTTCACATAAACAAATCCTAACTCATGCTTTAGGTCTCCGAGACCTATAAACTTTGTATTCAATTGGTTTTTGTAAACCTCACTGTTGTTGCTTTGAAAGCTTCCCCTTGTCTTAACTTCTTTAAGCATCTCATAGTTTACTAAGCAACACACATTCCTAAAGATCTAGTTTTCCAAACTTATCAAGCTTTTAATAAATTACTGTTTTGCACACAGTTTCTTTTGATGGGAGAAAAGGATTTATTCAGTTTGATCATGGTAGGGAACACAGAGGCTGTACAGAGGCTGTGCATCACATCTGTTCATAGTGTTCTAGGAATTTGGGTTCAAGAGACCAAGAAAGTCAAGCACCACTTGGAGGATTGGAGTATTCAAGAATTTACTATTGTGCCAGCCGGCTGAAGGGAATCTTGTGCTTCAAAGATATCTCCAGCAGCCTAAGCATGGGTCACCTGTATTTTATAGACAGTGTTTAGAACTACATTATGTGGCTGTGGGCATGGGAAATCAGCAGCAAGAAAGCTTTTAAAAGTGGAGAGGGAACTGCTTGACTTTAGACAATGTATTGTAAGCATGACATAGTTGTATCTGGAAAAAGCCCCAGAGTTGCTTGCTCTAGAATGGGTTGGCATAATAGCAGACTGATATAAGTTAAAAAGTGTCTCCTTTAGTTTCCTCTCTTATCCTCATAACTGTCCCAAGCAGCAGAAGGAGCATCTGCAGCAGCAACAGCTTTGTATTGCCCTTAGCTCACAGCATAGGAAAAAACTGGAAGGGGACCAGAGTCAGGTCTCTAACTCAAAATGTGCATTTAATTTTTCATCACATTTCCTCCTTTTGATGTGTATTTTTTTTTCTGAGCTAAGGTCTCACTCTAGCTCAGGCTGACCTGGAATTCACTCTGTAGTCTCAGGGTGACCTCAAACTCATGGTGATCCTCCTACCTCTGCTGGGATTAAAGGCGTGTGCCAACACGCCCGGCTCTGATGTGTATTTTTTATTTATGAGAGAGAGAGAGAGAGAGAGAGAGAGAGAGAGAAAATGAGGCAGAATGGCCTCTAGCTACTGCAGATAAACTTCAAATGTATGTGCCACCTTGTGCATCTGCCCTTATGTGGGTACTGGGGAATCAAACCCAGGTCCTTAGGCTTTTCAGGTAAGTGCCTTAACTGGCGAGCCATCTTTCCGACACTTAATATATATTTTTTAAACAGATATTAGAAAAATTCACTAATGCTTTAGTATTATCATAGATATTGACCCTCTGATACCCCTGGAGGAGTATTTTGAATTTTATAGAGTCTAATAGAGAGGTGTCAAACTTGGTTGTTCCTGACTTGTTGGTCACTTGTGACAACAGGCTTAGAGTGGGCATCTATAGGTAACAGGTCAGACTTACGGGGAGGAGGTAAATGGGTTAATCAAATAATATTTATAATTATGTTTTTTTTGCAAGTATATAAAGCAGGGCTATGACTATTTTTTTTTTTTAGAACTACATGACATAGCTATGGGCACAAGAAACTGGCAACAAGACACAAATCCTTTGCTCTTTTTGAAGTCCAGTGTGCTATACATTGCACAATGGGTCCACTAAAATACTTTGAGTTTTAATGGTAATAACTGGTATTTGCAGATATGCTTATGAAGTGGTATGTTTCACACTTTATGGAGTTATGAACAGGAAGCACTCATGCTAGGTGAAGGACTCAGGAACCAAAGGGGCACCATGACAGGCTTCAGAGTCACCCGTAGGCCTAAGTTTCTGTTTCCTGGCAAGGTTTCTGTTTCCCAGCAAGGCTTAAATAAGAATTTAACAGTTACTGAAAAAAGATCACAAACTGCTTATGCCATACATTTCTATGGTCATAAGATAAGTTGCTTAAGTTCCTCAAACATACATAGCCAATCACAATAAAGGTTACCTAATCTGCTTGAAATTCTAGCCCCCTGCCCACCAGCTTTGCCCCCAAGCATTTTAAGCCTATCAGAAAAATACAAGTACAGTTACTACTTAAATCTACCAATCATGTAACCATTCCCCTGCTTCTTTGTTCAAATTCCTATAAAAATCCTGCCCGCCCACTGTTGCTCAGGGCTCGTGTATGGATCCACTGCATTGGTGAAGTCAAGAGTCCAAGCTTAAGCCTGAAATAAAGCTCCTTGCCTTTGCATACGTGTTTGGTTCTCCTTGGTGGTCACTGGGGGTGCTGAGCACTGGCCATAACATTTGGGGGCTCGTCTGGGATTCCCCTCCCCCCCCAGAGATCCTTAGGACCCCCAACACTTGCAGCTCAGGTCACCAGCTGGTAAGTGTGTTTTTGTGTTTTGTTTTCTCTGCAAATCTGTTATCCATCTTTCCATTCATCAAAAAATTGTGGTTGGGCGGGCATGCCCCTAGGAGGCCACTTTGGTTGGTGGGTCCTGGGTTCCTCAGGCCCGCTCCATTTGGTTGGTAGGCCCTGGGTGCCTCAGACCCACCTGGAGGGAATTGCATTAAGCTTCATTTGGTTGGTGGGTCCTGGGTGCCTCAGGCCTGCCTGGAGGGAATTGCATTCTGCTCCATCTGGTTGGTGGGTCCTGGGTGCCTCAGGCCCGCCTAGAGGGGATTTCCTTCCCCTATTTGTAGAAACAACCGCAGAACAGCGAGAGGCCATTGTCTCACTTTCGGTTTTGTAGTCGCTGGCCAGCTGAACTCTTTTGCTGTCTCTTTCTTGTTCTTTGTTGGAATTACTGGTTGTGTGATTGGACAAATAGGACAGATGCAGACTCCCCCACCTTCCTTACTGACAGAACATTTCCAGGACGTTAAATTAGGGCTCATAACCTTAGTGTGGAAATAAAGAAAAATAAACTCATTACTCTCTGCAGGAGTGAATGTCCCACCTTCAACATGGGCTGGCCACTAGTGGGCACCTTCCACCTACTTATCATACGGCGAGTCCAGGAAAACATTTTCTGAGGACCTCCTGGCCAGCCAGACCAAATCCCCTATATCCTGGTTTGGTGTGACCTGGTGGACGACCCTCCCTCTTGGATTAAACCTTTCCTTCCTCCACAGGAGACCACCACTGATCTGGCAATGAAGAAGAAAAATAATAAATCAGATGACTCCCTTTCCTCCTCTCCCTCTGCTCCCTTATATCCTGTGCTTCCAAATTCCCAGGAGGAAGAATTAATCTTTCCTCCTCCTTACCCGACTCTACCTACAGAACCACAATCTCAAGGCACACCACTAGTAGCCCAACCCCCACCTGTACTAAGTCCTCCCCACACTCATAGTAGGGCCCCTCAGAGTCAACCCCCAGATCCAGGGGCCACAATGCTTCCCCTTTGAGTTATGAGGCCCCCAGACCAAGGTGGTAATCAGCCAGATCACTACTGGCCATTCACCACTAGTGATCTCTATAATTGGAAAATGCAAACTCCTAAATTCTCTGAGAAGCCACAGGGGCTTATTGACCTTCTGAATTCTATTATTTTTACCCACCTACCAACATGTGGTGACTGTCAACAGTTGCTGCAGATTCTCTTCACTACAGAGGAAAGAGAGCGAATCCAGACTGAAGCCCAGAAATTGGTTCTGGGCATAGATGGGAATCCCACCAGTAATCAAGCTATCATTGATACCTTCTTTCCTTTGACTAGACCAGACTGGGATTTCAACACGGCAGCAGGTAAGGAGAGACTCCAGGTGTACCGCCGGATTCTAATGGGGGGGGGGGTTCAGGGCTGCCGCTAGGCGCCCCACTAATTTGGCTAAGGTAAATAATATACAGCAAGGTAAAGATGAGACTCCTGCTGCTTTTCTGGAAAGACTCATGGAGGCATATCATACATGTACTCCTATGGACCCAGAGCTTCCAGAAAATAGGACGGCAGTTATTCTCAGTTTTGTTAACCAGGCAGCCCCAGACATAAGAAGGAAGGTTCAAAGACTGGACGGATTAGCAGATAAGAGTTTACAGGAGCTAGTGGCACTGGCAGAACGAGTGTATAATAACAGAGAGAGTCCTCAGGAATGCCAAACCAGGGCCATTGCCTCAGCAAATGAAGAAAGTACCCGCAACTTGGCCAAGATTCTCCTGGAAGCCACTGCAGAGTCCCCTGACACCCAATGCTGGCAATACAAGAAACTTGCAGGAGAGCAAGTAAGAGGGGACCTCCACGAGAAAGGCCCAAACTTCTTCATAACCAATGTACTTACTGCTGAGAGATGGGACAGTGGGTAAAAGAATGCCCTAAGCAACTTCCTCAAAAAATCAGCTGCGCAGAGCGAGTACATGTCCTGGAATTAGAAGGTCTTGATGACTGAGGGAGATGGGGTTCGGACCCCCTCCCCAAACCTAGGGTAACCTTAAGAGTGGAGGGGAGTAACCCCTCATATTAGGCGACTCCAAGACCTTGGGGTGCTTATCCCCTGTCGTTCTGCATGGAACACTCTGCTCCTACTGGTAAAGAATCCACATACTGGGGATTATAGACCTGTCCAGGACCTGAGGGAAGTTAACAAACGGGTGATGGATATCCACCCACCAGTGCCAAACCCCTACACACTCTTAAGCTCCTTGTCTCCCTCCAGAGTATGGTATACTGTCTTGGACCTAAAAGATGCCTTCTTTAGTCTACCGCTGGCAGCACAAAGCCAGCCACTATTTGCCTTTGAATGGCATGACCCAGAACAAGGGCTTAATGGACAACTGACCTGAACAGGGCTACGCCAAGGATTAAAAAATCCACCTACCCTGTTTGATGAGGCTTTGCATGAAGATCTGGGTGAGTACCGCCAACTGCACCCACATTTGACTTTATTGCAATATGTTGATGACATTCTGATAGCCGCAGACACAGCTCAGGCTTGCCAAGCAGGCACGGAAGATTTATTAACAACTTTAGGAGACTTGGGGTATCATGCTTCTGCCAAAAAGGCCCAAATTTGTTTAAGAGAAGTAACATATCTGGGATACATTCTTAAAGATGGACAGAAATGGCTATCCCAGGCCAGAAAGGAGACTGTGTTAAGTATACCAACTCCCACCACCCACAGAGCAATACATGAGTTCCTGGGATCCACTGGGTTTTGCTGTTTATGGATCCCTGGGTTTGCTGAGAAAGCCAGGCCCTTATATGAATTGGCCAAAGAAGGGAGTCCCTCCCAGTGGACTTCAGCCCAGAATCAGGCATTTAATGAAATAAAACAAGCCCTACTGACTGCACCTGCACTAGCATTGCCTGACATTAACAAGGCTTTCTGCCTCTACGTAGATGAAAGAAATGGAATAGCTAAAGGAATGTTAACTCAGGCATTGGGACCTTGGAATCGACTGGTTGCTTACTTGTCAAAAAAATTAGATCCCGTAGTGGCAGGATGGCCACCATGCCTACGAATAATAGCAGGTACAGCCCTTTTGGTAAAAGATGCCAACAAATTAACATTAGGGCAGGAATTGCAGGTGGTCACACCCCACGCCATAGAGGGAGTTCTCAAACAACCTCCTGACCGATGGATGAGTAATGCTCGAATAACCCATTATCAAAGCCTGCTTTTGAACCCGCTACAGATACAATTCTTTTCCAGCACAGCCTTGAACCCTGCCACCCTGCTGCCAGACCCAGACCTGGAGGGACCCCTCCATGATTGCGCAGAGATCCTGAGTCAGGTTTACAGCATCAGAGAAGACCTAATTGACCAGCCCCTGCCAGATGCTGAAGTTACTTGGTATACTGATGGCAGCAGTTTCATGAAAAATGGACAAAGGTATGCAGGAGCTGCTTTGGTGAGTGAGACAGAGACTGTCTGGGCAACAACATTACCTACAGAGACTTCTGCACAGAGGGCAGAACTTATTGCTCTGGCAGAGGCTTTGCAATTAGGCAAAGGCAAAAAGCTAAATGTGTATACGGACAGCCGTTATGGCTTTGCGACTGCCCATGTACATGGGGCTATCTATCAAGAGAGAGGCCTCCTTACAGCAGAAGGAAAGACAATTAAAAACAAAGAGCAGATTCTGGACTTGTTGGCCACCTTATGGTTGCCCTCTAAACTGGCCATTGTGCATTGCCCTGGCCACCAAAGAGATGATACTCTAGTGGCCAGGGGAAATATGAGGGCAGATGAAGTTGCTAAGAGGGCTGCTGTAGATACTGAACTGGTATTTGCTCTACTCCCGGACCCAGGACCTCCAACTTTACCTGACACTCCAGGGTATTCAAAGGAGGACACCGAACAGATTAATAAATTGCCTTTAACACAAGAGGGCACTGGAGGTTGGATCAAAAGTGGGGATGACAAATTGATCCCTCCCACATACCTGGCTCAGCAGCTTCTCCAACATTTGCACCGGTCTACACATCTGGGCACAAAGCAGACTGAAGAACTGATAAGGCACAGTCACTTGAAAATACTCAATTTAAGATCTCAAATTGAAGAAATTGCTAACAAATGCCTAAGTTGTTAAGATGACTAATGCAAACAATCATCCTAAAGGAGATGGAACACGCTTTTGAGGTTCCAAACCTGGAGCACACTGGGAACTGGACTTTACTGAGGTAAAACCTGTTAAATATGGTTATAGATATCTTTTAGTTTTTGTAGATACTTTTTCAGGATGGACCGAGGCTTTCCCCACCAAGCACGAAACAGCTCAAGTGGTAACTAAGAAAATTCTAGAGGACATCCTTCCTAGGTATGGAATGCCTGCTCTTTTGAGCTCAGACAATGGGCCAGCCTTCATCTCTCAGGTAACACAGGAAGTTCTTAAGATTTTGGGGGCAAATTGGAAATTACATTGTGCTTATAGACCCCAGAGCTCAGGTCAAGTAGAGAGAATGAATAGGACTCTAAAGGAGACCCTTTCTAAACTAACCATGGAGACCAGCGGGGACTGGTTATCTCTCCTTCCCTTTGCCCTCTACAGGGTACAAAATACACCCTACATGATAGGCTTAACACCCTATGAAATAATGTTTGGGAGACCACCCCCAATACTGCCTGACTTAAAGGCGGAGTTGATTGCTGAGTTTGATAATCAACAATTGCATGAATCTCTTCAATCTCTTGCTAGAACTCATAAAGAGGTATGGCCAAGGCTGAAGGCCATATATGAGACTGGACCTCCCCCACTGACTCATGGTTATAATCCAGGAGACTGGGTGTTTGTTCGCCGCCATCGCTGCGAGACATTGGAACCCTACTGGAAGGGACCCTGCATCATCATCCTGACCACACCTACCACTGTGAAGGTGGACGGTGCCCTGGCCAGCGGGGAGTTAAACAAGGACCAGAGGGGAAAATAACCTGGATGAGAGACAAGAGACACAAAGAAGGAGACCAAGTCTAGAGTCTGATCAAGGTCTCAGATTTATTCAGGCAAGCACAAGCTTATATACAGAAAATAAAACTTTCCAGACAGTGCCTACATGCCTAAAGTCTGCTCCACAAATGCCCCTGTGTCTGAAGACTGTTTGCCAAGGCCAAACGACAAGGTCTCTGTGCTCAGAGATCCCAAAACAACTGCAGTTCTCATGGTCAAAGAGCAGCCACAGCTCCCAACAGGACGGAATTGCCACTTGGATTCATCACACCCACATCCGACCAGCAGATCCACTGGCTGAACCTGAGGACTACCAGCCACAATGGAAAATTGACCGAAAATGCTTCTGATCTTAACCATGCTCCTAACTGTATGTACTACCAACCCCATCAACCATGGAACATCACCTGGGTTTTAAAACATGGGTCTACACATGAGATACTCTACCATACAGTCGGATAGCCCCTGTTTTAACTCCTGGTGGCCAGATTTTTATTTTGACCTCCAGCGCCTGATGGGACAGGAATCCACTAATGAGGCCTACTTTAATTGGAAAGGATTTTATGCCTGCCCGGGGCATGAAAAAAGTCGTTGGGTCTTAATAACTGTGGGGGAAGTAGCCATTACTTTTGCTATTGATGGGACTGCATCACGTCCAATGATGGGGGGTACCGATTCACAGAGTATAAGACCTTCTATAAACAGGAAGATCTTATGACCTTCCGGTTCACTAAATAAGTTCCCCCTGGCATGGCCTCTTGGGAATATCCAGACCCTGAAGCCATGCAAGCCTATGCACACCCCCAAGGTTATGCCGAAGTTAAAGCTTCCTTCACTGCAAGGGGAAAACAGGACAGACGATGGCTTATGGGGTTACAATGGGGTTTCCAATGGTGGAGTAAACCAGAAGGAATGCCTGGGAATATTCTAATAGTCCTGCAGCAGGTTAGCCCAATTACCACAGCCATGGGACCTAATGAGGTGCTAAAACCACCCAAGCCCAAGCAGCCCAAGCCTTGACCAACTAAACGTATCCCTACAACCTCCCTCGGTCCAATTGACACCTTGAGGACTAAAAGTCCAGAGATTAACCTTCTTACTTCCTCTTCGGTTCCCCACCTATCTATAGACAACCCTTTATGGAAACTAATGACCACTTTATACCAGGCCTTAAACGCTACTAGTCCCAACTTAACACACTCCTGTTGGTTTTGCTATGATGTAAAACCCCCTTTCTATGAAGGAATAGGCCTAAATGCCTCTTATTATCTATCCAATGATACCCCCCTCCCCCCACTGTTCTTGGGGCAAACACAGAATGGGTCTTATCGTGGAACAGGTCAATGGACAGGGGTATGCTTGGGAACGGTACCCACTGTAAGTCAGCATCTATGTCTCCAACAAGGTACATCCTTCACCTCCCCCTATAAATGGGTCATACCCAGCCAGGAGGGCTGGTGGATCTGTTCACAGACAGGATTGACCCCCTGCTTAGACAAGTCTGTTTTTAACGCTAGCAAGGAGTTTTGTGTCATGATAACTGTAATGCCCATAATCTATTATCACCCTGAGAATGACATGTACCAACATTGGGGAGCCAACCATCCTAGGGTAAAGAAAGAAGTCACGACTGCCATAAAAGTGGCCACTCTATTTGGTCTGGGGCTAACCAGAGCTGGAACGGGGATAGCGTCCCTGGCTACCCACCATTCAGGTATAACCTCCTTAAGAGCAGCCATAGATGAGGACCTTGAAAGAATAGAGACATCCATTAGCCACTTAGAAAATTCCCTAACTTCCTTGTCCGAAGTGGTACTCTAAAACAGGAGGGGACTTGATCTCCTCTTCCTCCAACAAGGAGGCCTCTGTGCAGCACTAGGAGAAGAATGTTGTTTTTATGCAGACCACTCCGGAGTAATAAGAAAGTCTATGGCCAAAGTACGAGAGGGCCTTGCCAAAAGAAAACGGGAGAAAGAAGCACAGGAGGGCTGGTTTGAGTCATGGTTCCACCATTCCCCATGGTTAACAACTCTGCTGTGGGCTTTAGTAGGGCCATTACTTCTGTTTTTGTTGCTAATCACAATAGGGCCATGTATTATTCGTAGATTAGTTACTTTTGTCAGGGAATGCATGAATACAGTGCAGCTTATGGTTTTGAGATCACAATATATACCATTGAGCCCATGCCCATCAAACTCTGCGTAATGACCTAGCCAGGATCCAAGATTGGCTTTCTAAGGAGCAGAGAGAGAGGGGGGAATGAAGGACTCAGGAACCAAAGGGGCACCATGACAGGCTTCAGAGTCACCAGTAGGCCTAAGTTTCTGTTTCCTGGCAAGGTTTCTGTTTCCCAGCAAGGCTGAAATAAGAATTTAACAGTTACTGAAAAAAGATCACAAACTGCTTATGCCATACATTTCTATGGTCATAAGATAAGTTGCTTAAGTTCCTCAAACATACATAGCCAATCACAATAAAGGTTACCTAATCTGCTTGAAATTCTCCTAGCCACCTGCCCACCAGCTTTGCCCCCCAGCATTTTAAGCCTATCAGAAAAATACAAGTACAGTTACTACTTAAATCTACCAATCATGTAACCATTCCCCTGCTTCTTTGTTCAAATTCCTATAAAAATCCTGCCCGCCCACTGTTGCTCAGGGCTCGTGTATGGATCCACTGCGTTGGTGAAGTCAAGAGTCCAAGCTTAAGCCTGAAATAAAGCTCCTTGCCTTTGCATACATGTTTGGTTCTCCTTGGTGGTCACTGGGGGCGCTGAGAACTGGGCATAACACTAGGCTGTTACTCCTACTGATTTCACTATAGTTTGGACTTTGCATTTCATGGGTTTGCCCCCTAAAATAAATAAATGTTTGTTTGTATGTATGTACGTATGTATGCCTGCATGTATGTGTGTTCTACTTTTCTAAGTTGATTTTAAGCTTTTTAGGGATGTGGATGAGATTTTCTTATTTTTTTGTCTCTAAAACATGGCAGAATGTTTCATGCTCAGTGGGAGGTGAGTAGATACTAAGAAACTAACTAATGGAGATAAATGGTGTATTTCATAAGGCTGGAATGGATTTTATATATTATCAATAGGAGTTTTACTTTGGAGCAAGCAAGCAGAAAGAGTTGCTTAATTTTATTAATCACCTTCATTTTTTAGAGAGCACATTGGTAGCTTCAGGAAGTCTTTGTCTGCATAGTAAAAAGTGATATTCCAAGTTAATAATGATGGCATTGTAATTGGGCTATGAAGCTATGTGCTGTCACTATAAAAGCAGCTAAGTTGTTAAAAAGAAGAAGAAAACGTCAAAACCTGTTAAAAGGTCCAGCATACTTAATGATTTACTGGCGAGTCTGATGGACAAAAAAAAAAAAAAAAAAAAAAGCATGTTTTCTGATAAAATCCAGTAGGATTGAAACACAGGGCAGTAGAATTTACTAGAAGTGAGTGCCTCCCGCTTTAGGATTTTGAATATCTTTGGCATGTCAACCTTGGGCAGATGCCATTACAAGTCCTCTAGACCCTGAGGGGTTTTTCTTTGGAAACTTATGACCTTTGCCAATGGTTATGCGCCCCCTTATATTATGTGGCATTAAATGAGTTCACTGACTGCTTCATTAGATAAATTGACCTTCATAATAGTGAGAAAACAGCTCTGGTAAAGTACCAGATTGTAAACATTTCAGGCTTTTCAAGGCATGAACTTGTTGAATTTTCTTTTTCTGTGTTTGTTTTTACATTAAAAAATATGTTAAAGCCATTAGTATTTTATGAGCTATACAAAAACAGGTTGTGGGTTAGATGTTACCCATGGGCAGTAGTGAGTCCTGCCATCTTCTAGATGAGGCTACTTTACAGCTCTCTGGGGATAAAACTTAGCTTGTAAAAATAACAACATTGCAAATGATTCTAAAAGTAATTGCTCTCAATAGGGATGTAAATAAATTTTGTTCTGTGAGTTATAATTGATTTCTCTGAGGTAGAAAAAGATAACCTCAAATATTACACCTTATTGTCTTATAGGAAATTAACAAGTTTTGCATCTATTAGTAAATATGTTTGCCATTCTTTTTCCTGATTATATCTCCATTCCTCATGTTTTCCTTTGACCTAGTCATAATACTTACTGGTTTCTTAATTAATAAACTGAATAAAATATTTAACACACTCACCTTATATTTACATGGGTGTTACATTTTTAACTGTTAGAAAGTTATACTGTAGCCATGATATTTTCCTCTTCTAAGAGATTAGAAAACTGAGTTTATAACTCATGAAGGCTGAACTTGTTTTTAGGTCCCTAGTGAAGAAAAGGAAAAAGCAATCTTCCCATTTTGTGTTATCTAGCTTTTAACTGTCTGAAACAATTAATTCTTCTCATATTGAGAAAATAAAATGTTTTCTTAAACAGTACTTTTATTTTCTTTATATGCAAAGGGAGAGAGAGAGAGAGAAAGAATGAGTGCACCAGGCCTTCGAGTCACTGCAAATGAACTCCAGATGCATATGTACCCTGCACATCTGGCTTTATGTGGTACTGGGGAATCAAACCTGGTTCCTTAGGCTTTGCAAACAAGCATCTTAACTGCTGAGCTATATCCTTAGCCCATATGTTTTATATTTGTGGAAGAGAAACGTTTGAATTTTTAAACATTTCTTTTAAAATGTTTTTTGAACTTTATTTGTTTATGAGAGAGAGAGAATGAGAGATAGATAGATAGAGAGAGAGAGAGAATGGGCACACCAGGGCCTCTAGTCACTGTAAACAAACTCCAAACACATATGCTACCTTGTACATCTGGCTTACATGAGTACTAGGGAATTGAGCCTGGGTCCTTAGGCTTCACAGAAAAGTGCCTTAACTGCTAAGCCTTGTCTCCTGCCCAAAGGTGTGAATTTTTTTAAAAAAATATTTTTATTTATTTGACACACACACACGGGGGGGGGGGGGGGAGAGAGAGAGAGAGAGAGAGAGAGAGAGAGAGAGAGAGAGAGAACTCCAGGGCACCCAGCCATTGCAAACAAACTCCAAACACATATGCCACCTTGTGCAGCTGGCTTACGTGGGTTCTGGGGAATTGAACTTAGGTCCTTAGGTTTTGCAGACAAGCACCTTAACCGTTATGCCATCTCTCCAGCCTTGTTTGAATTTTTAAAAGGTCTTGCATATTGATAGCTCTTGTTAGAGATGGTGACTCACACCTGTAACTCCAGCATTCCAGAAGCTAAGGTAGGAGGATTGCCAGTTTAAACTTAGTCTGGCTATGCAGTGAGACCCTGTCTCAAAATACCAGAAACAAACAAACCTGATCTTTCTTGAGTAATGTGATGAATGTTCCTCACATGGTTTGGAAATGTATCAATTATGAGGTTAGTGAGTGTTGATGTTGAAAGTCAAAATGGAGTCATTAATTAAATGCATCTATTTGATGGGGTTCAGTTAATAAGGTTCTGAAAACTTATTCTGATAAGCTTAGTCCATGTTAATGAACCCTATGGATCACCTTGTTAAGCTGTATGTATTCCTACTCTCCCCTCTGCACTATAAAGCCATGTTTAATTTGTTCAGTTGGTTCTCATTCTCAGAATCAGTGACAAGGTCCTTGTTTTTACGCCATGTAATCAGAGTCAGAAATATCCCCTCTAGTCCTCTACAGTGTCTATGTAATGCCTGTCATAGAAGAAGAGGCTTAGCTAGTGGATTGTTAAACACAGAAAGAGAAAATTCAAATTGGCATTAATGAAGCGTGGGAGTAATGCAATGCTAAAATAGCATCAATGACAAGAGCAAACACAGCTTTAAGCTTGAAATGTTTGCTATAAAGTAGCACAGGGTAGAAATTACTTGGCATAAGTGGCATTTCTTCCTCTAGGTCTTACCAACCTATCAATAAATCTTTATTGGGGTTTAATATACATATGTTAAGTCCACAGAGCTTAAGTGTACAGTTTGATGAGTTTAGAAAAATCATGTACCCAGGCAACCATGGTCATTATGATGATAGAGAATATTCCCAACATTGTAGAACATTTGCTCGCATATCTTTCCAAATGACTCCCGCTCCTGGAGGCAAATACATTATGAGTTTTGTTACTGCAGATTAGTTTTTCTTGTTTCTGAATTTCATTTAGATGAAATCTTATAAAATATAAGTCCGCTGAGCATGGCTTTCTTTACCCTACATGCTTTGAGATTATATTATCTTTGTTCAAGCTGGAGAGAAGGCTTAGTGGTTAAGGCACTTGCCTGCAAAGCCAGAGAACCTTGGGTCGATTACCCAGGACCACATAAGCCAGATGCACAAGGTGGCTCATGCCTCTGGAATTTGTTTGCAGTGGCTGGAGGCCCCAATGTGCCCATTTTCTCTCTATCTGCCTCTCTCTCTGCTTCTTTCCCTCCTTCTCAACTTAATAAATAAAGAAAATTAAAATATTATCTCTGTTCATCTGTCAGCAGTTTTCTCTTTTGTCTGTGTGACTGACAATATTCTGTTGTAAGAATATATCACAATTTATTGTCCATTCTCCTATCAATCCTGAATACATTGGAAGCCATCTATTTAAACTATCACAGTATGTATCCAGGCATGAAATTGCTATGCTAGGGAGTAACCAGGTGTTTAACATTATAAGAAATTGACCAGTACTTTTTCAAAGTAGATATACAATATTTGGTACTGTCATTCCACTGTGTGTCTAGCAGCATATCACAGTTTTTAAAATTGGTATTTTTTTCTTAGGACCAGCAATTTCTAATAATTTTTTCTATTATTTTGAGGTAGGGTCTCACTCTAGCTCAGGCTGACCTGGAATTCACTATATAGTCTCAGGGTGGCCTCAAACTCATGGTGATCCTCCTACCTCTGCCTTCTAAATGCTGGAATTAAAGGTGTGCACCACCACACCCGGTTCTAATAATTTTTTTGTGTGTTTATTGGCCACTTTCGCGTCTTGCTTTATAGATGTCTTTTCCATTTGTCTTTACCTCTTCCACCCCTTCTTTATGTTGGATTGCGGTGATTTTGTTTTTTTAGCACTAGTGACTTAATTCAGGTTGCTGCATGCTAGACATGTGTTATACCTTTGAGCTACATCCTTAGGCACATAGGAGTTCTTTAAACATTTTCTTTAAACATTTTAAATATGAATTTTTTTTCTCAGAATATATGTGTATACACACACACACACACACACACACACACACACACACACACACATTGCACCTGGTTTAGCTTTTATATTGTCTTGATGGTCTTTTTTATGGTCAAAGTACTGTTATTTTTATGGGATAGAATTCCTTTAGTCTTTTTTTTTTTTTTTTTTTTGCATTTTGAGGCAGAGTCCCAATCTAGCTCAGGCTGACCTGGAATTCACTATGTTTTCTCAGGGTGGCCTTGAACTCATGGTGATCCTCCTACCTCTGCCACCAGAGTACTGGGATTAAAGGCATGTGCCACCACACACAGCTTCTGTAGTCTTTTTTGTTCTCTTTTCTGTTTTTTTTTTTTTTAATTTTACTTATGAGAGAGAGAGAGAGAAAGAAAGAATATGGGCATGCCAAGACCTCCATCCACTGCAAATGAACTCCAGATGCATGCGCCCCCTCGTGCATCTGGCTTACGTGGGTTCTAGAGAATTGATCAGGGATCCTTTGGCTTTGCAGGCAAACGCCTTAACCACTAAGCCATCTCTCCAGCCCTCTCTTTTCTGTTTTGTGTCCTGTCAAACAAATTACATCAAGGTCATAAAATATTTTCTTAGGTTTTTCTGTAGAAGTTTTTCAATTTTAAGTTAAAGCTTATAATATATTGAAATTCAACTCATTAAATTTTGTCTGTAGTGTGAGGTAGAGGTCAAGATTCATTTCTTTTTAAATATAAATAAATATATATATATTTAATTTAATTATTTTTTAAGAGCAACTTCCATGATTAAAAACAACATCCTCCAGGGTTGGAGAGGTGGCTTAGTGGTTAAGCACTTGCCTGTGAAGCCTAAGGACCTTGGTTCAAGGCTCGATTACCCAGGACCCACGTTAGCCAGATGCACAAGGGAGTGCATGCGTCTGAACTTCATTTGCAGTGGCTGGAGGCCCTGGCGTGCTCATTCTCTCTCTATATCTGCATCTTTCTCTCTCTGTCTGTCACTCTCAAATAAATAAATAAAAGTAAAAAATTTAAAAACAATATCTTCTGGTAATTCCCTCCCTCCCCCAACTTTCCCCTTTGAAACTCCATTCTCCATCATATTCCCTCCTCCTCTCAATCAGTCCCTCTTTTATTTTGATGTCATGATCTTTTCCTCCTATTATGATGGTCCTATGTAGGTAGTGTCAGGCACTGTGAGGTCATGAATATGCAAGCCATTTTGTGTCTGCAGGGAGCATGTTGTAAGGAGTCCTACCCTTCCTTTGGCTCTTACATTCTTTCTGCCACTTCTTCTGCAATGGACCCTGAGCCTTGGAAGGTGTGATAGAGATATTGCAGTGCTGAGCATACCTCTGTCACTTTTTCCCAGCACTATGATGCCTTCTGAGTCATCCCAAGGTCACTGCCATCTGAAAAGAGAAGGTTCTCTACCAAAAGTGAGAGTAGCATTAATATATATTCATGAACATTAAGAGAAGTGCTTACTAGGCAGTTTGATGAGCATAGTATATACTTTTAGCCAGACAACAGTAGACATTATACTCCTAGGGCTCATGACTACCCCTGTTTTAGGTTTTCAGTATCAGGATGTATGCCCTCCAATGGAGCGGGTCTACAATCCAATTAGAGGGAAGTTGGTTTTCATCATGATAGACATGCCACTATTGCACCCATTGGTTCATTTGGTCTGGCTGTCCAAATATAAAGTTTGCAGTGCCCACTGTTGAGTATCTTCACTGGTGATTTCTCTCTTTCCCATTGAACTGCATGCAGAATGGCTTCTTTCAGCTTTCTGACAGCTGGTCTACATGAAGGAGGTTATAAACTGAGTTACAGCAGGATTTTTCAGTGGTCTTCCAGCCCAAGTATGTGGAGTCTTCAGCAGTAGGGTCTTACCATCTATTCCTGGTGGGAAACCAGGGGCCTTGGCAGTGGCCTGTAATGTTTTGGGAGCATCAGGGACCTCCCTGGCCAACAACTCCCTGGAAGGTATTCCATCCCTGGCACAAAATTTTCTAGCAACAGTCTATGGCTCCTGATTGTTCCATTGTCCAAAAAACTAGCTTTACACATTATTTATTTATATCCTCTTAGATTTTGATTAGGCTGGCCTCCACCTTTCTTTTACTCAATCTCTTCCCATGACCTCACTTAAGCCTTTTCACCCTCATTAATCTATTCTTCTGCTTACATATATACAATACCATTGTATGAAGCACCCCCTCCCTTCCTTTCTCTTCACTTTATATCTCTTTTCTAGCTTACTGGCCTTTGCTACTGAGTTTTCTTCCTACTCACACAGAAGCCCAATCATTTGTAGCTAGGATCCACATATGAGAGAGAACATGCGATGTGTGGCATTCTGGGCATGGGTTACCTCACTTAATATAATGTTTACCAGGTCCATCCATTTTCCTGCAGATTTCATAACTTCATTTTTCTTTATCACTGAGTAGAACCCCATTGTATAAATGTGCCATATCTTCACTATCCACTCATCACTTGAGGGACATCTAGGCTGGTTCCATTTCCCAGCTATTGTGAATTGAGCAGCAATAAACATGGTTGAGCAAGTACCTGTAAGGTAATGGGATGAGTCCTTAGGATATATGCCTAGGAGTCCTATAGCTGGGTCATATGGTGGATCTAGTTTTAGCTGTTTTATGAACCTCCACACTAATTTCCACAATGGCTGAACCAGATTGCAATCCCACCAGCAGTGTAGAAGGGTTCCTCTTTTGCTGCATCCTTACCAGCATTTATGGTCATATGTTTTCATGATGGTAGCCAATCTGACAGGAGTAAGATGGAATCTCAAAGTAGTTTTAACCTGCATTTCCCTGATGACTAGGGATATAGGACATTTTTTTAGATGCTTATATGACATCTGTATTTCTTCTTTTGAGAGCTCTCTATTTAGTTCCATAGTCCATTTTTTAATTGGATTGTTTGATTTCCTGTTATTTAATTTTTTGAGTTCTTTGTATATCCTAGATATTAATCTTCTATCAAATGTATAAGTGGCAAATATTTTTTCCCTTTCTGTAGGATGCCTCTTGGCTTTATTCACAATGTCCTTTCCCATACAAAATCTTTGTAATTTCATGAGGTCCCAGCAGTTAATCTGTGGTTTTATTCCCTGAGCCATTGGGATAATATTCAAAAAGTCTTTGCTAAGACCAATATGTTGAAGGCTTTCCCTTACTTTTTTCTCTAGCAGTTTCAGAGTTTCAGGTCTGATATTAAGGTCTTTAATTCATTTGGACTTAATTCTTGTGCATGGAGAGAGAAAAAGATCAACTTTCATCCTTCTACAGATACATATCTAGTTTTCCTAGCACCATTTGCTGAAGAGGCTGTCTTTTCTTCAATGAGTATTTTTGGCATTTTTGTCAAATATCAGGTGTCTATAGCTACCCAGACTTACATCTGGGTCCTCTATTCTGTTCCATTAATCTACATGTCTGCTTTTGTGCCAGTACCATGCTGTTTTTGTTACTATGGCTCTGTAGTATAGGTTAAAATCAGGTATGGTGATACCACCAGCCTTATTTTTGTTGCTCAGTATTGTTTTAGGTATTCAAGAATTTTTTGTTTTTGCTTCCAAATGAATTTTTGGATTGTTTCTATTTCTGTGAAGAATGCCATTGGGATTTTGGTGGGAATTGCATTAAATGTGTAGATTGCTTTTGGTAAGATTTCCATTTTCACAATATTGATTCTTCTGATCCAAGAACAAGGGATGTTTTTCCATTTCCTAGTGTCTTCTGCAATTTTTTCGCTTGAGTGTTTTAAAGTTTGTGTTGTAGAGATCCTTCACTTCCTTAGATAGGTTTATTCCAAGGTACTGTGTTTTATTTTATTTTTTGATGCAATTGTGAATGGGAGTGATTCCCTGATTTCATCCTCTCTGTGTTTGTTGTTAGCATATGGGAAGGCTTCTGATTTCTGTGTGTTTATTTTGTATCCTGCTACATGGCTATAGGTGTTTACCAGCTCTAACAGTTTTCTGGGAGAGTCTTTAGGGTCCTTTATGTATAGAATCATGTCATCTGCAAATAATGATAATTGATTTCTTCCTTTCCAATTTGTATCCCTTTTATGTGCATCTCTTGCCTTACTGCTATGGCTAAGACTTCCAGTACTTTATTAAACAAAAGTGGGGAGAGTGAAACCCTTGTCTTGTTCCTGATTTTAGTGAAAAAGCTTCCAGTTTTTCCCCATTTAGTAATATGTTGGCTATAGGCTTATCATAAATAGCCTTTATTATATTGAGATATATTCCTTCTATTCCCAGTCTCTGTAGTACTTTTATCATGAAGGGATGTTGGATTTTGTCAAATGCCTTTTCTGTGTCTAATGAGATGATCATATGATTATTGTCCTTCAGCCCATTAATATAATGTATTACATTTATCGATTTGCGAATGTTGAACCATCCCTGCATCTCTGGGATAAAGCCTACTTGGTCAGGGTGAATGATCTTTCTGATATAGTCTTGTATTCTGTTTGTCAATATTTTGTTGAGAATTTTTTCATCTATGTTCATGAGGGAGATTGGTCTGTAATTTTCTTTTTTCTTTTCTCCATATTTGCCTAGTTTTGGTATCAGGGTGATGCTGGCTTTGTAGAAGGAGTTTGGTAGGATTCATTCTTTTTCTTTTATGGAAAAGTTTAAGAAGCAATGGTGTTAGTTTTTCCTGAAGGTCCAGTAAAATTCACCAGTGAATCCATCTGGGCCTGGACTTTTTTTAGTTGGGAAGATTTGTGATAACTGCTTGGATTTCCATACGTGTTGTAGGTCTATTTAAGTGATTAATCTCATCTTGATTTAATTTAAGTAGGTCATATAGATCAAGGGAATCATCCATTTCTTTCAGATTTTCATACTTAGTGGAGTATATGTTTTTATAGTATGTCCCAGTGGCTTTTTGAATTTCTCTGGTATCTGTTGTGATGCTGCCTTTTTGATCTCTAATTTTATTAATTTGTGTCTCTTCTCTTTTTTTTGGTCAGATTTGCTAAGGGTTTATTAATCTTGTTTATCCTTTCAAAGAACCAACTCTTTGTTTCACTGATTCTGTGGATTGTTTTCTTTTTTTGGTTTCTCTTTCATTAATTTCTGCCCTAATCTCTATTATTTCTTCTCATCTACTGATTTTTGGTTTGCCTTTTTCTTCTTTTTCCAAGACCTTAATGTGATGCATTAAATTGAGAATGTTCCGTGTGCTGCTGAAAAGAATGTGTATTCTGCAGCATTTGGATCAAATGTCCTGTATATATCTGCTAGGTCCATTTGTTCTATGACCTCATTTAATGCAGATGCCTCTTTTTTTTTTTTGCCTGGAAGACATGTCAATTGATGAGAGTGGGGTGTTGAATATCCCACTACAACTGTGTTTTGTGTAATCTGTGACTTTAGTTCTAATAATGTTTGTTTGATGAAGCTGGGATCCCCTATGTTAGGTGCATATATGTTTAGGATTGTAATGTCCTCCTGTTGGAGGGTGCCTTTAATCAATATAAAGTGACCTTCCTTATCTTCCCTAACTAATGTTGGACTGAAGTCTACTTTGTCTGATATTAGGATAGCAACCTCTGCTTGTTTTCAAGTCCATTTGCTTGAAACACCATTTTCCCACCTTTCACTCGAAGACAGTGTCCATCCTTTGTAGAAAGACGAGTTTTGTGGAGGCAACAAATTGAAGGATCCTGATTTTTAACCCAGCCTTATTTGGGCCTTAGGAGCTTTGTAAATTGCCTTTATTTTGTTAAGATATGAACCAGCCATGCCAATTCTCTCCAATGTTTGATCATGAAGTGATGTTGCATCTTGTCAAAGGCCTTTTCTGCATCTATCAAAATGATCATGTAGTTTTTGTGTTTAAGCTTGTTTATATGGTGTATTACATTGACAGAATTTTGTATGTTGAATCACCCTGTGTTCCTGGGATGAATCCCACTTGATCAAGGTGGATAATGCTTTTGATGTGTTGTTGGATTAGGTTTGCGAGGATTTTGTTCAGGATCTTTGCATCTAAGTTCATCAGGGAAATAGGCCAGTCGTTTTCTTTTCTTGTGGCATCTCTGCCTGGTTTTGGAATTAGGGTGATACTAGCTTCATAAAAGGAGTTGGGTAGCTTTCCCTGTTCTCCAATTGTGTGGCACAGTTTGAGGAAGATTGGTTTGAGTTCTTCCATGAAGGTTTGATAGAATTCAGCTGGGGAGCCATCTGGTCCTGGAGACTTCTTTTGGGGGAGGTTTTTAAATTACTTTTTCAATCTCACTGAGTGTGATAGGTTTGTTTAGGAGATTAATCTGTTCTGAGTTTAGCTTTGATAGATGGTATGCGTCCAGGGATTTATCCATCTTCTCCACATTATCCAGTTTTGTGGTGTAGAGGTTTTTGAAATAAGTCCTGATGATTCTCCCAATTTCACTTATGTCTGTTGTGATCTCTCCTTTTTCATTTTGAATTTTGTTAATTTGAAGCATCTCTCTTTTTTTTTCTTTTTTTTCTTTTTTTTTTTTTTTGCTTGATCAAATTGGCCAGGGGTTTGTCCATCTTTTTATTTTTTCAAAGAACCAGCTCTTTGTTTTGTTACTTGTCTTAGTTGTTTTCTTAGTTTCTAGTGCATTAATTTCTGCTCTGATTTTAATTATTTCTTTCCTTCTGGAGCTTTTTGGGTTGGATTTTTCTTGATTTTCCTGTGCCTTCAGGTGGATGGTTAGGTTATTGATTTGGGATCTCTCTGTCTTTGTTATGAAGGAATTGAGTGCTATGAATTTTCCCCTGAGGACTGCCTTCATTGTGTCCCATAAGTTTTGGTACGATGTGTTCTCATCATCATTAATGTGTAAAAATTTTTCAACTTCATTTTTTATTTCATCCACTATCCATTCATTATTTAAAAGTATGCTGTTCAGTTTCCAGGTGCCAGTTTCCAGGTCTTTTGTTGTTAATTTCTAACAATATAGCATGTGGTCTGATAACATGCAGGGCATTATGTCAGTCTTACTAAATATGTGGAAGGAGGCTTTGTGACCCAGTATATGATCTGTTTCAGGGAATGTTCCATGGGCTGCTCAGAAGAATGTGTAGTCTATGGATTTGGGATGGAAAGTTCTGTAGATGTCCGTTAGGTCAAGTAATCTATGGTGTTGTGGAGCTCTCTTACTTCCCTGTTGAGTTTCTGTTTGGATGATCTGTCTATTACTGATAATGGTGTATTGAAGTCCCCAACTATGATGGTGTTGGTGGTAATTTCTGTTTTATTGTCAAGTAGGTTTTGGTTTATGAACTGTGGTGCCCCTGTGTTTGGTGCATACAGATTTATGATTGTAATATCCTCTTGATGGATCATTCCCTTGGTAAGTAGGAAGTGGCCTTCTTTGTCTTTTTTGATTATTTTTGGTTTGAAGTCTATTTTATCCAATATTAATATAGCTACGCCTGCTTGTTTCTTATTCCTGTTTGCTTGGAATGTTGTTTTCTACCCGTTCACCCTGAGGAGGTGTCTGTCTTTAGTGGTGAGGTGGGTTTCTTGAAGACAACAGATTGAGGGGTCTAATTTTTTGATCCATCCTGTTAGCTTGTGTCTCTTGATGGATGAAATAAGGACATTAATAGTTAGGGTAATGACTGTGAGATTTGATTTGATCCCTGTCATATTATGATGATTTGGTGTTTTCATGGACTTTGAAGTTTTTTTGTGCCTTCTCTGAGTTTGGCTGTTGTGTTCTGCTTCTGGTGGGCATTTGAGGTTGATTATTTGTTTCTTCTCTGTGGACAATTTCCTGAAATACTCTCTGTAGGTTTGGTTTTGTGTTCATATAATTGTAAAGTTTAGTTTTGTCATGGAAAGTTTTTCTTCCACCATCTATTATGAGGGATATTTTTGCTGGGTAGAGTAGTCTGGGTTGGAGGCCATAGGTTCTTAGACTTTGCAGTGTTTCATTCCAGGCCCTTCTAGCTTTCAGGGCTTCCATTGAGAAGTCTGGAGTAATTTTGATGGGGTTACCTTTAAAAGTGGTGTGCTGTTTTTCCCTAGCTGCTTTTAGGATTTTCTCTTTGGTGTTAATGTTTAGAGTCTTAATGACAATATGTCTTGGAGAGTTTCTCCTTTGGTCCAGTCAATTTGGAGTTCTGTTAGCTTCTTGTATCTTCATGAGCCTTTCTTTTAAGAGACTGGAGAAGTTTTCTTCAATTATTTTGTTAAATAAGTTCTCCATGCCTTTGGTCTGAATTTCTTCTCCTTCTGGTATTCCAGTGATCCTGATATTAGGACGTTTAAGGGTATCCCACAATTCCCTCATGTTCTGTGCACAGAAACTTTTCAATTTACTGAAATTTTTGAACTCGAACTGTTTCTTCTATCTTGTCTTCCAGATCAGACTTTCTATCCTCCACATGGCTGACTCTATTCTTGAGAGCTTCTAGAGAGTTTTGAACTTGTTCAATTAGGTTTGCATTTTCTACTACTTTTCTATGTATAGTTTCCATCCCTCTGTCAAGCTCCATTTTTGCATCATTTTCTGATTTTCTTGATTCTTCTTGGAATTAATCCTTGCATTTCTTTATGTCTTCATTTAGCATCGCTACCTGATTTTTGAGGTCCTATTTTTTTTCACTCTCCCTCATATCTTTCAACTGTCTTTGAACTCCTTCCATTTTCTTGTCTATTAGGTCTACTGTAGTGATGGCAGCATCCACATGATTATTGTTCCTTTGTTGCTTTTCTGCAAGTTCTACCAGTAGCTTGGTCAGGTTTGCATTGATCATAGCTTCATTTTGGTGTTCTGATACTAAAGTTTCTTCTATGCTTTCATTAGAGATGTTTACTGTAGGACTTGGTGATCTAAGTGGATTTTCTTGCATTTGATTTTTCATGTTGTTTCTTTATCGCTGTGGTCTGCCCATCTCAGTGTATGGGCACATAGCTGGGTGGATCAGCCTGGGCTCAAGCACAGTGGGAAGCTGAAGCAGCTTGAGGCAGTTGCCAAGCAGCCTGGCTTTGGCTTTCACTTGCCAAAGCCGCCTGAGCTCCTGCCTGACAGGGTCCCCAAAGTTGCCTGAGCTCTCATGTGGCAGTGTGCCAAAGCTGCCTGTGTTAGCCCTAGGAGGGACACTGAGGCACCAAGCACTGAAGCAGCCCAAACTCCGGCGTGGTGGAACACTGGGACCTGGAAGCAGTCTGCACTCCCCCGCATCAAGATAATGGCGGTCAGCAGATAGGGAGGGACTGGTGGAAGCATAGACAGACAGCCTGAGCTTGCGTGGGCAGTTGCAATGGGCATGAGCTTGTGCGTGAAGGTGCAGTGGCCGGAGCAGTAAGTGAGCAAATGGGCTGAGCAGGCTAAACTTCCATAAATAGGGATCGGTGTGGTGCGCCTGTTTGTCAGGCAAATTTATCAAAGGTGGCTGAGCTCCAATGGGCCAGCAGGCGTAGCCTGGCCAAGGTCACTTGTGGGCAGGGGTAGCACAGTGATCTCCTCTATGCAGTGAGGCACGTGGAACTGTGTTGGCCTGGGACTCTTTTCCTACAGTAAGTGCATGAGTTTCCTGAAGCTGGGACTTTGGGTATTGCGCTGCTTGGGGAAGGGGTGGGCTACCTGCATGTGAGGGAATCAGTGATTTCCTGTTTTTTTTCCCTCTGTGCCCTCCCACTGGCAATCTATTGGAGATTTCTCTCCCGTAAAAGATCCAGTGAACCCTTAATGTCTTGCCTTTCTTTCCCGGAGATGTGCGGCACAGTTAGGCGGTCGCCATATTGGCCGGAAGTCTCTCTATACCCTGAATTCTTATGTGTGATCTTTTCATAGTGTCCTGAATATCTTGAAATTCCCATTCAAACTTTCCTATTAGTTTGTCTTTCTCTTTGTTGGACTGTATTAGATCTGCCACCTGGTCTTCTAGTTTAGATATTCTGACCTCTCCTTCATCCATTGTACTGGTGAGATTTTCTACAGAGTTTTTTTTTTTATTTTGTTAACTATGTTCTTCATTCTACTAATTGTAATTTCTTTATTATTTCTATTTCCTTATTTATGTCTTGTATTGACCTCTTTAGTTCATTAAACTGGTGTCCTGTGTCTTCTTTGATTCCTTTGATTTCCTCTTTGATCCCTTTGATTTCCTCTTTGACTTCTTTGAGCATATTTATAATCATTCTTTTGAAATCTTTCTCAGGTGTTTCCTCTAACTCATTCTCACTGGACGTCATTTCTGATGTATTAATACTTTTTAGTGGATTTATAATGTCTTGATTTTTGGTTTTTCTTGTGCTATAATGTATATATTTTTGCATCTTGGATTAATTTAATGCTTGGGTTTTCTAGTTAGCTGCAGTATTATTAGATGTAGCAATCAATCTGATGTTATATATCTTCAGGGTAGTAACTTAAGGCACTAGGTGTGGCTCTTAAGAGTCTCAGAGTATCTACAAAAGTGACCCTAGATGTTGGGTCTGCCTACTATGAGAGTATTCAAGTAGGCTGAGTGGAACAAAATACAGGCAGATTCTAAAATTCAACCAAACAGTGTACACATTCAATGAAAAACAGCACAGAGTATTTATGCAAGAGTAGGTGTTATGACAACCAGATCCAACAATGTCTCAATCCTTTAAGGTGTGTGTTGCCCCATGCTCTTAATTCTGTCAACTAGGAGGTTAAGATATATTTTTTTAAATTTTTTTGTTTATTTTTATTTATTTGAGAGTGACAGACAGAGAAAGAGAGGGAGAGAGAAAGAGAGAAAGAGAGAGAGAGAGAGACAGAGAGACAGAGAGACAGAGAGACAGAGAGAGACAGAAAGAGAGAATGGGTGCGACAGGGCTTCCAGCCACTGCAAATGAACTCCAGGCATGTGCACCCCCCTTGTGTATCTGGCTAATGTGGATCCTGGGGAATTGAGCCTCAACCCGGGGTCCTTAGGCTTCACAGGCAAGCGCTTAACTGCTAAGCCATCTCTTCAGCCCAAGGTTAAGATATCTTGTCTGTTGAGGGTTTCAAGTCAGCTTGTGACCAAGTGAGACTCTTCCCTAATGAACAACAGAAGAGGAAACAAAGTCACTATAAATCAGGAAGTAACAAATAACAAGCCCAAAATATAGCTTATTTAAGAGTGGCAAATCTGCCCATCCATCATATTTAACATATAATTTATCCTAATATGGAAGGTGCAATTAGCACTTCCATTTCAAGACTATATACCAGGCTTATTTGGTGGGTACTGACCTGGTGTAGTCCCAGTTACATTTTGGGATGATTTTGTCTCAGTTATGCTGCACTCCTGCTTGGGTCTCTCTTTGGTGAGCTATGGGTTCAAGTAGGCTGGCTGGATCATTGGATCGCTGCTCTGGTTGCCAGTGGTGGGTGCTGTGAGCTCCCTTCCCCTGGTCCCTGGTGCTTGCGCTGGTGGTGGGGGAGGGGAGGCTGTGGATGGTGGCTCTAGTTCTCCCACTGGTCCATGTGTTCCTCTACCTTGTGATCTGATCATCCATTGGTCGCTGTGGTCCTTCCTTCATGTTTCTTAAGTTTGGGATGCACTCCAGTGTCTGTAGAAAATCCCCTCACCTGGCTTTTCCTGTGGTTCAACCTGAGCCTTGCAGCTGTGACCCCATGGACCTGGTGCCGCTGCTACTGGAGCCCCTTATGCCTGCCTAATGTGGGCTCTGGATGATTTGGATCTCTCCTACTTATCTGCTGCTTCTATGCTGGTAATTTCTTATACCCCTCACTTTTTTTGTAGAAGAGTGTATCTTGCTGTTTTTTTTTTTTTCTCCTTCTTTTTCTGGCCTTTTCTCCCCTAGGCTGCTTTGGTGTGGTTCCTATGGAATTTTTTTTTTTTTTGAGGTAGGTTCTCACTTTAGCTCAGGCTGACCTGGAATTCGCTATCTTTAATATTTTTATTTATTTATTTGCAAGCAGAGGGAGAGAAAGAGGGGAGAGAGAGAGAGAGAGACAATGGGCATGCCAAGGCCTCTAGCCACTGCAAACAAACTCCAGATGCATGTGTCCCCCTGTGTATCTGGCTTACGTGGTTACTGGGGAATCAAACCTGGGTCCTTTGGCTTCGCAGACAAGTGCCTTAACTGTTTAGCCATTTCTCCAGCCCAAGATTCATTTCTTCTACTGTGTAATTATTTGAAACTCATTTGTTGAGAAGATTTATCTTTCCATGTTGAGTGTGCCAATTTTCAAGTGTGTCAGCAGTTTTAGAGTTTGGGTGTCTCCACTCAAGAGTGAAATTCCACTGTAGTTTTCTAATGGCCTGGCTTAGCCATTGTTTCCACCAATGTTTCTGGAATAGGCTGTAGATCTTGGGATGCTATTCAGAAGAAGGTAGGAGAGACTGAAAAATGCATGGTGCACAATAGTTTCTTTACCTAGAGGATGGGGAGCTTATTCCCAGAAGGCAAAGATAACAAATGCACATTTATGGTGACTGAGCTAAAATTTTACCTTATTTCATTTAATCTGAGCACTATATGAGCTCTGTCCTATTTTCATTTTATCAAAATAGGCACATTAAAAATTATTTTTATTAGCCGGGCGTGGTGGCGCACGCCTTTAATCCCAGCACTCGGGAGGCAGAGGTAGGAGGATCGCCGTGAGTTCGAGGCCACCCTGAGACTCCATAGTGAATTCCAGGTCAGCCTGGGCTAGAGTGAAACCCTACCTCGAAAAACCAAAAAAAAAAAAAAAAATTATTTTTATTAATTGTGAACTTTACTATATGAACATATTACATATTGGTCATATTCCCATTGGGTTATACTCTTAGATTCCTCTTCCCCATCACAATTCCATTGAGGGCTGTGGTGGTTTGCTTCAGGTGTCCCCGATAAACTTAGGTGTTCTGAGCCAGTCGTGGTGGCACATGCCTTTAATCCTAGCACTTGGGAGGCAGAGGTAGGAGGATCGCCATGAATTCAAGGCCACCCTGAGACTATATAGTTAAATCCATGTCAGCCTGAGCCAGAGTGAGACCCTACCTCCAAAAACCAAAAAAACAAACAAACAAACAAACAAAACTTAGGTGTTCTGAATACTAGGTTCCCAGGTGATGGAGATTTGGGAATTAATGCCTCCTGGGGTCTGTGTATCGTTGGGGGTGGGCTTATGGGGGTTATAGTCAGTTTCCCCTAGCCAGTGTTTGGCACACTCTCCTGCTGATGTTGTCCGTCTGATGTTGGCCAAGAGGTGAAGTCCACCCTCTGCTCATGTCATCATTTTCCCTGCCATCATGGAGCTTTCCCTTCAGTCCGCAAACCAAAATAAACCTTCCCCCCCTCCCCATACAAGCTGCTCTTGGTCAGGTGTTTTCTGGCAGCAATGCAAACCTGACTGCAACAAGGGCCTTCCTCAGTGGAGAGTTAGGGATAATCTGTCATGAATGTACCAGTTGGTCTATGAGACAATGCCTCAGGATACTCCTTCTCACTCTGTGGCTCTTACAGTCTTTCTGCTCCTTCTTCCATAATGTTTCCTGAATCTTGGAGGGTGTGTTGTAAGTTTCCTTCAGTGCTGAGCTCTTAGAAGCCTCTGATTTTGTGTTTTGATGAGCTTTGTGCCTCCTCAGTGTTTACCGCCATTTCCTCCTGCAGGATCTCAGGCTAGCTGTGAGAGCAGTACTCATATATGATCTGCCACTTCTCCTTTTTCCTGGGTCCTGGAAAATGCAGGCACATTTTTTTTGAATACTTATAAACTTTTCCTAAGACTTCTTCAAAGTTTTCTACTAAGAATCTTGTGTTTAAATGAAGTGTCCAATATAAATCACTCTCTTTTTTTGTTGTTCTTTAAAGCTGGTCTCATATTATGCTACTTGACGACACTGTATTCTTTATCTTTCTTTCATGCACATAAGAGAACTAATATTATCAATTTTAGTACTCTTATTTTGGTTAATTTATTTTTTTTTTACTACTCCAAATGAACTACTTGAATGAGCACATCTAGACTAGGAAATCAAAATACTGCACTGGAGGTTAGACTCTGCCATTTGCATACATATTACTGTAATCCCGGTGCTTTATTCATCTCTCTGCATCTAATATTCCTCCTCTAAATGCCAAAGTTGGAGTTTATGGTGTAGCTCAATGTTAGAGTAGATTAGATTAGGGTGGAGTAGATTGTAAGCAGGCTGTGGTGGCTGTAGGTAGTTAGGTGTACAACTGAGGCTGAGCCATCTGCTCAGAAAGAACTCACTCATAAAATGGTGAAGTTACAGTGGATGCTATTCTCTGCATTAGCCTCTGATTTGGCAAGGAAAGTGGAAAAAAGGAGGATCAAATGGAGGTGTGGGATTGCTGTTTCTTATAGCTGGCAGGATTCAATAGATAGAGAATACCAGGTAGATCAGTACTAAAGAGCCCTTCTTGGGATCCAAAACTTGGAACCCATGGAAAGAATTGGGCAGTGAAGAAGGAGAGAATGAGGTAGAAGTGATTGAAGATACTCCAGATCTGATCTTTAGTACAGAGGAAAGAAAATCAATGCTTCAGAATGTAGAAAGGAAGCCTTAGTAATGTTCCAGTATAGGAAACTATGGCATCTCTGTGGTTTGAGTTGAGGAAAAATTTTAAAGAATGAAAGATCTTCTCACATTGTAGCTTGTGAGACTGTGGAACATGAGGGCAGATGAGATCAGTGTGAGTGGAAGCAGACTGTGGAAGAAGAGACAGTAAGTAAGTGCCCATCTCTCTGTGAGACAAAGGCTGCATAACTAGAAAATGACATAGGAAGGACAAGACTTACTGAGGGAGCTGGGCATGAGAGAGGCAGTGTTTGAAGCCCAGTTAACTGGGCTGGATAGGGCTGTGTTCACAAAAGAGTTAAGAAAGGTTGATTTATCAGGAACTTTTGAGTTGGTATGGGACCGTATTGGATGCTGAGCTCCATGGTGGGACCTGACCTTTGGGAGGTAGGAGAGGCCCTGGCAGATATGAGTGATTTAGACCACTGTGTAAAATAGGTTTGTAAAATGCCAAAGAATTCAGAAGATATAAAAAAGGGACAGGAAATTAAGGGATTTCTGGATCACTTGAAGGCACATGTGGCAGAATCGGTGTTGGGCTAGAGTTCCCTGGGAAAAAGTGACAGAAAACCAAATGCTGTGCTACTCAGCTTCTGGCAAGCATTAAAGCATCAGTAACAGTTCATGAAAGACTGAACGATAAACAGTGCACATGAGAAAAGATTAAGCTGTTTAAGTTTCTCCCTTGTAAGAATGTGGGCATGGAAACTGTTTGCCAAGCTCACAGAACAGGGAAGCTGGCTCTAGCAGCAGGAATGACAGGTGAGAGCTTGACCTTGTTTCCACTTGGGTCTGAACTAGGCTGACAAGTGCCAACAAGCCCCATCAAAACCTCTGGGAATGAGGGCATGTATGGCAGCCCCATGACAAAACCCTGGGATGAGGAGGCCAGATGATTCATGGTGAATAGTTATGAATTATGGAAGGGTAGGTGGGGTAGTGTTCCCTATTCATACTACTAGGATACAATCATACTCTTCATTGATACAATTAGTTCAAGTAATAGGATTATTTTTCATGCTATATTGGACTTTGTTCAATTTCTTCTTATTACCTCTTTAGCCATCCAACATTAACTGTCACTTGTTTGGAATGGGCAGCAGTGGGTCTTCAGAGAATCTGCACAGCCTCTGTAATAAGTTTTCGTTTTATAATGCTAACCCTTGGGGCTGGAGAGGTTGCTCAGTTAAAAGGCACTTGCTTACAATACCTGACAGCATGGGTTCAATTCCCCAGTATCCACATAAAGCCAGATGCACAAAGGGATGCATGCATCTAGAGTTCATTTGCAGTGGCAAGGGGCCCTGGTGTGCCCATTCTCTCTCTCTCTTCCTCTCTTTCCCTGCTTGCAAATAAAAACAATACCAGCCCTTGAATGCCTTACATATTTGGGAAAAAATCTGGAAGGGCACTTAAAAATATCAGTTTTAGTGTTTAATAGACCTGTCAAATTGTTATATGACTACAAATATTTGTGTTTATGACTGTATGTGATGGGTCACCTTGGAGAGGAGAATCTTTGGTGGGGGCTTTCTGCAAGCTGTGTGGGGAGCTCAAGCTTTCATGAGTTGTCAACTATTCTGACGCATGCTTTTCCATGATGCAGCTACCTTTGATTCAGCCATGCTCCTGTAAGTAACCCCTCCCTCATGCTGCTATAAGTAACCATAATTAACTCATCAGTTCACCAAGTGTGGGTTGGGTAGAATCTTTTCTTTGGCCTGTCACCAGTGTTGTATCTAGGATGAGTAGACATTTGTTTGTCTCCACAACACCCTGCCAGAATGTGGATGCATATCTGAAATCACAAAGACCATTCTGAATTACTAATAGATAGTTATATAAGTGTTTAAGTAAGCACTATCTCTAATAGGTGAATGATAATTCCAATTTTATAATGCTATGAGGAGTGATTAAAAATACCCATCTTGGGCTAGAGAGATGGCTTAGCGGTTAAGTGCTTGCCTGTGAAGCCTAACGACCCCGGTTCGAGGCTCGACTCCCCAGGAACCACTTTAGCCAGATAAACAAGGGGGCGCACGCATCTCGAGTTCATTTGCAGTGGTTGGAGGCCCTGGCGTGCCCATTCTCTCTCCCTCTCTCGATCTTCCTCTTTCTCTCTCTGTCTGTCGCTCTCAAATAAATAAATAAAAATAACAACAAAAAATACCCATCATACCTTGGACTTGAGTAATTTAGTTATTATTCTTATTGTGCTACTACTATTGAAGGTACAGGTTAGAGCTAGCTATCAAATTCAGCAGACACAATAGGCCTTAATCACGTGCTATCTTTACTCAGTTTTGTGGCAAGTTATAGGACAGAAAGTGCAGCCTGAATGGCATCTTTATTTTATCAGTGGTCTAGCAGTTATCCAAGGACTACGTTTCTTTGTCTCTCATTCATAAGGTGTGTGGGCATAGGTTGAAGTAAAAACCTTGTAGATGTTGATCACTTTGACATAGAGCCACCAGAGACCTTCGTTTAATGTCAACCATAAATATAATTCTATCCTCATACATGGTCTGCATGCCAGTATATAGCTCCACAGAGCAAGGTTTCATGTCAAAGGAGGTCAAATCTTTCATATAGTTTCCAAAGCGGTAGAACCCCAGTTGCCATTTTCCTTGGGCAGGGCTAGGTCAGCCCAAAATCAGTAATCACTCTTCTTAGTTACAATCTTATTAAGGTAATATATTTGTTTCTTGTGGCTTACAACAAATTACTAAAAACTGTGTGGTTTAAAACAGTAATATTTTATTTTTTCAAATTTTTATTAACACCTTCCATGATTATAAAAAATATCCCATGGTAATACCCTCCCTCCCCCCACTTTCCCTTTTGAAATTCCATTCTCCATCATATCCCCTCCCCATCTCAATCAGTCTCTCTTTTATTTTGATGTCATGATCTTTTCCTCCTCTTATGATGGTCTTGTGTAGGTAGTGTCAGGCACTGTGAGGTCATGGATATCCAGGCCATTTTGTGTCTGCAGGGAGCACTTTGTAAGGAGTTCTACCCTTCCTTTGGTCTTACATTCTTTCTGCCACCTCTTCCACATTAGAAACTAAGCCTTGGAAGGTGTGATAGAGATATTACAGTACTGAGCACTCCTGTCACTTCTTTCCAGCACCATGATACCTTCTGAGTCATCCCAAGGTCACTGCCATCTGAAAAGAGAAGATTCTCTACCAAAAGTGAGAGTAGCATTAATATAAGGGTGTGAACATTAAGAGAAGTGCTTACTGGGCAGTTTGATAAGCATAGTATATACATTTAGCCAGACATCAGCAGATGTTACATCCCTAGGGCTCATGACTACCCATTTTAAGTTTTCAGTCTCAGGGATGTATTCCCTCCCATGGAACGGGCCTCCAGTACAATTAGAGGGCAGTTGGTTTTCACCTTGACAGACATGCCACTATTGCACCCATTGGCTCATTTGGCCTGGCTGGCCAAATATAAGGCTTGCAATGTCCACTGTTGTGTATCTTCACTGGTGATTTCTCTTTTTGCCATTGAGCTGCATGCAGAGTGGCTTCTTATAGCTTTCTGTCAGCTGGTCTATATTTGCCTGGTTTTGGTATCAGGGTGATGCTGGCTTTGTAGAAGGAGTCTGGTAGGTCCTTGTTTTTCTGTTTTATGAAAAACTTAAGAATCAAGGGTGTTAGTTCTTCCCTGAAGGTCTGGTAAAATTCAACAGTGAATCCATCTGGGCCTGGACTTTGTTTAGTTGAGAGATTTTTGATAACTGCTTGGATCTCCATACTTATTATAGGTCTGTTTAAGTGATTAATCTCATCTTGATTTAATTTAGTAGGTCATATAAATCAAGGATATCATCCGTTTCTTTCAGATTTTCATACTTAGTGGAGTATATATTTTTATAGTATGTCCCTATGGTTTTTAAATTTTTCTGGCATCTGTTGTGATGTTACATTTTTCATCTCTAATTTTATTAATTTGTGTCTCTTCTCTCTTTCTTTTGGCCAAGTTTGCTAAGGGTTTATCAATCTTATTTATCCTTTCATAGAACCAACTCTTTGTTTCATTGATTCTTTGGAATTTTTTTTTTTTTGGTTTCTATTTCATTAATTTCTGCCCTAATCTTTATTATTTCTTCCCATCTACTGATTTTTGGTTTGCCTTGTTCTTCTTTTTCCAAGGCTTTAAGGTGAAGCATTAGGTCGTTTACTCGCGACTTTTCTAATTCTTAATATAGGCACTTAAGGCTATAAATTTACCTCTTAGGACTGCCTTCATTGTGTCCCAGAGATTTTGGTATGTTGTGTTCTCATTATTGTTTGAGTCTATGAATTTTTTGATTTCCTTCTTGATTTCTTCATTTACCCATTCATCATTTAGTAGTGTATTGTTTAGTTTCCATGATTTTGTGTATGCTGTATAACTTTTCTTGCTGTTGATTTGTGGTTAGATTCCATTGTGGTCAGATAGAATGCAAGAAAATATTTCCATTTTCCTGTATTTGTTAAGATTTGCTTTGTGTCCTAATATATGGTCTATTTTAGAGAATGTTCCATGTGCTGCTGAAAAAGAATGTATATTCTACAGCATTTGGATGAAATGTCCTGTATATATCTGTTAGGTCCATCCCTTCTATGACCTCATTTAGTCCAGATGCCTGTCTGTTTATTTTTTCCCGGTTGATCTGTCAGTTGATGAGAGTGGGGTGTTGAAGTCATCCACTACCACTGTGTTTGGTGTTATCTGTGACCTTAGTTCTAATAGCGCTTGTTTGATGAATTTGGGAGCCCCCATGTTAGGTGCATATATGTTTAGGATTGTAATGTCCTCCTGTTAGAGTGTGCCTTTAATCAATGTAAAGTGACCTTCCTTATCTTTCTTAACTAATGTTGGACTGAAGTCTACATTGTCTGATATTAAGATAGCAACCCCTGCTTGTTTTCTAGGCCCATTTGCTTGAAACACTGTTTTCTAACCTTTCACCCGAAGATAGTGTCCATCCTTAGTAGAAAGGTGGGTTTCTTGGAGGCAACAAATTGAAGGATCCTGATTTTTAACCCAGTCTGCAAACCTATGTCTTTTGGTTGGGGCATTGAGGCCATTGATATTAAGAGATATTATTGAAAGGTGTGTATTCATTTTTGCCATTTTTTGTAGTTCTTCCAGTTTTACCTTTGCTCTGTTGTGTTAACTAGTATTTGAGTATTGTTTGTTTTTTCCAGGTTCCTTATATGTATGCTTTTCTTTCTCTTCAGCATGGAGGATCCTTTCAAGTATTTTCTGTAGAGCTGGTTTTGTCTTCAAATACTCCTTTAGCCTGCTTTTTTTGTGGAATGTCCTTATTTCTTTGTCTACTTGAATGGATAGCTTTACAAGATAAAGTAACCTTGCTTGACAGTTGTTATCTTTCCGAACTTGGCATACATCACTCCAAGCCCTTCTGGCTTTTAAAGTTTGTATTGAGTAATCTGCTGTAATCCTGATGGGGTTGCCTTTGTAGGTAACTTGATTTTCTCTCTAACTGCTTTCAATATTTTTTCTTTGGATTGTGTATTTGGTAGTTTGATTATAATACAGCATTTCCTTTAACTCGTTCTCACTGGAGGTCATTTGTGATGCATTAATACTTTTTGGTGGATTGATTTTTTGTTGATTTTTGCTGTTTCTTGTGTTATAATGTATACATTTTTGCATCTTGGATTAATTTAATGCTTGGATTTTCTAGTTAGCTGGGTATTATTAGATGTATCAGTCAATCTGATGTGATATATCTTCAGGGTAGTAGCTTAATGTGTTAGGTGTGGCTCTTAAGACTCTCAGAGTATCTACAAAAGTGACTCTAGATGTTGGGTTTGCCTGTTATGAGAGTATTCAAGTAGGATGAGTGGAACAAAATACAGGCAGATTGTAAAATTTAACTAACCAATGTACACTTTCAATGAAAAACAGCACAGAGAATTTATGCAGGAGTAGGTATTATGACAAGCAGATTCTCTATCAACAAGGAGGTTAAGATTTCTGGTCTGTTGAGGGTTCCAAGTCAGCTTGTGACCATTGAGACCCTTCCCTAATGCATAACAGAAGAGGAAACAAAGCCACTATAAATCAAAAAACAACAAATAACAAGCCCAAAATATAGCTTATTTAAGAATGGCAAATCTGACCATCCATCAGATTTAACATATAATTTATGCTGATATGGAAGGTGCAATTAGCACTTCCAGTTCATGGCTGTATACCAGGTTTTTTTTTTTTTTTTTTTTTTTTTTTTTTTTTTTAGAGTGCTATAATTTGGATCTTTTTTTTTTTTTTTTATTAGTCAGTTCTGTATTCAGCAAATACAGTCAGTTTGGTACCATTATTAGGCTCATCCATGACCTACCCCCTCCCCTTGGCCCCTCCTTGTTGAGGTATACGGGTCATGTATTGTGGAGTTAGCCCACAGTTATGGCTAAGCTAAATGTCTCTGCATATCATGACCCAACATGTGACTCTGACATTCTTTCCGCCCCCTCTTCCACAAAATTTCCCTGAGCCATGTTGGGTTCATTTTTGGTCTGCTTCAGTGATGAGGTGTTGAGGGCCTCTGAGGCTCTGGCTCTCTGATTTGGTAGGAGTTGATTTTTCTCTCTGCTGATCTCCTTCCCCCTTGTGCTGGTGTCCGGTTCATCAGGAAAACAGCCCCCTTGCTTGTTTCTCCAAGTTTTCTTAGTTTCAGCCGGGGCCCTTTTGAGGTATGATGGGGTGGCTCTCTCCTTAGGGTCTACATCTATCTGAAAAAGAGAAGCAGATTCTCCAACAGAGAGTAAGTTAGCACCAGGACAAATGAGATAACCCTTACATTTTTTTTTATAGAGAATTTAATAGGTGTAGTCCCTCTTGTAGCCCACAATTGATAGTAGCTTGATACTGGAGAGTGGGCTTATGTTTGGATATGGTTCTGACTTGTTTCCCAGCTCCAGCTATGGGTCCCATACCAGTGAGGGGATCAGTTAGCCAAATTGAGAGCAGTTGGTTCCCCACTGTGGCTGTGTGCCACCACTGCACTTGTGTGGGCATCACAATAAGTTATTTGCTGCTAAGTAGGTTAGACCATGTGTTGCTTCGATAGATATTGGTCAATTTCCCCCAGTCGCCCATGTAGCACCTTCTGGCACTAGACGCGCTGACTGTCTGGGGACTGACTCTCATCCAACTTCCAGCCATGCCATTCTAATTTGCATGTCAATCACATAAGGTATCTTCAGCAGTAGGGTCTTACCACTAACCTTTGGTGGGTCATCAAGTACTCTGACAGAAATCTGTCTGTCTTTTAGGAAACCTTGTAGGTTTCTCTGATCAAAAGCTCATTGTGGATGATAGCCCCATGCTGGTTCTGGGAGTTACAGGTCAGTGCCCACTAAGAAAATGAGGAAAAAGATAACTAATATACAAGAGTTAGAGATAAGAGAGAGAGAGACAGGGAGAGGGGAAGTGAGGGAGGGAAGATGTAGGAGATTAAGGTTAGTCTTAATCTTACCCTCTCCAGTGTCTTGTGGTTCAGGTGTTCCCTGTAAGGGCCTGGTGAAGGATCAGCCATTTGGTCTATCTTTTAGTAAGTAGAAGATTATGGTACCATTGCCGTTTGGGTCTAGATTTGTGTTTCCCACCCCTTTGATGCCCTCCCCTCCCTCCCCTTCCATCCTAGTGTCTAATCTAGGAGATGCTTGCTGGGTATGCAAGGTATCTTGGGTAGATTCAGGTTAGGTGCTGTAGATGAGTGAGACTATGTGGCGATTTTTTTTCTGTGATTGGGTAAGTTGACTGAGAATGATCTGTTCCAGGTTCAACCATTTTTCCTCAAATTTCATTGTGTCATTTTTTCTTACTGCTGTATAGAATTCCATTGTGTAGATATACCACATCTTAGTTATCCATTCTTCTAGTGATGGACATCTGGGTTGATTCCAGCTCTTAGCTATTACAAATTGAGCCGCTATAAACATGGTTGAGCAAATCTCTTTAGTCTGTGGTTTGAAGGTTTTAGGGTAGATGCCCAGTAAGGGAATAACTGGGTCTGTTGGTATCTCTATACTCAGCTTTTTCATTTTGTCAAGTCCGCCTCAATTTCTTTTTTGAGTGTTTTTATGTTTTCATTGTATAGATCTTTCACTTCCTTGGTTAACGTTATTCCAAGGTATTTTATTTTTTTTTGTCACAATTGAAAATGGGACTATGTCCCTTATTTCTTTTTCTGTATCTTTGTCCTTTGCATAAAGGAAGGCTACTGATTTTTGTGCATTGATTTTGTATCCTGCTACTTTGCTGTAGGAGTTAATCACCTTCAGGAGTTTTGGGATGGAGTCTCTCGGGTCTCTTACATATATAATCATGTCATCAGCGAATAAAGCTAACTTAACTTCCTCCTTTCCAAATTGTATTCCTTTTATTTCCTTCTCCTGTCTTATTGCTTGAGCTAGGACTTCCAGAACTATATTGAAAAGCAGAGGTGAGAGTGGACAACCCTGTCTTGTTCCTGATCTTAATGGGAATTCCTCCAGTCTCTCTCCATTAAGTATTATTTGGGCCTTCGGAGCTTCGTATATTGCCTTTATTAGGTTAAGATATGAACCAACCATGCCAACTCTCTCCAATGTTTTGAACATGAAGTGGTGTTGAATCTTGTCAAAGGCCTTTTCTGCATCTATCGAAATGATCATGTGGTTTTTATGTTTAACCTTGTTTATGTGGTGTATTACATTGACAGATTTCCGTATGTTGAACCACCCCTGTGTTCCTGGAATGAATCCCACTTGGTCAAGGTGGATAATGCTTTTGATGTGTTGTTGGATTCGGTTTGCAAGGATTTTGTTTAGGGTCTTTGCATCTAAATTCATCAGGGAAATAGGCCGGTAGTTTTCTTTTCTTGTGGCATCTCTGCCTGGTTTTGGAATTAGGGTGATGCTAGCTTCATAAAAGGAGTTGGGTAGCTTTCCCTGTTCATAAATTGTGTGGCACAGTTTGAGGAAGATTGGTTTGAGTTCTTCCATGAAGGTTTGATAGAATTCAGCTGAGAAGCCATCTGGTCCTGGGCTCTTCTTTTTTGGGAGGTTTTTTATTACTTTTTCAATCTCCATGAGTGTGATGAGTTGATTGAGGTGATTAATCTGCTCTGTGTTTAGCTTTGGTAGATGGTATGCGTCCAAAAATTTATCCATCTCCTCCACATTATCCAGTTTTGTGGAGTAGAGGTTTTTGAAATAAGTCCTGATGATTCTCCCAATTTCACTTATGTCTGTTGTGATCTCTCCTTTTTCATTTTGAATTTTGTTAATTTGAAGCTTCACCTTTTTTTGCTTGATCAGATTGGCCAGGGGTTTGTCAATCTTGTTTATTTTTTCAAAGAACCAGCTCTTTGTTTTGTCAATTGTCTTAATTGTTTCCTTGGTTTCCAATTCATTGATTTCTGCTCTGATTTTAATTATTTCTTTCCTTCTGGAGCTCTTTGGGTTGGATTTTTCTTGTTTTTCCAGTGCCTTTAGGTGGATGGTTAGGTTATTGATTTGGGACCTTTCTGTCTTTTTTACGAAGGCATTGAGTGCTATGAATTTTCCCCTGAGGACCGCCTTCATTGTGTCCCATAAGTTTTGATACGATGTGTTCTCATTGTCGTTCGATTCCAGAAATTTTGCAATTTCATTTTTTATTTCATCCACTATCCATTTATTGTTTAAAAGTGTGCTGTTCAGTTTCCAGGTGCCTTTGGGATTCTTGGTGGGTCTTTTATTGTTGATTTCTAGCAATATAGCATTGTGATCTGATATCATGCAGGGAATTATGTCAATCTTCCTAAATATGTGGAGGCAGTCTTTGTGACCCAATATATGGTCTATTCTAGAGAATGTTCCATGGACTGCTGAGAAGAATGTGTAATCTGTGGATTTGTGATGGAATGTTCTGTAGATGTCCGTTAGGTCTAAGTGATCTATGGTTTTGTTGAGCTCTCTTACTTCCCTGTTGAGTTTCTGTTTGGATGATCTGTCTATTATTGATAATGGTGTATTGAAGTCCCCAGCTATGATGGTGTTTGTGGTTATTTCTGTTTTATTGTCAAGTAGGTTTTGTTTTATGAACTGGTGCCCCTGTGTTTGGTGCATACAGATTTATGATTGTAATATCCTCTTGATGGATCGTTCCCTTGATAAGTAGGATGTGGCCTTCTTTGTCTTTTTTGATTATATTTGGTTTGAAGTCTATTTTATCCGATATTAATATAGCTACACCTGCTTGTTTCTTATTCCCATTTGCTTGGGATACTGTTTTCCACCCTTTCACCCTGAGGAGATGTCTGTCTTTAATGGTGAGGTGGGTTTCTTGAAGGCAACAGATTGAGGGGTCTAATTTTTTGATCCATCCTGTTAGCTTGTGTCTCTTGATGGGTGAATTAAGGCCATTAATATTTAGAGTAATGACTGTGAGATTTGATTTGATCCCTGCCATATTGTGATGGTAAATGTGGGTTGGAGTTTTCATGGACATTGAAGTTTTTTGTGCCTACTCTGAGTTTGGTTGTTGTGATCTGCTTCTTGTAGGCAATTGTGTTTGATTATTTTTTTCTTCTCTGTGTAGAATTTCCTGAAATACTCTCTGTAGGTTTGGTTTTGTGTTCATATAATTGTAAAGCTGAGTTTTGTCATGGAAAGTTTTTCGTTCACCATCTATTATGAGGGATACTTTTGCTGGGTAGAGTAGTTTGGGTTGAAGCCATAGGTTCTTAGACTTTGGAGTGTTTCATTCCAGGATCTTCTAGCTTTCAGGGTTTCCATTGAGAAGTCTGAAGTAATTCTGATGGGATTACCTCTGAAGGTGGTGTGTTGTTTTTCCCTAGCTGCTTTTAGGATTTTCTCTTTGGTGTCAATGTTTAGAGTCTTAATAATAATATGTCTTGGAGAGTTTCTCCTTTGGTCCAGTCTGTTTGGAGTTCTATTGGCTTCTTGTATCTTGATGGGCCTTTCTTTTAAGAGATTGGGGAAGTTTTCTTCAATTATTTTGTTAAATAAGTTTTCCATGCCTTTGGTCTGGATTTCTTCTCCTTCTGGTATTCCAATGATCCTGATATTGGGACGTTTAACTGTATCCCACAATTCCCTCGTGTTCTGTTCACAGGAGCTTTTAAACTTACTGAAATTTTTGAACTCTCTAACTGTTTCTTCCATCTTGTCTTCCAGATCAGAGTTTCTATCCTCCACTTGGCTGACTCTATTCTTGAGAGCTTCTAGTGAGTTTTGGGCTTGTTCAATTAAGTTTGCATTTTCTATTATTTTTCTATGTATAATTTCCATCCCTCTGTCAAGCTCCCTTTTCACATCATTTTCTGATTTTCTTGATGATTCTTGGAGTTCATCCTTGCATTTCTTTATGTCTTCATTTAGCATGGCCAGCTGATTTTTAAGGTCTTCTTTTTTTTCACTCTCCCTCAAATCTCTTAACTCTCTTTTAAATCCTTCCATTTTCTTATCTAATCCTTCCAATTTCTTATCTATTAGTTCTAGTTTAGTGATGGCAGCATCCACACGATTGTCGGCCCTTTGTTGCTTTCCTGCAAGTTCTACCAATAGGTTGGTTAGAGTTGCATTGCTCATAGCTTCAATGTGGTGTTCTGGTCCTATTTGTTCTTCTATGTTTTGGTTGGAAGGATTCATTGTGGGACTGGGTGATCTAATTGGATTTTCTTGCATTTGATTATTCATGTTATTTCTTTTGCTCTGTGTTCTGCCCATGACAGTGTATGGGCAGATAAGTGGGCGTATCAGCCTGGGCTCAAGAACAATGGGAATCTTATGCAGCCTGGGGGCGTTGCCAAGAAGCCTGGGCTTTGGCTGTCACTTGCCAAAGCCGCCTATCTACTGCCTGGCAGGGGCGCCGAAGTTGCCTGAGTTCTCAAGCGGTAATGTGCCAAGGCTGCCTGCGTTCGAACTAGGAGTGGCACTGAGGCACCAAGCACTGATGCTGCCCGAACTCTGGCTGGGCACGCTGGGAACTGGAAGCAGTCTGCGCTCCCCCGCCACAGGACAATTGTGGACAGCCGCGCGGCAGACAGAGGGCCAGTGGACGAGAATGCGGAGCAGTCTAAGCTTCTGCACGCAGGGAATAATCTCACTTGCCAAAGCCGCCTATCTACTACCTGGTAGGGGCGTCAAGGTTGCTTGAGTTGTCAAGCAGTATTGTGCCCCAGCTGCCTGAGTTCGAGCTAGGAGTGGCACTGAGGCACCAAGCACTGAAGCCGCCCAGACTTTGGCTGGGAACACTGGGAACCGGAAGCAGTCTGTGCTCCCCCGCCACAGGACAATTGTGGACAGCTGCGCGGCAGACAGAGGGCGAGTGGAGGAGAGTGCGGAGCAGTCTAAGCTTCCGCACGCAGGGAATAATCTCACTTGCCAAAGCCGCCTATCTACTACCTGGCAGGGGCGCCAAAATTGCTTGAGTTCTCAAGCGGTAATGTGCCACATTTGCCTGCGTTCGAGCTAGGAGTGGCACTGAGGCACCAAGCACTGAAGCCGCCCAGACTTTGGCTGGGAACGCTGGGAACCGGAAGCAGTCTGTGCTCCCCCGCCATGGGACAATGGCGGCCCGCCGGTGCGGCAGGCAGGTAGGGGGTGGCACCTGAGCTGACACAAGTGAGAGATACAGTCTGAGCTTGTGGGACTGAGCACACTCAGTAGGTGGGCGAGTGGACAAGGGTGCGGAGCAGTCTAAGCTTCCGCGCGGAGGGAACGATCGGCGCGCGGTGGCAGCCGTGCGGGCTCCGGAGCAGCAGCAGCAGCAGCAGCAGGGGTGGAGCTTTGAACACGGCGGTTATTTGGGGCGAGGGGTGCCTACCTGCCCGAAAGGGGACCAGCGATTCCCTGTTCCCCCACCTCTGTGCCCTCCCAGATTCCTCTCCCCTAAAAGCCACTATATACCCTTAATATCTTGCCTTTCTTTCCCCGGGATTTGCAGCGCAGCTAGGCGGTCGCCATCTTGGCCGGAAGTCCCTGTATACCAGGTTTATTACGTGGGTACTGACCTGGTGTAATTCCAGTTACCTTTGGAATGATTTTGGTCTCAGTTATGCTGCACTCCTGCTTGGGTCCCTGTTTGGTGCACTGTGGGTTCAAGTAGCCTGGCTTAGTCACTTGACCACTGCTCTGTTTGCTGGAGCTGGGCACTGGCAGTGGGGGAGGGGAGGCTGTCAATAGTGGCTCTAGTTCTCTCGCTGGTCCACGTGATCCTCTGCCTCGTGATCTGCTCCTCCGTTGTTCACTGCTGTTGTCCCTTCCTGTTTCTTGCTTTTGTGAAGAGCTCTGGTGTAAGCGGAAAATCCCCTCACCTGGCTTTTCCTGCAGCTCAAGCCAAGCCTGGCAGCTGTGGTTCCGCGGACCTGGCACTGTCGCTGCTGGAGCCACTTCTGCCTGCCTGTGTGGGCTCTGGATTCTCTGGATCTCTCCTACTTCTCTGCTGCCATTTTAATTTCTTATACACCTGACTTTTTAGTAAAGGTATGTATTTTGCTGTTTTTTTTTTTTTTTTTTTTTTTTTTTTTTTGGTTTTTTCCCCTAGGCTGCTTTGGCGTGGTTCCTGTGCTGCCATCTTAACTGCAAGTCCTCTTATTTTCTTTTTTTCTATTTTGATGTTAATTTTTTTCCATTCTCTTATGCAGGTCTTGAATATCAAGGCCACTTTGATATTTGGATGGCAGTATGGCCAAGTACTCTCCCCTTCTTTAGCTCTTTCACTCTTTTTATCATCTCTTCGACAGTTGTCCCTGAGCCTTGGAGAGTGTGATAGAGATGTCTTTAATGCTGAACACTCCACTGTCCCTTCTCAGCACTTTTAAGAGTTTCTTTTTCTTTTCTTTTCTTTTCTCTTCTTTCTTTCTTTTTTTTTTTTTTTTTTTTGAGGTTGAGTTTCACTATAGTCCAGGCTTACCTAGAATTCACTGTGTAGTCTCACAGAGGCCTCAAACTCATGGAAGTCCTCCTACCTATGCCTCTCAAGTTCTTGGATTAAAGGCATGTGCCACCATACCTGGTTTTTGATGGATTTTAAGTCTCCCTAGTGGTCACTGCCATCTGAAAAAAGAAGGTTCTCTAACTAAAAGTGAGAGTAGTATTTTTATATGGGCATAAACATTTAGAGAACAGTCTGGTGGACATAATATATCCATTTAGCCAAATGACATTTGGTTTTAAGTACCTAAGGGATGAATTTCCTCTTATGGAGTTTGACTCTGTAGTTGAGTTTTTGCCTAGCAAGTATGAGATTGTGGGTTTAATCCCCAGAAGCAGGGAGGGAAGGAGAGAAGGAGGGAGAGAGAAAGAGAGGGACAGTGTTGGGAGGGGGGAGATACTAATCCTTAGAATGTCTCAGCAGTTCATGTGTGAATGATGTGTGAATTTAGTTGCACTTGTGAGTCTCTTGTAAAAGTTGGGTTGATTTTGGTTGAAGAGCCCAGATCTAGGAAAACTGACTTTGAACTTCTCAATCATTAGTTGGGAGATCAGTTTACAGTTATAACAACTAATCATTTCCCTGGGAGAATCAAGCAAAGAGTATAAAGATCTGTTAAGACAAACATTGGATCACTCTTCACTGGAGAAATCATTTGAATTCATTTTCTCTGGCTTGTTCACATCTAGGGAAATCGGTAGAGTGGGAATTACATCATGGTTCCTTATCTATCTTTAGAGTAGCAAAGCAGTAGAGTTGGTTTATTATCTTTCTTCGGAAAAAATGCTTAAAAAATAAATGATTCACTCTTTTCATGGAAACCCATTTGACATGTTAGTCAGTAGGCATGCCTTTGTTCCACACTAATGTGCTAGTCTGGTATGAATCTATGGTTTCATTTTCTTTTCAGTATATTATATAATGTAATTCTCTCTTGCTCTCAATTTTATGAAATAATGGGCCAGAAGAAGATGTATCAAGGTTATTAAGTTCCTTCCTTAGCCCTGAGATACATTTAACTCAGTCTTAACTCATCAAAGTGATTTAGCTTTGATTACACAGGTAATTCAGGCAAAATACCTTTTCCTTTGCTCTCACTATTTAGACCTGCCTGTGATTACCTGTTTAATGAAAGGCAGTGAGGTTAACAATTCCACTGAAGTTAACACCCTATATAACACACAAGTCATTCGTGATATCAATGCTGCATGAATAGTTAATAATAGGAACTAATGTTTCATGTCTCTTCTCAGTTTATAAACACTTTCTTCTTATTATCCTATGTAAGGTTGTGAGATTGGTGGGGCCATATCCACTTTAAACACAAGATAATTGATGTTCATAGTAATTAAATACAGAATAGATTATCAACATGTTATCCTTACTCTATAGTTCATTTAATTTTTGCTCTATTGTGTTGCTGTACCATCATGACTGGACTTTTGAGCTCTTGTAGAACTATTTTTCTTCACTGATAGTTATTTGTTTTTTTTTTTTTTTTTTTTTTTTTTGAGAGGGGAGCAAAGGTTGCAGTGTCCTACTCCACCATGTTGCTACTGTTACTGATTCTACCACCAGATGCAGCCTTTTTATTTTTGAAGGAAAGCAAATCATTGCTTAAGAGGAGACATTTTAAATCTGAGAGCCAGTATAGTGAATGCTTTGAAACCATATTTTTATGCATAATTCAGTAGTATAGATTTCATTAATGACATCATTTTCCAAAGTGAGAACAAAGAATTTATTTTGCTCTTGTGACAATGTGGGATCGTCTCCACTGGTAGTGAAAGAAAGTAATTCTGGGAAAATGAGGCATGACATTTGAAGATTGTTTGAAATGGAAAGTGCTTACTGAGATATTTAAATGGTAGATGAAACCTAGAAGCACATTAAATTGAGAAGTATTTCTCAAGAAAGTATTTCTTTTTAGATCTAGATTTGAAGCTATAAACTTGGGGAGAACAGTGTTTTCCCCTGCTGTTACATTGCCCACTATTATATTGATCATGATATAATGCACTTCATTTATTCAGTAAACATTTACTGAACATGGACACTATATATATTAGTCACTAAGGGATACAGCATAGAGCATATCTGACGTTATAAACATACTAACACCAGTAAGTATGAAACTAACTGCTACTGATCATTACAAGGTGTAATGAAAGCATCTAATACAGCCATGGCAATCATGAAGGACTTTTCTGAGGAGACAATGCTTGAGCTGGAGTTTGATTTTGTTTTTTAATTGAGACGGGTATTGTAGCATAGCGTAGGTTGTCCTCAAGCTCATAGTCTTCCTCTTCTGCCTTGCAAGTGGTGTGATTACAGCCATGCTCCAACATACCTTGTCAGTGCTGTGATTACAGGCATGCTCCACCACACCCAGCTTGAGTTGAGATTAAAGAAGTATACAGTTTGCAAAACCAGGGAAAAGTATTCATGTCAGAAGGAATGGATGTGTGAAGGCCTCGTGGTAGGAGAGAGGAAAAAGGATGGAGAGAAAGTCAGTGTGGTTGTCTTAAAGAACATAGGAAAAGGTAAGAACTAAGAGATGAGGATTAGCAAAGAGATAGAAATAAATTTTGAATTAAGACAGTAAATTAAACCTTTAAAATTGGGTTGGGGAGATGGATTTTTAATTAAAGGCACTTACCTTCAAAACCTGCTGTCCCAGGTTCAATTCCCTAGTACCTATGTAAATCCAGATGCACAAGTGACGCATGCATCTGAAATTTGTTTGCAGGGGCAAGAGGCCCTGGTGTTCCCATACTCCTCTCCCCCCCTTCCTCTTAAATAAAGATATGTAAAAAATAAACCTTTAGTGCTAGATAGATGGCATGATGGTTAATTTGCTTGCCTGCAAAGCCTGATAATTCCTCAACACCCACATAAAGCCAGATGCACAAAGTGGCACATGCATTTTGTAAGGAATGTTAAAGAGAAAGACATCAGACTCTGCAATAGAAGGAAACCATTTATAACAAACATGAATAAATGGTGAGGGACAGAGACCTCTGTACAGGCTAGAGGCTTTCTGCATCTCACCAAAGCTGAAGTGAAGCTTATAAATGTAGGGGGGAAACCATATCAGGTCAAAAATGGAGCTGTGAAGAGGAAAATATTTCAGTGTAATTGCTCGGATTTTCTTGGGATTGTCACCAAGGAATGCTGCTCATGCTAGCATAGTTTGATTTCCCCATAAAGGTAGCATTCAGGGATGAAGGGATTAAATTTGCTCATGTTCCCCAGTTAAAGCTGTGAGATTTGAAATTTCCCTTATTTCCCCACTTATATTGTTTCAATATTTCCTTGCTACACCTTTTTGCAATGGAAATATTTATTCTGAGTCATGTTTTGGAAATAAGTAACTGTACTTTGAGTTAATAAGGATAAAAGTTAATAAACTTTCTGCCATCACAAAAAAAAAAAATAAATGTACAGATCCAAGGAGCAGGTGGGGGTGGGAGTCTAGGTGGCTATTGAATGTATTTTCCAAGAAGAGATTCGGGGTGTACGGTTTCTGAGGTTGTAATGCCCTAGAAATTTCACTGTGGTTAGGGGATGTTTGTAGGTCAGGATGTGAGCTGATTGTTTCCCTGTGATTTATGGGTGGCTTAAGTCAATGTTTGTTCATGGATCATGAATTCCAGAAGACCCTGTTTTCTTTTTGGGTCACTGGGGAATCCTTCACACCTGGAGTTCCTTTGCAGCAGCTGGAGGGTCAGGCATGCCCATTTTCTTTTTCAATCTCTCTCTCTTTGGAAATAATAAAAATATAATATCTTAAAAATAAATCTTTAAAAATGCTATGCTTACTATTTCGTATTATAACACATCCTTCAGGCAAAATCTCCAGTTTCATAAAACATAAATATTGAGCTTATCTGGCTCAAGTGGGCATAGGGGTATGTTGTAGATAGCTTCACATTGCTGAGATGAACTTCCAAAGCAGGAACAAGTTATGGGAAGAAGGAATTTATTGAAGCTTACAGATGTAAACTACTACAGGGTGATAAGCAGAATACATCTCTGATTATTAGTTTTGTATGTCCACTTCATTGGGCTGTGGTGTCCAGATATTTGGTCCACATATTCTGGTTATTTCTATGAAGGTATTTATGGAAGGCACAAACATTTAAATTGATAAACTGAGTAAATTCGATTGTATTCTGCAATGATGTTAGGCTTCATCCAATAAATTGAAGGCCTGTACTGTGTAGAAAGAGTTGCCTCCCCTGAGTCAGAAGGAATGCTGCAGTAGATACCTTCAGTCTTGAGTATAGCATTGGCTTCTCCTTGGTCCTCAGCCTGCTTGCAGACTCAGAACTTGGGAACTTCTACAATCATGTGAACAAATTCCCTAAAGTTTCTATTTCTCTCTCCTCTCCCTCTTCCCTCTGTCTCTTCTTTACTCCTCTCTTACTACAGAACCCTGAATAATAAACCATCTGTCATTTCTCCATCCCACATCAATAGAGGGCACCCTGCTTTATTCACTAGAGGTAGTCTCTGTAGCCCAAGCTGACTTACAACTCACTCTACAGCCCAGTAAGTTTCTTCATCACCAGAATGTCAGCATTCTGAGGACAAAGGCCCTGTCCCTTTAGCTTTGATATTGCAATGCCTAGCATGACTGCAAATGCATAAACATCCAGTAACTACTCTGGTGTGTACATATGTAGCAGGAGGCCTCATCTTCTCTGAAATCTCATGAGACAGAGAGTAGGACTAGTACAGAACTCTAGAGCTTAGGCATTCTCTTCCATTGATGATATCTCTGTGACATTACTCTTGGTTGAATGGATACTTTATTGGAAGGCTCATGCCTATGATCCCAATACTTAGGAGGTGGGAGCAGGAGGTTCAGGAGTCATCCATGGCTACATATTTCAAGGTAAGTCTGGGATACATGAGACCCTGTTTCAAAAAAGAAAAAAATTGTCACAGTGATTAATTATTCCTGTGCATTCTACACCACATAGTATCAGCATGCATTTTCCCAGTCACCAGATAAATAGAAATTCCCTGTGACTCTGATATGGATGGTTTTGATGCCTTTATTATTTTTCTGATAGATGAAAGGGGCCAAAGCTGAAAATAGGAGACAAATCTATTTGTGGCCATTACATCCTGCATTTCAAGCTCTATTTGTAAATACCACTATTCTCTTCACCTTTTGTTTATAAACTGATTAATGTAGACCACCTAGACATGCAGAGGGAAGACACAGCAAACTACTAAAACACAAGCTCATTTAGCTGGAGAGATTGTACCAGCTTTTATAACTTTAAAGGAACAGGCACCATAAATTGCCATATTACCCTGAAATTAAAATTTTTTATTCAGAAACCAGTGGTGATGAGGAAAAGCCATTACAAGGTGATGAAAACTTGTGACTATTTAATCAGCATTGGAGTTGTACTCAATTTTCCATTTTAATTTGGATCTTGGGCCTTTCCAAGATGTATTGTACATGTTTGGGGCATTTATGAGGGACTTCCTGTGGGGGTGCTGGCTTGCTGGCTTGCTGCTCTTTGGCCTGATAGGATGCAATTACTTCTGCTTCAGAGAGAATGACAAAGCATGAACTAAAGCCCAAAATAATTACTTAGCCTTTAACAGGAATATCAGATGTAGCTTCAAGTTATCTGAGATGTTTTCCAAAGGTAGTTGAGTGGGATTGGAGTGTGAGAGAGAACAGAGTAATAAAATGAGCTTCCATCCTAGTCAAGAGACCATGGGTCCAACCTCATTTGTTACTTACCTGGGTTCTTGCCTTGAATCAGCTTTCTAGCCATCCTGCTTATCTCATCTTGTATGTGAAAAAAAGGGAGTGCAGCCAGTGTGGTGTGGTGTGGTGTGTCACATTTTTTTGCCTGCTATGGCCATAATGGAACATCAAGCTGTTCTTCCCTATCTTGTTTTGAGGTAGAATATCTATCCTGATTTTGAAGCTTGCAGAAGATTCTAGACAATTCTTTGCTCCCCTGTGGTACTGGGGTTACAGGTGCATGTGGCCATATCCAGATGTTTATATGAGATCTGGATATTTGAACTGTGGTGGTTTCATGTCCCACCCCTCATGTTTGTGTGGGAAGCACACCTAAACACTGAGCCATCAATCTAGCCCTAATTTTTTTTTGTTGTTGTTGGTGCTACGTAGCCCAGGCTGTACTCATACTCAAAATTATCCTGCCTCAGTTTCGTAAGTGCTGAGATTAGAGGAATGAGGCACTTTGGCTAGGCTGTTTCAGTACATGAATAATTTTCATAATGTTTATATTAGGTGTGGTAGTTTGATTGGAAATGTTCTCCCATAGCCTAAGGTATTTTTTCCTGTTTTTATTTTTAAATGTTTATTAATTATTATTTTTTGCAAACTTTTTTCTATCTTTATTCCATGAACAATACAATATATTGACTATTTACACAGCATTTATGTATTGTTAGGTATTTTAAGTAACCTACAGAGAATCTGAAATATTTGAGAGGATAGAAGTGGGTTAAACATTGAATTATTGTGCCATTATATATGAGACTTGAGTGCTCATAGCTTTCATATCTGCAGGGTATCCTTGAATGAATCCTTCCTAAATAGCTAGGGATTACTGTAAGAGTTAATCCCAATATCATTATTATTTTTGTATGTTTTGTATGGATACATCATGCTTTGGTACCCTCTTTTCCTTCGTCCTTGCCCCCATTTCATTAGGGATGCAAACTTGTAGGTCTTTCCAATCAACTGCTCAATGTGGGTAGCAACCAATCTCTGGTACTGGGAGTTACAAGTCAGAGACTGTGGTGGTTTGATTCAGGTGTCCCCCATAAATTTAGGTGTTCTAAATGCTAGGTTCCCAGCTGATGGAGCTTTGGGAATTAACTCCTCCTGGAGGCACTGTATTTTGGGGGGCAGGCTTATGGGTATTATAGCCAGTGTCCCCTTGCCATTGTTTGGCACAGTCTCCTGTTGCTATGGTCCACTTTATTTTGGCTAGGGGGTGATGTCCACCCTCTGCTCATACCATCATTTTCCCTTGCCATCATGGAGTTTGTAAGCTCCCTCAAGCCTGTAAGCCAAAATAAACCTATTTTTTTTCCCACAAGCTACTCTTGGTCGGGTGATTTCTATCAGCATTGCAAACCTGACAGCAACAATAAAGTGGTACTGAGGAGTGGTAATCCTGCTAGACACCTGACTGTGTGACTTTGGCCTTTTGGAGCTGATTTTCAAGAGGAATGTGGAAGGATTTGAAACCTTGCCCTAAGAGACACGTCACAGTGCTATAAGTACAGCTTGATGGACTATTCTGATTAAACTCAGACCTGAATGCAGTAATAACTATGGACTGTAAGGTTTGGCTTATAAGCATGAAAAAGAGCTTTGCTTGAACTGGGCTAGAGGTAGTTTGTGTGAGAAGCTTACTGTTATGCTGGTGTACTGAAAAGTTGTGCAGGGTTGCTTTGCATAGAAACAGACTGGTGCGAGCAAAAGGATATGGCACAAAAAGAAAAATCTTTGGGTTAACTACTGCCCATTCAGCTGCAATTGAGAGATTACAGCCTTTGAGATTGGGCTAGCTCACCTGCACTGGGGCAACAGGAAGAATGTAGACTCTTTTGAAGGGGACTGTGTGCTCAAGGAGTGTCCTGATCTTCAAAGTCTGCTTTATTCCCCCCTGGATTAACAAATTGTCTCCTGACCTGGTATTGTGGAGTGAGTGTAAGAAATGCAGGAAAGAGGGTCATTGAGTTTGCAACACGGTCTTGTGTTTTGGAAATGGCCATGGGCAGTGTGAAGCAGGTTTGTTGGATGCCTTCATGGACACCCCATGGGGCCATGAGGATGAACCATGGGTTGCAGTGGAGACCCAGTGGAGATGCTGGGACCACAAGAAGGCTGCCCAGGAGAGCTGCCAGCCCCTGATGAAGTTTTCCAGGACTGCGAATAGCCTAGCTGGAGGGGTGGAATTGGAACTTCAGATACTTGTTGCTGGTTAGAATTATTCAACTTGAAGACTTTTCATTGACTAGAGTTGTTGGACTTATAGCTGAAGTGTTTGATGTTTGCCCTGTTTAAGTCTTGTATTGGTTGTATTTCTTTGCTATGCCCAGTGCCATCTTTTGCACAGTGAATGTTTATTCTGTGCCATTATGGGTTTTTTGAAGTTATTTTTTGGTATTATGGCTCAGCTTAAAAAGACCTTGGATTATGGGGATGTATGAACATCATTGGAATTGATAAAAACTATGGGGACTTTTAAAGTTGGATGAATGCATTGCATTTTACATCATGTATGGTTTTCAGCTTATGGAGGCCAGGGGCGGAATGTGGTGGTTTGATTCAGTTGTTCCCCATAAACTTAGCTGTTCTGAATGCTAAGTTCGCAGCTAATGGAGATTTGGGAATTAACGCCTCCTGGAAGCAGTGTGTTATTGGGGGCGGGCTTATGGGTGTTATAGCCAGTGTCCCCTTGCCAGTGTTTGGCACACTCTTCTGTTGTTATGCTCCACCTTATGTTGGCCAACAGGTGATGTCCACCCTCTGCTCATGCCATCATTTCCCCCAGCCATCATGGAGCTTCCTCTGGAGTCTGTAAGCCAAAATAAATCTCTTTTGTCCTACAAGCTACTATTGGTAAGGTGATTTCTACCAGCAATGTGAGCCTGACTGAAAAGATATTTTCTTTTAAGCTTAGGCTTCATCCTACCCTCTCATCAGAGCCCTACTTTTCGTGTACACCCCCTTACTCCTTTTGAGGGTTATATCTTTTAAACTATCTCCAAGGATAAAGTTTTCTATGGTATCAGCTCATTTTGGATTTAAGTTTGTCTTTGTTTTCCCCTTCCTCTTCATCTTCCCTCCCTCCAACCCTTCCATCCCTATTGTCTTGGCCTCAAATTGCCTGTCAGGCATGACAGCAACTGGAGCAGGTCCAGGTTAGGAACTGCAGATAAGTGACACCATGTGATATGTTTTCTGTGACTGTGTGAGTTTGCTGAGTATGACCTGTTCTAAGTCTGTCTGTTTTTCTACAAATTTCATGGTATCATCTTTTTTTTTTTTTTTTTTTTACTGCTGAGTAGAATTCATTATCCATTCATCCAATGATGGGCATCTGGCTTGATTCAATTTGAGCAGCTATAAACATGGTTGAGCAAATATCTCTGTATTGATGGATGGAGCATTTAGGATAAATGCCCAGTAAGAAAATAACTGGGTCTGTTGGTTCATTCTTTTCAGGAATCTCCAAATTTATTTCCATAGTGGTTATACAAGTTTACATTCCCACCAACAGTGGATGCGGGTTACTCTTTCCCCACATCCTCACCAGCATTTGTCATTATTAGATTTTTTTTTTTTTGAGATAGGGTCTCACTCTGGTCCAGGCTGACCTGGAATTAACTATGTAGTCTCAGGGTGGCCTTGAACTCACGGTGATCCTCCTACCTCTGCCTCCCAAGTGCTGGGATTAAAGGTGTGCACCACCATGCCCGGCCATTATTAGATTTTTTTTAAATGATTGCCATCCTTACTGGAGTAAGGTATATAGGTTCTTCTTATACACAGCGGAGAAGCAGGAGAGACCAAGATACATGAGAAAGGAGGAAAATGGCCATAATCCCACTAGGCTCTTGTGCCCTCTATTTGTACGATCCACTTGATCTGCACACCTGCCCAGCACTGCCCACCAGGCACCAGTGCCTAGTAGCAGCAGCAGAAACCAAACAAGGGGATTTCCCAACCTCATCAGCTTCCTTGCAAAGTCTAGAAATCTGAAGGAAAGACAGCTGAGATCAGCTCCTTAGTTACTGAAAGGGATATAGGCGGGACTGTGTGAAGAACTCCAGTACAACTCCAGGCTTCCTGCACTCTCCCATCCCCCAGCCATCAGAACTGTGAACCTCTGGCATTCATTCCCTGGTGGCAGGGCATCTAGCACTGCTGATCAGAACTCCAGCTCCACAGCACAACATGGAGTGATTGAGGTGGGTACTCAGCATTGGTGAGATTTTGAGGTGGCTACCCCAAAAGGTAATGAGGCCACTTAACAAAAAACCAAAATGAAATAAAGCAAAAACAGGTACATAGGCTTGTATTGGAAGTGCTAATGTCTCTTTCCATGTCAGGGCAGGTTATGGGTTACATATCCTTGGTTGGCTTTACTATTTTCAATTAAGCTGGATTTGGGGGTTGAATATTGTTGCCTTTGATGCTTTCAGATTTATAGGACCTTTGTCTTTTTCTTCTGTTATTATTGGGTGCAGGATCTGATTCAGATCCAGTCTGACCTGGAACCCAATTCGGAATAGAATTCTCTACCTTCCAGCTGACAGGATTAAAGGTGTAGAGCAACACACATACTTAGGGATTTAGGCTTTATAAGATTATCTGTTAGTTTCAGTCCCCACACTTGCATACTCTGTGCTGGTTTTTATTAAATGTGTATATTGTTCAGTTGAAATTTAGAATTTGCCAGTAAATTGTTCCACCCAGTACATTAGAATACTTGAAAAGCTGAAAGAAATGGATGATTTCCTTGATTCATATAACCTACCAAAATTAAATCAAGATGAGATAAGCCATTTAAATAGACCTATAACAAGTATGGAGATCCAAGCAGGTATAAAAAGTCTCCCAACTTAAAAAAAAAAAAGTCCAGGTCCAGATGGATTCACTGGTGAATTTTACCAGACCTTCATGGAAGAACTAACACCACTGCTTGTCAAAGTTTTCCATAAAATAGAAAAGGAAGGAATTCTACAGAAGTCCTTCTATGAAGCCAGCATCACTCTGATACCAAAACAAAAGAAAGACAGAACAAAAAAGAAAATTACAGACCAATGTCTCTCATGAACATAGTAGCAAAAATTCTAAACAAAATATTGGCAAACAGAATGCAAGAATATATCAGAAAGATTATTCAACCCCCAACCAAGTTGACTTTATCCCAGGGACACAGGGATGGTTCAACATTTGCAAATTGATAAATGTAATACACTATATAAATGGACTGAAGGACAAAAATCACATAATCATCTGAATAGATGCAGAAAAGGCGTTAGACAGAATCCAATATCCCTTCATGGTAAAAGTATTACAGAAGCTGGGAATAGAAGGAACATATCTCAACATAATAAAAGCTATTTATGACAAACTTATAGCCAACATAATACTAAATGGGGAAAAGCTTGAAGCTTTTCCACTAAATTCAGGAATAAGACAAGGGTGTCACTGTCCCCACTTTTATATAATATAGTACTGGAAGTCTTAGCTATAGCAATAAGGCAAGAGACACTCATAAAAGGGATACAAAATGGAAAGGAAGAGATCAAATTATCATTTTCAGATGATACGATTCTATATATAAAGGACCCTAAAGACTCTACCAGCAAACTGTTTGAGCTGATAAACACTTTTATCAACATAGCAAGATACAAAATAAATACAGAGAAATCAGTAGCTTTCCTATATACTAGCAATGAACATGTGGAGGATGAAGTCAGGCAACCTCTCCCATTCACAATTGTCTCAAAAACAGTAAAGTACCTTGAGATAAATTTAACCAAGGAAGTGAAGGATCTCTATAATGGGAACTTTAAAATACTCAAGCGAGAAATTGCAGAGGACACAAAGAAATGGAAAGACATCCCTTGTTCTTGGATTGGAAGAATCAATATTGTGAAAATCCCAATCTTACCAAAGGCAGTCTACACATTTGATGAAATATCCATTAAAATTCTAATGGCATTTTTCACAGAAAGAGAAAAAATAATCGTAAAATTCATTTGGAAGCACAAAAGAAACTCAAGCAGCCAAAACAATTTTGAGCAACAAAAATAAGGCTGGGGGTATCACCATACCTGATTTTAAGCCATATTACAAAGCCATAGTAACAAAAACAGCATGGTACTGGCACAAAGACAGACATGTAGTTCAGAATAGAGGAACAGAATAGATGACCCAAGTATTAATCCAGGCAGCTACAGCCATCTTATATATTTTTTGACAAAAATGCCAAAAATATTCACTGGTGAAAAGACAGCCTCTTCAAGTGGTGCTGGGAAAACAGGATATCTATATGTAGAGGCTCCACCCTAATGACCTCATCTAATCCTAATCAGCTTTCTAAGGTCCACCTTTAAGCATCACAATCAGGTTGTTTCCAACCTCTTAATTTGGATTAAATTTCAACACATAAAATCTTTGAAAACATAGTTGAGTCGTTTTCAAACCATACCAGGCTTTAAGGCAAATTCCAGGTAAATTCTTAATTCTATGGGCCTCGAATGAAAACTCCATGAAGTCAAAGAGCTTGTTGATTGTTTTTATCCATTCACCTTCCTTCCTGATACATAGTAGGTGATTAGTATTTGTTAGTTTTCTATATGAATAAATAATTGGGCACAATACACTTAAGGAAAATGAAGGTTTTGATGTATTCTTATTTTCATTTGAAACCATCATTTTCTTATTGTTATGCCTGCTAAAAAGACCTTGGGAAACCAACATGATGACCCACATTTGTAATCCCAGTACTGGGAAGGTTGGGGCAGGAGGATCACCATGACTTTGATGCTTTTATGTGCTACCAAGTGAGTACCAGGCTAACCTGGGCTACTATAATGAGTGCCATGCTAGCCTGGGCTAGAGTGAGTCCCTGTCTCAATAAAAAGCTAACACAAAAACAAACAAAGCATGCATCTTGAAAATGCTTTGGTAGCCCAGTAAATTATTATTTTGAGGGAGATAACCAGTACTGTGCAAAGAAATTATCATTAGTGAAATGAGAATACATAATTTTTTCTGATCCACTTGGAAATCATACATTGGGCTGGAAGTGAATATGAATTGAGAAATATCAACAGTGTTGTCCAGTTCTTATTTCTGCAACACACCAATCCTCTCCTTTCACATCTAAAACTTCCTGGAGCACCAGACTGAAATTTACTGTAGACTTCCTGTATGTGTTTCTTAGTGATTGCATACAGTGCATTGTAGAATATTTAGTTTTCAAAGTTATATTCTCAACTTCATTATGAGGTTTTCTTTCTGTGTCTCCCTTACCACAATTCTTTTATCCATAAAACACAAGTCTACATCTATAAAACTGATTAAGATCAAGTCTTAGGCTGTGTGAATATAGACAGTTTAGGTCTTTTGACATTCAGAGGAATCAGACAGTTAAGGATGACAACTTATTTTCTAAAGCGGCTGTAATGTACCTTTAAAAACCAAATATAGACACCTCCACATTCTAGAGAACAAATATTCTCACACTGTGTGTATGTAATGTGTATACTATTTGTGAAGTGGTGTGTATGCTGTATGTGTGTGGACATGCATGCATGTGCAGATGGCACTTGCTCCTGTGTGCACATGTGTAGAGATCAGAGTATACGGGGTGTTCTCCTGTGTAGTAGTCAGGGTCTCTAAAGGAACAGAATTTATGGAAGGAATGTGTATTACAGAGGTGATGTTTTGGACTTGCTTACAAGATAAGGGCTGGGCAGTCCAACAATAGCTGTTTATGGACTGGAAAGTTGGATAAGCTGGCAGGTGCTTGTCCAGGAGAGTCACAGAACCCAGTAGCTGCTTACACTACAAGGCTGAATGCTGGCTGGGTTCTAGTGTATTCTGAGGACAGCTGAAGGAAAGGCAGAAGCTCCCACAAGTGAGTCGCAGTGAGGAGGAGATTTGAGGACAGAAGACAGGTAGATGAAGAACAGCCTTGCAGGCCATTGTGAATACTGTTTTGACTCCAGGTGAATATATGGTAAAAGGGACTCATTATTTTGCTACCATGTTTGGGGGGCTTATCTTTTGCAAACTCTTAGACTGACTGTTGGCCTCAGAATGTAAACTTGTCTTTCTTGATTTGATCTGAAGCCACCTCTAATTTAAGGCCGTTATATTACAATGAAAATAGCCAGTCTGGACACTACTTTCAAATTCACCCTAATTGGGCAATGGGGTCATTTCATTGTCAATGCCTCAGTGACCTTGATTATAACATGAAGGTGATGATCTAAATCAGGAGAGGAAACAATTATTTTACATACTATCTCTACTGTACTGATAAAGCCTGCTCAAAGTCCCAGGGCAGACCAGCAGTTTCTACCCTGAGTACAGACCCGGAAGTGGTGGTGAGTTTGCTATGCACTAAGAGACATTAGGGTATGAAAATTCCATCTTTTTTTGTTTGTTTGTTTCTCAAGGCAGGGTCTCACTCTAGCCAGGCTGTCCTGGAACTCATTCTGTAGTCCCAGGCTGGCCTTGAACTCATGGCAATCCTCCTATCTCTGCCCTCCAAGTGCTAGGATTAGAGGCATGCATTGCCACACATGGATGAAAATTCAATTATTCTTCGGACTTGGTTTTTATTAAAAGGACTAGAGCTGGTTGCAGTGGCACACACCTTTAATCCCAGCACTTGGGAGGCAGAGGTAAGAGGATCACCATGAGTTCAAGGCCACCTTGGGACTACATAGTGAATTTCAGGTCAGCCTGGACCAGAGTGAGAACCTTGCCTTAAAAAATAAAAAACAGGGCTGGAGAGATGGCTTAGTGGTTAAGCGCTTGCCTGTGAAGCCTAAAGACCCCGGTTTGAGGCTGGATTCCCCAGGACCCACATTACCCAGATGCACAAGTGGGCGCACACATCTGGAGTTTGTTTGCAGTGGCTGGAAGCCCTGGCACGCCCATTCTCTCTCTCTCGCTCTATCTGCCTCTTTCTCTCTCTGTTGCTCTCAACTAAATAAATAAAAATGAACAAAAAAAATTAAAAAAATAACATAAAAAAGAAAAATAAAAAACAAACAAAAAAGGACTAGAGAATTTTGATGATTTTGGCTTTCACTTGTATTCATAACAAAATGTGGGAAGATTTTGTAGCTAAGAGTATGTAAAATTTGCAAAAAATGAATAAAAGTAGTAAGGAACTTATGTTCTTTTATGTGACATTGTAAGTCCTTATTTATTATAAAATACACACATTCTTTGACAGACACGGTAGAATGATATACTTGTACTTTTCTTTATAAACCAGCAAGATGGAATAGGCAGATTTTTTCCATGTTTTGTAGGAACTTGGACCCCAAAGCTATAATCAACTGCAAAACTAACAAGCTATATTTAATTCCCAAATGGAGTATAGAAAAGGGTGATAGAGAAGATTTAACAGGTTGGACTATCCCTAGAAAGTGGAGATGGATGATCATTCTAAATTTAAGGATTTATGGATTGATACTTGGATGTGGGGCACAAATAGAACCCACACATCCTTATTCAAAACTATTTTATTTTATTTAAATCATTGTATTAGACACAGTGTATGACTATAATACTTGCAGCTATTTGTTCTTATGTGCTTACCATGTAGTCGGTCATATTACATGATTTTTTATGCCATCTTTAGGTTATAATAGACACAAAGTTAGCATTACTTCATTATTTTATACTTATAATAGCAGATACTACAGTTGACCATGACCATCATGCCAAGAAACAATTACTTCTTTATTTCATCCATAGTGAAATCAAGGCTGAGAGATGTGTAGTGACTTACTCAGGTCACAGAGCTAGCAAGCAATATCCACTTGCTATTCAAAACCAACTCTATGCGGTTTAAAGTTCAGATCATTTTTTTTAAGGAAGGCATTGGGGAGAATACTGAGAGCGGAATTCAAGTGAGTTGCAGTAAATAACGAGGTAGGGGCGACGCTCTCCTCCATTTGTTTGGATGTCTGGAGTAAGGAGAGAGATGTGTTGTTTATTTTTTTTGCTCCAGAGGGAAGAGCTAGGCAGAGTATGTTACAGAGCTTGGAGTAGTCAGAACCTTTTTGGCTGCTCTCAGATATATGCTGGAACTACAAAGCAAGGATTTTCTTTTGATTAGCTCAAACTGCTTAGAAGGGGAAGAGTTCACCTGTAAATGAGGCTTGGTAGTGCTAGTGAGCAGATTAGAGAAGGAGCTCTTGAGTTTGATGTTAAGTTACCTTCAAGTCACAAGCATGTGTGCGGTCTGCACTTTCCAGTACAGCCAATGGTGAATTGACATGAACATTTTATTCAAAGAATAAGTGCACAAAGGAAAGTTACCAACCTATTCTTTATAGTTTATTAACTTTAGAATTGTTTTATTGATACATCATCATTTTTTTTTTCTTTTTGGCTATGTATGGTTGGTGCATGCCTTTAATTCCACCACTCCACTTGGGAGGCAGAGGTAGGAGGATCACTGTGAGTTTGAGGGCAGCCTTGGACTGCAAAGTGAGTTCTAGGTCAGCCTGGGCTAGAGTAAGACCTGCCTCAAAAAAAAAAAAAAAAAAAAAAAAAAAAAGAAAAGAAAAGGCTGGAGAGATGGCTTAGCATTTAAGGTGCTTGCTTTTGAAGCCTAAGGACCCAGGTTTGATTCCCCAGTACCCATGTAAGCCAAATGCACAAAGTGACACATGCATCTGAAGTTTGTTTGCAGTGCCTGGAGGCCCTGGTATGCCCATTCTCTCTATCTACCTCTTTCTTTTCTCTCTCTCTCTTTCAAATAAATAAAATATTTTGAAAAGCCAATAAGACAAACGCCCCAAACAAACAAACAAATAAAATCTTTTTTTTTTCTTTCAGAAGCAGGATCTTACTCTAGTCCAGCCTGACCTGGAATTTACTCTGTAGTCCCAGGATGCCCTCAAACTCACAGTGATCCTTCTACCTTTGCCTCCTGAGTGCTGGGATTAATGGTGTCTGCCACTATGCCCAAAATTTTATATGTGAAATATAATGCATTGTACACTTACATTATATATATAAATTTATACACACACTTACTTTCATTGTACTGTCATGTCTGAACTAAAAATTGAATTTTGTTTCTCACTGACAACAGAATACCTAAATTATAAGATGAGTTGCAAAAAAAATTTAACTTAGCTATAAAAACTGTATATTCATAGGTAAGAATTTGGAGTCTGAGTAGTGGTAATCTATCAAGGAAAATAAATGATTTCTTTTTGCTTCTTAGGAGCCACAGTTGTCCTTCAAATGGTCATTCAAAATCTTTGATCCTTGAAGATCTTTGAAGATCACATGCATGCTTAGGATAGTTTTAATTTTATCATCTTCAACCTCTACCATCTTTCAATCCTTTCTTGTTATTCATTTTTCCCCTTAATTTCTGTCACACTTATCACAGTACATTAAAGAAAATATATTTTCAGATTTTTTGTGTTGTTACCATATAAAAAGTTTTTTTTTTCATGTATAACCCAAGTTCTGATGTAATACAGATGAAAGTCTGTGATCTTCACTGAGCATCAGTTCCCAACAGTTCTCATTTCTTGCTATTTCCTAAATAAAATCATAGTGGTCTTGAATAGGACAGTTTTATTTCAAATTTATTGTATGCTTCATAAAACCCAGAAACTGTATAAATGCTCAAGCTAAAATGTATGAGCAGTAACCTAATAACATCAATATTGAATGCTGGTCTGGCTATAGCTACTAGTTTCTGACTCCTTAGTTTGCTTTTTCTACATTTCTATTGTTTTCTTTGTTGTTTTGTTTTGTTTCTCAGCTGGCTGATCTGCTGTCCAGAGGGACTGAAAATAGTATCCGGGCAGAGGGTCTGTGATGGAATCAGAGTGACAGGAGAGAAACTTGGTCTTTACTGTGATGTTGGCATATTTGATTGAAGTAGGACTGGTAGAGAGAAGAGATCTGCATGCCACCTGTGATTTAAAAGTTCCCCTGGTCAGGGCTGGGGAGATGGCTCAGTGGCTCAAGTGTGAAGTGATTGCTGCTATCTCTAGACTCCATGAAAAAGTTGCAAGCTGTGGCAGGTTTTTCTCATCTGTCTACAGAAAGAAGGGAGATGGATCAGAAAAATTTCTTGGAAACTTATGATAGAAGCTGTGAACAATGAGTGATCCTGCCTCAAATGAGGTAGAATGTGAGAACTCACCTGAAAGTTGTCCTCTGACCTCCACATGAACGCCATGGCAAGTGTGGGCCTGTGTGTGCACACAGAGTATTCCCATCCTCAGATTTTCCTGCTTCAGATCTTGGGAGCAGCCTGACTCTTCTGGTGATGGAAAAATGACACTACCTGTGGGAATGTATGCAATATAAGGACAGGAAGCAGGTAGCCCTGAGTGTGACACAAAGGGAAATGCGGGTGTGGGTGTGCGTGAGGGAGCTACAAGCTGGTACCATTTCAGTCAGTGAATTTATTTTCATTTTAAAATTTATTATTTATTTATGAGAGAGAGAAAGAGAGAGAGAAAGAGAGAGAGAGAGAGAGAGAGAGAGAGAGGCAGATAGAGAATGGGCATGCCAGGGCATTCAGCCACTGCAAACAAACTCCAGATGCATGTGCTACTTTGTGTATATCAGTCAGTGAATGTTTTGGTGGAGGGGAGATGACTTTGTCAATGGAGCCTAATATCACCCCCAGGTTTGCTGATTTACAAGGGGACTCACAAAACTGAGCACAAAGCTGTAGTCATAACTAAGATTTATTATAGTGAGAGGGAGTGAAGCAAAATCAGTGAAAGCAAAGCTGTATGGGCCCAATGTGGAAGAAATCAGGCATGAGCTTCCAAGGGTCCTCTTCCAGTGGAATCACACAGGTTGTGGTCACTGTGATGTGTCTGTGAGGAAATCCTGTTAGAACTTGGTACCCAAGGATTTTATTTTTCTTTGCAGAGTGTATGTGTGTTGATCATCACTGCCCTGGAACATACCAAAATTACAAGCTCTCAGAAGGAAAGGAGATTTCAGCATAAACCACACTGGTAGTATAGATGGCCTATGTTTAGACACAGTAAGCTGCCCTTGTCAGGAAGGGCGTGCTAGGTACCCTCCAGAAATCTGAGGTCCAAGTGAAGAGTCAGCTTTGCATGCAGATATGAGGAAGATGGTCTCAGAATTGCTAGATTAAGCTCTCTCCTTCACAGTCACTTATGTCATAAATCTGTTAAAAATGGAATGTCTCTCCTTGTATGAAAGGAAAATCCTGCAGAGGTAGAGATTCTAGTATTGTCTGTTGGCTTGAATGCAAAACGCCCCCTATAGCCTCATGTATTTGAATATTTGATCCCCAGTTGGTGCCACTGTTTGAGAAGTTTGAGGAACCTTTAGAAAGTGGAGACTAGCTGAAAGAGGTGTGTCGCTAGGGGCTAGCCTTGAGGTTATAGTCCATCTCTGCTTGGTGCTTTTGTGTTACTCTCTACTTCTTCCTTTCTGATGTGAATATATGACTTTCACTGTTTTGTCATTCCATGCTTTCCCCAGTATGATAGAAGCTTGCCCTTAAAACTGTAAGCCAAAATAAATCTTTTCTTTCCATGAGCTGCTTCTGGTTGAGCATTTTGTCCCAGCAATGAGAAAATAACCGTGTCTGCAGATAATACATTGATTTTATTTTTTCAGTAGACTTCCTTGTAGGGTGAGAACTTTAGGGAACCTAGGAAGGGAATCCAAATTACATGTCTTCCTGGTCAGGATGTTCAGTTCAATGTTATTGCTTACCTTCAGGGTTGACTTTCTGCTACTAATAACATCTTTATTGGCTGTAAAGGGAAGGTTTCCAACTGCGTCAGTGTGAAGACCATTGAGCTCTGCAATCTTGTGTATCCCCACCTTTGCTCTCAAGTTCTTGGTAAGTGCTCTGCTGCAGAGCTACATTCCCAGTCCTACTTTCAAGTTCTTTTCTTGATGTTGGGTCTCACTCTCTAGCCCAGGCTAACCTGGAATTCACTGTGTAGTCTTAGGGTAGCCTCAAACTCATGGCAATTTACCACCTTCTGCCTCCTGAGTGCTGGGATTAAAGGTTTATGCCACCACGCCCAGCAGTACTTTCAAGTTCATAAAGGCAGGATCCATATCAGATTCATTCTAGGCACCTCTAAGAGTTCTAGAACTGCAACTTGACCATAAGTACATAGGAAGTGCTTAATAAATGTTTACTTAGTCACTTATATAGACTTGTCACTTATCAATCATAGGATCTTCCTTAAAAATACTAGTAGTCGGGCTGGAGAGGTGGCTTAGCAGTTATGGCACTTGCCTGCAAAGGCAAAGGATCCAGGTTCAGTTCTCCAGAACCCATGTAATCCAGATGCACAAGGTAGCACATGTATCTGGAGTTCTTTTGCAGGGCTAGAGGCCTTGGTGCTCCCTTTGTCTCTCTCTTGTTCTCAAATAAGTACATAAATATTAAAAAAATAAGCCGGGTGTGGTGGTGCACACCTTTAATCCCAGCACTCATGAGGCAAAGGTAGGAGGATCACAGTGAGTTCGAGGCCACCCTGAGACTACATAGTGAATTCCACATCAGCCTGGGCCAGAGTGAGACCCAACCTTGAACCCTCCCCCCACAAAAAAATACTAGTACTCTTAAAACCTTGTGCCAAAGACCTAGAATATACGGGAGAGAAAATTCCCCTCTACGGCTGACATGAAAACGTAAGCAAGTGAAGCTAAAAATAATCAGCCATGTGGGATTTCTCATTTCAGACAGGCTGTGACAACACCAAGTGTCATGCAGCTCTGAGTGATGAGGAAGAGGAATAAATTTAGAAGGTTTAATGAAGGGGATTCTATAACTGTTTAAAAAGCCTAAGACACCAAATGGTATGAAATTTTCCTAGACAAAAACATGATGTTCCCTCCTTCCTGCGCTGAAGTCTCTGGGTACTGCGATGTACATTTTTACTTTTTGAATACAATCAGACGTGTCTTTGAAAGTGTGGAATCTAATGAGCAGGAAAACCCAGTGCTTGATCCTCCTTCCAGACCCGCTGCTGGGATTGTCTCATCCTCAGGACTTCTTCACGTGGGACAGAATCATCACTATGGGGTGTGACAGTGGAATTAGCCTTGAGTCACTAATAGTATTAAAATCCTTTAAGCTGCAGAAACCTTGCAAAATCTGCAGAAGTACGGGACATAGTTGTAGAAGTCACACCTGCTGTGATTAAGTCAAGGAGCTAATTGGTTGCCTCATGTCCACTAGTCTTAAATTACACTACCATGGAACCCTTGGGGCTCCCTACAAGCAGGGTTGCTGTGTGCAGTTGTGCAGGCTCTGCATACAGATAATGCAGAAACTTGTCTCAAAGCATATTTTGGAAAAATAAATAGGATATATTCATAGATTAGGAAATTGATGCCTGAAGTAATTTGTATAATATCAGTATTGTGAGATGGGATTTGCATGCAAGAACAGGGTCTCCTAGTTTGTTCCTATTATAGCGTCTTCCTAGTCTCTAGGTTCTTGCTAGACCCTCCCCCCGCCCCCACAGAAACAGTCTTAGCAACAATCAGGGGCCAGATGTGAAGTACATGTGCTTTAGAGAAGAAATAAAAGAAGAGGTGTCAATGTGGTCAAGGCATTCCTTCAGAAGTGCCAGCTTAAGCACAAGGTCAGTGTATTTTCAATGACTGATGGTGCCAGAAAAGCTGAGAAACACCCACGGCTTCCAGAATAGTGTCTTCCCCACAAGGAATCCTAGTAATAAATGACACCGGGTTTGTATTCATTACATTTCTCATCTCTTTGGCAAAATTCCCCAGAGAAGCAACCTGAGGGAGGAAGAAATTTTTTTTGGCTTATGTTTCAAAGAGATTTCAGTCCTTTATGATGAGGAGAGCTTACCCGGGTAGCTTATTCACATGGCAAGGATCAGGACTGAGAGTTGGGACTTAAACGAAGGATGGGTAAACAAGGCTTTCTCCTAGTGACCTACCACCATTAGCCTTTTGAAGGCCCTATAACCTTTAAAATAGATAGGGTCAGAAGGTGTGGATCAGACATTCAGAACATGAGCTTGTGGGTAGCATTTCGGATTCAAATCAGAGCAGAGCACATGAGCCATGGCTTTAACTGATTCTGCGACTGTGTCTACAACTGTGCTTAATCTTTCTGTCCCTGCCAATCACCAAGCACAGTATTAGGTATTTGTTTTTGTTTTCTGACATAGGATCCCACTCTAGCTCATGGTGACCTGGAATTTACTCTGTAGTCTTAGAATGGCCTGAGTAACTCACAAAAAATGCATGTTATAAGGGAGTAGAATTTACCCCCAATTTTGTATGTTAAGGTCTTACCTCTAAATACAATTGTATTCAGAGACAGAGTCTTTAAAGAGGTAGTTAAAGTAAAATGAGTCATATGAGTGGTCCCTAATTTTTTATTACTAGTGTTTTCATAAGAGGAGATTGATTGGGACACAGACAGGAACATGGACAGACCACTCACAGACCCAGGGAGAAGGCAGCCAATCTGCAAGCCGAGAGAGTGGCTTCCCAAGAAGACAACCGGGCTAGGCCCCGACCTTGAACTGCTAGCTTCCAGAACTGTGAAAAGTAAAGTTCTGCTGTGTTAGCCACTCCATCTGTGGTGTTCTTTTATAGCAGGCCTAGAAAATTCATGTGGGAATTCTATGCAGAATTCAGTTAGGTGTGGGGTTTCTGATTTTATAGCTCTACTATTGAAAAATTTTATATTCATATATAAAGAAAGATGAAGGGAAAAGACTTAGACATTCAAATTGTCTTGAATAGTTACTGATTCAAGGTTACCTTTAACAAATGGTGAGAATGCATTCTGTTTTGTAGCATGAATCCCACAGTGGTTATGATATATAATCACTTCCTTCTATCCAGCTCCCAACTTTTGTTAATAAAAGATTTGAAAGTTTTTTGGTCTTATTTGAATTTTCACAAAGCAGAGGAAAAAGTGAGAAGTGCAGGTAGCAACCAAACTATAAAACCAATTAACACTTATAAGATTAAAACTAGAAGGGGTTGACAGAATGTCTCTTTTAACAAACCATGTGGGCATTAAGGGGTTTGCTGCCATTCTTACTTTCCTAGAAGCAGCAGATGCTTCTTTCTGTATTCAGCCCCAAAGAGTAAAAGGTAACCTTAATGTATTCACTATAAATTACAAAACCAGCTTTATACATGACACTACCATCTTGGGGTAGGCCATCAGAGACATTGGCATGAGACTGCTTTCAAGTCTGGAGGAGGGAGAGGAGGAAAGCAGACAGGAATGAGACAGGACATGAGCAGTGAAGACCTGTCAGGAGACAGAGACCCTTAGAGAGTCCCTAAATTCAGATGGTGGAGATCTAATATTTAGAACTTCCCCAAATACTTAGACACATGGCTCTGGAGTCAGGAAAATTTGACTTAGAGTAGGTCACTTAACTTTCCAATCTTCAACTTCCTTTCTTCAAAATGGCTATAATGTTAATTTATACCATATAGGGCTTTGTGAGAAATAAATGAAATTATCATAGGAAGTTAAGAACTTGAGAAATGTTAGTAGATATTTGGCTAACAAGTAGATTCCAGCCAGTGCTTAGATATTTTCATGGAAGGAGAATTTGCTAGCTTAATCTTTCCTTTGATTAAGGAGAACCCAGAAGAAAACTGGAGTGAGCTGGTGCATGCCTGCAATTCCAGCACTCAAGAGGTGGAAGCCAGAAGGATGGTGAGGCCAGCCTGAGTTACAGAGTGAGTTATAGGCCAGCCCGAGCTAATTAGCAAGACCCTATCTCAAAAAACAACAAAAGAAACATTAAAAACAAGAATAAGCATAAAAGGATTGGAAGTGGGATGACTTTAGTTCAAGGTCTGTAATTTCCCAGTCTCATCTCTTTTGACAAATCATTTAATTTATGCAAGTCCCAGTTTGCTCATTACCAAACAGTGCTGCTGCTTGGCATGTCTCATAATCATTGTGAAGACAAAATGAGACATATACACAGAGTTTGTTATAAGGTTTAAAGTGGTATACCAACTTGTATTGTTATTGTTGCCCCTGTGCAGAGCAAACTACAGCCATGTAACTCAGTTGTTCTAAAATTTGTCCAAATTTGGATGTGAGAAATTCATATCCTGTGAATGTTAATGATGCTAAGTACACTCTGAAAAAGCCAGTGTCTTGTGACAAGATGAGAGGCATTCCCAGTAGAAAAGTTTCTGGTCAAACGACTTTTGCAAAGGCATTGTACTCCTCTCCCCCTTAGAGGCTGACAACGCCTTAAGTATAGTGGACCCTTCCTATCTACGGAGGATTGTTTCCAAGATACTCTCAGTATTAGACTGAGTCCTTGGATGCCCAGGTCCTTATGGTTGTGTTTGCATGTAATCCATACACATCCTCCTGACTATGTTAAGCCATCTCTAGGTTACTTATAATGCCCAATATGACATCAGTACTATGTAAATAAAATATATTGTTTAGGGAAAATGACAAGAGGTCTGTTTGCTTAGTACAGATGCCTTTGTTTCTGAATATTTTTATTTATCAGAGGGAGGGAGAGAGAGAAAGAGAATGAGAATGAATATAAATATAAATGAGAATGAGTGCACCAGGGCCACTTGCCACTGCAAATGAACTCCATACACATGTGCCATTTTTGTGCATCTGGCTTTACATGGATACTGAGGAGTCAAACCTGGGCCAGTAGGCTTAGTAAGCATGTACCTTTAACCACTGAGCCATTTCCCTAGCCCTGTTCTTGAATACTGTTGAGTTTAATTTATATATACAGAAGGCTGAGCGTCTATTAAAAGGTCTGAGTGGGCCTTTATTGAAGAAATCTGTTGGTATTTGTTTAATCATGTTCCTCAAATGTAATTGCTCCAGAACCTATCTCCTAACACCTTACAGGGACATGCTGGGGATGCTTCCAACCACTGACCTGTTTGAAGTGACTCTGCACTTTCCTATCCAAATATCATCCATTCCTTTATGTTACAGTTCTCAGTCTCTTTTTATGTCTCTATTATTTTTTCCCTGTGCCCTAAATCTGCCTTTGGTTTGTATTTGAGCTCTGGTTGTAGACATGGCTGGACTGTTAGAAAGGCAAGGAGAGACATATTCATGACTCCAGGCTTTGTGTTAGAAGATGAGCTTGAAAAAAGGGCAAGGTCACACAGGCCATTACTGACTCATCTTCCTATGTTCTTCAAATTCAAACCTCCCACAAAGCTCATGACATGCTTCTGTGAGCATTGGATCATCCTTTCTTAGCACTTTGAGGACATCCACTAAGGCAGGGAAGCAGTACTGTTTCTTTTCTGGAAAGTAGTGGCCCCTAGAGGGCAGTGTGGTCACAGAAAGGAAGTTTCTTTTCTCAGTGTTTTCTGGATGCTAAGCCTGTCCAGATGCCATTCCAAGGAAGCACTGTATTTATTTATTTATTCAATCTATTTTTATTATTTACCAAATGCCTTGGTAAGTAGTCATAATGTCAGCGGGAGCACACATGGCAAACACTCAGGACAGGTGACTCAGCCATTGTCTCAAAGGCCAGGGGTCTGAAATCAGTGGCCCCACGCATTGGTGATAGCCTCTCTGTGCACAGTGCTGTCATTTTGCTTCTGGTTTAGAGCTTCACCCATCAGGAGGCACACTCCTGTTTATTTTGACTAGAACAAAGCTTCTCAATAAGGACATGAACACTCAGGTTCCTGGCTTTGGGGTATTGGAATTTGATCACTTTGAATGAAAAAAAGAGATTGAGTTTATTTCAACAAGCAACAAACACTTACGTGTTACAGTACAATCAATGAAAATAGTCTCCCTGGTAGTTAAGAACAAAGGATTATCCAGGACTAAGTCATAGTCTTGCCCCTGCTAGCCACTAGCAGGTTCAACTTGGCCAAGTTATTTCAGAGTTTTGAGCCTCATAATTAAGCAATCTCTGTCTTAAAGATCCTATGAGGATGAAAGTGATAACAGATGCAGCACATCTCAAAGTGGGGCTCCTGGGTCAGCATCAGCATTATGTGGTAGCTCATTAGGAATGTAGTTTTTAGCTCCTGACATCCCAGATTCACTGAATCAGAGGCTTTGGAGCCTAGCCTCCTGGTGCTGCTGATAAGCCCACTCTGTGACTCTGAGGCAGGCGCAAGTTTGAGAAGTGCTGTTGTACTGTAACTGGCTTATTGATGCTCCAAAGTAATGGCAGGTATTATCAATGCCATTGTTATGAATTGTTACTGGAAATGAAAATATGCTGTCTTATAAGTGACTGTGATCTGGGCTGCAGTGATGGCTTAGTGGTTAAGGTGCTTGCCTGTGAAGTCTAAGGCCCCAGGCTTAATTCCCCAGGACCCACATAGGTCAGATGTGCAAGGTGGCACATGCATCTGTAGTTTGTTTGCAGTGGCTAGAGGTCCTGGCACACCCACTCTTTCTCTCTCTCAAATAAATAAATAAAATATTAAAAAATAAATGACTGTAATACATTGGAAGATCAAAGTGTCCAATGTGAGATAGTCTAAAAACCAGTATGGCTACTGACAATACAATTATGAACATAGAGAAATGAGTGCTGGCACGACAGGTTGGCGTAAGCTTAAAGGGTGAATAGTATGGAAAAGGCATATGGTTGTGAACAGGTCATGTTTGTTGAAGAAAGCCACCACAATAATAGCTATGTTGTAGAAGGGCAGTCAGTCATGAAGTACTGAGATAGCAGATGATTAAAACACTTAACAGTTTTGGGTACATGGCACCATGCTAGCACTGGTGATATGGACATGAGAAGGGCTCAGGAAAATAAATTCGTTTTTATTTTTTAATGTTTATTATTATTAAAAACATGTTTCATATGGATATATCATGTGTTGGTGCCCTCTTTTCCCTCATTCCTGACCCCATTCCATTGGAATATTTAAATATTTTAAATTATATCTTTGACAAGTACAAAAATATATATAATGTATTTTGATGGTATTTACCTCCATCACCCTCTCTAGTTCTCCATCCCTGGAATACTAAACCCTCTTTTTTTCCAATCAGTTCCTTTCTATCTCCATGTCTTTTTTGGGTAATAGATTATGTATTAAACTTAAGTTGATATATGTAGTGTACATTTGTAGAGTAGAGATCACATAAAGATAGAAACATTAGGAACTAGGGATCATTTGAAGGCTATTTGAAAAGGTATCGATGTATTCTGGACACTATGGAATATTTAGACATGGTCTCATTGAAAAGTCATCATTTACTGATTCAAAATATAGCATATTATGAACTAATGGAAATAAAACAACTGCTTTCACATTCCTTTATATTTTCACATCTTAAATTTTTTTATTGACAACTTTCATACAGATACATAGTATACTTGGGAAGGTAGCCATGCTCACTACTCTACCACCAAAGTGTGCTTAGTGGATTTTGATCATAATCCCTTCTGTTATCTTCTTTTGGTCCCCATCCCTGTCTCCTTCCACTGAATACCTTCTTTCCAACTAGTCCCTCATATACCCTCATTGTTTTTTGGTTTTTCGAAGTAGGACCTCACTCTAGCTGAGACTAACCTCAAATTCACTATGTAGCCTCAGGGTGGCCTTGAACTCATGCAATCGTCTTACCTCTGCTTCCTGAGTGCTGGGATTAAAGGTGTGCGCCACCATACCCGGCTTCTCTCTTCTATTTTGATGTCTTTTTCACCATCTATGAAAGAATGTCAATGAGTCCAGTAGTATGCTGGTCTTGTGCAGGTGACAAAATCTCTCTGAGGTCTGTAGCAGCCACTTCCTATCAGAAAGACACCATTCAAAAGCATTCCTCCCTGTTAGTATTTTTCATGAATCTGCTTACTTCATTCTACCAAAAACTTGATGACATGCTTGTTAATATTATTATACACCTCATTTTATATGTGAATAAAGTATGGCTTAGGGAGGTTAAACAAATTGTTATGCAAAGCACTTAGTGCAGGAGCTGGGAACTAAACCGAGCTCTATCTTATTCTGAGGGCTTCTAAGTGGCCAAGTCTTTTGAGGGCTTGTGTGGCAGTTGTAGGAATGTATGCTCATGATTGCTTTTATTGCTCTACATTTCCTAGTCCTTCATGCAGTTTGGTAAGGATATCTAACTTCCTCAGGCAAAATAAATGTGGGTAGCATGGACCTTTATCACTTCTGGACTCAGTCCTTGAAGAGTGTCCATGATTCCAGCCTCTGTTCCCCGCATGGGCACCTTAGTGTACAGCTTTGTGTTCTAGATGTGCTGATGCAAATTCACGGAGCCCTTTCCAGCCTTAGTCCCTAAAGCCAAGCTCCCTGGACAGCAGTGATGGATAGGCAACTAAACAAGAAAGGGAAACACGAGAGGCTGGCGGTAACTCAAGAGGTATGTGAAGAAGCAAGGGAAGTGATTTGGGGACTGCTTATTACTGCAGCGTTAGGCTAGACTATGTGACTAATATAGTTCTCACAAGCAGAGTTAGATATGTAGGGCACAAAGAATCCTGAATCTTGGGATGCTAATTTTCTAATATAGTTTGTAGGTGTATTGAATTATTGAAAGTTTTTTTTGGAAGAAATGAGTAAATATTTTAATCTCTTGCTGGAACTTAGTTAAAAGAATTTATATATAGCAAGCTTTTTTTTTTTTTTTTTGGTAGGGCAGGGGAGAGAACCCTGTTTTAGAGTGTCCTTTTTAGTCTTTTCCAGGAAACTAAACCATACCAGGATCTTGGAAAAATACAACATTTGAGATTAATTTAAAATATTGCTGGCTTCTCCATATAAATACAATCGCTTCATACATACATAAGGTATGCGCGCATGACAAAAAAACAAAAAACAAAAAACAATTGTGTCCTGATTTTCAGTCTAGGAAAATATGATTACTTGAGACATGTTTTCCTAGCTGCCCTGAGGAATGTCTTCAGAGTTCAGTTCCATGAACATATTTGGTCTTGAAGTCCACATCCAGCCCTTTTCTGTCTGCCTTTCACAGATGCAGTGTGATAGTGCTGATCTCTCTTAGCCTGACCATGGGCTTGTGTGTGCTATACCACTTTTAATTTCCTCCCTCCCTAAAGAGTATGCTGTAAAATTCCCTGTGCTGTGGTGGGTGTGTTTTAAGTCAAATTTTGTGGAAGAGGGGGTGGAAAGAATGTAAGAGCCACAGAGTGGAAGGGGATGTCCAGAGGCATTGAAAACCTAGGGGCAATACCACCAATCCAACTGAGGACGGCCCTCAGCATAATGGGGGCAGGGAGGATGGAAATGATGGTACTAACATATGGTGTATCCATACAACTTTATACTTAATAATAATAACATAAGAGTATGTTGGGAGGTCATTCTGATTGTTTAGATTTGTTAGCTTAAACTGAGGTGGGTAGGATCTCCACGTCTGCTCAATGCTTCTTTGCTGTTTGTTTACTCTAAAATTAATTTATTTAGTAGAGACAGATGGAGAGGGAGGCAGATAGAGAGAATACATGCATCAGGGCCTCTAGCCACTGCAAATAAACTCTAGACACATGCACAAATTTGTGTGCATCTGACTATACATTGGTACTGGGGAATTGAACCGGAGTCCTTAAGCTTTGCAGGCAAGTGCTCCAGCCCGATTTTTTTTTTTTTTTTGAGGTAGGGTCTTGCTCTAGCCTAGGCTGACCAGGAATTCACTATGTAGTCCCAGGGTGATTGTTATTTGTTTTCAATGTTAAATTACAACAAAAATTCATGGCCTCTAGAGAAATGTCCTTGGATAGAATATAATACTGTGCTGAATCTTTCATCCAGGTAAAAGTGTAAGAGCCAATTTCCAAGGGTACATGAAAGTGTAGGAGAATGAGATATATAAACAATTATATGTAGGTTCAGGTATATATATATATATATATTCATGTATGTGAAAATCTAAAACCAGGAAAATTTGTATTTTAGTACAATTTTATTTATGAAGAAAGTGAATATGGAATTAATAGTGTTGCTTAATTCACTTTCACGAGGCCAAAGTTTATGAAGACACAAAATGCTAAAAGGTTGCTGTATCAGTAAACAAATATGCTATGGAAGAGTCCAGGATGGGTCAGTCCCTTGTATAAATTGTTGATTGTATAGCAGTGGAGGGTCTGAGATAGGAAGTGAGTGTGTTTCACTAGCATAGCAGAAGTGACCTATTAGGTGTAGTAATCAGATCTTGTGCTGAAAGATCTCATCTCATGCATGTCACTTACATGACTGGGTTTCTTTTCTGTCTGCTGAGAGATGATGATTTAGTCATTTATTCAGCAAATATCCATGTGCCTTATAATGTTATCTTTTGTCCTATATTTTCTAAGTGGAATAATATTGTGGTCACATAAGCAAAAAGAAAACCAACTATAAAAAATAGGTTGAAGAAATAGAAAATGGTCCAAGGGTGGGGGTGCAGTTGAGTTAGGAAAGTAATTTAGGCTGAACTTAAATGACAAAAGGAGATAGCTGTAGGAAATTCTGAATTCTGGGGAAGAGGGAACAATATCATTTTTGAATGATTAGACTTTATTCAGAATGTCATGGAAATACTTTAGAAGGCTTGAAGCCTATAAGGCAAATGACATGATCATATTTGTATTATTTTGCATGTTTGTGTAATATACATATGTGTGTGTTTGCATGTGGATGGACACATGTATTGGTAGGTGCATAAGCATTTGTTGTGGGCATGTGTGTGTGTGTGTGTGTGCGTGGAAGCCAGAGGGTGATGTTAGGTCTTCCTTGATAGGTCTCAATCTTATTTTATGAGACAGGGGCTCTTATTTAAACTCAGAGATCACCAATTCAGCTAGTCCTTTTGTCCTGGGTATACTCTTATTTCCAGCCTCCTGAGAGCTGGGATTGCAGACAAGTTGGCACACCTGCCTCACACTTTTTTGGGTTTGAAAACACCATAATTAAACCTAATTCTTTGTATGCTGATAAAAATAAAATGATTTTGAAATAGTGGAAAAATACACACACACACACACACACGCTTGAGTCAGGAAAGGCAAGGGAATTTGAAAAAGACACATCCTATTTCTAGGTTAAGTAAAACCAAAAATACATCTCTCATCTAAAAACTCATGGATACCAAGAGGGTTCTCTATCTGAGATTCATATTCATAGACTGAATCTGAAGACAAATATAAAATTATCTCAGTTAAGGACAAGGGAAGGAAAAGTATAGCTTGAGTCCAAGGCCTTAGATCATTTGGATTTGGATCCATGGTGTTCCTGCCTGAACTGAAGTACATACGTGACGGAAATGCAACCATCACTGCTTGGGACAAGACTGGCTTCCTCCTCCTGCCTTTTATAGTATCTGTACAGTGCTTCCCATTGGCCAGTCCAGCAAGAGGAAGCTGAAGCTGGAGCCTAGGGAGCATCACCTGCAGGCCTTTCAGGGTTGTAGAACACAGCAGGGTAAAGGAGAAGCATGGACCTTGAGCACACTGGCCCAGGAAAAGCCCATAGCCTACATTCTGTCTTTAAGTAGAGAAAGCAGATGGTGCCACCCAGGATCCAAGAAGAATGGATAGTGGAGTCAAGATAGATTCATAAGATGTTAGGAAATCTTGGGTATTACCCATGTCAGGCTGTCTCTGGTTTGGTGTTTCAAAGTTGGGTAGATAGTGGATACCTCTGTAGAAGGGTACTTCCACTGACCCTAAGACAAACTTACCCATTTTGACATTTCTCAACATGCTGGAGGAAGTGGCAGGGGAAACTCCCATGTAATGTATTTCCAGGAAGGTCCAATGAACTTCACAGAAGGATATTGATCTGGAGGGAAAAAGGTTCTTGGGACTTCTGGCCAAGATGGCGACCACCTAGCTGCGCTGCAAATCCCAGGGAATGAAAGGCAAGATATTAAGGGTTCACTGGGTCTTTTAGGGGAGAGAAATCTCCAACAGATTGCCAGTGGGAGGGCACAGAGGGGGGTGGGAAACAGGGAATCGCTGATACTCTCCCGGACAGGTAGCTGACCCCACCCACAAGTAGCCGCCATAACCACGGAGCCACTGCCTGCCGATCAAACCCTGTGTGCGGAAGCTTAGACTGCTCTGCCCACTCTCCTACTTACTGCTCCAGCCACCGCACGTTCAGCGAGTCCAGGAAATAACAGGGAATCACTGATTCCCTTGCGGGCAGGTAGCCCATCCGCCCCCCCACCCAAGTAGCCACAGTACACACGGCGCTGCCTCGCGCCAATGGATCTCTATGTGTGGAAGCTTAGACTGCTCCGCTCACTTGCCCACTTATTGCTCTGGCCACCGCACGTTCAGCGAGTTCTGGCAATAACAGGGAATCGCTGATTCCCTTGCAGGCAGGTGGGTAGCCCACCCCTCTCCCCAAGTAGCTGCCATATCCACGGTACCCCGCACGCCGATCAATCGCTGCATGTGCAGGCTTAAACTGCTCTGCCCACTTGCTCACTTACTGCTACTGCCCCCACACGTTCAGTGAGTCCAGGCCCACAGCAACTGCCAAGCAAGCTCAGACTGTGTCTGTCACTTGCACCCAGCTCAGGAGCCATCCCCTACCTGTCTGCTGTGCCAGCCTTCCACCATTGTCCTGTGGTGGGGGAGCGCAGACTGCTGCCGGGTCCCAGTGTTCCCACGCCAGAGTTTGGGCTGCTTCAGTGCTTGGGGCCTCAGTGTCCCTCCTAGCTTGAATGCAGGCAGCTTTGGCACGTTACCACTTGAGAGATCAGGTAACTTTGGCACCCCAGCCAGGCAGTAGATCAGGCGTCTTTGGCAAGTGAAAGCCAAAGCCCAGGCTGCTTGGCAACTTCCCCAGGCTGCCTCAGATTCCCATTGTGCTTGACCCCAGGCTGATCCACCCACCTACGTGCCCATACACTGTCATGGGCAGACCACAGTGCAAAAGAAATAACATGAAAAATCAAATGCAAGAAAATCCAGTTAGATCACCCAGTCCTATAATGAACACATCTAATCAAAACATAGAAGAGTCATTAGGGTCAGAACAGCAAAATGAGGCTATGAGCAATGCAACCCTGACCAAGCTACTGGTAGAATTTGTGGAAAAGCAACAAAGGACCGATAATCGTGTGGATGCTGCCATCACTAAACTAGAACTAATAGATAAGAAAATGGAAGGAGTTCAAAGAGAGTTAAGAGATATGAGGGAGAGTGAAAAAAAAGAAGACCTCAAAAATCAACCGGCCATGCTAAATGAAGACATAAAGAAATGCAAGGATGAATTCCAAGAATCATCAAAAAAATCAGAAAATGATGCCAAAAGGGAGCTTGACAGAGGGATGGAAATTATACATAGAAAAGTAGTAGAAAATGCAAACTTAATTGAACAAGTCCAAAACTCTCTAGAAGCTCTCAAGAATAGAGTCAGCCATGTGGAGGATAGAAACTCTGATCTGGAAGACAAGATGGAAGAAACAGTTTGAGAGTTCAAAAATTTCAGTAAGTTCAAAAGTTTCTGTGAACAGAACATGAGGGAATTGTATGATACCCTTAAATGTCCTAATATCAGGATCATTGGAATACCAGAAGGAGAAGAAATTCAGACCAAAGGCATGGAGAACTTATTTAACAAAATAATTGAAGAAAACTTTCCTAGTCTCTTAAAAGAAAGGCCCATCAAGATACAAGAAGCCAACAGAACTCCAAACAGACTGGACCAAAGGAGAAACTCTCCAAGACATATTGTCATTAAGACTCTAAACATTGAAACCAAAGAGAAAATCCTAAAAGAAGCTAGGGACAAACAGCACATCACTTTCAAAAGTAACTCCATCAGAATTACTTCAGACTTCTCAATGGAAACCATGGAAACCAGAAGGGCCTGGAATGAAACACTGCAAAGTCTAAGAACCTATGGCTTCCAACCCAAACTACTCTACCCAGCAAAAGTATCCCTCATAATAGATGGTGAAAGAAAAACTTTCCATGACAAAACTCAGCTTTACAATTATATGAACACAAAACCAAATGTACAGAGAGTATTTCAGGAAATTCTCCACAGAGAAGAAACAAATAATCAAACCCAAATGCATACAAGAAGCAGATCACAACAACCAAACTCAGAGTAGGCACAAAAAACTTCAAAGTCCATGAAAACACCAACCCACATTTACCATCACAATATGGCAGGGATCAAATAAAATCTCACAGTCATTACCCAAATATTAATGGCCTTAATTCACCCATCAAGAGACACAAGCTAACAGGATGGATCAAAAAATTAGACCCCTCAATCTGTTGTCTTCAAGAAACCCACCTCACCACTAAAGACAGAAACCTCCTCAGGGTGAAAGGGTATAAAACAATATTCCAAGCAAATGGCAATAAGAAACAAGCAGGCGTAGCTATATTATTATCAGATAAAATAGACTCCAAACCAAAAATAATCAAAAAGGACAAAGAAGGCCACTTCCTACTTATCAAGGGAATGATCCATCAAGAGGATATTACAATCATAAACCTGTATGCACCAAACACAGGGGCACCACAGTTCATAAACCAAAACCTACTTGACAACAAAACAGAAATAACCACCAACACCATCATAGTTGGGGACTTCAATACACCATTATCAGTAATAGACAGATCATCCAAACAGAAACTCAACAGGGCAGTAAGAGAGCTCAACAACACCGTAGATTACTTAGACCTAACAGACATCGACAGAACTTTCCATCACAAATCCACAGACTACACATTCTTCTCAGCAGCCCATGAAACATTCTCTAATTGACCATATAGTGGGTCACAAAGACTGCCTCCACATATTTAGGAAGATTGACATAATTCCTTGCATGATATCAGATCACAATGCTATATTGCTAGAAATCAACAACAAAAGACCCACCAAGAACCCCAACGACACCTGGAAACTGAACAGCACACTTTTAGACAATAAATGGACAGTGGATGAAATAAAAAATGAAGTTGCAAAATTTCTGGAATTGAATGATAATCAGAACACATTGTACCAAAACTTATGGGACACAATGAAGGCAGTCCTCAGGGGAAAATTCATAGCCCCCAATGCCTTCATAAAAAAGACAGAGATCCCAAATCAATAACCTAATCATCCACCTAAAGGCACTGGAAAAACAAGAAAAATCCAACCCAAAGAGCTCCAGAAAGAAAGAAGTAATTAAAATCAGAGCAGAAATTAATGAATTGGAAACTAAGGAAACCATTAAGACAATTGACAAAACAAAGAGCTGGTTCATTGAAAAAATAAACAAGATTGACAAACCCCTGACCAATTTGATAAAGCAAAAAAGAGAAGCTTCAAGTTAACAATATTCAAAATAAAAAAAAGAGATCACAACAGACAGAAGTGAAATTGGGAGAATCATCAGGACTTATTTCAAAAATCTCTACGCCACAAAACTGGATAATGTGGAGGAGATGGATAAATTCCTGGACGCATACCATCTACCAAAGCTAAACTCAGAGCAGATTAATCATCTCAAGGAACCCATCACACTCATTGAGATTGAAAAATTAATAAAAATCCTCCCCAAAAGAAAAGTCCAGGACCAGATGGCTTCTCAGCTGAATTCTATCAAACCTTCATGGAAGAACTCAAACCAATCTTCCTCATATTGTGCCACACAATTGAAGAACAGGGAAAGCTACCCAACTCCTTTTATGAAGCTAGTATCACCCTAATTCCAAAACCAGGCAGAGATGCCACAAGAAAAGGAAACTACCAGCTTATTTCCCTGATGAATGTAGATGCAAAGATCCTGAACAAAATCCTTGCAAACCGAATCCAACAACATATCAAAAGCCTTATCCACCTTGACCAAGTGGAATTCATCCCAGGAACACAGGGGTGGTTCAACATATGGAAATCTGTCAATGTAATACACCACATAAACAAGGTTAAACATAAAAACCACATGATCATTTCGAAAGATGCAGAAAAAGCCTTTGACAACATCACTTCATGATCAAAACATTGGAGAGAACTGGCATGGTTGGTTCACATCTTAACATAATAAAGGCAATATACAAAGCTCCTAAGGCCCAAATAATACTTAATTGAGAGACACTGGAGGAATTCCCATTAAGATCAAGAACAAGACAGGGTTGTCCACTCTCACCTCTGCTCTTCAATATAGTACTGGAAGTCCTAGCTCAAGCAATAAGGCCGGAGAAGGAAATAAAAGGCATACAATTTGGAAAGGGAGAAGTTAAGTTAGCTCTATTTACTGATGACATGATTGTATATATATGTAAGAGACCCGAAAGACTCCATCCCAAAAATCCTGAAGGTGATTAACTCCTATAGCAAAGTAGCAGGATACAAAATCAATGCACAAAAATCAGTAGCCTTTCTATATGCAAATGGCAAAGATACAGAGAAAGAAATAGGGGACATAGTCCCATTTTCAATAGCAACAACAACAAAAAAATGAAATACCTTGGAATAACGTTAACCAAGGAAGTGTAAGATTATACAACGAAAACATAAAAACACTCAAAAAAGAAATTGAGGAGGACTTGAGAAAATGGAAAGACCTCCCATGCTCCTGGATAGGCAGAATTAACATTGTGAAGATGGCAATCTTACCAAAGGCAATACACAGATTTAATGCAATTCCAATTAAAATCCCTACAGTGTTCTTCACAGAGACAGAAAAAATGATCTCAAATTTCATATGGAAAGGCAGAAGACTTCGCATATCCAAACATATCTTCAGCAAAAGGAATACCTCTGGAGGCGTCACCATACCTGATCTAAAGCTATATTACAAAGCCATGGTAACAAAAACATGGTACTGGCATAAAAACAGGAGTATAGACCAATGGAATAGACTTGAGGACCCAGACTTTGGGTCAAGCAACTATAGCTACTTGATATTCGATAAAGGCCCTAACAATATAGGCTGGAAAAAAGGCAGTATCTTCAACAAATGGTGCTAGGCAAACTGGATAACTATATGCTGGAAACTGAAACTTGATCCACACATTTCACCATGCACTACACTCAAGTCCAAATGGATCAAAGACCTCAATGTAAGACAAGAAACTCAAATACTACTGGAAGAAAATTTAGGAAGTACTTTCCATGATATAGGAATGGAAAAAGATTTCCTGAACAAAACCCCAGTAGCTCACGATCTTAAACAGTCACTCAACCAATGGGATCACATGAAGCTGAAGAGTTTCTTTACAGACAAGCATACAATAAGCAAAGCCAATAGATTACCCACAGAATGGGAGAAAATATTTGCAGGTTATCCAACTGACAGAGGCCTAATCTCTAGAATCTACAAAGAACTCAAAAATCTAAACAGTAAAAAGTCAAACACCCCACTCACAAAATGGGGCAAAGTGGTGAACAGGCAGTTCACAGAGGAAGAAATACAAATGGCAAACACACACTTAAGAAAATGTTCATCATCTCTAATCATCAGGGAAATGCAAATTAAAACAACTATGAGATTCCATCTTATGCTAATAAGGATGGCAAATATCAAAAAATCAAATGAAAATAAATTCTGGCAAGGATGTGGAGAAGTAGGAACACTCATCCACTGTCGGTGGGAATGTAAGATGGTACAACCACTTTGGAAAGGAAGATTGAGACTCCTGAAAAAGCTGACCATAGAGATACCAAGAGACCCAGTTATTCCCTTAGTGGACATCTACCCTAAAACCTTCAAATCACAGGCCAGAGAGATTTGCTCAACCATGTTTGTAGCAGCTCAATTTGTAACAGCTAAGAGCTAGAATTAACCCAGATGTCCATCAGTAGAAGAATGGATAACTAAGATGTTGCATATTTACACAATGGAATTCTATACAGCAGTAAGGAAAAATGACACAATGAAGTTTGAGGAAAAATGGTTGAACCTGGCACTGATCATTCTCATTGAACTTACCCAATCACAGAAAAAAAATTGCCACAAGTTTCACTGACCTACAGCACGTAACCTGAATCTACCCAAGATACCTTACATACCCAGCAAGCATCTCATGGAGTATACAATTGGATGGGTGGGGAGGGAAGAGAGAGCAACAGAGGGGTGGGAAACATAAGTCTAGACCCAAACAGCAATGGTATCATAAAATCATACTTCCTAAAAGGCTGACCAAATGGCTGAACCTTCACCAGGCCCTTACAAGGAACACCTGAACCACAAGACACTGGAGAGGGTTGATGAAGACTAACCTTAATCTTCTACAGCTTCCCTCCCTCCCTCCCTCTCTCTCTCTCTCTCTCTCTTCTCCCTAACTCTTGTATATTAGTTATATTTTTCCTCATTTTCTTAGTGGGCACTGACCTGTAACTCTCAGTACCAGCATGGGGCTATCATCCACAATGAGCTTTTGATCAGAGAGACCTACAAGGTTTCCTCAAAGAAAGACAGATTTCTATCCGAGTACTTGATGACCCACCAAAGGTTAGTGGTAAGACCCTACTGTTGAGGACACCTTATGTGGTTGACACATAAAATGGAATTGCATGGCTGGAAGCTGGAAAAGAGTCAGTCCCCAGACAGTAAGTGTGTCTAGTGCCAGAAGGTGCTACATGGACGACTGGGGGAAAATGACCAATATTGGTCCAAGCAACTCATGGTCTAACCTACTAGCAGCAAATAACCTGTTGTGATGCCCACACAAGTGCAATAGTGGCACACAGCCATGGTGGGGAACCAACTGCTCTTGATTCGGCTAACTGATCCCCTCAGTGGTATGGGACACATAGCTGGAGCTGGGAAACAAGTCAGAACCATATCCAAACATAAGCCCACTCTCCATTATCAAGCTACCATCAATCGTGGGCTACAAGAGGGTCTGCACCTATTAAATTCTCTATAAAAAAAGTAAGGGTTATCTCATTTGTCTGGTGCTAACTTAGTCTCTGCTAGAGAATCTGCTTCCCTTTTTCAGATAGATGTAGATCCTAAGGAGAGAGCCACCCCATTATACCTCAAAAGGGCCTCGCCTGAAACTAAGGATTATTGGCAAAACAAACAAGGGTGCTATTTTCTTGGTGAACCAGGCACCAGCACATGGGTGAAGGAGGTCAACACACAGAAAAATCAATTCCTACCAAATCAGAGAGCCAGAGCCTCAGAGGCCCCCAACCCCTCATCACTGAAGTAGACCAAAAATGAACCCAACATGGCTCAGGGAAATTTTGCGGAAGAGGGGGCAGAAAGAATGTCAGAGCCACATGTTGGGACATGATATGCAGAGACATTTATCTTACCCATAACTGTGGGCTAACTCCACAATGCATGACCCATATACCTCAACAAGGAGGGGCCAAGGGGAGGGGGTAGGTCACGGATGAGCCTAATGCTACCAAACTGACTGTATTTGATGAATACAAATCTAATTAATAAAAAAATTAAAAAAAGAAAAAGGTTCTAAGTACATTAATATAATCCTTTGCTTTTACAAGGTTCTAAGTACATTGATATATCCTTTGTTGTTATATGGTGGTTTGGTCTGGATACTTATATCAGCCTACAAGACAAGTTTCTTCTTCTTTTTTCTTTTTGAGTCCTATGAGCTCACTAAACCTTGTCGTTGTCTCAGCTATGAGCATTCCTGATTTATAACCCAGAAATAGAGTGTACCTAACCTACAGCAGGAAGAGAGGCTTTCCTACTTCTGCAAGAATGATAGCATGGTCCTAGGTAGTACAGACTCTTTGTATGCAAGCACAATCCTTCTGTATCTTGAACTATAAACATCAGCAACAGCCATAATAGTGGCTTGAAGGACCAGTAAAAGCCAAGTCAGGAGAAAAGTCAAAAGAAAAATTATTAAGTCCTTTTGGGTACACTTTATGTTTCCAAATATCTTGAAACAATAGTTTTGAGCCAAATCAACCAAACTGATCTGATATATATATAATCTTAGGATTCAAAATGTTATGAAAACTTAATTTATATGCCTCATTCTGTTTGTTATACTTTCCCCATCATCATCCATTCATCTCTTCACCTATCTGCTTACCCACCTTCCCACTAACCCATCTGCCTTTTCTTCTATCCATCCTTCTTGACATCTTTCCTTCATCTATTAATCCACTTAACAAGTATATATTGAAAGCATGGTAGGTACAAGATTCTGGGACTATAGCAGTAAGACAAGATGGATGTTTTCATGGAGGTAATATTTTAGTGCACACATGTATATCTGTGTTTATGTGGATAGTAGTTACTTAAAAATGACAGAAAATACCCAAATACTGTACTTATGAATGTTATAAGAGACCTCATATTAGGATTGATGTAATTTGGTGTTTCAGGGAAATCTTTAGAGGAAGGGAATCTTCATATGAGATCTGAAGAGAAGAGTAAGGGGATAAGAGAAGAGAAAAACACTCCAGGCAGAGGAAATCACGTGCAAAGTTCCCTGTGATGGAATAAATCTGTCTGTATATGGAGACTAAGAACAGTGAGCTGGAACACAGAAATAAGGATGAACATGGACGCACATGGGTCCTGTACAGTGATTAGGAATCAAAGACACAGGACCTTGCAAACCATGTTGACTAACTTCAACCTTCCATGCTCTAACCATTCATGACCATTTTGCATCCCATTTTCTAGTATGTCATCATTTTTACTTAGCTTACTGCATTTTTGTTAGAAAATTTTCTTCACAATGGGTAGCATCACTTTCCTTCATCTTCCAGCTTTAGGCTCTTTTCCTTGGAGCACAGCAGAGAAAACATATCACTTACTTTATTCTTTTTTGAATATTTCTTCCCACTCTCCTGCTTTTTGAGTTTAATCCATCTTCACATGGTGTGGTGGTTTGAATAGATGGCCCCCAATATATTCAGTTTTTTATTTGTTTGTAGTTTGCATCTGTAGCCACCTGGCTGGAGGCAGTGTCACTGGGTGGATCTTAAGGTGTGGCGGTGGGTTTGAGATTTCAATCTAAAGATATGCAAAGTGTGCCTTGCTGGAGTTACTGAAGTGTGCTGTGGCTTTTGGCTTTTGGGCTTGTGCTTCTCTCTCTTTGCTTGGTTCTGTGAAGTCAGGCCAGCTTCTTCTGCCATTTATGGAACCTCCCCTGGATCTGTAATCTTCAATATATATCCTTTCCTCCATAACTGTGCCTGGTATGGAAGTTCATCTCAGCGAACCTGAAGCTGTCTGCTACACATGGTAAGATTTTAAGATCTCTATATATGTTGCCTTGTTTGGGCAATCCCACACCTGAGGTTGGGCCAAACTAAAGGTTTTCACCTTCCTTGTGTAGGGTGCTTAGTTTCCACTGGTGTGTCTTCAAGATCAAAGTCCTTCTTTGAATGTCTCCTTACTCTGCTGACTCAAAACAAGACTTTCAGTCAACTAAAACTTTTAAATCTACTTCTTATAAGTTGCTATTAAACCAGGTGGTTCTCATCCAATATGTATGTAGGCATTTATTTTTAATTTATACCTTGTCTATTTCTAGAAATGATTGTCAGCCTAGAAGCAGAACACAAGTACACATCTACCCAGTTAAAATAAAGATGCCAGGGAGAGCAAAAACATTGTATTTCACAGTAGATTTCTTTTAGTGTAAGTGGAGGTCTCTATACTCTGTTCAATTTCATCATGTTGATTTAACTCTCTTGTTTATATATTTTACCAAACTTCTTTCTCTTCTTTGTACTGTGATCAGCAATGTGCCATCTGCCAATATGCTGTTCATTATCATTCTTACAGACTTCATAATTCTTCAGGTCAGACAGCTCAGCTTCATCACTTACTAGCTGTTAGACCTTGAGCCAGATACTTCACCTCTCCGCACCCTAGTTTCCTCATTTGCGTTGTAGCCCTCATGTCATAGAGGTGTTGAGGGGATTCAATAAAGTAGAAAAACAAGGGCATTAATAGGGCCTGGCTTATGGTAAACTCTGCTGTTTTCTTGAGGCACAATCTTGCTATGTAGCTCAGGCTGGCCTGGCACTGGTGATTGTTTTCTTGGGATTCTTAAATATTGAGATTACAGGCATACACCACCATGTTCAACTCTGTGTATGTTTAATGACACTTATTAACATAAGCATTTACTGAGAACCTGTTATGCTTGAGGGGTTTATTTAGTTTTGAAGTCTTGGAAGTTGAACTCAGGGCCTCATACATGTCAAGTGAACACTTTACTATTAACCCACATCTCCAGCTCTGTGATAGACATTTAAATAAAAATAATGTGTTCAATCCTTATATTAAGCCAGTTTAGTACTTACTATAGTCCTTCCATTAAGGGCCAAAAGACATGTCCAAATTCCTACATCCAGCAGTTTGGAAGCTACAAGGAGAAATAGTGGAATGACAGTGCAGGTAACGTGAATTACAATCCAAGATTTGACCTGCTCATTGCATAGTGTGTCCCTGTAAGCGTGGGTTATGTGACATCATACCAGAAGCGAGGAATATATATGTCATCTCTCATTCTTCCATTAAAATGTGGCTCATTTTCCACAGACCCTTCCTGGACCCCAACCCTAGTCATCCCCTTTTCTCTATTATTCAGTAAGACTGGCTGGTTTGTTTACATATTTGGTACTGAAAAGTGACACAGAAGGTCATGCTGCTTTTGGAAAGTATCTAGTGATGACAGGTCACTTTATCCTGGGAGCCCCTCTCTCAAAGCCCCTTAGTACAAAGAGAAAGCCTTTCTGGCATATGACCATAGCTGCCCTCAAGATTTATTCTCTTCCTTAGGATAGAGAAAGTCACCCATGGTTTTGAAATGTCTCTGAAAGACAACCAGGGGGACAGTCTACACATTTCAAACTATAGCTGCATTTCAGTACTGCTTTGACATTTGCATAATGCATTAAATTTCTAGTTAAACCTGAATGATAGTTGAACTAGATTGTCCCATAGGAAATGAAGATATGAGTATTGTTCTTCTTGATTCAATTGTTATAAACTGTAAGGCAAAGTTTTGTGTAAAAGGTTTTCTTTTATCTAGTCTCTTCATCATTCTCATTAACTGCTGTGCACCAAGTCTTCCTAAGGAATAAAGGAATAAGCATGTACTTACATTCCTAGAGCCTTAAAGATACAGAAGCTCCCATGGAGAGATCCTTTCTTGTGTCTCTGTGCCTGACAAAGAGGGTAGCAAGCTTACATTTTAATGTATCACTAGATAATTCATGTTTGTTAGATTCTAGAACATGCATTGATAAATTTGTCACCTCAAGCCATTTTTATTATAATAGAATAATTTAGACTAGCACTTATTAAGAGAGAATGCACCCTTTCTCTACTTTGTTAGGACTCAGAAGAGGTGTTGATCTTTGAAAAAGATACTGCAAATCCCTACTTTAATTGGTAATTGTGTGAGTCAGAGTAAAACTAGCATAAGGATTTTAGACCAGCATAAAGAAATTCAACAAGGGCTAGAGAGATGACTTAATGGTTGAGGCATTTACCTGCAAAGCCAAAGGACCTTGGTTCAATTCCTCAGGACCCACATAAGCCAGATGAACAAGGTAGCACAAGTGTCTGGAGTTTGTTTGCAATGGCTGGAGGCCCTGGCACGCCCATTCTCTCTCTCTCTCTCTCTCTCTGTCTGTCTGCCTTTCTCTCTCTCTCAAATAAAAGAAAAAGAAATTAAAAAAAGAAATTCAACAAAATCTGAGGGTCTCCCACACAGGAAATAATTTTCACAACCCATCTGGATGCTTCTGACTTGTGGATCCTCTAGGGAAATGTGAGCAGGCCACCCACAGCATCTGCTGTGCTCTCTTGTAGGCCCCATGTGAGCTTTTATCCCTAATGTCATGCAGGGATTATCTGCTTAAGTACTTTCTTTCCCTTTAAATTGTAACTTCCATGAAGGCAAGGGACTTCTGTCTGTTCACTGCTGTGCAGCTAATATCTGGTATAGAGACACAGCCAGGGCTATAGTATATTCTCAGCCAATAATATTAATTAAAAGGTAATGAAAAATCATAATTAAAATGTATTATCATGCAGTGACATATTTTTAGTGTTTTATAATAGCTTTTGAAGTGTTCATTTTCTTTATGAGGATATTAAAATACTGTGAAATTAAGAAATTTAATCTTCATCACAGAGGAGGAAAGCTCCCTTCAGTTTCAGCTTTCTAGGAACTGACTTGCTTTAACATGACATCCAGTTGGCCCCACAGCAGTTGTCAGGAGGTGACTGACCTGGAGCACTAGTGGTTGGTAGGACTTTGCTAGTTCATCAGTGACACTATCAAAACTACTTAAGAACCCCCATTTCTTGGAGAAAATTAGGCCTCTGTTTTCTTTCTGTCTTTCAAATCTTAAAATGTCCAAATCATAGAAGAAAATTGTAGAATTGCAGGATTGGTCCAGAAAGGCACAGAGGAAAAGGATTGATTGCTCCCAGTAGGTAAAAAACAAATTTGAATTATGGTGTGGAAAGAACACCTTTTACAAAAAACAAACAAAGAGGCAAAAGACACGTTGGCTCTTACTGGTTATGTAATAATATGCCCCAGAGTCTTCAGATCCTGACCAGAGGCCAACGACTAGTTTCAAAGTCTATGGTCAAGATCTGCTGTGATCTTCTCTAAAAGTCCATTTGGATTCTCTTTATTCCACATTTCTCCACCTGTTTGCTGACAGGACTTATAACAAGTGTCAGAAAACTCATCTCAGGCCTGCTTGAGCAAAAGAAAGAATTATTTGTTGGTTCAAATAGTGGAAGGAGGTAAAAAGTTGGTAAAACCAGCTTTATCCAGGGGTTCAAATAACATCATATCTTGTGTTCCCTTATGTGTGCTTTCCTCTGTGGCTCATGAGTTCCAACAGGTTCTTTCTCTGCAGCAGTTACAAGGGCAGTCTTGCAACTTGCCTGTCCAGTACTGCCAGGCACAGGCTGGAGCCTTCAGTAGGTGGGCCTAAGCTGCCAGGCAAAGCTAAGGACCCTTGGGCTATGGGAGGCCACTCCCTCTTCAAACCTGGTGCACCTGAACTTAGGCTTTGCCTTGTGATCTATTCCAGTTGCCTAGGAAACTCTTTATATGGTATCAGCCAGCAACCTTTGCGCAGCCCATTCCCCTGTACCCTATGCCTTCCCTTTGCCATTGCCTATGTGCTGGAATGTGTGTCTCCATATGCTAATTAGGCGTCAGCAAGCAACCTTGTAAATCTAATCCCCTTAGGACCCTCAACTGCTTATAAACCCATTTCCCTATTGGTTAAACCGAGTTGTTCACAGAGACTGTCTCCCCAAAGTGATTCTTTTGTGCGCTCACCACGGTTGCCTGGGCGCCTTCTGGGGGAACTGTGGCTGGCCTGGAGGACTCAGGAATCCACACCTGCCCTCTGAACATCTGGAATTATTAGAAGTTTCTTCCAGATTGGTTAGCACAATGCTAGTTGCCATGATAAGCCACCCATGAAAGTTAGTTTTCTGAGGATAATATGAGCTCATTTTTCTTTTGCATGACAGCTTAATATAGGTATTCCTTGTTAGTATATAGTTTTAATTCATGAGGTTATTTGGGGACTCACCATCAAATAGGGTTCTGTACCTCTTTACTCACAAATGGGGAAACTATAGAGACCTCATCCATTTCTGAAAGAGTATTTACTCTGCTTTTTCTCACCTTCTTCCTGTGAGACATAAGACCATACCTGGAGGACTGGAAAATATATTACCTAACTGAGTAACTGCTTCTTTACAACAATAACACACCAGAAATGCAGGAATTTTCAGTTGTTGGTCTCTTTCACAAATTTCTAGTATTTCCAACCAAACTTTCTCACATTGAATGTCAGTCTGACTTGAGTCATTAGGCCAAGCTTGAATTCATAAATTTTGACTAAGGAGATGGAGTTCATTCAATCATCCTACAAACATTTATGACAACTATTATGTGGACAACACCATTCTTAACTCTCGGAATGCAGAATGTAGAATTAAATAGACAAATGTCTCTGCATTTGTGGAGTTTATATTCTACTGAAGCATATAAATTAACCTACAGTGTTTCAAAGCTGAACATGGAGTCACATATTTGTAAACCCAGCACACGAGACTTGGGAGCAGGAGAATCTCAAGTTCAAGACTATCCTGGGCTACATAGTAAGACCCTGCCTCCTCGAAACCAAACAGGGCTGGAGAGATGGCTTAGTAGTCAAGGTGCTTTCCTGTGAAGACTAAAGTCCCAGTATTGATTCCCATGCATGTAAGCCAGATGCACAAGGTGACTCATGCATCTGGAGTTAATTTGAAGTGGCTAGAGGCCCTGATGTGCCTATTCTCTCTCTCTTTCTTTCTGTTTCTTTCTCTCAAGTAAGTAAATAAATAAAATTAAAAAAATCAAACCAAATGAAACTAAACTAACCAAACAAAGACTGTACAACATTTTTGGATGGTGCTGTGGATAAAAAATATATATAAAGAATACTTACTGGAATTTTCCATTGGGTATTATAGAAAGATTCATTGAGAAGGTGACATTTCAGCAATGATTTGAAGGAATGAGCTTGTATATTGAGAGAAGTGTGCTTCAGGCAGTGGGAATGGCTAGCACAAGGTCTGATGATACAAGAATAAGCCTGCTTGTCTGTGGGAAAGCAAGAAGGTTAGGGTATGGTGTAGTTTTGTCCCACAATACATTTGCTGACACTTTATCCCATGGTGGTGGTATCAGTTCAAACAACCCATCAGGAGGGTTAAGTATTGAGGACTGCCCTTGCAAGAGTGGGGTAGTGTCTTCATTTTCTCTATCTTCTTTCATCTCCCTACCCTCAGCGCTATGGACCTTCTTCTCATGCGGAAGTTGCCATTATTGCTGTTTCACACCCCTCCAGTGAACATTCATTGTTTTCTTCCTCTGTTCCTGATACTAGGTAATTTGTATCACTTTGAAGACTTCTGTTTCTAAAGATAGCTCTTACCATCTAACACACCTTCCCATTTTTTTTTTCTGCCTGGATAAATTTGTAACTTATCCAGGAGCTAGTGGGTCTGTCCACCTCTTCTCTCATGGTACCAGTTATTATGGCTCCCCAACATGGCTAGCAAGTTTGGGAACATTAGGCTTCCTCTCAACATGTTAACTAGTTATTCAAAGTGACCCTGGGACTGTTGTATCACCTGTGCCCTAGTGGTCATATGATGTTGTATCAGCCATTGCCACAAGTCCTACTTACTACCTAGGGATGGAATATAGACTCTATGTCTCCTTGGGTGGATGTTAAAGGCAAACAGTAGGAAGAACATGCAAGATGGGTAGTTCTATTTTAGTCATTCTTACAAGACAAAACTCAACATAGCTCTTCACTACTTCATGTTTGTTACTGAATTTGAAAGGGGAATACGTAATGGACATTGCTGAATGGATGCTGTTTTCCTCATGCACTGAGGAGTGCCCGGTGAAATTGGGAGCTGCGCTTCATCCTAGCAGAAGTCCTTATTGGTTGTCTTCGTAACTGCCATTACTTTACTCTTTTTGTTATAGCAACACACCCCTAAATTCATTAGTGAGGCAGAGTGCTCAGGCAAAGTGGGCCTGGACTCAGAGAATGAATCCTGATAGTTCTAATTATTCTTATTTCTTAAGCTTATTGGCTTAGGGGTGGCCATGAGATCTAATTCTTCCCAAAGAGATATGAGAGAGCCTATTGACAGGAATTATGAAAAATGGGTTCCATTCCAGAAAAAGAGTGCAGAAAAACTCTATGTTTCCTGTTTTGGGATGTTGTGAGAAGATGTGTTGGATGTGGTGGCAGCCATCTTGAAGTAGTGATGGTATTTCCATAAGAACTTCAAAAAAGCCAACTATTATTCCTGGCATAGTTTAGCTCATAGATAACCAACTCCTGGACCTGCTTTTCCTCAACCTCTTGTTATGTGAGGTAATTAGTTCCTATTATTTTAGGCCAGTTTTAGTTGGCTCTTTCAGCTGTTTGCAGCAGAAAGCATTCTCATTGAAACAGAGCTCAATTAATGTTCATAGACGTGAGTTGAATTCCCTTAAGTAGTTTTGCCAACTGCTTTTATAGTCTAGACTGTACAAGAATGAATGCAAAGGGTTGTGAACTTTATTTCTGCCTGTGCCTCTCTGAGTTTATTCTGTAAATTGCTGGAATTTTAAAGTTGGATTATCTCCTAAAACATCAAATGAGAGAGCCCTTTAGCCTACATATATCTAAGTGGTAACTTTCCATAGAAAATTTCTTTTTTGGCTCAAGTATTTAAAACACAAAAGGCCTCTGGGTGTGCTGGCTTCTTGGCATTTCAGAGTCTTACAGCTGAGACATAATGACTAAGTACAGGCAATTAGAGAGTGAGGTTGGTACTGAGCATTCAGAATGGATGGAGAGTACAGCTGGGTGGAGGCAGGTTTTTGGCATCAACGAGGGAAGCTTTGCCAAAACACCTGTGAACTTTCCCAGTGTGCTCCAGCAAAACTTCCTCCTTTTAAGAATGTCTATTTTCAGCATGCTACCTGAATTATTGTATTTATTTGACCTTTATATTTTTCACAGGAAGTTATTATTTTTATCCATTCACACAAGTAGATTCTAAATAAGGCTGTGGAACTTTAGTTAGAGGACTTTGTGATAGATTCAGGATAGCAGTGCACCATAGCGCTTTCTGATATTCTCATGAATATAACTCCTGAGGGACACTTAGGAAAGATGGGGTCACTTATAGATATACCTGAATCCAGCCATGGTGCAGACACAGGGAGAAAGACCCTGTATAGGGCCACTATTTACTACTGCTGGTACTGAGGGGGTGTCTGGAGGATATGTGATTTTTAGTGTTGAAACTGGAAGGTCCTGGGCAAAACAGGATGAATTAGTCACCTTACTTGAGGACTTTGTGAGCATCGGATTTGTCAGGATGGTTGACAAGAACTTGATATGTGCCTATCTTATTTCTAAGGACCCATAGATGAATAAGCAACAGTACTTGCTTAGATTTTATAATCATGAAGTGAAATGAGAGGGGAACCCTTCTTTTATAACCTGTCCACTTTATTATTTTTGCTAAGGTTGACACAAGTGATTCCATCATCTTTCTGACAACTTTTACAATGTGAAATCGTAACCCAGGAATTTGCATACATCTATATATGCTGACAAGTTACTTGCATGATCGTGTGTGGGGGATTAATGATTTCTGCCTGTGCTTAACTGAGTTTATTCTTTGAACTGTAGGGTTATTTCCTAAAAGATGGATCCTACCAGTGGCTACACCATTGAAAATAATGTCTAACACTCTCCCAGTCCCTTTAACATATCTGTAAATATCAGCTTTTGCATCTTTAAATATTTTATTTTTAGTTATTTATTTGAGAGAGAGAGAGAGAGAATGGATACACCAGGGCCTCCAGCCCCATTGCAAATGAACTCTAGATGCATGTGCCACCTTGTGTATCTGGTTTCCGTGGGTCCTGGGGAATCGAACCTGGTTCCTTTGGCTTTGCAGGCAAGTACCTTAACTGCTAAGACATCTCTTCAGCCCAGCTTTTGCATCTTTAAAATGGCAATATTAATTGTTAAGAAAAATACCCCGAAGATTTCTTGTGAGAGAATAAGTTGATAAGGCATATCAATTATTAGTACATAGTTTGTTACATAAATATCTATTATAAAAATAACATGGAAGAACTCTTATAAACAAAGACATTGCCAGGCTGAGGGGTGTGGGAGCCACTTATAGATTCACAGTTACATTTTCAGAAAATTGGTGAGGCTGTTAAGTTTAGCCACTTTATATATATATATATATGGACAACTTCCATTATTATAGACAATAAACCATGATAATTCCCTCTCTCTTCATTTTCCCCTTTGCAACCCCACTCTCTATCATATCCCCTCCCCTTTTCAATTAGTCTTTCTTTTATTTTGATGTCATTATCTTTTCCTCCAATCATGAGAGTCCTATGTAGATAGTACCAGGTACTGTTAGATCATGGATATCCCGGCCATTTTTTTTTTGGGGGGGGGGAGTCTGGTAGACTGCATTGTAAGGAGTCCTATCCTATCCTTCTTTTGGCTTTTACATTCTTTCTGCCACCTCTTCTGCAATGGATCCTGAGCCTTGGAGGGTGTGATAGAGATGTTTTAGTGCTGAACACTCTTCTGTAACTTCTTCTGTGCACTATGGTGCCTTTGATTCATCTTAGAGGTCACTGACATCTGAAAAGAGAAGCTTCTCTAACCAAAAGTGAGAGTAGCATTAATATATTGGTATGAATTAAAAGAAATGCTTACCGGGCAGTTTGGAGAGCATAATATTTGCATTTAGTCAGACACCAGCAGGCATTACACCCCTAGGGCTCATGACCTCCCCTTTCATAGGTTTTCAGTATGAGGCATGCATTCCGTCCCTTGGAGTGAGCCTCCAGTTCAGTTAGAGAATGGTTGGTTTTCCCCATAACAGACATGCTAATATTACACCCATTGACTCATTTAGCCTAGCTGGCCAAACTTAAGGCTTACAGCGCCCACTGTTGTTTACCTCCACTGATGAGGTCCCCCTAATGGAGCTGCATGCAGCATAGTTTTTTCCAGTTTTCTGTCAGCTGGTCCACAGGGAGGAGGTTTTCAGCTTAGCTCCAGCAAGATTTCTCAGTAACCTTGCAGCCCAAGCATGTGGAGTCTTCAGCAATAGAGTCTTAGCATCCTGGTGGGAAACCAGGAGACTTGGTAATGGCCTGTAATGTTTTGGGAGCATCAGGAACATCCCTGGCCAACAACTTACTGGAAGGTATCTCATCCTTGGCACTGAAATTTTTCTAGTACCAATCTGTGGCTTCTGGGTGCACCATTGTCCAAAAAGGTAGGTTTCCATGTGGCTTATTCATACCCTCTTAGATTTTGGTTAAACCACCTCCTACCCTTCCTTTACTCAATCCCTTTCCCCGTCCTCACTTAGGCCTTTCCACCCCAGTAATCTGTTTATATATTTACATATATACAATAACATTCTGTTAAGTCCTCCCCTCTCCTCCCACCCTTATAAAGCTCCTTTCTATATTATTGGCCTCTGCTACCAAGTTTTATTCCAACTCATAAGTCCAAAAATTTGTGGCTAGGATCCATACATGAGAGAGAACACATGATGCTTGGCTTCCTGGGACTGGATTATCTCACTAAGTGTAATTCTTTCCAGATCCATCCATTCCCCTGAAAATTTCATAATTTTGGTTTTCTTTACTACTGAATTGTATAAATGTACCACATCTTCATTATTCACTCATCAGTTTAGGGACATTTAGGCTGGTTCCATTTCCTAGCTATTGTGAATAGAGCAGCAGTAGACGTGGATGTGAAAGTATCTCTAAGGTAGTGCGATAAGTCCTTAGGATATATGCCTAGAAGTGGTATAACTGGGTCATACGGTAAATGTATTTTTAGCTGTCTTAGGAACCTTCACACTGATTTCCACAATGGCTGTACCAGATTACATTCCTACCAACACTGTAGAAGGGTTCCTCTTTGTCTGTATCCTTGCCAGCATATATTGTCATTTGTTTTATTGATGATAGCCATTCTGGCAGGAGTGAGATGGAATCTCAAAGTAGTTTTAATTTGCATTTCCTTGATGGCTAAGGATGTAGAACATTTTTCTAGATGTTTATAGTTCATCTTTATTTCTTCTTTTGAGAACTTTCTACTTAGCTCCATAGCCCATTTTTTAATTGGGTTGTTTGATTTCTTATCTTTAGTTTTTTGAGTTCTTTAGATAGCCTGTATATTAATCCTTTGTCAAATGTATAGCTGGCAAAGATTTTCTCATAATCTGTAGGTTGACTCTTTGCTCTATTTACAGCGTCCTTTGCTGTATAAAACCTTTGTCATTTCATGAGGTCTCAGTGGTTGATTAATGTTTTTTTTTCCTGAGCAACTGGGGTTATGTTAAAAAAGTCATTGCCTATGCCAATATGTTGAAGGGTTTCCTCTACTTTTTCCTCTAGCAGTTTCAGAATTTCAGGTCTGATGTTAAGGTCTTTGATCCATTTTGACTTTATTCTTATGCATGGAGAGAGATATATATGGTTTATATACAGATAACCAGTTTTATCAGCACCGTTTTTGAAGAGGCTGTCTTTTCTCCAATTAATATTTTTGGCATTTTTGTCAAAAATCATGTGGCTGTAGCTACTTATACTTCCATTTGCTCCTCTATTCTGTTCTATTGATCTATGTGTCTATAGTTGTGCCAGTACTATGCTGTTTTTGTTACTATGGCTCTGCAATATAGCTTAAAATCAGGTATGGTGATACCACCAGCCTTATTTTTGTTGCTCAAAATTGTTTTGGCTATTCAAGCTTGTTTGTGCTTCCAAATGAATTTTAGGATTGTTCTTTTCTATTTCTGTGAAGAATGCCTTTGGAATTTTTATGGGAATTGCATTAAATGTGTAGGTTGCTTTTCAGAATATTGACTCTTCCAATCTAAGAACATGGATGTCTTTCCATTCCCTAGTGTCTTTTGCAATTACTCTTTTGAATGTTTTAAAGCTTTCATTGTAGAGGTTCTTTACTTCCTTGGTTAGGTTTATTCCAAGGTACTTTTTTTTTGAGGAAATTGTGAATGAGAATGATTCCTTGATTTCATTCTCAGCATGTTTGTTGTTAGTATATAGGAAGGCTACTAATTTCTGTGTGTTTTGTATCCTGCTATTTTGTTAAAACTGTTTATCAGCTCTTACACTTTGCTGGTAGAGTCTTTAGGGTTCTTATTATGGATACAGTCATATCATCTGCAAATAATGATCATTTGATCTCTTTCTTTCCCATGTGTATCCCTTTTATGTGTCTCTTGCCTTATTGCTATAGCTAAGTACTATATTAAATAAAAGTACTATATTAAATAGAAGTGGGGTCAGTGGAAACTTTTGCCTTATTTCTAATTTCATGGAAAAGTTTCAAGTTTATCTACATTTAGTATTATAGTTGCTGCATTTTTGTCATAAATAGCCTTTATATTTCGAGTTTTTGTAGGACATTTACCATGAAGGGATGTTGGATTTTGTCAAATGCCTTTTCTGCATTTATTTAAAAGATCATGTGATTTTTGTCCTTCAGTTCATTTATATTGTGTATTACATTTATTGATTTGTATACATTGTATCATTCTTGCATCTCTGGGATGAAGCCTCTTGGTTTGGATAAATGAAGTTTTTGATATATTCTTGTATTTCGTTTGCCAATATTGTGTTGAGAATTTTTGAATCTATATTCTTGAGGGAGATTGGTCTGTAATTTTCTTTTTTTTGTTCTGTCTTTATCTGACTTTGGTATCAGAGTAATGCTGGCTTTGTAGAAGGAGTTTGTAGAATGTAGTATTCCATCCTTTTTTATTTTATGGAAAAGTTTGAGAAGCACTGGTGTTCATTCTTCCATGAAGGTCTGGTAAAAGTCACCAGTGAATCTATCTGGGCCTGGATTTTTTTAGTTGGGAGATTTTTTTTTTTAACAACTGTTTTGTTCTCCATACTTGTTAGATGTCTATTTAATTGATTTATTTTGTCTTGATTTAATTTTGGTAGGTCATATAAATCTAGGAAACCATCTTTTTCTTTCAGATTTTCTAACTTAGTGGAGTATATGTTCTTAAAGTATGTCCTTATGATGTTCTGAATTTCATTGTACCTGTTGTATTGGTGCCTTTTTCATCTCTAATTTTATTGATTTGTGTCTGTCCTTTCTTTCTTTTAGTTATATTTGCTAAGGGTTTATCAATCTTACTTATCCTTTCACAGAACCAACTCTTTGTTTCATTGATTCTTTGTATTGTTTTTTTTTGGGGGGGGTTCTACTTCATTATTTTATGCCCTAATCTTTATTATTTCATTTAATCTACTAATTTTTGGCTTGGCTTGTTCTACTTTTTCCAAGGCCTTAAGGTGAAGTTGTTTACTTGCAACCCTTCTAATTTCATAATATAGGCACTTAAAGGTATAAATTTTTCTTTTACGAATATGTTCATTGTGTTTCAAAGGTTTTGGTGTGTTGTATTCTCATTATCAATTGATTCTATTTTTTTTTATTTCCTTCTTGATTTCTTCATTTACCCATTCATCATTTAGTAGTGTACTGTTTAGTTTCCGTGATTTTGTGCTTGCTCTATAGTTTTTCTTGCTGTTAATTCATAGTTTCATTGCACTGTGATCAGATAGAGTGTAAGGAATTATTTCAGTTTTCCTGTATTTGTTCAGATTTGCTTTGCATCCTAATATATGGTCTATTTTAGAGAACATTCCATGTGCTGCTAAAAAGAGTATGTATTCTGGAGCTTTTGGATGAAATATTCTGTAGATAGCTGTTAGGCCCATTTCTTCCATGACATCATTTAATCCAGATGTCTATCTGTTTATTTATTTTTGCCAGGATGACCTGTTAGTTGATGAGAGCTGGGTATTGAAGTCACCCACTACAATTGTGTTTGCTGTTATCTGTGATTTTAATTTTTTTCTCAATTTTTATTAATACTTTCCATGATTATAAAAAATATCCCATGGTATTACCCTGCCCCCTTTCCCCTTTGAAATTCCATTCTCCATCATATCCCCTCCCCATCTCAATCTTTCTACTTACATATATACAATACCAACCTAATAACAGCCCTCCTCCCTTTCTTTCTCTTCCCTTTCTATCTCCTTTTTTAACTTACTGGCCTCTGCTACTGAGTTTTTTCCTTCTCGCACAGAAGCCCAATCATCTGTAGCTAAGATCCACATATGAGGGAGAGCATGTGGTGCTTGGCTTTCTGGGCCTGGGTTACCTCACTTAGTATAATTCTTTCCAGATCCATCCACTTTTCTGCAAATTTCATAACTTCATTTTTCTTTACCGCTGAGTGAAACTCCATTGTATAAATGTGCCATATCTTCATTATCCACTCATCAGTTGAGGGCCATCTAGGCTGGTTCCATTTCCTAGCTATTATAAATTGAGCAGCAATAAACATGGTTGAGCACGTACTTCTAAGGAAATGAGATGAGTCCTTAGGATATATGCCTAGGAGTGCTATAGCTGGGTCATATGGTAGATCAATCTTTAGCTGTTTTAGGAACCTCCACACTGATTTCCACAATGGCTGGACCACATTGCATTCCCACCAACAGTGTAGAAGGGTTCCTCTTTTTCCACATCCCCGCCAACATTTATGATCATTTGTTTTCATGATGGAAGCCAATCTGACAGGAGTGAGATGGAATCTCAATGTAGTTTTAATCTGCATTTCCCTGATGACTAGTGACGTAGAACATTTTTTTAGATATGCCATTTGTATTTCTTCCCTTGAGAATTCTCTATTTAGCTCCATAGCCCATTTTTTGATTGGCTTGTTTGATTCCTTATTATTTAACTTCTTGAGTTCTTCATATATCCTAGATATTAATCCTCTATCAGATATATAGGTGGCGAAGATTTTTTCCCATTCTGTAGGTTGCCTCTTTGCTTCATTCACTGTGTCCTTTGCAGTGCAAAATCTTTGTAATTTCATGAGGTCCCAGTGGTTAATCTGTGGTTTTATTGCCTGAGCAACTGGGGTTGTATTCAGAAAGTCTTTGCCAAGACCAATATGTTGAAGGGTTTCCCCTATTTTTTCCTCTAGCAGTTTCAGAGTTTCAGGTCTGATGTTAAGGTCTTTAATCCATTTGGACTTAATTCTTGTGCATGGAGAGAGAGAAGAATCTATTTTCATCCTTCTACAGATATATATCCAGTTTTCCCAACACCATTTGCTGAAGAGGCTGTCTTTTCTCCAATGAGTATTTTGGGCATTTTTATCGAATATCAGGTGGCTGTAGCTACCTGGAGTTACATTTGGGTCCTCTATTCTGTTCCATTGATCTACAAGTCTGCTTTTGTGCCAGTACCATGCTGTTTTTGTTACTATGGCTCTGTAGTATAGGTTAAAATCAGGTATGGTGATACCACCAGCCTTATTTTTGTTGCTCAGTATTCTTTTAGATATTCGAGGTTTTTTGTGATTCCAAATGAATTTTTGGATTGTTTTTTCTATTTCCATGAAGCATGCCTTTGGAGTTTTGATGGGGATTGCATTAAATGTGCAGATTGCTTTTGGTAAGATTGCCATTTTCACAATATTGATTCTTCCAATCCAGGAACAAGGGATGTTTTTCCACTTCCTAGTGTCTTCTGCAATTTCTCGCTCGAGTGTTTTAAAGTTCTCATTGTAGAGATTCTTTACTTCCTTGGTTAGGTTTATTCCAAGGTACTTTATTTTTTTTGATGCAATTGTGAATGGGAGTGATTCTCTGATTTCATCCTCTGTGTGTTTGTTATCATATATGAAGGCTACTGATTTCTGTGTATTTATTTTGTATCCTGCTACACGGCTGTAGGTTTTTATCAGCTCTAACAGTTTGCTAGTAGAGTCTTTAGGGTCCTTTATATATAGAATCATGTCAGCTGCAAATAATGATAACTTGACCTCTTCCTTTCCAATTTGTATCCGTTTTATGTGCATCTCTTGCCTTACTGCTATGGCTAAGACTTCCAGAACTATATTAAATAAAAGTGGGGACAGTGGACACCCTTGTCTTGTTCCTGATTTTAGTGGAAAAGCTTCCAGTTTTTCCCCATTTAGTAATATGTTGGTTGTAGGCTTATCATAAATAGCCTTTATTATATTGAGATATATTCCTTCTATTCCCAGTCTCTGTAGGACTTTTATCATGAAGGGATGTTGGATTTTGTCGAATGCTTCTCTTTGTCTAATGAGATGATCATGTGATTTTTGTCCTTCAACCCATTTATATAATGTAAAACATTTATAGATTTGCATATGTTGAACCATCCCTGCATCTCTGGGATAAAGCCTACTTGGTCAGGGTGAATGATCTTTCTGATATACTCTTGTATTCTGTTTGCCAATATTTTGTTGAGAATTTTTTCATCTATGTTCATGAGGGAGATTGGTCTGTAATTTTCTTTTTTTGGTCTATCTTTGCCTGGTTTTGGTATCAGAGTGATGCTATCTTCATAGAAGGAGTTTGGTAGAATTCCTTCTTTTTCTATTTCATGGAAAAGCTTAAGAAGCAATGGTGTTAGTTCTTCCCTGAAGGTCTGGTAAAATTCAGCAGTGAATCCATCTGGGCCTGGGATTTTTTTAGTTGGGAGATTTTTGATAACTGTTAGGATCTCCATGCTTGTTATAGGTCTATTTAAGTGATTAATCTCATCTTGATTTAATTTAGGTAGGTCATATAAATCAAGGAAATCATCCATTTCTTTCAGATTTTCATACTTTGTGGAGTATATGCTTTTATAATATGTCCCTATGATTTTTTTGAATTTCTCTGGCATCTGTTGTGATGTTACCTTTTTCATCTCTAATTTTATTAATTTGTGTCTCTTCTCTCTTTCTTTTGGTCAGATTTGCTAAGGGTTTATCAATCTTGTTTATCCTTTCAAAGAACCAGCTCTTTGTTTCATTAATTCTTTGGATTGTTTTTTTGGTTTCTATTTCATTAATTTCTGCCCTAATCTTCATTATTTCTTCCTGTCTACTGATTTTTGGTTTGCCTTGTTCTTCTTTTTCCAAGGCTTTAAGGTGAAGCATTAGGTCGTCTACTTGCGACCTTTCCAATTTCTTAATATAGGCACTTAAACCTATAAATTTACCTCTTAGAACTGCCTTCATTGTGTCCCAGAGATTTTGGTATGTTGTGTTCTCATTATTGTTTGACTCTATGAATTTTTTGATTTCCTTCTTGATTTCTTCATTTACCCATTCATCATTTAGTAGTGTATTGTTTAGTTTCCATGATTTTGTGTATGCTCTATATCCTTTCTTGCTATTGATTCGTAGTTTGATTCCATTGTGGTCAGATAGAATGCAAGGAATTATTTCAATTTTCCTGAATTTGTTAAGATTTGCTTTGTGTCCTAATATATGGTCTATTTTAGAGAATGATCCATGTGCTGCTGAAAAGAATGTATATTCTGCAGCATTTGGATGAAATGTCCTGTATATATCTGTTAGGTCCATTCCTTCTATGACCTCATTTAGTCCAGATGCCTCTCTGTTTATTCTTTCCCGGGATGACCTGTCAATTGATGACCTGTCAATTGACTTTAATTTTAATAATATTTGTTTGATGAGATTGGGAGCCCCATATTATGTGCATATGTGTTTAGAATTGTAATGTCCTCCTGTTGGAATGTTCCTGATCAATATAAAGTGACCTTCTTTATCTTTCCTCATAATGTTGGTTTGAAATTTACCTTGTCAGATATTAGAATATAACACCTTTCTAGACCCATGTATTTGTAATACTCTTTTCCATCCTTTCACCCTAAGATAGTGTCCTTCTTTTGTGGAAAGGTGATTTTCTTGGAGGCAACAAAGAGAAGGATCCTGCTTTTTAATTTATTTATTCCCCCCTGCTTTTTAATTTTTTAAAATACTTTTTAAAGATTTTTATTTATTATTCATAGAGAGAGAGAGAGAGAGAGAGAGGGAGAGAGAGAGAGAGAAAGAGAGAGGGTTAGAATGGGCACGCCAGGGCCTCTAGCCACTGCAGATGAACTCCAGATTCATGTGCCACCATGTGCATCTGGCTTACATGGGATCTGGAGAATTGAACCTGGGTCCTCAGGCTTCACAGCCAAGTGCCTTAATCACTAAGCCATCCCTCAAGCCCGAGGTTCCTGCTTTATAACCCAGTCTGCAAGCCTATGTCTTTTGGTTGAGGCATTGAGTCCATTGATATTAAGTGTTGTTATTGAAAAGCATGCATTTTGCGTCTGGAGTTCATTTGCAGTGGCTGGAAGCCCTGGTGTGCCCATTCTCTCTCTCTCTCTCTCTATCTGCCTCTTTCTCTCTCTCTCTCTGTCACTCTCAAATAAATAAATAAAAATGAACAAAACAAAATTAAAAAAAAAAAGAAAAGAAAAGTGTGCATTTATTCTTGCCAATCTTGTTTTTTAGTTCTTCCTGTTTTTCCTTTACTCTCTTGTATTAACTATTATTGGAGTATGGTTTACTTTTTCCTGTTTCCTTATATGCTGTTCTCTTCTCTTCTCTTCTTGCTTTTCTTTCTCTTCAGTATGAATGATCCTTTCAAATATTTTTTTTTCTTTATTAGTCAGTTTTGTATTCAGTAAATACAGTCAGTTTGGTACCATTATTAGGCTCATCCGTGACCTACCCCCTCCCCTTGGCCCCTCCATGTTGAGGTATATGGGTCATGCATTGTGGAGTTAGCCCACAGTTATGGGTAAGATAAATGTCTCTGCATATCATGACCCAACATGTGGCTCTGACATTCTTTCCGCCCCCTCTTCCGCAAAATTTCCCTGAGCCATGTTGGGTTCATTTTTGGTCTGCTTCAGTGATGAGGTGTTGGGGGCCTCTGAGGCTCTGGCTCTCTGATTTGGTAGGAGTTGATTTTTCTCTGTGTTGATCTCCTTCCCCCTTGTGCTGGTATCCAGTTCATCAGGAAAACAGCCCCCTTGCTTGTTTCACCAATTATTCTTAGTTTCAGCCGGGGCCCTTTTGAGGTATGATGGGGTGGCTCTCTCCTTAGGATCTACATATATCTGAAAAAGGGAAGCAGATTCTCCAACGGAGAGTAAGTTAGCACCAGGACAAATGAGATAACACTTACTTTTTTTTTTTATAGAGAATTTAATAGGTGTAGGCCCTCTTGTAGCCCACAATTGATGGTAGCTTGATATGGAGAGTGGGCTTATGTTTGGTCATTTTCCCCCAGTCGTCCATGTAGCACCTTCTGGCACTAGACACACTGAATGTCTGGGGACTGACTCTCTTCCAGCTTCCAGCCATGCCATTCCATTTTACGTGTCAACCTCAAAAGGTGTCTTCAGCAGTAGGGTCTTATCACTAACCTTTGGTGGGTCATCAACCACTCTGACAGAAATCTGTCTTTCTTTTAGGAAACCTTGTAGGTCTCTCTGATCAAAAGCTCATTGTGGATGATAGCCCCATGCTGGTACTGGGAGTTATAGGTCAGTGTCCACTAAGAAAATGAGGAAAAAGATAACTAATATAAAAGAGTTAGAGAGAAGAGAGAGAGAGATAGAGAGAGAGAGTGTGAGCGAAGCTGTAGAAGATTAAGGTCAGTCTTTATCATACCCTCTCCAGTGTCTTGTGGCTCAGGTGTTCCCTCTAAGGGCCTGGTGAAGGTTCAGCCATTTGGTCTGCCTTTTAGGATGTAGAATTTTATGGTACCATTGCCTTTTTGGTCTATATTTTTGTTTCCCACCCTCTCTGTTGCCCTCCCCTCCCTCCCCACCCATCCTGTTGACTAGTCCAGGAGATGCTTGCTGAGTATGTAAGGCATCTTGGGTAGATTCAGGTTAGGTGCTGTAGATGAGTGATATTGTGTGGTGATTTTTTTTTCTGTGATTGGGTAAGTTCACTGAGTATGATCTGTTCCAGTTCAACCATTTTTTCTCAAATTTCATTGTATAATCATTTTTTTTGAAATCTTTGTCAGGTATTTTGTCTAAAACAGAGTTTTTTTTTTTTTTTTTTTTTTTTTTTTTTTTTTTTGGTATTTCGAGGTAGGGTCTCACTCTAGCTCAGGCCAACCTGGAATTCACTATGTATTCTCAGGGTGGCCTTGAACTCACAGCGATCCTCCTACCTCTGTCTCCCGAGTGCTGGGCGTGTGCCGCTACGCCTGGCTGTCTAAAACAGTTTTATTGGAGGTTATTTATGATGGATTTATAATTTTTGGTGGTATTGTATTGTCTTGATTTTTTTGTGTTTCTTGTATTATAATGTAGAGACTTTTGCATCTTCAGTTAATTTGATTTTTGAATTATCTGCAGTATTTTCGCCATATAAATCTGACTTTATATATCTTCTGGATAGGAGTTTAAGGTGCCAGGTATGGCTCTTATAGTCCCAAAGTAACAGCAAAGGTCACTCTAGGTGTTGAATTTGCTTGCTAATCAAGTATTCCAGTAGGCTGGGTAGAGCAAATTATTGCCATATTCTAAAATTTAACTGAGTAATATACACATTCAATCAAAACCTGCACAGAGTATTTATGCAAGAGTGTCAATTAAAACAAACAGATAATCTAATGAAGTCAAAGTCCCGTAGGTTGCCCTACACTGTTAATACTTTTGTGGTGGTTTGAATAGAATAGATGGCCCCCAATATATTCAGTTGTTTATTTGTTTGTAGTTTGCATCTTTAGCCACCTGAATGGAGGCAATGTCACTGGGTGGATCTTTAAGTGTGGTGGTGGGTTTCAGATTTCAATCCAAAGATATGCAAAGTGTGCCTAACAGGAGTTCCTGAAGTGTGCTGTGGCTTTTGGCTTTAGGCTTGTGCTTCTCTCTCTCTGCTTGGTCCTGTGAAGGCAGGCCAGCTTCCTCTGCCATTTATGGAACTTCCCCTGGATCTGCAAGCTTCAATAAATATCCCTTCCTCCATAACTGTGCCTGGTCTGGAAGTTCATCTCAGTGAACCTGAAGCTGTCTGATACACCTTTCAACTGAGATGCTGAGATATCTGGTCTGAAATGGGTTCCAGGTCAGCCTGTGGCTGAGTGAGATTCTCCTCCCAATAATGACATTAAAAAAAAGACAAAGGCCCTATAAACCAGGAAATGTCAAAGGCAACAATAGTGAACACCAAAATAACAGCTTATTTGATAATGGTAAAGCTGACCAAGTATACTTCAATCAAATCTAACATATAACCTACCCTGACATGGAAGGTGAGAATAGCACTTCCAGTGAAGGCCTATTTACGTGGCTGTGTGGCATAGACTCTGTTAACTTTTGCAATGGCATCCAATCTCAACAGTGCTGAGTGCCCACCTTGGTCTTTCTCTATTGTTCAGTGGATTTGGTTGGCTGCTTGTGTCACTGGATCTGGTGTTCTGATCCACTGTGCTGGATGCTGTGTGGCTGCCGGGTGGATTAGTACTCCAGTGGTTCACAGCACTAGTGGGTGGGGAAAGAGAGGCTGTGCAGGGTGCCTGAAGTTGTGCTGAATCTGCTCAGTTGGTCCAGTTTGTGATCTCCTTCAGCAGCTGTTTTGCTCGTCCCTGCTGTCTTCCCTTTTGGGTTTCTTGAGTTTGTGACAAGGTTGTTGTAAGTGAAAAATCCCTTCACCTGGCTTCTCCTCCTGCTGTGGCTCTTCTCTGCGCTGGCTTGGGTGGGCATGTCAGGTGGGTGTGTGGATCAGGCTGCTGGCACCAGGGCAGGAGCCGCTTTTGTGCTTCCTGCTTGCTAGAAGCTCTGGGTCTCTCCTGTGCTTGATAATTCCTTGTACACCTTGACTTTATGGTAGAAGAGTGTGTTTTGCTGTTTTTCTCATTATTTCTACCCCTGGGCTGCTTTGGCCTGGCTATTATGCCACCAACTTACCCAGAAGTCCTCCTCAGCCATTTATTTTTTGAGACAGGGTCTCACTTTAGCCCAGGCTGATCTCGAATCATTATGTAGTGTCAGGCGGGCCTTGGCTCACACTGATTCTCCTACCTCTGACTCCTGAGTGCTGGAATTAATGGCATGCACCACCATGCCTGTCAAATTCAGCCATTCTTGAAGTTAGCGGTGAAAGGGATTTTTAAACCAAATACAAGCAGAAGCTATGAATCAGGGTTTTCCCTTCTTTAAAAGCCAGTTTTTACATATTTTGGAGAACACCAAGAGTATTAGCATTCCTAAAGGGTGTACCGTAGGGTGGTTCCACCTTATAATGCTATTCTGGGATGGTGTGCTCTATTCTCACTGCTTGTCCTGGCTGTATTAGTTTCAAGTTCATGTTTTAGCTTTACTGTCATGCCCAACTCCTTGGTGTCAGTAACCCTCTTCTCTTCAGGGTTGTACCATGTATCATCTCCTCCACAAAAACCCTCCCAACATTCCTGACTGTCCTCATGCTGAAACCAGCTAATGTCCATATTTCCGCATTTTTTAAATTATGCATGCCTTTTAACTTAATTTAATTTATTTGAGATAGAGTCAGTCATAGAGAAAGAGAGAGAGAGAGAGAGAGAGAGAGGGAGAGCATGGCCACACCAAGGCCCTGCCACTGCAAATGAACTCCAGACTCATGTTCCATTTTGTGTATCTGGCTTTACATAGGTACTGGGGAATCAAACATGGGCCGTCAGGCTTTTTCAAACAAGTTCCTTTAACTGCTGAGTCATCTCTCCAACCCTGCAATTGCTTTCTTAACATAACTTTTAATTGATAGACTTCATAAGTATAGACAACAAAACCATGATAGTTTCCTCCCTCCACTCCCACTCTCCATCTCAAATACACCCTCCATTGAATCTTTTCCTCCTTCCAATTAGTCTCTCTTTTATTTTGATATCATTATCTTTTTCTCCTATTATGAAGGTCTTTTGTAGGTAGTTTCTGGCACTGTGGGGTCATGAATATCAAGACCATTTTATGTCTGGATGATTGCATTGCAAGCAGTCCAACCCTTCCTTTGGCTCTTAAATTCTTTCTGCTACCTCTTCCACAATGGACCCTCAGCCTTGGAGAGTGTGATAGAGATGTCTCAATGCTGAAAGCTCCACTGTCACTTCTGAGCACTATGGTGAGTTTGAGTCACCCTAGAGGTCACTGCCATCTGAAAAAGAGAAGCCTGTCTAACCAAAAATGAGGGTATAATTTATATATGGATGTAAACATTTTCAAAAGTGCTTACAGGGCAGTTTGATGGGCATAATATATCATTTAGCCAGACAACAGCAGCTATTACTTCCCTACAGCTCATGACTTCCCCGGCCATAGACTTTTGACTAGGTTTTCAGTAGCAGGCATGCATTCCCTTCTATGAAGTAGGCCTCCAGTCTAATTAAAGAATGATTGGTTTCCCCCATAACAGACATGCCACTGTTGCACCATTTGACACATTTGGCCTGGCTAGAGCTTGTAGGGCCCACAGTTATTTTACACCTTGATTACTTCTCTCTCCCAAAAGGCTGCATTCAGGATAGCTCTTTTGAGCTATCTGATAGCTAGTCAACAGTGAAGATGTTTCAATTCAGCTCCAGCTTTATTTCTCAGTGATCTGCAGTCTAATCTTGTGGATTCTTTAGCAATAGGGTCTTACCATCTAGTTCTGGTGGACATGCAAGAGCTTTGTTAACAGCCTGTATTGTTTTGGGGGCATCAGGAACCTCCCTGCCCAACAACTCACTGGAAGATATCCCACCCTTGGCATCAAAATATTTTGACTAACAATCTGTGGTTTGAGCTAAACCATTACCGAAAAATAGGTTTCCATGTGGCTTATTCATAACAAGTTGAATTTTGATTAACCTTCCTCCTATTCTTCCTCAATTTTTTGACCCCAGTTAGGCCATTTCTTCATGAGCTGCCTTCTGATATTCCTGCCCCTCCTCATATTCTGTTCTCTAAACCTGCTAATGTCCATGTGTCATTGTTTTTATGCATGTGTGTGTGCATGTTTTTATGCCAATGTATTCATGTATGTTCAAGTGCATATGCTCATGTGTACACATGCATGTGGAAGCCAGAGGACACTGGATATCATCCGTTGGAACAGACAGCCTTAGGAGAGGACAGGATCTCTCATTGGCTTGGAGTGTACCAATTAGGCTACACTGGCTGAACAGAAGCCCCAGGGATCCTCCTGTCTCTGTCTTCTCATTACTAGGATTATACGCATGTGCTACTAGTCATGACATTTTTATGTGGGTACTGGGGATTGGACTCAGGTCCTTATGTTTGCAAGGAAAGAACTTTATGGACTGAATTACCTCCCCAGCCCCCAGTGCAGTCTCTTTTTAGAAGTTATTTAATGACAAATAAAATATTTTGTAAATGTATATTACTATAATATAAAACACAGAAGAGTAGATATAAAACATAATAGTATATATACTATTTAGCCATAAAAAGAAAAACCCTTCTATTTGTGGATGAATCTGAAAGACACTAAATTAAATGAAATAAGTCATATATAGAATGACAAGCCCTTCATGATCTCACTTGTATGTGGAATCTAAACATGCTGGTCTCAGAAATAGAAGTACAATGTTTACCAGACACTGAGGTATTTAGGGGGTGAGGAGATACTGTTGGGCAAAAGGATCCATTGTTATAGGTAGGAGGAATAGCTTTCAAGAGATCTATTGATAGCAAGGTGACCATAGGATTAATGATAGTATACTTGTAATGATAGTATTCTTGAAAGATGTAGAGAGTGAATGTTATGTACTCTTACTATAAAATGGTCACTGTGTGAAGTATGTATTTGTTATTTAGCTTGTTTGAACAATTCCATTATATATATTGAAAACCTAAAATATGTTGCTTATAACAAATACAGATAATGTTTTCTCTCTTTTAAAACTTTTTATTTACATCTTTCATAAATACAGATAATATACCATGACTGTAATCCCCTCTCACTACCTTCATCTTTCAAATTCTCCTCTACTGAATCCCTTCTTCATCTCATCTAGTCTCTCTTTATATTGATGTCATTAATTTTTATCCTATTATTAAGCAGGTCTTGTGTAGGTAGAATAAGCCAATACAAGGTCATGAATAGCAAGACCACTTTATGTCTGGAAGTTATTATTGTAAATACTTCTCCTCTTCCTTTGGCTCTTACGATCTTTCCTCCACCTCCACTGCAATGGTCCCTGAGCTTTGGCGGGTGTGATAGAGAAGTTTTATTTAGTGCTGAAATTCAATTAGAGAGCAGTTGTTTCATGTCATAATAGACTTGTCATCATTGCACCAGTTGATATATTTGGCTTGGCTGGCCAGCTGTAAAACTTGAGGGATCCAGTGCTGGCTAAGACAATTGATAACTTTTCTCCCCCAACAGGCTGCAGTAGGACTTTCTAGCTATCTGACAGCTAGTCAACAGAGAGGAGGTTTCTAGCTCAGCTCCAGCTTGATTTCTCAGTGACTTGCAGCCCAAGAATGTGGAGTCTTTACCAATAGGGCCTTACCATCTCCATCTAGTTCTGATGGGTAACCAAGAGCCTTGGCAATGACCTGTTGAGTTTGGGGGTATCAGGTATCTTCCTGGGTGTGGTGGTTTGAATAGAATAGATGCCCCCAATATATTCAGTTGCTTATTTGTAGTTTGCATCTCTAGCCACCTGGCTGGAGGCAAGGTCACTGGGTGGATCTTAAGGTGTGGTGGTGGATTTCAGATTACAATCTAGAGATATGCAAAGTGTGCCTAGCTGGAGTTCCTGAAGTGTGCTGTGGCTTTTGACCTTTAGGCTTGTACTGCTCTCTCTCTCTGCTTTGGCCTGTGAAAGCAGGCCAGTTTCTTCTGCCATTATGGAACTTCCCCTGGATCTGTAAGCTTCAATAAATCCCTTCCTCCATAACTGTGCCTGGTCTGGAATTTCATCTCAGCGAACTTGAAGCTGTCTGCTACACTGGGCAACAACTCATTGCAAGGTACCCCAGCCCTGACACTGAAAATTTTCTAATAACAATGTACTGCTTATGGAGACAACATTAACCATCTCCACAGGATACTTCTGCCAAGTATGTGTGTATATATGTATATGCACACACAAAGAAGATTTCTATATGACTTATTCATAACATCTTAAATTTTGATTAAACCTCCTCACCTCCTCTTCTTCTCCATCTACTACCCTGTCCCCACTTAGACCATTTTGCTCTAATGTTCTCTCTTAGTTTACCGCAACTAAATAAAAAAATGGTCTTGGGCTGGAGAAACAGCTTAGCAGTTAGACATTTGCCTACAAAGCCAAAGGATCCTGGTTTGATTCTCCAGGACCCATGTAAGCCAGATGCACAAGGGGACACATACACCTGGAGTTTGTTTGCAGTGTCTGGAGGCCCTGGTGCACCCATTCACTCCCTCCCTCTCTCTCTCTCTCTGCCTCTTTCACTCTCTCAAATAAATGAAATAGGGGCTGGAGAGATGGTTTAGCGGTTAAGCGCTTGCCTGTGAAGCCTAAGGACCCTGGTTCTAGGCTCAATTCCCCAGGACCCACATTAGCCAGATGCACAAGGGGGCGCATGCGTCTGGAGTTCATTTGCAGTGGCTGGAAGCCTTGGTGGGCCTATTTTATCTCTCTATCTGCCTCTTTCTCTGTCACTTTCAAATAAATAAATAAAAATAAAACAAAAAAATTAAAAAAAATAAATGAAATATATTAAAACAAAATGTTTTTTAAAAAGGAAAAAGGTCTTTAGACTGGGCAAAGGTAGTGGCATTTGTTTTATCCCATTCCTTCCCAGTGACAGCCTTAAGATCCCTGCTCTGTGAGCCAGAGCCTCTGGTTGTATGGTAGATTCCTTGATCTCAGTGTCAGTCCATCCATTTTCTAATTTTTAGAATGAGAAGGGGCTCTGATAATGGGTTTCTAAATTTTCTTTTAACTCTTTCATTCTGATAAATTCTGGTTGCACTGAACTGACTTCCCCACTGGCTCATGACTTCCTCAGAAACTTATAGCACAGATGCATATTCATCCAAGTCAACTCTATAATGGAATCAGTTACACACAATAGGTTGTCAACCTCTGTAGGTTGACCACTGTGCAATGAGACTAATTTCATAGTCCATGTAGGCTCAATTCCAGGAGGATGTGATCTGAATCAATGAGGAGATCTAATTTGCCTCAGAGAATCCCATGCCTAACCTTCCTTTGTTAATGTCAAATTGCTGTAACATTTCAGTTATGTTAACACAGTTTGCTTATATTCCTGCAAATGAGTCAGTATTCTTAAAAGCCTGATGTACAAAACCATGATCAGAGATGGTTGGTGAGTCAATCCCTTGTGAATGACTGCTCTTGGGCAGGAAAGTCTATAGCAATCCCAGCCTACATACTGGCTTAGCACATCCTCTACTTCCTTAGAAGTAAGGTCACAGGGACATGAGACTGGAGACAAGGGAGTGATAATAAGGGGAGTAAGGTGATGGTTCCAAGGAGAAGCCCTCTTCATTCTTCTTCTTGGGTAGAAAAATCAGTTGCACTCAATATTTTGGATGATGTGCCTTTTATTACCCTACACATTATGATGAGGCTACTGAAATGTTATCATTTGCCTCCAGTTGTTGCTGAGGTTTTAACAACTGAGTTTTTATTTTATCTCCTTACTACTGTTTTCCATGCTGGGGATTGAACCCTAGCCCCTGCACTTACTAGGCAGAAGTTCTACCACTGAGCTACATGCCTAGCTCTGAAGACAAAGGTTTTATCAGGCATGCAGCTATCACTTTCCTTATCTACCAGTGAGCTTCATGACATTTCCTGGCATAAGAATATGACATTCAGCAGTAGGGTCTCCAAGAAAAATTGGTGAAACAAGCAAGGGGGCTGTTTTCCTGATGAACCGGATACCAGCACAAGGGAGAAGGAGATCAACACAGAGAAAAATCAACTCCTACCAAATCAGAGAGCCAGAGTCTCAGAGGCCCCCAACACCTCATCACTGAAGCAGACCAAAAATGAACCCAACATGGCTCAGGGAAATTTTGCGGAAGAGGGGGCGGAAAGAATGTCAGAGCCACATGTTGGGTCATGTTATGCAGAGACATTTATCTTACCCATAACTGTGGGCTAACTCCACAATGCATGACCCATATACCTCAACAAAGAGGGGCCAAGGGGAGGGGGTAGGTCACGGATGAGCCTAATAATGGTACCAAACTGACTGTATTTACTGAATACAAAACTAACTAATAAAGAAAAATAAAATAAAATAAAAAAGAATATGACATTCATATGATCTGTAGTGAAATCTACATCTCTTACGTCTTTTGTAGTCTAATTTCCTACTTCTTCAGTTTTTTATTTCAGAACTCTTAAGTACATAGTCTCTGCCTTCTTATTCCCTCACCTGCCTGAATTTCTATAGGCTCAACTCCTGCTCCTCTCTTCCCCCTTTCTTCTTTTTTCTGAGGGCACAATTTAGACACTAGCCAGGCATTCAGGAGGACATGTCTTCTGCTGTTAACTTGCTTCTCTTCTTCACTTACCCAGTGCCCCTTGCAGAGCTGATAGAAATCTAATCAAATCATGACAGTTAGAACTTCTTTGTCCACTCTTTTAAGCACCCAGCTGGACTGCTGAGGTTTTGCTGTATGTTGCTTACACCAGTTGTTTGTCATCTGGTGAGGGAAAACATACGGTTCCTATTCTCATGGAAGTATGCAGCCACAGTGGAGAAAGAACAGAGCAAATAAGGAGTAAGGATGGAAATTTAGTAAAATATTTATTATAAGAGATTGACATTTCTTTAATCTGATTTTGAATAGAAGTTTTTGTTAAATGTGATATTACCACAGCCTAGGGGGAGGGAGGAAGAGAATAACTATTACTATTTGCAGTGCTAAGACTTGAATCTAGGGCCTTGTAAACAGTAGGCAGGCTGTTTACTGAGCTGCACCCCTCACTCATTAAGGGAGACAGTTATTTTATGGGCATGGAGTTTCAATTTTGTAAGAGCATGAATTCTGGGGATAGATGGTTATGATGGGTATGTAGTACTATGAATGTACTTAATGTGACATAATTTTATAGTTAATATAGTTGAGGGGGAACATTTTATGTCATATGTATTTTATAATTAAAAACAAAAATTGATAAGGTAAAAATTTGCTTGGCTTTACATTAGACTGAGAAAAATACCTATAGTGGGAGATGGGTCTGGAGCGGTGGGTTGGCTTCCTGGAGCATAACCAGGCCCATTTGTTTCCATGGTGTCTGTGGCTCCTTTGATGTTACAAGGGCATAAGTGTGATTCACAAACTAAATGCCCCTTTCACAGGAAAGATCCGAGCTCCATTCTAGAGGGTTACAGTCAGGGAAGAAGTGCCATAGTTGGATGAAGAGTGTGGAAAGATAACTGTGGCTGTCCTCCATGCCTTCCAAGCCTGCCTGAGGTTAAGTTAGAATGGGAGCAGGGGTGCTACTTGATACCCCAGGATGTTTCTTTGCACAAGACTGGGCCTGAGAGGCTGAGGCAAAAGAAAAATCCTTGAGGTTTGCTTATGGGTCCTAGAGCTGTAGGTAGAGGAGCAAATATTGCAATGCTTACCAAACTGGCTTTATAGCCCAGACACCCAGGCTGACTTTGACCACAAAACATGGAATGCATCTTACACTATAATTCTGGGGCAAAACAAAGCAAGCTAGTGATATATTGTTGACATGAAGAAAGTATACATTCTTATGTATTTAAGTATCTGACATACTATTTTTGTTTAAAAAATGATGAGCAGTAGGGGTGACCTCCAAAAATCGTTATCCCATTTTCATTCTCCAATCCCTGGGAAAATAACATGTACATCAACAAGATAGATGACATGATGAATGATGTTTGAATGATGCAGAGCTACACTTAGACATCTTCATTTGTTTTCTTCAAGCCAGCTGTAAAAAGTATTGAGTCACTTCAATAACTGTTTTCAAATAATCTTCTTTCCCAGTTTGACACCTCAAACACTCAAAATGTTCTGGGGAACCAGGTGTGGTGGTGCACATCTTTAATCCCAGCACTTGGGAGGCAGAGGTAGGCAGATTACCGTGAGTTTGAGGCTACCCTGAGACTGAATTCCAGGTCAGCCTGAGCTAGAGTGAGACCCTACCTCTGAAAATAAAATCTGGGGAAAGAAACAGAGATGACCAAAGTGAAGAACAAAAAGGGAAGCTGGATACTTGAACCAGGAAGAATTGTGCCAAGCTTTACCCAGAAGGCAACAATTAGAATGGGATTTCCCAAGAAATGAGTTTTGTCTAGTTATGGAAAAATCATGAATCACAAAATAATGACATTGTAAGCTGTAAACACTTTTAATTTATACAGGTGACATTTAAAATGCTAATCCGACCTTAAGATAATTGCTAGAAGTTAGGAAGCCTCTGCTGGGAACTCTTCCAGTGTCCGTGGAACTGATTCAAAACACAACCAAATCTGTGAAGGTGTTTCTGGCTTGGAAGACTTGGGTTTCAACTTCTGTGGTGCCAAAGAATTTAGTGACTGTTATTTGTGGTGACACTTGTAGTAATTGAAACCTAGAGACTCCGGTCCATGAGCAGAGGGTGAGAACTCATCCCAGTGAGAGATTTCAATTTAACTTCTGTGGTGTGGTTCTCTGGCAAGCGATATGAATTAGTATGAAGAAAATTAGCTGTCTCTCTTTCACCAAGTCTGATTTTGTGTGTTGATTACAGGCTGCTATAAAACAATCACTAAGAAGTTTCTCCCCTGCTTACAGTATGTTCCATAGTTTTCAATATTGTGTATGTTCAAGAATCAATGAAAATTTTGATGGGCACTGCTCTAGACTCCCATAAGTGATGTGAAAGTGTGGGAAGGAAATAAATTAGTATATACAAAAGATGTACATTAAATGTACACATGTATACATAAAATAACACCATGGTTCTAATGAGCCTGATAATCAAATTAAATAAGGAAATAGGATATGGTGAATGACTAGAGAGTTTTATCTAACCAAAGACTGGGAGCACATAGATAGTATAATCAACAAGTGCACAGATCCTAAAATAGGTGGGTATTAGTATTTTAACAGGAGAAAAATAGCTATCATATGGACAAAAGCAACACTAAAAGAGTGGAATACAGGGAGATACAAAAGGGAATTTTCAATAAATTTTAGGGAGATCTATTTGGACTGTTTGTGGTCATTTCTCCTTGAAAATCTGTTTGTGACTCTTATCAAGTAGATGGGAGCTCTCAAATTATTGGGCAAAATCAGTGAAGTCTAAAATCCTTTTCTACTTTGGATGACAGTATTTATAAAATATTCACTGAAATATGTGATATGATACATGAACTTAATTTTGTTACCTGTGAAGAGGGGTGGAAATCATATGCTATAATTGGTACAGAGGTAAAATAGAGGATAAGATATGAAAAAAATACTTAAGGTGAAAGTACTGTCGGAAGGAATTCCTGTGATAGTACAGGTGGTCACTTGAGCATCTATAAACCTGCTCTGCTCATGTTGGCAGCTCTCTTTACTGAGTACCTCTTGGGCCACTGGCATATCATGATTATATGGGCCCTGCAATGTCTTCTAGTCACTTCTTATTTATTTATTTATTTATTTATTTATTACAGAGAGACAGAATGAGGCAGACACACACACACACACACACACACACACACACACACACACACACCGAGTGAGTGTGGGTGCATCAGGCTTCTTGCTGCTGTAAGTGAACTTCAGATGCATGCACCATTTTGTGCATCTGGCTTTATGTGGGTACTGGTGAATCAAACGTGGGCCATAAGGTAAGTAAGCCCTTGAATCACTGAGCTATAATCCCCACTTCTTAAAATATATGCCATCATCTACTTTTGGAATGCTCAAAATTTAAGGTTTCTTTGACTGGAGTCTACAGCAGAGCTCATCACTGAGTTTTTAGCACAGACCTGGCTACATCACAGAGATTAAGTAGATTCTGAGGGTAAATTAGCTTTCAGGTATTGGTTTTAGTTGTACTTTCCACACTGCCCTTTGAGACAGATCTTCAAGTCTTACAGGCAGTGCTCAAGTCTCTGTGGCTGTTGCTCCTTAAAGTGTTCTTCATTGGTCATGGTTCCAATCTTTCTACCAGCCAGGTGGATTTCTTTCTGGTGCTTGGCAACATTCCCTTGTGGCACAGTCTTTAATGGACCAGTACTTCACAGGCAGCCCCTTTGTACATCGTGCTTGTCCCAGCAAGTCTTTAGCAGCATTGAGACCATGCCCAATCTATAAACAGTCATTAAACGTCTGTGGCAATAACCAGATTGCCTCATGAACATATTGATGCAAAGGAGTTTTGATTCTTTTGTCCCTTTATGAGACGAAGAACAGTTGCAAATAACCTACCCTACAGACTTGCCTCCATGTTTCAGAAATGCCAGCCACAAGATCATGAATGAGACTCTAGAGGCTGAGGACTGGGAGACATCAATGTTTGTAACAGGGTAAACCTGAGGTACTAAAGCAATGCTGAGCTGATTCTTCTGGTCCAGGTAGGCAAGAGCTATTATAGGGTCCCCAGAGAACTGCTAGTTCTCTGGATCTTTGCTTTGGTAGGTGTTGAATATCCTCAGGGTCTGTCACCATTCGGAATAATTTTGACAGTTGCTATTGGTCTTAGGCTGTATGTTATGAAAGCAGTTTAATAAAGATCAGAGAAGTATTTTTGTAACCCTACTTTAAAGATCCAATTACATCTTTCCATGTAGGATTAAAAAAAATTAGTTTGAATATAGGTCGACTGTGTTCCATTTTGGATACTCCAATTACTCTTAATAGTTTTATTTCTCTATTATCTATTTTAAATATTTTTACAGGTTACTTATCTACCTTGAGGCTATGGTAAGTGTCCTAAAACAAACCTGGTTGGTGTTCTTTTATGTTCATGTTACACAGGGAAAACTCTCATTTAGTTGTGGTGTTCTTTTTCTGTCTTTTCTCTAGAACTTATCACTAGCTAGTTTTCTTATGTGAACTCCATTTGCCACCATTTACCCAGCATTAAAAATTATTTGCTGGTCATGGTGGTGCACACTTTTAGTCCCAGCACTTGGGAGTCAAAAATAGGAGGATTGTTGTGGGTCCTAGGCCAGCCTGGGATTACAGAGTGAGTTCCAGTTCAACCTGGGCTAGAATGAGACCCTACCTCGAAAAAAATTAATGAAACAAAGTATTTATTTGTGTGTTCTCTGTGTGTGCATGTGTCTGCAATACATGTCACAGGGTGATAGAGAACAACATTGAAGTGTCTGCTCCACCTTCTCTTTGATGGGGTCTCTTACAACTGCAAATAAACATCAGAACAGTGCCTCCCATGTCATAGGCATGCTAGACTCACAGATGCATGTGCCACTTTGGATCTGGCTTTAGGTGGGTGTTGGTGAATTGAACCCAGGCTTTACAAGCAAGTACATTTCATTGCTGATCCATTTTGTTAAGCAATCTTTTCCATAATATGCAGCCTGAATGGTATCTGGCTGTGTAATACTACATCAGCTCAGGAATAGCATTCAGAGAGACCTCAGTACCACACTGAAGATAAGAATGTAAGCTGGGCATGGTGGCTCACGCCTTTAATCCCGGCACTCAGAAGCCAGAAGTAGGAGGATCACCATGAGTTCGAGGCTACCCTGAGACTACATAGTGAATTCCAGGTCAGCCTGAACTAGAGTGAGACCCTACCTCGAAAAACAAAACAAAACCAACCAACCAACCAAACAAACAAACAAAAGAATGTAGACTTATCTCAGACTTTTCTTAAAAATCTTTTTTATTTTTATTTATTAATTTTTTTGTGGAGGGCTGTCTCCATGTTTTTAGTATTTTTTCTTGAAGTGTGGAAATTATTCTGTTTCTTTCCATTTTCTCTTTTCTATTTTATTTTGTCTGTGGGCTCTGGAATAGGAATCTTAGGTTCATGTCATACTTCTAAGAATTAATAAGCAGTGTGACCATGGGCAGGTTAATTAACCTTTTTTTGTGTGTGAGGCAAGCCTCACACACAGCAGTCCTTCACCCCTAGGACAAGGTCCTCATGAGGGCCAGATGTAGCTTTTCTTGGAAGAGACTTTCAGGAGTGACCAGAGTAGCTACTTTTTCTGTCCAGAGCTCAAGGGGATTCCTGGGATATTAACCTTTCAGTGCTGAAATTGGGGCTGTTCCAGGATGACCAAGACTATTGGTTATCTTAGACTTTCCAAGAGACTACTAAAATGCCAGAGGTATGAGGAAAATAGTCCAGTAATTTTTCTTTGCATGAAAACATGCTAATGTTTTGTGGATAAAAGAAATTAATGTCATTAAATTTACGAAAAAGGGTGGATATATGAGAATTTCTCTTTTAGGCTTTAAGGAAAAAAGGTAAGGAGGACAAGAGTCTACATGAGATATTAAAGTAGAATGGGGAATACTGTGGTTTAAAGAGTATTTCTAGGGAAAGTGAGGCCAGGGAGATGGGAATGGAGGGAGAATTAATTAAAATGATTTATGTATGAAAATGCCACAAGAAAACCTGTTACTTTGTAAGCTAATTAAAAAATATTGAGAACTTTAATATATGAATATGTTATAAATTGGTCATATTCCTATCAGGTTATACTATGTCTCCTCTTCCCCACCCTCATTCCACTGAGGACCCCCTTAAATGGGGTTATGGGTAATCACTGTGGAGTCATGAAGTTACCAGTCAGTCCCTGTTGGGGGAGTGGACAATGCTACAGAGTATACCTTCCCACCCTGTGGCTCTTACATTCTTTCTTCCCTCTCTTCTGCAGTGCTCCCTGATCTTTGAAGACATGTTATAAGTCTCTTTTAGTGTTGAGTTCTCATCAGCCTCTAATTTTATGCTTTGATGAGTTTTGAGTCTCCTCCGTATCTATCACCATTTCTCTAGAAGAAGTTCTCAGGCCGGCCGTGAGAGCAGCACTCATATTAAATCCACCACTTCCTCTGTAATATTTCCTGGGGCCTGGTGGATGTAGTAGAGATGACTCATCTGGTGCTAGGCACTGGACTTTTTTTTCTTGTCATTATGTTGTGTCTTAGGTCTCCTCAGTGTTCAGTATTTGTCATCATTTGCAAACAGTGGATTCTCTAACCAAGAGTGAGAGCAGCATGAATCAAAGGGGATAAACACAGATATTTAGAAGACTTTTTGATGGGCAATAACCTCACCTTTCAGCCAAAGATCCTTGGAAGCTTCCCTAAAGGTTCTATGATCTTCCAAGCCATATGCTTCTGACATGGTTCTCAGTTCCAGACATGAATTCCCTTCCACTGGGTGGGCCTCATCCAATCAGAGAGCACTTGTTACCCTCATAGCCTGTGTGCCACTTTTGTACCCATGTGTACATCTTCTCTGGCTGCTTGATTTTGTAGCTTGTGGTATCCACTGCTTGTTCACACTGGTGGTAACTTTTACTCCCAGTAGCTTACACAACACTATCTAGCACAATAAGTAATCTAATTAAAAAGTAAAAACAATTTTTTCTATGTGCCTTTGCAAGGATACTGGTAGACATATACTGTGTAGGAATCAAGTTCCTGTGGAACTTGGGAAATATTTCTCTACCCTTTCCCACTTGTTGCAGTTACCCTCTCTTTCTTGGGCCAAGATCACATAAAAGACAAAGGTCTATTTTATCTTACAGTTTCATGGAAACATTTCTTCATGGTAAGGAAAGCATGACATGAACAGACAGCAGGGACATCATAGCTTGTCATGAATTTGGGTGGAAAACTCATATGCCTATCTCACTTGGTTTATGAAGCCTGCAAGTCTATTCTTTGGCACTGTGTACTTTGAGTAGGAATTATTAGGAGAAGGAAGAATTCAAATCCCAGCTTTTCCCTACCTGTTCTTTACATGTACATTTCAGGTGTGGTAAACTCTGGACTAGGTTTAAGATTCCCTATGTGAACCATGCAGAGGAAGTGGTGAAATGAATATGTGTGTTGCTCTCACTACTGAGTCAGAAAAGCTTCTCTATGGAGAGGGTGGACGCCGAGATAACTCAGAACTCAATAAAGATGAAAATAAAAAGCCTTACAAGAGCCCCACACTACAAGAAATTTCCCTATCATGTCTACCAAAGCTTAGAGGACATTGTGGAAGAGGGAGTGGAAAGTGTGCACGAGTCACAGTGTGGGAAGAAGTACTTTGGGAACTGTCCCACAATGCTTGCCAGCAGCCCCACAAACCCTGCATGCACTGTTGTGAGCCCACCATCATTTTGGCATGTAAAACTGAGGAAGACAAAAAGAATGAGACATCAAAACAGAGGAAGGACTACTTGGAAGGAGAAGGCTCCTCAGTGGGATCAGGGTGGGGAAGAGGGAACAAAATAGAACAATGGGACAGGAATATGATCCAATTGAATTTTGTTTATGTATTAAAGTTTCTCAATACAAATATACAAAATATTCCCTATCTATGTATCTATCATCTATCTTCCATCCATCCATCATCTATCTATCATCTATCTATGTAATCTATTTATGTATCTGACATGAAAGCAGATGTGGGACTATTTTGTGGGAGGAAGCAGATCAGAGTGAGGATGAAAGACAAGGTAGTGTGAGTGAATTAATATGAGCATGGTACAATAATACATATGTATGAAAATGTCATAATGAATACCATTATTTTACATGCTAAAATTAATATAAAAAGTAGAAAAGGTAAAAGAGAAAGAGTTTGTTTTCTTTACTAGCCAAATGCCTAAGGACACAGTGGGAGGTCACACCTAATTAAAGTGTGATACAGAACTTCATAGCAGGGGGGGATTTAGACTGATGGAGCTTGGGCTGATGGGGAGTGTTTAAGGTGGAAACAAACAGGAGATGGAGGTTGAAGTAACATAAGTAACAATTTGTCTTTGGCACCCTAGCAAACCCCTGTGCAGCCCTGTACAGCTCAGGGCCCCACTCTGGTTTCCACTGCAGCTGTGGTGGGAAGTTTCATGTCCACTTAGACTGGCGTGCCAGTGGGAAAGTGTCACCTCCAGTTGGCTGCCTAGAGCTTTATCTAGCACAGGAGACCAACCAGATTAGAAGATTAGGGGATTTAAGGCCCCAAGATAATGCTCTCAGCCAGGGGAGGAGAGCAAGCAGAAAATGCTGTAACTCTGGTTGCTTTTGGTGCATTTCTGGGAAGTGGCATTCCTTGCTAACCCATTGCCTATAGTGGGCTCTGCTTCTTTCCCTTCTCCAGGCCTTCACCCCTCACTTGTGCCTCCTTGTTTGCTCTTTCTAGTAAAGGACTTGGTACCTGTTGTAGTCAGCTCCATGTTGCTGGGATGAACATCCAAACCAGTCACAGTATATAGGAGGAAGGGGTTTATTTTAAGATTGAATAGATCTGTGGACTGTTCTGTCTATGGTGGAAGAAGCTGGCTTCCATTCATAAATGCAAGCACAGAGAGAAACCACTACCAGCCAGCAAATACCAAAAATGCAGGTAAACATGAACCAGAAGCAAGCAAGACTGCTAGAGCTCAAACTGCTCTCTTATACCTTTGGGCAGGAATTCAGATCCATCCCCAGTGATATCTCCTCAAGCTGGGTGGCTGGAGATTGAAGTTACAAGCTCTAATAAAACACCTGAGTCTATGGGTCTGTGGGGGACATGCATTCACACTACCACAGTACCAAATATTTCCTCTAGGCTCTGTTTCTTTTCTTTCTTTCTTTTTTTTTTTTTGTTTTGAATAATCTGATTTTACTTGGCATACCAATGCAGTTTTCCCCATAATAAATTAATATATAGTTCTAAAACAATCTTAGTTTTCATCTAAGAGAAATGTGCCTGAACACCTATGTGAATATATATGAAAAATCTTTTAAACTGACAATACATTTCAAACTCAGAAGCATGGTGCTATAACTGAAGAAAAATGTAGCTTCCATTTGCTGTGGTTCATGATTTAGTTCTAGGTTTATAAAGATTTCAGCCCCCAGGCCTCAAATGAGGGGTAACCTGACCCACTTTCCTAACTGTATAGATGAGGGATCCACTGGCCTTGCTACAAACTAACCAGAGACAGAGCCTCGTTACCAGTTGGTTATCAGAGGTGTTCCAGGAATGTCTGGACTATGGAAGGCACATATACACACACAACTTCAGTCACATGTGAAGTGCTTGGATTTTCTTACCGCTTTATATAGGATGAATTCTAGGTCTGTTCTGTACTCATAAACTTAGTGACTCAGCTGCTTTAAAAACAAAATCACTCCTAACTCCTCAGCTTCCTACCAGCCACTGATGACCGGTTTTTGTTTCTTTGTCTTGGAGTGTTTGAACTTGGGTGACTTTTCCTCCTCTGTACTCCGTGGAGACCTACATCAATGTCTGCTTGTTTCAAATTCATCAGGAGGGCTGGAGAGATGGCTTCGTGGTTAAGGTGCTTACCTGCCAAGCCTAAGGACCTAGGTTCAACTCCCTAGAACCCATGTAAACCAGGTGCTCAAGGTGATGCATGTGCCCGAGATGGCACACACATCTGGAGTTGAATTTCAGTGGCTGGAGGCCCTTGACTGCCAATTCTCTCTCACACACACCAAAAGTTCATCAAGAGAGAAAATTTGTGTTAGCATTGTCTATAAAACAATTGGCACAAGCATGGGACAACTCATTCCCACAGGAGTGCCTGCTCTGTTCATGGGTGCAATTGCTTTGCTTTGCAAAAAGTGTGGATTATTTCCAGAGCATCAATGAGATTTTCTATCATATCAAAAATGTGCTTGGCTTGGGACATGGCTGAGTGATAGAGCACTTGCCTGGCATGTGAGGCCCCAGTACCACAGAAAACAGAAATACAAAGGCCATATAATGTACTTGGAGCAATTCTTAATACATCTCAGCCTAATGGCTGAATATAACCATATGCTGCTCCCCAGTTATAAACAAACATGCTGATGTGTTTCAATTTACCCGTGAGTGGATAAAACACATTTATCAGCTATTTTCTAATTGAAGAACCACACCTAGAACAACGTGTCAGATACAGTGCATTTCCAAAACTTTATATATACACAGCAACATTGTGTTTATAACACAACTGCCACATTTCCACTGAAGTGATTCTAACTTCTTGATACTCCAGGCATTGCAGCGAAGGAGGAGTGACAGCCCAGATAGATGACCTTCTCCTTCTCCAGGGTGGCATCTTTCCTCAGGGGCACATGTGTGATGTGGCCACCCATTGTGGAGGCTTGTTGTGACCTCATGGTCGTAGTTGACTTCCCATTTTCAAACTCATAATCTGTTGCAGAGGCAGAATTACTTAATTTGTTTTTGAAATACTTACTCTGATCTGGCAAAATCACTCAAGCACTTTTACCAGGTTAGGAGTGTTCATGCCTCTCAGTGTTTCCAGTTGTACTCACTACCTTTGTTACCATGTCCTGACTTTAAGGAACCTGTAGAATACTGGTGACTTTATTTCTGTGGCCACTTCATTTTAGACTTTATTCTCTTTATTCTCTGATAGCTATGGAGAATTTTGGCTTCTCAATTCAGCAATTCAATTCCATGACAGAACTGTGTACATGATGTGTAACAAGTGATCGAGATCAAGACACAAGCAAACTCTCATGGACCCCTTGCATCTTTTTTCATCCCTCCCTAGTGTTACTGAACCTCCTCACACCACTCTATTTGGAGCAAGGATCATGTGTTTTTAACCTTGCTAATAAGTGTTACTAGTCCTAGTGGGTATATTCTGTTGATTGACATTTGCTCATAGTTTGACTTCTGTATAAAAACATAGGCCAGTGAGTCCGGCATGGTGGCATACACCTTTAATTCCAGCACTCGGAGGCAAAGCTAGAGGGTTATCTCTTTTGTCCTGGTGCTAACTTACTCTCTGTTGGAGAATGTGCTTCTCTTTTTCAGATAGATGTAGATCCTAAGGAGAGAGCCACCCCATCATACCTCCAATGGGCCCCGGCTGAAACTAAGAAAAATTGGCGAAACAAGCAAGGGGGCTCTTTTCTTGATGATCCGATATGATAGAGATATGCTGCTTGGACAGGGGCACTTTGCCAATCAGCAGACAGGATACCCAATGCAAGTTTTTGAACAGATTAATCGGATTGCTATAAAGGCATGGAAATCCCTACCTAATAAAGGGGAAGTGAACGGCAATCTTACTAAGATTATACAGGGCCCCATGGAGCCATTCTCAGACTTTGTTGCTCGTATGGTAATCAGCGCATCGACCTGGTACAGGAGCAAGTAGATACACTTTGGCAGTTGGCCCAGCTAGGCTGTAAGTGAAAAATACAAGGACTGTGTGTCACATCTGTTCAGTATGCTAATTATACAAGAGCTACAAATTTGTCTAGGACCCTGTCCAGTTATCTCTTACAGAATTGGTCATTTGAATTTGAAGATACCTTGAAGGAATTGAGACTGGCTGTGGTCCACGTGAACTCCACCAGAGTGGATCTTTCCCTTGCAATGGGATTATCATCTTGGCTGACTTCTGCTATGAATCATCTGAAGGAATGGGCGGGCATAGGAGCGTTAGCAGGCCTTTTGGTGTTGGTTTCCTTAGTTTGCCTATGGTGTCTGTGTAAGATCAGAGTCACACAACAACGTAATGCAGCCATGATCATTCAAGCCTTTATAGCCATTGAGGTGGGACAGTCCCCCCAAGCATGGTTGGCTACCATAAAAGGCTAAATCGTTGCGCTCAGGCTGCGAGGCTAAGCACTGCACTCAGGGCTAGCCGCTTTCGGCCCAGAGAAGAGCATGTCTGATTGCATGCGGGTTGATACCCCAGATCCCGCCTCTGAGAAAAAGGTATCGGACGGGTCTGGTACTCTTCGGGTGAGAGGCATCTGAATGAGGATCAGTACAGGAGTCCCTGTTTTTTTCCAACATCAGAGATCAGACCTCTACTCTTGCCTGTTGCGTCTAAAACAAAAAGGGGGAACTGTAGAGAGCTGCGTAGTGCCGCGCCTTAAAGATGGCGCTGGCTTCCGCCTTCCACCTCCCCGATGGTGAGTGCTCTCTGTCGTAAACAACTCCATATATGGCTAAAGCTTCCGCCTTCCACCTCCCCGATGGTGAGCACTCTCTGTTGTAAACAACTCCACATATGGCTAAAGCTTCCGCCTTCCACCTCCCTGATGGTGAGTGCTCTCTGTCGTAAACAACTCCATATATGGCTAGAATCTGGCTTGCTTCCTCATATGTGGACCTATCTGCATTCACCACGTGGCGTACTGGGGTTGGCTACCCAAAGGCCTTATATACGATGGGCCGGCTTTCCTCGGGGTCAGAAGATTGTTCAAGGTTCCTGAATAAACTGCTTAAAGAAGAGTCCGAGCGTTGCATCTTCCTTGCTGGTCGAGGTGGTCGCGACATTGGTACATTAAAATATTTATTTTATTTTATTTATTTATTTGAGAGTGACAGAGAAGCAGAGAGAGTGGGAGGGAGAGAGGGAGAGAGAAGATGAGAGAAGGAGAGTGAATGAGCATACCAGGGCCTCTAGCCACTGCAAATAAACTTCACACACATTCCTCACCTTGTGTATCTGGCTTACGTGAATCCCCAGGAATTAAGCTTGAGTCCTTTGGCTTTGCAGGCAAATGCCTTAACTGGTAAGCCATCTTTCCAGCCCTGCTTTGGTGCATTTTGAGTATCCTTAGTGTCTGTCACATCACTCTGCCACAAGTTGTCAGGCTCTCTGTGGAAGCAGCACTCTCGCTCATCTCATCAATTCCCCTGTGGTTTCACTTGGCCCCTGCCTGATGTGCTAGGTGTGGTTTATCTCCTGACTGGTGGTCAGATATCCTTCTTTTCTTGTTGATAGATTTTGGTTGTCCTTGGTTCTTGTTGTGTTCTGTAAAAGAAAAAAAAAAGGCTTTTCCAACAGAGAGTAAGATCAGCATAGGTTAAAGGGAATAAGCATTGTTAACTTAGAGATTTTGATGGGTGTAGCCTCTCTTTTGGCCAAAGACTATTGAGAGCTTCTTGTTGGAATCCATAATATTGCATCTCCATAAGTCTGACTTGGTTCCCAGTTCCATCTAAGGGTTTCTTTCTACCGACTGGATCTCTTAGTCAGTGAGAGAGCCATTGGTTACCCACCTAGGCTGGGTGCCACTATTGCACAGGTGTGTACATCTTGTCAGGCTGGTTGCTTTCATATAGTAACCTTGCAATGTTGTTGGCCATTTTCCCTCAGCAGCTCATGTAGCACTTTCCAGCATTGTATGGGCTAATCTGGGAACTGGCTTCCTTCCAGATTCCAGCAGATCTCTCAAAGTTCTGTGTCAGCAGCATGTGATGGCTTCAGCAATAGGGTATTATCTTTCATCTCAGGTGGATAATCAGGTACTTTGATGGAAGCCTGCCTTGTTTTGGGGACCTTGTAGGTCTCTTCAGTCAACAGCTCAATATGAGTTGTAACTGATTTATGGTACCGAGAGTTACAAGCCAGAGCCAAATGTTTTAGGGTTAGGCTTCATCCCACCATTTCCAGGGCCCTTCTTATCATATGATCTCCCCATACTCCTATTGAAGGTTATATCTTTTTATTTATTTATTTATTTGAGAAAAAGAGAGAAGGAGAGAGAATTGGCATGCCAGGGCCTCTAACCACTGCAAACAAACCCCAGATGCATGTGCAAACATGTGAATCTGGCTTAAATGGGTTCTGGGGAGTTGAACCTAGGACCTTAGGTTTCACAGGCAAGTGTCCTAACTCCTAAGCCATCTCTCCAGCCCAAGGATTATATCTTTTTGTCTGCTACCCAGGAGGAAAGTTTCTATGTACTGATTCATTTTGGAGTTAGTTTTGTGTGTATTTCCCCCTCCCCTTCTATTTCTTGCCCCCAAACCCTTTGATCCCTATTATCTGTCCCTTGAGTGGTGTGTCAGGTATGCCTGCAACTCAACATGTTCCAGGTTAGGAACCTCATATGAAGGAGAGCATGCGTCGTTTGTCCTTGTGTGCCTATGTGAGTTCACATAGTATTATCTGTTCCAAATTCATCATTTTTCCTACAAATTTCATTATGTAATTTTCCTTACTGCTGAATAAAATTCCATTGTGTATATGCTCCACATCTTAATTATCCATTCCTCAAATGATAGGCATCTGGGCTGATGCCAATTTATAGGTGTTATGAATTGAGCAGCTATAAACATGGTTGTGCAAATATCTCTGCACTGCCCAGGAGAGGAAGATCTGGGTCAGTTGGTAGCTCTATTTTCATCTTTTCAGGAGTTTCCATAGTAGCTGTACAAGATTTCATTTCACTCCCACCAGAAGTGAATGAGGGTTACTCTTTTCCCACATTTTCACCAACATTTGCTGTTGGTTGATTTTTTTTTAAATGATTGCCATACTGACTAGAGTAAGGTGAAATCTCATAGTCTTTAAATTTGCATCTCCTTGATGGTTAAGGATTTGAACATTTTGTTAAGTGAGTATTGGCCATTTCTATTTCTTCTTTTGAGAATTCCCTATTCAGTTCTGTGCCCCATTTATTTTATTTCATTTTCTAATTTATCTATGAGAAAGAGAAGAGAAAGGAAGAACAAAAGAGAGAGAGAGAGAGAGAGAATGAGAATGGGTGTGCCAGGACTTCTAGCCACTGCAAATGAACTCCAGATGCATGTGCCACCATGTGCATGCAGCTTTAAGTGGGCATTGAGGAATCAAACACAGGTCCTTAGACTTTGCAGAAATGTCTTAACTACTTCTTCTTCTTCTTCTTCTTCTTCTTCTTCTTCTTCTTCTTCTTCTTCTTTTTTTTTGGTTTTTCAAGGTAGGATCTCACTGTAGCTTAGGCTGTAGTCTCAGGGTGGCCTTGAACTCATGGCAATCCTCCTACCTCTGCCTCCAGAGTGCTGGGATTAAAGGCATGTGCTACCACACCTGGCTAAATGTCTTAATTTTTGATCCATGTATCCAACCTCTTTGCTCCATTTTTTTTTAGTGGATTGTTTGATTTTTTATTACTTAGTTTTTTTTTTTTGAGTTCTCTGTAGATTCTGGATATTAGCCCTCTGTCAGTGGCAAAGCTTTTCTCCCATTCTGTGGGTAGTCTTTTGGCTCTGTTTATGTTTCAAATCCTTTTTAGTTTCATGAGATCTCACTAGTTTAGTGCTTGTTTAATTTCCTGAGCTTCTGGTGTATTACTCAGGATGTCTTTCCCCACTCCTATATTGAGGAAAGTCCCCCTCCTTTTTCTTCTTGTCATTTAAGAGTTTCAGGTCTTATATTGAGGTCTTTAATCCATTTGGACATGATTTTGTGCATGGCGAGTGGAGGGGTCTAGTTTCATTTGTCTACATGTGGTTATCCAATTTGTCCAGCATCATTTAGTGAAGATGCTCTTTTCTCCAGTGTACATTGTTGACCTTTGTCAAAGATCAAGTAGCTGTAGTTACTTGAATTAAGGGCTGGGTCTTCAATTCTTTTCCATTAGTCTATACTTCTGTTTTTATGCCAGTACCATGCTGTTTTGTTACTATGGCTTTGTAGTATATCTTTAAGTCGTGTATGGTGATACCTCCAGATGTGCTTCTTTTGATGAGGATATTTTTGTATATTCAAGGCCATCTGCCATTCCATAGGAATTTTGAGGGTTTTTTTTTCTATCTCTATGAAGAACAATGACCTGATTTATTTATTTGTTTTGGTATTGTGTTGAATATGTATATTGATTTTGGTAAAATTGTCATTTTCACAGTATTGATTCTGCCTACCCAGGAGCATGGGAGGTCTTTCCATCTTCTCATGTCCTCCTCAGTTTCTTTATTTAGTGTTTGTATGTTTTCATTACATGGGTCTTTTATTTCCTTTGTTAGTGTTATTCCAAGTCATTTGGTTTTTAAGTCAGGTGCTCAGAGTTTCTTGTAGAAATTAGTTTAGGAAAGAATCAGAAGAAAGAACTATAGGTTGGAGGTGCCCAGTAGCTTGGTAGGGGTGACTTTAAAAATGTGTTGTTGGGCTGGAGAGATGGTTTAGCAGTCAAGGCACTTGCCTGCGAAGCCTAAGGACCCATGTTTGACTCTTCAGATCCCATGTTAGCCAGATGCACAAAGGTGAGGCAAGAGCAATGTCACACATGTCCACTAGGTGGCATAAGTGTCTGGCGTTTGATTGTATTGGCTGAGACCCTGGCATGCCAGTTCTCTCTCCCACCTCCCTCTTGCTCTCTATAATAATAATAAAAAATTAAAAAGAATGTATTGTCTAGGAGTGGTGGTTGGCTACAAAATGGTGAACTATGGAGTTAGAGTTTTCTTTGCCTCAGTGAGATGAAAATCTGTGTGTTGAAGGAATACATCTACTTTCAGTCCAGAGAACTTTGCATATTGTCTGAAGCATTCCTTATTTGCTGGGCGCTGTCGTAGTATTGAGGACAGAGGCAGTCACAACACAAGAAACATTTCTGTCTTCTCATGGACCTTACAATCAATAGACTCAAGCAATTCTTAGTTTTGTACAAGATGCATGACTATGGGTAAGTAAGTCTCAGTTTGAGTTTGTCCTTTATAGAGTAGCTTTCACATTTGGTAAGAATATTAAGTAATATCAATGTTATATAAAGTGCTATTTCATTAGTACCCTTATTCTCTTTTCTCCTTTTTAGCTACTGTAATTGCTCTAAAACAATGTGGTCAAGCTTTGCTGTAGGAAGAATGAATTTCAATAGACCAAAGATGACAAGGAGAGAAGAAAGGAAGAGTTGGAGAAGGGGGATGTGAGGAGGGTAGAGAGGGGAGCAAGGTGGCAGAAAGGGGGGAGAGAAGGAGGTGGAAAGAGTGGGGTTGGCAGAGAAGGAGGGCAGTGGGGCATAAGAGAGGTAAAGAGGAATATGGAGCTGACTGGTTGCAGACTGCAGTGGTGGGGACAACACAGACTGGGTTAGGGAAGCCTTTTGGAGGAACACTGGATCTTTGAGGGATGAGGAAATGTTTATTACATTGTTGTTAGGGTTTTTTTTTTGCCACTGCAAATGAACTCTAGATGCATACACCACTTTGTGCATCTGGCTTTATGTGGGCACTGGGGAATTGAACCTGGGCCTGCAGGCTTTGCAAGCAAGTCGCTTTACCTCCTGAGCCATCTCTCCAACCCCTTGTTAAGGTTTTCTAAGTAAAGGACAAGTTATCTAGAGGTAGGAAGGTAAGGCTTTTGGAATGTTCCTGTATGCTTCAGCACAGACTGTATGGAGGAGGAAGGGGCAGAATAGACTTGGGGCTAGCTAAAGAAATGCATTTCATCCTGAGGGCAGGGTTAGCCTTGAGCATGTGATGTTCTGGGTGCTAAGCATAAATAAGTCAAGCCCTGCAGGGCCCAAGGGCTGGTGAGAGCACTGGCACTGCAGATCTGCTGTGTTCTATCCTCAACACATGTCCTATTTGAATGTCAGTTTTGACATAAAACCAAACCAACCAACCACTTTCCCTGAGTGAGGCCACTTGTGTACAAACCACTCCCTTCCACTCGAGCTTCACGTTCAAGTGTGCTTGCTGTCACAGCCTGAGCAATACAGTGGTTTCTTGGCTTGTTCCTTTTATTCTGTCAAGTTTAGGGAATTGCAGTTCTTGAAGTATGCAATACAGATCACATATCTGATTCATTCAGAGACACTTGAAATAATTGTAGTGGGATATTCCATTCTCTTCCCCAAGCCCAAATAAAAAAATTCCACTTGTTAAGCTTCCTTAATCCAATAAAAATAAAAAGACACAAAACTCTCTGTATACTTAGAGGATTCTTGTGCCAGGTTCTCAGTGGAGCTCTGACTTTTGTGGAAATAAGAGTACTCAGTATACCTGCTGGAGTGTTTGAGGTCCAAAGCCACTGCTTTCTCAGTGTTCTTGGAGGCCAAGACAAAAGCTGTAGCTCATTTCCCAGGAATTAATTTAAGAATAATAACACATTTGGACATGTAAAATAAATTCACATTTAGTACTTCTCTTCTATTTCAAGTGTAAGATGGTCAATACATCTTAGAGAAAAGTTCTGATTAGAATAATGAGTGACTGAAAAAAAATTAAAATCTTAAAAATATTTTTTATTTACTTTAGAAAGAAAGAGAGAAAGAATTCATGTGCATGTCTCTTTCTACTTCAGGCAAACTCCAGATGCATGCACCACTTTTTGCATCTTGCTTTACATGGGTACTGGGGAATCAAACTCAGGCCATCAGGCTTAGCAAGCAAGCACCTTTAACCACTGTGTGATCTCTCCAGCCCCAAAATTTATTTTAATTTATTTTTCTATACCTCTTTAAACATTAGTTAAGTAGAAAAACAAACAGGAAAGCACACAGGTAATCCACATACAGCTTATTTTTTCCTTTCTTTTCTTTTTTTTTTTACTAATTGTCTGACATGTAGCCAAAACACATATGAAGGAACAGCATTGCTACGTACACTCCAAAAGCCTCTGGGGTGTCTATCTCCTCCCCCCCCCGCAAGGGGACTACATCTATGGATTCATTTGACCTTATTCAATGTTATTTTTGTGAAATTCATGTTTTAAGTGTAAGTGTACTTATAGTCCATTTATTCTCATCATCTTATAGATGAACGCTTATAATTTATAATTGTAATTTATCTGAATCATAGTGAATGATCATTTGGGATACTTCTGGGTTTTGCCATTTATGAAGAGTGGTGCTATGAGCACTCTTGTTCACAGCAGGTGTGATCTTGTATATTTAATCTCACTGTTACCCTGTTAGAGTTCTCCAGGGAGGCAAAATCATGTGTGTGTGTGTGTGTGTTTAAGAAAGTCACTGATGAGATTGTGGAGGTATGAGTCTGAAATCTCCAAGGTAGGACCGGAGGCTGGAACCCAGGAAAGATGTGAAGACCCAGTACAAAAATCACCTGCTACAGAATTGCTTTTTGCCTGGGGTTCTCTAGAGGAACAGGACTACCAGAATGTATATGTACCATGAAGGTGATTTATTGGAATATCTTACAGAAACTGAGTTGGGCAGTCAAACAATAGCTGTTGGCAGGCTTGAGCATTGAGGATCTCAGTAGTTGCTCATTCCACAAGGCCGATACTTAGCAGTCCCTTCTGTACTGATGGCCTAGAAAATCTCTGGAGAGCATCTGGTGTTCAGTCCACATTGGAAGGCTGGTATAACTCAGTTCCACTGTCCACAAAGGAAAGTTGAAATGGAGTAGGTGCATATCCAGTAAGCAGCACAGCCAGCTAGGTGAAATAATCTCTGTGTCTCTCATAATTTCTGTATATACCATCCGTCACCAGAGTGACTGTCCTCTCTGGAGAAAGGACTTTCTATCTCCATTAATCCTTACTGGAAATAGCTTCACATACCTGCCCAAGAGGCTTGTCTCTTTCTTGATTCCTAATCTAATCAGGTTGATAACATAACTTAGTGGTTACACAGGGAAAGGTCTGTCTTCTATTAAGATCTTTAGTTGACTAGGTATGGGGGCTCATGCTTGCAACTCAAGTAGAAAGAGGCACAGGTGGGAGGATCTTGAGTTAGGGGCTATCCTAGGATACATAGTAAATTCTAGGCCAGCATGGACTACGTAATAAGACCCTGTCTCTAAATACAGGGCTGTGACTATAGCTTGGCTATCAGTAGTTGAGTACCTGCCTACCAGGTCCAAAGCAAAGCAGACCTTTAACTTACTGGATAAGGCCCCCTCACATTAGGGTAGGCAATATGCTTTGCTCAAAATAGACTGATATTTGTCTTAATCTCATCCCCAAACTACACCTTTACAGAAACACCCAGAATGACATTTTGCTAAATATCTATGTAACATGGTTCAGTGCAGTTGTCACATAGTCACTGTCACTATCTGCTGTGTGACTCCCCTGTGCTGTTGCTGGATGGTAGGAGAACTTTGAAATGCAGTATTTTTTCGCATGTATGTATGTGTGTGGTGTGATGCATCTTCATATGTGAGTGGGTGGGTGCATGTGTGTGTTTAGGTCAATGTGCACATGAGTGCCTGTGCGTGTTGACCAGAGGTCAGCCTTGGGTATCCTCCTTAACAGCTGACCACCTTACTGTTTTGCGGCAGTCCTCACGTTGAATTTGAAGTTCAGGAATTTGGATAGACAAGCTATCCACAGATCCTCCTGTCTCTACCTTTTAGTGCTGGGATTACAAATGTGTATCATCACACCTGGCCTTTACATGTTTCCTGAGGGTCCAAACCCAGGATCGCATGCTTGTAAAACAAGCATTTAACTGACTGAACCATCTTTCCAGTCCCCAAAATAAAGTGCATGAATAAGATATTTGAGGTGCAGTTAAGTCAAAAGGTGAGGAAAGAATTGTCATTGAAAACATAGTTTATTATTCCCACAAGCAGGAGGCATACCCTACAGTTCCATGAACATATTTTATTATTCCCACAAGCAGGAGGCATACCCTACAGCTCCATGAACATACTTTATAATTCCCACAGGCAGGAGGCATACCATAGAGCTCCATGAACATCCTTTATTATTCCCACAGGCAGGAGGCATACCCTACAGCTCCATGAACATACTTTATTATTCCCACAAGCAGGTGGTATACCCTACAGCTCCATGAACATTGTTTATTATTCCCACAGGCAGGAGGCATACCATACAGCTCCATGAACATACTTTATTATTCCCACAGGCAGGAGGTATACCATACAGCTCCATGAACATACTTTATTATTCCCACAGGCAAGAGGTATACCATACAGCTCCATGAACATTCTTTATTATTCCCACAGGCAGCAGGCATACCCTACAGCTCCACGAACATACTTTATTATTCCCACAGGCAGAGGTATACCATACAGCTCCGTGAACATACTTCATTATTCCCACAAGCAGGAGGCATACCATACAGCTCCATGAACATTCTTTATTATTCCCACAGGCAGGTGGTATACCCTACAGCTCCATGAACATACTTTATTATTCCCACAAGCAGGAGGCATACCCTACAGCTCCATGAACATACTTTATTATTCCCACAAGCAGGAGGCATACCCTACAGCTCCATGAACATACTTTATTATTCCCACAAGCAGGAGGCATACCCTACAGCTCCATGAACATACTTTATTATTCCCACAGGCAGGAGGCATACCCTACAGCTCCATGAACATTGTTTATTATTCCCACAGGCAGGAGGTATACCATACAGCTCCGTGAACATTCTTTATTATTCCCACAAGCAGGAGGTATACCATACAGCTCCATGAACATACTTTATTATTCCCACAGGCAGGAGGCATACCCTACAGCTCCATGAACATACTTCATTATTCCCACAGGCAGGAGGCATACCATACAGCTCCGTGAACATACTTCATTATTCCCACAAGCAGGAGGCATACCATACAGCTCCATGAACATTCTTTATTATTCCCACAAGCAGGAGGCATACCCTACAGCTCCATGAATGTACTTTATTGTTCCCACAAGCAGGAGGCATACCATACAGCTCCATGAACATTCTTTACTATTCCCACAGGCAGGAGGTATACCCTACAGCTCCGTGAACATACTTTATTATTCCCACAGGCAGGAGGTATACCATACAGCTCCGTGAACATACTTTATTATTCCCACAGGCAGGAGGTATACCATACAGCTCCGTGAACATACTTTATTATTCCCACAGGCAGGAGGCATACCGTACAGCTCCGTGAACATACTTTATTATTCCCACAGGCAGAAGGCATACCATACAGCTCCATGAACATACTTTATAATTCCCACAAGCAGGAGGCATACCATACAGCTCCATGAACATTCTTTATTATTCCCACAGGCAGGAGGTGTACCATACAGCTCCATGAACATTCTTTATTATTCCCACACGCAGGAGGTGTACCATACAGCTCCATGAACATTCTTTATTATTCCCACAGGCAGGAGGTATACCATACAGCTCCATGAACATTCTTTATTATTCCCACATGCAGGAGGTGTACCATACAGCTCCATGAACATTCTTTATTATTCCCATAGGCAGGAGGTATACCCTACAGCTCCATGAACATTCTTTATTATTCCCACAAGCAGGAGGTATACCATACAGCTCCATGAACATACTTTATTATCCCCACAAGTAGGATGTATACCCTACAGCTCCATAAACATACTTTATAATTCCCACAAGCAGGAGGCATACCCTACAGCTCCATGAACATTCTTTATTATTCCCACAAGCAGGAGGCATACCATACAGCTCCATGAACATACTTTATTATTCCCACAAGCAGGAGGTATACCATACAGCTCCATGAACATACTTTATTATTCCCACAAGCAGGAGGTATACCATACACCTCCGTGAACATTCTTTATTATTCCCACAAGCAGGAGGCATACCCTACAGCTCCAAGAACATACTTTATTATTCCCACAGGCAGGAGGCATACCCTACAGCTCCATGAACATACTTTATTATTCCTACAGGCAGGAGGCATACCCTACAGCTCCATGAACATTGTTTATTATTCCCACAGGCAGGAGGCATACCATACAGCTCCATGAACATACTTTATTATTCCCACAGGCAGGAGGCATACCGTACAGCTCCGTGAACATACTTTATTATTCCCAGAAGTAGGAGGCATACCATACAGCTCCATGAAGGCCACATGAGGAAGTAGCAGGTTGTGTTGGGAAGAAAAGGAGAATCTAAGAAAGAAACATCATTATGATATTTTTCAAGAAGGAATAGGTGAGCTAGGGTCAAGAAGCATAGGATTGGTTAGTTTGAATGGTTCAATAGGCTTTGGGCAACAATAGTATTGTGTGTCTGATTCCTAGGCTGAGGGTAAGTAGGCGCAATAGTAGAGTTCTGAGCTTATGAAGAAGATGGTTTGGGTACAGCTGTGGATTGATGGGTTTGCATATGTGGAACATGGTATTAAGTTGTTTTCTGTCTCTAGGGTCTAGTCAGCCCTAGGAGGGGTGTCAAAGTATCAGAATGCAGAAAAGAAAAGTAGGCAATAGAATAGGACATAAAGTTATAGAAATTCTAGAATAGGACTCAGAAGATCTATAATGACTCTTACCACTTCTTTTAATAGTAACAACTACTTCCCTCATGAAGAAACTGAGGCTGAGGGAAGCTAATTAGGTCAATGGTGGGAAGCAGCAGAACTGAGGCTTAAATCTGAGTCTGACTTAACATTCTCAACCTTTGTTTTTTTCCTCTCAGATTTGCTTAATACATATTATTCCTGCCTTTTTCGCCTCTCAGGATTATTTGAAGATAATGAGTTTATTATAGAAGTGAATATGTTCTATGAATAGTGAAGAGCTGAGGAAGAGAAGTTAAAATGTTTTATGTGCTTATATTGCAGAAATGCTGCTACAATACAAAGCAGAAAAATATAAATTCATTTAATAGAGTCTTAGAACCAGCCGAAGTATTTGGGGGCATTGGTCCTTCTCTCTTTTTTCAAACAGGTGAGATCTGAAAGTATGTATATTTTCCTGGAGAGCAGCCAAGCTGCCCTTGGATAGCCTTGTGTGTTATTGCACGAAGAGCAGAAGATCTGTGCATGTCTATTTCATAGTCAATTTGCTAGTAAGTTACTTCTTCATTGTGTACAACTATGCCCTGATGATCTGAGTATAATGAACTAAGCTTTTGTATATACCTCATTTCCCCAAAAGATGGGGTTTGAGGTGAAGCTCAATGTATGTTACACAGATGACGCAGTCTGGGGGGTTAGTAAGCCTGGCACAATTCAGAGTTCTTTGCTGTAGGAAGTTGTGGAAGAATCCTAGGTTGGAGGCAAGCACTGAGGCTACTTAGCTGTGAGCTAACTGGTGAGCTTGGATAGTGACTTCATAACTTTTTAAAAATGAACTGAATATTATTATTTTGTCCCTTTATTTTGTGTGTGTGTGTGTGTGTGTGTGTGTTGTTCATGTGTGTAAGTGTAGGCACACATGTGCTATGGTGTACGTACATGTGGAGACCAGAGGACAACTTTCAGATCATCCTTGCCTTCCACCTATCTCATGGTTGGCCACTGCTCTTCGAGTGAGATTCTGGGAAACTCCTCTGCCTCCACCTCCCTTCTCACCATAGGCACACTGGGATCACAGAAGCCCATCACAGCTTCTGGCTTTACATGGGGCCTTGGGATCCAAACTCAGGTACTCAGAATTGTATGGCAAGTGCTTTATCCACTGAGCAAACTCCCCAGCCCATGACTTGATAATTTTGAGCATTCTTTTTTCTACTTTGAAAAACAGTTGAGCTAAATTATGTTTCAAGTTCCTTTCAGCATGGACAGACTACATTCAGTCATTGAGGATTTGGATGGTTAATGTCGTTTTGACAGAAGGGCAAAGTACATAAAGCAGCAAAGAATCTGGTTATCTTTGATGTCCAGTAGTTAATAAAATGGAGAAAGATTTACTCGAACAGCTGCACTCATCTTTCACCCTTCTGCCATCTATGTGCTGATTCCACTTCCTTGGTTAGCCCCGGGTTACTATAAATTAAACTAATGTGTTTTCCTGGGAATCGTACTCTGTAAATCAGTACTATAGGAGAGAGGCTTGTCAAAAGAGGGTTTCTTGGGGTACTGTAACCATTGGAAAAACAACATATTATTGGAAAACTGCTTCTGAATATGAGTTTATGTCTTGGCAAATGTTTCCTTAATACTCCAAACCTGTCAAGGAAGCATAGCTCACATACCTTGGATGTTTGCCTTGCTTTCTCTGCCTAGTAGAAGCAACTTATTGTTTTTCTTCTTCCCCTCTGAACCTTCCTTTCTGCATGTGGCACAAGTAAATTTACCGAAAACTATATCATTAAACACACCTCTCCATAAGGAATTTTTAAGAGAAGGAAACAATTTTGCCTAAAATTAGGTTGTACATTAGTGCCTGTTAGTAGTATGTAGTATGGTCCATAGGCTTTCCAATATGGCTGGCCCATCATTGGTGAACTGATGGTACTTTTAGTCCTTAAGCTTAATCAGGCATGCTCCCACACTTTCAAACAATCACTTTTTCTTTTAGTTATTTAGTTAAAATATGGAAGTCTGCTCATTGTCACTTTGAATATCTACATTGGGCAAAACAATACCTGACACTCTTGTACCAAAGTTGGCAGATATGTTGAATTTGAGGACTTACTGGAGTTCAAATAGTTATCTCAGTAAAACAAACTGAGGTCAGGGATGACAGCTCAGTGCATAAATCCCTTGGTTTGATCCACAGCACTGCCACTCAAAATCCCCAAACCAATCAAAACTGAAGTTTGTGCTAGTATTTCCGTGTACTCCCGTCCCAGCTTGGCCCTCATGCCACCCAAATAAGCTCACCTGAGAGCTGTAGCTCAACTACTTTACTAGAAACTTCCTAAATTTACTGGTAAGTAGGAAAGAAAAGCAACATGTGATCTTGTTTGCTTTTTCAACCCAGAAAGTCTCAGCAAATAATTGTAGTGGCCCATAAGTAATCAGCTGCAGTGGAATCATTTTAATGAGAAAGAACCACCTTTGACAGTAATAAGGTAACAGGTATAATCACCTCTCTGTGGGGAAAATGTGTAGGATTAGGCAGTTCGCTGCAGAAATGGACTCTTGTTGAGAGAGCTCTCAACACAGAAGGTGAGTGCTGTTGATTATGTACCTGCTGCTTCCAAGGAATAGCTTCTCCTCAGGATGGCTCAGCTATTTTGAAAACCACATTAGGCTGAGAAACCTGGGCTGAAAGGATTTAGCTATGAGGCATTCATGAGTAGACAGGATACTGGTATGTCCAACCCACTAAGAATGACTCAAGCTGAGAAATTAGGTGTCCTAAGTTGACAAAAATGGTAGATGGAGATTCATCACCCTTCTAGTAACTTTCCATATTTATGATGCAGACTTTGAGTTGTTGGGATGATTCTGAAATAGAGGCACGTACTATGTCCTACTTCAATGAAAAATTCAGTATTTATGAAAGAGACTTGATAGATGGTTAGCATAGCCATGCGTTTGGAAGTGTAGAATATGGTTATAGAGTTATAACTGACATAGTATGTGCCTTAAACATGTGCTTTTGACACTACCTTTTGTACATACTGCACCTGGTACTACCTCTGGACACCAGTGTTTCTCTGATGGTGGTACTGTGTGTCTTCTCAGTGTGCTTATGGGTACAAGCTGGAAGAACACTTGGAAAATTGGTGGCTAAGTGCTTCAACTGCTCTGCATCTTGGTTGGGATACATTTGAGGAATGTTCTTAATTATCTTCTAGAGTTGCCTAGTTGAAGTTGGCATTAGCAAAAACCATAGCACAAACTTACTCAATGATGTATTTTTTTTTGCTTGTGTGTGTTTAATGTTGTGTGTGTTTATGTGTGTGTGTGTATGTGTGTGTGTAGGGTATGTACAGGTGTGTGCCCATGCAATACCTCATATGTTCACCTACAGTGGCCAGTGTAAAATGTTGGGTGCCGCTCTCCATCACTCTTCTGTCTGTTCTTACTTGAGCCAGAGGATCTTATTGATTTCATAGCTTGCTGTTCTTCATGAGCTCAAATGATTATTGGGTCTTTGCTCCCTTATGGGACTGGAGCTACAGACACATGTGGCCATGCCCAGCTGTTTATAAGGGTCCAACAGTGCATGCTGGGGAGGCTGAGAACCCAGTAGTCGCTGGATGCCTCAGTGGTCCCAATCTGGTGCTAAAAGTCTACAGGATTCCTAGAGAGGCACTTGGCTTCAGTCTACATTGGAAGGCTAAAAAACCTAGATTCCGATGTCATTGAAGGGTGATAGGGTCAATGTACTCACCAGCAAGGAGCAAGGGCTGCTTTTCCTTGGGATTTCTTTATGTATAGGCTGTCTGTTACTGGAAGAGTTGCCCACTCTAGGGGAATGTTTCCACCCTCAGTTAATCCTTCCTAGAAATGTTCTTACAGATCTTCCAGAGAAGTGTGACTCTTACTTGGTTCCTGATCCAATCAAGTTGGCAATAGAGAATAACTAATACAGTGTGATAAATCTAGTAGAAGCATAAAATAGGTCCAGTTCAGGTGGGTTAAACATACATGGTGAAAGTAAAATAGAATGTAAACTGCTCATCAGAAAATGGGGTTTTCGAACATTAAGATGCCAACATCCATATGTTTAGTTGCTCCAACTCAGCTAACAAAGTCTACATGCAAACAGAGCAACTAGTCAAGTTAACTGGTCATTCACATGTAACTGGCGCCTGACCTACTTATGAGAAGAAGAACCCATTAATGACTTGCATCTTGTTGTCTTTCAAAATACGGCTGAGGATATAGCTCAGTGAGTGCTTGCCATATATGTTATGGGCCCTGGGTTCAACCCAAGCATGTGCATGTACTTGCACATGTACACACACACACAACAAGAAAAATGGTAGTGGGACTGATTTTCTTATTTAAGTGGAAAAGCTAGTGGAGTATAGATCATATGAAAAACTGGCTCTTGGAAGTAAATTAGGTAGACTTTTATGGGATGGATTTTATAAGGTCTCTGTTCAAAATCAAGGAATCATGGAAGAAAAGAATGGATATTTTGCTTTGAAGGAGACAGAAATAGATAAATTTGTGACTTTTGTTTTTCTAGTTGTTGCCTTCTTACATAGGCAATAGAGTGTGAACAACATTTTGAGTCAAGAGAACCAATGTTTGAGTTTGTTCTCAAAATTGTTAGCCATGTCACTTGAAGCAGACTTCTACCTCCTCAATTTCAGTTCCCTCCTTTCCAGAAATGGGATAATGATAGTGTCTGGTCTCAGATGTGATGTGAAGAGAAAAATATACTGAATGTAAGCACTGGTGTGGCATTGGCATGTGGCAAGGATTAGTGATGGCAGATGTGTAAAATGGGCTTTGGTTACTTGTTCTTTGTCCCAGCAAATATGTATGGGACATCTGCTAGATGCTGGGAACAAAATGGTGAGTAAAACAGTGAGTAAATGAAAACACAATTTATAGTCCGAAAGGGCTTCCATCTGGTCAAGAACAAGGACCAGAGCCTGGCAAACTTCTTAAAGGGTCAGGAGGAGCTAAGTTTAGAATCTGTGCCCCTGAGAGTGTACTTGTTACACCCACTCACCTCTGCCATTGTAGCAGAAAGCAGCCTTAGGTGATATCTAAGTGAATAGATATGATGTGTTCCTAAAGCCTTATTTTGCACAGAGGGACAAATTGATCTTATAGCCATAGCTGTCTGAACACTGTGACAGCTAGTAATGGGAATGAATAGCCACTGTTTATTGGGTGATTAGAATGTATTTGTTTATTTAACAAACACTCATATGGTAGTTATTATGAGCCAAGTGGTGTTCAAGTCACTTCACATGTATTAATCCTTTAACATGTTCTGTAGTAACTCTGGGAGATGGGGCTATTTCTATTTACAAAATAGAATCAGTGTTTATGTCTTTCCATTTTTAGAGAAGAAAGTCACTAAGAGGTTGAACAAACAAGAGATAGAACCCAAATAATGTGGTTCCAGAGTTTGGGCTTGCAAGTGTTATACCATACTGGCCCCCATGTGTGGCTAACTACAAATTCCCCTAGGTGAACAAAGGAGGTAACAGCAATGACCACTTCAAGGTTCTTGTGGCTTCCCAAGGAGATGTAAGTACTTGGTAAGCTGTATTGTGCTATTGATTCATTTTTCTCTCTGAAGCTGCAGCCCTCTGCCACTTTGAGATGAACAGTTCAGCTTTGGTTTTGAAACTGAAGAATACAAATGGACAGGGTATGGATTGTCTGTAGGTCTTGGAAAGGAGCAATGAGTCAATTACTGAGGTCACATGCCACTTCTCCCCTTAAATGTCTGAGCCTGAGAAAAATAGTAATGTTGGTCCTAATTAAGGTCTGGAGCTAAGTCCCCTAGATGTATTAGGCCATTTCATCCATAGAAACATCTCAGGAGAGACTTACCATGTCCACAGAACTCATGAAGACCTGCAAGCTCAGCAGAGTAGAGAGATGCCCTACATTCCACAGTTGAAATTAGTGGAACCAGGATTTGAACTTGGCTTTTGTAATTCCAGTGTCTGCATCCTTGACTGTTAGGGCTAGAAGCAGGGTATTTCTACATCATTGCTGACCCTGCGCTTTATTTCCACTGATGGGTCAGGCTACAGGATAAGTGAGGAGACTCATTAAACTGTGTGTCTCTGGTAAAGAAGATAGTGTTACCTTCTTCAGATATTGTCAGTGAAACAGAAAGGATGTAAAAAACAGCTGTGTACCAATCCTTATCATTAGAGCTTCTGAAAAATAAAGACTTGGCCTAGAGGTATCCTTACCTGGAACACTAGCTTTGTGTCTCTCTCAAAATAGTGATAACTTTTATGCTCTCCTATAAAATATCACTTAAGCAGATTGAAATGACAGCAGGGCACACTACCCCCTGGGATTGTGTGTTTTGTGCCAGAGAGCTGAATTTGAACTTGAAATGAAATGTGCGTCTATGTCTTAACTTTCTGTTAGCATTTCTGATGATCTTATGAACTATGGAATGCCAAAAGCTTGACCAAGGCAGAGAAAGCATAGGGAGTGCTTATGTCTGGAAAAGAGGGCAGGAGGAGTTCTGAGATGACTTTGCAAACACCTAAAAGGCTCTTGAGTATATCACCCAAAAGATAGTGTATGGTGAAATCTTGACTTCTGGTGCCTATGGGTTGAGCCTTATTGGGAAGCATGGTCTGTGTAGATGCCATGAAGATGTTAAGTTCACATGAGTTATTACTGATGCAAACACTAGGTAAGTGTGGCAGAGCTGTTAGTAATCCTAGAGCTCAGGAGTCAGACAGGGAATCTCCAGGGCAAGTTGGCTAATAGATAACGGGGCTCAAGTAAGAGACCCTGCCTCAGTAAGTACAGAAGAAAGTGAGTAAGGAAGATACCCAACATCAGCCTCTGGCCTTCATACTCTCACAAGTGCATGTGTACCACCACACACATAGCCACACACATATGCACACCACACATATATGTGTGAAACAATAAAATGTACCACTTAGGTAACTAAGTTTGAAGATAGTAATAAAACATTAAAAACATCAGATACATGTAAATGTGAATTTTAGCTCTGACACTTGTATGTTGGGTGGCATTTGATCATGATAACCTCTGTCATATGTTAATTACAATATCCTGAGTCCTGTACCTTGGGCTGAACACATAATATCTCTACTTTCAAAGTGCGGGAAATAAAACATAGGAAAACATTCTTTTGTCCAAAGTTTAATAACAAGTAGTTGTGGAATTAGAGTAGGTATTTTGGCCCCAGAGATTTCTCTATTAACCGATATGGGATACTTGAGACTTATTTTTCTCAGTTACTAGATGGGTGGGTTCAAAGTGTCCCAGAATGGGCTGTAAAGATGACTCAGCAGTTAAGGTGCTTGCCTGCAAAGCCTAAGGTCCCAGGTTTGATTCTCCAAAGCTTACATAAGACACAACTGGCACATATGTCTGGAGTTGGTTTGCAGTGGCTAGAGGCCCTGGTACACCCAAACTCTCTCATAATTAAATAAACAATCAAACTTTAAAAAAAAAAAAACAGAGAATTTTACGAGGATACAAATTAAAATAATTTAGGGCAAAGAAAATGGCTGCATGGTTAAAGGTACTTGTTTTCAAAACCTGATGGTTCGGGTTTGATTACCAAGTACCCACATAAAAACCTAGGCTCATGCATCTGGAGTCCCTGGGGCATCTATGTGCCCTCCCTTCCTCCCTCCCTTCTTCCCACACCACAGAAATTAATTAATTAATTAAAAAAATTAGCCACATATGTAGAGAATGAAACTGTTTCATTCCTTCATTCATTCTTCAAGTCTTCCTCATTAAATAATTATAGAGTCACAAAAATGTCTAAAGCATTACACTGAGAACCTGTGTACTCTGAATTTAGCTTTGTTCAATCTAACATCATTATCTCCTCTATATTTAAATGTCTGCTTATCATGGTTTTCCCTGTGAAGTGAACTCTGAACTTCAGCTTCACAGTACATGATCATTTGATTATTCCTCTCTACTAAGAAAAATGCCAAAATTAAAGCATCTTGGTTTCAAAGGATAACAAAATAAAGGAGGTCAAAAGGACAAGAGTAGGGTTTTTGGCTTTTGGCTTGTGGCTTGTGCTTCTCTCTCTCTGCTTGGTCCCATGAAAGCAGGCCAGCTTCTTCTGCCATTATGGAACTTCCCCTGGATCTGTAAGCTTCAATAAATCTCTTCTTCCATATCTGTGCCTGGTGTGGAAGTTCATCTCAGTAAACCTGAAGCTGTCTGCGACAGCTTCTAACAATAAATTCCTAAGGTGATGAATTTATTAACATACCTGAAATCTGCCAACATTTAGTGATGATTCCTAAATTTAGAACTTTTAGAAAGTCTCAAGAGTGGCAAGTGAGGAAGAAAAGGTGTGATTCTCCAATCTAATTATTGAAAACTAAAAATATGAGATTATAAGATCAAACCCCATTATAATTTAAATATCAAATCAACATCCCAAAAGAATGACTACCAGTTAGGTTCATAAATGTCTTGGCTCCTGCTGGGAATGGCTACCATTTTTCAGCAATTGTTTAAAATATTGGCTCAGCATTTCTAGCCTGAAGATTCTAAATCAGAAATGCTCGAAAATCCAGAACTTTTTATAATTTAGAACTTTGTTGTTTGAACATACTGCATATTAGTCATATCCCCATTGGATTATACTGTTATGTTCTTTCTCTCCTGTCCCTGTTCCACTCTGGGTTTATCATATTCACTTTGGGGTCATGAATGCACCAGTCAGTCTCTGGGGAGGGTGGTGGAAACAATCTCTCAGAATACTCCTTCCCACCCCGTGACTGTTTCCTCTTCCACAATGTTCTCTGAGTCTTGGAGGGCACATTATAAGTCTCCTTTAGTGTTGTGTTCTCTGCAGCCTCTGATTTTCTGCTTTGATGAGATTTGAGTCTTCTCAGGTTCTACTGTCATCTCCTTGGAGAAGGTTCTCAGGCTAACAGTGAGAACAGCAGTCATATTTAATCTTCTTCTTCATCTGTTTCTTGGGCTTTGGAAGATGTGCTAGAGATGATTCATCTCATGCCAGGCACAGGGCTTTCCTTTCGTGACATTTTGATGGGTCTTGGGTCTCCCCATAGTCACTGCCATCTGTAAAAAGCAGATTCTCTAACCATCAGTAAGAACAACATATATCAAAGGAGATAAACATAGAAATTTAGAAGACTTAAAAGAAACTTATTTGTTTGCCAGCAAGAAAAAGAGGGAAGGAGAGAATGAGAGAGTGTGTGAGTGAATATGAGTACACCATAGCCTCTTGCTGCTGAAAACAAACTAAAGATGTATGTGCTACTTCTGCATCTGTCTTTACATGGGTCCTGGATAACTTAACCTGGGCCAGCAATCGTTTCAGCAAGCACCCTTAACCACTGAACTATCTCTCTAGCCCTAGAAGACTCTTTGATAGGCACAATCTCTCCTTTCAGCCAAAGAAAAGCTTCTAAACCATAGTCTTCTGACTTGGTTCTCAGTACCAGGTATGATTCCCCTGCACTAAACAGGTCTCATGCCCACTCAGAGAGCATTTGATTACCCACATAGCCTGTGTGACACTCTTGTACTGGTGTATATATCTTGCTTAAAATCCAGAACTTTTTGAGTACTGGTTTGATGGCACAAGTAGGAAATACCACATTTGACTTCATGTCATTTGCTTCATTCAAAATACAGGTGCACTAAAATATTGTATAAAATTGTGTTAAGGCTATGTGATGAAGTATATGAAACATTAAGGAACTTTGTGTTTAGTCTTGGATCCTAACTCCAAGATAAATTATTATGCATATAGAAAGAACAAATCTCAAAATATCCAAAACACAAGCTACTTCTGGTTTTGAACATTTTAAATAGGGATGCTCAGCCTGAATGCTTTAAGTAATTTCTTAGTGCTTGTGTTCTTTCTTTCATTATAAAAGTCCCACTTATCTGTGAATGATGGACAATGAGAACACCTGCTCCTCAGCTTCATGCCTATTCTTCTAGAGGCAGCGAGGCTACATGGTCCTGTGTAGGCTTTGCTGCCTGTGGCTCTTTGTGTCTCCAGCTATTTCTGGCAAGTATAAAGTGGATGGAGCTCTAGGACTGTGTGCTCTCTGGGGCCAGTGATAGGGAAACTTCTTCCTTCATTATGTAAGTTATCATCTGCCTCTAAGGTCCATGCCTTGGAGTGTCCTCCAACTCTCAGGGAGAGTTGCTTTAATGAAAAGGTGACCTCTTACACAACTATTGCAATTCTGAACCAGGAAAGAGACATTTGAATGGCTTTGTTGCTGAGGTAACATGTCCTCAAATTTAAAAAAAAATGAAAATAAAAAAATTATGGTAACAACAAACAACTCAAGAGATCATAGTTTCATGCTGGCTTAAGTTTCCTAGTCCATATTTTTCATCCAGTAAAATATTTTCAGCACTGTTATTAAGGAATCTATGGAGAGGCAGCAGCAATATTTTAATTTAATCAGTTCCACAAACATAGCATTACTCTTTCCTGCAGTGGTAGCCTGGGATCCCTAATTGGGACCTTTTGCAGATTAGATGCTTTAATGTTTCCTCCTCTAACTTTTTAGCAATATTGTTGTGTGAGTGCATACAAAACTTAATTCCCTGTGACTTTATCTATCATAGCTAGATGGAAGAAAATCAAGGTATATAAGTTGGTAAATTATTTTTTTGAAAATATACCAGGGAAAATTTTACTTTTATTTTTATTTTATTTTATTGATTTACTCTGCAAGCACACACACACACACACACACACACACACACACACACAGAGAGAGAGAGAGAGAGAGAGAGAGAGAGAAAATGGGCACACTAGGGCTCCTAGCCACTGCAAATGACTTCCAGATGCATGCACCACTTGTGCATCTGGCTTTATGTGGGTACTGGGGAATCAGATGGGTTGTTAGGCTTTACAGGCAAGTGCCTTAAGCACTGAGAAATCTCTCCAGCCCAAGAAAAGTTTTTATTCTGTGAAATTACAAGATGTAGAGGTCAGAAAGCTCATTTTCCAAAAAGATTGAGATCCTTATAAACTAGGTTCTAGCCTTGTCACTGTTACTAAGAAGCTTTGGGTCATGGACTAGTCACTGACTGCCTTTGAACTTTCCAGGGGGAAGGAAGGCATTGGATTACTTGACCTTCAAAATATTTTATAAATGGAGCTCCCTGGTCTGAGTTCCTTGCATGGACAGTGTGTGGGCAGGCACGACAATTTGGAGTGAGTAGGCCAGACCCATGTTTCTGGGCTCCTCCCACCTCTGCACTCTGAGTTCCTTGTGTGGACAGTGTGTGGGCTGGCACAGCAGTCTGGAGTGAGTAGGCTAGACTCCTATTTCTGGGTTCCTCCCACCTCCGTGGTCTGGGTTCCCTAAGCTGGTCTGTGTGGTGGAGGGCACAGCATGAAGTAGGCAAGATCCCTGTTCCTCTTCCCAGTCTTCTGGTCCTGGTAGGTCCCATTGTGGCTTGCCTGGGGAGGCCTGGTCCCTGTGTGAACTGTGGATTCAGGCCTTTTGCTCTTATATCCTGACTGGCCACTGGGTACCAACATACCTGTTAACCTGAGTCAGAGAGTCTTCCTAAAATGGGTTGACAACAACATACAAAAGCCAACAAAAGACAGAAGATGGAGAAATCTCCCCCAAGGATGCCTAGTCCTACAGTGGAAGTCTCCATTGAAATCATAGAGAAATCAACAGAAATTCATTCCCAAAATGAAAACCAATCAGACCCTGATCAAAAAAATCACTGAACTAGAAGCAAACTATCAAAGAACCAACAATTGTATCAATGAAATTAAACAGAATCATCATCTAGAGCATTCAGCTTTTGACAGTAGGCTTAACTTGATTGAAGATAATGTTAGATTCCTCTAAAAAGATATGAATAAATTGAAGGTAAGTCAAGAAATGGAAGACTTCAACAACCAGTTGATTAAGCTTAATGAAGACTTCATCAAATGCAGTAATGAATGACAGGAAGCATCAAGAAAATCAGAACTCAAATTGAAATTGTACCTCAAAAAAGAGATGGACATGATGTTAAATAACACAACAGAAAATGAAAATCAAATAGAAATTCTATAAACTTCTCTAGATCCCCTCAGCAACAGAGTTACTGATGTGGAAGACAGAACCTCTGACCTGGAAGATAAGAGAGAAGAAATTGATTGGGAGGTCAGAAACTTTGCTAAGTTCAAAATAAAATCAAGTTAACAGAATATGAGGAAACTGTGGAACACCCTAAAATGACCAAACATCTGGATCATGGGTATATCAGAGGGTGAGGAAATCAAGACCCGAGGCATAGAGAACATATTCAATAAAATTATTGAAGAAAATGTTCTGAATCTCACAAGACAGAGGCCCATCTAGATACAAGAAGCCCACAGACCAAACAGACAGAACCAAAGAAGAAACTCTCCAACTTGATTAAGCAATAAAAGAGAAGTCTCAAGTTAACAAAATCAGAAATGAAAAAGGAGAGATCACAACAGACATCAATGAAATTTTAAGAATCATCAGAGAATACTTTCAAAACATCTAGTCCACAAAATTGACTAATCTGGATGGAACAGATGAATTCCTAGACACATGTGACCTACCAAACCTAAACTCAGAGAAGATGAATCTCCTTAACACCCATATCACATCCATGGAGATTGAAAAGGTAATCAAAACCTCCCCCCACCCCCCCCCAAAAATGTTCAGGACAGGATGGCTTCTCAGCTGAATTATATCAAACCTTCATAGAAGAACTGAAACCAGTTTTTCTAAAACTGTTTGGCATAATTGGAGACCAGGGAATCCTTCCTGGCTCCTTTTATGAAGCTAGCATCACCCTAATACCAAAACCAGACAGAGATGCAACAAGGAAAGAAAACTATAGGCCTATGTCTTCAATGAATTTAGTGCAAAGATCCTGAACAAAACACTTGCAAACAGAATTCAATAACACATCAAAAGCATTATCCACCTTGATCAAGTAGGCTTTATCCCACGGATGCTGGGATGGTTTGACATATGGAAATTGGTCAATGTAATACACCACATAAATAAACTATAAGAACCATATGACCATTTTAATTGATGCAGAGAAGACCTTTGACAAAATACAACACCACTTCATGATCAAAACGCTGGAAAAATAGGTATGGAGGGTTTATATCTCAATACAATAAAGGCTATATATCAAGCTCCTAAAGCCCAAATAATCCTTAATGGGGAAAAACTCAAGGAGTTCCCACTGACATGACAGGGGAAAAGATAGAGAACAAGACACTCTCACCACTGCTCTTCAACATAGTACTAGAAGTCCTAGCCCAAGCAATAAGACAGGAGATAAAAGGCTTGCAACTGGAAAGGAAGTAGTCAAGTTAGCCTTGTTTGCCAATGACATAATCCTATGTCTAAGTGCCCTGAATGTCTCCATCTTAAAACTACTGAGGTGATTAATTTCTTCAGCCAAATGTCATGATACAAAATCAATGCCCCCAAATTAGTAGCTTTTCTATATGCAAATTGTAAATATATAGAGAAAGAAATCAGTGAGACTGTCCCATTTTCAATAGCAACAATAACAAAAATTAAATACTTTGGAATAGTCCCAACCAAAGATGTAAAGACCTATATAATGAAAACATAAAAACACTCAAGAAAGAAATAGAGGAGGACTTGAAAAGCTCCTGGATAGATAGAATTAATATTGTGAAAATGGCAATTTACTGCAGTCAGCTTCTCATTTCTGGTAGAAATCACCCAACCAAGAGCAGTTTGTGGGAAAAAAGGTTTGTTTTGCCTTATAGATTCAAGGGGAAGGACCATGATGGTAAGAGAAAACAATGGCATGAGCAGAGGGTGGACATCACTCCCTGGCCCACATAGAGTGGACAACAGGAGCAGGAGACTGTGCCAAACATTGGCATGGGGAAACTGGCTATAATACCCATAAGCCCACCCCCAACAATACACCCCCTACAGGAGGCATTAATTCCCAAATCTCCATCAGCTGGGAACCTAGCATTCAGAACACCTAAGTTTATGGGGGACACATTAATCAAACCACCACACAATTCTACCCAAAGCAATATACATATTTAACACAATACCAATAAAAATACTGGCATCATTCTTCACAGAGATTGAAAAAATGATCTCAAATTTTACATGGAGTGGCAGAAGGAGTCAGATATCCAAATATACCCTCAGCCAATAAATAAAAACAAAAAATGAAACAAAACAAGACACCTCTGGTGGTATCACCATTTGTGATCTAAAGCTATATTACAAAGCCATAGTGACAAAAACAGCATGGCGACAGAATAAAAACAGAAACATAGACCTATAGAACAGAACTGAAGACCCAGACCTTAGGTCAAGTCACTATAGCTGCTTGATCTTTGAAAAACTAGCCAATAATGTAGATTGTAGAAAAGACAGCATCTTCAACAAATGGTGTTGGACAAATTTGATGACCATGATGTGGAAAAATGAAATTAGAATCACTCATTTCACCATACACAAAAATCACATCCAAATGGATTAAAGACCTTAATATAAAACCTGAAACTCTTCAAGTACTGGAAGAAAAAAGAGGAGGCAATCTCCACAATATAGGGCTCGGAAACAACTTCCTGAACAAACCCCCAGTAGCCCAGGAAATTAAATAGCAGCTCCAGACAAGCACTCAACTAATGGGATCTCATAAAGCTAAAAAGCTTTTGCACAGACAAACCTACCATAAGCAGAGCCAATAGATTACCCACTTAATAGGAGAAAATCTTTGCCAGCTACACCACTGCAGAAGCCTAATATCTAGAATCTAAAAAGAACTCAAAAAACTAGATAATAAAAAAAATCAAACAAGCCACTCGAAAAATGGGGCAGAAAACTAAATAAGGAGTTCTCAGAGAAAGAATTGCAAATGGCTAACACACACTTCTGAAAATATTCAACATTCTGAACCATTAGGGGAATGAAAATTAAAACAATTATGAGAATCCCCCTTATCCCAGTAAGAATAGCAAACATTAAAAAATTGAAATCAAGTAAAAATAAATGTTGACAAGGCTTTAGAGAATTAGGAACACTCATTCACTGTTGGTGGGAATGTAAGCTGGTACAACCACTGTGGAAATCAATATGGAGACTCCTGGAAAGGATGAATATAGAGTTACCAGAAGACCCTATTAATTCCTTACTGGGCATTTACCCTAAAAGCTCCACATCTCAGTTCAGGCATATTTGCTCAACCATGTTTACAGCTGTTCAATTCATAATAGCTAAAAACTGGCATCAACTCAGGTGCCTATCGCTGAGTGAATTGATAACCAAGATGTAGTGTATCTATAGGATGAAATTCTACTCAGCACTAAGAAAAAGTGACACATTGAAATTTGTAGAAAAATGGTCAAACTTGGAACAGATCATTGTAAGTGAACTCACACAATCACAGAAAGACAACTGTCGCATGTTCTCACTCATCTGCAGTTCCTAGCCTACATCAGCAGAATTTGCTGACATAACTGAATATAATCTTGAGGCTTGAACAATAGGGAGGGTAGAGCTTGGGGGAAAGGAAAGGGTGGTGGTGGTGGTGGGGATACAAAACTGAACCCAAATTGTATTGGTACCATACAATCCTATATCCTGGAAGTCTGACTAAATGGTGGAACCCTCAAGTGGACCTTAGGGGGAGCACCTGAATTGAAGGGCCCTGCAGTGGGTGAGATGAAACGTAACCTCAAATTTCTCCTGTTTCTCTTTCTGCTCTGTCTTTCTTTCTTCTTTTCCCTTGGTGATGGCCTGTAACTCATTGAACCAGGATGTAGTCTACATCCACAATGAGCTGTTCATCAGAGAGACCTACTAGATCTCCCAAAACAAACAAAACAGACTTTTATTAGACCACTCAATTACCCACCAGAGGTTAGGGGTAAGACCCTACTGCTGAAGACACCATATGCTGTTGGCATCACAATGGAGAGACCTGGTTGGAATCCGGAGGAGAGCCAATCCCCATACAATTAGCCCATCTAGTGCTGGAAGGCACTACATGAGCTACTGGGAGAAAGTAAGCAACATCTGTCCAAGCAACTCAAAGTGTAAGTGACTGAGAAACAAACAACCTGACATGATGCTCACACAAGTGCATTAGTGGCACACAGCCATGATGGGTATGCTAACCTATCCACTCAGTGGAAAGGAAACCATATCTGAAATTGGAAAACAAGTCAGAATCAGATCCAGATAATGATTGTGCTTTCTATTGTCAAGCTCCCACTAACCTTACACTACAAGAGGGTCTAAACCATTTTAATTCTCTCTAAATTAATAATGGTTATCCCATTTAACTGGTGCTGACTTCATTCTCCATTGGACAATCTGCTTCTCTTTTTCAGATGGGAGCTAGACCTGAGGAGATAAATGACCCAGTGCACTCCACCCCAGTCCCAGATGAAACTACAGAGGAATTGGGGACATGAGCAAGAGTGCTGATTTCTTAGTGAATCTGATAGCAGCACTAGGGTGAAGAAGATAAACACTGAGGACACGCAACACCTAGCAAATCAGTGATCCAGAGGCTGTGTGTGGCCACAGCAGGAAGGTGTGTCCTGTGCCACTGGAAGAACCAGGCGAGGAGATTCTCCACTCACACTGGCCTCCTCGAAAACTCAAGAAACATGAAGGGAGGATGGCAGGGACAAACGGAGTGGCTAGTGAGGAAGAGGATCATGAAGACAAGCAGGAGAAGTTCAGTCACCATCCACAGCCTCCCTCAACCACCACCAGTGCAAGGTCCAACAAGCATGAGAGACCTGGGGAAGGGAGCTTTCATACACAGCATCTGGCACAGGTGATAAAAGCAGTGACCCAGCGACCCAGCCAGCCTACTGAGCCCGCAGCACAGCAAAGAGGGACCCAAGCAGGAGCGCAGCATAATTGAGACCAAAACAATCCCAAAAGGTAACTGGGATGACATCAGGTCATCCACTGTATAAGTCTGCTATATAGGCTTCAATTTGAAGTGCTAAGTGCACCTTCCATGTCAGGGTAAATTATATGTTAAATCTTATGGATGGTCAGATTTGCCATTCTTAAATAAACTATATTTTGGGCTTGTCATTTGTTGCTTCCTGATTTTTAGTTGCCTTTGTTTCCTCTTCTGTTGTTTGTTAGGGAAGGGTCACACTTGGTCACAAGCTGACATGGAACCCTCTACTGACCAGAAATCTTAGCCTTCTAGTTGACAGGATTAAGGGTGTGAGGGCACCACACATCCTTAGGCACTGTGACTTTGTTAGAGGATCTGGTTGTCATACCTACTCTTGCATAAATACTCTGTGATGTTTTTCATTGAATGTGTACATTGTTTAGTTGAATTTTAGAATATGCCTATATTTTGTTCCACTCAGTCTACTTCAATACTCTCATAGCAGGGAAACCCATCACCTAGGGTCACTTTTGTGGTTATTCTGAGAGCCTTAAGAGCCACATTTAACACCTTAAGCTCCTACACTGAAGATATATAACATCAGATGGATTGATGCATCTAATAGTACTGCAGATAATTAGAAAATCCAAGCATTAAATTAATTCAAGATGCAAAACTGCTACATTATAAAACAAGAAAACCCCCAAAATCAAGACAATATAAATCCACCAAAAAGTATTAATGCATCAGAAATGACCTCCAAAGAGACTGATTTAGAGAAAATGCCTGAGACAGATTTCAAAAGAATGATTATAAATATGTTCAAAGAAATCAAAGAGGAAATCAAAGGAATGAAAGAGGAAATCACAGGAAACAAAGAAGACACAGGAAACCAATTTAATGAAATAAGGAGGGCAATAAAAGACATAAATAAGGAAATAGAAATAATAAAGAAAAACCAGTCAGAAATACTAACAGTGAAGAACAGTCAGTGAAATAAAAAACTGTAGAAAATCTTACCAGTAGAATGGATGAAGGAGAGGGCAGAATATCTAAACTAGAAGACCAGGTGGCAGATCTAATACAGTCCAACACAGAGAAAGACAAATTAATAGGAAAGTATAAATGGGAATTTCAAGATATTTGGGACACTATGAAAAGATCAAACATAAGAAGTCAGGGCATAGTAGAAGGAGAAGAATTTCCCTCCAAAGGCTATGTGCTTTTAACAATATCATAGAAGAAAACTTTCCCAAAATTGGGAAAAGGGTACCAATGCAGATATAAGAAGCCTTTAGAACAATAAACAGACAAAACCTGGAAGGAACCTCTCCTTGCCATATTAAAATTAAACTACCAAACATACAAACCAAAGAAAATATATTGAAAGCAGTTAGAGAGAAAAATCAAGTCACATACAAAGGCAAGCCCATCAGGAGGATCACAGCAGATTACTCAACACAAACTTTAAAAGCCAGAAAGGCTTGGAATGATATATTGCAAGTTCTGAAGGATAAAAAATGTCAACCAAGGATACTTTGTCCTGCAAAGCTTTCCATTTAAATAGATGGAGAAATAAGGACATTCCGCAATGAAAGCAGGCTAAAGGAATATTTGAAGACAAAACCAGCTCTACAGAAAATACGTGAAAGGACCCTCCATGCTAGAGAGAAAAAAAAGCATACATATAAGTAACCTGGAAAAAACAAATCATACTCACATACTAGATAATATAAGACAGCAAAGGTAAAACTGGAAGAGCTACAAAACAAGAAAAATGATAAAAATAAATACATACCTTTCAATAATTGTTAATATCAATGACCTCAATCTCCCAACCAAAAGACATAGGTTTGCAGAGTGGGTTAAAAAGCAGGATCATTCAATTTGTTGACTACATGAAACTTGACTTTCTACAAAGCGTGGACACTGTGTTAGGGTGAAAAGTTGGAAAATGGTTTTTCAAGCAAATGGCCCTAGTAAACAAGCAGGGGTTGCGATCCTAATATCTGACAAGGTAGACATCAGTCCAACATTAGTTAGGAAAGATAAGGAAAGGCACTTTATATTGATTAAAGGCACACTCCAATAGGAGGACATTACAATTCTCAACATATATGCACATAACATGGGGGCTCCCAACTTCATCAAACAAATGCTATTAGAACTAAGGTCTCAGATAACACCAAACACATTTGTAGTGGGTGACTTCAACACCCCACTCATCAATTGACAGGTCATCCCAGCAAAAAATAAACAGAGATGTATCTGGATTAGATGAGGTCATAGAACAAATGGACCTAGCAGATATATACAGGACATTTCATCCAAATGCTGCATAATACACATTCTTTTCAGCAGCACATGGAACATTCTCTAAAATAGGCCATATATTATTAGGTCACAAAGCAAATGTTAGCAAATACAAGAAAATTGAAATAATTCCTTGTATTCGGTCTGATCACAATACGATCAAACTACAAATCAATAGCAAGAAAAGCTATAGAGCATACACAAAATCATGGAAACTAAACAGTATACTACTAAATGATGAATGAGTCAATGAAGAAATCAATAAGGAAATCACACAATTCATAGAGTCAAATTATAATGAGAACACAACATACCAAAACTTTTGGGACATAATGAAGGCAGTCCTAAGAGGGAAACTTATAGCTTTAAGTGCCTATATGAAGAAAGTAGAAAGGTTGCAAGTAAAAAACTAAATGGAACAACAACACAAACTAAATATCAGTAGATGGGAAGAAATAATAAAAATTAGGGCAGAAATTAATGAAACAGAAACCAAAAAAAAAAAAAAAAAAAGCAATCCAAAGAATCAATGAAACAAAGAGTTGGTTCTTTGATAGGTAAAGAAAATTGATAAACCATTAGCAAATCTGAAAAAAAGAAAGAGAGAAGAGGCAAAAATTAATAAAATTAGAGATGATCACAACAGATGCCAGAGAAATTCAGAAAATCATAGGGACTTACTGTAAGAACATATACTCCACTAAGTTTGCAAATATGAAAGAAATGGATTGTTTCCTTGATTTATATGACCTACCTAAATTAAATCAGGATGAGACAACTCACTTAAGTAGATCTAAAACAAGTATGGAGATTCAAGCAGTTACCAAAAATCTCCTAACTAAAAAAAGTCCTGGCCCAGATAGATTCACTGGTGAATTTTACCAGCCCTTCATGGAAGAACTAACATCAATGCTTCTTAAACTTTTCCATAAAATAGAAAAAGAAGGAATCCTACCAAACTCATTCTGTGAAGCCAGCATCACCCTCATAACAAAACCAGACAAAGATAGAAAAAAAAAAAATTACAGACCAATATCCCTCTGGAACATAGATGCAAAAATTCTCAACAAAATATTGGTAAACAGAATTCAAAATCTATCAGAAAGATCATTCACCCCGACCAAATATGCTTTATCACAGAGATACAGCGGTGGTTCAATACACAAATTGATAAATTTAATACATTATATAAATGGACTGAAGGACAAAAAAATCACATGGTCATCTCATTAGATGCAGAGAAAGCATTTGACAAAATCCAACATCCCATTATGATAAAAGTCTTACAGAGACTGGTAATAGAAGGGACATATCTCAACATAATAAAGGCTATTTATGACAAACCTGCAGTCAACATGATACTAAATGGAGAAAAACTTGAAGCTTTTCCACTAAAATCAGGAATAAGACAAGGGTGTACACTATACCCACTTTTATTTAATATAGTACTGGATGTCTTAGCCATAGCAATAAGGCAAGAGGCACACATAAAAGGGATACAAATTGGAAAGGAAGAGATCAAGTTATCACAGTTTACAGATGACATGATTCTGTACATAAAGGACCCTAAGGATTCTACCAGAAAACTGTTAGAGTTGATAAACAGCTATAGCCATGTAGCAGGATACAAAATAACCACACAGAAATGAGTAGCCTTCCTATATGCTAACAACAAACACACAGAGGATGAAATCAGAGAATCACTCCCATTCACAATTGCATCAAAAAAATAAAGTACCTTGGAATAAACCTAACAGAGTAAGTGAAGGATCTCTACAATGAAAACTTTAAAACAGTCAGGCGAGAAATTGCAAAGACACTAGGAAATGGAAAGACATCCTTTGTTATTGGATTGGAAGAATCAGTGTTGTGAAAATGGCAATCTTACTGAAAGCAATCTACATATTTACTGCAATCCCCATCAAAATTCCAATGGCATTTTTCATGGAAATAGAAAAAAATAATCCAAACTTTCATTTGGAAGCACAAAAATCCTCGAATATCTAAAACAACTTTGAGCAACAAAAATTAGGCTGGTGGTATCATCATACCTGATTTTAACCTATATTACAGAGCCATAGTCACAAAAACAGCATGGTACTGACACAAAAAGACATGTAGATAATGGAACAGAATAGAGGACCCAGGTGTAAGTTCATGTAGCTATAGCCACCTGATCTTTGACAAAAATACTCATTGGAAAAGACAGCTTCTTCAGCAAATGGTGCTGGGAAAAGTGGATATGTGTCTGTAGAAGGATAAAAATAGATTATTATTTCTCTCTCCATGCACAAGAATTAAGTCCAAATGGATCAAAGATCTTAATATCAGACCTGAACTCTGAAACTTCCAGAGGAAAAAAGTAGGGGAAACCCTTTAACATATTGATATTGGCAAAGACTTTTTGAATATAATCCCAATTGCTCAGGAAATAAAACTACAGATCAACTGCTGGGACCTCATGAAATTACAAACTTTTGTTGGGCAAAGGACATTGTGAATAGAGCAAAGAGCAACCTACAGAATGGGAAAAAATCTTTGCCAGCTATACATCTGATAGATGATTAATATCTAGGATATATAAAGAACTCAAAAAAAATAAATGATAAGAAATCCAACAACCCAATTAGAAAATGGAATATGGAACTAAATAGAGAGTTCTCAAAAGAAGAAATACAGATGGTATATAAACATCTAAAAAAATTCTACATCCCTAGTATCAGGGAAATGCAGATTAAAACTACATTGAGATTCTATCTCACTCCTGTCAGACTGGCTATCATGATGAAAGCAAATGACCATAAATGCTGGTGAGGATGTGGAAAAAGAAGTACCATTCTACACTGTTGGTGTGAATGCATTCTGACCCAGCCATTGTGAAAATCAGTGAGGAGGTTCCTGAGACAGCTAAAAATAGATCTACAATATGACCAAGCTATATCACTCCCAGGCATATATTGTCTCACTACCTTAGAGATACTTGCTCAACCATGTTTATTGCTGCTCTAGTCACAATAACTGGAAAATGGAACCAGCCTAGATGTCCCTCAACTGATGAATGGATAATGAAGATGTGGCACATTTACACAATTATGGAGTTCTACTCAGCAGTAAAGAAAAATGAAGTTATGAAATTTGTAGGAAAATGGATGGATCTGGAAAGTATTATACTTAGTGAGGTAACCCAGGCCCAGAAAGCCAAATGTCACATGTTCTGTCTCATATGTGGATCCTAGCTACATATGATTGAACTTCTATGTGAATAGGAAGAAAACTCAGTAGCAGAGGCCAGTAAGTTAGAAAGGAGATATAAAGGGAATAATAAGGGAAGAAGGGGGTGCTTAATAGGATGGTATTGTATATATGTAAGTAGAAGAACAGATTAATGGGGGTGAAAAGGCCTAAGTGAGGTCAGGGGAACAGATTGAGTAAAGGAAAGGTGGAGGAAGGGCTAATCAAAATGTAAGAGAATCTAAATTAGTCATATGGAACACTACTTTTTTTGGACAATGGAACACTCAGGAGCCATAGATTGTTACTAGAAAATTTTCAGTGCCAGGGATGAGATACCTCCCAGTGAGTTGTTGGCCATGTAGGTCCCTGATGCCCACAAATCATTACAGGCCTTTGCCAAAGCCCTTGGTTTCCACCAGGAATAGATGGTAAGACCCTATTGCTGAAGACTCCACATACTTGGGCTTCAAAGTCACTGAGAAATCCTGCTGGAGCAGTGCTGATAACCTCCTCCATGTAGACCAGCTGACAGAAAGCTGGAAAAAGCCATTCTTCATGCAGTTCAATGGGAGAGAGAGAAATCACAGTGAAGATACTCAACAGTGGACACTGCAAGCCTTATATTTGGCCAGCTAGGCCAAATGAGCCAACAGGTGCAATAGTGGTATATCTGTCATGGGGGGAACCAACCGCCCTCTAATTTGCCTGCAGTCCTGCTCCATGGGAAGGAATACATCCCTGATACTTAAAACCTAAAACAGGGGTAGTTATGAACCCTAGGGTTGTAACGTTTGTTGCTGTCTGGCTAAATGTATATACTATGCTCAGCAAACTGCCCAGTAAGCACTTCACTTAATGTTCATACCCATATATTAATGCTACTCTCACTTTTCATTGAAGAAGCTTATCTTTTCAGATGGTATTGACCTTGGGATCACTCAGAAGGCACCATGGCACTGAGAAGAAGTGACAGAAGGTTGCTCAGCACTGAAATATCTCTATCACACCTTCCAAAGCTCAGGGTCCATTGCAGAAGAGGTGGCGGAAAGAATGTGACAGGTAGAACTCCTTACAACATGCTCCCCCCAGACGCAAAATGGCCTGGATATCCATGACCTCACAGTGCCTGACACCACCTACACAAGATCATCATAATAGGAGGAAAAGATCATGACATTAAAATAAAAGAGAGACTGATTGAGATGGGGAGGGGATAGGATGGAGAATGGAGTTTCAAAGGGGAAAGTGAGGGGAGGGAGGGAATTTCCGTGGGATATTGATTACAGTTATGGAAGTTGTCAATAAAAAATGAGGGAAAATGTTGTTTTAAAAAAGAATAAAAAATGAGAATAAATGTTTTATAAATGGTACCATTGCCGCTTGGGTCTACCATAAAATTCTACATTCGAAAATGCAGACCAAATGGCTGAACCTTCACCAGGCCCTTAGAGGGAACACCTGAGCTATAAGACACTGGAGAGGGTATGATGAAAACTGACCTTAATCTTCTACAGCTTCTCTCCCTCCCCCCTCTCTTCTCTCTAACTCTTTAACATTAGTTGTCTTTTTCTTCCTTTTCTTAGTGGGCACTGACCTGTAACTCCCAGTACCAACATGGGGCTATCATCCACAATGAGCTTTTGATCAGAGAGACCTACAAGGTTTCCTAAAAGAAAGACAGATTTCCGTCAGAGTACTTGATGACCCACCAAAGGTTAGTGGTAAGACCTTACTGCTGAAGATACCTTACGTGGTTGACATGTTAAATGGAATGGCATGGCTGGAAGCTGGAAGAGAGTCAGTCCTCAGACAGTCAGCTCATCTACTGCCAGAAGGTGCTACATTGGCAACTGGGGGAAAATGACCAATATCTCTCCAAGCAACTCATGGTCTAACCTATTTAGCAGCAAATAACCTGTCGTGATGCTCACACAAGTGCAATAGTGGCACACAGCCATGGTGGGGAACCAACTGCTCTTGATTCGGCTAACTGATCCCCTCAGTGGTACGGGACACATAGCTGGAGCTGGGAAACAAGTCAGAACCATATCCAAACATAAGCCCACTCTCCATTATCAAGCTACCATCAGTCGTGGGCTACAAGAGGGTCTGCACCTATTAAATTCTCTATAAAAAAAGTAAGGGTTATCTCATTTGTCTGGTGCTAACTTACTCTCTGCTACAGAATCTGCTTCTCTTTTTCAGATAGACGTAGATCCTAAGGAGAGAGCCACCCCATCATACCTCAAAAGGGCCCCGGCTGAAACTAAGAATTATTGGCAAAACAAGCAAGGGTGCTGTTTTCTTGGTGAACCAGATACCAGCACAAGGGGGAAGGAGATCAGCACAGAGAAAAATCAACTCCTACCAAATCAGAGATCCAGGGACCCAGAGGCCCCTAACACCTTATCACTGAAGCACACAAAAAATGAACCCAACATGGCTCAGGGAAATTTTGCGGAAGAGGGGGTGGAAAGAATGTCAGAGCCACACGTTGGGTCATGATATGCAGAGACATTTATCCTACCCGTAACTGTGGGCTAACTCCAGAATGCATGACACATATACCTTAACAAGGAGGGGCCAAAGGGAGGGGGTAGGTCATGGATGAGCCTAATAATGGTACCAAACTGACTGTATTCACTGAGCACAAAACTAATTAATAAAAAAATTAAAAAAAAAGAAAAAAGAAAATAAAACGAAATAAAAATTGGACTGTAACAACTATAAAACTAATACTATGAATTGAGAAGTCAAAAAATATTGTTTGTTTAAATCTGAGCTTGAAAATTCCTCCAGTAGTAAATGGGAAGATAAATATACATATATTGCGAGTAAAATGATATTTTATAGAAGCATTATTCATTTTTTTGGAAAAGTGAAACTCTGTAATATAAATCTAATTTAAATGTTATTTTATTATTGGATCCAAACCTGTTGTTTAGTTGAATGTATAACACATTCTTTAGTTTAGCTACTTTTTTATATCACTTCGGATGGACACACTCTTTGATTCCATACTGTGAAAGAAATGCAATAAATGCTAATGTGAAAAAAAGAATAAATATTTTATAAATGGAAACAATAATTTTGTTTTGTATTCCTAGTTTATATAGTCACACATCTTAGAACATCATACCCTGTCAGGTGTGGTAGCACATGGCTTTAATCCCAACCCTAAAGAGGCTGATGTAGGAAGATTGCCTTAAGTTTCAGGCCAGCTTGAGGCTACAGAGTGAGTTCTGTATCAGTCTGTAGCACAGTGATACACTGACTTAAACAAAACAAAACAAAACAAAACAAAACAAAACAAAACAAGCAAACAAAAAAACCCAAAATTAAACCAAACCAAAAAAAGAAAAAAAAAACAACAAAAGTAAATATCAAACCTAGTACTAGTTAAAAGTTACTGGAAGCTCTTACTGTCACAGCCCTCTCTTTAGAACTACCCACATCAAGACCCTCCTATTTTGTCTTACTGTGTGACGATGGAAGTGGGTAAATGTATTGCTTTGTGCATCTGGCTTTATGTGGATGCTGGGGAATTAAACTTGGGTTGACAAGCTTTGCATGTAAGTGCCTCAAACAGCTGAGCAATCTTCCCATCCTGATATTCATACTTTTTACCCATAGCAACCTGTATTATCTGGTCCTTCTTCCTTCACAGTGTCTCTGTCTTCACACTGCTCTTTGCACACCAAGGCAAAATCAGGCTAGTAGTCTTTCTTGACTTGCTTCTTTGCATCTTGGCTCTTGGACGTGCCAGTCTTCTACCTGGCATGCCCTTTTCATGCTGCCCCACTGCTTTGACCCATCCATTCTGAGCCTTTCTGTCGTCTCCTTGCTACCCCAAATAGACCCTTCCACTTTCTTGTCACATGTCGCATGTATTACACTGCCCTACTTTTTCCTTCCTCCTCCTTCCATATGGTCTATTTCTTTGCTCCCATATCCCCTTTCTAGTTTCACACACTTACAATTTTAACATAGGTTCTAAATATGAGAGGAAGCATGTGGGACTTATTTTTCTAGGTCTGGTTTATTTTGCTTAACATTATGATTTCCATTTCTATCTACTTTCCTGAAAACATGGTTTCATTTTGCTTAATAGCTGGATAAAATTCCATTGTATATTTATATTATATTTTCTTTATCTGTTCATTCATTTTTTTTTTGAAATACGGTCTCACTCTAGCCCAGACTGACATGGAACTCACTCTATATTCCCAGACTAGCCTTGAACTCACAATGATCTTCCTACCTCTGCCTCTTGAGTGCTGGGATTAAAGGCATGTGCCATAGTGCCTGGCCATTTGTTCTTTGTAAATTTAAACTTTTAGTGACATACATCTTTAGAATATTTATTTAGTTGTGTGTGCGAATGTACCGGAGGAAAGGGCTTATTTCAGCTCATAGTTCTGAGGGGAAGTTTCATTGTGGCAGGGAAATCATGGCAGGAGCAGGATGCTGGCTGTCATATCACATATAAGAAATCGGCTTGGAGCTGTGCTCATAAACCTCAAGGCAGGACCCCAGTGACATAGTTCCAGAAAGGCTCCACTTCCCAAATTTCCAGCAACTGGAGACTGAGTATGATACCTAATCAGAAACATACCAAACCACAAAAACAAACCACCACACAAGAAATCACAATGGTCAAAAAATTAAAAGCAAGAAGAAAAGGTGAGGTGTTGGAGCATCTTAGTTCTGAGTCCTCTCAAATTGGGGGCTGCTCTGTGTATGCACAGCAGTGGTAGGTGGGGTTCAGCTTGTGGACTCCTCTTTCCTTTGTCTAATGCTGATGTTTAGCTGTGTTGGAAAGTTGTCTGATGTCTGCCAGAGCTGTCTCTGTCTTGACGGTAGTCTTTCTTCATGTACCGGGGCCTCTACAGTACATCTTTCACTTTAAAGTCTGTGGCTGGGGAATGTTCTCTTACCTTCTTGTGTACTGACAGTCCATAACCCCCAGAATAACACTGTTTTCGCTTACAGTGTCTCCCGAGTGTGTTACAAGTGTAGGAAGCAACCTTATGTGGTTGACACATAAAATGGAATTGCATGGCCTGCTTGGTTAAGTTAGTTGGTGTAGCTTTCTACCATGTTTTCTTAATTCATTCATTGAATTTTCCATTACCAACATTTCTATTGTTTCCCCCAGTCTCAATTTCATTATTGATTTTTCTTCATTGTTACTGACTTTTTCTTTGTTCTCTTCCAGTAATTTTTCTCATTTTACTGACTTTCCCCTCTTTTTCTTTGTTTTTTTTTTTTTTTTTTTGAGGCAGGGTCTCACTCTGGCCCAGGCTGACCTGGAATTCACTATGTAGTTTCAGGGTGTCCTCAAACTCTCGGCAATCCTAATACCTCTGCCTCCTGAATGCTGGAATTGAAGGCGTGCACCGCCACGCCCGGCGACTTTTCCCTCTTTATTGCTGAGTTTCTTCTCCAGGTCCTGGAGAGTAATATACTCATTTGAGATCAGTCATCATTTTGTCTAGTAAACTGTTGAACTCTTCATCTTGTATTTGCCAGTTTCAGTATTTGCTTTGTAGGGGTCATATTGGTTTTCAATGTTTCTTGTGTTACTGTGTTGCAGTTTGCTAATCTCTTCCATTTTTGCATGGGGAGTGTATTACTGAGGAGCCTGTTCTTGAAGATGTGATCCCCAATTCCACTCCAGGAGGAGAAAATGAAGCACTGAAGTGCCAATGACTTCCATCTGTATAGGATATAGAAATATACTTGAAATCAACTAAAACCCAATAATCAGCATAAAGCAGAAAATGCACAATGGGGTATGTATTTAAAATTTATTTAGGGTAAACATAGAAATAGTAAAGGAATTAGATAAAGTAGGCAAGAAAAAGATGAAAACGAAAGAAATCAATTTTAAATAAGTGGGGGGGGGGAGAAAAAATGCAGAAAAATATTATGGACAGGAAGAAAAAGAGTAACAGATTAGTAAAACAAACATACTACAATTATTAAAGTTCAAAAACAAAATTAGATAAATGTAAGAAAACCAATAAAAAATAAAAAGAATGGTATTAAAAGTGGTAAGATAAAGTCAAAACACTACAAAGAGTATAGTTAAGGAAGAAAACAGAAGAGCATAGAGGACAAAAAAGAAAAATAGGAAAGAAAAAAATTACAAGGAAGAAAATGCTTGATAATGAACACCAGGTATAAATAAAAGTAATGGATGTATGAGAGGCAATAAAAGAAAAAAATCATTACTAGAGCCAGGTGTGGTGCTGAATCTCAGCTTAGTCCTAGCACTCCGGAGGCTGAGGTTAGAGCATAATATAGTCATGAGATTGAGGCCAATTTGGGGCTACAGAGTGAGTTCCATGTTATCCTGGGCTACAGCAAAACCTTGTCTTGAAACAAAAACAAAATAACTAAAAATATCAAAAGTTCTTTTCTTAATACAGTAAAGCAAAAATACTGCCAATAATGTGATATAAAGAAAAACAGGAGATGTTCATGGTGCAAAAAATAGGATGAAAGTTTAAAAAGATGAATGTTGGAGCAGCTTCTTTCTGGGTTCTCAAAAATCAGACACTGCCAATTGTATGCATAGCTGGGCTAGATGAGGCCAGTTCAGCTTGTGGACTTCTGTCTTTGCCTGTGGTTTAGGCTGGTGTGGGGCCCGTAGTGAACAGGTGTCCAATGTCCACCAGAGCTGTCTTCACTTTAGCAATTTCACTTCTTTAAGGTACACCAGGGACATCTCTTGGCCATACTTAGCTTTGCAGTCTGTGGGCTGGACAGGTTCTCCCATCTTTCCAAGACGCTAGATTGTACCCTCTTGGGTGAGTAATGTTTTGGCTGTGTCATGTCTTTGATGTGTGCTGGGAATGTGGAAAACAACCACAGAACTATGATTGGCACACATTAGGACCTATATTTTAAATTTCCAGACTCTCTAAATGTAGATATCCCTGACTGGAGAGATGTGGCCAGAGATGCCACATATTCCACTGAAGGTTCAGAGTTTTTGTCAGTGAAAAGCAAATAGGTGTGTGCTAGATGAAGTTGACCCACTTGCTGACCTCACAGTTATTCTCAGTCAGTGAGATCTGTTCTTGGCCACCTAGTAGGAAGTCACCTTTCCCTGTGTCCTTCACTGTCTGAGCCAAGTCTGTTGCTGCTTACACTTTCTGGCTTGTCAGTTACCTGACACATATTCTCCACAACTGCATCCCAAAGCTGACCCTCACTCTGTGACTGCGGCAGGTCAAATTCAGGCTCAGTGACTTGTAGTTGTTCCCTGATCTCACATCCCCAGATGGCTCAGTTTTAAACAGTAGGTTCCTGTCAAGAAGGTGCCCAGCCAATGCATCTGGAGTCACAGAATGTGATAGGATGGGCTTCTTCTCCACTGTGGAGCTAGCCACCAGAAGAATCATGTCTCACTGGAACCAGTGACTGGATTTGAGGCTTGTGAAGGCTGTTGGCTTGTCCTGAGTGTAGCATCCCTCTTTCTTTTCACCAGAGCCACATGGCTTACCTCTATGAATGGACGAGCCTATTCTTCCTCCTCCCCAAAGGGGCTTTTGCCTACGCTTCTTCTTTTTGGAGTGTTACCTATCTTTTTCTGATTAGTTTTACTGTCCTGTCACTACTTTTTTGAAGTTCTGAAGCTCACTCTGTTTCTTTGTTTGTAATAGAGTCTATTCTTTCTTTTTTTAAAAAAATTTATTTTTATTTATGTATTTCAGAGCAATAGAGAGAGAGAGAGACAGAGAGAGAGACAGAGAATGGACACGCCAGGCCTCCAGCCACTGCAAACGAACTCCAGATGCGTGCTTCCCCTTGTGCATCTAGCTAACATGGGTCCTAGGGAATCGACCCTCGAACCAGGGTCCTTAGGCTTTATAGGCAAGTGCTTAACTGCTAAGCTACCTCTTCAGCCCAAGTCTATACTTTCTTGTACTGACGCTTCTCCTTAAATAGATCATGTGGAGGCAGCTTCTAGTCCCCAAACATTGTTTCTAATTGACATAATAATCTACCAGATTTGTGGGATGTGATGTTATGTCTTGAAACATATATGAATTATATAACCATCAACTCAAGGTAATTAGCATATCTATAACCTTAAATTTTTGTCATTTTTGTGAAGGGAAACATTCAAAATCCTCTTTTCTAGCTGGCTTGAAATTTCTGTTAAGTACTGTAGTCACTGTGTTACGTTAGAGGTTGACAAAACTTTTACTCTCCTTCCTAACTGGTACCTGGTTCCTATTAATCAACCTCTTCCCCTCTCTTCCTCCTCCCTTCTCCTCCTCTTCTTATCCTGTAGCCATCATCATTTACTCACTGCCTCCATCTACTTTTATTGAATCCACATACAGGTAAGATTGTATGGCAGTTGTCCTCATGTTTCCTGGATGATTTCACTTAACATCTGTAATCTAGGATTATCCATTTTGTTACAAATCATAGAAACCTATCTTTTCAATGGCAGAATAGTATTCCATTGGATATATGAAACATCTTCTTGATCCGTTTAGCACTGATGAACATTCAGAAATGCGTTTTTAGTAAAGTTAATAAGTAAAGCTGAAACACAGAGATGTTTTAGGCAGGAAAGCAAACTAGTAATGGTAATGTTAACAGGGAGCACCAATGTGCATACTCTGTAGCAGGCACTCACTTGATAGGAAAGAAAATCAAGGCCTGGCAATAGCAATGACTCCCAAGGACCTATCAGAAGGATGTGTTACTACATCATGTATGGCATTAGCAGTACTGACAAGTTCATTTTATTTTATTTTACTTTATTTTATTTTATAGCACAAGAGGGGGGAATGAATTGGTGCACCAGGGCCTTAGCCACCCCAATCGAACTCCAGATGCTTGTGCTACCTAGTGGGCTTGTGTGACCTTGCACCTGTCTCACCTTTGTGCATTTGGCTTACTTGGGATCTTGAGAGTAAAACATGGGTTCTTAGGCTTCACAGGCAAGGGCTTTAACCATCTCTGAGCCATCTCTTCAGCCCACATGATCATTTTGAATAGAGTAGAGAAAAATAACTTAGTTTATGGTGATGCCCTACATTAAAACCTCAGATCTGTCTCCTCTATAATGTAAAAGCTTGAACAATTCACTTCATTTCTCTGAGCATCATATTTTCAACTATATAGAAGGGACAATAAGAGCCATGTCACACAGTATTAGGAGGATCTAATCAAATCATACAGCACTGGATTGTTGTTAAGTGGATGAGGTATTATAAAGCTTGTAGTAGCCCCTTACACAGTATTACTCACTAGATTTCTGGACTTTGGCTCCTGTCAGGGTCAGAGACAGGGATCCTATCCTTTTCATGTATGAGATTGATTGAAAGTGTGCAGCAAGGCTTACCAATAAGCAGTGCACATTATCTGGCCACTTCCTTTCCTCCCTGCCAGGGAAGGCTTTGGCTGTTCTGTGGCTCAGGAACCCAGTCCCCATGTTTGCTCCCTGCTCTAGGGTTCTACCCCGGGTGTATGCCATGCTTTCCAGCTCTTCAGATTGGCTGTCAAACTGGAAAGCAGCATGATAAATGAATTCCACTTGGGGCTGAAATGATAGATAACATTTGAAAGTGCTACAATGTTGGCATTTTAACAGGAGTCTTGTAGAGAGGTGAGACTTGAAAGCTAAGGGTGGCTTCTCTCCTGGTGGAAATCAGCCCAGTGGCAGGTTGGAATTGGGAGTGGGTAGATATATATGGGTGCCAAGAAGCCTTCTAAGAGCCTGTAAATCATCCATCTAACAGGTGGTTGCTGTCTCAGCTCTTGACTAAGACGGGCCCTGCAGTCTCTCAAAGGGCACTGGGGAAGTAATTTACTGAAGATTAGGGTACTTCCACTGAATAATGGAAATCATTATCCAGGTACACATCTGTTTTCAGTGGTCCAAGGGAGTTGGAGGGAGAGAGGTCTGCCACAATTACGGGTAGAGGACTGATGTAGCTGTTTTCAGATGCTAGCCAAGCCTGAATGCTCATGTCCGCAGGACTCGATTCCATGCTGCATTCCTCAGCAAGAGAAGACCAGAAAATATCCATCAATTAGTGTTAGAGGTCATATGTAAAAAACCTCAAGGTGTATCATAAAGTTATGACTGACTGTGTTAGTTTGGAATAATTTGGTATTTATAAAAAAGTACAAAGATTCTTACTGAGTTATCATATACTCATCAGTAAGCTTTCCTACTGCCATACTGTGTAGATGTTTATAATTATAATCCTTTATCCCAGAGAAGAAATTACTTTGTTTTCTGAGAACATGCCATTGCTGTGCTAGATACTAAGTAAGATGGCCCAGCTGTGTCCTGCATGAATCCCATAGTCTTCAGTGTGGAGGCTGGATCAGCAGCATCATATGGGAACTTGTTAGAAATACAAATTCTCAGGGGCTCAGAGACCAAGGGAACTTGCTGAACAAGCGTTGGAACCGAAGTTCAATCCCCAGCACTACATAAATGGCCAAGGAAGGCCATGCATGCCTGTAACCCTGGCGCTAAGGGAGATGGAGACAGGAGGATCAATGGGGCTCCTTGATCAGCCAGTCTAACTGAGAAAACCAGGATTCATGAAAGAGTCTTTGTCAGGGAAATAGAGCATAAGCACAACAGAGGAAAACACTGTATGCTTTCTTGTGGACTCCACATTATGTGTGCATGGCGCACCCACATGTGTATACACCAACCATACTACAAACATATACACACCAAAAAAAAAGTAATGCAAGTTCTTATGCCCACCCCCAGACGTACTGAGTCAGAAACTCTAGAAGGGACCTCACATTTGTAGCTTCACAAACCATCTAGGTGATACATGTGCATAGTTAATCTTGAGAACTAATGGTCCATTGGGGAGTGACCTATGAAAGGGCTAATTCAAAATTTTCATCATAGACGACATCGTTACACAGTTGGGAGGACATGTGGTCTGAAGGTGGGAACAGGGTATTTGTACTGTCATCTGAAGGCCTTGGAAGACTTGCTCAGGTACAATGGGAGGAATGTGCTATGCAAAGAAGTGCCTCTGTGGGGCCAGCGAGAGACTTGATATTGGAATCTTGCCTCTCCAGCCACTGTAAAATTATGAATCAGAAAATATTAGCTTTTGGTCTGAATATAACTTAAATAGAAAATTAAATGAACTAGCATTCAAGATTTAAAAACTCAAATCTCAGGGCTGGGCATGGTGGTGCAAGCTTTTAATCCCAGCACTCGGGAGGCAGAGGTAGGAGGGTCACTGTGAGTTTGAGGTCACCCTGAGACTACATAGTGAATTCCAGGTCAGCCTTGGCTAGAGAGAGACTCTACCTCAAAAAACAAAACAAAAAATTAACAACAGTAATAAATAAATAAAAATAAAAACTCAAATCTCTGTTGCATGTAAAGGATTCTATGATTTAAAAGAGATTTGAAGTAAGTGAGGGGAGCCCCACACTTTTCTTGACTATTGACTATTCCTTTTAGTTGTTGGCATGGAGGGGCTTCACGGCCCCATTGTCCTTTCCTATAAAATGAGATGGTGAGAACTTCTACCCATTTCAGTTACGGTTCTGATTCAGTATTAGCTATAAATATCATTCTGTCTCTGTTTATTTTTCAAAGGTACATTTATATCCATTTAGTTCCATAGCTAATTCTGTACATTGCCTACTGGAAACTTTAACAGTGCTTCTGTTCTTTTCTTTGAAGTTATTACCATAAGTTTATTCCACAGGTGTATATTATTTGCTCTAATGATCCGGTAATTATTAGTTAATGAAATGGCTAACCAAAAGTAGATTATTAAGAACAGTTGCTGTGTAGAATATTTTTGTCACATAATTAGAAATGTTACTTATATTTCAGTAATGCATAGAAGTTACCCGCTGAGGAGAATGAAAATAGAGCAATACCTTTCCATCTTCTGCTGAAATTAATCCTAAAACCACACATAAAAAGCATTAGAAGCCTAATTCCATGGGCTGATTTTAAAGCCAGTCTTCCTTTTAGAGTGCACTGTATGCTCCATGGTCATTAATCAGAACTGTTCCCTTCAGGGGACTTGAGAATGCTCTTCTCAAGCTGGATTAGACACCTGCATTCCTAAACTGACCATCCTGATTCACCTTGGCTTTTCTCTACTGGAGAAAAGTTTTACTGTGAGAGTCATAATCGTGATTGACAGAATGTTTTATATATAAAGTCAGACACATGATGTGCCCTGAATATGAATAAATGAAGTGTTAGCCAAACTGTGTCGAGATTCCTTTTTTCTTCGCTGTATCTTTAGTTGTTTTGCAGACAGTAGACGGTAACTTGGAGTATGCATGTATCTGCAGCATGAAGAACTGTGCTGAATGCTGACATCCATGATGATTAAAATTTCTTCCTCTGATAATTGAACCTTTGATTTTGGCAGTCCCTGAATTGATAGTTATGGTTTGAATACAAAATGTCTCCTACAATGGGCTTCTGGGAAGTAATTGCATCTTGAGGTTCCTGATTTTATCAGTAATCAGCAGATTAATCTTTGGGTAGATTTACGGCATAATGCCATTGTTGGGTAGTAGGGCCCCAGGAGAGAAAGTAGGCCATTGGGAGCATGACCTAGAAAGATGTGCCCATCCTGTTACTGCGCTCTACTTCCTAGCTGTTATGTATGAGGAAGGTCCTTTCTCTTGCTGTGCTCTTTCATAATGACACCTTGCCTACCACAAGCTTGAGAGCAATGAAGCCAGGTAGCTTTGCACTGAAACTTCTGAAACCAGGATCAGAAGTAAATCTTTCGTCCTTATACTGTTTTTGTAAGGTGTCTGTTATAGTAGTTGCAAGTCTAACTAACATAGGCACTTGCCTTCTTTTTTATTATTTATTTATTTATTTGAGAATGACAGAGAAAGAGGTAGAGAGAGAGAGGGAGCGAGAAAAAGAGAGAGAGAGAGAGAGAGAGAGAATGGGTGTGCCATGTCTGTGAGGATTATGTGACTTTTCTAGAGAGATATAAAGAAACCTAGACAGAGATGCTAAAGAAAGGACACATCATGTGTCTGACCTTATATAGAAAACATTCTGTCAATCACAATTGTGACTCTCACAGTGAAACTTTTCTCCAGTAGAGAAAAGACAAGGTGAATCAGGATGGTCAGTTTAGGAAAAGGCTGAGAGTCCTCTGGGTGATATGCATCCAGCTACATTACCAAAGAGTTCCAACCCAGTAAATTTTTTACCTCATGAGGTTCTTGCAAAGGGCCAGAAGCCTTGTGAGCCTCCCCTTCCTTCCACGAGGGAACGGTGACATGCCCACCATGATGCTGGTCTTGTACACGAGGTTGCAGCTGCTCTGATTCTGAATGTCAGTAGTCATATCCAAAGCAGGGGAAACAGCTACCCAACACTCCACATTCTTTCAGCCTCTTCTGTAGCTCTCTCAGACTTGTAGGGCATGATTGATATGTGTGATATTTTCTTCCAAATATTGCTGAGCACTGGCTTACTATTCCATAGCAGTTGTAAACACTGCAGCAAAATATACTTATTCCCAACAGTTTAGTTTAGTTTAGTCTGAATAGTTTAGTTTGTAGCAACTACCACTCAGTGGAAAAAGAAATTTCCTTTCATCATATATTCCTTTCACCAATAGCACTAGCCATTTGCAGGTAGAAACACAAATGTTTAGAAGACAATTGATGGACACTTCACATCTACACAACACAACAGTAGCAATAGCCTCCCCACTTGGTCCTATGATTTCCCCCAGCCATGAGTTCTTGTTAGGTTCCACACATCAGTTTTTTCCTGTGGAGCTTTAAGTCCAAGCAGAAATTAGTTGGTTGCACCCATAAAAGTCATGCCCCTATGCACCAGTAGGCAGATCTTGTCTGATACATTGATAGCGTAACTTGCAAGATACATAACTCAGCACAGCGGGACTTTTGGCAACAATTCTCCACTTGCAGTGGCTCACCAGCTAATAAGGAGGGAGCTTTCAGGTCAGTCCTAGCCTGATTTCTCCACATGATTCAACTAGAGTAGGTACTATCTTTAGCAATAGGGACTCACTAATAGTTCTGGCTTTCAACCAACAGCAGACATAATATCTGGTATTATATATGTGTTTGATGGGATCCTAAGGGATTTTTGTGGCCTAAAACTTGTGGGGATGTAGCTCAGCCCTGGCACTGGAATTTACAAACACTCCCAGAAGCCATATGTTTGTTATCAACATGAGAATGCTGCCCCGCACCTCTGCAGAGGTCCTTCCGCATTTAAATTCTCCACTGTTGATCTTACTATTATTCTGAGTGCCTTTACAGATCTTTAAGATTCTCAGAGGTTAATATTACAACATTCATACAATGAAACCTTTCTGCAGAGGGTGGGCAGAATCTCTAAGAACTATCTACTGTCCCATTCCAAGCAAGTGTGAATTGATCTTGGAGTTCAGTAGCTAAGGGAATAAAATTCTATTGTCGAGGTCCAGTGCATTATCAAAGGAACCCAAACTTTGTATCAATTGCCACCTCAAGTCCTCCATAATCCACAGTTATTCTCCATAAATCATCTGCCTCACTTTTACCCCTGGCTCTTGAAAGGGCCATGGTCTGGGCAAAATCTCTCACCTTTCCAGGCTTCTCTGTTAAACATATTACAGTTTGTACTCTGAGTCAAAACCTTTAACAGCGGTTTGAAGGTGTGTCCCAGCAGCAACCCCTCCCACCCTAGTATATTTTCTTGCAGAGAAATGTACATAGTAGTCCCTCCAGGGACACTTTAGCTCATCCCTAGGAAAAGCTTAATTTTTTTTCACCTGAACCCCTCTATCACCAGATCTGTCTACTGCTGCCCTTTACTCCTGAGGGTTGCCATGAATTAAGGAGTCCTTGGCTACAGGATCTAAAACCAAAGCGCTGCACATACAGTCAGGGGACCAGAAAATTCACAGCTCAGTTTGGGGCCTCCAGTTGCCTGGCATATTCCTCACCTATGTGCGAACCTTGGCCACTTCGCTAGGAGCTGTGAAGTGTTTACCAACACACAAGATCTCTTGTGCCTCCCTGTTATTCATGCCTCTGGTGAATTCTTGTTCAGTCTAGAAATTCTTTCAGGCGCCCATGAGCACAAAATTTGGCTTTTTGGCAGTTTTTTCCCTCTAAGAGTTCTGCATTGACACAGATCTTACCACATTTGCCTCTTTTAAAATAACATTAAGACCCTTTAAAGTTTTTATAATTTAAAATTATTTTTAAGGTTAACATACAGAGCAATAGGTTTCATTATGGTATTTTATGTACATATATGTCTATGTGTCTATATGCCTTGTTATAATTTTTCGGCCCTTCCCCAAGCTCCCAACTCTTTCTGCCCCCTTTGATGATCCCCTTCCTTTCTACAAATAGTTAGCCCTTCTGCTTTCTTGATGTATTCCATTACCTTCTTCCCCATTCTTATAATCTCCCCCATTATGCCATGGCTCCCTTTCTAGTTTCATGGTATGTACAGACACACAGATACATACACAAATTTAAATTGAGGTTCCCTATATGAGAGAAAACATGGAATTTGCCTTTTTGAGTCTGGTTTATTTTGCTTATCATAATAATTCCCAGTCCTGCCCATTGTCCTTCAGATGTCATTGTTTCATTTTTACTGTATGGCTGGATAAAATTTCAGTGTGTATATCTACCACATTTTCTTTATCCATTCACCTGCTGATGAGATCTAGGTTGGTTCTTCCTCCAGCTATTGTGACTAGTGCAGTACTAATCAGTACTACTAATCATGGATGTGCCATTTCTCTGTGGTATGTCAACTTGTGGGATTTTTGGTAATATGATATTTGTATCTTGTAGTTTCTTAAACTTTTTATTGATAATTTTCACACATGTACACACTGTATTTTGACTATAATCCCTTCTTTTGTCCCCCTTGCCTTCTTTCTTCCACTGAGTACTTTCTTCTTTCCACCTAGTCCATCTTTTATTTTGATGTCTTCTTTCTGCCCTCCTCCATCTTACCTGATGAAATGTTGATGGGCATAATACCATGCAGGTCTTGGGCAGTAACGGCAGTCACTGTCACATCATGAATGCTGTGGCCCCTTTATGTCCTGAAGATGGCACTCCAAAACTACTCCTCCTCTGGCGGTTACATTCTTTCTGCCCCCCTCTTCTGCAAAGATTTTTTTTTATTAAGTAGAAACTTTGTATGGACACATCATGTGTCGGTACCATTCCCCTCCTCCCTGCCCCCATTCCATTGAGGACCCTCCTCAGTGGGATTGCTAGTATTCCCCATGGGGTTGTGTGTTATGAGTTGTAAGAGCAGCAGTCATTTGTTGGGGTGGGAGGGCAATGCCTCTGGATACTCCTTCTCACTCTATGGTTCTTACAATCTTCCCACCTCTTCTTCTGCAAAATTCCCTGAGCCTTGGCAGTTGTGTTTAAGTCTACTTTAGTGTTGAGCTCTCAGCAACTTCTGGATTCCTGCTTTGGTGTGTCATTCATATCATCAGTGTGTATCTGTATCACCCTCACTTCCTCGCATAGATGTCACACTCATTGTGGGAGCTGCATTCTTGCTCATCTTGCCAAATCCTCTGTGGTCTCACCTGGGCCCGAGCTGATGTGTGAGAGGTGGCTCATCTCATGATAGGGAGTCAGCTTTTGGCAGTCCTTGGTTTTTGCTGCCTTCTATAAAAGAAAAGCAGATTCTTTAATGAAAAATGAGAGCAGCATAGGTTAAAGGGGATAAGTGTAGTTAAGAGAGATTTGAATGGGCGTAGCTTTTTTTTTTTTTTTTTTTTTTTTTTTTTTTTTTTTTAGCAAAGACTAGTGGGAGCTTCTTGTTAGAGTCCATGATCCTGATCTCCATAGGATTCTGACTTGGTTCTCAGTACCAGCTATGAGTTCCTTTCCATTGAGTGGATTTCTTAGCCAATGAGAGAGCCATTAGTTATACACATAGGGTGGGTGCCACTATTTCACAGGTGTATACATCTTGTCTGGCTGGTTGATTTCATATAACAGGGTCCCCTGCTTCCTCACAGCATTGGTGACCATTTCTTCCAGAAGCTTGTGTAGTGCTTTTCCAACAATATAAGGGCTAGCTATCAGGGAAATAACTTCCTTCCAGACTCCAGCAGGATCTTTTGATGTTCTGTGTCATAAGCTTATGATGTCTTCAGCATTAGGGTCTTACCTTTTACCTCAGATGGGTAATCAAGTGCTTTGACAGAAGCCTCTCTTATTTTGGGGACCTCATAGGTCTCTCTGACCAATAGCTTGATGTGTGGTATAACCAGTTTCTAGTACTGGGAGTTATAAGCTAGAGCCAATTGTTTTAGGATTAGCCTTCATCCCACTTTCTTCAGGGCTGGTCTAGCCATATAGTCCTCCCATACACCTATTGAGGGTTATATCTTTTAGTCTGCTATCCAGGAAGAAGGTTTCCATTGTATTAATTCATTTTGGCTTGAGTTTTGCATGTATCTTCCCCCACTTTCAATTCCCCTCTCCATGAACCCCTCCATCCTTATTATCTGTCCCTTAAGTTTCCTGTCAGGTATGCCTGCAACTCACGCAATTCCAGGTTAGGAACCACAGATGAAGGAGAACATGTGGCCTTTGTCTTTTCTGTGCTTGTGTGAGTTGCTTAGTATGACTTGTTCCAAGTCTGCCCATTTTCCTGCAGATTTCCTTATTTTATTATCCCTAATGATGATTGGAATTCCATTGCACATTTGTACCACATCTTCATTATCCATTCACCAGATGATGGGCATCTGGGTCAATTCCAATTCTTAGCTATTGTGAATAAAGCAGGTATAAACATAGTTGAGATTCAGGTTGAGGTTTGATATTCTTGATGCTTCCTGGAATTCGTGCTTGGATTTTATCATGTTTGCATTAAGCTTAATCAGCTGATTATTGAGATGCCCTATTTGTGGACTCACCTTCAATCATTTATCTATTTTTTTAAGATCTCTCTGGTTTTCATCAGCTATGTTAAGCTGAGTGATGATATCTGTTATAATAGGTGATTCTGCTGCATTTCATCTATGTGATTGTTGGTTTTTTGATGATTTGCTTAAAGTTCTGCCATTCGTTTGGTCAGGGTCTCATTGAGTTTATTTAATAAGATCATTGTGCTTTTATTTTAGGCTTCTATTTCTAGTGTCTCCTCTATGTTTACATTAGAGACTTCCATTATGGAGCTAGGCATTCTTGGTGGAGAGCTCTCAGCTTATTGTCTTGTCTTGTGGTTTCTTTTTTTTTGTTTGTTTTTTATCCATTGGAGTTTACCTATCTCAGGGTAGATATCTTGTTTTGTTAAAGAAAGCAGTAAATAGTGGCTCTTGTAGGATCTTCAGTGAGTGTTCTGTTTTGGGTTTGAACTGAATTTTTTTCTTTTCTTTTCTTTTTTTTTTTTTTTTTTTTGGTTTTTCGAGGTAGGGTCTCACTCTAGCCCAGGCTGACCTGGAATTCACTATGGAGTCTCAGGGTGGCCTCGAACTCACGGCGATCCTCCTACCTCTGCCTCCCGAGTGCTGGGATTAAAGGCGTGCGCCACCACGCCCGGCTTTTGAACTGAATTTAAGTGGGATGGCATTATATGTGCAGATGGCAGATTGTGGAGGAGGTCACAAGTGCCAGCAGCTCTGGACTGGTCACTGATAGGAAAGCGCATGGGTGTCTGTGTTGGAGGACCAAAGTATCTTCACCCCACAATCACAGTAGTGCCATGCCTGTGGAGCTCAAGAGCTACTGAGCAGCATGAGTGCTTGTCTCTGCCCCTCACTGTACCCTAGCTGAGCAGGATCTGGAGATCTCACTGGTTCCCCCTAGTGCATGGGTGTCAGTCATTCCTGTGTTCCTTGTCTTCCCACCCACCCCTGTTGGAGATCAGAACCACCAATAGTCTGAGAGAGTCAGGAAATACACCTACCTGTGCCTGTGGAGAATGGACTACTCAATTCTGGTGTAGGCAGCCTGGGGCAGGAGACATGCAGGTCTCCAGGGGCAGCCATGGTGGGAGACACAAGGGTCCTTGGAGGCAGCAAGAGGACTGGAGCTTGGGTCCCATGCTAACCGCTCACTGGGTTGGTTCCCAATCTGAGTGGACAGAGTGTGGAGGAAGTCTGATCACCTTCACCAGCTGTCTTCCTTGACCACCAGCTGGCTGGAGTTAGGTAGGCACCAGCCTGCCCCAGTGTGAGAGACTAGCAGAGTTCCTACTTTTGTGCCCTAGATGTGCCACAGAGCAGGTAGGAATGGGAAGATTCCAGAATGTACATCCCCAGGCCCATGTTGTGGGGTTCTACTAGGTCCTACTAGTACTGGGGTCCCCAGATCTTGCCTTATTTCACCCCTGGAGTTCTAGCATGGTTATGCATTTTGACCAGGAGTCTTTTTTTTTTTTTTTTTGAGAAACCTTTGTACTCACTTCTATCAAGACCTCCCCAGTTTACATTCCTCTAGGCAGCATTGGATTCCTTCATCTCTCTCTCTCTCTCTCTCTCTCTCTCTCTCTCACTTGCTCCTCTCTTCCTCTCATGAAATTATTTCCTATAATTTCATAATTAAGTTGGACTGTTTTTCTTCTCTGTGTGTTGCCTTCTTGTTGCTGGAATCAAGCACCCAACTGGAAGCAGCTTAAGACAGGAAAGGGTATATTTCAGCTCACAGTTACAAGGGGATTTTTTGTTATGGCAGGGAAAACATGGCAGTAGCAGAAAACAGACAGCCAGCATCACATTGCCATATGAAGTTGGGAGGAACCAGAGAACAAGCAGGGCTGGCATGTAACACCTGAATCTCCATCCCAGTGAATAGCTCCTTTAGCAAGGCTCTAAATCCTAAAGTTCCACAAACTTCCCAAACAGTACTACCAACTGGGGATTATGTATTCAAACATGAGACTACAGGGGACATTTTACATTCAAACCACCACACCACAGACTTTTTTTTTTTTTTTTTTTTTTACATATCTTCTGGCCATGTGATCATGAACTACCTTAATTTGTGCTTAACTTGAAGTGTCCTTATTTTTGAGATTTTTTTTTTTAGCCTGATCGGGAACTCACTCTGTAGTTCCAACCTGGCCTTAAACACACAGTGAGCATCCTACCTCTTCCTTCTAGTGCTGAGTTAAAGGTATGCACCACCACGCTTGGCTGTTTCTTTGAATTTTAAGAGATAGCTTTGTTGAATTTAGCAATCTTAGTTGGCAGTTATTTGCTTTCACCAGCTTGAAATATACTATTCCGTTCTTTCTTGGCTGGTACGTTGATGAGTAGAGATCTGGTATTATTTCTGTTTGCTTTTGTAGGTGGGTTACTGTTTTATCTTGAAACTTTTGCAGGAATGATCTTGCCTTGTTTTGTCTTGTTTCTTGTTTTTCTGCATCCATTGGTTTGGATAGCTCTTCTAGTTTCATTTGGGGATCTTCATATGTTAGTGTATGTATGTGTATGTTCATGTGTGTATATTGATGCTTGTGTGTTTGATGTAAATATGCATATAGACATGGGTATGCATGCATTTGAAGGCCAGAAGATTATTTTGGGTGTTATTCCTTTCAGGCTTTGATACTTTTGTGTTTTGTTTTTGAAATAGAGACTCTCATTGGCCTGAAACTTGTCAAGAAGACCAGAATGGGTGACCAGGGAACCCCAGGGATCTTCCTGTCTCTATCTCCCATCAATAGGATTACATGTATGTGCCACCATGCCTAACGTTTTACTTCCATTCTAGGGATTGAAGTCAGGTCCTTAAGTTTTTTGTTTTGTTTTGGTTTTGTTCAAGGTAGGGTCTCACTCTGGCTAAGGCTGACCTAGAACTCACTATGTAGTCTCAGGGTGGCCTCGAACTCACAATGATCCTCCTACCTCTGCCTCCCGAGTGCTGGGATTAAAGGTGTGCACCACCACACTGGGTTTAGGTCCTTATGTTTATAAGGCAAGCATTTGACTAACTCAGCCATATCCTCAGCCCTTTTCTGCCTAGTCGTGATGGCTCACATTCCAGAACCATCGAAATAGTAGAAAACAATCTGCTGTAACAGCAAGCACATTAAATTGTAAAAGGTATAACTTAAATCCACTAATACATTAATACATTACCAATTACCATGAAATAGGAAATGGCAAGGGTACTATAAACTGTGCTATAAATAAAAAAGAGATGCCTCAATAATTAGACAGTTAGAAATAAATTAGATAAATGTAAGAAGGGGAAAATGAAATAATAACATAAATTTTTTTGTTGTTACCAAAGCTAAATAGATCACTGCAGAAGAGGTGGTAGAAAGATGTAAGAACCAGAGGATGTGGAGAAGTGCTCTGGAATGCTGTCTTCTGGAAATTCAGTGTCTGTTGCCTTCATAGCATGACAGTGACTGTCATTACCTACCCAAAACTTGCACAAAATTGAGCCCATCAACATTCTGACCTGGATAGCAGAGAAAGGCAAAAATAACAAAAATAAAACCCCAAACAATAAAATTATTTAAAAAAAAAACAATAAAATCCCACATCAGCGTGAAAGAGGAGTTGGAAAGAAGGAGGTCAGTGGATGAGGGATGGAAGGACAGGAGTAGGTAACTGGAGATAATTATGATCAAAATACATTGTATAGATGTTTGAAAATCATCCATAAAATATCTTAACAAGTAATACATATAGTCAAAATACTATTAAAAGTATACTTGAATGAAGAATTAGGAGGGAAACCCAGGGCAAACATGAAACATGAGAACAAAGGAAAGGAGAAAAGATTGTAAAATATTTAGGAAATGCATAAACAAGATTAGATGAGCTGATTATGGTAGTACACACCTGTAGTTCCAGCACTTGGGAAACTGAGGTAGGGGGATAACTATGAGTTTGATACAAGCTTGGGGCTACAAAATGAATTGCAGGCCAGTTTGGACTACAGTGAGACTCTGATAATAAAAACAAATAAAATAATAAATAAAATTAAAAATCCAAAATATTAGGTGAATATAGGGCGGGCAATAGAAAATAAAACCAAGTTTTAGGCAATACAATATAGTTAAAATGCTGGTAAAGGAAAAAGGGCAAAATAAGAAACAAAAAATGAATAAAACATTTAACTAATGAAATGCTGAAACAGTCCTTTCTGTCATCAAAAATTGGACGCTACCAGTTATATGCATGATGGTAGAGAGCGGGAGGTTGGTTCAACTTGTGGATTCTTGTCTTTCTTAGGCTTATATAGTTTCTGAGTCTGTATTAGACAAGTGTTTAATGTCCACCAGAGCTGTCTTCACTTTTTTACTTATTTATTTTTTTCAAATTTTTATTAACAACTTCCATGGTTATAAAAATATCTCATGGTAATACCCCCTTTCCCCTTTGAAATTCCATTTTCCATCATATCCCCTCCCCATCTCAATCATTCTCTCTTTTATTTTGATGTCATGATCTTTTCCTCCTCTTATGATGGTCTTGTGTAGGTAGTGTCGGGCACTATGTGGTCATGGATATCCAGGCCATTTTGTGTCTGGAGGAGAATGCTGTAAGGAGTCCTACCCTTCCTTTGGTTCTTACATTCTTTCTGCCACCTCTTCTGCATTAGACCCTGAGCCTTGGAAGGTGTGATAGAGATATTACAGTACTGAACACTCTGGTCACTTCTTTCTAGCATCATGATACCTTCTAAGTCATCCCAAGGTCACTGCCATCTGAAAAGAGAAGATTCTCTACCAAAAGTGAGAGTAGCATTAATATAAGGGTATGAACATTAAGAGAAGTGCTTACTGGGCAGTTTGATAAGCATAGTATATACATTTAGCCAGACAGCAGCACTTTTTTATTTTTATTTTTTTATGAGAGAGAGCAAGAGAGAGGGAGGGAGGGAGAAAGAATTGGCATGCCAGGGCCTCAGACACTGAAATGAAACTCCCGACACTTGCGCCACCTAGTGAGCATGTGTTACCTTGTGCTTGCCTCACCTTTGTGTGTCTGTCTTACATGGGATCTGGAGTCACACATGGGTCTTTAGGCTTTATAGACAAGCTCCTTAACCACTAAGCAATCTCTCCAGCTCTGTCTTCACTTTAGTAGCTTCCCTTCTTTTTGTACCACAGTCCTCAAATGGCCACACTTAGTTTTGCATCTGGGCTGGGAGGGTTCTCACACTGTCTTGAGACTTCCTAAATGTACTTCCTGGGGAGACTCATGTAGCTGTGGGATGTTCTGGGAGGCTCATGTAGCTGTGGGATGTTCTGGGTTGGGCAGTGCAGCTGCCAGATGTGTTCCAGGTACATATAGCTATGGATGTGAAGCAAACTTCTGGAGTTTCAGAGCAGCCATGTTCTAAAGTAGTGAATGGCTTATATGTGACTCTGGAATGCAATTTATTTGGTGTTTCAGTTACCTCTTGTTGCTGTGACAAAAATAAATTTAAAGGAAGAAGGGTTTACTTCACTTTACAGTAGTTATAGGTTGCCATCATGGCAGGGAAAGCATTGTGGCAAAAGCTTAAGGCAGCTGGTCACAATCAGTACAGTGAGGAAGCAGAGAGCAATGAAGGCCATTGTTCAACCTGCTCTCTCCTTTTCATACCGTCAGAGTCCTTGGCCCATGGAATGGGGCTTCCACAGTTAAACTGGGTCTTATCTTTCCTTCTCACTTGGCCTAATCAAAATAGTTTCTCACCCACAATGAGCTGTTGATCAGATAGATTTACAAAGTCCCCAAACAAGACAGGCTTCTGTCAAAACACTTGATTACCCACCTGAGATAAAAGGTAAGACCTTGTTGAAGACACCACATGCTGCCAATGCAGAACATCAAGAGATCCCACTGGAATCTGGAAGGAAGCCTGTTCCCAGATGGTTAACCCACAAAGTGCTGGAGAGTGGCACACGAATTGCTGGAGGAAAATGGCCAATAACATTGTCAACAAGCTGGGGACACTGCTATGCAGCCTGAGAAGATATACACACCTGTGCAATAGTGGCACCCAGCCTAGGTGGGTAAGTACTGGCTCCATAATTTGTTAAGAGATCTGCTCAGTGGAAAGGAAATCATAGCTGAACTGGTATCCTATGGAGACCAGGATCATGCATGACAATGAGAAGCTCCAAATAGTCTTTGGCCAAAAAAGAGGCTACACCCAGCCAAATCTCTCTGAATGCTTGTCCCCTTTAGCCTATGCTTATCTCACTCTCTGTTGGAGAATCTGTTTTTCTTTTACAGCAAGCAATGAGAACTGAGGACAAGCAAAATCTATCAACAAGACAAAAAAGGTAGCTGACTCCCTGACAGGAGATGAACCACTCCTTGCACATCAGCCAGGGCCCAGGTCAAATCACAGAGGAACCGGTGACATGAGAAGAGTGCTGCTCCCATGGAGAGCCTGACAACCTGCACCAGGGTGACGGTGACTGACATGGAGGATATTTAAAATGTACCAAAGCAGAAATCTAGAAGCTGCTGAGAGGTCAACACTGAAGTAGACGTAAAACACACCCACCAAGACTCAGGGAATTTTGTAGAAAAAAAGATTGTAAGAGCCACACGTTGGGAGGGAATTTCTCGAGGCATTGTCCCCCAACACAGATTCTGACTGCTGCTCTCAGAACTCATGACCCACAACCCCATGATGAATATTAGCAATCCTACTGAGGAGGGCCCTCAGTGAAATGGGGGCAGGGAGGAGGGGAATGATGGTACCAACACATGATGTGTCCATACAAAGTTTCTACTTAATATTAAAAAATAATCATTTGTTACTCAGAGGTCTAGAAGCTAACCTAATCTAGGTAATCCCTACAGGTGATTTCAGGTCATGTCAAGTTGACCATCATATCTGTCCAGCTCAGGTTCAGGGTTATCTTAATTAAGCCAGGTTTACTGTCACTTGGGAAAATCTGCTCCCATCCACTGAGTGTGAGCCGTCTTTCCCGATGTATTTTACATATCTTACTGTCTGTGCTGAGCCTCCTGCTGTCTGCACTTTTCAGCTTGTCACATATCTGGCCTCCCTCTCCAGAACTGTCTCCCTGAGCTGTTTCTTGAGCTAGGTCTATGGAAGTCTAAATTTAGGCTGCCTGGCTTGTGATTGTTTCTGGTTTCCAGGCTCTCAGGGTAGCTCAGTTTTAAACAGCCGATTCTGTCTCAGGATTGTGCCCATTACCACCTTTGTGTCATATAGAGTGATAGAAGGACATTCCTCTCACTGCTAACCCATTCACTGATGGAATCACTCCCCCACCAAAACCCACAGCTGGGGTTGAGCCTCGTGAGGGCTGTGGGCTTGTCCCAATGGCAGGACTTCAGTCACTTTTCACCAGGGCCACTTGGCTTACATTTTCTATGAGGCTTCTTCTTCCTCTCCCTACCATGGAGTCCCACCGCAGGACATGTGCTCTGCTTGTCTTCTTCTGGTCATTCATTGCATTTTTATCTATATGTTTCAGGATACTTTATGATTTTTTAAGGTTCTTTCTCTTTTCCTATCTTTGGAATGAAGAATATTTTCTCTTATCCTGATTCTCCTTCTTCACGAGGTCACATGCAGTCAGCTGGTGGTCTGACTGACCCAGACAGGCTCCTTTGCTCTCCCAAATGTCTCCTGGTCATAAGAAACAGCAAGCCAGTAGTACTTCCATCTAATCCCCCTCTTTTTCACTTTTCCTGCCAAAGCAGAAGCATACACGGGGGATGGCTATTTTCTGTTGTAACTCCTGTCTTATGTGGGGAAATTTCACATGGGCAGACAGCTCAGCCTCAGCTGTGTATCCTATCACTCATAACAAAGGGCACAGAGTTGTCACCACAGCTAGGAGGCACTCCATCCCACACAATCAGATGAACATGGCCGCACCTGGATTTCCCCCACTGATGTCCCAACCCAACTTTTCTTCTGGATTGACAGCTCCACCTCAGTTACATGTCTTATCCCCCATGCTTGTGTCACGCAACTGCTGCCATGCTATCCCAGGAGGAATATGGTCAGATGAAGATTTCTATTGCTGATATTCCACCCCATGCATCTTTTATTCTATCAGTTCCTGTTTGCATGCTAGTTTGCTTCATGACTTTTCCTAGAGAAACATCAAAAAATATCTATTGACTCCAAGATAGAGAGCCCTCTGTCAGATCACAGAAAATATTCTATCCAAGTCCAGTTTGATGAAACAATGAGTTTATGGGGAATACTTACAAGAAGAAGCATGGGTGATTCAAAGGCACCTACACCACTGGAAAGTCCTCTGGGCAACTTATACTTAGCTCCATCACAGTTCCACCCACAGCATGGATAATTCACAATCCTGCACCATTGAAGAGTCCCTTGAGTAACGCAAGCACAGCTACACTACCGTGGGATTACAGCTCAGTCAACTCCTTACTCTTATTTGACATCTGTGAAGTTAGGGATCTTGTGAGGAGCTTTTGGTCCCTGTGAGCCTCCCCATCTTCTCCAGAAGGGAATGCTAACAGCTCCTGTTACTTGAGGGTCTCCTATAGGTGATAACAGTAGTTTGAGTACAAGAAGACAGTGGTCATGTCCAAGTGGGAGGAACAGTCTACACAAAAATGAGGGAGATGACCAAGGAATCTCATGTATCCTAAACTGGTTTCAAACTCCCCATGTAGCTGAGGTTGACCTTGAACTGCCTCCATTGAGTGCTCAAATTAGAGATGTATGCCATCGTGCTTAGTTTACAGTGCTGGGAATTAAACTCAGGGCTTTGTGCATGCTAAGCGGGCACTCTATGACCTAAGCTACATCCCAAGCCCCTGCCATTTCATAGGTGTGAAAGCTGAGGTACAGAGACGTCCAGCACTTTCCAGTACTGAATATTTTTTTAAAGAAGAGATAAACAGTCTTACTTTGAATTGTATAACACATAATGTCACCTTATGTTTGAGCAGCATTTTTCAAAGTTTGTTTTCTCACACATCAGTTTTGCTTTTTGTTTTTTTTTACAAAGAAATAGGCCTGATAGGTATAACAAAAGTTTTAACAACTAGGATACTGACTCTCGTTAAGGTATGATAACTTGTCCAGAAGTACTATCTCTGTGCAGGAAGGATTTTATATTATTGAGTTCTTAAAGTTTGAGTAGCAGAATTTGGTGATGTCTGATTTTACTTTTGAGTTTCAGTGACATTAGTTCAAACAGTAGCAAAAACTTTGGTGTTAGTGGATTTTGTTCTAGGACAAAACAGAACACATTTGATTTTTTGTGCCCTTCGGCATCTGGTAGTTTTGAGCACTACACTCAGAAGTAATTTAGTGAAATATGGTTCTTAAGATGCTTTAAAGAATAAACTGATTTTAAGAAGTCAAGGGGAAGTAGACATGTGAATGCTTTCACCTTCTTTTAAACTTATAAAACACTGCATACATGTAGTAAATTTAGGTTGGATGAGCTTTGAGGGATAGGATTTTTCATGTAACACTAATCAGTTCAGAAAGGCAAGTACCCTCATGATTAAAGATTTTGGCAATTAAAATTGTTACTGAAGTTTTGTTAATAAATAGGATGCATAATTTCAATGAGGAGAAAATAGCTAATTCTTTTAATCCAACTGAAAAACTTTTAAGAGACTTTAGAGGTGTGACTCACATTTGACAGTTAGAATTGATCAAGTTATAGTGTTTTGTATACAGTTATTCAGCCTTGTTTGGGGTATATTACAGTGGGGCCAGGCAGGTCTTCATGATTTGGTTTGTGACTTGTTTTATTTCAATAAATGAAATGTCTTCTCCAGAATGGCTGAGCCATTTTACAATAGAAATGGGCCTGATCCAGCTGAGGATAGAGGAAGTATTTCTTTGTTTCAGGTCTCTGACTCTTCTCCAAAGGGAATCACCGTGTATGTTAGTTTCTTTTCTTCTTATTTTGACAAGAAGCAATTTAAGGAAGGAAGGGCTTATTCTGACTCACAGTTTGAGAGTATACGCAGCCCATTATGTAGGAGAAGGTGTATGCATAGTCAGGTCCATGATGTTAGGATGATGCAGCTGGTACTCCTTACCCCCTCACATGTTAGCCAAAGAGAAAGCTGAGAAGTGGGCAAGAAGTGGGGTGGGGTTATAAACCCTCAAAGTATACCCCCAGTGATACACTTCCTCTAGGGAGGCACCATATCCTAAAAGCTCCAACTATTCAAAACAGCGCCACCTGCTGGAGTGTAAGTGGTTCTATCACTGGAGTGGGTGGGATATTTCACATTCAAACCATAATTCTGTGCTTATTCCTTCTATTCCAGATCCTTTCCTCAGAAAGCACTTGGAATATTAATTTATACTAAGCTAGTGGCTTAAGAGTACTATTCCAAGTGAATAAATTTGTGGGTTTAAAAATATTTTATTTATTTATTTGACAGGGAGAGAGAGAGAGAGAGAGAGAGAGAGAGAGAGAGAGAGAGAGAGAGAGAGAGAGAAGAAAGAAAGAAAGAAAGAAAGAAAGAAAGAAAGAAAGAGTGTGTTGGGGGGGGGGAGATAGAGAAAATGTTCACACCAGGGCCTCAAGCCACTGCAAACAAACTCCAAATGCATGTGCTACCTTGTGCATCTGGATGATGTTGATACTGGGGAAATGAACCTGGGTCCTTAGGCTTAGCAAGCAAGTGCCTTTACTACTAAGCCATCTCTCCAGCCCAAACTTGTGTTTTGAAAGAGGATCTGCTTAACTGAATTGTTATAGCCTTTGACCTTGGAGTCTCCATTTCTCCATCTCTCTTATTCTTGGCAATCACTTTCTATTTCTTACTTCCATGAATTTGAATTTTCATATTTCACATATGAGTGAGATCATTTGTTTTTCTGTGTCTGGCTTACTTCACTTAATACAGTGTCCTCCATATTTACCCACGCTTTTGCAAGCCATAGGATTTCCTTCTGTTTTAAGCCTGTTTAACATTTAATTGTATATAGACATACATGTCACTATAAAATAATCCACTCATACATGAGTGGACATTTAGTTTGCTTTCAGCATAATTTCTAACATTGCTATTATATCTCTGAGTTATATTGATTTTTTTATCTTGTTTTCAATTCCTTTAACATATACTCTGAAGTGGTATTTCTGGATTAGTTTGTTTTTAGATGTTTGAGGAACCTCCATACTGCTTCCCCAGATAGCTATATTACTTCACACCAAAGTGCACCAGTGCTCTTGTTTCTCCACATCTTGGCCTGGAGAGTGGTGTTTTCAAGCTCTAGCTGTATTTTCCCCCAAATGGAGATAATAACAATCTCTGTGGGTATTATGAAAATTTAAAAAAATGTAAGGGAAGCATATAAATCATTTAGAATATTGCCACACACAAATGAAATGCCCAATACATGGCTGGTTTCTAATAAAGTACTAACTAAAATGCTATTTTGCTACAATAGAAAAATACTGTTTAGAGTGGGAATTATTTGGGTGTGGGGAAGAGAATCAAAGTGAGGTACTAGCAATAAAAATTATCATAAATACAATCAGTAAATTCATGAGCCAGTACATTTGGTAGCTGCACAGAATAGATACAGGCACACGGCAAGAACAGAATGTAACCAGTTGCAAGAACAGGGTGAGGGAAGGAACTCAAGGTGGGAATATGACCACATGGAGTTAAGGGCTTTTGTCAGGGTTGCACTGGTCACACTGCTGTTAGTTGTCTTCTTAGTGGGAGCCTCCTCTTATGAAATGACATTATTAGAAAGACCATGACCAAATGAGGAAATCATGAGCAGATTATGCTTGACTTGATACAGTTCACCCTTGTGACAAAGGTCTAGATTGTAGAATATAAAACCAAGAATAAGCTCTTGAGAGAAATAATTTGAGTTACAAACAACAGGGCTATCTTGAAACCATTGTTAGAGTTCCCTGGTGCTTTTGATTTCTTCACCATTTTTTAAAATTGAGAACTCTGATATATGAACATATTGCAAATGGTTATATTCCCATTGGTGAATACTTTTAAAGTCCCCTATCCCTCTCTCCCATTTCTCTGAGGTTCCCCATCAGTGGGTCATAGGTAATCACTGTGGGGTCATAAATGCACTGGCAGTTTCTGTGGGGGATTGACAATGCCTTAGAGTATACCTTCCCACACTGTAGATCTTATATTCTTTCTGCCCCCCTCTTCCACAGTGTTTCCTGAGCCTTAAAAGGTGTGTTATAAATTTCCTTTAGTGTTGAGCTAACAGCAGCCTCTGATTTTATGCTTTACTGAACTTTGAATCTCCTCAGTGTCTGCTGCTATCTCCTTGGAGGAGAAGTTCCCAGGTGAGTCTTGAGAGCAGCACTCATATTTAATCTGCTTCTTCCTCTGTAATGTTTCTTGGGCCCTGGAAAATATGATAGAGATGACTTGTCTAGTTCTAGACAGTTGGCATTCTTTTCTTGTCATACTGATGAATCTTGGGTCTTTGGGATATTAGCTGCCAGTGTAAAAAGCAGATTCCTTAGCTAAGAGTGATATCAGAATGGATCAAAAGAGATAAACATAGACATTGAGAAGACTTTTTGAAGAGTAACCCCCATTTTAGGCAAAGAAAATTGGAAGCTTCCTGTGGTAGTTTATATAGATAGCCCCTGATATATTCAGTATTTTATTACTGTTTGTAATTTATGCCTGCAGCCATCTGGCTGGAGGAGGTGTCACTGGGCTGGATCCAGCCCTAAGGTGTGGGGGTGTGTGGTGGTTTGAATAGAATAGATGGCCCCCAATATATTCAGTTTCTTATTTGTTTGTAGTTTGCATCTTTAGCCACCTGGCTGGAGGCAGTGTCACTGGGTGGATCTTAAGGTGTGGTGGTGGGTTTCAGATTTCAATCTAGAGATATGCAAAGTGTGCCTAGCAGGAGTTCCTGAAGTGTGCTGTGGCTTTTGGCTTTTGGCTTGTGGCTTGTGGCTTGTGCTTCTCTCTGCTTGGTACTGTGAAGGCAGGCCAGCTTCTTCTGCCATTATGGAACTTCCCCTGGATCTGTAAGCTTCAATAAATCCCTTCCTCCATAACTGTGTCTGGTCTGAAAGTTCATCTCAGTGAACCTGAAGCTGTCTGCTACAGGGTGGATTTGAAATTCCAATCTAAAGATATGCAAAGTGCCTAGTTCCACCTGGAGTTCCTGAAGTGTGCTTGTGGCTTCTCTCTCTGCCTGGTCCTTTAAAAGGTGGCCAATGTCTTCTACCATCATGGAACTTCCCCTGGATCTCTAAACTTCAATAAATATCCTTTCCTCCATAACTGTTCCTGGTTTGGAAATTCATCTCAGTGAACCTGAAGCTGTCTGCTACACTTCCCTTGAGGATTTATGACCTTCCAAGCCATAGGCTTTACTCAGCTCTCAGTACCAGGCTGAATTCCTCCCCACTGAGTAGGCCTCCTATTCAATCAAAGAACAGTTGATTATCACCATAACTTACATGCCACTGTGGTACTGGTGAGCACATCTAGCCTAGCTGGTTGCTTTTGTAGCTTTCAGGATCCTCTGCTTATTCATATTGCTGGTAACCTTTATCTCCCATCAGTTCCCATAGTGCTTTCTAGCATTATGTCTTCCTCACCCTTCTGACCGACTCTACTCAAATGATAAGTACATAACTGTCTTTGCCTTTCTGCTCTGCTTTTTGATGGTGCTGATATTAAGCAAATATGGAATGAGGTGCATGCTTTCTCTTCAGGTGACTCGAGATTGGCAGGGTTCAGAGAAATCTGAGAGGGTTGTTTCTTAGTATTCTCCCTTTTCTTTTTTCCTTTGTTTAAGAAGGGCAGATCTACATAGGACAAGGAATAAAATAGGGAGCCAATAATTATTATAATATACACAAATATATATATATATATATATGTGTGTGTGTGTGTGTGTGTGTGTGTATTTACACAGTGTCACTACCCTTCCCGTCCAGCGGAAAAAGGCAACGGCAATCGGAACCCTTCTCGAAGCAGTTTATTCAGGAATCCTTTACATCTGGGTGTGGGGCCCCGATACCAAACCCTCCTCCTTATAAATAGCCAGCCTAACCTAATCAGCAGCTGCCACGTGGGCGTAGGCAACAGGGCGCAGCCAACCACCTGATGGTGATCTGATCCTATGTAGCGCTGTACATGCGCACTTTGCAGTGTGTACGTGTTTTCTCAGAAGGGGAAGCAGGAAGTGATGCTTAGTCATGATACTTGGCAGCCAGCCCAGGCACCATCTTGTAATGGCCGCCACACCCGCGGAGACTTGGCAGGAAGCCCGGGCGGCGACCTTGGGATGGCCGCCACACCCGCTCTCCACATTGGATGGCCGCCACACCCGCTCTCCACATTTCCCCCTTCTTAAAACAAAAATGGCAGAGAGAATGCCTGTCTTAGGTTGTCCCAAGGACCAATACTCCTTACCCGTCATTGGGCGACAAACAGCTCGAGGTTTGTTCCCTGTCTTAGGTTGGTAGTATGGTCAAGGAATCTTACCCATCACTGGCTACTTCTCTAGCATACCAAGCCACACCTGAGGGGATTGACCCACCTCCACAACTGCAAGGCTTGTACTATAAGCGCTTGATCTCGTTAATGCTTTGCCCACATGTTGCACATACACTACAGCATGAAGCCACTAATCAGAATCAGGCAAAAGGCCATAGTCCCTATGCCCACCCATTCCTTCAAGTTGAATCCAAGTAGACAATCCTGCAGCAAGGGACGCACCCACTCTGGTAGAGTTGATATGGATGATGGACAATTACAGGTCTCTTACGAGCACAGCAAATTCACGGGACCAATTGCCTGTAAGATAACTGGAAAGAACTCAAGACAAATTAGCCACCCTGCTGGCATTTTGAAATGGTACTGAGGTCACACAAAAACTGGACAGTCTCCATTCACAGCCCAACTGGGCTACTTCCATCAAAACATCTACCTGTTCCTGAACAAGATCTACTCTTTGATTAAACAACATAATGCCTATCAAACCAGGCTCTCGTCTGATTATACAAACAGACACAGGAACTTTGCTCAGTCTCTCCACACCCCTGGACATAAACTCCGTCCATCCAGCTGACCGGGAGCACAGGGCGGCGGCCGCGGAGGCCCTGGACCAGATGGTGGAACCTCTAATTTAGTTGAATCCACTCTCTCCACTAACTTTTCTAGCTCTTCATCTGAGTCTTCCTCCTCTGAACTTTTCCCTTTCTCAGACTCCAGGGATCGCTCTTCTTTCAACTGTTCTAAGACTTCATTTCCTCTTTCAATTTCTGCTGCGCACTTCCCTTCTCGGTCAGTCAAACAAGAGCGAACAAGTTTCCAAATAGACTTTATTCCTGGAAGAGTCAATCCCTGATCTTGTGCAAAATCTATATGTCTCCCTAATTTATCCCAACCAGCAATAGTTAAATGTCCAGAAGCTACAAACCAAGGAGCAATCTCATCTACAGCATCTATGAATCTCTGTATAGTGGCACTCTTCAGCCCTAGTCCTTTCGCTTTCAATAGATCTTTCAGTACAGATGCTGCAGTTCTACTAGAAGATGTATTACCCATTTTAAATACTTGTCCACTACTGGGAACTTTAAACTTGTCTCTCTACCGGAGAACTTGAACTTGAACTCGTCTCTCTACCGGAGAACTTGAACTTGAAATACTTGTCCCACTTACCTGGGAACTTACCAGCTAGCTGCCCTGACTGCTCCGAGTTCTGAGTCCCCGTATGGGCCACCACTTGTCGCTACCCTTCCTGTCCAGCGGAATAAGGCAACGGCAATCGGAACCCTTCTCGAAGCAGTTTATTCAGGAATCCTTTACATCTGGGTGTGGGGCCCCGATACCAAACCCTCCTTCCTATAAATATCCAGCCTAACCTAATCAGCAGCTGCCACGTGGGTGTAGGCAACAGGGCGCAGCCAACCACCTGATGGTGATCTGATCCTACGTAGCGCTGTACATGCGCACTTTGCAGTGTGTACGTGTTTTCTCAGAAGGGGAAGCAGGAAGTGATGCTTAGTCATGATACTTGGCAGCCAGCCCAGGCGCCATCTTGTAATGGCCGCCATACCCGCGGAGACTTGGCAGGAAGCCCGGGCGGCGACCTTGGGATGGCCGCCACACCCGCTCTCCACAACACAGGTACACATACATGTCCACATCCACACATACATGGTGACAGAAGATCTTCAGTAGGAGCTATATAAAGAAATATGATTTCTGTCTCAGAATTTTGGATTTATTTGGAGAAAGTGAATAAATACTTAGGAAAGCTATTTATAGAACAGCAGGTCAATATTATAAATTTAAAAGTACATATTTATTTGAGAGAGAGAAAGAAGGAAAGAAAGAAAGGAAGAAAATAAAGAAAAAGAGAGAGAGAAATAGGAAGAAGCAGATAGAGAGTCGAGTATAGGCATACCAGGGTGTCCTACCACTGAAATGAACTCCAGACGCCTGAACCACTTTGTGCATCTAGCTTTATGAAGGTACTGGGGACTAAACTCAATGAATGATTACATGACACTGCTTTTAATTTTAATTTTATTTTTGAGGTAAGTTCTCACTCTAGCCCAGGCTGCCCTAGAATTCATTATTTAGTCTTTGGTAGCCTCACACTCACTGCGATCCTCCTACCTCTGCTTCCCGAGTGCTGGGATTAAAGGTGTGCTCTACTATGCCTGGTTGTTTTATAAGTTTAAGTGATCCAAAGGGTGGTAAGATTATGTCATGAGAATTTTGCCTCTTCATGTAACAAATGCTCAGTGTAGTCAGAGGGCGAGAGGGAAAGAGGGAGGAAGGAAGAGAATGCGAAAGAGAACAGCTGAATCACATATCCTCCTAGTATAGCATGTAATATGGCCCTTAGCCACGTAGTGTAGAGTAATCTGCAGGCACCTACACAGTAAGAAAATAATGCTAGGATAAGGCTGTGGTTTGAAGCTGGAATGCTTTCTAAAGCCCATGTGTTAAAAAGTCTTGGTCCTCATGGTGGCACTGTTGGGAGGTTCTGGAACATTTAAGACATGGCACCCCAATGTGAGATCCTCCAGTCTTTGGGAATGGTCTCTTGAAAGTCACTGTGGGACTTGGACTTTTTCTTCTTCTTTCTTTCACATCCCTGCCATGAGATGAGCAGCTTTACTCTATCCCATACTCTTTCACATGATGTGCACAGCTGGCTCAAAAAAGCTATAAGGTCAATTGAGCATGGACTGGAATCTCCAAAACTCTGAGACATAATAAGCTTTCTCTTTATGAGCTGATTATCTCAGGTATTTTTTGTGGTTATGGAAAGTTGAATAACCCAAGTTATGTAGGTTTGAAGCTGGGGTATTCTTTTCTGTTAAGCTTTCCTTTCTGAAAAGGAAAATAGGTTTTCAAAGAACAGTGGATAATGCCAACATTATTTATATTCATTCAGAAGCCAAGCAAAGTAGACAAGTTGTCTATGCATTTGCTGACTGGATTATGCCTTTTAGCATTTTACTAAGTGGTATTTTCTTGATCCCAACTGTTGCTTCTTTTTAAAAGGGATTTTATTATTTATTGACAGTTTTATACATGCATGTATTGTATAGTGATTACAATTCCCTTCCACTATTTTTTCTAGTCTCTTCTCACTTTCCCATTCTGAAATCCTTCTTACTGAGTAGTGCCTCTCTGTTTGGATGTATTTTCTTTCTTATGTGTTGATATGAATTTAATTAGTGCTCCCTGCATAAGCAAGGGTGGAGAATTATTTACTAGAGAACATGCAATTTACCAGTTGCTACACCACTGAAGAAAATGGCTCCTCTCCCTCAGCAACTAATTAATGGCAAATATGTTTCCTACACAGAACTTTGCTCAGACTCATGTGATAATCTAAACCAAGTGCAATTTATTCTCTTTTGGCACTAATCATGGGCTGAATTATTTATGTGAAAATAATTTAAAATCTGAATTTTGCTCCTTCTAGACAAAAGTAGAACTACAGTTTCTGAACTGCATGAGGAAAGGAAATCTCTTCCAAATTAGATTCTCCTTTGAATTCAAATGTGGAAAACAGGTGCTATTTTCTGTCCTTTCAACTTTTTGTAAAATAAATTTAACTTTAGGCTTATAGAAAAAGTTGTAAAGATAGTACCGAGAGTTCATATACATGCTTTATCAGTTTCCTCTGTTTTAAACTTTTGTTAAATTTGTCATAATTAGTGAATAAATATTGATAAGTATTATTAGCTAAAGTCCATACTTGACTCAGTTACCTTTAGCCTTTATCTACTGTCCTGTTTTAATTTCTAGGTTCCACCCAGGAAACCACATTATAATCTTCATCCTGGTGCTTCTTAGATTTGACAGTTTTTCACACTTTTCTTATTTCTAAGGTCCTTAACATTGTTGCAGATGCTGGTTGGTTATTTCTAAAATATTTATTTGGAAATTTAATATATGGACATGTTGCAAATTGGTCACATTCCCACTGGGGTGTCCTCCTATGTTCCATCTCTCCAGCACCTAGCCCTCTGAAGCCCTTTTTCAGAGGAGTATCTGTAGTCACTGTGGGGTTACAGTTATACCAGTAAATCCCTGTGGGAGAATAATTCCTTGTTACCTTCCCCCGTGGGGCTCTTACATTATTCATTCCTCCTCTTTCTCAATGTTCCCTGAGTCTGGAGGATGTGTTATATGTCTCTTTAGTTTTTTCATCCTCTAATTTTCTGCTTTGATGAGTTTTTTTATGTTTTTAATTTTATTTTTTGATTTTTCAAGGTAGGGTCTCTTTTTAGCCCATGCTGACTGGAATTCACTATGTAGTCTCTGGCTTGCCTCGAACTTACACTGATCTTTCTATCTCTACCTCCTGAATGCTGGGATTAGATCATGTGACACCATGCCCAGCTTTGGTGAGATTTTAGTCTCCTCAGTGTCTACTGCCATCTCCCTGGAAGAGGCTGTCAGGCTAGGTATGAAAGCAGCTCTCATATTTAATCCACTTCTTCCTCTATAATGCTTCCTGGACCAAGGCAGGTATGATAGAAATGACTCCCCTCATGCCAGGCACTCGTATTTCTCTTGTCATTTTGATGGGTCTTGGGTCTCTCTGGTCTTTGCTGCTATCTTTAAAAAGCAGGTTGTCTAAGCAAGAGTGGAATCATCATGAATAAAATAAATATACTTTTATAAGGCATTTTTATAGGCATAACTTCTCCATTTATACAGAGGACAGTGTGAGCTTTTCTTTATGGTCTATGACATTACAAGCCATTCTGACTTGGTTGTCAATAGGTGGTATGAATTTTCTCCCACTGAGCCTTCCTTATATCCAATTAGAGAGCAGTTGATTGCCCACATAACTTATGTGCCACTATTGCACTGGAGTGCATCTTGACTGCCTGGTTGATTTTGTGGTTTACAGATTCTACTACTTGCTCACACTGTTGGTGACTTTTATCCCCCAGCATCTTACACAGCATTTTCTAGCATGATGACAGCTAGTCAGCAGGGAGCTGGCTTCCCTCTCAGTTTCACCTTGATTTCTCAATGTCCTACTTCTGGCTGGGTATTGTGTAGGATACATTTCAATTGGAATCTCTTGATGTGTTTCTCATGGTTACTCTTGGGTTTTGAGAGCAAGATCGCATCATATATTAAGATCACACTATCAATATAATATCACAGTGGATATTAGCTGTGATTAGCTGGATGAGGTGGTATTCCTCAAGTTTCTTAACTGTCAGGCTGCTTTCCTCCAGCCCCACTCTCAAACGTCACTCTTTAGAAGGTAGTCATTGTGTGTGTTCCACACATAAGGAATGGGGAGTATACTCCTCATTTGGGGTAGAATATCTGCATACATTTCCTGGAAGGTTATTTTATTCTTTGGGTTATAATCTCACACTACTTAATTTTGTTGCTCAAATTGTTCCAGTTTTGGTCATGAGTGCTCTTTTTTTTTTTTGGTTTCTGAGTCTTTGGTGTACCCTTGCCATTGTCACATTTTTGGAGTTTTTTTTTTTTTTTTTACTGTCTGGCCCTAAAGGATATTTCATACTCAGCTTGTGTATTTCCTGTCCGAAGCTTAGCAGCTTTTTTTCATTGCATTAAAGATGTATCTATTGTCACTATTGACAACTCAACGTGTTGTAAACCCTAAAGTTTTAAGCCAACAAAAAATAATCTGAATTGCCTAAGTGCAAAAAATTATTCTACTGAAGGCCATCCCTAATTGAAAAGCCAAGTTTTTAATGTACTTTTGGGCTTGTAGGAAGAGCTAGGGTCAGCAAACCTTTTATGTGTAGATCTAAAATAGCCAATATTTTTTAAGTTTACAGTTCAGATAATATCTGTTACAACAATTCAACTTTGCCTTTGTGGAATGAAAGCAGTCATGAATGATACACAAATGAAGTAGGTGGCTGTCTTCCACTATTTTCATTTTTAAAAGTAGTAACTTTTTCAAGGGTTAATAATGGTCTGTTTTGTTCTGTAGACTACAGTTTACAAGTTCTGAGATAAGTCCATCTGATTATGATCTTAGGCAAATAACTTCCAACAGGCTCCAAGATTCCTCAGATGATAGGCATTTAGCATTTAATTGATAAAAATAAAACATTTAGCTCAATGTCTAACCATTTTTTTGTTACAAACAGCTGGCTGAGGGGCATTTTGCTTTATTTGATGGAAATGAAGAATACACAGAATTAGGTAATTTCTTCAGTGCTGGCAGGCCTCAGCTGTTGAGCGCAGGAGGCTTATGGGATGGGCTGCAAACAACAGGCCTGCACTTCTAGGTCAAGCTTTCATAACCAGAGACTTATAGATATAGGACTCAGGTCGGAGGCTTATTGCTTTGGGTTTTGAATGCCATCAGCCATGCACCTAGCAGTTAATGTTACACTTCAGAGCTTTGGATGTTAGGACATTTGCTTTTTAACTTTTGGTGATTCTCAAGAACAATTCCAAAGATCTGGGCTTATAGATTATCTTTGGCTCATGACATTTCATATCCCACAGTCCCAGATCTCTGCAATTTGTGATCGCAGTTTTCTGGAATTCTTCAGTCACCTTAATCATTAATCATTAGTACTGGTTGGGCCTGAGGCTAAAAGTCCCAGGTGTTCTTCTTTGTGAAACTACCTTAGCTTGCTATGCCTGTGAGGAAGACCTCAAATATGTAATAAAATACCATTCCAGAGAAGCCTTTACTGAGGCCAAATGTTGCAACACCAGAGAGTACTACACAGGCGGGAAGTCTGCCCGACTGACCTGCTTGTATAGCCAAAAGAAGTCATAGCATTCTTTTTTTTTTTTTTTTTTTTTTTTGGTTTTTCAAGGTAGGGTCTCATGCTGGTCCAGGCTGACCTGGAATTAACTATGTAGTCTCAGGGTGGCCTCGAACTCATGGCGATCCTCCTACCTCTGCCTCCCGAGTGCTGGGATTAAAGACGTGCGTCACCATGCCCGGTAAGAAGGCATAGCATTCTTGTACACAGAGTATAATTCTACCAATCATAGCCCTGCATGTGCATGACTTCTAGTTCCATCCATCACTTACTTCACAACAAACCAAGAACAGACTTTTGCTGGGTCAATGGGGTACTCTCCCTTCTATCTTGAGAAAGAATACCTACAGAGTGAATAGTCTTATAAACTTCCCTGTGGATTGAAGCCTCCAGTGCTGGTGCAAGTTGCCTGGAGTACTTGAGGCTAGAACAAAGTCTCCTGAAGCAGAAGTCATAGCTTCATCTGCCATTCTGGTTGCAATATTCCTTGCAGCTGGAGTGAAGTTTCCCCATGGTAGAAATGGTCAATCGATCTGGGATGGAGTGATAACCCTCTGGTCAGTCACCAAAAGAGGTACTATTCAGTTGATGGTTTTCCACTAAAGGAAGCTGTGCACGGGGAAAAGGTCAATCAAAGGGTCCAGTGGACAGCCACCAGCAGCTTTGCTAATTTGAAGAAAAGGTCAAGGGTGCTTATAATAAAGACCTATTATTAACATAAGCATTATTTTTAATTAAAAATTATCTTGGGGGTGGGTGGTTAATGGCAGGACCACACATTGTAGATTTGGTTAATCATAAACTCACAGTTATTGTGCCTTAGCCTTCTGAGGATTGCGGGTACAACATCTGTGCTACCATGCTTGGCATAACATTAATGTTACTAACAGTGCTTAACTTCTAGTCTAACATCTTTAGGGCTGGGCATGGCACATGCCTTTAATCTCAACACTCAGGAGGCAGAGATAGGAGGATGCTATGAGTTGGAGGCTAGCCTGAGACTACATAGTGAATTCCAGGTCAGCCTCAGCTAGAGTGAGACCCTACCTCGAAAAACAACACACACACAATAAAACACTTTTAGAGAGTATTAGGTTCTTCTGTTTGTCTCACTAAGGCTATTATATCATTTACTACTAAAGTAGAACACTTAGGAAAATAAGAGCATTAATATGTAAGCAGAGACAACACACATATAAAGGCCTCATCTAGTTCTTCCCCAGAACATGTGGCAAGTCTAGCTTTATTAGAATTCTTCCTCTTACCTAGTAATGCACTGGATTATTTCTCCCAGAAGACCATTCCTTGTTTTTATTTAAAAATGGTTCTTATATATTTTCATTTATTTATTTCGAGAGAGAGGGAGAGGGACAGCAAGAGAGAGAGAGAGAGGGAGAAAAAAAAAAGAGTGAGAGTGAGTATGGGTGCATCAAGGCCACCTGCCATTGCAAACGAACTCCAAATGCAACACTCCACTTTGTGCTTCTGGCTTTATGTGAGTACTGGGTTATCAAACATGGGCCATCAGGCTTTGCAAGCAAGTGTCTTTAGTCACTAAGCCATATATCTAGTCCCCAATTATTTTTTCATAGATACTTTTTCCTTTGAATTTTGATAATTTTATATATGTATATAACATATTTTGGTCATATTGACCCCCCTTACCCTTTCTTCTCCTTCCACTCCTGCTAAGCCTTTTCTTCTTCCCAACTAAATCCATTCTAACATTCATGTATTTATTTCTTTGTGACTGACTGAATTTAATTTGGATTGAGTGCATGAAGATGGGCAAGGGTTTACTTATGGGAGCATGAGCAATTTACCAATGGGTGCACCACTGAAGAACATGAGTCCCCTTCCCTCCCCAAGCAAGCATTAATTGCCATTAGCACCTCAGGGAGGGGCAGTATCTCTTGAGCCTCTCCCTCATCCATGATGAAATGATGGGCTTAATCTTTTGCAGGAAAGCAGTGGCCATACTATACCCACAAAGCAGAATTATATCATTCCTCTCCATCCTCTGCTTCTTAAATTCTTTCTGTCCCCTCTTCTGTAATGTTCTTTGAGCCTTGGAGAGATGATATCAATGTCTCCTTATGGCTGAATACACAATAGCCACTTATTCCTAGCACTTTTTTCCAGCTACATGTCTTGGCATTAATATGTGCCCACTGCAAAAGAAACTTCTGTTATTAAGGCCAAAACAGCAAAAGGATATAAATATAAATAATTAGAATGAAGTTTGATAGCCTGTCCATTTAGCATAATAACAGTAGCAATTTCCCCTGTTTTGGACAGGTTTATAGTACCAGGCATAAATTTTCTCCTCAAATCAAATAAAAAAGCAGTTAGTTACTCCCATAACAGTCATGCCACTATTGCACTAATCGACACATGTTGCCTGGCTGGTAGATTTTGTATACACAGGACACACAACTAGGTAAAACTATTGATGACTTTTTCCATAGCAGCCTACATAATATCTTCCAGCACTACAAAAACTAGCCAGCACGGAGGAAACTTCCAGCTCAGTTCCAGTTTGATTTCTTGATGTCCTGCAACCAAACCATGTGGTGTTTTCAGCAATAGATGCTTGACATCTGCTTCTGGTGGGAAACCAAGAGCACTGGCTATAGCCTGTATTATTTTAAGGGCCTCTCTGAGGCAGAAGTTATAGGCATCTAGGTTCTTTCAAATGTTTTTCCTTTGGCTTCTTATAGAAGAATTCAGACTGCCAGGAGCTCCCAAAGTACGCTTTTGTTCTCTTTCTTTTATTTCAGGAAATGATTTGATCTGAGAAGTACAGGACTATAACATTTATTTTCCTCAGCCTAAACAATTTATGTTGAAATATGATGTTGGCATTTTACAATTAAATGTGATACTCTAGACATGTTAAAATTTTATAATAGCATTTCATTTCCCTCCCATCTGCTGGTGTGAATTTGCTAGCTCTTTTGTTGAGACTCAGAATTTTCCACTTGCTTTGGCCTTTGAAGACTAAACCTTTTTTGTTTTTTATCTTTGCCTTATGTGCCTGATTGCTTTATTCTGTCTCAGCATCTCAAGCTAATTATCTTCACTGAGAAAATTCTGTTTTCCAGGAGATGTGTTTTTGCTATGGCTATTTCAGTACTCTTGGTCTACAGAAGGAGAGAAGAAAGGAAGAAGCAACTTCAGTATTTGTTAATGTGATGATTAAAATGCATGCTTCTGGCTAGCCTTGGATACATTGGCTTAGAGTTCCTGCTAGCAATGCCCAGGAGTCAGCATTTCATTAAGTACTCCCAGTGATTCTAATGCGCTCCACAGTTTCAGAACCATGCCATTAGATAATGTCTGACAGGGAGTACAAATTACACAAAAATGTGTGGTATCTCACTGTGCAGGAAGATCTCTCTGTGATCAAAGAGTGCTCTCCTGTGCTAGAAGGTGATACCGAAGCCTGGGCCCAAGTGTACTGGGAAGGTGTTTTATTTTTGATCACCTTCAGATATCACTTTTTTCAACTATCTTTTAGCAAAGGGAAACATAAAAGGGTCATTTCATTGCAGAGGGATAAAATATTTGGCGATAGGATATTATGGAGGCTTTGAATGATGGGAGATCAGATGACTGGGGGCCCTGTTTTAAAATGCTCTACAAAGCTGGGACAACTGTGAGAGTGTTGGGAACTATGGTAGAGGAGACAGATATGTAGAAAGTTGAGGAAGTACAGGCAGATAGGGTTCAAGGAGGGACATGTGGCTAAGCTTATAAGCAGCTTGCATCCTGCTTGGAATTAAAGGGCAAGTCTGAAGCATCCTGAGGAAGTATTTTAAGTGGGAGACACAGAGAATTATTGATGGTTTTGTTTAATGGATATGTTAGTCCAGTAATTAATAACTACTTGTCTAAATGGTTTTCCATGTACTTATACTGAAAAGACAATTATTAGGAGGTAGGGTTTTGAAATGCCTTTATTGGTGTTAATAGCAGACATTTCCCAAGATCTTATTTTTCAGTTTTAACAGTGCCTGTGTTCATGTTAGTATTTTCCCACATCTCATGTATGATAAGTCCTAATTTATGAGCTTGATATGCTAGGCAGTATTGAGCTACAGAAGCTTAATTTTTCATCTTTTAGGAACTTTTTTCCTTAGGGAAAGCAATTAAGATGTACACAATGAAAAATGGAGTACTGATAAAGCATCAGTGAGAAACGTGAAACATTTGCCTTCCTCATAGGTAGCTTGGAAGAGGACTTCTTGAATGACATATCTTGGGATTGGCCTCACAGGAAGAATATGATAATGTAAAAGGAAAGAAATTAGCAAAATGGTCATTTTGACAGCAATTAGCATGGGGATGAAAATGTGTATGGTTGATCTGTGTGAGTGGTAGTAGCTGCATCTGGTTGTCACTATGGGTTGTTTTGGAGGAGTTGTACAAGGTAGCATTAAACATTGGCTTGGGGTCAGGTTGTAAAGGGCAATTAGCATGGGGATGAAAACATGTATGGTTGGTCTGTGGGAGTGCTAGCTGCTGCATCTGGTTGTCATTGTGGGTTGTTCCGGAGGAGTTGTACAAGGTAGCATTAAACATTGGCTTGAGATCAGGTTGTAAAGGGCCTTGACAGCCCAAGTGCCTGCTCCATTGAAGAACATGGCAATACTCTAGAAATTCTTGTTGGTCATTGTTTTCTGAGAGGATTGGAAATGGAACTCAATGGAAAGAGGTAAACTAAAGGGGGTCTTTTGATAATGCAAGCATGGTAAAGCCTCACAACAGAGGGGATGAGTGAAATTCCCACCCAGCACAGTTCTGAGGACTTTTCATGGTCTACTTTATTTCATACCTTCAACAACTCTACAATGGAATACTTTTATCTCTGTTTTTTTGGGGTGAGGAAACTGAAGCTCAGAAAAGTTCCAGAGTTATCATTAATTAGCATGGGTATAAAACTTTATATGGCCACTAGCCATATAAAGTTATATAAAGTATAAAATAATTAAAGTTAAATATTAGATACTTTAAAATTAGATCTTCAGGTAAGTGGCACATTTTAAGTGTTTAAAAGCTACATGTGGATATCATATCAGCTGGTGCAGAACATTCCTGTTATTGAGAAAGTTCTATTGAACAGTTCTGAGTCTATGTTCTCAAACAATCTGTTCTTGTCAAGTCTCTCCTCCTCTTAAGCACCCCAAACTCTGAAAACTGCCAATCAATAATTAGACCAATGAAATGAACAAACAATTCTCAAATGAAGAACCATAAATGACCAGCAAATTTCAAATATTTGAATATTTTATTTCTATTAATCTGAATATGCTAATGGAATCAGAATACAGATAATTTCTTCAACACCATAAGTCATGTCTCAGTTATGTGGACAGCTGCTGCTTATCTTGTGGTTATTAAATAAAAAGGCAAGAACTCTGAGCACTTAATTACTTGGTATTACGAGGTTTTGTTCCATATATATATATATATATATATATATATATTTTTTTTTTTTTTTTTTTTTTTTTTTGAGGTAGTGTTTCACTTTAGCCTAGGATGACCTGAAATTCGCTTTGTAGTCTTAGGGTGATCTCAAACTCATGGCAATCCTCCTACCTTTGCCTCCAAAGTGCTGGGATTAAAGGCATGTGCCACCATGCCAGGCTTATTCCATATTTTTATTAAGCAAATTCCAGTAGATAATATACTCATCAGATTACTGGAAATAAAATAAATAAAAGCATTATTGGGAATTATTTAATTAGTGGCATATTTTGAGCTACTCTTTATGAGAAAAAATGTTGAGTACTTGTATATAAGACACCAGAGAGTTGATATAGGGACTCCCAGCTATCTCTATAAAGATGGTATGGTTAGTAAACAACATTCTGTCTTTTCTCCTCAGCAAGATCATAGGCTTTTGGGATCTGTGACCCAGTGACTCTGTGGCAGCAGCAAGGTGCTGACCCTTCCAAGAGCTGGTTCCTGCCCCTGCTGTGTAGATACCTGCTTGGTCATCTTGAAGTTGATAAGCAACTGAAAGAGCTGGACCAGTTTATTTGTTGCATGAATGTAAACATACGCCAGTTTTGAGGCTTCACTTCATAAGCAAATTTCATGAATGTCAAAGAATAGCAACTCAGCAAATGCCATCTGCCCACTGATAATCTCTGCAGACTTCTTTGTATTGTGGATGGCAGAAGTGGGAAGACCACATTCACAATTGTGTCCCAGAAGTGGGTACTTATGAAGCAGTCCTGGAAGTCCTGTAATCTTCTCCTGTGGGTACCAGCATCGCAACCATGGCTGTCCACTTGGATCACATCACTCCTCATAGCCAAATCCAGAAAATATTTTTAAATTGTTCAATATCCTTAGCCAACAGGGAAAGTAAAATCAAAAGTACTTTGATATACCATCTCAACCCAGTGAGATATCATAAAATAATGGCAACAGCTTGCTGGTGAAGATGTGGAGAAAGAAGAGCCCCTAGTTACTGCTGATTGTGGGGTGTAAACTGGTATTGTTGCTATTGAAATCAGTATGGCAGCTTCTCAAAGAGCATATGACCAGTTATATCACTCACTTAATCCTGACAACAAGGAGGTTAAGATTTCTGGTCTGTAGAGGGTTCCAAGTCAGCTTGTGACCAAGTGAGACCCTTCCCTAATGTATAACAGAAGAGGAAACAAAGCCACTATAAATCAAGAAGCAACAAATAACAAGCCCAAAATACATCTTATTTAAGAATGGCAAATCTGACCATCCATCTGATTTAACATATAATTTATCCTGATATGGAGGGTGCAATTAGCACTTCTGGTTCTGGCCTATATACCAGGTTTATTAGGCGGGTACTGACCTGGTGTAATCCCAGTTACCTTTTGGTATGATTTTGGTCTCAGTTATTGTGGTCCTGCTTGGGTCCCGCTGTTGGTTCAAGTTGGCGTGGCCGGGTCCCTGGACCGCTGCTCTGTTCGCTGGAGCTGGGCACTGGCGGTGGGGGAGGGGAGGCTGCCGATGCTGCTCTAGTTCTCTCGCTGTTCCACGTGTTCTTCTACCTTGTGATTTGCTCCTCCGTTGTTCACTGCCGTTCTCCCTTCATGTTTCTTGAGTTTGCGGAGAGCTCCAGTGTGAGTGGAAAATCCCCTCACCTGGCTTTTCCTGTGGCATATTTTCTTGGGCATATAACTCAAAGATTTTATATCCTATCACAGAAACTTGCACATCTATTTTTATTGCTGCTACATTCACAATAACAAAGACTTGGAATCAGCCTAAATGTCCATCAGTATAGATGACTGGATAATGAAAGTGTGATAAATAAAATAAATGGATAAAATAAAATTTTATTTGTCCATAAATAAAAGTGGAATTATGAAATTTACAGGGAAATGGATGGATCTGGTATAGATAAGTCAAAAGAGAAAAGAAAGGTAAATTAATACAGCATTTGGTAGGTTCTTTATCAATATATTAGTGAGATTTATTAACAGCATAATATTTCAAGTTCTTTTCAATTCAATGTGTTAGGTTAATTTAAATTCTATGAGAGGAGGATGCTATAGTTACCTTCTCTCTGCTGAGACAAAAAACCTGACCAGAAGCAGCTAATTGGAGAAAAGGATTGTTGTCGTCAGCTTCATGTTGCCAGGTTGAACTTCCAAACCAGGTACAGCTATGGGTGGAAGGGATTTATTGAAGCTTACAGATCCAGGAGAAGTTTCATAATGGTGTAAGAAGCAGGCCCCCTTTCACAGGTTCACGCAGAGAGAAATAGCTCTGCCAGCACATTAAGCAAGCACACTCCAGGAACCCTAGAAAGAAGTCAAGCACTCTGCTTATCTTTAGGCTAGAATTCCAGATCTTCCACCAAACACTCTTTAGGGCTGGACCCTGGGATCCACCCACAGTGACACCGAGTTGAATGAACCTCCTGAATCTATTGGGAGACATCCATTCAACTGCCACATCCTGCCTTTGGACCCCAGTAGATTAATGACCATCTCACACTATATTTGGTCCAACTTCAAAGGTTCCCATTGTTTTATCTGAGAGATTTAAGATTGTCTCTTAACTGTTAGTCCTGTAAAATTAAAACAAGTTATATACTTTTATCATATAAAGGACCAAGGTAAATATTTCCAACTGATATAAGGCATAAGGAGAGACTGGAACAATGTACATTCAGTAACTGTCTAGCAAGCATCAAATATCTGTGGTTTAAATCCAATATCATATTGAGTGACTGACAGTCTCCAAATTTTCCAGTTTAACCCCTCCAGCTGGGCTGAGTATCCAGAGAAAATGTTCATCCTGAGCCAACAGCACTCCTGGTATATCCAAAAAAGTCTTTGGGTCTCCATGAAAACCATGGTCCATCTTCCAATGGCTTTGCCAGCCTATCAGGATCATCATGCCCTGCCTCGTGCTGCATCTCATCCATAGCTCCTGGAACTATATGTGTACTTCATTACCCACTCCATTCATTTCTCATGCTTCCAAAACCAATACCAGGTATGCAGGGCACAGCCATGTTCTTATTTCAGGGACAAACTAAATCATGACCTTGAAAGGCAGGGTTTTCTTCTTTTCATTCAACTCCTTTAAAAAGTTTGCATTTCTACCATTGAGTCTTTCCTCAGGCATCCTTACTATTGTTTCAGTGTAGAGTAGTTGGGCCATCTTCCTTCCAAATGCGGATGCACTTACACATTACATGCACACAATTGCAGCTTCAGCAATGAGTCTCAGTGCCCAGAATTTTAAACTTTCTTGAGTTTTTTCAAGTTAAATATTAAATTTCTCAGTTCCATATTTTTTGCTGAACCCATCAGCCCATTACTAATTTAACCTTGATCAAACACTCTGGGAATGGCCATCAGAATGCAGTCAGCTCTTATGCCAGTATCCCAGTACCAACAAAGTTCTCTGGGATCTTTCCTTTTCCTTAGAAAGTTCATGAGCAAAACCTTTAAATACAATTCTCTCTGCACTTAGCATTTTCAAACTCTCACCAGAATATTCAATAAAACTTTGATTTCTGCTCTGGAAGGATTTTCACTTGTAACTACAAAGTCCATGCTCATTTCTCCAAAACAAAAGCTCTAGAAGACCAAAATATACATGGACAGATTCATTGCGCAGCAACACTGTATTTCTGGTACCAATTCTGTTGTAGTCAGTTTCATGCTGCTTGGATGAACCTCTAAACCAAACAGAATATGGGAGGAACAAAGTTTATTTGAAGCTTACATATCCTGGGGAAGTTCTACAATGGAAGAAGAAGCTGGCCCTCTTTCACAGGTCCACACACAGAGAAATACCACCACCAGCACTGTAAGCAAACACACTCCAGGAACCTCAGCCAGAGCTCACATACTCTGCATACCTTTCGACTGGAATTCCAGATTCACTCCCACACCTTATGTCTGGCCCCTAGGATCCTCCTCCAGCCAGGCAGCTGGAAATCTAATAAGTTATAAGCTTTAATAAACTCGTAAATCTATCGGGAGACATCCATTTAAACTATCATGGGGTTTATTTCAGTTTACAGTCTTGAGGGAGAGTTCATCATGAAGGGAAAAGCACGGCAGAGCAAAAAGCTATCATATATCAAAGTGAGCTGAACATTACTTCTTGACACAGCAACTGGTAAGAAGCAGCAAGAGTGAACTGAGCACTCATCTTTGTGTGGAAATAATCTTGAGTACTGGGCTTAGAGCTGGGCTAGTAAACTTCACGTACACCTCCTCCAACCTCCTCCTCTAGCAAGGCTGTGCCTCCCAAATTGCTACTAGCTTGGGATCAAGTATTAGGCTCAGTCACAAACACATGAGGCTATGGGGAGGCACTTTACATTCAAACTTCCACAGGGGGCTAAAAGCTAGTATTAGTTCAGGACAGTATTCCCCTATGTTAACAATATTATGTTAGTCTCTTGGGAGATATTGATTAAAGTCTGTCCTTTGGGCCCTCTGTTTACATTTTGCAGATTCCATTTTGTAACTTTGTGGTTTGGTCAAACAGCTTCATCCTGGTGGTCAGTCCTGTTCCTGCTCAGGTTTCTCTCCGAGAGCTCTTTCATTTAGTTATATACTTCTCAGTGGTCTCCAAATGTAAAAGATGGATATCCATCTTTTCTGAACATAATCTTGTTAAATCTAGGATGCCAGTTATATTATTGTGTGATATAGGATTTGGGATGCTAAATTGTAGAGACATTTATTTCAAATAAAAATGAAGAATAGTGTAGCTTTTAGAAGTAAATAACCTATAATTCTTTTGTGATCTTACATTTCCTATAAACATTGGCATTTAGTCAAAATGTTTATTTATAAAAAAGGCCTCAGGGCACCTGGACCTTTCATGTGAAGATGCCTGGAGGACCTGGTCAGAGTACTCAGTTTGTGAGCTGCTAAAGGTGGCTAGAGGACTTGGTCAGGGTGTTTAGTTTGTGAGCTGATGAGGGTGGCTGGAGGACCTGGTTGGGATGCTCAGTTTGTAAGATGTTTCACTGGATGAGATTGTGCTGTTCCTTCTTGTTTCCTTGTTCAAGGGTATTAAGCCTATAATAGATTTTAAGGAATCATCAACAGTGACCTCCTCTAATCCCTACAGGATAGTTATGTAGAATTTTGGACTTCATAGGCTTAAACTTAGACTTGCTTCACTGATGTTTTTGCTTGCCTTCATCAGTCTCTTTCCTCCTGCTGAGTATACATTTTAGGCATGGGTTTTTATCTGTTTCTTTGTGTGAGTTATAAAAAAAGATGATGAAGAAATGCAGATCATGGCTATACCACCTTCCTAACCTTGGGAAACTTCAAAAAGCTTATTGAGAAAAGAACCATTTCTTCTTTCCCAGGTTTGAATTATGGCCATGTTTAAAGGTCACATCATAGCAATACTTTGTTGAGTCCTACCTCATTGTTTAATATTTACCAAGCATTCATTGATTTCTTGGTGATAGTGAGTTATGCTCATATAAAATCAGTTGTTCTTTTGTCTCTGGTTATTACACATTCTTCAACTTCTAAACATGGGATATTAATTCATATTTGTACCTCATACTGGAAAGGGTGTCCCAGATTCAGGATAAAGGTGGTATAGGGAGTTCCAATTTTATTAAATGGTTTAAACTAGAGCTTTTCTAAGTAAGTCTTTCTTCATTTTTTTTCTGTGACGTATTTAAACTTTCCTTCATTTATTATAATATGTACAAACAATTGTACTTCATTAGCTTTGACCTAACCAATAATCTTTTAACAAGCAAAAGTCTTTTTTTATTAATTAGTTTTGTACTCAGCGAATACAATCAAGTTGGTACCATTGTTAGGCTCATCCATATCCTACCCCCACCCCCTGACCCCTCCTTGTTGAGGTGTATGGGTCATGCATTCTGGAGTTAGCCTACAGTTATGGGTAGGATAAATGTCTGTGCATATCATGACCCAACATGTGGCTCTGACATTCTTTCCTCCCCCTCTTCCGCAAAATTTCCCTGAGATGCTATCAATGACTTCCCTGCCACCACTCCAATCCAACCCCTTGTCATGCCTTTTCCTGACCCCAACCACTTCTCTACCCCTTTCTCCTGCCCAGCACACCAGATTGTGCACTGATTAACTCTATCCCCTATGTGAAGTAGCAGGGACTGAGGGTATTGTCCACATCCGTGTACCCTTCTTCATGTCTGACTTGTCCCACATTGAAAGATGTCTGGGTTCCTTCTCTGCCGACCTGGCCCATTACACCAAAGAGTTCCACTACCTTACTCAGGCCCATGACTTTACTTGTCATGATCTCTATGTTTTCCTGTCTACCGCTCTCATCGCAAACACAAGCATGCCTGGGTGGTTGCCCAGGCTCATGCCGATGATGTCCATCTAAGTGATCCAGCCTATCCAGTCATCACTCTGGAAGCTCCTAGGGAAGACCCAAACTGGGACTACCATGCCCCTACTCCTACTGTTTAAGACTCACATCCTCCTTCCCCAAGGAGGGTGGCCCAGTTCCAGATGGGTGTCTCCCTCCTGGCAAGCCTCCAGAAGGTTTCTCACAAGGTTGTTAACTTTAATAAACTCCTCTCTATAACTAAAAAGCCTGATAAAAACCTGGCAGAATTCACAGGGCACTCAACAGAGGCACGAACTCAATATACCCACCTCGATCCCACTTTCCAGGAAGGCATCTTGATTCTTAGCATCCACTTCCTATCTCAATCTGCCCCTGACATTTGGAAAAATCTCAAACACCTTGAAAAGGGCCCTCAATCCACCCAGGCAGATGTGCTTGAAATGGCCTTTAAGGTTCTTAATAGCCCAACAGACCAGGAATGGAACAATAGGCTGGCGAGAGACAAACAAAAATACCAGCTACTGGCCGTGGTTCTTTGGGCTCCTCAAAAGAAGACATCAGAGCTCAACAGTCCTCACTGGGACACTGCTTTAAGTGTGGCACCACTGGGCACTGGGCAAGAGTTTGCCCCAACCCATGCCCACCACCAGGACCTTCCCCTCACTGCAGACTCTGAGGACACTGGAAGGTTGACTGCCCCTCCCTGCCTTGCCAAGGTAGGGCAGCCCTTCCCCCTCAGTCCCTACAGGAGCCACTCAATGATCTCCTTGGCCTGGTGGCTGAAGACTTTCAATTTTCTGTGATCCCTGCCCCCAACAAGACTCTCCACATCACAGTGAAGGAGCCCAGGGTAGCAGTCCAGGTGGCAGGTAGGCCTGTCTCATTTATAATAGACACAGGGCCACTTGGTCCATCCTGCCATCCTACTCTGGCCAGACTTCTCCCTCACAGATCTCCGTGGTTGGTATAGATGGATGACCTCTTTCCTCTTACATTCCTGCCCCTCTATCCTTTAATGTTTGGGACACTCCACTCTCCCACTCTTTTCTTGTAATGCCCTCATGCCCTGCCCCACTTCTGGACTGAGGCCTCATACAAAAACTCTCTCCTTATCCCAGTCATCCACTGTCTTCATCCTTACCTCAGCTCCCTCTCTTATCAAAGCCCCTAACTTTCCCCTTTCCACTTCTGAGGTTGGGCCCATGGTGTGGGGCACTTCTGCTCTGGCCTCACATTATCCACCTGTACGTATCAAGCTCAAAGACCCTACAGTGTTCCCCTGCCAGCCCCAATGCCTGATCTCTAACACTGTTAGGAACTTAACCCCACCATTTCTTGCCTCCTCCATGCTGGCCTCCTCTGTCCCACTCATTACCCCTATAATACTCCCATCCTGCCCCTCATTAAGCCTGATGGAATCTGCTGATTAGTCCAAGATCCTCATATGGTCAATGCTGCTGTCTTGCCCATTTACCCAGTAGTGCCTAACCCATACACCCCTTTTCTACATTCCTTCTTCCACTCACTTCTCAGTGCTTGAGCTTAAGGATACTTTCTTCTCTATACCTCTTCACCATGACTCCTATGATGTCTTTGCTTTCACCACGAAGACCCTGATGCCCGCACTGCAACTCAATCTGTACTGTCCTCCCACAAGGGTTTAGAAACAGCCTTCACCTGTTTGGCCCACCTCTGTCCACTTACCTCCTATCCCTCAATCTGTCACCTAGTACACTTCTACTATATGTTGATGATGTCCTGCCTGCTCACCCTCTCTTCCGGACCCCAGACAACACATGAACAAAGCTCTCAACTTTCTGGGCTACAAGGATTATAGAGTTTCTCCCACTAAGGCTCAACTCTCTCTGACCCAAATTAAGTACCTTGGTGTCCTCCTTACTCTCACGACAGCTAACCATAGTCCACAAATAGCACCTTTGCTCTATCTCCTACCTCTGAGGAAGAAATCCTATCTTTTCTTGGTTTTGTTGAACATGGATTTCAAATTTTGCCTCCTGGCAAAACCTCTCTATGACAAAGCTAAGCAGGACCCACCTGAACTGCTTGATGGACATTGCCTTTTCTCACCTACGAAACAGTCTCCTGACAGCACCAGCCCTGGATCTCCCCAATCTCCAACAGACATTTCTTCTCTGTAGCACTGAAAAGGGCAGAATGGCATTGGGAATTCCGGGACAGATGAAAGGCCCCACTTTTGTCCCAGTGGACTACCTCTCAAAACCATTAGAAACTGCTGTCCATGGCTGGCAGCCTTGCCTATGAGTCCTAGCCTCAGCAGTACTCTTGGCCTAGGACGCACAAAGCTCACAGGCCTTTCACCCCGCAGACTCAGAGATCTCCTCTGTAACTCAAGCCTGTCAATCCTAACCACATCCAAACATCAACTTTTTAATGTTTACTTTCTAGGCAACCCAAATATTTTAGACTCCTGCCCCCCACTTAACCTAGCTACCCTTCTACCACTACCTAAGCAACTTACACACAAATGTCTAGAGACTCTAGAAGAATTCACCTATCACAACCTCAGAATTTCACTGTCTCCCCTCCCTGACCACATGTGGCATATAGATGGAAGTTCTTCTGCTACCCCACAGGGATCCAAATGACAAGATATGCAATTGTCTCACAGGGCCAGATAATAGAGATAGACCAATTGCCTAAAAGAAGTACATCTCAAAAGGCTGAACTCATCCACCTCACCAGGGCCCTGACTTTAGCCCAAGGAAAGACAGTTAAAATATATATTGACTCTAAGTACTCTTTTCATATTCTACACCATCATGCTGTCATCTGGAAGGAGAAAGGCTTTCTCCCAGCAAAGGTAACCCCAATTACCAACATGCCTCTTATTCTTAAGCTACTATAAACTTCTTACCTTCCCACAAAAGCAGTCATCATCCATTGCAGGGGACATGGGCCTCTAACCGCATCTGTGGCCTGGGGAAATTCATTTGTAGATAGAGGAGACACAGAATGTAATCTTTGGAGTACAGACAGATCCTCAGCATTTTTCTTGCCCCAGTCTCCTTTACCCCTTCTTATACCCCTGAACAATATCAGAATCTCACAAGACAGGGTGCTGTCCTGGGCCCATGGGGCTGCTTGCTCTTGGGAGACCTCTACTGCCTGCCTGATGATGATCTCCTGGCTACTGCCATTATTAACTCACTTACATAATCTTCCATATTGGTGTTCTCCCCCTACAAACATTTCTGACGTTGTTTCCATTCTCACCTCTCCTCACTGATTTCCTCTGTAACTCAATCTTACTTTCTCTGTGCCAAAGCCTATCCACAAGGCAGAATCCGACCCCTCCTTCCTTCAGACCCCATCAACACTGGGCTTCTCTCCCTGGAGTTGATAGGAAAATAGACTTCACTCACATGCCTCCTCACAGAAAGACTAAACATCTTCTCAATATGGTAGACACTTTCTCAGGATGGGTTGAAGCCTTCCAAACAACTGGGGAAATGGTAGACATAGTTGTTTCCCACCTTCCCGAGTACATTCTACCTCACTTCAGCCTTCCTCTTACTACCCAATTTGACAATGGACCAGCTTTTGTCTCTAAGATAAGACAAGGAATATCCAGAATCCTGAGAACACACTGGTGGCTCCATTTTACATACAGACCCCAATCTTCTGGCAAGATGGAAAGAGAAAATGCCATTCTTAAAACCCACCTTTCAAAGTTAACCTCAGAGCTCCACTCACCTTGGGCCCATCTCCTCCCACTTGCCCTTGCATAAATCAGATCTACCCCTGATCTTCCTCTTTTCTGTGCCATTTTGAACTCATGTATGGCCATCCTTTCTGCCTGAGTAACCTTCCACCTCTACCAGACACTGTTCTCCATGGGTACTTACCAGCATTCACTCTCATTAGAAATCTCCTCTGGGAACATGCCAGCTGTCTTTTATTTTACCATCAAAAGAACCTGCTATGCTCTCAACCCTGATGATCAGGTGTATCTTAAGCAATCTTGTCCCCAGAGCCTCATGCCTCACTGGCCCAGACCTCACCTGCTTATTCTCACCCACTGTACATCAGCAAAGCTTCAGCACATCACCAACTGGATCCATGTATTCCAACTCAAACAGGTCAAGATGCCACTGCCTAACTCCAGTCCAACAGGGGATAAGTGCTCTTCTACCTTGACTGGTCCCCTTAAACTCAAAATCTCCTGTGTTCCCACACTCTCCACCATATCAGAATACTTCCCATAGAGGCACTAATAACTCCCTATCTAGCTTTTCTTACAATGTGCTGTTTCTCCCTGGCCTCAATGTTCATCCCCACCTTGCACTTGATGTTTTGATGTCTTGGCTATAGACAAAAATGCCAAACTCCTTATGTCTAACTTTTGCCCCATCTCAGGAGGTGCAATTCCCATCTCCCTTTTCTTCTGCATCCCTGATACCTACTGGACCTCCTGGTTATTTTTTCAACTCCCATACCCTTGACCCATCATGGCCCAAATATCTTTGCCTGATTCAGGACCAGACGAACCCCAACTGCAGGAAAAGTACCCAGTGGGGAAGTTGTTCCCAATGGAGTTGAAGATATCATTATTCTAGGACAGGCTATGGCATCACTCCACTACAACTCAAACAACAAGGGAGAAATGGTACATTTACAATTACTGATCATTGGAATTAAAAATTGGTAGATGGAATAGAGGGAGTGGTTTACACAGTAGACAAATTTGGGACATAGTCCTTTTGTCTAGGAAAAATAGATTTTCAGCTCACTCCAAATAGCATAAGCAATGACTCAAAATCCATCATATAGGCAGTCCAAGCTATGCATCAGGATCTTGATGATATCCAGTGTAACCTCCATGACCTTTCCTTTTCCACCTGATCTTGGATATCTACCCTAAGTTCCTCACTCATCCTGTTCAACCATCTCAATTCAATGAACCATATTGCTTGTTTTCTTTGCATCACTCTTCAAAAACCTTTATTACTACAATACCCTTATTCAATGTAACCTCTTCTTTAGGCTCCTCTTGTTGCTGGGAACCCATCTCCTCTTTTTCTGTTTCTCTCTCGCTGTGGTGGTTTGATTCAGGTGTCCCCCATATACTTAGGTGTTCTGAAGGCTAGGTTCCCAGCTGATGGAGATTTGGGAAATAATGCCTCCTGGAGGCAGTGTATTACTGGAGGTGGGCTTATGGGTCTTATAGTTAGTGTCCCCTTGCCAGTGTTTGGCACACTGTTGCTGTTGTCCACCTGATCTTGGTCAGGAAGTGATGTACACCCTCTGCTCATGCCATCATTTCCCCCTGCCATAATGGGGCTTCCTCTCGAGTCTGTAGGCCAAAGTAAACCCTTTTATTCTCCAAAGCTTCTCTTTGTCAGGTGATTTCTTTCAGCAATGTGAACCTGACTGCAACAGTAAATTGGTACCAAGGAGTGGGACTGCTGCTAAACACCTGACTTTGTGGCTTTGGCCTTTTGGAGTTGATTTTAAAGATGAATGGTGAAGGATTTGAAACCTTGGCCTAAGAGATGCCTTGCAGTGCTGTAAGTAGAGCTTGAGGGACTATTCTGGTCACAGTTGAAAGACCTGAATGCAGTAAGAACTATGGGCTGTGAGGTTTGGCTTGTGAGGGTGAGAAAGAGCTTTGCCTGGACTGGGCTAGAAGCACTTTGTGTGAGAGGCTTGCTCTTATGCCCATGTCCTGTGAACTTGTGCAGGGTTGCTTTACACAGAAACAAAATGATGTGAGCAGAGAGATATGACACAGAGAAATGAAATCTTTTGGCTGAAACTTCTGCCCGTTCAACTGCAATTATATGTGAGATTTAAACCATTGAGATTGGGCTAAATGACTTGTATTGGGACAACAGAAAGAAGGTAGTCTTTTAAAGGTGCCTGAGTGCTAAAGGAGTGTCCTGTTGTTCAAAGTCTGCTTTATCCTCCCCCCACCTTAACAAATTAGCAACCTGCTGGTGTTATGGGGTTTAAGAAATGCAGGAAAGAGAGGGTCATTGAAGTTGGAACATGGTCTTGTGTTCTGGAAAGGGCCATGTGCAGTGTGAAGCAGGTGTGCTGGTCTGCCTGCATGGAGACCCAATGGAGCCATGAGGATGGGCCGTGGGTTGCAGTAGAAACCCAGTGGAGATGTTGGGACCACAGATGGCTGCTAAGTAGAGCTGCTGGCCTGGGCTGAAGTTTTCCAGGACTATGAGTAGCCTAGGTGGAGGGGTGGAATTGGAACTCCAAAGACTTGTTGCTGATTAGAATTATCAGACTTGGAGACTTGTCACTGGCTAGGGTTGTTCGACATGGAGGTACAAAGTTTGATGTTTGCCCTGGTTAAATCTTGTATTGGTTGAATATTTCTTTGCTATGCCCAATGCATCTTTTGCAGTATAAGTGTTTATTCTGTGCCATTGTGGATTTTTTGCTTTATTTATGGTATTATGGCTCAGTTAAAAGGCCTTTGGATTATGGGTATGTTTGAACATCATTAGATTTGATAAAAATTAGGGGAACTTTTAAAGTTGGATGAATACATTGTATTTTATATTATATATGGTTATCAGTTTATGTTGGCCAGGGGTGGGTTGTGGTGGTCTGATCTAGGTGTCCCCCATAAACTTAAATGTTCTGAATTCTGTGTTCCCAACAGATGGAGATTTGGGAATTAATGCCTCCTGGAGGCAGGGTATAGCTGGGGGGGGGCAGGCTTATGGGTATTATAGCCAGTGTCCCCTTGCCAGTGTTTGGCACACTCCTGTTATTGTTGTTTACCTGATGTTGGTGTGGAAGTGAAGACAACCCTCTGCTCATGCCATCATTTCCCCCAGCCATTTTGGAGCTTCCCCTTGGGTCTGTAAGCCAAAAGAAACCTTTCTCCCCACAAGGTGTTCTTGGTCAGGTGATTTCTGCTATCAATGTGAACCTGACTACAACACTGCCCTTCAGGCCTTCTTGACTGCTGGTATAAGGACACTTTAAATCCTGGCCAGCCCTTTAGGCCTTCTTGACTGCTGGCATAAGGACACTTCTAAATGCTGGCCAAGAACATTCAAAAACATCTCTACCTCTGACAATCACACTTTACTGACAGGAATTTACTTCTTGTGTGATTCTGCTCTGTACACTTGTATCTTTTCCCTGAAACATACAGGTCCCTGTCACCTTTATACCATATCTCACCATCTATATGGAGGGCAAACTTTCTCCTCTAACACACTCAACACCCCAGCTATTACATCTAAATAGCAGTCCATTTATCTATACTAAGAGGAATAAGCCCTGCCTCCTCTATAACAGCTATAGGCCTGGCTGCAGGTGGCCTGGGATACAGCCTAATCTCTTATCAACATCATTCCACAGAACTGAGTACAGATATTACAGGTTTTGCTATGGCCCTTCACCTGCTAATCCTTCAGAACTGTTGAGCCCCCAACCGCATCACAGCTGAGAAGGGAGGAACCTATCTCTCCCCAAACAAGGAATGCTGTTATTATATAAACCAATTCTGTAAAGTAAAATTATAAACAAAAAAGCTTCAAACTCTGACTCTATCATGGCTCCCCATCATCCTCAGGACCATGGGATATCTTTGGAACTATTTGGCCCTGGCTACTATACCATTACTTGGGCCATTAATGGGGATACTTCTTTTACTCCTGTTAGCCCCTGTCTTTGGAAATGCATCCAAAACTAGGTAAATAATTTTACACAGCACTTGTTTAACCAATTTCTACTAACCTATCCTTTTCTCTCCTCCTGTGAGACAGCCTGGCAGCTCATGCCTCAAGAAAGCTCCTTTCCTGCCTCAGAATGCCCTTGCACTGTCTTTGTCGTTCTCCAGCCTTTCTCTGCTTTCGCTGTTCAGTGTCTAACCACCACATTCCAAAAAATCTAGAGAATAGCAGTGGTAACATCATCAATGAAATTACTTCAGTTTGAAAATAATTTTCTGATTATTCTGAGAGTATATTAGTTAATTATATCTGCTAGAGTTCCATTACGATCATTTTCTATTGAGGCCTCTCTACTTATTTGCAGATGACATCCTTCTTATTTGTTGTCTAAGGCTCTCCTACGTGTATATATCACTGGTCTCTCTCTTGTATGGAGTTACTCATCCTGTTGGATTAGGGGCCTACTATACATACATACACACACACATGAACATACACACACACACACACACACACACACACACACACATATATATATATATATATATATATATATGTATTTCAGGCAAGGCCAACATAATTCAATGCATAACAATCTGTCAATAGGGTTAAATGAAGTAATAAGTTGAAGTGCTCATCTCTGGGTCTAACAAATAGTGATATTTTAATAAATAAATCAATTCATTAATTAGGTGCCTACTATATGCCTAATACTATTCTGAGAGATATGATAGTGAATGAAATACATAGAAATTTTTACTGTGGTGCTTTATGTTGTGTTATAAATGGGTAGTAGTCAAAGAAAACAGTAATAGCTGAAACTATGTTCTGTTATACTCTGTGCTTCCACCGAAAATTTTATTGAGGATTGTTAGATGGTAGTCAGTACACACTAGCAGAAGGAGGTTTAGATTAATAGAGAAGCTTGTATTTCCCTCTGGGTCCAGCTTTAACTGTGGACCTTGACCATTTCTTAACCTCTTTCAGCCAATTTTCTTGAGTTGTTGGAGATTGATCTGATCAATGATCATTCTCATTCTCTAGAAATCTGTAGTAGTTTAAGGCTACAACCAAGTTGGCCTTCCAGTTTCATAACACATTCATAGAAGATACCATAAGGGTCCCTGAAGTACTATTTCTTTAAGAGTAGATTAATTTACCTTGACTTTAAAGTCCATATGTGGCATTAGAAAAATAAATCTCATGAGAAAGGTGAGTATTGAGGAAGAAAAGAATCAAGCTAACATGTTGACTATCCAAATACATTTACTTTGTCTTAATATTCAATACCATTTTGAATGAATTGATTGAATGTCTAATATATATTGAGCAGAAAACTAACATTTCAAAGAGAGATTTTATAGGAATCCTAAAAGAATAAGAATGACAGATACAGACTGTCTAAATTTTTATCACTTTGGAAGACATGGGTGCTTCTGGTATTAGAGATACTTTTCTGTGAATGAATTTCCATTGAAAGTTAGTTCTATTCTTTTTGTTTGCTCCATTTCACATTCTATCCAAAGCCATCTACATGGTATTTTGTAACTTACACATAATTTTTACTAATGTCTTTGTGTATTCTGTTTTAAAATAATATATAAAGCCAAAATTCTCTTAGAATTTATGGTTTTTTAGACTGTTTAAAAACCCCAGCAGGTTTATAGACTCTTAATTTCTAAGATAGTTGGATATTTTCCTAGTATACATAACAGCCTTTATTTTAAGCATTTATTATTAGACCTTTCATAATAAGTATTACAAGAATTATATTACACAGTATGCCTAGATATGATAATTATCTCAGTTCTCTAGTTCTGTATCCTTTTAAAATTTTTGTTTTGATTTTTACATCTCTTAGTCAGACTAAAATGGTAGCATCCCATAAGTTCAAGACATTAGAGATTTCTCAACTTCAAAATCTCATTGCTGGTTTTAAATAGTAAGTTTGATTAGAAAAATCAGTATTTTCATGAACATTTATTGAGCTATTATCATGTGCTGGACTTAAAGTTTTGCCCAGAAAGACATAAAACCCAGCCCCTGCTATATGTAAGAGTTAAAGTGTAAATTCAGCCACCATATGTATTTTGTAAAGAACTACTGTGGGGATATAAAGGTTTTTCAAGAGGAAATATTGATACATTTTCCTGTGGAGGTCATGGAAAAATCTCCCAGAGGGGCTTCTACTAAAATAAATATGGCAGAGTACCATTGATCTGAAAAGTTCAGTGTTAGTTGGCAGGGCCTTTTGATGAGTAGAAATACTTAATCATTCCCCTAGTGTCATGCATTTTCTATCAGCGAAGTACATATCTAGGTGTTTGAGTTAGTTTTAGTTCACTTCCTGTTGCTATAACAGAATACCTGAGAATAGGTAATGCACAATGAAATAAAAATTATTCACCTTATTTTCTGGAGGCTGGGAAGTTCAAGAGCATGGACCTGGCATGTCACCACATGGGCCTTGGTATTGCACCATCCCATGGAAGAAGGGAGAACAGTGAGCAAGTGCAGAAGAGAGAGAGAGAGAGAGAGAGAGAGAGAGATTGAGAGAGAGAGAGAGACAGCTGTACTTTATAGTAGACCTACTCTTATGATAACTCCCTCCCAAAGTAACCAATGAACCCATAAGTGAATTAATCCATGAATTCATTCCTTATGGCAGAACCCTAATAACCCAATCACTTCTCAAAGTGGAGACCTCTTGTTACTGTCTCAGTGGCAATTAAGTTCCAGCATGAATTTTGGAGGACACATAGAAGCCATAATTGAAATAAGCTATACCTTGTCTCTACTTACAAAGGGCCCTTATTTTTAAGTCAGGATATAAATATCATCTTGAGCCAGTCCTTCTTTCATCCTCCTCCTTTATGTTTCCATTGTCAGGGAGAATATGAGTAATACTGAGAATAAATGTTTGCATAAGTGTCTTAGCAGCAGAGGAAGAGTAGCTCTTTTCTCCCCATTGCAACATTGGTATCAAAGATTTAGCTCTGAGGATGCACAATAAGGGAAGGTGAGAAGACTACGGCACCACTTCTATAGTGCGTGAAAACTATGTGATACACTCACTGTTCCTCTTCTGTCCCATTTCTGTAGACACCTCTGAATTGGTTACAAAAGTCTTCCTTGTTGAGCTCAGAGGTAATTTTACTGTCCTCCACACAGTGGTTTGTGAGGCCAGTAGTAGGTAATCAAGAATGAGATATATTTAAACCTTTTGACTTTTTTTTGCCACAGATTTTTTTAAAAATTTTTTTTTGTTTATTTATTTATTTGACAGCAACAGAGAGAAGGAGGCAAAGAGAGAGAGAGAGAGAGAGGGAGGGAGAGAATGGGCGCGCCAGAGCTTCCAGCCTCTGTAAACGAACTCCAGATGCGTGCGCCCCCTTGTGCATCTGGCTAACATGGGTCCTGGGGAATTGAGCCTCGAACCGGGGTCCTTAGGCTTCACAGGCAAGTGCTTAACTGCTAAGCCATCTCTCCAGCCCAGATTTTTTAAATTATTAGATATGGACATATTTTGTACATAAACAACGTATGTTGGTACCATCATTTTCCTCCTCCCTGCCCTCTTTCTGAAGAGGCCTTCCTCACTGGGGATGCAGGTCAACCCAATGGGGATTGTGGGTTATGCATTATGGGTGGGGGGAGGGAATGTCTTTGTGCACAATGTCCCAACTTGTGGCTCTAACAATCTTTCTGCCCCTTCTTCCACAAAATTTCATGAGGCACGCTGGGAGCATTTTAAGTCTACTTCAGTGATAGGACCCTCTGGATCTCTGGCTTGGTAGGTGTTAAGTGTTCTCAGTGTCTATCTCTATCACCCTTGTCCTGATGTCATACTCACTAAGAAAGCAGCTCTCTAGCGCACTTCCCCAATTCCTCTGTGATTTCGGCTGGGGCCGGGGAGGAGTGCACTGAGCTGTTTATCTTCTCAGGTCTACCTTCCACCTGAAAAATAGAAGCATATTCTCCAATGGAGAATGAAGTCAGCACTGGTTAACTGGGATAGCAATTATTAATTTAGGGATAATTTAAAGGGTGTAGACCCTCTTACAGTGTAAGGTTAGTGGGAGTTTGACAATGGAAAGCAGAATCACTATCTGGATGTGATTCTGACTTGTTCTCAGTTCCAGATATGGTTTCCTTTCCACTGAGTGGATCTGTTAGCTAATCCAAAAGCAGTTGGTTACCTCCCCCCCAAGGGTGTGAGCCACTATTGCACTTGTGTGAGCATCATATCAGGTTGTTTGCTTCTGAGTCACTTACACTTTGAGTTGCTTGGACAGATGTTGGCCATTCCCCCAAGAAGCTAATGTAATGCCTTCCAGCAATATATGTTGACCTAGAATTTTGAGTGAAGGGTTAAACATATACTTGATCCATAGAATTTAAAGTTTTATTCCTACCAATGATTTATGAGGATGGAAGAAAAAATAGGTTTAGAAAAAAAAAAAAAGACCTCATGTAGTAGTAAATCTGGTTGATGTAGCTCAGTGGGTCTTCTCTTAGGAACATGAGGGATTACAGACCAGATGAATACAATAATCTGAGTCAAATGGTTTGCCTATGAAGAAAAATATAAGTTTCCTTTTGTCCTAGAGCAAAATATGTGTCAAAATCTTTGCATAGAGTAAAAAAATTCTTGGCAACCTTCCTTTCTAGTAATTGCCCTTATATTCACATATTTCTAAAGTTCCTAAATTTGCCCAAATTTGCAGTTTTCACATCTGGGATACTGTCCTTTGTCATTTCTGCCTCCCGTTGTGGCTCTTTTCTCTGAATCTGTGTTTTTTATCTATGTTCCCAAGGATATTTAATGACATGTTCTATGTTGTTGAAAGTGTTGCACATTTTCAGGAAGAATCTTTTCGTTTACTGTTACAATGGGATCATTCCTCTATGGAGAAGTCTAGTTGTTAGATTTGCAACAAATATATAAAGGTTAGACTTTATGTTAAGAAGGAAGAAGTGGAAAGGACACAAGCATGTTATTTTAGTCACCTAAGATAGGGCTTTCCCAATGGTGTGATGACAGAAACTGTTAATATAAAAAAGTGAAAAAGTCTAATATTATTAGAATTGATGATAATTTATAAGATATTTATAAATCTAATTTATAAATTGATATTTATAACTTAAGAACATAGTTTGTTCCATTTGCTGGGTTCTTACTGTGCATCAGACATTATGCTAAAAGTGCCTTATCTACACCATTTATTTGAATTTTTTCAAAGGTTTTATGAGTGAGGAATTATTTCATTTTCATTTTTGAGATGAGAAAATGGAGGCCAAGGGACTTTAAGTAATCTGTTCAAAATTCAGAACCAATAAGTAAAAGAGCTAAAAATCAAATTGAAATCTGTGTAAACCTAGGGCCAAGCTTATACTAAGATTTTATTTTAAATTTTAGAAACTCCAAAAGCTTTTACTATTTATATGTGTATTTGTTATCTCAAAGACAAAGATAGGATAGAAATCATTTTCCAAATATATTTTCAGAAATTATTTTTACCCCTCAAACTATTTTATAAGACAAGTGTTCTAAGGAATATGTCTTGGTATAAGTAGAACTTTGGTTTTATTGTACTTAAAGTTATATCTTTATTAACATGCATTTATAGCTACAGTGTCATTTAACTCTCTAAGCTTGGTACAAGGTACATTAGGTATTATTACCATTATTTCACGGAACAGTAAATTTATAGTATTTCAAATTCAATAATGTCCTCAAGTTTCCCATTAAATCATGAAAGAGCATAAAGTGAAGTATAGTAAATTAAGAAAGATCTGAGAGAATATAAGGCAAATTCTCACCATTTTTATTGCTGATTATAAAATTGTGTTGAAGATTCATTGTGTTTTCATAGTGATAACCAGCCTTAGTAACCTAAAAGTGAACTAAATATGTTCACCATCTCCATTTTCTAGAGTTTGGCCATGTTTTTGAAATATATTCATGTTAGAAAATGGAAAGGATCTACATGAGGAATGGAAATATTCAGTTGAGCTTACCAATTATCAAGGGGTAAAAAAGACTAGAATGAATAGTTACTGTGTCAATCCAGAGAAAATAAAGGGAAAATGAAGTTAACACAGCAAAGCAGAATAACAGCACACAAAGTTACAGGTAAGGAATTAGATCACATATTTGGTTATCACATTAGTTGATAATGAATTGAATGAACTCATTAGAATAGTAGATGCTATCAGGTACAGTTTTTTTTTTTTTTTTTTTTTTTTTTTGTCTTTTGAGGTAGGGTCTTACTCTAGCTCAGGCTGTCCTGTAATTCATTATGTAGTCTCAGGCTGGTCTTAAACTCACAGCAATCCTACTACCTCTGCCTTCCGAGTGATGGGATTAAAGGTATGTGCTACCATGCCAGGCTTAGGTATAATTTTAATACAAAACGCATCAATAAGTTGGGCTAAAACACATGCTCAATAAGTAATATATTTTGAAAATAATGGAATAAAGAGATAAAAGGCAAATTCAAAACAAAAGAAGATCATATTAATATGTTTAGTGGTATTTGTCTTTTAGAGCACTAAATAGTTAAAGATATGTCTCACATAATTATAATGGGCATAACTTACCAAGACAAGTTTGTGACCACAAACCTATATGTAGTGAAATATTTGAAGAAAAAAACTATTAGAAGTACATAGACCATAATAACAATCAGGATCATCTAGCATGGCTCTCTTAAAACTGCACAAATTTGATATATAGTAAATGATATGTAGGTCTTATATAAAAACAATCTCTAATAGCTAGAACATTTAATCCCTTAAAGGGGGTCTAGGTTTCTCTTACATTTATGAAATGACTACAAAATCTGCCATGTATTTGGCTACAAATAAACCAAATAATTTTTAAAAATATTTATTTATTTATTTATTTGAGACAGCAAGAGAGAAAGAGGGAGAGGAGGAGAGAGAATGGGTATACCAGGGTCTCCAGCCATTGCAAATGAACTCCAGATGCATGTGTCACCTTGTGCATCTTGCTGATGTGGGTCCTGAGGAATCAAACCAAGGTCCTTTGGCTTTGCAGGCAAATGCCTTAACCACTAAGCCATCTCTCTAGCCATAAACTAAATAATTTTAAAGACATATATTGTAAAGGGCTGTAAAAATCTCTAGGCATAAGCAATAAATTTAAGTATGAATATAGTGTGATTAGAAACTCCCATGGGTTGGACAGATGGCTTAGCAGTTAAGGTGCTTGCCTGGGAAACCTAAGGACCCATATTCGATCTCTCTCCCGATTCTATGTAAACCAGACACACAAAGATGAGGCAAGCACAGGTTGCACATGCACACTAGGTGGTGCAAATGTCTGGAGTTTGATTGCAGTGGCTGAGGCACTGGTGTGCCAATTCTCTCTTAATACAAACAAACAAATAAACAACAACAAAAACCCCCAGAAACCTTACTCCTAGAAAATTAAACAAATGGAGCTAAATGATACTTGAGATCAAATGGACTTGACAGAGATCTACAGGATATTCCATGAAAATTATAAAGAATATGGGACCCATAGCTGGACCTGGGAAATAAGTCAGAACCAGATCCAAATGTAAACCCACTCTCCAATATCAAGCTACCATTAATTGTGGGCTACAAGAGGACCTACACGTATTAAATTCTCTATTAAAAAAAAAAAGTAAGGGTTATCTCATTTGTCCTGGTGCTAACTTACTCTCCGTTGGAGAATCTGCTTCTCTTTTTCAGATAGATGTAGATCCTAAGGAGAGAGCCACCCCATCATACCTCAAAAGGGCCCCGGCTGAAACTAAGAAAAATTGGAGAAACAAGCAAGGGGGCTGTTTTCCTGATGAACCGGATACCAGCACAAGGGGGAAGGAGATCAGCACAGAGAAAAATCAACTCCTACCAAATCAGAGAGCCAGAGCCTCAGAGGCCCCCAACACCTCATCACTGAAGCAGACCAAAAATGAACCCAACATGGCTCAGGGAAATTTTGCTGAAGAGGGGGCGGAAAGAATGTCAGAGTCACATGTTGGGTCATGATATGCAGAGACATTTAGCTTACCCATAACTGTGGGCTAACTCCACAATGCATGACCCATATACTTCAACAAGGAGGGGCCAAGGGGAGGGGGTAGGTCATGGATGAGCCTAATAATGGTACCAAACTGACTGTATTTGCTGAATACAGAACTGACTAATAAAGAAAAAAGAAAAAAGAAAAAAGAAAAAAGAAAAAAGAAAAAAAAAGAATGCATATTCTCTTCAGTAGCAAATATAATCTTCTCTGTAATAGATTGCATATTAGGACACAAAGCAAGTCTCCACAGATTCAGGAAAATTGAAGTAACCCTTGTATTATATCTAAAAACTGTGTAATGAAGCTAGAAATTACCAACAAGAGAAGCAACAGAAAATACATGAACTCCTGGAGATTGAACAGTACACTACAGAACAATGAATGGGTCATTGAATAAATAGTAAAAAAACCTAAAAATTCATATGGAAGCACAAAGGCCACAGATAGTAAAACACGTCTTTAGTAAAGAGAAAGCTGCTGGTGGTATCACTATGCCTGATTTGAAGATATACTACAAAGTCATAATAATAAAAACAACATAATGCTGGCACAAAAGCAGACACACAGAATCATAGAATAGAAGATCCATGTATATGGTTTAGTCACTACAGCCACATGGTCTTTGACAATAATGCCCAAAACACACACTGGATAAAAGACAGAATTTTCAATAAATGGTGCTGGTGAAACAGAATAATAACATATAGAAGAATGAAACTAAGTTGAGTGTGGTGGCAGGAGCAGGAGGATTGCTGTGAGTTCAAGGCCAGCATGAGAGTACATTGTGAATTACAGGCCATCCTAGACTAGAGTGAGACCCTACCTTGAAAAAACGAACAAAAGAAGGAGGAGAAGGACAATGACAGACCCGCTTCTCTCACCATGCATGAACATCAACAACTCCAAATGGATCAAGGACCTCAATATAAGACTTGAAAGTGCGAGTTGACTAGAGGAAAAGTTAGGGAGAATACTCCAACATATAGCCATTGGAAAAGACTTTCTGAACTAGTCCCCAGTAGCCCAAGAAATATGACACTCAACCATTGGGATCTTATGAAAGTAAAAAGCCATTGTACAGCTAAGCAAACCTTCAGCAGAAACAATAGACAAACTGTAGGAAGGGAAAAAATCTTCACTGATTATACATCTGAAAGAGGTTTAATGTCTAGAATATCCAAAGAACTGAAAAATCTAAGCAATAAGAAAATCAACCCAGTCAAAAATAGAGCCAGTAACTGAACAGAGAGTCCTAAAAGGAAGAAATATAAAGGGCCATTGAACATCTAAAAAATGTTCAATGCATTTAGCCATCAGATAAGTGCAAAACTACTTTGAGTCCTGGAGGGATGGCTTAGTGGTTAAAACATTTGCCTGCAAAGCCAAAGGACCCAGGTTTGATTCCCCAGGACCCACGTTAGCCAGATGCACAAGGGGGTGCACGCATCTGGAGTTCATTTGCAGTGGCTGGAAGCCCTGGTGTGCCCATTCTCTCCCTCCATCTCTCTCTCTCTCTTTGTTAAATAAATAAAAATAAAAGAATAAAAAAATTTAAAAAGCTACTTTGAGATTCTATTTTACTCTTGTGAGAAAATGAAATGACAGTAAATGCTAACACATGGATGGTAAAGAACCCATATTCTCTGTTGGTTGGATTGCAAATTTGCTATGGAAGTAAGTATGGAGATTTCTCCAAAATATAAAAATAAATCTATCCTTTGACCCAGCTATACCATTTCTGGGCATATACCCTGAAGACTCTACACCTTACTCTAGAGATATTTCTTTGGCCATGTTTGTAGCTGTTATAATCACAATATCTAGGAAATCGATCCAGCCCAAATGCCCAGCTAATGAATGGATAATAATGTGGTATAAATACACAATGGAGTTCTATTCAGCAGTAAGGAAAAATGAAATTATGATGCTATAGAATTAGACTATTTATTTTTAACTTCTCTAATTTCTTTTCTTAAAATATTTTATTTATTTTCAAGGAGGGAGAAGGGGCAGAAATGGTTACACCAGGGTCTCTTGCCACTGCAAATAGACTGTAGATACATGTGCCAATTTGTTCATTTGGCTTAATGTGGATACTGGAGAATTGAACCCAGGCTGTTAGGCTTTCCTGTCAAGTGTCTTTAACTACTAAGCCATCTCTCCAGCGCCCTGATTTTTAAAAAATATTTATCTATTCATTTATTTCAGAGAGTGGAGAGAGAAGAGAGAGAGAGAAAAACAGTATCAGTACACCAGGGCTTCCTACCACTGTAAATGAACTCCAGATGCATGTGCCACCTTGTGCATCTGGCTTTACATGGTACTGGGGAATCCAGACCGTCAGACTTTGCAAACAAGTGCCCTCAGCCACTGAGCAATCTCTCTAGCCACCTAATTTCTTAATATAGGTACTTAAAACTATAAATTTTCTTCTTAGGACTATCTTCATTGTGTCCCATATGCTTTGATATGTTGTGTTTTCATTATCACTTAATCCTTAGAATTATTTGATTTCCTTCTTAATTTCTTCAATGACCAATTTACCATTCAAGAGTGAATTGTTTAATTTCCATAGGTTTGTGCATGTTCTATACTCTTTTATTTGCTATTGATTTTTAGTTTAATCCTGTTGTGATCAGATAGAGTACAATTAATTATTCCAGTTTTTCTGTGTGTTAAGATTTGCTTTATGTCCTAATACATGTTCTATTGTAGAGAATATTCCATGTACTGCTGAAAAGAGTGTATTCTGAGCATTTGGATGGAACATTCTGTAGAGGTCTGCTAGGTCCATTTGCTGTATGGTGTCATGTAATCCAGATGTTTCTCTGTTTTATTTACACTTTTGGTCAGGATAACCTGTCAGTTAGTGAGAGTAAGCTATTGAAACCATCCACTGCAATGAAGCTTGGGTTTAGCTGTGATTTACGTCTAGTAGTGTTTGTTTAATGAAATTGGGTGCACCCATGTTTGGTGCATGTATGTTTAGAAATGTAGTGCTCTCTTGTTGAATTGTTCCTTTAATCAGCATAAAATCATTTTCTTTATCTCTTCTAACTGGTGTTGGTTTGAAGTCTATCCTGTCACATATTGGAATAGCAACACTTGTTTGTTTCCTAGGTTCATTTACTTGAAATACCATTTTCCATCTTTTCACCCTAAAGTAATGTTTATCTTTTATGGAAAGATGAGTTTCTTGGAAGCAACAGATAGAAAAATCCTGCCTTTAAACCAGTCTGCAAGTCCTTGTCTTTTGTTTGGAGCATTGAGACAATTGATGTTAAGAGTCAGTATTGAAAGATGTGTTCTTACTCCTGCCATTCTTCTTGAATTTGTAGTGGTTGCTCTCTCATATTAACTAGAATTACCATGCTTTATTCTTTCCTGTGGTTTCATGTATGTGCTTTTCAGTTTCTTCAGTCCAAAGGATCTCTTCAAGTAATTTTTGTAGAGCTGGATTAGTGGTCATGATTTCCTTTCACTGTTTTTTTATCAGGGAAAGTTATTGTTTCTCTTTCAGTTATGACAAATAACTTTGTTGGATATAGTAATCTGGTTTTTCAGTTGTCTTTCAGAACAACATTCCAAGATCTTCTGGCTTTTAAAGTTTGTGTTGAGCAATCAGCTGTTATCCTAGTGGGCTTACCTTTGTAGGTGACTAGGTGCTTCTTTCTCTCTTACTGCCATATATATATATATATATATATATATATATATATATATATAATGTATATATATTTGTGTGATCAGTAGTTTAATTAAAATATAGCATGGAGAAATTATTTTCTGGTCTTGTCTGTTTGGTGTTCTAAATGCTTCCTGTTTCTGTACTGGTGCCTCTTTCTCTATTTTTAAAAATTTATTATTATTAGATATGGACATACTTAGTATGTAAACAACACATGCTGGTACCATCCTTTCCCTCATCCCTGCCCCTTTTCCAAAGAGGCCCTCATCATTGGGGATGCAGGTCAACCCCACAGGGATTGTGGGTCATGCATTGTGGGGGTAGCAGTTAGTTATGGGGGAGAGGCAATGTCTATGTGCATAATGTCCCAACTTGTGGCTCTAACAATCTTTCTGCCCCCTCTTCCACAAAATTCCTTGAGGCATGTTGGGTGCATTTTAAGTCTGGATCTCTGCTTTGGTAGGTGTTAAGAGTCCTCAGTATCTAGCTCCTTCACAATTGTGCTGATATCAGGATCACTGAGAAAGCAGCACTCTTATTCATTTCCCCAGTTCCTTTCTGTATTCTGCTGGGGCTGAGGTGAAGGGGAGCTAGTCATTTATCTCATCAGGTCCCGATCCCATCTAAAAAAAAAATAGAGAGAGAAGCAGATCCTCCAATAGAGAGTGAAGTCAGCACTGGTTAAATGGGATAACCATTATTAGTTTAGAGAGAACTCAAAGGGTGTAGACCCTCTTATAGCACACGGTTTATGGGAGCTTAAAAATGGAGAGCAGAATCATTATCTCGATATGATTCTGACTTTTTTCCCACTTCCAGATATGGTTTCCTTTCCACTGAGCAAATCCATTAGCCAGTCCTAGAGCAGTGGTTACCCACCATGGCTGTGCGCCACTGTTGTACTTGTGTGAGCATCATGTCAGGTTGTTTGCTTCTGAGCAGCTTAGACTTTGAGTTGCTTGGACACTTTCCCTAGGTACCTCATGTAGTACCTTCCAGCACTGTATGGGATAACTGTTTGGAGACTGGCTCTCTCCCAGATTCCAAACAGGTCTCTCCATGGTCTGTGCTTACAGCATATGATGTCTTCAGCAGTAGGTTCTTACCATTAACCTTTGGTGGGTAATCAAGTACTCTGACAGAAGTCTGTCTTATTTATTTAGGGAGAGATTGTAGGTCTATCTGAACAGCTCATTGTGAACATTAGTCACATCCTGGTAAAGGGAATTACAGGACAGTGTCAAGGGAAAAGAAAAAATAAAAACAGAAAAAAATAGAAACAGGAGAAATTTAAGGTTAGACTTCATCTCACCCTCACCAGGGCCCTTTGATTCAGGTGCTCCCACTAAAGTTCTGTTGAGGGTTCAAATTTTCAGTCTAACTTCCAGGAAATGGGCATCTATGGTACCAGTTAAATTTAGGTCTAATTTTATATCCCCCCTTCTCCTTGCCTCCTAGCCCTACCCTCCCTTTTGTGCAAGTCTTGAGATCCATTCAATTATATCAGCAACTCAGGTTAGAAACCACAGATGAGTGAGACCATGTGACAATTGTCTTTCTGTGATTTTGTGTTCACTTTGTATGATCTGTTTCAAGTTCAACCATTTTTCTATAAACTACATTGTGCCATTTTTTTTTCTAACTGCTGAGTAGAATTACATTGTGTAGATATACCACATCTTGGTTATCCATTCATCCAATGATGGGCACGTGGGTTGATTAAGAATTGAGAAGCTAAAAACATAGTTGGGCAAATATCTCTGAACTGAGGTGTGGAGCTTTAAAGGTAAATGCCCAGTAAAGGAATAAGAGAGTCTGTTGGGAACCCTATATTCATCCTTTTTAGGAATTTCCATTGATTTCCATCGTGATTGTACCAGCTTACATTTTCACCAACAGTGAATGAGTGTTGCTATTCTCCACATCCTTCCAACATTTGTTTTCATTTGATTGTTTAATGTTTGCTATCCTTACTGGGGTAAAGTGGAATCTCATAGTTGGTTTAATTGGCATTACCTAATGGTTAGAGATATTAAGCATTTTCTTATGTTTGTGTTAGCTATTTGCAATTCTTCCTCTGAGAACTCCTTATTTAGTTTTCTGCCCTACTTTTGGAGTGGGTTGCTTGATTTTTTATTGTTTAGTTTTTTTGTGTTCTTTGTAGATTGTAGATATTAGGCTTCTGTCAGTGGTAGAGCTGGTGAAGGTTTTCTCCCATTCAGTGGTTAATCTATTGACTCTGCTTATTGTATGTTTGTCTGTGCAAATGCTTTTTAGCTTCATGTGATCCCATTGGTTGAGTGCTTGTTTACTTTCCTGGGCTACTGGGGTTTTGTTCAGGAAGTCTTTTCCTAGTTTTATATTGTGTAGCATGCCTCCTATGTTTTTCTTCCAGTAGTTGAAGAGTTTTAGGTCTTATATTGAAGTCTTTAGTTCATTTAGACTTTATTTTTTGTGTATAGCAAAATGAGTGGGTCTAATTTCATTTTTCTACATATGGTCATTAATTTGTCCAACACCATCTGTTGAAGATGCTGTGTTTTCTTCAATCTATATTACTGGCACATTCACAAAGATCAAGTAGCTGTCATTACTTGACCTAAGGTCTGGTTCAATTCTGTTCTACTGGTGTATCTTTCTGTTTTTATTTCAGTACCATGCTGTTTTTGTTACTATGGATTGGTAATATAGCTTTAGATTTGGTATGGTGATACCTCCAGAGGTATATTTTTTTCCTGAGGGAATGTTTGGATATCTGAGGCCTGCTGCCAATCCATATGCATTTTGAGATCATTTTTTAATCTCTGTGAAGGATGATGCTGGTATTTTTATATTGCATTGAATCTGTATATTGCTTTTAGTATAATTACCATTTTCACAATATTAATTCTACCTGTCCAGGAGTATGTGAGGTCTTTCCATCATCTCAAGTCCTCCTCAATTTCTTTCTTGAGTTTCTTAAAAATGTTTTTGTTATATAGGCCTTTCACATCCTTAGTTAGTGTTATTCCAAAGTATTTAATTTTTTTGTTGTTATTAAAAATAGGATGCCCCACTGATTTCTTCCTCTGTACATTTGTCCTTTGCATATACAAAGGCTACTGACTTTTCTTCAATTATTTTGTTAAATAAGTTCTCCATGCCTTTGGTCTGAATTTCTTCTCCTTCTGGTATTCCAATGATCCTGATATTAGGACGTTTAAGTGTATCCCACAATTCCCTCATGTTCTGTTCACAGGAGCTTCTGAACTTACTGAAATTTTTGAACTCTCTAACTATTTCTTCCATCTTGTCTTCCAGATCAGAGTTTCTATCCTCCACTTGGCTGACTCTATTCTTGAGAGCATCTAGTGAGTTTTGGACTTGTTCAAATAAGTTTGCGTTGTCTATTACTTTTCTATATATAATTTCCATCCCTCTGTCAAGCTCCCTTTTCACATCAGTTTCTGATTTTCTTGATGATTCTTGGAGTTCATCCTTGCATTTCTTTATGTCTTCATTTAGCATGGCCAGCTGATTTTTAAGGTCTTCTTTTTTTTCACCCTCCCTCAAATCTCTTAACTCTCTTTGAAATCCTTCCAATTTCTTATCTAATCCTTCCAATTTCTTATCTATTAGTTCTAGTTTAGTGATGGCAGCATCCACACGATTATCGTTCCTTTGTTGCTTTCCTGTAAGTTCTACCAGTAGGTTGGTCAGGGTTGCATTGCTCATAGCTTCAATTTGGTGTTCTGGTCCTATTGGTTCTTCTATGTTTTGGTTAGATGTATTCATTGTGGGACTGGGTGATCTAACTGGATTTTCTTGCATTTGATTTTTCATGTTATTTCTTTTGTGCTGTGTTCTGCCCATGACAGTGTATGGGCAGGTAGGTGGGCGTATCAGCCTGGGCTCAAGACCAATGGGAATCTTATGCAGCCTGGGGCAGTTGCCAAGCAGCCTGGGCTTTGGCTCTCACTTGCCAAAGCCGCCTGATCTACTGCCTGGCAGGGGAGCCAAAGTTGCCGGAGTTCTCAAGCGGTAATGTGCCAAAGCTGCCTGCGTTCTAGCTAGGAGTGGCACTGAGGCACCAAGCACTGAAGCAACCTGAACCCTGGCTGGGAACGCTGGGAACCGGAAGCAGTCTGCGCTCCCCTGCCACAGGACAATGGTGGACGGCCAGTGCGGCAGACAGGTAGGGGATGGCACCTGAGCTGGCGCAAGCGAGAGACACAGTCTGAGCTTGCATGGCACCTGCTGTGGGACTGGGCACACTCAGTAAGTGGGCGAGTGGAAGAAAGTGCACAGCAGTCTAAGCTTCCGCACACAGGGAACAATCGGCGCACAGTGGCAGGAGTGCCGGCGCCGGCTCAGCAGCAGCGGCAGCGGCAGCGGTGGTGCTGTGAACACAGCGGTTGTTTGGGGTGAGGGGTGGCCACCCACCCGCCAGGGGATCCGTGGTTCCCTGTTCCCCTGCCTCTGTGCCCTCCCAGATTTCTCTCCCCTAAAATCCACTATGTACCCTTAATATCTTGCCTTTCTTTCCCCGGGATTTGCAGCACAGCTAGGCGGTCGCCATCTTGGCCGGAAGTCGGCTACTGACTTTTGTGCACTGATTTTGTGTACTGCCACTATGCTGAAGGAATTTATCAGCTTTAGAAGTTTTGAGATGGAGACTTTTGGGTTAATTATATATAAGATCATGTCATCTGCAAATAGGGCTAACTTGACTTGTTTATTTCCAATCCAAATCCCTTTTATTTATTTGTCATGTCTTATTACTTTGGCTAGTACTTCTAGTACTATGTTGAAGAGCAGTGGTGAGAGTGGGAACCCCTGTCTTGTTCCCAATCTGAGTGGGAACTCATTGAGTCTTTCTGCATTAAGTATTACTTAGGCTTTAGGTGCTTTATTTATAGCCTTTATTGTGTTGAGATATAAACCCTCCATGTCTATTCGTTACAGCATTTTGATCAAGAAGTGGTGTTGTATTTTTTCAAAAGGCCTCCTCTGCATCAATTGAGATGATCATGTGGTTCTTATGGTTAAGTTTATTTATGTGGTGTATTACATTGACCGATTTCCATATGTTGAACCATCCCTGAATTTTTGGGATGAAGCCTACTTGGTCAAGGTGGATAATGCTTTTGATGTGTTGTTGAATTTGGTTTACAAGGATTTTGTTCAAGATCTTTGCATCTAAGTTCATCAAGGTATATAGGCCTGTACTTTTCTTTTCTTGTTGAATCACTGTCTGGTTTTGGTATTAGGGTGATACTAGCTTTATAAAAGGATCTGGGAAGAATTCCCTGGTCTCTAATTATGTAAAACAGTTTGAGATAGATTGATTTCAGTTTTTCCATGAAGGCATGATAGAATTCAGCTGGAAAGTCATCCAGTCCTAGACTTCTTTCTTTCTTTTTTTTTTTTTTTTTTAACTTTTCAATCTCCATTGATGGGATGGGTTTGTTTAGGAGATTAATCTGTTTTGGTGTTATGTGTGGGAATTCATCCATTTCTTCCAGATTAATCAATTTTGTGGAGTAGAGATTTTGGAAGTATTCCCTGAAGATTCTTCGAACTTCATTGACGTCTGTTATGATCTTTCCATTTTTATTTATGATTTTGTTAATTTGAGACTTCTATTTTTTTGCTTGATCAAACTGACCAGGGGTTTGTCAATCCTGTTTATTCTTTCAAAGAGCCAGCTCTTTATTTCATTTATTTTTCTGTGTGTGTTTTCTTAGTTTCTATTTCATTAATTTCTGTTCTAATCTTGATTATTTCTTTCTGTCTGTAGGTCTTTGTTTGAATCCTTTTTTTTTTTTCAGTGCCTTTAGATGGACAGTTAAGTTTTTTTTTGGGATATTTCTGTCTTTGTTATGAAGGCATTTAGCACTGTAAATTTTCCCCTTAGGACTACCTTCATTTTATTCTATAAGTCTTGGTAGCTTGTGTTTTCATTATCATTCAATTCTGGGAATTTTACAATTTCTTTTTTGATTTCTGCCATGACACATTCATTGTTTCAAATTGTGTTATTTTGTATCCAGGAGCTGGTAGAGTTCTTGATGTGTCTCTTGTTGGCAATTTCTAGCTTTAAAGCATTGTGATCTGACATGATGCAGGAAGTTATTTCAATTTTCCTGACTTTCTGGAGGCACACTTTATGGCATAATATATACGACCTTGGACCAGGGAACTGGGAAGAGCTGGGAAACAGGGATCTGTCGTGCTCACTGTGCAGTGTCTGCATACCATCTGGCTCAGGGAACCAGAACCAGGGAATTGAAAGGAGCCAGGAAATAGGGATCTACTCACTTCTTGCTGTGCTTGCCCCCTCTTTCTCTTTTTAAAGGAAATTTTCTTCTATGATTTTGTTGAAAATACTTATCACCTTAGATTTAAATTCTTATCCTTTTCCAGAGTCTGAATTCTTACATTTAATCTCTTCATAGTGTGTCAAATGTTTTGAAATTCCTACTCATACCTTCCTATTAGTTTGTCTTTCTCTTTTTTGGAATGTTCTAGATCTACCACCTATATTCTTGGGTTTGGGGTGTATATTGCTCTAGTGTAATATGGTCCAGTTACTTTTGGGGTGACTTGGTATTAACCATGTAGAGTATAAAGCATATTTCTTTTTTGTTATGCTTTGGGCTCCACTCAGCTGGACAGGTAACAGCTAACAGCTGTGCTGGATGCTATGTGGTGGAGAGGTGGCTCTGATCCCTTGGAATCCTGAGATCATCCATGGTTCTTGGTGCTTATATGGGGAAAGGGAGGGTGTGGAAGGCTGTCTGAACTTGTTGTGGAGCTGCTTGGCTGGACCCTATTGTCTTACCCTTCAGATCTTTTGAGTTTACAAGTAAAATGTGGGTGGGAGAATCCCTTTCCTGTAGTTTTGCTCTTGCTGGCTCAGGCAAGGCCCAGATAGTAGAAGCTCCTCCCAGCAGCCTCAGGTTGGAGCCCAATCCATGCTGATTGAGTGGAAGTTCCTAGCTCCCTCCAGCTTCCCCACAGGAATTTTATCTAGATTAATACTTCCTTATCTTCACTTTTTGGTAGAAGAATGTATTGTGTGTTATCTTGCCTCCATTTCCCCCAAGTTTCTTTGATGAACTTACTCTTCTGCCATCTTAACCAGTAACTAGTTGAACATGACATAAATGATCATTGATCTCAAAGATTAGTTAAACAAACAGATGAATGAAGTATGTCAATTTAATACCTGTACAAGAATGTAAATTCAATGGATAAAAAAAGGGAATTTAAATCCTGAAACAAAGTGAATCAAAAACATAAATACAAAACAGCAACAGTAAAAACCCAAAGAATAATAGTTGAAGTAAAATAATGGTAATTATCACTAGAATACTAGACCAAGCAGAAGAAACAATATCAGGGTTTGAAGATGTGGTACAAAGTATTATATCCAGACAGTAATAAAGGAATAAAAAAACAATAAAGCATGATCACAACATTCAAGTACTCAGGTTCATTATTTAAAGACCAAACCTAAGAATGCACGTTATAGGAGAAAGCATAGAAAATATATCCAGTGGAATTACAGCAGAACAATTCCTATGTCTAGGGCAAGATATGGAAATACTTTTATAGAAAGCATTTAGAACTCCAACTTGCTATATTCAGAAAAGAACTAATCCACATCACACTCTAGCTAAAATGCAAAGACTATAGAATAAAGAAACAATATTGGAAGTTAGAAGAGAAAAATACTCACCTACAATGGCCAGCTCATCAGAAAAACATCAGGCCTCTCAGTAGAAACACTAAGAGCCCCCCCCCCAATAAAACATATCTCAAGATCTGAGAATAATAAATACTACTAAATGTTATTATATCCAGTAAGAATACCTTTTAAAATCAGTGGTGAAATAAAGACTTTTTGAGATAAGCTAAAAAAATTCATGACTGCTAAGCTAGCACTGTAGAAGTTAAAGAATAAAGACAGTCACAAACATGAGACTCAAAAATATAATCAGATGAATAGATGGACAAATGATAATGAAGAATGAAATTCAGTTATGCAATAAGATACTGAGATGAGTAAGAGACAATGAAAAGAGTCATTATTATTTAAGCTAACCAGGCAAATAGCAAGCTAAGTATAAGAATCAGCAAACATCTCTCAATAATGACACAGAATATACTTGGTCTCACCTCTAAAAGATTGAGACTTGCTGATTGAAATGCAGTATAAACTAATGCTCAGTTTTTCAAGAGGACCATCTTATTGGAAAAATACAGAATGAAAGTGAATGATTGGAAAACACAAAACAAGCAGAAGTCATAAACAAACAGGCACAGTTGTGCTCATCTAACAAAGTAGACTTCCAAGCAGTTTGTCAGAGAAGTTAGAGAATGTCAGTGAATACTAATAAAGGTACTTGACATCAAGAACATATAACAATCACAAGTATATATGAGGCAATTGTGTAACATACATGAAATAAGCACAAAACATAAAGGTGTAAGTAGGCTGAGATAGAATGATACTCCATCCACATCATAGATAATTCAGAAGAAAAAAAAAAACAAAGAAACTTCAGAGTTAAGTTATACCTTAGATAAAATGGATGTAAAAGGACATCTATTCCATATAACAGTTGTGCGGAACACACTTTAGCAGTTAATGGACGTTTCTCTAAACGAGATCACCTTGTAGGCCATAAAGCAAGTCTTAAAAACTACAAAAGAATCAAGATAATTTCTTGTATCTCATTATATCATAATTGAATAAAACAGAAGTAAATAGGATGCAAAACTATAGAAACTATACAAACATAGGGAGGGGAAATTTACTCTTCAATGATCCATTGCTCATTAGTCACTGAAGAAATTAGGGAGGAAATTAAAAGTTCCTAGACTCAAAGTGAAAGTACAAAAATTTTGTGACGCAGTAATGACAGTTTGAAGAGGGAAGTTAACTGCTGTGAGTACATACATTAAAATAATAAAATCTCCATAAAAACAACCTAGTCATTGACTTTAGGCCTTAGCCTTAGAAAAAAAGAACAGCCAACCCCAATATTACTAGATGGAAAACAACAATAGTGATCAGGGCAGAAAGTCATAAAATGGAGACTGAAAGAACAATGAAACAAAAGGTATTTTTGTTTTGAGATAGAGCCTAATGCTCTGGAGCTCATTATGTAGCTGAGGATAACCTTGAACTCTTTTAAAAATATTTTTGTTTACTTGATATATATGAATATATATGTGTATATATATATATATATATATATATATATATATATATATAGAGAGAGAGAGAGAGAGAGAGAGAGAGAGAGAGAGATAAAGAGACAGAAAGAGGCAGAGTATGGGCACGATAATGATTCCTGTCATTGCAAATGAACTCCAGACACATGTGCCGCTATGAATCTAGCCTTATGTGGGTACTGGGGATTTGAACCTGTGTTAGCAGGCTTTACAAGCAAGCCCTTTCAAACTGCTGAGTTATTTTTCCAGTTCTCATCTTAAACTTTGATTCATCTGCCTCTATCTCCCAAGTTGTGGGATTACAGGCATATGCCACTATCCCAGGATGAAAAATAAGTTCTTTGCACAGAGAGATGATTGATAGGCTCTTTGCCAAACTCTCCAAAAGGCAGAGAGAGTGAGGTGACCCAAATTAATAAAATTAGATATGAAAAGGGGGTATTAAAACAGATACCAATGAATTTCAGAGGCTTGTTAGGGAATACTTTGAAAACATGTGTTTGTGTAAATGAGAAAATGTAGTAGGTCAACTTCTAGTTGTAGTTATATAGTACTAACCAAACTTAAACCATGAGGATTTGAATAACTTAAACAGACTATTTGAGGCAGTGAAATTGAAGTAGCAATACTCTCCAAAGCTATGAAAGTCATCTCAATATTAAAGAGAAATGTCAGACTTGAACTACTGGAAGAGAACACATGAGGAACACTTTCAGACATTTGCATAGACATTAATTTTGTGTCTAGGAACTCTAGTCACAGGTAATACACCCAAACATTGATGAATTATGTTTACCAACCTAACAAGCTTCTATACTACAGAAGGAAACAATTAACAGAGTGAAGAGATAACCTTTAGAATGGAATAAAACACTTTCAACCATTCATCTAACAGAATATACCAGAGGCTAAAACAACAAAACAAAAGAAAAACAAACCCAAAGTATGCAATCCATTAAAAAATGGGGACATGCTCAGGATAGATACTTCTCAAAAGTAGAAACATAAACAGTCAAAACATATGTCAGAAAATGCTCAATATTATTAGTTATAAGCAAAATGCAAATAAAAGCCATACTATTATACCATCTCAACCCCATTAGAATGGGTATTTCTAAAAAGTAATTAATAATGGTGAGAGCATAGAGAAAAAGAAAATTTTATTCACTTTGGGAATATGAATTACTACAGTCATTAGGGATAACAAAATGACAGTTCTTAGAAAGTTAAAACATATCTCTTACATCATCAGCAATGTCACTTCTGGGTATATATTCAAAGCAAATGTAATCAGCTTACTAGAGAGATACCTGCATATTCATGTTTATTGCAGCACTTTGTGTAAGACCAAGTGAATAATCCTAGGTACACACTGACACATTATCAGATAATTGATTAATACATAAGAACACTATGTTTTTGACAGCAGAATGGATGGACTTGGAGGACATTATGTTAAGAAAAATAAGCCACACATAGAAAACAAGTAATATCTCTCTCATATGTGTGTACTAAAATGTTGACTTGACAGTCAAATAGTGATTACTTCATATTTTGAAGGCTTGGAAGCAATGAAAAAGAAAGTTGGATTAGATAAGGGCTTGCTATATACATGTATAGAATTCTTACTTGAATAAGGACTAGATAGGCTCATAATTGGATTCTGTTTTAGCTTTAGTGATAAAACAGATACCATAATTTAACACCAAACTCTTCTAATAAACACACTATAAGAACACTAATGTTTTCTAATTAATAAAAATACATGCATCATTAAACATGAACAAATGAAATAAAGACTGGTATTACATTATTGCAGTATTAAGCATGTAGACTACCTGTTCATACCACCCAGATCAAGGAGAACTAGGACCTTTTGAGATTGGTCCTTGGTGAGAGCATGATAGGCTTCCTTCTGTGCCCAATCTAGATGTACTTGTAAGCCACACAGAGAAAGGAAGACCAGGACTTTGGGCACTGTCCCCAGTGAGCATGTGATCGGCTTGCCCTGTCCCCTATCCCATTTGCAAGTGTAGGCCACCTATTCCAGAGCAAGGAGGGATGAGTCTCTAGGTACAGCCTCCTGGAGAGCACCTGATGAGTCTTCCTCATCACCCAACCTGGACAGGCTGCCTGCCTGGAGCTAGGAGGACCAAACCCTTTCAGGCTTCTCCACCTGATTTGAGTAGACCACCTGGAGTGGTACAGGCCTCAGCTCAGGCCCAGTAAGTTTGTGGTCCAGATATATGACCATCACTGGAGAATCCTAAATCCAGCCCACCTTGGGTCTCTCAATGGATCCACTGTTGCTGTTCTTAGCTAGACAAAGAGATTATTTCCAGTTGGTCAAACCTCAGTGAAAAACAAATAACAAAAGAAACCAAGGGAAATTTTCCCCACCAAGAATGTCTAGCACCATAGTTGAAGCCTCCAATGACAACTACTTAGAGGAAACTCCTAAGAATTCTGAAGCACAATTATGATGAAAATATTGCAACAACCTTAGAGAGGATGTGAACAAATGACAGAATGAAATGAAAATCAACTAAAGAATTTGATGGGTGAATGAATTCCAAGAGGACATGAACAAATGCTAGAATGAATTCGAAGAGAGGCTGGAGAGATGGCTTAGCAGTTAAGATACATGCCAGCAAAGCCTAAGGACCCAGGTTCGATTCTCCAGGTCCCACTAAGCCAGATGCACATGGTGGCGCATGGGTCTGGAGTTTGTTTGCAGTGGCTAGAGGCCCTGGCATGCCCATTCTCACTCTCTCTCTCTGTCTCTAATAAATAAATGAATTCCAAGAGAAACAGACAGTCGCCTAAAGGCAACGAGCAATTCAAACCAAGAAAGGAAAATTGAATACAACAAAGAGACAGAGATGCTGAAGAAAAACTTAATGAAAATTAAAAATGAGATAACTCAATTAAAACATTCCTAGGAAATCATAACCAATAGATCATGTGGAGCCCAGAAAATCAGGACTTGAGGACAAGATAGAGGAAAGAGATTGACAACTTCACACACACACACACACACACACACACACACACACACAAAGTGCATGAAGAGAACATGAGAGTAATGTGGGACATCTTATACAGATACAAACATTCAAATCATGAGTTTTAGGTAAAGGACATAGAAAATGTCTTCAATAAAACAATAGAAGAATAACTTCCTATATCACATTGTAGCTACTGAAGTTAAACCCAGAGAAGATAAATAATGTAAAGAGAACTATAACATCTAATAGGATTGAGCATCCATTAGAAATCTCCCAACCGAAAATGTCCAAGTCCAGATGGATTCACTGCTGAATTCTATCAGACCTTTATAAAAGAATTGAAACCACTGCTTCACAAGTGGTACCGTGAAATCAAAGAAGGAATGCTCCCTGATACCTTCTATGAAGGCAACACTATACTAATAGTGATACAAGAAGAAAAGAAAATTATAGGCCAGTTTCTCCAGTGAAGTTAGATGCAAAATTCTCAATAAAATTCTTGCAAATAAAATCCAGGAACCATCAAAAATATTATCCACTTGGATCAAGTAGGTATCATTCCAGGGATCCAGGTATGGTTTAACATGTGGGAATTGATAAACATATTAAACATAATATATTATGTAAGTTTACTTCAGGACAGAAATCACATGATCATCTCAACAGATGCAGAAGAGGCCTTCAACAAAACATAATATCCTTCCATGATAAAACACTGGAGAGATGAGGGTTGGAAGGAATCATCTCCCAACATAATAAAGGCTATAAACAACAAGCCTAAAGCTAATATCATACTACATGGGGAAAAACTTGAAGCATTCCCACTAAGTTGTGGAACAAGATGTGGGTGTTTACTCTTTCCACTGCTACTTAACATAGTACTTGAAGTCTTAGGTACTGTAGTAAGACAAGACAAAGAAATAAAATGGATACAAATTGTAGAAGAAGTCAAACAAGGTTTATTTTCAGATGACATGATTCTATACTTATGGGAAAGAGAGAGAAAGAGGAGAGAGGAGACAATGAGAGTACAGTGAGTTTGGTTGGAAGTACCCTGATGGGATAGAAAAAGCTTTACCTTAAAACTATATATAGTGCCAGAAATGGGTTACCTCCCATAACATTCTGTTATGACAGGATGTCCATGCAGCCCACAAAACAATGCAAGCTGTTGCCAAAGCACTTGCTTGCCCACCAGTACTATATGGAAAGACCCTGTTGCCAAAGACTTCACAGGCTGTGGTAGCATCATTCACCTTTTGAAAACATTTTATTGATAACTTCCATACATATAGACTATATACCATAGTCATAATGCCCTCACACTACTCTCCCTTTACTCCCTCCCAAATTATCCTCCACTGAATCCCTTCTAACTAGTCTCTCTTCAAGTTTGATATCATTTTTTTCTCCTATTAAGTGGGTCCACCTTTGATTTTTAAATTCTCTTCACTATTCTATGTGTTATTCTTTTGAAGCTGAATGTTCTGAATACTTATATTTTCTGTTAGTGCCAGTTCTTCAAAGCATATTATAATGTGTTTCTAGTTCAAAAATTTAGTTAATGGTATATGTCTACTCTTTGGGAAACAAAAATCTATTCAAAACCTACTGTCAAACTTTTCATTATTTTCCTGGTTGTTATTAGTAGAGGCTTATGGGGTTTCAGTGGGGAAAAAGAACTTCACCAGGAACTGGGCTAGAGGCAGTTCATGTGATATTCTGGCAAAGGAACTGGAACTGCTGTTTAATTTAAAAGTAATGGATTAATGTGTTTGGTGGAGGAAATTTCCAGATACAAAGCATAGAGTCTGTGGCTTGACTTGCCCTTTCTTCTCTTACTCAGATATATAATGAAAGAGAGCAAAATACAGAAAAGAAAAATATTGAAAATATAAAACTTGACATAGATAGAAATATGAACAAGTTTTAGGTTCCAGGCACAGTAACTGTAGCTGTTTCTGCAATAATTGTTAAAGAGATCATCATCATTAAAGAAAAGCCAACTGATATGCATTAGGACAATAGGAAAGGTATCCTTAGGGCAAGATCCAACCCATTTAGGGTTCAAGCTAGTAAGGATGTGCATTATTTTGGAAGGAAAAGCCTAAAGGGAGAATGCTGAAGGAGTTCTCTATTATCCAAGGTCAGTCAATGTATAGAGACTGCTGAAACTGTGATCTAAAAGATATGGCATCAAGGCCTGGCGGTGTTGCCCTTATGGTACTCATTTTGAAAGCATGAAAAATGCAAGCTTGTAGAGGGTCATGGATTGTACCACAGTTCCAGAGTGTCACTGGGGCTAGGCAGTGTGAGGCATGGAGGCTGTGAGAGGCCATTATAAGAAGCTGTCTAGATAAACCATAGGTTACAATGGAGAACTCAAGATTTTGTAGATACCAAGACTATGGGATAGCCACCAAGGAAAGCTGCAGTCTTGGGGTGGCTCTGGACCATACCAGAGGCTATATGTAGAACAGCTTGAGGGGCAGAGCTACCCATGACATTTGGAGTCCATCTGATCCCATCATAAGTGAAAGATGCCAGACATGCAACTGCCAGATTTGGGGTGTGCCATGCTAGGTGTCAGTCTTGCTTTGGTTGTATCATTTGTTGTTATGACTTTGTTAATTTCTTTGGAATTGGGACTGTTTACTTTGTGCTAATACATGTTGGTGGCATGTCACTAAGTTTTTATTATGTTATAGGAGCTCATAATCAAGAGATTATCTTGAGTGACACATGAGACTTTAGACTTTTGAGCAGAATTGGAATTGTTAAAGACTACCTGGACTTTTGAATTTGGACTAAATCTGAATGCATTTTTCATTGTGAGATGACCCAGAGCCTATGGAGACAACAGGTAGAAGGTTATGGCTTAAAAGTTTTATGTTTGAGAGTCAAATTTATAGAGTGGGCTTTTTAAAAAAAATGTTTATTGTAATTTATTTATTTGAGAGGGACAGAGAGAGAGAGAGAGAGAAAGAGGCAGATAATAGAGAGAGAAAGTGGGTGTGCCAGGGCCTCCAGCCACTGCAAACGAACTCCAGATGCATGAGCCCCCTTGGCTAACGTGGGTCGGGGGGAATGGAGCCTTGAACCAGGTCGTTAGGCTTCACAGGCAAGCGCTTAACTGCAAAACCATCTCTCCAGCCCTAAAGTGGGCTTTTAATGGTTAATCACTGGTTATCAACTTGACAGGATTTAGAATAATCATGGAAACAAACATCTTAGCATTTATGCTAGGGATTTTCTAGATAAGATTAATTAAGGTGGGGAGTCTCACCCTAACTGTGGGTGGCAACGTTCCATGGGCTAAGGGTCCTGGACTATATAAAAAGGAGAAATCTGGCTGAACAATAGCATTCATCTCTCATTACGTCTTCCTGGGTGATGTGGAGCTGTCACGCAGACTTTCTGCTCAGGCCTCCTATAACTTCACTGCCTTGATGGAAAATGACTGTGGTGATTTGAATGTGTCTATATGCTGCCTGCGATGGTTTGATTCAGGTGTTCTCCATAAACTTTTGTGTCCGTAATGCTAGGTCCCCAGCTGATGGAAATTTGGGAATTAAGCTTCCTTGAGGCAGTGTTTTGTTGGGGATGGGTTTATGGGTATTATAGCCAGTTCCTCTAGCCAGTGTTTGGACACTCTCCTGTTGCTGTTGTCCACTCAATGTTGGTGAGGAGGTAACCCTCTGCTCATGCCCTCATTTCCCCTGCCATCATGGAGCTTCCCTTTGAGTCTGTAAGCCAAATTAAACCTTTTTATTGCTCTTGGTTGGGTGATTTCTGCCAGCAATGTGAACCTGACTGCAACACTGCCCAGAGCCTGAGGCAGTTTTTGATTAAGTTTGCAACTTAAGTATCAAGCATTCTGTCAGAGGAGGTGTCACTGGGGGTGGATCTTGAGTCCACCCTGAGGTGTGTTCAAAGCAGTTGGAGCCTGGCTTTTTGTACTTGTTGGCTCATCTCTCTGATACGGATCTATGAAAGTGAGCCGTTTTCATTTGCCCTGATGGAACTTCCTTGGTGTTGTATCAGATCCATGCTGCTGGGATGAACCTCCAATCCAGACAGCTTATTGGAGGAAGAGTTTTATTTGTAGCTTACAGATCTGGGTGAAGTCCCAAAATGGTCAAAGAGGCTGCCCCTTTCACATATCCAAGTAGAGCAAGAAGAAACCACCACCAGCACCACCAAAAACAAGCACTCAATCAACAAAGGGGAACTCCAGGCAAAGCTCAATCACTCTGCAGACCTTTAGGCTGGAAACGGAGCTGTCTCCATTAACTCCTTAGGGCTAGACCCCAGGATCCACCCACAGTGACACCTCTTCCAGCCAGATGTGTAGAAATCCACATTAGCAGTTTTAATAAAACATTTGAATCTATTGGGGGATATAAATTCAAACTGCCACACCTAGTATCTGTTCAGCCTGGGACTCTGGCCCATGGTATGGTGCCCCATCACATTTAGAATGCACCTTCTTTATTCAATTAAATTCTTTGGCAACACTCTCAGACATACCCAGTGATGGGTTTTCTAGATGATTTAATTCTAATCAAGGTGACAATGAAGATTACCTATTGTATATACCATGGGCTATTTAGCAGCATCTTAATGATGGCATCACTCTTTTCTCCCTCATACACTAAGTAAAAGTTTCTTCAAATATTGTGTTACCTTGAAACAGATTCACTAGCAGTTGAGAACTGCTGGTATGCAATCTTGGATGTGGGAGTTTCATATCTTGCATTAAAGTCTTATTTTTATAGTTTATGAGCAGAGAAAGTCAATTTTCAAGAAACTCCAATGCCTCATTCTTAAAATGAGGATACTCATAGACACATTTTCTAAGGTGATAGTGAAGATTATGATGACAGCATGAGAAACACCTTTAAGACTGTGATAATTCAATAAAGGATACCTTTGAAATAATATCAGTAATCATGTGTTGGCTAAATCTGGATCTATAACTGTACCTGTTTCTATGTATATATGTATACGTGCAACTCATCTTCTCTATATCTTTATCTTTCTTGGTCTCTCTTTATGTTTCTTTTTGTCTTTATGTCTATTTTTGTTTTTCTGTCTGTGAGTGCCTCTCCATCTGTCTGTTTCTATCCCCTTTGCCTGTCCTTTCTTTCTATTTCTGTTTATCCTTTTGTCACCATCTAAGTTGTTTCCCTTTCACTGTATGTGTCTTTCCAACCCTTTTTCTCCCTTTCTACCCCTTTTATTCCTGCTCCTTCATGTTCCCCTATTTCATCCCTTATTTGCTTTCTCCCTCTTTCTTCCTTCCTTAGATTGAAAAACTTTGACTATCTAGAGGTACAACTGGGAGAAGTTTCAGTTAAAGTATCTGAGTCTAGGAGAAATACCTATGTATACTTGGTCGAATAATAACTGGTGAATATGGTGGTTTGAATGTGAATGTATGTTTCACATAGCCTCAGGGATTTTTAGTTAAGGTTAAATTTCCTACTTAAGTCTTTAGCAGCCTGCTTGGATGAGGTGTAGCTGGAGACAGATCGTGTAGTCCAGCCCTAAAGTATGTTCAGAGCAGTTTGAGCTCTGGCTGTTTGTGCTTGCTGGTGTTGGTTTCACTTTCTCTCTGCTGTGGATTCTAAAGTGAGCCAGTTTCCTCTGGCTTGTTGGAATTTCCCCTGGATTCTGTACGCCTAACATAAACCCTTTCCTCCCATAAGATTCTCCATACGAAAATAAGTGTGTATCAAGAGATTTTAGAATTTGTGTGACTTTTCCTAGGGAGATGTGAACAAACATCTATTCACTCCACATAGGGCACCTTTGACCAACAGGAGCCTTCCAGTTTATTTGGGGCTACTTCCTAGCATATGGGTGAGGAATTATTTACAGTATCACAAAGGCAGCTGCATCACCAAAAAGCCCACCCTAGCATGGGTGACCACTCACGAGCACTGAAGCGTCTGACACAACTTGCAGGAAGTTTAGCTAGTTGAAGAGTCTTCTCTCTGAAGTAATTGTTATTCCTTCTATAACCTTGGAAAGAGCTCTGCTGAGTAACTATTTCCCTAGATTAAACATTCTCTCCTAGAGAGAAGGGGGAAGCTCTAAAAGTTCTGAAAAATAATGGAAAATCACAAGGCTCAGGAAGCTCTTTAAACTTTTCACATGAAGAATCTTAAACAATTCACTGATGCAGTTACTTTTTTGTTGCTGGAACAAACACTCAACCATAAAGCCATTTATGGGAGAAAAGGGCTTATTTTTGTGATTTTCCATTATTTTCTGGAATTTTTGGAGCTTCCCCCTTCCCTCTAGGAGAGAATGTTTAATCTAGGGAAATAGTTACACAGCAGAGCTCTAAGAGAGTGGCTACATGGATAAATCAGGATGTGCTTGTAACCGTTCAGGCATAAAAAGATGTTTGCTGATATTATTTATGGGTTGAATGCCTCCTTTATAGCTCATATTGAAATTGAATTACTATTGTGGTAGTGTAAGATGTGGGACTACTAATAGGTGATTAGGTCATGAGGGATTCTGCATCATGAAAGTATTATTGTATGTATTCTAGCCATGAGTTAGTTATTGTGGGCAGTAGGTATCCATCTCCTCCTATCTCTCTCCTATGCTCATTTGCCATTCCAGCATGTTGTGATGAAGCATGGAGATGCTGAAGGAACCTTCTTAGACTTCACAGCCTCCAGAACCATGAGCTAAACAAACTTGTATTGCTTAAATGTCACATTATCTATAGTATCCTATTTACTAGTCTAAATTACCCAGTCTATTGCAAAAGAAAATGGGCTAAATCCATTGGAGTAAGAATGGAATAGCCAACCCAAGAAATTTCTGAAAGAAGCAAGGGCAAAACTTTATAACTGGCAGGAGAGGGGCTATGATAGAATTAAGAGTATGGGGATTTTAATCAGACACATTAGAGCTGAAGTAATAATTGTGGGACCTCGGAAAATCAATTCAATGTTTCTAAGGTTTGGTTTGTCCCCCAAACAGCAATAATAATGTCTATTTTGAGGGACTGTGGTAAAGGTTTGAGGCATTGTATAAAGTTCAGAAGGAAATATTAGGCACTCAGTGAAATCCAGTAACAACTTATAGGGGCGCAGAGGGAAGGGTACCAAAGCCAAGTTGCATTAGAGGATGGAGGAATAGTAGAAAGAATGAGTAGAGGCAGTGAAGTTTTGTGTGGATGCAGCATTTCAGGGAGCAGCCTAATTTCAATCTAATCACTGGGATAAGTAAATTTTCTAAAGCAGGGAGGCTTCTAGCAAACTAGCCTTACACTTTATAGCACTGCTGGGCATCTGTGCAGGTCATTTATAGTTTTTACGAGCCTAGATAGATTTGGAACAGTTTGGTTTGCACTTGAATACAAAATCCACCCCCTCCAAGAAGCACTATGAAATACGACTCAAGAAATCCCCGATATTGTTTATGCTGTTGTGAGGATGTGGAACATGACGAATGAGAGTAATAGCTGGTAACCAATATTAGATCATGATGACAAGGAAATTCATTGTTGGGAACTTTCCTATAAAGAACGGATAGTACCATCAATCCATTCTCACAGTCAGAAAGTTACTTTTTGAGAAATTATCCTTTCCTCTCCTTCTTTGCCTTTTCACAGCACCATAGTTGGATTTAATGCCTTTCTCTCAATGCCTGCTTATGCACAGAGCGCCTTTCACTTCTCTGATGCCATGATACTCATTGGTGATCATTAATTCAAAGTGCTAGGACTTGTTGCAGTTTTATTAGGCATTGTGATAAATTTTGTATTTGTGGACTTTTTTGGTGGAGTTGTTTGCCTGTGAAATAGGCATTGCTTCACACTGGTTACTGGCTTTTGCTACTGTAATACAAAATCTTTAAAATCTGCTCCATCTATCTCTGGCCTTCCCTGTCCCATTTATTTCTGGGGCTTTGTGTAAGATTGGAATTAGGATAAATGTGACATTGTAGACAGTGATTATGTTTTCCTTTCCTTTATGTCCTGTAAACTTTTTTGTTGTAAGCCCAAGGCTCTTTACCAAATATTTATTGTAATATTATCCAACCCTCCGAGCCCCACCATGGAAAGGGTGTGCTGTTTGTGTTGATTGGAATCTTTTTTCCTTTGCTTTATAGAGTGATATTTTCCTCCATTCACTCAATAATATTTATGGAGTATTTACTGTATGTTAGATCCTGGTTTGGTATTGTGGATATAATTATCTGTCATGTGACTTTGCTACCTGCTTAATGAGAGAGGAGTATTCTTTACCCCATTATTACCAGACTTGGCCACATGACTTACTTTTACCAGTAGGACATGAGATATGACAGTAAATTGAGCTTTTAATGTTATTGTATTGTTGTTTTTGCACTTTACATTAAAATAACATATTATCATAGCTAATTGAATGAGCATAAGCTGACATGTGGGAGAATATAAACTGCAGCTGGGAGCTAAGCCAAGCCAAGCTCAACAAAGTGACAAACTACTTGTGGACCTGGAAGTGAGAAATACATGTTTATTTTTATGACTCACTGAGTTTAGGGTATATTTATTACACAGCTACAACACAGAAAAAGCTGACAAATATACTCAGTAAATACAGTTGTCCAAAATGTACAATTCCTGTGCAAGACAGGGGAGAAGCAAAAAAAAAAAAAAAAAAAAAACTCTCAATCTGTGAATTTTCAGAAGAAAAGAGGAAGCAAAATTCACATTAACAGAGATGACAAAGACAGATGCATTTGATAAAGAAGAAACCAATGGTTGTTACTGAATAAGTCAATGTTCATAACAATAAAAGGAGCTGTAGTGTAAGGCCATTCTAACAAGTTCCCCTGGGCCTGTACTTGACATTGAAGATGATCTCTGCCAGTGTTCACCTTCACCAGCCTCAACAGTAGGTAGGTACTTTACTTTATAGACATAGAACTTGTTGTGGATAGGCCCAATTGGCTATTTCCCCAGTAATCTTTTGAACTCCTTTTCCCAAATATTGCCATAAAAAGCAGAGTTGTATCCTGGCAGTGGTGGTGTAGGACTGTAATCTCGGCAATTGGGAGGCTGAGGCAGGAGGATTGAGAGTTCAAGGCAAATTTTGGAAACATAGTGAGACCTTATCTGCATTACTTTTATGATGTTGTGACCAAAATGCCAACAATTAGCAAATTAAGGGAGGAAGGATTTATTTTGGCTCACAGTTTAGAGAGAACACTTCATCATGGAGTGGAAGGCATAGCAGGAGCTTCAGGCTTGGCTTGTCACATCTCTCAGAATCAGGAAGCAGAGAGCCAAGCTGGAAGTAAGGCCTGGCCCATAAGCCTCAGTGCTTCCCCCTATGCCCCTGTATCTGCGAGCTTGGTCCAAGTCTAAGAGGCTCATCAGCCTACAAAAACAATACCATGGGGCTGGAGAGATGGTCAAGGCACTTGCCTGCGAAGAGTAAGGACCCACATTGTACTCTTCAGGTCCCACATTAGCCAGACGCATAAAGGTGAAGCAAGTGCAAGGTCACATATGCCCACTAGGCGGCACAAGAGTCTAGCGTTGCTGAGGCCCTGATGCACCAATTCTCTCTCTCTCCCTCCCTCTTTCTCTCTCTATTTCTAAAAATAAAAACAATACCATGACCTTGGGTCCAAGTGTTCAAACAGATGAGCCTATGGAGGAATTTTACATTCACACATAACACTATTTCTCTATTTTAAGGAAAGAAAGAAAGAAAACAAAGACAGCGATTCATGGAGCTGGTCTCAGTAGGAGAGCATTGCCACATGGGCTTGATCCTTAGCATCAAGAAAACAAAAGCAGAGTTGCATTCTAAGGAGGGCAGAAAACTTGAAGACAAAATATGCCAACACTATGAGCAAGAAGATGGTCCATATTTGTAACAGTTTTGTATAGCTCTATAGTCTTGAGCTTTCTAAACTTCATTTACTCTCAAAAGTGTGGTCAGTCATGCACCATCATACTGTATATACTTACATAAATTTTTTAAATTAACTCATTTTTTGTCTCATAAACCAATTTAGTGAACCCCCTTTCACAATATATATGCCTTCTATTGGTTCTGTTCCCGTGGAGATCCCTGACAAATGCAGATTTGCAGATTGAAAAACCACAGAAAGAAGGGGTCTTGTTTCCTTAGTTACTGGATAGAGAAAGAATGGGCATACCAGTGCTTCCTTACCACTGCACATGAACTCCAGACACATGTGCTACTTTGTGCATCTGGGTTCACATGGTTACTAAGGAAGCAAACCTGGGCAAGCAGGCTTAGCAAGCATACACTTTAATGGTTAAATCATCTCTGAAGCTCAGATAATCAACCTTTAAGGAGGAAATTTTTATTTTGGATTACAGTTTCACTCCATAGTCACTTGGTTCCATAGCTTTGGGCTGTGCTGAGGCGGTGTGTCATGTCAGGGAGCACATGGTAGAACACAGATGCTCACCTCAGGACAGCTAGAAAGCAAAGAAAGAGAGCAAGAGAGTCCAAGGCTAGTGACATATCTCCAGTTCTCCCACTTCCATGAATTCATACATCTGAAATGTTGACTATCTCTCAATAGTCCACTGGCTGACAATGAAGCCTTAAGAACATGATGTTTTGGGGGACATTAAAGATCCAAATTCAAGCATTTTCCAGACTGTTCTGTGAGTAGATGTGATATCACTTGTGTTAAAGATAGCTTCCAGATCCATTTATTGTATCAGTCAGCATGAAATTACTTAAGTTGGGATTGCAGAGATGGATCAGTGGTTAAGTGCACGTTATGTGCAAGCTTGAGGGCCTGAGTGGTCCTACAATCCCCAGAGTTTGAGTTTCCAGATCACACATAAACAGTCTGGCATGGCCATATACACTTGTAACCCTGGTCCTGAAGGATAGTAGAGACCCAAGAGTCAGAGCCCTGCAGGCTCCACCATCAATAAAGAAACTCTGGCTCAAAACAAGAACCAGTGGAAAAGTGGTGTAATGAGACACTGATATTTTGCTCTAATGTTCCACTCCAGCAACTGTAGGCAAGCACTTGCCGCCATAGGCAAGTGTACAGAATACTAACCCCCTAACACAGACACCATGTTATACATACACCATGTTACACATACTACATTATATGCACACACAAGCAAAAATACATTTAAGTGAGTAAAAGTGAAAACAAAAACCCTTGTTTTTGTATCATCTTCATTATTACCATCACTAATAAGTGAATCACACCTTTGGAAGAATTAGTCTGGTGCTTGGAGGGACAGATAAAATGAAATGTGAATGATATTCTCTTTCTTATTCCTAGATCCTTGCTGATGGTCAGTTTGAATTTTTTTCTTTTTTAATATTTGTAACCTGTAGTTGAGATGTCACTATCCTTGAAATGCTACCAAATCATGTCCGCATTTATTCTGATCCTCAGGAAAAGAACAGTCAAAACATACTGTGCTATTAACAAAGAACAGTGACTGACAAGGTAAGCAGGGTACTTACCTTCTCAGTACAATTTCAAAGTGGCAAGTAATTTAATTGAAAGTGTCCATTTCTATTGCCCTAAAGAGCCATTTGTTCTATTGCCAAGCTGTGGTCACCACTGATGACCCAACAAACCTACAGGAAGCTCCAGAAGGAATTTTCTCTGTGTCAATTTAGCTGCTTTCAGAAAGGTACACATGGAGGAGAGAAGAGTTATACATGGCATGTTAGCTGGGGTTACTAATGTTGACTGCTATAGCATACATCCTCTGCAGTGCTCTTGCAATAGCTCTTGAAGTCCTATAGGGCCTTGAGATACTTTGCTCTTATGTGGGTAAGTGGGTGGGCCAATAAGTGAGGTGGTGTGTGTGTGTGTGTGTGTGTATGTGTGTGTGTTTAAACATACTTTTTGTGGTAAACATTTTGTAAAATTGATCCAATTTTTCATTGTCATGAAAAAAAAGAAAAGCATCTGATGGGCTCCACTGGACTAAGTCCTGGAAGAATCAGTTAGGAAATGGGAAGTGCTTACTTTATTAACAATGGATTTCTGTAGTTTTTATTTCAGTCATTCATATCAAACCCAGGACCTTACAATGATGGACAGGAGCTTTATCACTGAGCAATATCTCTATCCCCTAAATGGATAAAGCTAGTGCTTGGTATAGGCCTATTACAGTATGCTGCAAATAATTCCATACTGCAAATTTCTTTGTGCCTATAGCCAAGCACCTGCTTTTATTGCTGGGCTTAGTTAGCTATTGGTGGTTTGTATGAAATTGGTCATTGAGAGCCTGATAGGGAGAATCTCATAGAAACCTACCTTCCCACTAGGCATTTTTCTATTAGAATTCCTCAGGGTTCAAGAGTCTGAAAGTACCCTAGGGCTTAAAAGCCTTTTGAGTCTGTAATTCCTTAGCTGGTTGATATTTGCAGAGGCTTCAGAGTTTCCTGGCCTCATATGATGCTGGCCTCAGATGTGAAAAAAACTGTATGAAGTATGTTTCCTCTTTCCTCTCTTTGTTTCCAGAATGGCCCTTCCATCAATATCTCCTTTTTTCAGTCTCTTCACTCTCTTAATTTGTGACATTGTAATTCTTTTTACTAGGTAGCTTCATGCTAAGACCATGGAGCCAAGGGTTTTCTGACTGCTTACTGTTAAGATTTTGGGCAAATATGTTGTTTTTCATTGGTGATTTGTTTGTTTTTACTCTTACATCTTTGTTGCCTTATCTGTTTAATGGAGACAGTAATATGACCTTAAATGTTTGGACAAATTAAATGATCAACACAAATGAAATACTTAGCTTATAGAAGGCAGTGGTGAAGTGTAGCTATTACTCTTATCAAGTCCTTACTTCTCTATTGTAGTTCTCTTGGCTGAGATAATTTCAGCTGGAATTTTATCTCTCTGCCATCACCATAAAGATTTATATAATGTTCTGAGTAGTAGCAGTTGGAGGAAACCCAGAATCTAGTATTTTCCTTCCAAAATGCTTTGGTAGTTCATTTTTTGCTGCTATAACAGAATACCCGAGGTTGACTAATTTAAAGGAAACAACATTTATTTCTTATAGTTATGGAGACTGGGAAGTTCAAGATTGAAGGGCCTCAATCATCAATAGCCTTCTTGTCATGTCAACCCAACAGGGGGTTAGTAAAAGAGGGCTTTCTTTCAAAACAAGCCCATTCTTTTAGTAACTGATCTTCATTTCAGTAAAAACCATGGAGACTTTAAGGCCATGGAGCTTCTTCATCAGAAACAGTGATGATGATGATGAAAATAATTAAGCAACAGGGCCAGGTGTGGCGATGTAGCACTTGTCATCCCAGCACTTGGGAGGCTGATGGGGAATTTTATGGTGCTGGCAAGGCTAGGAGGCTGCTTGCCAAGACTCCCCACAGATGTCTTCTGCATCTGTACCATCGGATTCCTGTATGACTCTGTCGATAGGCAAGCATAGTTATTCTCATGTCGGAGTTGAGAAAAGGCTGGAGTAATTCTGTGACTTGCCTAAGTTTATACACTTAGTGAAGAACCAAGATTTAAGCTCTTACTGTCTGATTCTCTGCTCTTAACTGCTGCTGGTGTGGTTCTGAAAAGGTGTGAAGCATTTCTTGTTCTCTTCACAGTATTTCAGCTTCTCATTTGCCTGGCTGTCAGTGCATAGCATCTACCATGTCAAATCATGAAAGAAAAATCACCCTGGAAATCCCCAGCTGATGATGTAAAACCAGGACATTGGATTGTTGGTGCTGAAATGTTGAAGGAGATGAGTCAGTGCTAAAGCAGCCTGGGGGAGGAACTGTAGGGAGCAGTCACCACTCAGGAGCTAAGTGATGTCATGATGTCTAGGTTCTGGTGTGTGGTGGGGGTGTTTGGTGTCCACACTTTGAGGTTTAACATGTGTTGGGTACTCAATCCACTCAGGAGTCCCAAGTAGAGCCAATGCTAATAGATACAGCAGCTATCTGATGCTGTTGGAACAAGAGCCAAATGAACTTAAAACGAGTCATTCCCTCTTCCCATAGTCCTTCTAGTGTCTCCCACCCAGAGACCAGTCAACAAGGGCATTTGGAAAACAAATTTCAGGTTCTCAGCCTTACATTGTACAGCAGAGTGGAGAGGACAAGGCTTGACTGAGCGGAATGGGAGAATAACAGGAACAATTGCTATTTCTATACCTGGAGTGATGGTCTAGTCTGACATGGTGGTAAACTTGTGCTTTGAAGTTGCATGTAGGCAGTTCCCTGAAAAGACATTAGACCATGCCAGGGTGACTGAAAGAGATTTATTTTTCCCTTCAGCAAGCAATGAGAATTCAAATAACTCTTTTTGTAACAATTGGCATGTTTTTAGGGCTTGAAGCCAAGTGTAGCCTTTAAACAGAAGACAGTGGTCTGCTGTGTGATGTTAAAAGGGGGAGGGCACATCAGCCTTGAGGGTCACGTCCAAGAGTCATTAGCTCTATTGAGTATTTTGTCCTTTTAGCTGCACATCATCCTAGTCAAAGTACAAGAAAATCTGTGGCTGGCCCAGCACCATGTCTAATTTCCTGAGAGACTTTTCTTTTCCTTGAATTACCCATTTATTCTTGTGAGAAAAGGCTGTAGGATGGAGGAAGAACCTGGCATGCAGCGGAGGAGAGGAGAGAGCCTGCAATTTGAAATGCTGAGTGGCAATTTTGGTTTAGCTAGGGTTGTCACAGGACTGATGGATGGTCCCCCGAAGCATGCTAGTGATGTTAAAATCTCCCTCAGGTCCCAGCCCATGTACATACAAAGGCGCTAGGTGGCGCTGTGGCGCTAAAAGATTAAAGGAGTGGGAAAGTTGTGGAAAAGAAAATTTATGGAAAAAGCATCAAGTTGGGGAAAAGAAAGGCTTGAAGGGGAAGGGAAAATGAATATGCATTATCATTCAGTGCCTTTCCTATTCAGGTGAGCATTTTCCCTTTCAGATCTTGGCATGCATAGGAAAATCCAATTACAGGTGCAAACCACATTGGACTGGCAGAAGTGTGTAGAGGCCTGCAGCCTACTGAGTGTGCTGGGTGAAACCCCAGCAGTAGATGTTTGCATCCTGCTTTACCCTCTCGTTCTTTCATCTCTCATTTTTTTCTTTCCCTCTTCATCATTTCCATACTCTTTCATTTAAGTTTTTTCAGTTTTCTCCTTTCTAACAGCCAATTTTGTCCATGGTTGTACTTTCTGAGACACTGCAGGATCTCTGGGAGGAAGGGGGATGAAAATTAACATTCTTTCAGTTAGCAAGATAGTGCCATATGAGCCCCTGCTGGGTGCTGGAGCCACGCTAAGCACTCTTAAGCTCATTTATCCTGTGAAAACATTTAGTTTACTCCTGTATGTAACCAGTATTTCTTAAGCACTTAGTCTGTTCTCTTGGGCATGGCCTGTGTCTTTGGTAATGAGGAAGGGAGAACAGTAAATAGCTCCTCTGTAAGCCTTCTCTTTTGCTTTGGAGTCTGGGCCCTGATGATGGAGCCACAGATTGCTCAAGGCTTTATCTAACATCTTTGGAGTTCTAGAATAAGACAGAACTCTGACACTGATTCTACTACTTCCAAGTTTGTGGCAGTTGGTGATTTTACTTAATTTCTCAGTGTTGTGGTTTTGTCATATGAGAAAATGATAACCATTTTCGTTTGGAGGATAGCCTTGAAAACATGTCAAAGTTTAGAAGGACACCTGTTATGTAGCAAGTATTCCCCACTTTCCAGCTTTTCTGATAATTGTTTTTGCCTTATGGGAGTATCAGGCTAGCGGATTCCCATACTCCCAAGCATAGGGATGGACCTCCCCAATGACTGATGGATGCAGAGTACAGTAGCCTTATGCCCTTGCTTCTTGGGTGGTCTTTTGTGATGACTTATTCTTCTCAGCTCATGTCTTTAGGCTAAGGCCTCAGTGGAAAGTATATTTAACTCTTTTCCTGCCCTGCCCACTGTTCCTCTTATCCCTTCAGGTTTCTCCTGGGAAGTCACTTGCCCAAGAATCCCCATCTCAGTTTCTGCTTGAGAGGACCCAGTGCAAGAGAGAGAGAAGAACTTGAAGTAGTTTAAGGTGCTAAAATGGACGGCAGAGTACAGGTGCAATGGATTAGGAAAGAGAGACAGCAGCAAGGCCCGGCTGTTCCACTCTTTGCCAGTGCTGCTGCCTGCCTCTTTGTCCACAGCTCTAATCCACAGGCATCTTGGTTGGCTCTAGATGTTTGGCCCCAATAGTGGAGAGAGCTTTCTGGTAACAAATGGCATAAGTAGACACCTTGGAGCCCTCTGAATTCACACCAGAGCTTTCTCTTGAGCTATAGGAAGACTTCAACAGAGGTGATTCCTTAATAAGGATGCTGAACACTGGTGATTAATGCATTAGGGCTGGAAGCCCCTATTCTTGCAAGCAGTTCTTTAGAATAAGCTAGGTAGATAAGAGAGAAGGTGCAGAATCATGCTTTAGTATTTAATTTGGCAGCCTGTAGCTCATTTTAATTACTCTTAAATAATTATCTCTGGCACACAGCTGGATTTTTTTCCCTATGACTTGTGAGTCATTCATCCACATATGAATAAATGAAGCAGGTTAAAAGAAGGGCTAGAGTCAGATGACATGTAAGGAGGCTCAATGGGAAAGGTTCAAAAAAGGACAAACTTTGGACCTGAAAGAAAAGATTGATTTGGGATATCAATTTTTTTTCTCAATTTTTATAAACATTCCATGATTATAAAAAATATCCCATGGTAGTACCCTCCCTCCCCCCACTTTCCCTTTGAAATTCCATTCTCCATCATATCCCCTCCCCATCTCAATTATTCTCTCTTTTATTTTGATGTCATGGTCTTTTCCTCCTCTTATGATGGTCTTTTGTAGGTAGTGTCAGGCACTATGAGGTCATGGATATCCAGGCCATTTTATGTCTGGAGGGAGCACGTTGTAAGGAGTCCTACCCTTCCTTTGGCTCTTACATTCTTTCTGCCACCTCTTCCGCATTAGACCCTGAGCCTTGGAAGGTGTGATTGAGATGTTACTCAGTACTCCAGTCACTTCTATCCAGCACTATGATACCTTCTGAGTCATCCCAAGGTCACTGCCATCTGAAAAGAGAAGATTCTCTACCAAAAGTGAAAGTAGCATTAATATAAGGGCATGAACATTAAGAGAAGTGCTTACTGGGCAGTTTGATAAGCATAATATATACATTTATCCAGACATCAGCAGATGTTACACCCCTAGGGCTCATGACTACCCCTGTTTTAAGTTTTCAGTATCAGGGATGTATTCCCTCCCATGGAGTGGGCCTCCAGTTCAATTAGAGGGCAGTTGGTTTCTACCATGACAGATGTGCCACTATTGCACCCATTGGCTCATTTGGCCTGGCTGGCCAATTATAAGGCTTGCAGTGTCCACTGTTGAGTATCTTCACTGGTGGTATCTCTTTCTCTCATTGAACTACATGCAGAATGGCTTCTTCCAGCTTTCTGTCAGCTAGTCTATATGGAGGAGGTTATCAGCTCAGTTCCAGCAGGATTTCTCAGTGGCCTTGCAGCCCCAGTATGTGGAGTCTTCAGCAATAGGGTCTTATCATCTATTCCTGGTGGGAAACCAAGGGCCTCGGCAATGGCCTATAATGTTTTGGGGGCATCAGGGACCTCCCTGGCCAACAACTCACTGGAGGTATCCCATCCCTGGTCAATTTTTTTTTTTGTTAGAGGAAATCAGTACTAGCTATCAAAATGAAAAAAAATAAATGAGTCTTAAGGCTATTTTAGGATAAGAGCTATCAAAGCCAAGAGAAAGAGAGAACATTGAGGGGTTGTCTTGAAAAGAGGCAGTTTTAGGCTGGTGAGGTGGCTTTGTGGTTAAGGTACTTGCCTGCAAAGCCAAAGGACCCAGGTTTGATTCCCCAGGTCCCATGTAAGCCAGTTGGACAAGCTGGTGCATGTGTCTGGAATTTGATTGCAGTGCCTGGAGGTCCTGGCATGCCCTTTCTGTCCCTCTATATGCCTCTTTCTTTCTCTGTCTCTCTTAAATAAGTAAATTAAAATTAACATTACAAAATGCTTGTTTAAAAATAAAGAAGGCAGTCTTCAAGAATGTTCCTTACTGATGAATGGTCAAGAGCATAGGTGTGAGGGTAGATAGACTTGCACTAGATTCTGCATTGGGTCACTTATCATTTCAGTTCCTCAGAGATATTTATTTTATCCTTTAAATATCAGTGTCTTCATATGTATTGGAAAGTTACAAAATTTGTTTTTGGTGAATAATATCTTCCTTCCATGTGCTTGTGGGATTTTTTTTTTTCTGCTGCTAAGGGCTAAAGGATAAGACAGCATATGGATCACCACTGGGTCCTATTGATTATCTTTGGCAGACATTGCAAATCAACCATAACTTACTGTATAGTAAGTTGAAGGCCTGTGTAAGGCCTGTTTGAGGCTCTTCTTCAATAGTATTTCTAGAACTATTCCCAATCTTAGTTTGATAGTGTGTTAGTTGAAAGCAAATAATGACTCCTTGGTTAATATGTTTGATATTCCCACTTGTAAATGAGCATCACTGTAGATCTCTGAAATTTATGTTCCAGTGTCCTAAGAGAGAATTGGATAATCAATGGTTGTATCATTGGATTATTTTAGATCTCACAGTGCTGATTTGATGTTCTGCAGACCAGTAAGGAAGTACTCTGTAAAGCTGGAGGGATAAAATCAAGCCTAGAAGATTAAGGAGGGCCCCCATTTCCCAAAACCCTCAGCCCCTTTCTTCTAGTTCTTTCACTGTGTGTCCCTATCTCATATACTAGTCCCTACACAGTCTCAGATGGTCTTACCCTAGGAACCAGGTCCTTGCCTCTTATCCTAGAGGATGTATTGATTTTATGGGATACACTGATAGTTGTAAGTTCCTGTCAGAGATAGGAACTGCCTCAATTTCCCAATCATCTCATGTAAGGATCCTACCTGTGTAAGTTTTAATTGGTCTCTTTGTCTACCTTGGAAAACTGCAACTTATCACTGTCCTGACTCCGAATTTCAGTAGTGAAACGTATTGTTTTTGAAAATCTATTTAACTTTTAAATCATATAGTTAATATGCTTTCATAACAATACAATTAGAAAATATGGATAAATTAAAAGACAAAAGTTCACTGCTAAGAGTTTGATGGTATATTATCTATTTAACTTCTTTAGTGTCTGTGAATGCATTTAAGATATTTTATAAATACCTTTAATGTCTTTTAATATTTTTATTGGACACCTGCATAGCTTTACTTTGAAGTGTGTGATGAGTACTTTATTGGTGATTATAGTTATATGTTTACAGATATGCTCTGTCTTGTTGTTTAAAATGGCTACCCTTGTGGCTTGATTTGTTCTCTGGAGTCTTTTTTTCCAGTTCAGTGGAATGTACTGAACACCTCTTCTGTGCTAGACACCTTCGAGTCTCTATGGAGTATAGTATGTGGTGGAGGTGAACAGACATGTAATAACTAATAATGACATTTCCTGACAAACTTTACTCACAGAGATATGCAGCATTTTACAGAGATATAGGCTACTGTATTATGAGTTCAGCCTGGGAGGAGGAGAAGGAGTCTATAAGGGAAGCGATCACTCACAACTTATAGGGATGTATCAGCTTGTGAAGGAGTATGGTTTGCTGGAGTTTATAGTATACAGAAGGGGTGGTTATCTATGCTGGGGAATTTTAGATGTCATCTTAGCTGGGTCATAGAGTTTCTAGGTTAAACAACATTTCTGATGTTTCTGTGAGGGTGTTTATGGATGAATTTAACATTATAATCAGTGGATCTTAGTAAAGAAATTGCCCTCCCCAGTAAAAGTGGGAATTATCCAATCCACCGGAGGCCTAAATAGAAGAAAACGCAGTAGAAGGAGTCATGTATACCCTTTTATTTTCTGTCTCATTGGGATGGGACAACCTTATGCTTCCCTTAGACTGGAATTTACATTGTCAGTTCTTCCAGTTGTGAGGCCTTTGTGCTTAGACTGAATTATACCACTGCTTTCCTGGATTTTCAACGTACAGATAGTAGATGGTAGGGATTTTTATTTCTCATAATTGTGTAATACATCTGCTCATAATAAATCTTGAGATATCTGTCTGTCCTATTTATCTATCTTCCTAATTAAGCATCTGTCTTCTACCATCTTCTATCTATCTTCTATTGGTTTAGTTTTTCTGAAGAACCCCAACTAATACAAGGGAAAAAGAAAACAGGAGTTCTAAACATTCCATTCATGACTGTGTTTCTGCATGCGGTATGCAACTAATTGCTGTTTGACAAGCAAGCCGTCTCCTTTGTGAACTTCTGACTCAGCATCATGTGAGAGTGTAAGAGCCAGGTTCGGTAACACATAGGCTGCCTGTGTGGCAGATGCTATATTCTATAGCCTTTTGGACTTTCCATTTTTGCTCATGTGGGGCAGACTTTTAATGGGCAACTCTTGCTTCTCTACTCATGTGAGATGCTGTGATGGTTTGAGCACACTTTTCCCAGTGTGAGTACTAATGGCTCTGGGGGAACAGCTTTTGTCCAGTGGCTTTCTGTGGCTGGTTTTTAAATACCATGGTTGCTCACTCCTGGGGTGATAACTTGGAGGTACCCTGGAATATTCTGGTGATTTTTAAGCTCTAGTTATACTTTTTAAAGCTCTAGTTACTAATTTTTGTTTTCCTATTTCACTGTCCACCTACTTCATTACTAGTGTTTTCTTTTTCCAGTAAACTATCTGTACTCTGAAGAAGTGACTAGACAAGCATAGTGGCTCATATCTGCAGTGTTTGGGAGACTGAGGTTGTGAGTTTGGGGTCAGCCTGGGCTACAGAGTGGGGCTATTTCCAAAGCAAGTCAAGCAATCAAGACAGTGATTGCATTATGTGACTCCATGGGAGAAGCCAAAGATGGATGACTAATATTTCTGTAATCCTATCTTAAAACAATTTGAACAGAATTTTATCTCAATTCTTGAAACCTTTCTTGACTCTTTCCTGAGTAATGACATGGAATATGCTCAACTAATAGGCATTCATATATGGGATAGCAAAAAGGGTCCTGTAACTGTATGTCAAATGGCGCATAGACATTTATGAAAGGCATTTCTTTGGATCTAAAGTGGCAGTAGTAAAGTCTTTAATGGCTTCATTATCACATGTGCCAGGCTTCCTTTTGTCAAAAAAATAGTTCCAGAAATGAAATTTTTACTGTATAATAATATCTTAGATCCTTGGAAATAAGGAAATTGTATTTTATTTCCATTAAGGATGAAAATTACAAGGGTAGAGGTTCAGCCAGGGGTTGGAGATGGTACTAGTTCTGTACAAGGTTTGCATCTAAGACATGTTTCCATTGGACTTGGAAGCATGGGGAATTCTATCAAGGATCTGGGTGAGGATGGATTATAAAGAGAAGGATGTTCAGTTTTGCCTGGGAAGAGACATGATTGAAGTTTGTATATCAGTTTGCTGGTGTGTTTACATAAATTATCTGATTTAATCCTCTTCAGCATTCTGTGAGATAAATATCATTATTCTAATTTGGCTTTGGGGGAAAGGAAATGGAATCTGACAAATAAGCATGTTGAACAATGGGAATTAAGCCCTAGTGAATGTGATTACACTGCTCCTGCTAGATCATCTCCATCCAAGTTATTCCCCTAATACCTAAAGACTTGGGATTTAAGTTGGTATTTATTTGAATTTCTTTTGTCACTGTTCAGAATGTCTGAGAGAAACAGTTTAAAGGGAGGAGGGGTGTACTTTAGCTCACAGTTTATGAGGATTCTGTTTATGAGGATTCTGTGGCACAGAAGGCATGGCAGAACACAGTAGTTCTCATCATCATGGCTAGAAAGCAGAGAGGAAAAGAGAAAGCCGCTCAGGACAAGCTATAAACCCCACACTGACCTACTTCCTCTAACTAGGCCATATCTCTAAGTTTCTAGAACCTTCCAAAATAGTATTATGAACTGGAGATCAAACATTCAACACAAAAAATTTAAAGGACATTTTATATTCAAACCCTAACAATGTTTCTCATTGTTCAATTGTAATGTGTTGTAGAAAAAGTAGTAAATGATTTTAATTAGCCCTCCTACCACATTTCCTTTACTCAATCTCTTCCCCTGACCTCACTTTGGGCCTTTTCACCTCCATAAATCTATTCTTCTACATATATATATATATATATATATATATATATATATATATACATATATATATATATGTATACACACACACACATACACACACACACTCACACACAATACCATCCTATTAAGTATCCCCTCTCTTCCTTTCTCTTCCCTTTATATTTCTTTTCTAGTTTACTGGCCTTTGCTACTGAGTTTTCTTCCTACTCACACGGAAGGCCAATCATCTGTAGCTAGGATCCACATATGAGAGAGAACATGCGACGCTTGGATTTCTGGGCCTGGGGTTATCTCACTTAGTATAATCCTTTCCAGATCCATGCATTTTCCTGCAAATTTCATAATTTCATTTTTCTTTACCGCTGAGTAGAACTCCATTGTATAAATGTGCCATATCTTCATTATCCACTCATCAGTTGAGGGACATCTAGGCTGGTTCCATTTCCCAGCTATTGTGAATTGAATGGCAATAAACATGGTTGAGCAAATATTTCTAAGGTAATGAGATGAGTCCTTAGGATATATGCCTAGGAATTCTATAGCTGGGTCATATGGTAGATCAATATTTAGCTGTCTTAGGAACCTCCACACTGATTTCCACAATGGCTGGACCAGATTGCATTCCCAACAACAGTGTAGAAGGGTTCCTCTTTTTCCACATCCTCTCCAGCATTTATGGTCATTTGTTTTCATGATGGTAGCCAATCTGACAGGACTGAGATGTAATCTCAACGTAGTTTTAATCTGCATTTCCCTGATGACTAGGGATGCACAACATTTTTTTTTTTAGTTGACTATATGCCATCCATATTTCTTCTTTTGAGAAGTCTCTATTTAGCTCCATGGTCCATTTTTAATTGGCTTATTTGATTTCTTATTATTTAAGTTTTTTAGTTCTTTGTATATCCTAGATATTAGTCCTCTATCAGATGTATAGCTGCCAAAGATTCTTTCCCCGTTCTGTAGGTTGCCTCTGCTTTATTCACAGTGTCCTTAGCTGTACAAAATCTTTCTAATTTCATGAGGTCCAAGTGGTTAATCTGTGGTTTTATTGCAAATAAATCATATGGAATCCTACTTTTATGGACAACAGAACACTCAGGAGCCATAGATTGTTGCTAGAAAATTTTCAGTGCCAGTGAGTTGTTGGCCAGGGAGGTCCCTGATGCCTCCAAAACATTATAGGCCATTGCTGAGGCCCTTGGTTTCCCACCAGGAATAGATGGTAAGACCCTATTGCTAAAGACTCCACATACATGGGCTGCAAGGTCACTGAGAAATCCTGCTAGAACTGAGCTGATAATCTCCTCCATGTAGACCAGCTGACAGAAAGCCAGAAGAAGCCATTCTACATGCAATTCAATGGGAGAAAGAGAAATCACCTGTGAAGATACTCAACAGTGGACACTGCAAACCTTATATTTGGCCAATCCGGCCAAATGAGCCAACAGGTGCAATAGTGGCACGTCTGACATGGTGGAAACCACCTGCCCTCTAATTGGACTAGAGGCCTGTTCCATGGGAGGGAATACATCCCTGATACTGAAAACTTAAAACAGGGGTAGACATGAGCCCTAGGGGTGTAACGTCCTCTGCTGCCTGGTGAAATGTATATACTATGCTTATCAAACTTCCCAGTAAGCACTTCTCTTAATGTTCATGCCCTTATATTAATGCTACTTTCACTTTTGGTAGAGAATCTTCTCTTTTCAGATGGCAGTGACCTTGGGATGACTCAGAAGCACTATGGTGCTGAGAAGAAGTGACAGAGGAATGCTCAGTACTATAATATCTCTATCACACCTTCCAAGGCTCAGGGTCTAATGCGGAAGAGGTGGCGGAAAGAATGTAATAGCCAAAGAAAGGGTAGGACTCCTTACGACTTGCTCCCTCCAGACACAAAATGGCCTGGATATCCACGACCTCACAGTGCCTGACACTACCTACAAAAGACCATCATAAGAGGAGGAAAAGACCATGACATCAAAATAAAAGAGAGACTGATTGAGACTGGGAGGGGGTATGTTGGAGAATGAAGTTTCAAAGGGGAAAGTTGGGGGAGGGAGGGTATTACAGTGGGATATTTTTTATAATCATGGAAGTTGTTAATAAAAATTTGAAAAGAAAAAGTAGTAAATGAACTAGCAGAATTTACTTTCAATAATTTAAGATTTTAGGGAGAATCTACTATGGACACTTGAAAATGTAAGCAGCAATAAACCCTCTCTTTCCAGAAGATTCTTTGGGTTGAGTGTTTTTCCCACAGCAATGAAACAACTACTTCAAAGGGTATAATCTAGATTTGGTGGCCACAAATGCTAGGCTATTAAAACAGAGCCTTGATGGCAAAGATCAGGGAGGGTCTCTGGCAGAGGCAGCAGCATTTTTCTATGTAGATTCTAAACTGGAAGGAAGGCCATAACACTGGGCAAGAGACAGAATCAGGCATGAGATATAACAACACAGGACATAGTTCATTTTGGATCTTGCATATTAATGTAAGAAGTTTGGCTTTTCTTCAAATATAAAGAGGATCTGAGATAATGAGCTTTTTCTGGGAAGGAAAGGTAGTCTGATTTATATTTTAAAAGAGAGGTTAGCATACTTGGTTAAAGGCGGGCTGATTAGTATTTTAGGATTGCACTTTTACTTTATGGTAAGAACAGCCATTGAAAATAATAACGGAATGTGTTGCAATTAAATTTTACTTACAAAGCAGTTGGCTGAGTTGGTATATTAGTTACTTTCTTGTTGCTGTGAGCAAATACCTCACCAGAAGTGACTTAGGGAAGAGGGTTTTTTTATTTTTTTGGTTTTTTGAGGTAGGGTCTCACTCTAGCCCAGGCTGACCTGGAATTCACTATGTAGTTTCAGGGTGGCCTCGAACTCATGCCGATCCATCTACCTTTGCCTCCTGAGTGCTGGGATTAAAGGTGTGTGCCACCACCGGCTTGGAAAGAGTTAATTTTGTCTTTTAGTTCCAGATGGTGGAGTATATTATGTCTGGGAAAGCATGGCAGAAACTGGAAACCAGAGTCACATCATCACATCAGCAGGGAGAAGGTGGAGAGACAGAGGCCTGCAAATGGATACCAGGCTCTACCGGCTAAAGGTTCCATCACCTTTTTAAACAGACCCACCAACTGGGCATTAAGTATACAAATACATGAGTATATGGTTGTGTTTTATATTGAAAATGCCACACTTGGGTTTTGAAAGGTTGTCTCAAATACTGTGTAAAGTTACAGTGAATAGAAGGCTGAGGCCAGAAAGAAAGAGGGTAGTGTGCACTGTGGGAGTCTTAGATGAGACAAGGGAAGACTGATTTTGGGTGTATTTGGGAGGGAGTTAAATGTGACAGAATTGAAGAAAACAAAGAGGATCCAAAGATATTGTCTAGTTTTGGAGTTGGGACACTGGGTGATTAATGGCATTTCCTGAGATGGCAAACACTGAGACGGGAATAGTTCTTCCCTCCAAGTGAAGTCTGGGCTGACTTTAGCTGTGTGGTTAGGATTTTGGTCATGTTAGTTTTGTTCAAAATAGAAAATCCTTTAGGAATTCAAACTGTTATGTGAATAAACTTTAACAGCACTATACAGAATTTTTTCTTTTTCTTTTCTTTTCCTTTTTTTAAGATTTTATTTTATTTATTTTTATTTTTTTGGTTTATTTATTTATTTGAGAGAGACATAGAGAAGGAGGGAGAGAGAGAGAGAGAGAGAGAGAGAGAGAGAGAGAGAGAGAATGGGCACGTCAGAGCTTCCAGCCTCTGTAAACGAACTCCAGATGCGTGTGCCCCCTTGTGCATCTGGCTAACGTGGGTCCTGGGGAATTGAGCCTTGAACCGGGTTCCTTAGGCTTCACAGGCAAGCGCTTAACCACTAAGCAATCTCCCCAGCCCTTAAGATTTTATTTTTATTTCTTTACTTATGAGAGAGAGAGAGAGAATGGGCACCCAGAGCCTCTAGCCACCGCAAATGAACTCCAGATGCATGTGCCACCATGTGCATCTGGCTTACATGGGACCTGGAGAATTGAACCTCAGTCCTTAGGTTTCACAGGCATGTACCTTAACTGCTAAGCCATCTCTCCAGCCTTTATTTTTATTTTCTTAATAGGAAGTGCAAATAGGAGAGCACTTCACAATCTGCTCTGAATACAATAGACTTCACTTCAGCATAGGGAAACTGATGATCTTCTATCTCAAAGATAGTGAAGTAAAGAAATCCTAGTCATTTCATGGTGTGTGTCCCACAGGACGGAGACAGCACACTGCTCTACTTCAAATAGTTTGTTGTATGTTAGAAAATTGAATTGTTAAATACCCTCTTACAGGTTATTAAAGATCAGGTGGTTTTGGTTTATTTATTTGCAGTGAGGTTACATTATCTTTGATTCTTTGTTCAGTATATTCAGAGTGAATATAGTTATAGCACCTCAAAGCATAATAGAAATAAATTGCTTTCTTTACTTATCCATTTTTCTGCCTTGGTGTGTGTGTGTGTGTGTGTTGAATATCCTGAGCTGACAAAAATATCTTGGGTGGAGGGCAAAAATTCTTAAGCAAAATTGGCATCTCTGAGTTATATGACTTGGGAGGTAGGGTGTGGCTAGAATATTTTTGATTTATATTTTAAAAACTAAAGCTTTAAGAAAGCCTCAAGCTGAATAAAACATAAGTGAAAAAACAGTAAAAATTTCAAAAGGATAATAAGACTTTCAGGAAAAATATACATGGTTTAATAATTACTGTACTATCAAGATCCAGATAAATATAGATAGATAAAGGAATAATTCTACAGTTTCACAGTGAAGTCCTATAAAATTACAGCAAAATTCTCAAAATTGACTGGCAAGTACACAAGCCATGTGTGGTGGTACATGCCTGGAATCCCAGCTCTTGGGAGATGGAGGCATGAGCATCATGAGCTGAAGAGAAAATTCTCTTCTTAGACAACTCAAGGCCAGCCTGGGGTACTCTAGTTCCTGTGCTTAAACCAACCAGTAAGCAACCTAACCAACAACCAACTAACCAAACAAAAACCTCCCTCCAAACCAAAAGTCAAAACACCAAAAGCAAAAACGTCTTCCTGTGGCTTGTGATGGCACTGACACCTTTGGAAATATGATTTTGGTATCAGAGGAGATATGTTTTTATTTTAAGACATCTACATCAGCCACCACTTGTGAAAGACACTGTTTTTGGAAGTAGCTTAAACTGTCAGAGACTTTTTGTGAGACAGAATCTCATAAAAGGTCATATGATAACCCACTAAACAAAAGCAAGAGGAGAGATTTCTGCCTAGTCTATATTAGGGCTCTGTCCTTGCAAACTCTGGAATTTTTAGCTTTCATTCTGTCAGAACTTTTTTTAACTTGTGCATTTACACTTAATACTTGAGTTGTACCTTAACATATTATAATATGCTTCTTATTCACTAGAACTACTTGTAATTTTACATCTTAACAGCATATTTACTAAATATATCTATTTTTTTATTAATTAGTTTTGTACTCAGTGAAGACAGTCAATTTGGTACCATTGTTAGGCTCATCCATGTCCTACCCCCTCCCCCTGGCCCTTCCTTGTTGAGGTATACGGGTCATGCATTGTGGAGTTAGCCCACAGTTATGGGTAAGCTAAATGTCTCTGCATATCATGGCCCAACATGTGGCTCTGACATTCTTTCCGCCCCCTCTTCCGCAAAATTGCCCTGAGCCATGTTGGGTTCATGTTTGGTCTGCTTCAGTGATGAGGTGTTGGGGGCCTCTGGGTCTCTGGATCTCTGATTTGGTAGGAGTTGATTTTTCTCTGTGTTGATCTCCTTCCCCCTTGTGCTGGTACCCGGTTCACCAAGAAAACAGCACGCTTGCTTGTTTCGCCAATTGTTTTTAGTTTCAGCCGGGGCCCTTTTGAGGTATGATGGGGTGGCTCTCTCCTTAGGATCTACATCTATCTGAAAAAGAGAAGCAGATTCTCCAACAGAGAGTAAGTTAGCACCAGGAGAAATGAGATAACCCTTACTTTTTTATAGAGAATTTAATAGGTGTAGGCCCTCTTGTGATTTTCTTAGTGGGCATTGACCTGTAACTCCCAGTACCAGCATGGGGCTATCATCCACAATGAGCTTTTGATCAGAGAGACCTACAAGGTTTCCTAAAAGAAAGACAGATTTCTGTCAGAGTACTTGAGGACCCACCAAAGGTTAGTGGTAAGACCCTACTGCTGAAGACACCTTATGTGGTTGACATGTAAAATGGAATGGCATGACTGGAAGTTGGAAGAGAGTCAGTCCCCAGACAGTCAGCGTGTCTAGTGCCAGAAGGTGCTACGTGGGCGCCTGGGGGAAAATGACCAATATCTGTCCAAGCAACACATGGTCTAACTTACTTAGCACCAAATAACCTGTCGTGATGTTCACACAAGTGCATTAGTGGTGCACAGCCATGGTGGGGAACCAACTGCTCTTGATTTGGCTAACTGATCTCCTCAGTGGTACGGGACCCATAGCTGGAGCTGGGAAACAAGTCAGAAACATATCCAAACATAAGCCCGCTCTCCATTAACAAAATATATCCATTTTAATATGATTAACTGGGATTGAAAAGAACAAAGAATTTCTGCAGCAAGTTATGGAAGGATGAAAATAGGAAGGAATGCAGAGAAAGTTGTTTGAGTTAGAAACCCTTTACCTACTTAGTATCAAGCTGTAATATAACTTGTGTCAATTCCTACCCACCTGTGATGGAGTTTGGTGAGTTGCAGGCTCATGACCATCCTATATTTTTAAAGCTGCCAGCTTGAGAAAATATTCACTGGCATCAGTTTTGAAAGCCAGTGTCTTAGCAATACTCTTAGCTCTTGGCTTATATGAGCAGACTCACCATTTTATTATTATTTTTGTGATTTTCTGTTAGACTTATGTTAACTAATTCTTAGGATATTTTTAGTCTGGTTACTTCTATTAATCTATTTGGTCATGATACTTACTCATTTTAGATTTAACTTACTATCTCTGGGATTTGTTTGTTAAAATTTTATTTATTTATAGAAAAGATGTACAGAGCTGATGCAAGCTTATTAGTTGGCTAAGTTAACCTCATTTCTTTGTGAATGAATGATTATAGTATGGTGTGTGTGTGTGTGTGTGTGTGTGTGTGTGTGTGTGTGTGCATGTGTGCGTATTAGATACCTGGTGAAGAATAGGGGAGGTTTTTATTACAGTGCTCACTTTGAGAATTGTCTATCAAACTCTCAAAAGTCTTTTCACACACTTTTACATGAGTTATTAATCTGCCTCATGTGTGTATTTATGTGTATGTTTGCATTTGTTTTGAGTAGATGATGAATTCACGTAATTTTTAAAAATTAAAAGGACAAAGTATCATATAGCAAAGAGATCTTCTTTTACTGTCATCTCTTTGTTCCTTCTTCATTCTCCTGAAACAAAGACAGTGTGTTTGGTCTTTTGTGACTTTCCAGAGATTTTTGTATGCACCTATGCACTTATAAAATTTATACATACCCCTCATCTCATATCACATGGCATACATCATTTTAACCTTGTTCTTTTCAGCTCAATATCATAGTTTATAGTTCTTCCAGGGTCAGTACAGAAGGGATCTTGCTGCCTGTTAATAACTATATGTGTGTTAAGTACCCTACATTCCTTTATCTCCTGAGAATTTTCATTGGGCTGGTTTGTAAAATGGTTGAGATCCAGACTGGATTGTTTCTCTCATCTTTCAATAAATAACTGTATGAATGAGCAAATGAAAAGTAGCATGGTGGTGTGGCCACTTAATTTAAACCAAGTTGAATTTGATTTCAAAGAAGTCATGTACTTGAGTTGGTTGCTTTTGTTTCTAAATATTATCTTAAAAGAAGTAATTTTGTTTGTAACCAACATGTAGTGACTAGCCTCTCTCCTTTTAGTTTTTGAATTATTTATTTATGTTCTTAATAGTTTCTCTTTAAAGTTCTCATTCCCATACCTCTCCCTGTAAGTTCCCATCTCATGAATGTTCTGAGAATCTAAATGTTGTGCCTGCATTGTAATTGGGAGCTCTTGCAGAAGTCCTAGTGTGTGCTTCATGACCTCAGTCTCAATTCCATACATGACCTCCCAGAATTATAGTGTGTCTCAATGCTTTACATGTTAAGGGCTTCGTCTATAACCTTTGCTGCTATTGGGAAGTGGTTGAAACTTTGCTTAGATAAGGTCTTGGGTCATCGAGGGTGTGTCCTCAAAAATTACTGTGGGCCTCTGGTCTCTTCCTGTTTCTCTCTCTCTGTCTCTATTTCTTTTGATTTCCAGGCATATGTTGAATGAATTGGACCCTACCATGATGCTCTGCTTTACCACAGGCATAAAGCAACAGGGTTAATCAGTTATGGACTGAAATCTGTGAAACTGTGAATCCAAATTTTTTCTTGATAAGTTAATCTGTAACAAGTGTTTTGTTATAATAATGGAACACTGACTAGTATGTCTCCTCAGATATTTTATAGTTCCCATAATTATTGTTTATAGTTCCCTATAATTATTATTGATTGAGTAGATGATAAGCTTTTGTTATAGTCAATGTACATGGCAGGTGGTTCTCTGAACAGCTTTAATGGGTGTCATTCACAATGTAGCCACTTAAGATTAATATATTCATAGCAATATTTGCTATACATATAATATGTAACATTAGTATATTACAAACATAATATTTTAGTAGTGTTTTATATCAAATTACCATAATTATACATGTTATATATTAACATATAGAAGTAATAATGGATCTGGGCATGATGGTGCAATTATCCTAGCACTTCGGAGGCTGAGAAAGAGGAAGATCATGGGTTCAAGGCCAACCTATATTACATAGTGAGACGCTATTTCAACAAAACTAAAACCAAGCCCAAAAAAATACATGAGATTTTTATGAAAATTTTCTAACATCTTGAAAAGGATGCCTTTCCCCAACATTTGCCCAAACATTAAAATAAATAAACGACTCTGTTATCTGTTGTAAAGAAGATTCAAGCAAGGTAGGACTTGATGTGCCATACAACTGGACTAACACCTATTATTGTCTCCACTAAGGTTCAAAGCATGAACATCCCTGACATGCCATTCTTGCTGCATGCATCCATGATAAATACCATTATCATCCTTAGAATATGTCTAATACCTTCCTTCGTTCTAAGTTCTACTTTTCTTTCTTGAGCTTCCTGGGGAACATGTTAATGTTATATACTTGTCTTTTGTTGTAGGAGCTCGCTTTATAAGTTTGTCAGAGCTGTGGAACTGTATGTACTATGTCATGGTCCTGTATTGAGGACTGAATAAAAAAAACCTGGGCAGGGCGAGATAGCTTAGTGGTTAAGGTGCTTGCCTGTGAAGCCTAAGGACCCATGTTCAATCTCTCTCCAGATCCCACATATGCCAGATGCACAAAACTGATGCAAGCACAAGCTTGCACATGCGCACTAGATGGCACAAGCATACAGAGTTTGATGGCAGTGGCTGAGGTCCTGCAACCCCAATTTTATCTCTCTTTCTGACTCTCTAAAAAAAAAATCCTGTATGTAGCACAGAGAAAAGATACTCATATCCTTGTAAGTGCACCACTGGAGTCCTAAAGTATAAGTCTGAAATGTCAATAGCAGAAGAATATTAGGAACATTTAGGATTAATCTACGACAATAGTAAGGAGCAATGTGACATAATTGAAGAGGGAAAGAGACACAAAATGATCCTAGAAATCTGACCTGCTTCACATTATAAAGGGCTATGAGTGCTCTACTACACAATTGCAAAAATTTCCTGAAAGTAGCCTGGAATTTTTGCAGGGCTTTACATTAGTGTATCATATAACGACATGGATCATTGTTGTGATTGCTTTGAGATGATCAGACACTTTGTAGGACTTTGCTACTAGGACTCAGGAGAGAGAAGCTCATTATCTGAATTGGGGCAATGGCAGTGGATACAAAGGAAGGACCATTTGAAGTTAATTCTAAGAATAAAGACTCATCAAGTTTCAGTGACACTGAAAAAGAAGCTAACCTCCAGGATGGGTTCTTTGAAAGCTGCTTTTTCAGGTTCTGCCCCTTCACCTGAATGAGTGGGTATTTCTAATTTTAAAATCAGTTTACTTTCAAAAATCTTATACTGCTCTGACATACCTCCAACTTTAAAGGCTAGTTGATGGGTCATACCCACATATTCTTAGAATCTTTTAAATGATTGAAAACTCAAGGACACAATTTGATTCCAATAAAGATGCTAATAAGCTATTTGATAGCATTAGATAAGTTATTAAAGTTCACATGGAAAATGTGGGAAGGGAAACACTAGAAAATAAATGTTAGGAGAGCAAGCAATACTGAATAAAACATATTTTGTGGCCTCAGAAATTAACAAATTGGGTACTTCCACATGAGTAGGTAGACTATTGCATAGAATAGACTATTGCAACAGAAAAGAAATTCTATAATTAAATCCAAATAGAAGTGGAGACAGGATATGATAATGGTGAGATATTAAGTGATAATTTAGTACAACAATAAATAATAAATGTTGTGGAACAATTTGGGAAACAGCTAAAATTAGGTTCATATTTTTTTTTTTACCATATCCAAGAATCAACAACAACTAGATTAGGAACTTAAATGTGAAATATGAAATTGCGTAAGTATAAGAAAAATGAGTGAATTCATTTAATTTTTTGGAGGGAAATCATTTTAAAAGTTTGAAAAATGTTATTTATTTACTTATTTATTTGAGAGAGGGAAAATGTAGGGAGGGAAATAGAAAGAGAAAAGAGAGAGAAAATGGGTTCACCAGGGCCTTCAGCTGCTGCAAATGAACTCCAGACACATGCACCACATTGTGCGTCTGGCTTACATGGGTCCTGGGGAATTGAATCTTGGTCCTTTAGCTTTGCAGGCAAATGCTTTAACCACTAAGCTATATCTCTAGCCCTACTTAAAAAAAATTTTTTTTGAGGCAAGCCCAGGAGACTGGCCTTTTTTATGGAAGAGAGTGAGAGAGGAAGAAAGAATTGGTACACCAGGGCCTCTAGCCACTGTAATTCAACTCCAGACATTTGTGTCACCTTGTGTGCATATGCAACCTTGTGTGCTTGGTTCACCTTGTGTATTTGGCTCACATGGGACCTGAAGAGTGGAACATGGGTCCTTACGCTTTGCACACAAGTGCTTTAACTACTGAGTCATCTCTCCAATCCCTTCCTTTTAAATATTAACACAGGGAAAGAACTTCTAGTTATGTTTCAAAATGAAATGTGAGATAAATTCTGCTCCATAAAAAGTTTTTGTATCATAAAACGACATAAAGTAAAAAGAATAAAACATTAAAATATGCATAGCACATATCACAGGTGGATATCCATAATGTGTAAAGAAATTGAGAAGTGACAGATTAAAAGTGGTGAAAAGGAGGGGAAAATAGTGTAGCAAAGAGGAGGAATGAATGATGCTTTTCTAAGTGTAACACTTTATATAGCTCTTGACTCTATGGAAATGTTTCATATTCCCCTCATATCCCTATCTCCATCCCCATCAATGAAACCATTGAGGCTGTATGGGGAATTCAAACTGGGATATAGCACCAACAACAAGAATATTTGTATTATAGATGAATGGCACAAATGGGGCGGGACAAGGAGATATGACAGATAATGTTTTCCTGATGGGAGATTTTAAAGCTGAAGACAAAAAGACGTATGTATGTTCAATATAAATATGTTAATCAATGTGTTTCTTACAGGAGCATTGATTGGTAATGCCAAAAGTACTTTGTGTATGTAGCAGAATCTAATCTGTCAATATAAACTCATAGCTTTGTATACTTATAGACAGATATAGAAATGTAGATAAAACGTGTTAATGTACGTGTTCATTTACTTCTATGAAGAGCCTGCTTTCTTTTGAGAAGTTCTGCAGTAGTAGCACCTGAGTAACAATGAACCTATTGCCCAGGTCTTTGTTTCTCAAAACAGCTTTCTAGTTAAACAGTTATTGATTCATGAAGAAATCATTCTCCCAAGAGCTAGTTGATAGGGAAAACTAAGGACAAGATATTTTATGATGACAGAAAGTCAAGAAATGCTCAAAAATAGATAGGGACCTGGTAACAGAATGCACAAATAATCAGAAGGATTTTTTTTTTTTTTTGGTTTTTCGAGGTAGGGTTTCATTCTAGCCAGGCTGACCTGGAATTCACTATGGAGTCTCAGGGTGGCCTCGAACTCACGGCGATCCTCCTACCTCTGCCTCCCGAGTGCTGGGATTAAAGGCGTGCGCCACCACGCCTGGCTCAGAAGGAATTTTTGATGGCCAAAGCTGGAACAGTTTGGGCCAAAAATATAGATAATATTTAATAATGACCTATAGAGTATGCTATTTGGAGATTATATTCATAAATAAGTAATTGGTTAAGCTCTTACATAGAGAAAGTACCACTTTTCCTTTACAGAAGAGTTCCAATTATGAGGAAGGAAGAAAAGAAGTAGGAAACTTGTTAGATAAACATTCAAAAAATAATTATTACAGACAAGATCTGCTGATGAATGCTAAAAATAGTGGAAGTTGGAGGATTGAATTTTTATTTTTACTTTCAAGGTGTCTTGCCCATGATGTTTAGTAACTACACAAGGATGCATAAAAGCTTTACAGTAGAGAAACCAGAGGCAGCAACTTAAATTAGCAATTAAAATAAGCATCTGTTATCACAAGACAGCAACATCTTAAATCCCCACACAGTGCTTTACTGAGAAGTGCAGTGCAATATTTGGTGTATGTGGCATGTATAAATTAGATCTAGTCATGAGAAAATACCAGATAAACCAGAACTGAGTGACATGCAATGAAACAATAGACCAAGCTTCCAGATTCGGATGAAAGAGGGCCAGAATGTTATAGACCCCAATGGGAAAACAAAACAAAACAATGTGGGATCCTGAAACTGAAAAAAGGGCACAAATGAGCAAACCAGAACAAGCTGAATAATTTTCTCACTTTTTAAAATTATTTTTTGCCAATATTTGTACCTTAGATCTGACAGTTCTATTATGTTTTTTATTTATTGATTTAGAGACAGTGTCTCATGTATCCCAAGCTGGCCTCCAACTTGCTATGTAGCTGAGGCTGATCTTGCTTGAATCTCGTGGGTGTTAGGATTGTAGACATACACACCATACCCAGTTTATTAGATTATAGTTATGTACATGGTTGACATGACACGAGGAGAAACCAGATGGAAAAGAGATGCAATTTTCTCTGTATCTAAAGTGATTTCAAAATAAACATTTATAAATAAAAAAGAGGGGAAAATAAACATTCAAAAAGTGAATGCATGTGCAGTCAACCAAAGGTTTTTTTCCTTTATTTTTTTATTTTTCACACATATGGATGTGTGGGTATGTGTAGGTGTGTATGTGGCTTGGCACACATGTAGAGACAGAGGACAACTGTGCTTGTCTCCCACCTTCCCTGTGACAGGGTCTCAAGCCATGGCAAACAAAAGCCAGTCTCACTGACCCTCAAGGTTTGGATTCTCCTGGCTCTGTGCCCATTGCCACAGACACATGTGATACTTTGAGCCCTTTGAATCTGGCTTTACATGGGTGTACTGGAAATGAACCTGGGTAGGCAGACTTTGCAAGTAAGTGCTTTTGAATGCTGTGCCATCTCCCCAGCCCTTAGGTTCTTTTTATTAACTCAACAGACCAGGATACCTTTATAACTAAGTAGTCAGATGTCCACTAAAACTAGGGAACAGTTGTATTTTTACCAGTTCTTTCTGAAATGAATTTGCAGGTTTCTAGTAGGTAGCATCTCTATACTTACTGTTTTCGCTGACAACATAGTATAGCATGGTACTGCAGACTGGGTACCAAGAGAAGTAAACATTCTCTCACTTGTAGATGTTGGAAGCATAAAATTAGGTGCTGGTACATTGACATAAGCATGAGCTCTGTTCTTTTGGAGTTTGAGGAATTGTCAGTTAGGTCAGGTAGTGATGTTTGTCTAGGGGTGGGACATTGTAGGGAGCTCTGAAGTACATGTGTTTTCTGTGGAGCCAGGGATTAGTTTTCATTGCCTTGGAGGAGAAGGGAAATGGAGATGGGGAAGTTGGCATACCCAAAAGAACACATATTTAATGCCAAGATCTGCATATTTTTCTTCCATCAATCCCCTTCAGTTTGTCATAGCCCTTAGTTACATTCAGAAGCTCTATAAAAGTTGATTTTATTAATGTCCCCAAATTTTCTCATTACTTTTATTGAGGAGTGTATTTGTGGAGGTGTTCTCCAGGGCAATCCTGAAATTTCTCTTCCAAATTTAACTGTATTGGTAATGGGATGGAAATACTTTCTAGGCTAAAGCCAGAATATGGACCAAGGCTTAGTGATGATGGACTGGGAATGTGTTTGGATAGCTATAGTGTTGTCCCTGGTCTTGGTGTTTCCTTAAGGAGCAAAGACTGTCAGCCTGGGAAATTCACTTCCCAAACTTTCAGGCTGGTAGGATTACATTCAGATTTCAGCAATGAGAGATGCTCTGTGAGAATTGAAATGGTAGAGGACAATCTGCTTCTCTCTGCAAGTGTGGATGGTACATGGGTGTGGGCAGATGACAGTTCAGTCTTTTTATTTTTCTTTCTGAGAAAGGGTCACACTCTAGCCTAGGCTGACCTGGAAGTCACTCTGGTTCTAGATTGGCCTTGGTCTCAGTGATCATCGTAGCCTCAGCCTCCAGAGTGTGAGGACTAAAGGTGTGCTCTACCACGCCTTGCTCCAGATGACAGTTAAGACATTTGCTTGTAGAGTCTGCCTGCTTTGAGACTCACCCACTCCATCGAGGAAGGCTGGGGTCAAGAGTACTGGTTTCCTGAGTTCCTTCTACTTCCTGATTTCTTAAATGCTGTCTTTCAAATTTATGATTAAAATTCCTTGCATTGCATGAATTTTTACCTAAAATAACTAGACTAGTTTCTGAGTAGATCAGCTTCTATACTAGTTTTCATAAGGCATTGACTAATACAGATTTGAAGAACCTCAGTGAGTTTATTGGCTGAGAGGAACCCAGTCTGTCTTGAGTGTTGAAAATATGGGAAGAGAGTTGTGACATGAGATAGGAGAGTGCCAACATCAACTTTCATAAGATACAACTGAGTTTATAAATGAATGAAATCTTGAGAGAAGAGGGAGTAGGTGACAGGGAATAGGAAACTTGGAAAGAATTCTATCTAAAGATGACTCAGGCTTCCTCAAAGCAAGTGAGAACTCCACATTCTAATGTCACATCAGTTATATGTACATGCTGCTTTAGTCTTTACAGTCCAAAGCACTAACCTAAGTTATAAGGATTTATGTTTTAAATCTTTCATTGCTGTGAAAAAATATTAACAGTGACAACTCATGCAAGGAAAATTTATCTAAGTTTATGATTTCAGAAGGTTCAGTCCATGGCTCTTGACTCTGATCATGTTGGGCCTATGGTGAGATGGAGCTTGTACAAGGTGGAGCATGTGACAGGCTACTCACCTCTTGTCAGACAGAAAACACAGAGAGGGGAAGGATTTGGGATAAGTTGAAACCTTCAACCTCCAGTGTCTACTTCCTCTAGATAGTCTTCACCACCTAAAATTTTTTCCATCTTCTCAGATACTACCACCAGCTTGGACCCTACATCCAGTACAATAGTCTATGGGGACATTTCATAGTCAAATCATAAAACTGCCCATTCTGCCGGTTGACAGTTTTTGAACTCTAGGCAAGATCTTTTGGAATGTTACCTTATTCTTAAATTTTTGCTCTCTATCTTGTTTATTTCCACTATTAATTTTCTCCTTACCCTTGTGTGTTTCTCATTTTTCTCTATCTGCTATATCAGGTACCAAATCCTGATAAGTTGAAAGGAGACAGGGGAGCATTGCACAGAGAGATATTTGAAGGAAAACACCACTTCTCATTTCTAGATTGTGGTCATGCTTGAGGCATATTCAGAACCTAGTTTTACTATCTACTTAACTATCCCAGCATTAAAAGGATTTACGGAGATGCCTCAGGAAAATGTGTACAATAAAGGTGGCTTGTACTATAGCTAATTCTTGCCCTATAACTTTAGGCAATAACATAATGGAATTTTATTTTGGAGATGAGAAGTGTTAATATTTTACTATGCTATTTTTATTGCTGAAAATATTATGTTAAGTTCAACATCCTTAAATGGCTACTAAAATATTATAGCCCTTGAAAAATGAAATTTCATGTAATTAAAGAAGACATATGAACTTCTCTGGAGGGACAGTAAAAGCATAGCCACAGGAGCATGATCCTTAGAGGCAGAATAAGGTTTCAACATGGCTTTGTTGGGTTGGAGATGTAGCTCTAGAACAATGGCCTAACATGGGTTTGATTCCCAACAAGGAAAAAGAAAATAAAGCCAGTTTCTTTGTCATGCACTAGCTATGGTAATACTGAAAAAAAAATGTTCTCGGTCTCTCTGAGCTTCTGAGAAATGGATTAAGGTAGAAGAGAGGCCCTCCCCCTCCTAGTTTTCCTGGACCTAGGCGCCTGCTTCTCCTAAGACCTTCAGATCAAGCATGTTTCTTCTTGTCTGGGTTACTTTTCCTTTTTTCACATAATCATCTTCACTTTAGGAAATTAATGTTTTCCTTTAGGTGTTTTGGCAATGGCCTTGTGAATTAAAGCCATCGCTAATATTGTTTGCTTAATTTATTATCTTTATTTCCTCTATATTTATTTCCCCTGAGCCTTTGAGAGCCGTGGACTGCAGGAAGATGGCGCATTTCTTTTCCAGTGTGGTTTTGATCATGGCCATTTCCAACCTGTTTGAATTGGGATTCCTTGCTGGCAAGTTGCTAAATAAAACCTTCTGTCTGAATGGAGGTACCTGCATCCTGGGGTCCTTCTGTGCCTGCCCCTCGTTCCTTCTACGGACGCAACTGTGAACAGGACGTGCGCAAGGAGCATTGTGGGTCCATCCCCCATGGCACCTGGCTGCCCAAAAAGTGTTCCCTGTGTAGGTGCTGGCAAGGCCAACTGCACTGCTTCCCGCAGACGTTTCTGCCTGGCTGTGGGGGCCATGTGACGGATGATCACCTCAGAGCTTGCAGGAGGGCAGAGTTAGCACCATCAGTGCCAACCACCTTGATGCTGGCCTGTATCGGTCTTTCTATACGAAGTTACTATTAACAGACATTTGCCTTTTTCTAGGCATGCAAGTGTAGGTGTTGTATCAATTTCATGACCAGTAAAGGCCACTTCTCCAGTGTCCTAAAATAATGCACACATTTCCATACCGGTCCCTAACACTTCCTGAAAATACCCGGTACTTCACCTCTGTCCTGCTTGCCCAATAAAAAGCACCTGTTTTTCTTTCTGGCTACGCTGGTGGTGAGAGCCTCACACATGCGAAGCGCTCTGACACTGAGCCCCACCCCCAGCCTAAAAGCTACTTTTTCTGTAAAACGAGAAGGGTACACTACCTTATGCCCACGTTGTGTGTTTCCTGATGAATGTAACTCTTTTGTTCTATTGTTTACTGAAGACTAATCCTAATGTGGAAATGGAGATAAAGTTTAGAGTAGATCAAAGTCACTTAAGACAATATCTTGGATTGGGGAGATGGCTCAGTGGTTAAAGGGCTTGCTGGCAAAGTCTCCTGGCCTGTTTTCAATTTCCCAGTACCCATGTAAAAAGCCAGATGTACAAAGTGGGAATTTGTTTGCAGTGGCAAGAATCCCTGGTGATCCTGTTTTTATTTTTTCTCTTTCTGTTTGCAAATATATAATTTTTTTGGTGCCTCATGCCTTTAATCCCCTATGCTGTCACAGGAGAATCGCTGGGCTACAGAATGGATTCCAGGTCAGCCTAGGTTAGAATGAGACCTTGCCTCAAAATTTAAAATAAAAAAAGCCTAAAAACTAAAGCCAGGTGTGGTGGCACATGCCTATAATCCCAGCATTTGGGAGGCAGAGGTAGGAGGATCACTGTGAATTCAAGGCTAACCTGAGACTACGTAGTGAACTCCAGGTCAACCTGAGCTAGAGAGAAACCCTACCTTGAAAAACCAAAATAATAAAAAAAAATTAAATAAGTCAATAAAAAATAAAAGTAAAGCAAAAAAAAAAAATGGTAGAACAGAGGATTAAATAAGAATTTCCTACAAGTCCCATTCTGTGCCAGCTGCTGCATCAGACATATTTCATCTGTTCACCTAGAACTTATAGTCAACCAGGAAGATGGATGAGAAATGAATTGTAAACAATTATTTCAGGACTGGGAAGATGGTCTGGTGGGTAAAGTGAATGCTATGAAAACATGAGGACCTGAATTTGAATCCCAGGCACCCATGTAAAAATGTTAGGTTTATTGGTTTATCATAATGTTAGTGCTAAGGAGGCAGAAACAGAAGGGAGCCTTAGAGCTTGCTGGCTAGACAGTCTAGGGGAGTCAGTGAGGTGTATATTCAGTGAAAGACCTTGTCTAAATATAAGATGAAGAGCAACTATGGAAGATATCCAATGATGACCTCTGTCCTACACACCTACATACATGCACACCCTTCGTGTGTGCCCCCACAAACCCAGAATTTTTTTTATTATAGTTTGATTATAAACCATAGAACGCATTGAAATTAGAACTATTGTACAGTAATTATGCTTGATAGGACTTCAAAAATGTTTGCACATATCCGGGTGTGGTGGCGCACACCTTTAATTGCAGCACTTGGTAGGCAGAGGTAGGAGGATCCCCATGAGTTCGAGGCCACCCTGAAACTCCATAGTGAATTCTAGGTCAGCCTGGGCTAGAGTGATACCCTACCTCGAAAAACCAAAAAAAAAAAATAATAATAATGTTTGCACATGAGCATGTGAGTATGTGAGAGAGACAGGAGGAAAGAGAGAGAGTGAAAAAGAGAATGTTACTGAAAGTTTTTTTTTTTTTTTTTTGAGGCAATCCCAACAGACTGGCCTTTTTCTTATGAGAGAGAGAGAGAGAATTTGTACACCAGGGCTTCCAGCCACTGCAATCAAACTCCAGACACGTGCACCACCTTGTGCACATGTGCGACCTTGTGCACTTGCATCACCATGTGTATCTAGCTTACATGGGACCAGGAAAGTTAAATCTGGGTCCTTAGGCTTTGCAGGCAAGCGCCTTAACTGCTAAACTATCTATCCAACCCCTGAAAGCTTTATTAGTTAGATTTGGGAACAATGTATAAACAGCACAATGTCTTGAGTATAACGTTTGAAGTGACCATTATTACTTTTTAGAGGTACTGTGAAGACAATGATTTGGATGTTAAATATACTATAGTAATATATTCATTGTTCAACATGTCTCTGACTAGTCCGGTTCTTCTTTACTCGCAGTGGTGATTAATGTAGTGTGTTAAAGTTCTTGATTAAGGTATTCTCGTTAAATTCTCAGATGAATTCAAATTGACACTGAGGAATGTGCTCAATTGGAGGTCATAGAAATGCTTTACTAGACAGCTCAAGCTTCGGCTGAAAGTGTATGGTTGCTATATATACCCTGAGCACAGGTATGGTGGCCCAGCCCCAGAGGGCTTGTGAGCAGGTATTGGAAAGGCGTCAGTAGCCACAGGATTTCTCTTCACACTCTCCCATGACTTTCTTCCATTCTTACAGCAGAGAGAGATCTTCTCCCTGCATCTCTGCCTCCAGGTTATAGAAGTTCCAGTTCCAGGTAACTGTAGCAATAAACTCAGCTCTTGTCATCAGTCCTGCTTTGTGCAGAAATTTTCCCTGATCCAATCTCTAGTGACTAAGAGTCTGGAATCATGGAAGAGCACACAACTCCAGCCACACAGGGAGTCACTTCTTGGGTTTATTCATCTGTGTACTGGGAATAGTAACTGTGCATACTATACCAGGATAAAATGAAAGAATATTTCAATCAGTTGTGTATAGTGTCCTGTACATAGTAAACATCAGTAATCATTTGGGTATAGTGCCCTGCACTTAGTAAACATCAGTACCTGTCATACTATTTTACTTTTTTAAGGGATTTTTTCCCCAGAACTATTGGAACCAGTTTAGGAAGTTAATAACAAAGTTATTGTGGAACTAAATCTTAAGCAACTTTGTGAGTTCAATTCTGAATGTACCTTCATTAGTACAGTATCTATTAGTCTTGTAAACATGGCTCACGTAATTAAATTTGTTGCATTCTTTATCATTGTATTGAGGCAAACCAGATGAGAAGAAAGCAAATAAGAAAGTTATCATTACTAAGGATTAAAAAAATGCATCCAAGCTTTTTGTTTAGATGTTTCTCAACTTCCAATGAACAACATAGGCATTAATAGTAATATAATGGTTAGTACCAGTTGAAGTTTACCATTATTAAAGGGGTAATTTAAAAAGTCATCATAGCCATTTCATGATTTTCCTACATTTTAATAGGCATTTGCCTCTGTGAGTATTAAGGCATTACCACTAAATTCTCAGATGAGTAAGTTAATGCAAATGAACATTTTTGAATCAATAACATTGTGGCTGAAAATGTTTTTGTTTTTTATTTCTCATATTTTCTTAAATTTTCAGCAGACTAGAAAAGCCTCTGAAATTATAAAGTCAGCCAACTATGGTTAAAAAGTTCCAGAAAATCTATGGTCCTCTCTGTGTTACAAAACTAAAAATTGGCAAAATGATCTGTGGACAATTAGGCAAAACAGATTTTTGTTTATTGGCATATAACAATTATTCAGAATAATGGATTTCACTGTGACATTTTCATAACTGCATATAATGTACTTTGGCCATATTTTTCTTCAACCCCACCCCAGTGTCCTCTTTTCTTTCCCTCTCTCTTATTCTAACCCTCCTTTCCCTACCTAACAGTCCCACTTCTTTTATGTCTTGTGTTTTCAGAAATAGCTCTCATTCTTACTAACAAGATGTCTGTAACCAGGTCAGTTCAGCAAACATGCTTATTAATCCAGGTAGGTATGTTCTCTCAGGGCTCCGTGCTGGAGAATTCTTTGCCTGTCACACTTTTCCCCTATATTTTTTCATGGCACAGTCACCCCTTCTTTCCTTCTTTCCTTCCTCTCTCTCTTTTTCCTGCTTGCCTCCTCCCTCCCTCCCTCCCTCCCTCCCTCCCTCCCTCCCTCCTTCCTTCCTTCCTTCCTTCCTTCCTTCCTTCTTTTCTTCCTCTTTCGAGGGAAGCCCAACAGACTGGCGTTTTCTTTATGCATGAAAGAGAGGGAGAGAGGGAGAGAGAGAGAGAGAATTGGCATGCCAAGGCCTCCAGCCACTGCAATCAAACTTGAGATGCATGTGCCATTTTGTGTGCATGTGCGACCTTGCATGCTTGTGTCATTTTGTGCATCAGGCTTTTATGGGACCTGGGGAGTTGAACTTGGCTCCTTAGGCTTTGTAGGCAAGTGCCTTAACCACTAAGCCATATCTCCAGCCCCACCCTTACCTTTTACATAGACTCAAATGCTACTTTTCCAATGCTGCCTTCTATAATCACTGTCTTAAAAATTGCATTCTACCATCTCATGGTCCTGATCTTTTCTTGCTCAACATTTTTCTGTAGAACTTATTATGTTCTCACATTTGTTAACTTACAATGTTCACTGTCTATCTCCAAGCTACTTTAAATCTGTTTTCACTATTGTATCTTCAGAGCTGTGAACCATGTCAGGTATACAGTAGACCATCAAAAATATCTCACATAAAATATGTGATTGATTATATAAATGCTATGCTTATATTTAGATGTCTTAATGGGGCTAAAAGATTTAAACATGTGCTTTTGTAGAATTTTTTTTAACTTTTCTTCTGCTCATCCTACAAATGTTTTTCCAAGCATCTGATACTTTTTCCTGGAACTTTCTTTTCCTTCCCAAATGAGTGGAATTGGTGATTATGGGAAGAAGATGTCTTTAATGTCTTTATATGATTATGATTATGATTATGATGCAGCTGTGGCCAGAGACAAATGTTTTCTATAAATCTAATCAATACTATTAAAGGAACATTATATACTATGGAAGTAGATGGCTGAGGGCAACACAGGCTTAGGTTTCAGTGAGGGGGAGACCTGAATGAAAGGTGTGGTGGTTTGAATAGAATAGATGGCCCCCAATATATTCAGTTGTTTGTTTGTAGTTTGCATCTGCTACCACCTGGCTGGAGGCAATGTCACTGGGTGGATCTTAAGGTGTGGTGGTGGGTTTCAGATTTCAATCTAGAGATATGCAAAGTGTGCCTAGCAGGAGTTCCTCAAGTATGCTGTGGCTTTTGACTCTAGGCTTGTGCTTTTCTCTCTCTCTGCTTGGACCTGTGAAGGCAGACCAGCTTCTTCAGCCATTATGGAACTTCCCCTGGATCTGTAAGCTTCAATAAATATCCCTTCCTCCATAACTGCCTGGTCTGGAAGTTCATCTCAGCGAACCTGAAGCTGTCTGCTACAGAACTTGGTACCGAGGAGTGGGGTGAGATAAACCTGACCATGTGGATGTTGGTCTTTTGGAACCTTTGTTTTGGAGGAATGGGCATGGACATGATGCTTGCAAGTGAAGATGCCGTCTGGAGTAGTAAGTCAAGTTTTATGGACTATTCTGATGAGATTTTAAGAATGCTAAGTGCAGACAATGTTGAACTTCAAGGCTTGGCTTATGAGCTTTCTAGGGAGAAGGAAAGACTCCAGAGGACTCTGTTTGAACTGGGATACTGTCATAAGGGCTGGCTCCATTCTGCTGCTGAGGCCCAGAGAGTTTGATCAAGGTTACATTTGTTATGGACTGATATGCTTGGCTAGAGATATTGGACTGAGAGATTTAAGATTTTTAAGATGGAAAACTTTAAGCAAGTTAAATTTACTGGCACAGAGACTGGCTTTAGATTACTAAAGCTACTATTGTCAACACATTAGCAATCTTAAAGGAAGATGGTCCAGTTGCTTTACCATGGAAAGGATGCCTGAGGAAAGACTATCATAGAAATGCAAACATGTTTGAAGAGTTGACTGGAGAAGGAACCTGCTTTTCAAGGTTATGGTTTATTTTGTCTGTGAATTAAGAATATGGCTGTGTCCTGTACACCTGGTATTGGATTCAGAAGCATGAAAAATGTGAGGAGTGGTCATGAATTGCACAGGGTTCCAGGAGCTGCTGCTGAGATGCAGCATGAGGTAGGGTCTGATGCCCTGATAGGCTGAAAGAGCCTTTGGAAGATGGACCGTGGTTTGTATGAAGACCTTGAGATGTTTTGGATATACCAGGACTATGCAAGAGCTACCATAGAGTGCACTGTTGCCCTGAGATGGAAGTGTTCCCTGATACTCTGCCCAGCTGGAGGGGCAGAATTTGGAAAATCTGGAGACTGTCAGTCTCTGGTTATGTTGAACTTGAACTGCAGAAGTTTGATGGTGGTTGAGTTTGCATTATTTTAGTCTCTCCTTGCTATGCCTTATACCAGCTGAAAATGTTTACTCTGTGCCTTTATATGTTAGAAATGTTTAACTTGTTTGATTTTACAAGTCTTAATATCTTAAATTGGTCAAGACTGTGGGAACCTTTGAAATTGAACTGAGTACAATTTACAATGTGTAATGGCTATAAATCTATTGGGGGTCAGGGGCAGAATGTGGTGGTTTGAATAGAATAGATGGCCTCGAATATATTCAGTTGTTTATTTGTTTATAGTTTGCATCTGCTGCCACATGACTGGAGTCAGTGTCATTGTGTGGATCTTAAGGTGTGGTGGTGGGTTTCAGATTTCAATCTAAAGATATGCAAAGTGTGCCTAGCAGGAGTTCCTGAAGTATGCTGTGGCTTTTGACTTTAGGCTTGTCCTTATATCTCTCTGCTTTGGTCTGTGAAGGCAGGCCAGCTTCTTCTGCTATTTATGGAACTTCCCCTGGATCTATAAGCTTCAATAAATATCCCTTCCTCCATAACTGTGCCTGGTCTGGAAGTTCATCTCAGCGAACCTGCAGCTGTCTGCTACAAAAGGCAAGAGTGATCCCAGCAGGCTCATATGAGGTGTTTGAATGAGATGGAATGGATTGCATATATGTGACATAGAAAATAGCATGTGCACAGGTAAGAGACTTCAAATTGAAGGACAAAAATGAGACTGATGAAAGTTACTAAGGCCATGTCCTTAAGTGCCTTGTAATACTGAGCTTACCCTTGGCCTGAGCCTGTCAAGGCTATCAATAGGAAGGAGTGATGAAATGACATTTCCATTGAGTATCACTGCCCTGTGTGGTTCACCCTGATGCTATGGTAATACATAGAGGGAGTCATCAGTGCCTCACCTACTTCTAAAAGCTATCTCTAAGGAGTGCATTTGCTATTTGCCCACCTGAACTTCATTTCTTTTCTGGCCCTAGAATCTGTTGTGTTCTTTGGGGGACTTGTGTATGGGGGGGTGTGCAAATGTTCAAGAGCATGAGTGTGTCTGTGGATACCAGAAGACAATGTTGGATATCATTCTCTGGAATGTGTTCCTTCTTTTCTGAGATAGTATCTCAATGGCCTAGAGCTCGTTACTTAGTCTAGACTTACTGGGTAATGAACTCCAGTGGTCGTTGTGACTCTGCCTCACCAGCGCTGGGATTACAGGTGCATGCCACCACACTTGGCATTTTTACGTGGGTTCTGAGATCAAATTCAGGTCCTTCTGCCTGAAAAGTCAGCACTTTATGGACTGAGCTGGTCCTGGGGTCCATTTTTATTTGTGCTTTTAGTTCCTGTTTTTTTTTTTTTTTTTTTTTTTTTTTTCAGGAGGGATCTGCCCATGATGGCAGACTTGTGGACATGCATAGTCCTGTCAAAGTTCAGACTCTTTATAATCACTGCAATTGGTTCAGGTGTAGACACATGATTCAAGCCCAGATAACTAGTGTGATTTCTTGCTTCACTGGTTCCATTAATTATTTTAATGTAGGGCAGATTGATTTAAAATGAGCTGAAGTATTACTGAGAGAAAGAACTATTTTCTGCTAGACTTTTACTTTGGAAGATGGCAGTCTGGAGCTACAAGCAGTGATCCTTACCTTTCACACTCAGTGGTGCCCAGCAGTGAAGCCACAGTGGGGAAGAGCAGGCAACAGGGCAGGAGACTGCATTTGGTAACAAGATCTCAGACCAAAATCATGTTGTACATAAAGTGCGAAAAAAGGGGCAATTTTCAGAATGATTTTTTTGTTTTTACAATTTTAAGTTTTGCTAAATAGTTTGAGTTGTGTCCTTCTGTTTTACTATGGTAAACATCCCAACAGTGACTGCAAGAGATTTACCAGGTACACGTCCCCCTGGTGCATTAATTTGCTTAAATGGGGGTGCTGACATTGCTTGCTGACTATTATCAACACTTAAAGTACTCTGTTTCAGCAGAGTGGCTTGAATTCCCTCTTGTTGTATATAATTCATTGCTAATGTGGAGACTAACTCTAACCCTCGTCTTGAGCATCTTGTCTTGCACATTCCAAATTCTTTCCATGTTCACCTCCTCTCTTCATGTTGGTTTTTGCACTGAATATTAGAGAAAATTCCAGATAATACTCACAATCATCTGCCTTTCCCTTAGCCATAGTCCAGAGCCTAAATTCAAACATCGTGTTAAAAATCTTACTCAGACTGATAACATGCTTTCTAAAGAGCCTAAAGCAACTCAGTCAATAACTGCTTGTTGATCATCTAGTTACTAATCATGGGACACTGACAACTGATCCTAAGGCCCCATTATTTAAGAATGCATATGGATTATTTCACATTTGGAAATTGAGTCCTAAATAAAGTTCTAGTTCATTTTAATGTGATTGTTGTAAAAATTTTATCCTCATAATAGGCATTGTATAATAGCAGTGGTCTCTAGAATTTCAGTTCCCAAACCTACTTGGAGATATCTGAAGCAGTAGGTTGGGTAGTGGGGGTCAGGTAGCTGGATTTATATAAAATGGTCTGGGAATTCCATCCTAGATGCTCAGTTGCTAATACTTTAAGGATGGTTACATTGATGTACAGCTGCATTAGAAAAGGAACCAGTGTGAAAGTGTATATAAACGTTACTTAGAGGAATCTCTTTGTATGGAATTTATGGACATGAATAATGTGGCCATGGTTTACAAGTCCAACATGATCTTTAATTGTACTTCTGAACAGCCCTTTGTTTCAAATAAAAATACTTGCTAATAAATATCTTGGATATTTGGCCTAGGGAATTCCTTTCCTCTTCTTAATTATACCATTACATTTTTTCCTTCGTGAGTATCATGCGTGTGTGTGTGTGTGTGTGTGTGTGTGTAAGTGCATACATGTGTGTTTGCATTTGTGCATGTTCATGTGTGTGTGAAGAGCAAAGAATGACCTCATATGTCATTCCTCATGCATGCTGCACACCCACTTTTAAGAGATGGTATCTCATTGGCTTATAGCTTACCAACTAAGTTAGGCTGGCAGGCTAGTAGCCCCAGGTATATTTTTGCTCCATCTCCCAGTGCTGGGATTACAGGTGTGTACACACCTGACATTTTATTCTGGCAGTTTTGCAGTTTTAGGCCTTACAATTTAACTCCTTGATCTTTGCCTCTCTGTGTGTATAAGATAAGGGGATGAGAGAAGCCATGGCCTTAATTTTGCTTTTCTTGGAGAAATAAGTTGACCATATTGTTTTTGTCTCTTCTCCCTCTGCCATGACAATCCCTTCCCAGGTTGAATGCCTCACTCAAATGAAAGAGGATAGGACACTATACAAACAACTGATCTTATTCCTTTCTTGCAATCTTAAATGTATTTATTTTTTAATGATTTTTATTGGGAATATATATTAACATGCTCTGAATTAGTCATACTCCCACCAGTTTATTCTTTTTTGTCCCCTCTATCTCCAGTGAGGGCTCTTCTCAGTGGGGGTATCTATAATCATTATTGCATAGAACTTATCCTCAAACTCCATAATAAGGTATTATGCAGTTATTTACACATTCTAATAGCTCAATAAATTCTTAATGATTAGTGAGTAATGATCCCCCCTTCCCCACCCATTACTAATTCTGCTCTGTCCTGGACCTTGTCTGAGCTCCTGTCTTCTTCAAGAGTCCTGACTTGTACTTATCCAGCCTCTGAACTTTGGCCTATGCTATAACCATATCTGGAGTAGTATTTCCTTCTAAGCCCAATGTATGTGACAGACAGCTTCAGGTTCACTGAGATGAACTTCCAGACCAGGCACAGTTATGGAGGAAGGGATTTATTGAAGCTTACAGATCCAGGGGAAGTTCCATATGGCAGAAGAAGGTGGCCTGCCTTCACAGGTCCAAGAAGAGAGAGAGAGAGAAGTCTAAAAGCCAAAAGCTACATGGTACACTTCAGGAACTCCAGCTAGGCACACTTTGCATATCTTTAGATTGAAATCTCAAATCCACCACCACACTTTAAGATCTTCCCAGTGACACTGCCTCCAGCCAGGTGACTGCAAATGCAAACTACAAACTCATAAAACACTCAATATATTTGGGGCCATCTATTCAAACTACCACACCACCTGTTCCTAATTCTTCTCTGTCCTGGACCTTGTGTGAGCTCCTCTCTTCTTCAAGAGCCCTGACTTCTTGTACTTATCCAGCATCTGAACTTTGGCCTATGCTGCAACTATATCTGGAATAGTGTTTCCTTCTAAGCCCAACATATACCTTACATTTGTCAGGGTTCTTTAGAGGAAACAGAACCAACAGAATGGATTGTATTAAAAAGGGAATTTATTGGATTAGCTTAAGGCAGTACAACAATAGCAGTCTGCAGGCTTGAGAGTCAAGGAGCTTGATAGCTCCTCAGTCCACATCTCTGGATGCCTCAGCAGTCCCAGTCCAGCACTGAAGGTCTGGAGAGCCACTGGTCTTCAATCCACACCAGTCTAGAGTCCACGCTACAAGGCAGAAAGCAGCACATGCAGCCAGGTGGGAGCAAAGGATATTTTTCTCTCAGAGCTTTCTTAGATAAAGCCCCCTTGAGGGGGGCCACCCACTCTTGTTGAAGGGCTTCCTCCTTCAGTTAAACCTTCATGGAAGTAACCTCAGAGACCCACTCAAGAGGAATGCCTGAGGATTCCTAAACAGATCAAGTTGACAACAAAATTTAATCATCACAAGTCTCCCTCTTGTCACCTTGATGCCAAACCATATCCCTTACATCATACTTAATTTCCAAATGAAGACAGTGAGAAGGTCATAATTCTACCTAACATGATGTAACTATCCAATGTACAACCAGAAATGTGTTATCTTCCTGCCAATGCAAAGCAAGGTCCCTTGAGGGGTACTTAGTCTCTAATAGGTTAAATATAAATTCATCAATAGTTAACTAGTGATATAATTCTAATCAATATTAGTTACCTAATAGAGAAGTAGAAGGAGAACAAAAGCATCTTAATATTGGTGCAGATATGTATAAACACTCTTAACAAGGTAGGACAGACTCACTCATGGAAATTATAATCTTTGTTTTAGTAACTGGTCACATGGCCTTAGCTGGTATTTGTAAGTACCTTCTTCTTCTACCCATTCTGTATTTCCTCCATATTTAGCAAGCACCTCAGCAGGTCTTGGTTCTTTACCTGGAGGAGTGACCCATACTTCATTTCTGTGTTTTTTTTTTTTTTGTTTGTTTGTTTTGGTTTTTGAAGTAGGGTCTCACTCTAGCCCAGGCTGATCTGGAATTCACTCTGTAATCTCAGGGTGGCCTTGAACTCATGGCTATCCTCCTACCTCTGCCTCCTGAGTGCTGGGATTAAAGGTGTGTGCCACCACGCCTGGCCATACTTAATTTCTGAAGGATCTGGGCCATTTATCACACTGTCTTTATTGGGTTGTTGTACTTGTCCAGTGACCTTGATAACAGGGCATGGTAGCACCAAAAGGTGTCCTAAAGGATCTCCTGCACTCCATGTTCTTCCTTGCCTCCATCATGGAGGAGCAGTCCAGTTTTCCCCTGGTAAACTGGATCAATCACCCCTGCTAACACTGTAACTCCTTTCTTAGGCATCAGGAGCCAGGAGTGCCTGGGAGATGCCTTAACTTCCAATTCAATGGAATGTTTTTTGTTCATCCTGGAAAAAGCACTCCTGCTCTGGAACCAAGACCTCTAGGCCAGCAGAGTGTAAGGTTGTGGGAACAGGAATCAGAAATTTAGCTAATGGGTCACTTGGGGTGATGATAAGTGGGACCCTTTTCATTTTCACCCCTTGATTCCTGGACCCATGAATCCAGGATATAAGAGTAACAGCACAGCATATAGGACACTGATTCAGAGCATATGCAACCTACAGGACACTGCGCCAGCCCTCCAAGCTATTGCCACCTAGTTGGCACAGTAACCGTTTCTTTAAAAGGCCCTTCTACCATTCTATCAAGCCAGCTGCTTCAGAGTGGTGGGGTACATGGTAAGATCAGTGAATTCCATGATCATGAGCCCACTGCCACATGTAATTGGCTGTGAAGTGAGTTCCTTGGTCAGAAGCAATTCTGTGTGGAATACCGTGATGGTGGATAAAGTATTCTGTAAGCTGTAGTTCTGGCAGAAGCATTACATGCAGGAAAAGAAAATCCATACCCAGAATAAGTGTCTATTTCAGTAAAGATAAAATGCTGCCATTTCCATGGTGGAAGAGGTCCAATGTAGTCAACCTGCCACCAAATTGCTGGCTGGTCACCATGAGGAATTCTACCATATCAGGGCCTCAGAGTTGGTCTCTGCTGCTGGCAGGTTGGGTACTCACCAGTAGCTGTAGCCAGTTAAGCCTTAGTTAATGGAAGTCCATGTTGTTGGGGCCATACATAGCCTGCATCTCTGCCCATTGGGAAATGGGCCCACTGGGAAATGGCAGGGATGGCTGAGAGAAGAGGACCACTATCCGCAGAATGGGTCAGCTTATCTATTTGATTATTAAAGTCATCCTCTGATGAGGTCATCTTCTGATGAGCATTAACATGGGACACAAGTATCTTTATATCCTTTGCCCATTCAGAGAGGTCTATCCACATAACCTCCCAAATATCCTTCTCCACAAATTTTCAGTTATGCTTCTTCCAAGTCCCAGATCATCCAGCCAAACCACTGGCCATAGCCCATGAATCAATTTGTATCTGCACATATGGCCATTTTTTTTCCTTCCAAGCAAAATGCATGACCATGTGCACTGCCCGAAGTTCTTCCCATTGTGAAGACTTCCCATCATCACCGTCCTTCAGAGTTGTCTCAGAAAGGGGCTGTAATGCTGCAGCTCTCCACTTCTGGGAGGTGCCCACATAATGAGCTGAACCATCTGTAAGCCATGCCCTAGTCTTCTCCTCCCATATGGCACACCCCATAATGCTAGGGGCAGCAACTTCCTCATGTAACTTATTTATGCCTTCAGGGCCTGCTCAAGTCCAGTCACATATATATTACTTCCACTTGATGGTGGACTGCTGCTGTGCACGTCCAACTTATGGACCGATGGGTCAGATAACACCCATCTCATAATGGGCAGCTGAGGTTGTTGCATAGTAACTTGATGACCCATTGCCAAGCATTCAATTTCCACTAAGGCCCAATAGCATGCCAAAAGCTGTATCTCCAAGGGAGAATAATTGTCTGGGGATGACAGCAGGGCCTTTCTTTAAAGTCCCAGGGCCCCTTCACTATGATTCACCTATGGGGCCTGCCAAAGGCTTCAAACAACATCCCTATCTGCCAACAGCAGTTCAAGTACCATCAGATATGTTGGATCATATGGCCCAAGTGGAAGAGCAGGCTGAGCAGCAGTGTGAACCTGTTAAACAGGCTTCTCTTGTTTTGGGCTCCACTAAAAACTATCAGCTTTCTAAGCCACTTGGTATATGGACAGAGTAGTACACCCAAATGAGGAATGTGCTGCCTTCAAAATCCAAATAGGCCCACTAGACATTGTGCTTCTTTCTTAGTGGTAGGAGAGGCCAGATGCAACAACTTATTCATCAGCTTTGAAGGAATATCCCTGCATGATTCACAGCACTGAGCTAGAAATTTCACTGAGGTGGAAGGTCCTTGAACTTTGGATGGATTTCTTTCTCATCTCCTAGTGAGCAAATGCTGTACCAGCAACTCCAGAGTGGTTGCCACCTGCTGCTCATTTGATCCAATAAGCATAATGTCATTGATATAATGGACCAGTGTGACAACTTGTGGAAAGGTCAGGTTATCGAGATCCCTGCAAACAGAGCTGGGGAGTTAATATAACCTTGAGGTAACAGTGAAGGTGTACTTCTGATCTTACCAGCTGAAAGCAAATTGCTCCTGGTGGTCCTTATGCACCAGTATGGAAAAGAAAGCATTTGTATGATCAATAGCTGCATACCAGGTACGAGGAGATGTGTTAATCTGCTCAAGTGAAGAAACCACATCTGGTACAGCAACTGCAATTTGCATTACCACTTAAGTTTCTGATAATCCACTGTCATTCTCCAGGATTGGTCTGACTTCTGAATAGGCCAAATAGGAGAGTTAAAGGGAGATATGGTGGGAATCCCCACCTCTGCATCCTCCCAGTCTTTTTTAGTGGCATTGATTTCTGTAATCCCTCCAGGGTTATAAGTTATTTTTTGAAAGCAATAAACAAGTTTTTATTTTTTCCCTTTTATCATTCCTTATGATGAATTAATTCGACCTGTCTTCCATTTCTTATTTGATGTTTGACTGTCAGTTGGCTGCCCCTCCCTCTGAATGTCGTACTAATTACTCCTGACAAAGTAATATTTATTATAATATTATTGACAGCCTTCTGACACAATGTTGATTTGTTTTTTTGTGCAATGGTATTGGAAGAAAGATAATCATCACTGTTACAATTTATTAAAATAATATAAAATTTAAAATTTAAAATTTTATGACTCAAATATATCAATTTCAAAGTTATTAATGTGATTCTATACTGCATTGTGCTTGAAAAGATGAGGTTGTTGGAAGCACTTGCCTCATTTCACTGCCGTCTTTATGCCCAAAGCATCAACTGACTCTACTTCTCAGTATGTTCTTGGAGGAGAGTTTAATTCTCCCAACCACCTAAGACTATTATTACTCCTAGAGGCAGACCCACTCACATCCTAACTTTACAAACTTATGACCATATGGCCTTAATTAAGTTCTTTCTCACCTCAGTTTCCTTTGCACAAAACCAAAATAGTCACAGGGAACAAATTCAATAAAGCATGTGATTATTACCTGTCATTTGTTTTAATGTTGATGTCAACAAACGTTAGATACTATTAGTTACTTTCAATACACAGAAAGTATTATTTCTATAATAGTTGGCTACTACTTCAAATACCTTTTCTTGTATTAAAAAAATGTAAGATTCCTACAGGGCAAGAAGCTGAAAATATTTTGTGCATCCAAATTTTTAGAATTGTCTAATCTCACCTTCTAGGTAGGTTATGGAAGTGATAATCAAATATATGGCTGTTCTAATGTTCTGAGCTGCTTGCTCATACCACACAGCTATGGAGAACTGCCTTGTGTAAATTACTGTTCATAGCGGATGATCCATAAAAAAGATGTTTTGGGATAAGGAGTGAAATCAATAATGGGCCCATTTCAATAAATTCAGCCTGAAATAATCTTATATTCCTTCCACCATCATCCCACACCCTTAAAATCCATTACCACTCATATTCCCCATGCTTCTGTCTATACAAGTTAGAAAACTTCTGAAGTTCTTTAGGGGGATACCTCACCTCCTCTTGAGTCATGCTTTCTATCTAACCTTTAGGGCCCTGCCTAGCTTTATGTCCCATTATAGGCCTAAAGTGAAAATGGGTGGGCATTGAGGAGTATGAGCTGGTTCCTCAGACAAAGAAGGATTCATTCCCTCAAGCAAGGATGGAGAGGGCAATACTTCAGGGTGTGGGGATACAACTGCTGCTAAGGGAGGGAAGGTCACATTCTCATGCAAAACATCTTCAAAATCTGATATTTCAAATGTCCCCAGATTCTACAGAGTCTTTTCACATATGTCCATTCCAAGTTATAGGACCCCACTCTTTTACAATCAGTGCCCTCACTTTAACTTCTGATATTCTTTGAGGCTGGGATTTGAGCTTGCATTGCAAGTTGACCAATCTTACAATGAGAGCTTGGGTATGATTTTCTGCAATTTGAGCCCTGTTCTGGCTAGAGAGGAGACTCTCCTCCAGTGAACCCTTAGAAACTTTCACATTGTGGGCTAGAGAGATGGCTTAGCAGTTAAGGTGCATGCCTTTGAAGCCTACAGACCCAGGTTAGATTCTCCAGGTCTCAGATAAGCCAGATGCACATGGTGGAACATGAAGCTGGAGTTCGTTTTCAGTGACTAGAGGCCCTGGCATGCCCATTCTCTCTCTCTCTCTCCTTTTTCTCTCTCTCTCTGTCTCTAATAAATAGATAAATTAAAAAAAAACTTCTAAAAAAGAGAAAACTTCATATTGTATATGTGGGTCTTAAGCTTGGAATTTCCTTTCTGTGCATCTGTTTTTCCCTTAATAGTTTATCCAGAGATGCTAGAAGCAACCAACCAGCATCATAATTTGTCTTACTTTTCCACAAATATTTGTTTTAGATACAGAGTCACTAAATCCCCTGCTCTTCACAAGACATGGCTCAAGATTACCAAATACATCTACCTCACACACTTCTTTAAATAGGTCACACCAGCCTGGAGAGAAGGCTTAGTGGTTAAGCGCTTGCCTGTGAAGCCTAAAGACCCCAGTTCAAGGCTCAGTTCCCCAGGACCCATGTTAGCCAGATGCACAAGGGGGCGCATGCGTCTGGAGTTTGTTTGCAGTGGCTGGAAGCCCTGGCGACCCATTCTCTCTCTCTCTCTCTCTCTCTCTCTCTCTGCCTCTTTCTCTCTGTCTGTTGCTCTCAAATAAATAAATTAAAAAAAATAGGTCACACCATGAATTATTAGCATCCTCCTTGTTACCAGTAAAAGTGCTGTCCTTATTACCAGTAAAGCCTTTAGTAGCACAGAAGTTGGAACGCTAACTCCAGATAGCACCAAGCTCAGTAGAGAAAACCATCCTTACAATTCTATTTATCTAGAACCACTCTTGGTACCACAACCTGTATTAGTCACGGCTCTCTAGAGGAAACAGAACTGATAGAATGAATTTTATTAAAAGAGGAATTTAATGGATTAGCAACCATTGCAGTTTGCAGGCCTGAGATTCACGGAACCTGGTAGCTGCTCAGTCCATATGGCTGGATGCCTCAGTAGTCCCAATCCAGCATTGAAGGCCTAGAGGCTTCCTGGAGAGCCACTGGTCTTCAGTCCACACTAGAAAGCAGCAAGCAGTACAAGCAGCCAAAATTTCTCCCATCTGATAGTGGCCTCCCACTCTGGGGGAAGGGCTAACTCTGGGGGAAGGACTTCCTGCTTTAGTTTATCTTTCCTGGAAGCAACCTCAGAGGCTCACTCAAGAAGAATGTCTATGGATTTCTAGACAGAGAAAGTTGACAACAAAACTTAACCATTACATACCTTTTGATCCTATGGGTTAAATATAGGTTTCTTCTCCTTTGGAATATTTCCTTGGACTTTTGGATACCAAAAGACTGTTGGTTATATAATATCATATCACTCTGAGTGCCTTGACTAAAGTTTCCATCACACTGCTGTCTTCTCATAGCTGAATTTTCATGGGACTATAAAATCCACAGGAGCAAAGGCTAAACTTCTTTTCATTAGTGAATATACCCTCAAATCCAAGGCGAGAGCCTGGCAAGTAATTGAAGTTCAATAATAATAATAATAACAACATTTTTTTGATGGTGCTTTTTCTTTTAAGGATAGGAGAAAATTGTTTCTTGGAAACTATTAGTCAAGAGTTAGTGCTTCAAAGCTGTTGTTGGCTACATACAAATATGCAAGGACATTGATGTCCTTTGATATTTCCTTTGATATGTCACAGTCTCTGTGTTTATCGCTTTGGAAGAGAGGAGACTTACCTTTGTATTGATTGGAAGTGTCTAGGAAAGCCAGCAGTTGGGAGGCAGAGGTAGGAGGGGCGCCATGAGTTTGAGGCCACCCTGAGACTACATAGTGAATTCCAGGTCAGCCTGAGCTAGAGTAAGAGCCTTTCTCGAAAGACAAAACAAACAAAACAACACAAAACAAAACAAAACAAAAGTGTCTAGAAAGCCTTTAGAGAGCTGCTAGAGAGGTATTTGTTTTTGTTTTTTAGAGGCAAAAAATAAAATGTATTGTGCAAGATTATATTTTAGGCAGAAAGACAATTTCATGTATGAGATTTCTTTTTTTCAAGTTTTTTTTATTAGTTATGGACATACTTGTAAACAGCATATGTAGGTACCATCCCTTCCCACATCCCTGCCCCCCTCTAAAGGGACTCTCGTCACTGGGGATGCTGGTCATCCCTATTGGGATTGTGGGTTGTGCATTGTGAGGGCAACCATCAGTTATGGGGAACAGGCAATGTTTCTGCATAATGTCCCAAGTTGTGGCTCTAACAATCTGCCTGCCCCCTCTTCCATGGAATTCCCTGAGTCATGTTGGGTTCATTTTAAGTCTTCTTCAGTGATGGGCTCTTAGGAGCCTCTGGATCTCTGGTTTGGTAGGTGTTGAGTGTCTTCAGTGTCTATCTCCTTCACCCTTGTGTTGATATCAGGTTCACAGAGAAAGCTCATTTTCCCAATTCCTCTATGGTTTTGGCTGGGGCCCTGGTGAAGTGCTATGGGTCATTTCTCTCCTCAAGTACCACTTCCATCTGAAAAATAGAAGCAGATTCTCCAGTGGAGAGTGAAGTCAGCACAGGTTAAATGGGATAACCATTATTATTTTAGACAGAATTTAATGGGTGTAGAACCTCTTATAGCCCAAGATTAGTGGGAGCTTAATATTGGAAAGCAAACTCATCATCTATATGTGATTCTGACTTGTTTCCCAGATTGACCTGGATGGAATCTGGAAGAGAGTCAGTCCCCAGACAGTCCATCTAGTGCTAGAAGGTGCTACAAGAGCTACTGGGGGAAAGTGGTCAACATCTGTCCTAGTAGCTTGAGGTCTAAGCTACTCAGAAGCAAACAACCTGAAGTGATGCTCACACAAGTGCAATAGTGGCACACAGCCATGGTGGGTAACCAACTGCTCTTGGATTGGCTAATAGAGGCACTCACTGCAAAGGAATCCATATCTAGAGAGGTATTCTTGCAGGGGGGACCTAATAGTATGGTATTGTAAATATGTAAGTACAAGAACAGATTAATGGGGGTGAAAATGTCTAAGTGTGGTCAGGGGAAGAGATTGAGTAAGGAAAAGTGGAGGGAGGGCTAAACAAAATCTAAGAGGATATACATAAATCATATGGAAACCTACTTTTTGGGACAATGGAACACACAGGAGCCATAGATTGTTACTAGAAAATTTTCAGTGCCAGGGATAGGATACCTTCCAGTGAGTTTTTGGCCAGGGAGGTCCCTGATGCCCCCCCCCAAACATTACAGGCCATTGCCAAGGCCCTTGGTTTCTCAACAGGAATAGATGGTAATACCCTATTGCTGAAGACTCCACATACTTGGGCTACAAGGTCACTGAGAAACCCTGCTGGAGCTGAGCTGAAATCCTCCTCCATGTAGACCAGCTGACAGAAAGCTAGAAAAAGCCATGCTGTGTGCAGTTCAATTGGAGAGAGAGAAATCACCAGTGAAGATACCCAACAGTGGACCCTGCAAGTCTTATATTTGGCCAGCCAGGCCAAATGAGCCAATGGGTACAATAGTAGCATGTCTGTTATGGGGGAAACACACTGCCCTCTAATTTGACTGGAGGCCCTGATACTGAAAACCTACAACAGGGTTAGTTATGAGCTCTAGGAGTGTAACATCTGCTGCTGTTTGGCTAAAAGTATATACTATGCTCACCAAACTTCCCAGTAAGCACTTCTCTTAATGTTCATATCCTTATATTAATGCTACTCTCACTTTTGGCTAGAGAATCTTCTCTTTTCGAATGGCAGTGATCTTGGGATGACTCAGGAGGCACCATGGTGCTGAGAAGAAGTGACAGAGGAGTGAATTCTCAGCACTGAAATATCTCTATCACACCTTCCATGGCTCAGGATCCATTGCAGAAGAGGTGGCAGAAAGAATGTAAGAGCCAAAGGAAGGGTAGAACTCCTTACAACATGCTCCACCAGACACAAAATGGCCTGGATATCCATGACCTCACAGTGCCTGACACTACCTACATAAGACCATCATAATAGGAGGAAAAGATCATGACATCAAAATAAAAGAGAGACTGATTGAGAGGGGGAGGGGATATGATGGAGAGTGGAGTTTAAAAGGAGAAAGTTGGGGGAGGGAGGAAATTACCATGGGATATTGTTTATAATTATGGAAGTTATCAACAAAAAATATTAAAAAAATTTGTTTGCATGAGAGAGGGGAGAGAGTATGGGAATGCCAAGGCCTCTTGCCACTGAAAACAAACTCCAGGCACATGTGCCACTTCATGCATCTGGCTTTACATGAGTACTTGGGAACCAGCATGCTTTGCAAGCAACTACCTTTAGCAGTTGAGTCATCTTCCCAGCCCTCACAAATAAATTTTATCTTTCTTCAAAGTTCAGAACTCTTCTCAACAGGAAAGCAATTAGAACTAGCATTCCATTTAATGCAGAGTGACTCAAATCAGACCATGAACTTCCTGTGTCACCCAAGAATATGTGCAGTTTGTGTTTGAATTAAACATGGACATTGAAATTACAGTGACAATGAGAATTCTGTTGAGGGAGATCATTGCTCTTCGGGTATGGGAATCAAATCCAGCCTTGTTTGTCTCTTTTGAGTCACTCACTACCTCCATCCAACTTTGGCTGAGCTATGGCAGAAATGGACCCCTTTGAAGAGTGGCTTTGGTTTTCCATCACATGGATTATTCATCCAGTCATAAGCCACCTATACAGTTATACACCCAAACTCTTGAGTTTGTAAAGACAATACGTTTATTTCACAGTTTTGTGTTTTTAGGCATCAAGTTTGTACAAAGCACAGTAATAAAAATTTGGCTAGAAAGGGGAAGAAAAATAAAATTGTGGTAAAATTCAAAGAGGGGATTTTAGCACTATTCTGTACCTTGAGTATTTTGTCAAAAAGTTATATGAAATTTTGCAAGTCTTGTCCTGTCTTCTGTTCATCTGCTTTCTTTCTGTTGTTCATAAGGTTAGGGTGCAGCTGCTCAGGGTTTAAGTCCTGGCATAATTTGTTGCTGAATTCATGTAATACAAGAAATACAACTATCTTAGGTTATTGTGGAGACTAAGGGAGATAATGGATATAAAAGACTTAAAGGTCAGAGTCTGACACACAATGAACATCAAATACATGTTCTTTATCTATTTAAAAAATAGTTTATTTATTTTTATGGGAGGAGAGAGGAAGAGAGTGAGGTGGGGTGTCAGGGACACTGCTGCTACAGATAAACTCCAGATGTATGCACCTCTGTACATACGGGTTCTGGGGAATTGCACCCAGACTAGCAGGCTTTGTAAGCAAGCACTTTTAACTGCTGAGCCATCTCCCTAGATCACATGTTCATTATCATTTGTAATTGTCACTATGTGCCACACATTTTGGTGGTACTGCAAATAAAGTAAAAATATACAACCTGAACTAAAAGGGAAAAAATACAAGTGATTATTCAAGATTATTAATAGCCCCAAATAAAGAATAGGAGAGAATAAGAAAATGGACTGTTAATTCTGAGGATGGAGTGGTTATACTTGATATTTAATTTTATATGTAAGGTTAAAAAAAAAGTGTTGGAAATATATCTCAGGCAAAGAGAATTGGCCTAAGTATCTCTTGATACTTGGTAGAGAAACTATGACATACTGTGTGTGTGAATATTATTCAGCCTTAAAAGTGAGGGAGAAATCCTGATGCTCTGACAGTATGATGGACTGAGAAGACATTATGGCAAGTGAAATAAGCCAGAGACAGACAGACATTACATCCTTACTTGTGTGGGATCTTGAAGGGCAGAATATCCAGAAACAGAGAGTAGAATAGTGGCTTCTAGGTGTTTGCTGGCTGGGAAATGAGAAGATATTGGTAAAAGTCCTGTTAGTCACTGCCTATAGCTAATAATAATGTGTAATTGAAATTTGCTAAGAAGGTAAATTTCAACCATTCTCACTACACTTAAATGGAAGGACCTATGTGAGGTGACAGTTGTTTAATTAGCTTGATTGTGGTGATTATTTTCTGATATGTATTATTTCATGACATATATGCATATATATATATATATATACATATATATATATATATACCATGTGCCTTGAATATTCATACCATTTATTTGTCTTAATACTTAAATAAAGCCCAAAATATGTCAGAGGAGAAACAACTGAGCCATATTACATACATATGCATCATTCTCACTAAGTTATTCCTTACAGGTCTTGGTCTTCCCATGGGTTTAAATTTACTTCTAAAAGATGTTTGATCTAAATATGTTCTGTCATTTTCTCAAAATGGTTTATATAATTTTTATTTTTGAATATATACATAGAGAAAAATTCTGAATTTGTGTCTATTTGTATATATGAGTATAGTGACTTTAGTATTTCTTATGGTAAAATGCAATGTAAGAGAGTCCTCTATATCAAAATCTCCCACTAGTAACCCTTGAGAATTTAGCTTAAGGAAGAAACTCAAAATGTAGACTAAACTGAGTTTCCAAAGATTTTTTTTTGCAGTAAAAATGTGAATAGTGAAAAACACAGGAGGAAGCCTAATAACTGGCTAATGGAGTTTTCAGTCATAGTGTATTACACATAGTGAAATACAATGAACCTATTAAGATGAGAACTATGATATTTGCATAGCAATATGCATAACCCAACAGACAATAGTACCTATGAACTATTATTTCAATTGAGTAACAGTATGCCAAGGGTTGTGGAATACTGTCTTCTGGGGCCATGAAATGGTCTTTGCACTCATTACCTCACAGCAGTGTCATCGCCTGCTCAATATTGGGACCATGAACATTTCACCATGGATGATGGAGGAAGATAAAAAGACATCCAAATAGAAAAGGGACTAGTTTGAGAAAAGAAGGGTTTCAGTGGAAGGCTAGGACAGGGGAGGGGATATTCATCATGGATATTAGTCATAGCTATGTAGCAAGAAAGTTTGCAATAGTAATACTCTCTTCTACTTGCTGGGAGTTGCATAAAGTACTTTGCTATGTTAGTTCTCACTTCTTGAATTGGTCAGAATTATCTCCATTTACATATGAGGAGATTTGAGGCTCAGAGACACAAGGTGACTTTCCTGAAGCCAAACTTTTTTTAAGTGGCAGATCTGGAAGGGAAGACAGCTATTCAGGGAAGTCACAGAAATGGAGCTGACACATTGGGAAACATTCTGGATTCAAACAGCAGTGCTTCCACAAATGGATGGCATGACCTTGGTCACCATCCGTCTCTGTAAAGTGATGGGGACCAGAACAGCAAACACTGGGCCTCCTAGTGTTGGTATCCTGTGATATCCAGTTTCCCTGTCTGTTGTTGTATCTCTCTTACTGAAACAGTAAGGTCATTCCTCAAGCTTTCTCATTCCCAACATTATGCAGTTCTAATGGAAATTACCTATCTCACAGAGAGGGAATATTATTATCAAGAGCTAATCTATTTAGTGTGCACATTGGAGGTGAAAAGAGTCAGTTAAGTTTAGACCCTTTTGTATTTGTTTGTTTAAGTCAAGGAAAAGGACCATGGGAGAGGTGACATGATTGATGTGGAGCTTCAGAGCTCTCACTGCTGCTTGAGTGTAGCTCATCAATCCCAGAAAAGATTTTCCATTTAGCTGGGCACAGAGCCTCCTGGCAGACAGCTGCCTGCACAGCTGGGCCCCAACCCTCACTCATCATGCTGTATATGATAGAAATGGCTCTTAACTGATAATATTCATGTCCATCTGCTTTGATAATATAGTACCTTCGTCAATACTGGTCAAATTTTTGCTCTTGGAGCCGGGTGTGGTGGTGCATGCCTTTAATCCCAGCACTTAGGAGGCCGAGGTAGGAGGATCGCCATGAGTTCGAGGCCACCCTGAGACTACATAGTGAATTCCAGGTCAGCCTGAGCTACAGTGAAACCCTACCTCGAAAAACCAAAAAAAAAAAAAAAAAAAAGTGCTCTTGTATCTCTCTCCTTCCTCATTCTACTCCCGTATACTCTAGTCATAAGCCTGCTTACCTTCTTTTCAGATGTCCCTTCCATCAGGATGACTACAGATCATGCTGGTCCCTACACAGCTAGGTGTGTTACGAGGTGTTCAATACATACAGCTACCATCATAGTTAATACATACAGTCTTGAAACCAGGGAGAGCTGGAAACAGCATATTGGCTACATTTTAGAGTAGAGGGCTTTAAAAAGGTCTCATCACTTTCTAGTGTTCACATAACTCATTTGCAATGAAGAAAATGGTTGATCTTTTAGGATTAAAACCTTCTGTACATATGTTCCTGGAATTTTCTTGAAATTACCTTCTTGCTCCTCCTAGCATATGTCTACACTTTTATTCTAGGGGCTCTGGTGCTGGTGTTAGTGATCAGGTTCTAGACATTATTCTCCTGGATATTGTCTAGAATAATTTTGTAAATGAACAGGCAGATGATGACCTTGAGCAGAACTGGTTAGTACATCTTTGCTATACATCTGCTCTGGGTATGTGAATTACTTGTAGGAGACAAATAGTTTCAAATGTAATAAAATCCTCTAAATACTTAGATGAAAACAGTTCACTCATTAACTCAAAAGACACTTCCAAAAAGAAAGTCCATTCCTAGGGACCTGGTAGCCCAATTTTTTATCTTCCCCTTCCCTCTCCTTTGCTTTCTTTAGTTCATTTTCCTCTCTTTTCTTTTTTGCTTGTCTGTTTTTTTTTGAGAGAATATTTCAGTATGTACCCCAGGCTGGCCTCTTGCTTCCATATCTCTAAAGTGCTAGGATCACAGGCATGTTCTATGATACCTAGTATTACTAGAATCGATTTTTGTCCTTTATCTCTCTCTTTCTTATTCTGTATTCTCCCTAGGTTATTCTTAAACATTCTACACTCTTCTTCTTACTGCCTTGTTCTTTAACTTCTCATTTATATACCAGATCATGTTGTAATTTTTTTGGGTAGGAAAAAAAATCACATTTTCTTCTTATAGATTGTACTGAAAATGGGTCCTACCTTGCAAAGTGCCATGGAACTTCCTGTGCAATGCCATTAAACACCCCCCTGCCCCAAAGCAGTATGGGCCTTGGTAGAACATCACTGATTAACTTTTCTTGTTCATTACCATGTAGTCAACACTTCTACTTTTTGTTTTGTTTTGTTTTTTGAGGTATGGTCTCACTGTAGCCCAGGCTGACCTGGAATTCACTATGTAGTCTTAGGGTGGCCTTGGACTCACAGCAATTCTCCTCACTCTGCCTCTCAAGTGATGAGATTAAAGGCGTGTGCTGCAATGCCCAGCAACACTTGTACTTTTGACATCTCATTCAATTCCTACCATTATTTTGAGTCAGAAGTAATTATGTCTAGTTGACAGATACAGAAGATGAATCTAGAAATGATGATGGAACTTATGTTTATGATGTTTGTAAATATCACAGCTGTATAATTTTCTTCTTTGGGTATCTGTGTCAAACTTGAATGTAAGCCGGGCGTGGTGGCGCACGCCTTTAATCCCAGCACTTGGGAGGCAGAGGTAAGAGGATTGCCATGAGTTCGAGGCCACCCTGAGACGACATAGTGAATTCCAGGTCAGCCTGAACTAGAGTGAGACCCTACCTCAAAAAACCAAAAAAAAAAAAAAAAAAAAACTTGAATGTGTATACCTGAAATCTTGTTAAAATATATATATTCATTTATTTTTATTTATTTGAAAGAGAGAGAGAGGATGGGCATGCCATGGCCTCCAGCCATTGCAAACGAACTACAGATGAGTGCGCCCCTTGTGCATCTGGCTAACGTGGGTCCTGGGGAATTGAACCTGGGTCCTTTGGCTTTGCAGGCAAATGCCTTAACTGCAAAGCCATCCCTCCAGCCCCTTGTTAAAATATAGATTATGTATTCACTAGATTTGAAATGGGGCTGATGATCCTGTACTCACAATCCCCGGAGCCCTGCAGGTGGGCTATGGACTATGCTTAGAGTGTGTGCCTTTATACCACAGGTACAGGTTATTACCCTAGAACCTGAACTCCTTGAGAGATAATAGGATTTGTTACGTAAAACCAGATGTTGAATATTTTCTTTCTGTTTGGAAAGTTGGTCAAAGTCTGTATTCCTACTTAAGAACATGTAGAGAAGTCACAGGGCACAACTAAAACATGATTTGGTTTGGTATTTTATGATCATTGAAGGAAGAAAATTGGTTTTTATTGTCGGAGAACTTCTGTGAAAGGGCACATAGGGAAAGGGAATGTTAGAATGAGAAAGAATGAGACTGTGGACCTGTTTCTTTTGAGGCACCTGATTTCAAATAAGAAGCTTCCTAAACTCATTATCATAGATTCAGTCCTGTCCTCAGAGGAATTGTTGCAGGAGAAATGGCTACATGATGAATGACAGGGCTCCAGAAATATCTAGCATCCCTACCTGCAAGAGAGAATGCAGAGAGAACTCTGCATGTGATGCTCATTTTATTAATGAAAATGGAGGAATGTGATGTCTTTCCATATTATATTAAGCTGAAAATGTCCTTCTTGAGCTAACAGAATCATTAGGCATGAAGATAGAAACTAACATATACCAACATAAACTCAGCCTATGAAGCTGTTTCGAGATCACCAGAGAATTGTTTGATATACCCCATGAGACAGAGACCACAGAGGAATGCTTTTAGTGGAAGGAAAATATTTTGAGGTTTCTTCTACTTTTAGCCATATTTATAGAGGCAACATAGATATGTAAGAATAGATAGTAGTTTTGAGATTTATGTTTAGTTCATAATCCGAAGATGAGACAAGGTGAGTTCTTACATCCCGTTGGCCAGGCCTTTGAGGCTGGAATTCTTTAATGACCCATTATAAGTAAATTGCATTCCAATGCTCCTTGAAGATCAATTTTCACTGAACAATAGAGGTTAGAGTGGGCATATGACAAAGTTCTTTCCCCATTCTTAGAGAATAGGTGTTTTCTTATTTAACTTACATAATGGGAAACATTTCAAGATGAAAATAAAATGATATAATGATTATTGTAATCTAGAAACCCTGAGCATTCAAAGCAGGTAAGCAAGCTCATGGAAGAAAAGTTGACAACAGGCCATGTATGTCCTTCGCTTTGATTTTCCTGCAGTAACTCTAGTCAGTCATCTACTGTCTTCTGTCCCTACTGAAATATTTCTCCTACCTTGAACCTTTCATGGTCTTTTGGGCCATCAATGTCTTCATTTGTTTGATGGATTCCTCATTAAGAAATAATCACATCCCATCAATTACAACACTCATGAAGCTGTATTGGAAAAATTTGTTAACAATTCCTTATGAAATTATGTTTAAATTTACAATGTGAACCAGAAACTTTGATTCTTAGTTGTTTATTTACAACAAAAATACATGTACAGGCAACCTGTGTGTGAATGTATACCGCAGCCTTGTTCCTGATGGCTCCAAACTGGAAACAAGGACTCAGAGATGGCCCACTTGCTAAAGTACTTGCCACATAAGCATAAGGGACTGAGTTCAGATCCCCAGCACCTTCTCAAACTGGAAATTATCCATGTGTTCATTATGTGATAAGTGCCTGAACAACCTGTGATGTGTCTGCACAATGGAAAGGTGAATGCCTGAACAAACTGGGTGCGTCCACACAGTGGAATGCTGCTCAGCCATAAGAGGATGCAAATTGCTGATGTATGCAACAAAGAGGGGCTCTCAACAGCAGTGTGCTCCCATGAGAAGATAAAACAAAATGCTGCATACTATTAATTTGATTTATATGACACGTTGGAAAAGGCAAACTATGGGACAGAATGAGCAGTGATGGCCAGGAATTGGGGTAAAGCAGCAAAATCAAAATACAGAGAACCATTTTGAGGTGACAGACTTGTTTTACATTGTTTACTCATTCTTACATGCCTTTATGTATCTGTCAAAATCAATATGCTCTTAAGAAGGATGCATTTTGTTCCTCAAAAAACTCATTTAAAAAAGAAAGTTGGCTTAATAATCAACATAATCAAATGCTTTTAACCCCAAGCCATGTAAGATGTCAAGAATAGTTCAATGTATGTAAGAATTCTTGTACCATTTATAATTTTTATCTAAATACAAAAATGTTTTAAAGTTTATTTTAAAAGTATTGCTCACAATATGCATTGTAATACCTTCTTTAATCTTGTTAGATTCCATCAGATGTACCCATAACATTCAACTCAAGTCATCTAGTATAAAATTCATCAGTTAAGCTTATACATAGCCACAACTTACCTGAGGATGCTATTATAACACATATTATAAGCTGAGGAGATTGCTCAGTGGATAACGCACAAGTACTTCAGTTTGGGTTCCCAGAATGCATGTAAAGACTCAGACACTGTGATATGCACTGTAATCCTAGCATTCCCCTATGGTGAGAAGAGAAGCAAAAATAGAATTTCCTGGAGGCTCATGGGCTAACTACTCTGCCTAATACAGCAGTAAGGAAGAAGAGACCTTCTGTTGTAGTTACCTTCTCATAGCTGGCACAAAGCACCTGAACAAAAGCAGCTCATGGGAGGAAAGGATATATTTTGGCTCATGGTCTTGAGGAGAAGCTTCATTGAAGGCAGGGGAAAGTATGACATGAACAGAAACTTGATATTACCTCTGCCACAGCTGGTAGAAAACAGCAGCTGGGGAAGTGAGCCAAACTAACCCTGGCAAGCTATATTTAATAAACCTTAAGTTTCACCCATCAGCAGCACACCTCCTCCAGCAAGGCTGCACTTCCCAAATTGCCATCAGCTGGGAGACAAGCATTCAAATGCATAGTTTAAGTGGGATACTTAACTCAAACCACTACACCCTGCCTCAAACAAGGTAGAAGGTGAGGAGCAACACCTGAAGATATTCTTTGACATTCACACATGCAGACACACACATACTTTCAAACATGAACATACACACACACCAAAAAAGAAAAATATAAACACCTCACCCCCCCCCCCCCCCGCATATTGTCAGTGACGTAGTCTGAAGTGGACCTGGAGATCCTGCCGTTCTCACTAGCCCCATTGTGCTGTTGCCGTTGGTGGGCTGTGGACCACCCTTTGAGTATGTAGTTTTATGTCAAAGCACATCACTTCTTTCTTGGAACATGAAATCCCTGGGCAATACTGGTAGTTCCAGATACTGAATATTGTCTTTCAGTTGAACAACTTGGTCAAACCCTGAATTTCAACCTGATGGCACATAGGAAATTCATGTTGTGGTACAACATTTTCTACAGTTCTCACAGCATATCTCTTGAAAGCAAAATGTAGATTATACTCTCAATTTTCTTATGACTAACAATTGGCTGCTAATTCAAACAAGCTTTGTGGAATAGTGACTGTAGTGGCATCACAAATGGAAAGAAATGAGGGCTCTTTTCAAACAATAGCATCAGGAAGATTTTCAGATTAGAGGGAAGAGCCAGCGTCCATGTAGTGTGGAGACAAAGCCAAGATAGCAAGCAGAAAAGTCTGTAGGGCATCAGAATTTAATGCACACTTGTCATCTGTGGGCCTCTATGCTTCCCAGAGCCCTGTAATTTTTGTGGGAGAAGCTGCATTCTAGTTCTCTATTCCTTATTCTGGCCCATTGCTTAGAGTCCTGTCATGACTCTCATAGGACTGTCAATACTGGAGATCTATTTGCCTCGTATTAATAATGTATTTGCAAGCTGCATCTCCTGGCTGATTTTGCTGAGGTGCCCTTTTGCTACAGAGGTTTCAAGGCCATCTAACATGTGTGGACAGTTGCTTAATGGACAATCATTGGTCAATAAACCTAAGATCCATACATAATTTTACCACTATTTTTTAATCACTTGGCCAAACCACAGAATCTCTCATAACCCTATTTCTTTTTTAAATTTATTTTTATTAGATATGGACATATTAAATATGTAATCAGCACATGTTGGTACCATTCTTTCCCTCCTCCCTGCCCCTTTGCCAAAGAGGCCCTCCTCATTGGGGATGCAGGTTAATCCCATGGGCATTGTGGGGGCAGCAGTCAGTTATGGGGGAGAGGCAATGTCTCTGTGCAAAATGTCCCAACTTGTGGCTCTAACAATCTTTCTGTCACCTCTTCCACAAAATTCTCTGTCCCATGTTGGGTGCATTTTAAGTCTACTTCAGTGATGGGCACTTAGGAGCCTCTGGATCCCTGGTTTGATAGGTGTTGAGTGTCCTCAGTGTCCATCTCCTTCACCCTTGTGCTGATATCAGATTCATTAAGGAAGCACCACTCTTGCTCATTTCCCCAATTCTCTGTGGTTTCAGCTGGGGCCAGGATACAGTGCACTGGGACATTTATCTCCTCAGGTCCAGCTCCCATCTGAAAAAGAGAAGCATATTCTCCAACAGAGTGAAATCAGCACCAGTTAAATAGGATAGCCATTATTAATTTACAGAGAATTTAAAGGGTGTAGCCCCTCTTACAGCCCAAGATTAGTGGGAGCATGACAATAGAAAGCAGGATGGTTATCTGGATATGATTCTGATTTGTTTCCCAGTTTCAGATATGGTTTCCTTTCCACTGCATGGATCTGTTAGCCAATTCACGAGCCAGTTGGTTACCCACCATGGCTGTGTGCCACGATTGTGTGAGCATCACAGCAGGCTGTTTGCTTCTGAGTCACTTAGACTTCAAGTTGCTCAGACAGATGTTGGCCACTTTCCCATGGGAGCTCATGAAGTGCCTTTCAGCACTGGATGGGCTGATTTTCTAGGGACTGGCTCTATTCTTGGTTCCAACTAGGTCTCTCCATGGTCCATGCCAACAGTGTATGGTGTCTTTGGCCTTAGGGTCTTACCATTAACCTATGGTGGGTAATCAAGTGCTCTGACAGAAGTCTGTCTTGTTTGTTTTGGGAGATCTAGTAGGTCTCTCTGATCAATACCTCATTGTGGATGTAAACCACATCCTGGTACAGGGAATTACAGACCAGTGCCAAGGGAAAAGAAAAAGACACAGAAGAAAGAGAAACAGGAGAAATTTAAGGTAAGCTTCATCTCACCCTCTCCATGGCCCTTCAGTTCAGGTGCTCCCCCTAAGGTCCTCTTGAGGGTTCCACCTTTAAGTCTAACATCCAGGATATAAGATTCTATGGTACCAGTTCAATTTGGGTTAAATTTTGTGATGCCCCCCGTTCCCCTTAGCCCAGTCCTGCCCTCCCTATTGTTCAAGCCTCAAGATGCCATTCAGGTATACCAGCAACACAGGCTGATCCAGGTTAGAAACCACAGATTAGTGACACCCTGTGATGATTGTCTTTCTGTGATTGTGTGAGTTCACTTAGAATGATCTGTTCCAAGTTTGACCATTTTTCTACAAATTTCATTGTGTGATTTTTTTTTTTGTCTTACTGCTGAGTAGAATTCCATTGTGTAGATATACCACATCTTGGTTATGCATTCATCCAATGATGGGCACCTAGGTTGACTCCAGTTCTTACCTATTATGAATTGAGCAGCTATAAACATAGATGAGCAAATATCTCTGAGCTGAGATGTGGAACTTTTAGGGTAAATGCCCAGTAGGGGAATAACAAGGTCTGTTGGTAACTCTGTATTCATCCTTTTCAGGAGTCTCCATATTTATTTCTATAGAGGTTGTACCAGGTTACATTCCCACCAACAGTGAATGAGTGTTCCTAATTCTCCACATCTTTGCCAACATTTGTTCCATTTGATTTTTTAATGTTTGCTATCCTTACTTGGGTAAGGTGGAATCTCATAGTTGTTTTAATTTGCATTTCCCTAATGTTTAGGAATGTTGAACATTTTCATAAATGTATGTTAGCCATTTGTTATTCTTCTTCTGAGAACTCTGTCCTACTTTTGGAAATGTGTTGTTTGATTTTTCATTGTTTAGTTTTTTGAGTTCTTTGTAGATTGTAGATATTAGACTTCTGATATTAGCTGGCAAAGATTCTCTCCCATTCAGTGGTTAATCTATTGACTGCTTATGGTATGTTTGTCTGTGCAAATGCTTTTAGCTTCATTAGATCACAATGGTTGAGTGCTTGTTTAATTTCCTGGGCTATTGGGGTTTTGTTCAGAAAGTCTGTTCCCAGTCCTATATCATGGAGAGTGCCTCCTATTATTTCTTCCAGTAATTGGAGAGTTTCAGGTCTTATATTAAGGTTTTCATCCATTTGGACTTGATTTTTGTTTATGGAAGAAGAGTGGATCTAATTTCATTTTCCTACATATGGTCGTCAATCTGTCCAAGACCATTTGTTGAAGATGCTGTCTTTTCTCCTATCTGCATTATTAGCACCTTTGTCAAAGATCAAGCAGCTGTCATTTCTTGACCTAAGGTATGGTCTTCAATTCTGTTCCATTGGTCTATTTTTCTGTTTTTATTCCAGTATCATACTGCTTTTGGTCACTATGGCTTTGTAATATAGCTTTAGATTGGGTATGGTAATACCACCAGAGCTTTTTCTTTTGCTGAGGTTATGTTTGGATATCCAAGGCCTTCTGCCATTCCATATGAATTTTGATATAATTTTTTAAATCTCTGTGAAGAATGATGCTGGTATTTTTATTGGAATTGTGTTAAATCTGTGTATTGCTCTTTGTAGAATTGCCACTTTTACAATATTCGTTCTACCTATCAGGAATATGGAAGGTCTTTCCATCTTCTCAAGTCCTCCTTGATTTCTTTCTTGAGTTTTTTTTTTAAATGTTTTCATTATATAGGTCTTTTACATCCTTTGTTAGTGTTATTTAAAGTTATTTAATTTTTTGTTGCTATTGAAAATGGGACAGTCTTACTGATTTCTTTCTTTGTTAATTTGTCTTTTGCATATAGAAATCTACTGTTTTTTGGGCATTGTTTTTATATCCTGCCACTTTGCTGAAGGAATATATCACCTTTAGAAATTTTTAAAAAATATTTTATTTTCTTTATTTGACAGAGAAAGAGAGAGGGAGAATGGATGTGCCAGGGCCTCCAGCCACTGCAAATGAACTCCAGACTCATGTGCCCCCTTGTGCATCTAGCTGACGTGGGTCCTGGGGAATTGAACCTGGGTCCCTTGGCTTTGCAGGTAAATGTCTTAACTGCTAAGCCATCCTCCCAGCCCCAGAAATTTTGAGATGGAGACTTTCAGGTCACTTATGTACAGGATCATGTCATCTGAAAATAGGGCTAATTTGACTTCTTCCTTTCCAATTTGAATCTCTTTTATTTATTTATCATGTCTTATTGCTTGGGCTAGGAACTCTAGTACTATGTTGAAGAACAGTGGTGAGAGTGGGCACCCCTGTCTTGTTCCCAATCTCAGTGGGAACTCCTTGAGTTTTTCCCCATTAAGTCTTATTTGGGCTTTAGGAGCTTTATATATAGCTTTCATTGTGTTGAGATATAAAGCCTCCATGCCTATTCTTCCAGTATTTTGATCATGAAGTGATGTTGTATTTTGTCAAAGGCCTTCTCTGCAGCAATTGAGATGATCATGTGGTCCTTATGGCTGAGTTTATTTATGTGATGTATTAAGTTAACAGATTTCCATATGTTAAACCATTTCTGCATCTCTGGGATGAAGCCTACTTGATCAAGGTGGATAATGCCTTTGTGTGTTGTTGAATTCAGTTTGCAAGGGTTTTGTTTAGGTACTTTGCATCTGTGTTCAGTAGGGATATAGGCCTATAGTTTTCTTTCCTTGTTGCATCTCTATCTGGTTTTGGTATTGGGGTGAGGTTAGCTTTATAAAAAGGAGTTAGGGAGGATGCCCTGGTCCCTGATTATGTGAAACAGTTTGAGATAAATTTGTTTCAGTTCTTCAATGAAGGTTTGATAGAATTCAGCTGAGAAGCCATCCTGTCCTGGACTTTTCTTTTGGGGGAGGTTTTGATTACCTTTTCAATCTCCATGGATGTGATATGTGTGTTAAGGAGATTCATCTTCTCTGAGATTAGTTTTGGTAGGTCATATGTGTCTAGGAATTCATTTGTTCCATCCAGATTATTCAATTTTGTGGACTAGATGTTTTGAAAGTATTCCCTGATGATTCTTCGAATTTCATTGATGTCTGTTGTGATCTCTCCTTTTTCATTTCTGATTTTGTTAATTTGAGATTTCTCTTTTTTTGCTTAATCATGTTGGCCAGGGGTTTGTCTATCCTGTTTATTTTTTTCAAAGAACCAGCTCTTCATTTAATTGATTTTTAAAAGTTGTTCTCTTAGTTCCAATTCATTAATTTCTGCTCCAATCTTGATTATTTCTTTCCACCTGGAGTTCTTTGGGTTGAATTTCTCCTGTTTTTCCAGTACCTTTAAGTGGATAATCAGGTTATTAATTTGGGATCTCTCTGTCTTTGTAATGAAGGCATTTAGCACTATGAATTTCCCCCCTTATGACTGCCTTCATTGTGTCCCATAAGTTTTGGTAGGTTGTGTTTGCATTATCATTCAATTCTAGCAATTTTACAATTTCTTTTTTGATTTCTTCCACAACCCATTCATTTGTTAAAAGTGTATTGTTTAGTCTCCAGGAGCTGGTGGAGTTCTTGATGTGTCAATTGTTGTTAATTTGTAGCTTTAAAGCATTGTGATCTGACATGATGCAGGAAGTTACTTCAATTTTCCTGATTTTATGGAGGCACACTTTATGGCTTTATATATGGTCAATTTTGGAGAAAGTTCTGTGGGCTGCTGAGAATAATGTGTATTCTGTAGAGTTGGGGTGGAATGTTTTGTAGATGTCTGTTCAGTCTAGTTGATCTGTGATGTTGAGCTCTATTATTTCCCTTTTGATTTTCTGCTTGGAAGGTCTGTCTATTGGTGATAGTGAGTATTGAAATATCTGACTATGATGGTGTTGATGTTTATTTCTGCTTTGTTGTCATGTACGAACATGTATGTTTTATAAACTGTGGTGCACCTGTGTTTGGCACATATGTATTTATGATTGTGATACGCTCATGTTGAATCATTCCCATGATGAGAAAGAAGTAGCCTTCTTTGACCTTTTTGATTACTTTTGGTTTGAAATCTATTTTATCAGGTATTAATTTAGTAACACCCTCTTGTTTTTTATTTCCATTTGCTTGGAATATAATTTTCTAACCTTTCACCCTGAGGAGGTGTCCATATTTGGGAATGACGTGGATTTCTTGCAGACAGCAGATAGAAGTGTCCAGTTTTTGATCCATCCTGATAACCTGTGCCTTTTTATGGGTGAGCTAGGCCATTAATATTAAAGGTTATTGCTGTGAGGTTTGAATTAATCCCTGCCATGATGAGGTGTTTTACTGTGTTTGGTGCTTTCTTGTGTTTTGCTTTATGTTGAGCCCTGTCTGTTTTGTTTATTGTGATCTTCTTCTTGTGGGCTCTTGAGATTGGTTGTTTGACTGTTCTGTGTAGATTATTTCCTCAAGTATTCTCTGTAGGTTTGGCTTTGTGTTCATATTATCATAGAGTTGACTTTTTTCATGGAAAGTTTTCCTTTTTTTATTAATTGGTTTTGTACACAGTGAATACAGTCAATTTGGTACCATTACTAGGCTCATCCGTGACCTACCCCTTCCCCTTGACCCCTCCTTGTTGAGGTATATGGGTCAGGCATTCTGGAGCTAGCCCACAGTTATGGGTAGGATAAATTTCTGCATATAATGACCCAACATGTGGCTCTGACATTCTTTCCACCTCCTCTTCCACAAAATTTCCCTGAGCCATGTTGGGTTCATTTTTGGTCTGCTTCAGTGATGAGGTGTTGGAGGCCTCTGGGTCTCTGGCTCTCTGATTTGGTAGGAGTTGATTTTTCTCTGTGTTGATCTCCCTCACCCTTGTGCTGGTACCCGGTTTACCAAGAAAACAGCACCCTTGCTTGTTTTGCCAATTGTTCTTAGTTTCAGCTGGGGCCCTTTTGAGGTATGATGGGGTGGCTCTCTCCTTAGGATCTACATCTATCTGAAAAAGAGAAGCAGATTCTCCAACAAATGAGATAATCCTTACTTTTTTATAGAGAATTTAATAGGTGTAGGCCCTTTTGTAGCACATGATTAGTGGTAGCTTGATAATGGAGAGCGGGCTTATATTTGGATATGGTTTTGACTTGTTTCCCAGCTCCAGCTATGTGTCCCGTACCACTGAGGGGATCAGTTAGCCGAATCAAGAACATTTGTTTTCCCACCATGTCTGTGCGGCACTATTGCACTTGTATGAGCATCACTAAAGGTTATTTGCTGCTTAGTAGGTTAGACCATGAGTTGCTTGGACAGATATTGGTCATTTTCCCCCAGTCGACTTTGTAGCACCTTCTGGCACTAGACGCGCTGACTTTCTGGGGACTGACTCTGTTCCATTTTCCAGCCATGCCATTCCATTGTACATGTCAACTGCATAAAGTGTCTTCAGCAGGAGGGTCTTAGCACTAACCTTTGGTGGGTCCTCAAGTACTCTGACAGAAATCTGTCTGTCTTTCAGGAAACCTTGTAGGTCTCTCTGATCCAAAGCTCATTGTGGATGATAGCCACATGCTGGTACTGGGAGTTACAGGTCAGTGCCCACTAAGAAAAGGAAGAAAAAGATAACTAATATAAAAGAGAGAGAGAGAGAGAGAGAAGATGTAGAAGATTAAGGTCAGTCTTCATCATACCCTCTCCAGTGTCTTGTGGCTCAGGTGTTCCCTCTAAGGGCCTGGTGAAGGTTCAGCCATTTGGTCTGCCTTTTAGGATGTAGAATTTTATGGTACCATTGCCTTTTGGGTCTAGATTTGTGTTTCCCACCCCCTCTGTTGCCCTCCCCTCCTTCCCCACCCATCCTAATGTCTAGTCCAGGAGATGCTTGCTGGGTATGTAATGCATCTTGGGTAGTTTCAGGCTAGGTGCTGCAGATGAGTGAGACTATGTGGTGATTTTTTTTTCCTGTGATTGGGTAAGTTCACTGAGAATGATCTGTCCAGGTCAACCATTTTTCCTCAAATTTCATTGTGTCATTTTTTTCTAACTGCTGTATAGAATTCCGTTGTGTAGATATACCACAGCTTAGTGATCCATTCTTCTAGTGATGGACATCTGGGTTGATTCCAGCTCTTAGCTATTATGAATTGAGTGGATGAGTGCTCCTATTTCTCCACATCCTCACCTAGCATTTATTTTCGTTTGATTTTTTTGATGTTTCCTATCCTTACTGGGGTATGGTGCAATCTCATAGTTGTTTTAAGTTGCATTTCCCTGATGATTAGGGATGATGAACATTTTCTTAAGTGTGTGTTTGCCATTTGTATTTCTTCCTCTGTGAACTGCCTATTCAGCTCTTTGCCCCATTTTGTGAGAGGGGTGTTTGACTTTTTACTGTTTAGATTCTTGAGTTCTTTGTAGATTCTAGAGATTAGGCCTCTGTCAGTTGGATAACCAGCAAATATTTTCTCCCATTCTGTGGGTGATCTATTGGCTTTGCTTATTGTATGCTTGTCTGTAAAGAAACTCCTCAGTTTCATGTGATCCCATTGGTTGAGTGACTGTTTAAGATCGTGAGCTACTGGGGTTTTGTTTAAGAAGTCTTTTTCCATTCCTATATCATGGGAAAGTACTTACTATATATTATTTTCTTCCAGTAGTAGTCGAGTTTCTGGTCTTATATTGAGGTGTTTGATCCATTTGGACTTGAGTGTAGTGCATGGCGAAATGTGTGGATCAAGTTTCAGTGTCCTGCACATGGTTATCCAGTTTGTCCAGCACCATTTGTTGAAGATGCTGTCTTTTTTCCAGCCTATATTGTTAGGGCCTTTGTCAAATATCAAGTAGCTATAGTTGCTTGACCCAAAGTCTGGGTCCTCAAGTCTATTCCATTGGTCTATACTCCTGTTTTTATGCCAGTACCATGCTGTTTTTATTGCTATGGCTTTGTAATATAGCTTTAGATCAGGTATGTTGATGCTTCCAGAGGTATTTCTTTTGCTGAGGATATGTTTGGATATGCGAGGCCTTCTGCCTTTCCATATGAAATTTGAGATCATTTTTTCTATCTCTGTGAAGAACAGTGTGGGGATCTTAGTTGGAATTGCATTAAATCTGTATATTTCCTTTGGTAGGATTGCCATCTTCACAATGTTAATTCTGCCTATCCAGGAGCATGGGAGGTCTTTCCATTTCTCAAGTCCTCCTCAATTTCTTGTTTGAGTGCTTTTATGTTTTCGTTGTATAGATCTTTCACTTCCTTTGTTAACGTTACTCCAAGGTAATATATTTTATTTTTTTGTTGCTATTGAAAAATGGGACCATGTCCCTTATTTCTTTCTCTGTATCTTTGTCATTTGCATATAGAAGGGCTACTGATTTTTGTGCATTGATTTTGTATCCTGCTACTTTGCTATAGGAGTTAATCACCTTCAGGAGTTTTAGGATGGAGTCTCTCAGGTCTCTTACATACACAATCATGTCATCAGCGAATAGAGCTAACTTAACTTCTTCCTTTCCAAATTGTACCCTTTTATTTCCTTCTCCTGTCTTATTGCTTGAGCTAGGACTTCCAGTACTATATTGAAGAGCAGAGGTGAGAGTGGACAACCCTGTCTTATTCCTGATCTTAATGGGAATTCCTCCAGTCTCTCTCTACTAAGTATTATTTGCGCCTTAGGAGATCTGTATATTGCCTTTATTATGTTAAGATATGAACCAACCATGCCAATTCTCTCCAATGTTTTGATCATGAAGTGATGTATCTTGTCAAAGGCCTTTTCTGCATCTTTCGAAATGATCATGTGGGTTTTGTGTTTAACTTTGTTTATATAGTGTATTACATTGACAGATTTTGGCATCTTGAACCACTCCTGTGGTTTCGAGTGGACAGCTGTGTATGAATATTAATTTTTGTATGAGGGCATTTTAAAAGATTCTCTTTAGCAGTCTTGTTTTCACAGTACAACCAAGGGAATTAGTGCTTCTGACAAATAGCAACTAAATGTGTGCCACTTCTGGGCTTGTAAAGTGACAATCAGTTTTGAAAACTGAACATTGTTTTAGAAGAATTTATTTTCCTTTTGTAGGCCATTGGTTAAAATTGTGAAAATCTCAGTTCCATCTTGTTCTGAAATAATGTCAATGCCGAGTCTCTACTTTTACATTCACCTTTCCAAGTGTGGAACTGTTCTTCCTTCCCTCATGGTGCTAACATAGCTCATGTATCTCAGCATTCCTAGTCATTGTTTTAATTAATGAACCTTGCTTTTCTGTGCTATGTGTGATTGTTTGCAAATCTCTCCCTTGTTATTATCTATATAAGGTAGTTATAATGTGTGGTCAACATATCACTGACCTCCAAAGATCATGATATCCTTCTAGCATCCTAAGCACGAGTACGTTTCCCAACATTCTTTTTTTAAATTTTTTTATCTTTTATTTTTATTTATTTTCTTGGAGGAGAGAGAGAGAGAGAGAGAGAGAGAGAGAGAGAGAGAATGAAAATGGGCACTCGAGGACCACCAGGCACTGCAAAGAAACTCCAGACGGATAGAGCCACCTTGTGCATCAGGCTTATGTGGGTCCCGAGTCCTCTGGCTTTGTAGGCAAGCTCTTTAACTGCCATGCCATCTCTATAGCCCATACACTTACCAGTATCCTTATTATAAAACTAGAATACCAGAAAAGAGACAATGTAAGTAAGTCTTGGGTTACTAGGTTTTTAAGAGAATCATTGGGCAGAAGGAAAGGCAGTATAAAAGAATTACACAGTCAAGACAGGATTTAAAGTAATTGCCAGAGTCTACTGGGGTGGTTTGATTCCATTCTTTTAATTGAGGAAAGACTAGAGGAGGTTCAACATTGGTGCACGTTTTATTTTTAAGAGTTTAGATCTTGTTCCCTGAATTGTCCTGTTTTTGTTCAAGTAGAAATGGTTGCTGGGTTATTATGGACTTCGAGAAGTGGATGGAAGACTGTAGTTGTCTTGAGAGGGCACTGTGCTATGGGGGTATAACAGAGTGAAATGCATATAAGAAGGAGAAACCTGGATTCTGTATTCAGTTTTGCTCCTATGACTATATTATGTTGGTAGGTAACCTAATGTGTGACTCAATTTTAAAACTGTAAAGTTGGTGAGTTTGTTCTTTCCTTATAGTTTTGTAATACAGGTCTGTCAGAATTTGGGCAGTTATATAAAATGTGAGCAACTTTATCAACATCTCTCTTTGCTTTCAAACAAAATTTGTACATTACTATAAGCTTGCTCCCTACTGGGTTCAAAGTATCTAAAACAGTGTCTAGCATGTAGGAGTTTAATGAGCAGCGGTTCTCTGAAAGAACAAACATGCCATGTTTATTCTGCATTTCTTCTCTACCTTTATATTGTGAGCATTTTCCTATAAGTTATTTGTATAAGCACAGTGTTAGAATAGCTGCTGTGATCAATATTTCATAAGCACATTTAGAGCTTATATATCCAACTTTGAGCTTCTTTCATCATCAGCAGCAGGTAATCACTTTTTCTAAAGGATTTGTATTGAGCAATTTATTTTTCAAGTTCTCTTGGGCTAATACTTCTAGAGCCTGAAGCACATTCTTTCTGATCACGGACAAGAGTGGTGAATTGTTGACCTTTGTGGGTGAATTAGATTACTGGAAATAGACACAAGTCACTCCTGATCAAGTAGTTGAATATGAAAAATTATTTGGCTTGATGAAAAAGTGAAGATGTATCACAGATTTAGAAATGACCCTGATTCTAGAAAGTAAAAAACAAAAAAAAAAATTACACTGAGCAGAAGTAGTCATGTTGGACAAGATAACTGAAAAATATATTCATTTTAATGTGTCCTTCTTCAGTTTTGTATCACACATCAGGTTGGTAGAAAATGACTCAATTTCAAAGAAACCATCTCTTGGTTCAAATTTTAGAGTTTGTATCTGAAAATAAAAGGCTTTCGTTTGGCTTCACCCTATCTGGCTAAAGATCCTAGAAGGATCACTTTCAGGAGGAGAATGTAGAATATCTTCATCTGTAATACTGTGTGTCCACAGGATGAATCAGTAACACATTTAGAATATTGCCAATTCAAGGCTGCCAAGAATATATTATTGGATTCTTATTTTATTCTTTGATATCTGGTCATACAATGACATCAAAGTGATGGTAAGATCTTTACTTTATGGAAGGCTAAAAACTTAAAGAAAATGGCAATATCTTTGTTAGTGTAATGCTTCATCATGAGGATAAAAAGGTTCTCTCATGGTATGACAGCATTTTTGTTTATAGGGTAGTGAAAATTGTAATATTCTTGTTAATACTTCACAATTTACAAAACTGTTTCATGTATAATATTTTACTTCAGCTTTCCAATAAACTAAGTAGGCAAGATTATCACTAATTTTCAGATTAAATAACTTCAAACTGCAATATTTGAGACTTCAGTCTTGTTTTTCACCCCCTGGAATGTGAGCTCCCTGAGAATAGGGACCTTGCTTGTTATTCTCCACTATGACTGCAAAACACATGTGTCATCAATAATGAGTTCCTAGTGAGAAGAGAGGTGTCCAACAGTGTAATTTGCACTCACTTAGCATTCCAAAGCACCCTGTGTCTCTTGCTAAGCTAGTTAGCAGTTAGCAAGTAGAACTGCCTTTGGGCACATTTTGAAGTATTTTCTGTGGATACCTGAAAGGTGGATTCGAAAAACTTTTATCTATGGCAGGGTACTATAAAGGTTAATGTCCTACACTAGAGGTCAGAGGTGGCAAGGAAAAGGATTAAATCATTCTCAAAGCAACTGATGGCCACATCGTTACTATATCTTCTCTGATGCAAAAATGCAACTGCAAAATGTGCCTTTATTGTGGTGCTTGATTTTTATTTTAGAGTGGTAGGATAAATTTTACTTGGGTTGGTTCCATGCTAATCTCATTGGTATCTAGTTTCTTCAGTTCTATTATGCAAAGAACTTCTTAGTAGTCTGGTTTTACATATAGAACTGAATTCCCCTCTGTAGAAATAGAATAGAAGTGGGCCATGGGTATGACCATTGTAGTTTAAAAAGTAGGGGCTGGAGAGATTGCTCAGTAGTTAAGGTGCTTGCTTGCAAAGCCTAATGATCTTGGTTTGATTCCCCAGTACCCACATAAAACCAGATACACAAAGAGGCACTTGTATCTGGAGTTCATCTGCAGAGGCTGGAGGTACTGGCTTGCCTATTCTCTCTGTATGTCTCTCTTCCTTCTATTGTTATCTGCTTGCAAATAAATAAATAGAAATATTTTTAAAAAGTTAATAAAAAGAAAAAATCTGGTGTAAGATTGAGACAGAAGTGTTTTCATGCACTCTTTAAGTAAACTTTCTATGTTTGAAGATTTAATATCTAGAAAGGGAAGTAGAAGAGTTGGTTCCCATAGAGTCATGGCCTTATCACAACACCCTCCTCACCAGGTTTGGTGGTTTGAATCAGATGTCCCCCCATAAACTCATATGATTTGAATGCTTCGTCCCAAATAGTGGCAATTTGGGAGGTGGAGCCTTGCTGGAGGAGGTGTGTTGCTGGGGGTGGGCTTTGGAATGTTATATCCAGCTTCCTCTTTCCAGAGCTCAGCTCACTCTCATGTTGCTGTTTCCTACCTGCTCTGAAAAAGTGAAAGCTTGCATCCCATCAGCTTCTTTTGGTTGGGTGCTTTGTCCCAGAAATGAGAAGGTAACTACAACAAAAAATTTGTACCAGTGGCATCGTTGCTTCTAGAAACCTGACTATGTGGCTTTTGGCCTTTTGGGATTTATTTATGGGAGGAACCTGGAAGGATTTGAAACCTTGGCCTAAGAAATGCATTTGTCTCTCAATGCTGAACAGAATGGTCCATCAAACTCTGATGTAAATGGAAAAAGAACTGTGGACTGTAACACTTGGCTTATCAGGGAAAGTAAGATTTTTTAAAACACATATTGTATTTATTTTTTGTAGAGAAAGAGAATACAGACAGAGAGTGAGAGAGATGATAGGCACAATAGGGACTCTAGTCACTGCAAATGAACTCTAGATGCATACACCACTTTGTGCATCTGGCTTTACATAGGTACTGGAGAATTGAACTTGGGTCATTAGGCTTTGCAGGCAACTGTCTTAACCATTGAGCTATCTCTCCAGCCCAGGGAAAGAAAGCATTGTTAGGAATAGACTAGAAGTAGTTTGTGTGAGAGGTTAGCTGCTTTCTGACTGTGTCCTGAGAAACTGAGTAGGCCTGAATTTAGAAGAAATGCACTGGTGTGAGCAGATAGATATGGCACAGAAAGAAATGAAGGTTTTGGGCAGGAGACAGAAACCTGCTTAAGTTCCAAGTATTTGAGACATTGCCATCATTGAGACTGGACCAGCTGTTATGCATTGGAACAGTAGGAAGAATGCTGAATCTCTTGAAAGTAGGGAACCAGCATGCTGAGGAAGTTTTCCTGTTCTTCAAAGTCAGCTTTACTTTGCTCATGGATTAACAAATTTGGTAGCTCATCTGGTACTACAGGAGTATAAAGAACATAGGAAAGAAAGGATCATTGGATTTGCAACACAATTTACTTTGGAAATGGCCTCTGGGCAATGCAAGGCAGGGTTATTGAAGTCTCTGTGTGTGATGGAGCTATGGGCATGAAACCATGGGTTACAGTGGAAACCCCAGGATTTTTGAATTTCCAAGACTATAGAATGGCTGCCAAGGAGAGTTGCTGGCTTGGGATGAATTGTTCCCTGTACTCTAAGTAGCCCAGCTAAAGAGGTCGAATTGTAACTCCAGATACTTCATCACTGGTTACAGATTTGGACTTAGCCATGGGATTTGATATTCACTCTGTTTGTTTAAGATCTTGGATTGATCCAGTCTTTCTCTGCTAAGACAAATGGCATATTTTACTGTGTGAGTGCTTTCTCTGTTCCATTATGTGTATTTAACTTGTGTTTTGATTTTACAAGCTTACAGTTAAGAGGCCATTTTGAATTTCAGATGAATCCTTGGACTTTGACTTTTGAACAGTGTTGGACTTGATCAAAGTTATGGGCCTTCAGTCTCCCAAGTTCTCTGCCATGTGTAGAATCAGATTCTCTAGCCAAGAATGAGAGCAACAGGGATCAAAGGGGATAAGCATAGACATTTAGAAGACTTTCTGATGGGCATAGCCTCTCATTTTGGATGAGTCATCCCTATCACATCTTCCAGGGACCAGAAAACATTACAGGGGAGGTGAAGTATTAAGTAGAATGCTTCTCTCACTATTAGCTTCCCCCAGGGAAATGGTAGTAAATACTGAAGACACTGTAAGCTCATCAAAGCAGAAAATCAAAGGCTGCTGAGAGCTCAACACTGAGAAAGACTTTTATAATATGCCCTCTAAGCCTCAGAGAACATTGCAGAAGAGGGGGCATAAAGACTGTAAGAGCCATAGGGTGGGAAGGAATATACTGAGGCATTGCCCCCTCCTCCCAAAAGACTGACTGGATCATTCATGACCCCACAGTGAATAATGAAAATCTCACTGAGGAGAACCCTCAGTAGAATGGGGTTGGGAGAAGGAACATAAGAATATAACCCAAAGCGGTGTGACTAATATGCAATACATTGAAAAAATAAAATTTAAAAACCATGGGGACATTTAAAGGTGGACTAAATGCCTGTAACTTCAAGATGGCCATGAGTTTATGGAGCCGGGATAGAATGTGGGGGTTTGAATCAGATGTCGTCCATAAACCCATGTGTTTTGATTGCTTACCCCCAGCTGGTGGTAATCTGGGAGGCGGAACCTTGCTGGAGAAGGTGTACTGCTGGAAGCAGGCTTTGGGGTGTTATAACCAGTTCTCCCTTGCCAGAGCTTGGCTCACTCTCCTGTTTCTGTTTTCCACCTGCTGTGGCAGAATTGATGTCTAGCCATTGCTTGCATCATTCTTTCCCCTGCCATCATGAAGGTCAAAACTATAAGCCAAAAATTAAACCTTTTCTTCCATCAGCTGATTTTGGTCAGATGCTTTGTCCCAGTAACAAGAAAGTAACTACAACACCAAGAGTTCAGATGTTCTAGATTAATGCATAGAGGTTGTAAGAAATTTTGAGTTTTTTTTTTCTTTAAAAGTTATCAAAATCTAGGTGGATATAAATAAGTCATATGGAAACCTACTTTTTTTGGACAATGGAACACTCAGAAGCCATAGATTGTAACTAGAACATTTTCAGTGCCAGGGATGGGATGCCTTCCAGTGAGTTGTTGGCCAGGGAGGTCCCTGATATCCCCCAAAACATTACAGGCCATTGCCAAGGCTCTTGGTTTCCCACCAGGAATAGATGGTAAGACCCTATTGCTGAAGACTCCACATACTTGGGCTGCAAGGTCACTGAGAAACGCTGCTGGAGCTGAACTGAAAACTTCCTCCATGTAGACCAGCTGACAGAAAGCTGGAAGAATCCCTTCTGCAAGCAGTTCAAAGGGAGAGAGAGAAATCACCAGTGAAGATACTCAGCAGTGAACACTGCAAGCCTTATATTTGGCCAGCTAGGCCAAATGAGCCATCAGGTGCAATAGTGGCATGCCTGTTATAGGGGAAATCAACTGCTCTCTAATTGGACTAGAGGTCTGCTCCATGGGAGAGAATACATCTCTGATACAGAAAACCTATAACAGGGGTAGTTGTGAGCTCGAGGGGTGTAATGTCTGCTGGTGTCTGTCTAAATGTATATACTATGCTCACCAAACTGCCTGGTAAGCACTTTCTTAATGTTCATACCCACATATTAATGCTACTCTCATTTTTGGTTAGAGAAGCTTCTCTTTTCAGATGGCGTTGACTTTGGGATGACTCAAAAGGCACCATGATGCTGAGAAGAAGTGACAGAGGAGTGCTCAGTACTGAAATATCTCTATCATATCTTCTAAGGTTCAGGATCCATTGTGGAAGAGGTGGTAGAAAGAATGTAAGAGCCAAAGGAAGGGTACGACTCCTTACAACATGCTCCTCCAGATACAAATGGCCTGGATATCCATGCCCTCACAGTGCCTGACACTTCCTACACAAGGCCATCATAACAGGAGGTAAAGATCATGACATCAAAATAAAAGAGACTGATTGAGAGGTGGGAGGGGATATGATGGAGAGTAGAGTTTCAAAGCGGGCAGGTGCGGGGAGGAGGGAATTACCAGGAGTTATTGTCTACAGTTAGGGAAATTGTCAATAAAAAAGTTGAATTAAAAAAAAAACAAACCTCATCATTGGTGGCTAACCTACCTTTGTTCAGTAGGACATGGCACTCTTTTCTGCTGAGACTTTTTCCAGCCTTTTTATGGACTCATCCTGGTCTAACCTTCTTGACACTTGCCTAATTGGAAGCAGCAGGGAAGAGAAAGCTTATTGCTGCCAAAGTAAATATCCTGTTGAGCTTGGTCAGTAGACACTTCAATTGCTATAGTCTCTGTAGCACATGTTATCACCTTCATAAAATGCATAAAGCAATATTACTTAATAGAATCTTACGTAAAAGCTAATAAATTGTATTTGCTTAAGTGGGCATTCTTCTTTCTTTCTTTTAATAATAGCTGGTTCATGGTAGATTCTCTGTATTTTTCACATGCATGGATGGGTGAAGTCTAGTCATTCTATCCTTGGACTGTCTTATACTCTTGGGTTTTCTAAAAGTGGGGGTTGATTTTTGTGCTGGTGCAGTGCTACTGGGGAGCTTGTTCCATTTGTCAATCAGTGGTGCATATTGACAGGGTAGAATCCAAGGACAAAGAGAGGTGCTGAGCAAGTATCACAAAACCAACCAGCCTCTGGCTGTTCAGCTCTAGGTTCTGTTACATAAGCCAAACTTGACTAAATACAAAGCATATCCTACAAGCCTTTTTCTACAGAGAAGTTCAAGCTACACTTTATGTACAGGTATTAGCCTTTGTTCTTTATTTGATCAAAGCTACATGACAGGTTTTCTAGCTCAATTGGAATAAGATAAGTATCCTTACCTTATCTGGGAGTATATATTATGTGGATCCTGCCAAATTCTCCATTTTCACTCAGCCACCTGCCCTTTCTTTGTCTTTATATTTTGCTTGCTAGCTTTGTTTCTGTTTTGAGCAAAAGCTCATCTCTTGTATCACCGTGTTTGTCATTGCTATTCTTTCTGCATGCCATTGGGGTACCATTGGAATGTTTTAAGCAAGAGTGTGACATAGTGTGTTTGATGAAAGGATGAATGAATTTTCTGTGACTAATAGTGGCTGGGAGTGCTACAGAGGCACAGACCTTCTTGCCCTTGTATTGTGATACATTTTTACTGTAAACATCTGAGTGTTATCAGTTATTAAGCTGATACCTACAGAGGTACTTGAGTCATATCCAGAGAAACCTTTTCAGGAACATCACACTTGCAAAGGCCTTGGTCAAGGGCTCCTTGGTGCCTATTTGTACAGGCTTGAATCATTGACGTTTTGAGTGGAACTTGGAAAACCATCACTCCCATGTCAGTGGTGAAGTAGTTATTTGTGATGATGGCTTCCCTCCAATACCTTCACTGTATCAAGGTACCCCTCCATATAGATGTGCCAACATCTACAAATGTGATACAGGGGAGAGATTTGAAGAGCCCCAAGGAGGCAGGTTCAGAGAGATCACACTGTGTGAGGGCAGTTAGGGCCATTCCATTCAACTGCCAATTCACTGTTTTGAAGCATGAGATTTGACAGGAAAAGTGGAAACAGGCTGTTCCTCAGGAAACAATGATCGCCCCATCAAGCTGGGAGTATTAAATTGTCATGACATTTATTATTGATTAGAAATAGAAGTAATGATGACTACATTCATGATGATGACTACAGAAAGCTTTGTGTTTAATTGATCAGTTGCCAGAGATAACTTTCTGTGGAGTGAGATCTGGTGAAAAATGTGGCACCATAATTTAGGGGCTGGCACGGGCTTTCTCTTCTTTACCCCTCAAAATCTGGCCTGTGAGCTTAGTGGTTTAGAAATAATATTTTCAGAGCAGAAATGGTTATGATAAAATCATCCGGTAAAGTTCTTTGGATTAAAATTATGTAGATTTATACTGTGTGCCATGAATATATATGATTAATAATTAAAAACCAAAAACTGAAAATTCATATTATATGCTTAAATTTTACATAAAGTATATGTAAGCATCCATTGACTTGTCATATAAGTGCTATCTGGAGCAATTTCTAAGTGATAGGATTATCTTGATTTCCCTCCATATGTTAGTTCTGTTGATATTTGTCACTTCAGACAGTTTGTTTTTAAATTTTTTATTTTATTTTTTTCTAAATTTTTATTAACATTTTCCATGATTATAAAATTACACCATGGTAATACCCTCCACCCCTCCCCTTTCCCCTTGGAAATTCAATTCTCCATCATAACCTCTCCCTATCTCAATGAGTCTCTCTTTACTTTGGTGTCATGATCTTTTCCTCCTCTTATGATGGTCTTGTGCAGATGGTGTTAGGCACCAAGAGGTCATGGATATCCAGGCCATTTTGTGTCTGGAGGGAGCAAGTCGTAAGGAGTCCTACCCTTCCTTTGGCTCTTACATTCTTTCCACCGCCTCTTCTGCATTAGACCCTGAGCCTTGGAAGGTGTGATAGAAACATTGCAATACGGAGCATGGCAGTCAATACTTTGCAGCACCATGATACCTTCTGAGTCATCCCCAGGTCACTGCCATCTGAAAAGAGAAGGTTCTCTACCAAAAGTGAGAGTAGCATTAGTATAAGGGTATGAATATTAAGAGAAGTGCTTACTGGGTAGTTTGATAAGAATAGTATATACATTTATCCAGACATCAGCAGATGTTACACCCCTAGGGCTCATGACTGCCCCTGGTTTAAATTTTCAGTATCAGGGATGTATTCCCTCCAATGGAACAGGCCACCAGTCCAATTGGAGGGCAGTTGGTTTCCACCATGATAGATGTGCCACTATTGCACCTGTTGGCTCATTTGGCCTGGTTGGCCAATTATAAGGCTTGCAATGTCCACTATTGAGTATCTTCACTGGTGGTATCTCTTTCTCCCATTGAACTGAATTAGAATGGGTTCTTCCAGCTTTCTGCCAGCTGGTCTACATGGAGGAGGTTATCAGCTCAGTTCCAGCAGGTTTTCTCAGTGGCCTTGCAGCCCAAGTATGTGGAGTCTTCAGCAATAGGGTCTTACCATCTATTTCTGCTGGGAGACCAAGGACCTTGGCAATGGCCTATAATGTTTTGGGGGCATCAGGGACCTCCTTGGCCAACAACTCACTGGAAGGTATCCCATCCCTGGCACTGAAAATTTTCTAGCAACAATCTATGGCTCCTTAGTGTTCCATTGTCCAAAACCAGAGGATTCCATATGATTTATTTATATCCTCTTAGATTTTGATTAGCCCTCCCTCCACCTTTCCTTTACTCAATCTCTTACCCTGACCTCACTTTGGGCCTTTTCACCCCCATTAATCTATTCTCCTACTTACATATATACAATACCAACCTATTAAGTACCCTCCTCCCTTCCTTTCTCTTCCCTTTTTATCTCTTTTTTAGCTTACTGGCCTTTGCTACTGAGTTTTTTCCTTCTCACACAGAAGCACAATCATCTATAGCTAGGATCCACATATAAGAGAGAACATGCAGCACTTGGCTTTCGGGGCCTGGGTTACCTCACTTAGTATAATCCTTTCCAGATCCATCCCTTTCCCTGAAAATTTTTATAACTTCATTTTTCTTTACCGCTGAGTAGAACTCCATTGTATAAATGTGTCATATCTTCATTATCCACTGGTCAGTTGAGGGACATCTAGGCTGGTTCCATTTCGCAGCTATTATGAATTGAGCAGCAATAAACATGGTTGAGCACGTACTTCTAAGGAAGTGAGATGAGTCCTTAGGGTATATGCCTAGGAGTGATATAGCTGGGTCATATGGTAGATCAATCTTTAGCTGTTTGAGGAACCTCCACACTGATTTCCACAATGGCTGGACCAGATTGCATTCCCAACAACAGTGTAGAAGGGTTCCCCTTTTTCCACATCCCTGCCAGCATTTATCATAATTTGTTTTCATGATGGTAGCCAATCTGACAGGAGTGAGATGGAATCTCAATGTAGTTTAATCTACATTTCCCTGATGACTTGGGATGTAGAACATTTTTTTTAGATGCTTATACGCCATCCATATTTCTTCTTTTGAGAACTCTCTATTTAGTTCCATAGCCCATTTATTAATTGGCTTGTTTGATTTCTTATTATTTAACTTTCTGAGTTCTTTGTATATCCTAGATATTAATCCTCTATCAGATATATAGCTGGCAAAGATTTTTTTCCCATTCTGTAGGTTGCCTCCTTGCTTTATTCACAGTGTCCTTTGCAGTACAAAATTTTTGTAATTTCATGATCCCAGAGGTTAATCTGTGGTTTTATTGCCTGAGCATTTGGGGTAATATTCAGAAAGTCTTTTCCAAGACCAATATGTTGAAGGGTTTTCCCTACTTTTTCCTCTAGCAGTTTCAGAGTTTCCTGTCTGATGTTAAGGTCTTTAATCCATTTGGACTTAATTCTCGTGCATGGAGAGAGAGAAGAATCTATTTTCATTCTTCTACAGACACATGTCCAGTTTTCTCAGCACCATTTGCTGAAGAGGCTGTCTTTTCTCCAATGAGTATTTTGGGCATTTTTATCGAATATCAGGTGGCCATAGCTAGCTGAACTTACATCTGGCTCCTCTATTCTGTTCCATTGATCTACATGTCTGCTTTTGTGCCAGTACCATGCTGTTTTTGTTACTATGGCTCTGTAGTATAGGTTAAAATCAGGTATGATGATACCACCAGCTTTATTTTTGTTGCTCAGTATTATTTTAGATATTCGAGGGTTTTTAGGATTCCAAATGAATTTTTGGGTTGCTTTTTTCTATTTCCATGAAGAATGCCTTTGGAATTTTGATAGGGATTGCATTAAATGTGTAGATTGCTTTTGCTAAGATTGCCATTTTCATGATATTGATTCTTCCCATCCAGGAACAAGGCATGTTTTTCCATTTCCTTGTGTCTTCTACAATTTCTAGCTTGTGCGTTTTATAGTTTTCATTGTAGAGATCCTTTACTTCCTTGGTTAGGTTTATTCCAAGGTACTTAATTTTCTTTGATGCAATTATGAATGTGTATGATTCAATGATTCCATCCTCTGTGTGTCTGTTGTTAGCATATAGGAAGGCTACTGATTTCTGTGTATTTATTTGTATCCTGCTACATGGCTGTAGGTGTTTATCAGCTCTAATAGTCTGCTGGTAGACTCTTTAGGGTCCTTTATATATAGAATCATGTCATCTGCAAATAATGATAACTTCATCTCTTCCTTTCCAATTTGTATCCCTTTTATTTGTGTCTCTTGCCTTATTGCTATGGCTAAGACTTCTAGTACTATGCTAAATAAAAGAGGGGACAGTGGACACCCTGGTCTTGTTCCTGATTTTAGTAGAAAAGCTTCCAGTTTTTCCCCATTTAGTAATATGTTGGCTGTAGGCATGTCATGAATAGCCTTTATTATATTGAGATATGTTCCTTCTATTCCCAGTCTCTGTAGGACTTTTATCATGAAGGGATGTTGGATTTTGTCAAATGCTTTATCTGCATCCAATGAGATAATCATGTGATTTTTGTCCTTCAGCCCATTAATATAATGTATTACATTGATTGATTTGCAAATGTTGAACCATCCCTGCAACTCTGGGATAAAGCCTACTTGGTCAGGGTGAATGATCTTTCTGATATAGTCTTGTATTCTGTTTGCCAATATTTTGTTGAGAATTTTTGCATCCATGTTCATGGGGGAGATTGGTCTGTAATTTTGTTTTTCTGTTCTATCTTTGCCTGGTTTTGGTATAAGGGTGATGCTGGCTTCATAGAAGGAGTTTGGTAGGATTCCTTCTTTTTCTATTTCATGGAAAAGCTTAAGAAGCAATGGTGTTAGTTCTTCTCTGAAGGTCTGGTGAAATTCAGGAGTGAATCCATCTGGGCCTGGGCTTTTTTGAGTTGGGAGATTTCTGATAACTGCTTGGATCTCCATGCTTGTTATAGGTCTATTTAAGTGATTAATCTCATCTTGATTTAATTTAGGTAGGTCATATATATCAAGGAAATCATCCATTTTTTTTCAGATTTTCATACTTTGTGGAGTACATGCTTTTATAGTATGTCCCTATGATTTTTTGAATTTCTTTGGCATGTGTTGTGATGTTACATTTTTCATGTCTAATTTTATTAATTTGTGTATCTTCTCTCTTTCTTTTGGTCAAATTTGCTAGGGTTTATCAATCTTGTTTATCCTTTCAAAGAACCATATCTTTGTTTCATTGATTCTTTGGATTCTTTTTTTGGTTTCTATTTCATTAATTTTTGCCCTAATCTTTATTCTTTCTTCCCATCTACTGACTTTTTGTTTGCCTTGTTCTTTTTCCAAGGCTTTAAGGTGAAGCATTAGGTCGTTTACTTGTGATGTTTCTAAGTTCTTAATATAGGCACTTAAAGCCATAAATTTACCTCTTAGGACTGCCTTCATTGTGTCCCAGAGATTTTGGTATGTTGTGTTCTCATTATCATTTGACTGTATAAATTTTTTCATTTCCTTCTTGATTTCTTCATTGACCCATTCCGCATTTGGTAGTGTGTTGTTTAATTTCCATGATTTGTGTATGCAGTATAGCCTTTCTTGCTATTGATTTGTAGTTTTATTCCATTGTTGTCAGATAGAATGCAAGGAATTATTTCAGTTTTCCTGAATTTGTTAAGATTTGCTTTGTGTCCTAATATATGGTCTATTTAAGAGAACGTTCCATGTGCTGCTGAAAAGAATGTATATTCTGCAGCATTTGGATGAAATGTCCTGTAGATATGTGTTAGGCCCATTCCTTCTATGACCTCATTTAGTCCAGATGCCTCTCTATTTATTTTTTCCTGGGATGACCTGCCAATTGATGAGAGTGGGGTGTTGAAGTCACCCACTGCCACTCTGTTTGGTGTTATCTGTGACCTTAGTTCTAATAGCATTTGTTTGATGAATTTGGGAGCCCCCATATTATGTGCATATATGTTTATGATTATAATTTCCTCCTGTTGGAGGGTGCCCTTAATCAATATAAAGTGGCCTTCCTTATCTTTCTTAACTAATGTTGAACTGAAGTCTACCTTGTCAGATTTTAGGATAGCAACCCCTGCTTGTTTTCTAGGTCCATTTGCTTGAAACACCATTTTCCAACGTTTCACCCTAAGATAGTGTCCATCCCTTATAGAAAGGTGAGTTTCTTGGAGGCAACAAATTGAAGGATCCTGCTTTTTAATCCAGTCTGCAAACCTATGTCTTTTGGTTGGGACATTGAGGCCGTTGATATTAAGAGATATTATTGAAAGGTGTGTATTCATTTTGCCATATTTTGTAGTTCTTCCAGTATTATCTTTGCTCTGTTGTGTTAACTAGTATTTGAGTACTGTTTGTTTCTTCCTGGTTCCTTATATGTGTGTTTTTCCTTTTCTTCAGCATGGAGAATTCTTTCAAGTATTTTCTGTAGAGCTGATTTTGTCTTCAAATACTCCTTTAGCTTGTTTTTGTCATGGAATGGCCTTATTTCTCCATCTATTTGAATGGATAGCTTTGCAGGATCAAGTAACCTTGGTTGACAGTTGCTATCTTTCAGAACTTGGAATACATCACTCCATACCCTTCTGGCTTTTAAAGTTTGTGTTGAGTAATCTGCTATAATCCTGATAGGCTTACCTTTGTAGGTAGCTTGATTTTTCTCTCTGACTGCTTTTCAATATTTTTTCTTTGGTTTGTGTGTTTGGTAGTTTGATTATAATATGGCGAGGAGAGGTTCTTTCCATGTTTTGTCTGGCTGGTGTTCTAAAGGATTCCTGTATCTGCATTGGCACCTCTTTCCCAATTTGGGGGAAGTTTTCTTCTGTGATTTTGTTGAAGATGCCTACTATGCCTTTTGAGTGAAATTCTTCTCCTTCTACTATGCCCTGAATTCTTATGTTTGATCTTTTCATAGTGTCTTGAGTATCTTGAAATTCCCACTCATACTTCTCTATTAGTTTGTCTTTCTCTTTGTTGGACTGTATTAGATCTGCCACCTGGTCTTCTAGCTTAGATATTCTGTCCTCTCCTTCATCCATTGTACTGGTGAGATTTTCTACAGACTTTTTTATTTCATTAACTGTGTTCTTTACTTCTAGTAATTCTGACTGGTTTTGTCTTTATTATTTGTATTTCCTTATTTATGTCTAGTATTGACCTCTTTATTTCATTAAATTGGCATCCTGTGTCTTCTTTACTTCCTTTGATTTCTTCTTTGAGCTCTTTGAACATATTTATAATCATTCTTTTGAAATCTTTCTCAGGCATTTTCTCTAACTTGTTCTCTCTGGAGGTCACTGCTGATGCATTAGTGGTTTTTGGTGGATTTATATTGTCTTGATCTTTGGTGTTTCTTGTGTTACAATATATATATTTTTACATCCTGCATTATTTAATGATTAGATTTTCTAGTTAGCTGGGTATTATTAGATGTATCAATCAGTCTGATATTATATATCTTCAGGGCAGGAGCTTAAGGCGCTAGGTGTGTATCTCAAGACTCTCAGAGTATCTACAAAAGTGACCCTAGGTTTTGGGTTTGCCTGCTATGAGAGTATTCAAGTAGGCTGAGTGAAACCAAATACAGATAGTTTCTAAAATTTAACTAAACAATGTACACTTTCAATGAAAAAGAGCACAGAGTATTTATCCAAGAACAGGTATTATGACAACCAGATCTTCTGTCTGTCCCTTAGGCTGTGTGGTGCCTCACCCATTCCCTTAATCCTGAGACCAAGGAGGTTAAGATTTCTGGTCTGTAGGGTGTTCAATGTCAGCTTGTGACCAGGTGACACCCTTCCCTAATGTATAACAGAAGAGGAAACAAAGCCACTATAGTTCAAGAAGCAACAAATAACAAGCCCAAAATACAGCTTATTTATGATTGGCAAATCTGACCATCCATCAGATTTAACATATAATTTATCCTGATATGTAAGGTGTAATTAGCATGTCTGGTTCAGTCCTATAAACCAGGTTTATTAGGCGGGTACTGACCTGGTGTAATCCCAGTTACCTTTTGGATGATTTTGGTCTCTGCTCCAGCTTGAATTCTGCTGTGGGTTCAAGTAGGCGTGGGTGGGTCCCTGGACAGCTGTTCTGTTCACTGGAGTTGGGCACTGGCAGTGGGGGAGGGGAGGCTGCTGATGCTGCTCTAGTTCTCTCACTGTTCCACATGTTCTTCGACCTTGTGATCTGCTCCTCCATTGTTCGCTGCAGTTCTCCCTTCACATTTCTTGAATTTGCGGAGAACTCTGGTGTGAGTGGAAAATCCCCTCACCTGGCTTTTCCTGCAGCTCAAGCTGATCCTGGCTGGCTGGCTGACACGCAGTGGCAGACCTGCCGGAGCTTCTTCTGCTGGCCTGTGTTGGCTCTGGATGCTCTGGGTCTCTCCTACTTCTCCGCTGCCATTTCAATTTCCTATGCACCTCACTTTTTAGTAAAAGTGTGTATTTTGGTGTTTTTTTTTTTTTTTTTTTTTTGGCTTTTCCCCCCTAGGCTGCTTTGGCATGGTACCTATGCTGCCATCTTAACTAGAAGTCTACACAATTAGTTTTTAAGTGGAAACATTTGCCCAGTTTTACCTTTCCTGCAAATCAATTACTATGTGAGTAGAACTGCTATCACTGGGATAGAAGGGAAGTAGTGACCCACCCAAGTTCCCCTGTAGTTGTTCCTAGGTCCCCCTCAGGAATGGGGTCTATTGTAGATGCAGTTGAGAGAACACTGCCCTGGAATTGGGGGAAGAAGGAAGAACCTTTGAATTGGGTTTTATCAAAATTAGTTTAAACCAGCTAACTAGGTTATGAATACCTAGCTAGCCAAGACTTCCTTGCCATGAATTTGTTGTGATCACAAGTCATGACATGAAATAAAGATTCCTTTATGAACTGAGGCAAAGTAATATCCTTACTAGTGCATTAGTCTGCTACTTGTTCCAGATACATTTAAGGCTAAACTGGGAAGGCTTGAGATGACTTGATGCCCATAAACCCATCAGGTCAGGGTATAGCTATTACCTGCAAGCCCAATACCTACCTCTCAGATGAAGCAGCTCACAATTAGCCTTCACATGTGGGTTAGCGAGAACTGTAGTTAAGGCCTTTAGGGACTGTAAAAGTTTAGCCATGGAGTTTCCACTGTGGTGACCTCTCAGTTGTCTGGTTGCTCAGAGGTCCTTGACATACTTCAGGGTCAGGAAGAGATTGGTGATTTTGATATGCTTGTGTCATTCCAAGCTTTTAACAGTACAATTAAGTTCTCATTTTATATATTGCTATTTGGTTTATGCCTTCATTTGAAAAAAATCTACTGTAGAAAAGTACAAATTTAAAACTGCTTAACATATCAATTGTTCTGCTCAGATGGGAAATATTTTGCTGTTGGGTCAAGTGCGCATTTCTGTGAGCTCAGAATTAATAAGCTTTAAATAGAAATATTTTTGTACATGAGAAGGAAAGGGCAAATCTCATGAATTAGCCATTTGAGTTGGTTGTGACCATTTTGCACAAATGAATCAAGATAAATTTATGAATGTATTTCTTCCCCTCTGTTAAAATTATTGTTTTTATTGTGAAGGTATTTCTTTTATAAATTGTGGAAAACTTGAACAATATTGGGCATAAAGATAAAATACTTCATCCACATTCTCATAGGCAACCTTGAACATTAATGTATATTTCCTTTTATATTTTATATATATAATGTAAGTATATTATATATATATTTTATATTTCCTGTATATTAATGTATATTTCCTTTTAGTTTTTGTTCTGTATGCACATGTATGTTTATGTGTTTGCTGTTGTGGTGACATAAAGTTTTATTTCCTATTTCTTTTGTTTCAGGTTTTAAGTTTTCTCCCCTCTTATTATGTGGATTTACTGTAACTTATTTTACTGCTAGCACTACTTTTGGACATTGAGGTTGTTTTAAATTTTTTACTCATGAATAATGCAGAGTATATCTTTGTAAGTGAAAATTTCATAGTATCTCTGCTACTTTTTATGGGATGGAGGTCTGGCAGTATGAATATTAAATAAAGGGTAGGAGAGAATATCATTAAATTTTCTTACAATGTATTGTCACAGTGCAAGTGGTCACCACTACTGTTCTTTTATAGCTATAGGCATTATCATAACTTTTTATTTTTACTTTTTTGTGATTTGATCCATCTACTTAAATTTTTTTAAAATACTTGCTGTGTTCCAGGATTGAAAAAGTTATGTTAAAATTTTAGCAGCTTTTAAAGTCTGCTTTGTAGTCAGTGTCCCTTTTTTGTATAATTAAAAAAATGGAAAAGGAACACTAATGCTTTCATGCCATCTTTTCACCTGTCTGTCATTATGTGGCCAGTAAAGAAAAATAGTAAGTGCTTCAAATATTCACAGTATACATTTTATATAACAAGGTATAATTAACCATCTTTCTCTTGAACTCAATATTAAAGAGAAATCTTAAGGACATTCACAGTATGTAGTGAGTTTTTTGCCAGGCCCTTAAGAAAGTCGAGAGACAGAGAAGAGAGATCTGACAGTGGATCCAGTCTGCTGCATACAGACCCTTTGCCCATGCTGAACAGATCTGTGACCTTGGACAGTTCACTTAAGATCTCAGGGCTTTGGATAGTTCTTATTCTACAAAGAGAGAGGATTAAGGGATTAATCTTTGTAAGTTCTTAGAACTATGCATAGCCCATAAAAAGCTCAGTAGGTTTTAGATGGGATTGCTTTTAGATAACATTATTGTAGATATTATTGGATCTGGGCTAGTTTAAGTTGTCTCAGGGACTGGTGATTCTCACCTTGACTTCACAGTGGCATCACCTATTAAATTGAAAAAAAAAATTGCTGAATCCAGATGTGGTTGTGTATGCCTTTAATGTTGACACTTGGGAACATGAGGCACGAAAATTACTACAGGATTGAGGCCAGCCTGGCATACATAGTGAATTCTATGCAAGCCTGAACTACAGAATGAAATACTGTCTCAATAAAATTTGAAACCAACACAATACCAAACCCTGTTGTTGGGGCTCTAGTCCCGTAGATTCTTGTTCTAAGCCAGCGGTTATCGAAATGTATTGCTCTGGGCATTAACTAACATTTTAGCTGGTTGTGGTGCAGGTTCAAATGTAAGAAACACTCATTGTGGTGATCTGGTCCTAGAGTCTCTTAGCAATTCTTTGTGGTTCTCCTTCATGACCTTTTTCAAGATATGTAGTGGGTATCTTTTGAAGATTTCTTAAGACGTGGCTTTTAAAGTTTTGCTAAACATTTTCAGGCATTTTACTTGATCTATAATAGTTGTTATCTATGAAATGCAGTGAGATATTTACATACATGTAACATTGTTTAATAATCTAAGTAGTAGTGATGAGTATATTTGCCAACTCAAGCATATATGATTTGTTTGATAACAATATCCAGAGTCCTACTACAGACTATTTTAAAAATATTTTTATTTTATTTATTTATTTGCAAGATAAGAGGAAGGAAGAGATGAAAGAAAGAAAAAAAGAAAGAAAGGAAGGAAGGAAGGAAGGAAGGAAGGAAGAAACAAAGATAGAAGAGAGGGAGGAAGAGAGGAAAAGAATGGGCATGCCAGGACCTCTTACCACTGGAAACAAACTCCAGATATGTGTGCCCCTTTGTGCATCTGGCTTTATGTGTGTACTGGGGGAAGTGAACTCAGGCCATCAGGCTTTGCAAGCAAGTGCCTTTAAACTCTGAGTCATCTCCCCAGCATGTCAAGCTATTTCAAAACATATTATTGAGTTGGAGAGATTGCTTAGGCTTAAGGCACTTCTCAGCAAAGCCAAAGGACCCAGTCTTTTTTTTTTTAATTTTGACAAGGTTCCTATGTAAATAGAAATAATTCTTTCATCTGACTTTTTTGTGTGAACATAAGGTGGTTGAGTCACCAAGTTGTCTCTGAGTTCATCTTTTCATCCTCTGAGGCAAAGCTACCTTTGTCTTAATCCACTGAGCCATCTTCTGGGAAATTATATATTACTTATGAAGGTTTGGCATGGATATTGAGTTATATCTGTTCTTGCATTTTGCTGAGCTCCTAATTAAGCTAGTTTATATGAAAGACCAGACATATGAGGCTTGGAGTTGAATGTATTGATTTGCATATTGACTTTCTATGAATCTGGTGGTTACTACTGTATATCACATCAGAATAAAGTCTGCCTTGTTTTGATAAGAAAGATAACTCAGGCTGTCGGGTTTATTGCTTAGGCTATTAAATTGCAAAATAAAGTAAAAATTGCCAACCATTTTCTTTTATGGCATTTAGAAGAAATGTTCAGACCAAACTTAAAGGCTGCATGTTGACAGGGCTTATTTATTTACCATGGGTGAAATAGCACTTTTCATCTTTAAATTATCCTCAGATAATTCTAGAGCAGTTTGTTCTGTATTGTTCTACTAGAATCGACTGGAGGGCCCTTTCAAACTGCAGGATTCCACCCCTAGATTTCTGATTCGTTCACTGTGAGATGGGTCTTGAGAATTTGAATCTAACACAGGTGACATGTGTGTTTGTGTAGGCAGAAGGGACAGACTTTGAGACCATTACTCCTCACTATTTTGCATAGTGTCTATCTAATGGAAAAGTAGTAAACATTATCTTCACAGAGATTATGCAGAAATATATTTCATCATAGGAAGTAGACACTAGAATAGCTGCAAAATATGTGCTCTCTATAATTTTGTTACCCCCAAACAATGAATTTTATTGTTATATATATATATATATATATATATATATATATATATATGTAAGGTATACACACACACACACACATATATATATATATATGTACCTTACTCATATTTACTCACTCAAAATTTTTGCTTTAAGCATATATTCCTGGTTTCATTTGAAGCCATGAGCCCTACAGTAATATGCAAAAGACAGAGCTTTTAAATCTTTGTATCACCATGTCCAGTTTTATATCTGCAATGTTCTCTGCAATATTCACAACCTAATTAGAAAGATAAATATTTCCTGAAAGTGATGTTAATATAGTACTTGTGTCTGGGTGAAAGAACATTTTTCATGTTCTGGTTCTCACCCCAAGGATACAGACCTTTCAGTGAATGGCTACATTTATTTCTGTGGGTCCTTGCCATGCACAATGGGAGCATCAAAGGTTAGACTGTAAAAAACTCCCATTATAAAAATTCCCATTATAGCTGTTTTTTATGTTTGTTTTTAGCTTCTGGATATCCAAGTAGCCCAGTATATAACCACACATCACCTAATCTAGACCTTGCACATTAAAATACCTACATTATGTTACTTTTTAAAAACTATGTAAAAAAGATAGTGTATATTTACTATTCTGACTCAAAAAAGCCTTCAAAACAGTATCATTCTAAAAGGAAATGTACCATGCTTCCCAAAACCTTTAAGATCCTATTTCAGAGAAGGCAAGTGTGTCTCTAGTAAGCCTTAATTAAAGAAAGAAGTTGGGCCTGGTGTGGTGGCACATGCCTTTAATCCCAGCACTCAGGAGGCAGAGGTAGGAGGATTGCTGAGTTCAAAGGCCAGCCTGGAACTACAGAGTGAATTCAAGATCAGCTTGAGCTAGAGTAAGACCCTACCTCAGGGGGAAAAAAAAAGAAGTTGGAGTGAAGGCATCTAGCCAATGTGGGGGGGGATAGGAGAGAGAGGGGCAAGTATGTTTACTTATAGGGGGACAACTCTGTGGTTCTCACATATTTCTGCTTATTTCTAGGCTAATTTTTGAAGACTATTTATATGGAGCAGCTTTGGCAGATAGAGATAATGTCTAGCTCAGGATCAAAGGCATGCAACTTTAAGGATTTTAGTTCCTCTTGCCCAGCATTCCTCCCTTATATAATTCGATCCACTGCATGAGCAAACACCATCTCGCCTTTCACAAACTGGAACTGTGGTTAGGGTGGTGGTTCAGCAGGGACTCTGAGGCTCTGACTCTGGTGATTGTTGTAATAAACTGTTCTTTGTCACCAAGAGCCACGCATCTACACCAGCGTCTGTGAATCTGTGGCAGATTTAGTAGTAACTTGCTAACTGTAACTAGGGAAAATATGAACCCTTTCACAATACTTGACATGCTTTCCCACAATTGAATACCTACTTGATAGTTCAGTATGTCTGACAAGCTCTCTTGTAGATGTCTTCGTTTCTGTAGTTTGATATTCTGTACAGTCACTGGTATAAATAATTTGACTTACATTTATTTTTCCATTAAACTTCATGAGGCAAGGGCTGTGTATCTTACTTTCTGTTCTTACAATTTTGGTGTCCCTTTATAAAGTCTAGCACATGGTCAGATGTCAGCACATACTTGCTGAATAAATATTACTACCCCCCCCCTTTTTTAAAGGTGTTAGGCCTTTTAATGTTATCCTCCATTGCAAATTAGATTCATTGACATTGAACTCTGAGGCAGAGGTAAGCAGGAAGGATGCTTAATAACAAATGCTCTTGGGATCAGTACCAGCGGAAGGGAGAGGAAGAAAGTAAAACTGGCAAAATAATTTGCTGTCAACATATTCCCAGCAGTCTCATGAGAAGCTGTTTTTACAGTTGTCCTGTTCAAGGGTCCAGACACATTATAACTGACCCCCCCCCCCCGCGACCATGTGGACTTCCTTGGGTATGAGCCACAACCACCTACATGGCTTCTTTCTTCAGAGGAGTCCATTTCCAGAAGGGAACTGATAGTTGAGGACTATCTTCTGGTGAAATTCAAGCATCTAGGGATAATTCGCTCACTATTGAAGTGAGGTCTAGGAGGTGTAACATGGAGCACACAAGAGCTGCCTTCCATATTTTAATTTTAGATACATGAATGAATATGCATGGATTTTGGTCCACTTGAGCTGATATAACAACATGCCCCAGACCACAGGCTTCACAACAACAGCTGTTTCTTACAGTTCTTGATTGTGAAAAGTCAAGACACTACTAGTAGATCTGATACTTGGGGAAGACATGCTTTCTGGTGCATAGATGATGACTTGTAGCTCCGTTTGCAAGGTAGAATGGCTAAGGTATTTCTCTGAAGTCTCCATAAAACATGACTCTCATTCAAGAATGACTCTATACTTAGGACCTAATCAATTACCAAATATTCTACCTTTCAATATCCTGAGCATTGGGATTGGAATATCTGAATTTTGAGCAAACATTCAACATATTGCAAATGACTTGCACTTACTGTTGTTTTGTGTGGCTTTTGTGAGCTGTTCGAAAGTGGGTATGGTGTATATTTTTGACATCCATTGTTTATTCTAAGAAAGTTTCTTGGTCTCAAGTGGAATGTTAAATATAACATAAATAATGAAATGCTTATTGAATTTCATGTAATAATCTATTTAAGAAACATGTATTTTGAGTCTTAAAATAGAACTTCCATGTGATCCAGCAATTCTGGTTTTGAAGCTATATTTGTACCTGTGCTCAAAGCAGCACTATACATGAAAGCCAAGATATGTAAATACCCAGTGTTCATTAACAGATAAATGGGTAAAAGGCATTTGGTTTTCAATTGAATGTTGTATTATTCAGCATTAAAAATGAGGAATTCCTGCTTTTTTTGATAGCTTGGATGAACTTAGAAGACATTTTGCTAAGTGAAATAAGTGGTCACAGAAGGACAATCACTTGATTCTATGTGGATGAGGCATCAAAAATGGTCAAACTCGACGGGACATAGAATAGAAGAGTAGTTTCTAAGAGCTGGAGAGGGCTGGACAGATTTCTCAGTAGTTAAGGTGCTTGCCCGCAAAGACTAAGGACCTGGGTTCAATTCTCCAGTATTCATGTAAAGCCAAATGCCCAGTGGCACAGGCATCTGGAGTTCGTTTGCGGTGGCTGGAGGCCCTGGTGCACCTATATTCTCCCTCTCTCTCTCTCTCTCTCTTTCTTCTCTCTTTCTGTGCTTGAAAATAAAAATATTTAAGAGCTGGAGAGGGAAATGGGCAATTATCCTCTAATGAGTATAAAGTTTCTCTTACACAAGATAAGAAGCATTAAGACATATACACTGAAGCTGTGAAATTTTGTGTGCTAGTTATTATACTTGAATAAACAAAAAATAAAAACAATTTTTTATATAGGTCTCACTATGTAGCACAAGCTGGCCTTGAACTTACTGTTCTCCTACCTCAACCTACTGAGTGTTAGGATTATAGATGTATAGATGTTCACCACCAAGTTCAGCCCAGAGTATTTTTTAAGTCCACTGTTATATGGATCACATAAGGACAGAGGGACTCAAACATTTATTTCTTATTTTTACTTCCCATGTTCCAAATGTATTGGAATCCCCAGAAAATATCTTTCTCATACATTTAAGCTCCTGCCTGTCCTGGGTTCTTGGGGACTAGAATGTACGTCTCTACCCTGTGGTGTGCACTCTCACATCCACGTCTCAGTGTGCTTTAGGACTCAACTCAGATGATGCATTTTCTACAAAACATTTTCTGAATATCTCTTTTTGGGCTTGTTTAAATTTTCTGTCCTTTGTAGAGTCTTCCACTGTGCTCTTTTCACCTTGCTGTAATTTCTTTCTCTATAGTGCGATTGAGGCTTTTTGTTGTGGGCAAAGACTTCATCTTATTCATATATTCTTACCCTCAAGCTGGCACCACTGCGGTGCCAGGATGGCTCACAGGACTTATGAGTGGCAGATGGTAATGTGAAGCGATTTTATGAGTAGGCTGTTAAAACTGAAAGTATTAAAAATTAAATTATTGCTGAGCATGGTGACACACGCCTTTAATCCCAGCACTCATGAGGCAGAAGTAGGAGTCTTGCCATAAGTTTGAAGCCATCCTGGGACTATAGAGTGAGTGTCAGCTCAGCCTGGGCTAGAATGAGACCCGATCTCGAAAAAAATAAAAAATAAATTATTAAGAGCTATAATTAAATTAATTCAAATAAGATATAAATAAAAATATTTTATTATAATACATTATAGATTATTTACAAAACACATAATATATTATAGTTAATTATATTAAAACAAAGATGATGCTCAGAACTGCACAGTTCATAATTATTTTTCTATCCTTTTCAGCTATATCTGCTCTCTCAGTTATTTATATCTACATTATCCATATGGTCATGTACATTAATTGCCTTTCCCAAGATGTTCCATGAGATCATGGGGGAGTTGTGAAATTCACCTTGGTAGAAAAATTTATCAGAGAACTGACCTGGTCTGTTGAAGATTTATAAACATGCCTTGGTATATAGGTGGTGGTGTTCAATAAATGTGAACTGAACTTAAGAGAAAGATTTTTGGAAAACTGTTTAGACTTGTCTGAGATTGGCACACGAGGGAGCTTTTTATAAGAAACTTGTATGGACCTAGGACAGTTAGGGACTATTCCTATGGAGTTGAGGTCCTGCTTGGCCATTTTGAGCACTAGCTGTTCCTCTCTTATCTGCATTATTTTTCTTGTAATACCAAATGTATAGGAACTGATATGCATTATTCACTTGTCAAGGTTCATCACTTTATATTCAGTTTCTTCATTACTTAAAGAAGCTGAAGATACCTGCAGTGGAATGCTAGGTGAGAGACAGGTTGACTCTTTTTTTTTTTTTTTGTATTTATTTTTAGTTAAAGACACAGGCCATGAGCAACTTCACAAAATTTTAATTGCAAATACAATTTATTTTGTCTGCCATATGGCTATATCACAATGCACATTTAATTTTTCTAAACTGTGTGGTATGATTATAACTGATATGGGTAGTGGCATTGTTTCTTAGGTCACTGGAGGGAATGTTTTTTCTAAACGAAAACTCAAGGGTTGCATCTGAAGAGCCAAGTAAACTGAAGAACAGCAGAAGTCATTTATGATTCTGCTCAAAGGGTCAGGATCTGTGGAAGAGTTTGTGAGGGTCACTTACGAAGGTTGGTCTCCGCATCATTTAAACATGTATTTCCTTCATCTTTCCCTATGTGGGGTGATGAAGAAGACATAGTACGGCTCATGTCATTTTATTTCTAAATTGAAAAGAACCTGTATTTTCCTATTATAATAAAGTAATACTATGAGTAGACAAAAATAAAGAAGAAAAAATTTTAAAAGTCATTTGATATTCTATCACTTTGAGATGTGCTTTAAAATTTTTTTATATTAGTATTTGAGAATTTTAAGTATAACTATAGTCCTATAAGCCAAAAATATTTTATTGGATTTTATTTGTCATAATTTATATTTTGAAAGGCATTAGATTTCTTTGTAGTTCCAACATGCAAAGCTAAATTAGTATTATGTTTCTAAGCACACTAGCCCCAAGGAAGTTCTGATATGATGCCTAACTCCATGCTCATATTCTTAGAGACTTACAAACTAGACTGGAATTATCTCCACCTTAGCTTCATTGACAATTATGAAAGAAAACTGAACAGGATGGGAACATGGAGCCCACTGGCTCTTGACTATTGCAGGCTAGAGGATAGTGATACAGGAAATATGAATGGGCTTTCATTCTTTGCCCCATTCATTCAACAGACATCTCTACTGACTGTGGAGCCAGAGATGAATAAGATTATACTCTGCTCACATGGTTGCTGTGTAAACAAAGGAATTACAATGCAGTATGGTAATTTCTATTCCACGAATTTTAAACAGAGATCTATGGAAACACAAAAGATGGTGATTAACTCTTCCTTGAAGATACTAGGGAAATATATCAGTTGATCCTTTTCTCTCTGATTTTAAGAATTCAATGCCATTGTTAGAAACTATGCATTGGGGTGGAGAGCTGGCTTAGCGGTTAGGGTGCTTGCTCACCAAAGCCAAAGGACCAAGGTTCAATTCCCCAGGACCCACATAAACCAGATGCACAAGGTGGCACATGTGTCTGAAGTTCATTTGTGGTGGCTGGAGACCCTAGTGTGCCCATTCTCTCTCTCAAATAAATAAAATATTACAAAATACAAAAAAAAACCCAAACCCCTAAGGAATCAAGGGCTGGAGAACTGCTTAGTGGTTAAAGTGCTTGTCTGCAAAGCCTAATGACCCAAGTTTGATTCCCCAGATGTAAAGCCAGATGCACAAAGTGGCACATGCATGTGGAGTTCATCTGAGGTTCATTCTCTCTCTCTCTCTCTCTTCCTCTCCTCTCTGTCTCTGTGTCTATATCTCTCTGCTTGCAAATAAATACGTAAAATATTTTTAAAAACTAAGAATCTAGGATTCACTACTCTCGTGTCTGTCGTGACTAAGTTCAAGCTTAATTATTTTGCAGACAGACATATCCCATATGATGGCAGAATCCATCTGCCATAACCACAGCAGTACTTTTTGGATTATTCAGAAAGTTTTCTCATTCAACTGTTGCCTCCTGTCTTTCTGTGAGCCAGATATGTGTTCCAGGGCAGTAGCAGCCTCATGGGCAGGCCAAGGTCACATGGCGTTTTCTGTAGCCTTTCCTGGGTTCAGTATGCTGTGGGTGGAAAAAGAATGTTTTCTGAATGAAAGGGACTGGTGCTGGAAGATGTCACCTAAAGGAAGGGCTGCACAGGGAGGTGGCATTTAACTTGAATTTCACAGGCAAATCGTCAGACTAGGTGGAGAAGGAGAGCAATGGAGTGGAATGTACAAAATCAAGTGTTGTTTAAAGACTAGGTATCTGGGGAAAGGGGTAAGTGGCTGAACTTGGGTTTGTATCAGAAAGGGAATTGAGGGGCTGAAGAAATGGCCTAGTGGCTGAGGCGCTTGCCTACAAAGCCAAAGCACCTAGATTTGATTCCCAGAACCCACATATATCAGATATGCATGTGTCTCTAGTTTGTTTGCAGTGGCTAGAGGCCCTGGCACACGCATTTTTTCTCTCTGCCTCTTTCTCTCTCTCTCAAATAAATAAAATATTTTTTTTTTTAAAAAAGGAAGTTGAAGTGAAGTCAGAAAAACAGGTGACATGAGTCTCTATGATCAAAGGCCTGTTAGGTAGGCTAGGCTAAAAACAGTTTTATCTTTCTAGGTACTGAGGAGCCAGTGGAAGCATTTGCCATGGGTTTATGGTGTGGTTGTCTCTAAGTTTTAAAAACACCATTCTGGTGACAGAAAAGAAGATAGATTTTAGTAGAGAAAAGCTAATTTGGAATCTGCTGGCCCAGGACACGGTGTTCAGTTTCCAGTTCCCAAATGGAAGGTGAAGCAACTGTCAGAGGACTGTATAGCACAGAGTACTCATGGTTTCTCAGTGTTTGTCTCTGGAAGAAATGGAAGGTGGCAGCATACAGCTATGTATTTGATGACCCTGATCTAAGCTATGAGCAACAGAAGCTTATTAAAGGCCTCTTTCCTTTTATTTCTGAAAAAAGAAGAAATTCTGAACTTGCATAGCCCTTATTATTTATTTACTCTTACTACTTCATCTTTTACTTGTTGACGATAGTCTAAAATCAATCATGTTTTAATATGACTTCCTTGTGTACCAGTAAAATTATGAAACATTGGTGTTTAATCTGATACAAAGGCAACATAAAATTTTTAAAGAAAGAATAAAACTTATACTTGAAAATGTCCTCAGAGAGTTCTGGAAGCCAGGCATTGTAGCCATTGCATGCCTCTGCTCTTTGGTCTTGGGTTTTAAATTTTTTATCTCATTTCCCCTAATTTCCCTGGGCTTGAGTTTTAAAGTAAAATAACAGATGGTGTTAGGTTGAGCTGCACTGCTTTTTTAAAGGTTTGCTACTATTAGTATATGAATGAATAGATTGATTTACGATACTATTAATCTTTTACCTTTCACTAGCCATATTCAGGTGTGACTCTAGATAGGATATGATAAAAACATACCTAAGCACACAAATGGCAGGGTACTAAAACTGGAAATGGATGCCTGAGTGACTACAAGAAACAAGATTAACTAGTTACATTTATATAACTATTTTTAAATGCAAGGCAATTAGCATAATGATGAAGAAGTGGTGAGACTAGATTCTTTGAGGTGGGGTCTCTATACCAACATTTTGAGCTTCCCCCAGCCCTGGCCCACTTCGCTATGCTCTTGAAATTTGAGAATATTATAAGCTAAATGCTAATGTGCCAGGCTATTTTAGGAATGCCAGGGTTTCCTTTAAGCTGTTGCCTGTCTGTATGATCGTATCATTTGTCCCCTTGTCATTTTCAATGTCCAGTTACATTGTCACCTCTAGGGAGCATTCCCTATGCCCCTTTCCTTTCATTTCTAATCCTTTTACTTAGTACTCCCTTTATTTCATATATCCTATTTGGGTATAAGCACTTGCATATGTGACTGTTTTTTCTAAAAATAATCCGAGTTTATTTAGAATATGGATTATATTCTATCTTTATGTCCTTATATGTACAGGTTGATATCTCTAATATGGAGTCTTAAATGCTCCAGGATCTGAAACTTTTTGAATGTCAACATGCTGACACCCCAATGAAAAAGTCTACCCAGGGCTGGAGAGATGCCTTAGCAGTTAAGCGCTTGCCTGTGAAGCCTAAGGACCCCGGTTTGAGGCTCAATTCCCCAGGACCCACGTTAGCCAGATGCACAAGGGGGTGCATGCGTCTGGAGTTCGTTTACAGAGGCTGGAAGCTCTGGCATGCCCATTCTCTCTCTCTCTCTCTCTCTCTCTCTCCCTCCTTCTCTCTGTCGCTCTCAAATAAATAAAAACAAAACAAAACAAAAAAAGTAAAAAAAAAAAAAAGTCTACCCATGACTTGTAATAGGTTGCCATCAAGATGCAGGTACATGAAAAGTGTTGTGAATCATTCCCTACAGGTTATGTGTATAAGGTGTATATGAAACATAAATTAATTACTTGCTTTAAAATTGAACCCCATCCCTAATATAATCTCATCGTGTATATGAAAATGTTCTAAAATCTGAAAAAAATTCAATTGGAAACACTTCTGGTCTCAAACACTTTAGATAAAGTTTGCCTATAGTGAGAGAATAGGTACCTGCTAGACTGATGTCACTTTCAATGTCACAGGTAACTCAGAAGAGTATAAATAGCCCAAATATACGACCCTTTAAAAAAGTTGAATTTGGCTCTGCTTTCCCAGCCTTCCAATGCCAGAGGCTTGAAAGACCTTGATATGAAAACTTAGAAAAAAATAGTATGTTCCAGTGGAGTTTAGTTTTTTCATCTCGATTTATTTATGACTGATTTGACAAAAAAAAAAAAAAAGGCTTGGTTACTTCTGAAACATACCAAAGGTGTGTTGGTTATGGAAATGTCTTTTTTTCTCTTAGATACTTGAGGGCATGTGTTATCTTTGCTTCCTGAGGCAAGGGCAGCTGGGGCTGGAGCCTTGTGACTTGTAACACTCCAAGTGTCACTTCCAGTGGGCCACATTTTGCTGCTTCTTCTTCCTGGTGATGTTTTATTCATTAAAGAGTTGCCTCATGGGAATTATCTTTTGACTGTTAACAAGCTGTTCTAAAATGAACCTATCTAATATATATGTATATAATATATGTATGTATGTATATGTATACACACACACACACACACACACACACACACACACACACATATGGCTTAAAGGTGCAGGATGGAATGATTTATTTTTCCACCCCTGACTTCAAAACAGAACAGGGGAGAACACTTTGTTCTGGATCTGGATTCTAGGGATCAGGGCTTTCTTTCACTAATACCCTGTATAAATTAGTCTCCACATTTTTAGCCTACCCCATTTTTTCCCCATGGCAATTATCATACATGATTCTGTTTTTCTCATTATCGTTTCCCCAGGATGAAAACACAAAGATGCCACATGTGCCAGGCCATGCAATGAGCATTTGTTATACATTATTTTATGTCTTTCTCATGATGTTCAGTAAGTACAGGAGTCTTACCTTGACACTTACCACAAAGGATGTGAATTTCAGGGAGGTCTAGTAAAGGTTTCTAAGGTTTTGTGAGGAGGAGATCATTAATCCAACTAGGTTCACAGCCTGCACTGTTACCCCCTGTAGTTTGTGAAGAGTAGGTTCAGGGTTGTGGTTGATTATTGGCATTAGATGATTGTACTTTTTTGTGCAATTTATCATGCATAGTCTTGTGCTTCCCAGAAAAAAAAAATGAGTGCTTTTCTCCCGATATGACTAAAAATTGCAAAGATATACTGTCTGTAACATTGTTGGAATGATTTCAATCAGTGTATTTAAGTTATTGCACTGTTGTCCCATACAGCAAATCCCATACAGTTAATATTATTTCTCCCTTTGCACAAAGGGCACAAAGATTTGAGTAGGTTAAGTGACTTGTCCAGAGCCATGTTGAAGAAAAATGGCACAGCTGGGAGCTGAGCATAAGATTCCCGGCTCCATTGCCTACCTACTGGTCCACAGCCTTTCTGTAGAAGTTCCCAGTGGAATACTTTGTACACAACTGGAAGTAAACCCTTGAACAACTTTTTTATTAGTTATGTATATAGTATGTATACAGCCATGATGGTACCTTCGTTAGCCTTCTCCCTGTTGTCCCCCAGGAGCATTATGGCTGTTGCATTGTGGGGTTAGCCCTCAGTTATGGGGGAGAGGCAATGTCTCTGTGCATAATGACCCAACTTATGGCTCTAACAATTTTCTCCCCCTCTTCCGCGAATTTTCCTGAGCCATGTTGGGTTCATTTTAGGTCTATTTCAGTGATGAGGTGTTAAAGTGAGTATTTGGAATTTATACTGAAAAAGGAAGAATGATCTCAGAGAACTCTGTGATGGTTGAGGAGGACTACATTCATGCATGTATACTGCAGTGTGTGTGTGTGTGTGTGTGTGTGTGTGTAGGGGTAGCATATGGAAGTCAGAACATAGTTGGATGCCTTCCACCTTGTCTCAGGCAAAGTCCATTTTGCTTTCTGCTACTCTGAATTCCAGGCTACCATAAGCTTCAGATAATACTTATCTACTATAGTTCCTGACTGTACCTCTCATTGCTATAGGGACATTGGGATTATAGGTCCATATACTCCTTATACTTAGCTTTATGAGTGTTTTGGGGATTCAAACTCCAGTTGTCAGACTTGTACATCAAAGTGCTTTCTATTACTGAGCCATATTCCCACCTATGGGGAGGAGAGGGAGCACAGAGAATTGGAGCACTTTATTTGAAGAGTGGTTATAAAAGGATTAGAGGATCTTTTTGGTCTGTGAAGTAAGGACCTGTGAAGGACCTGTGACAGGGAATACATGATGTAGTTGGGATGCAAAGCATGGCTGGGTACAGAGGATGGAACTTACTTACTTGATATTGACTTACTGGGAAACAACATATTGAAGTGATAATAAGCATGGGTCCTGGGGAAGATTATGAGAATGTATATCCCAAATTATCTTTTTACTCTCTTTGGGGCAACTTTATTTCACCTTTCTGCCTCTTATGCATTGTCTATTAAATGGATATGATACGACTTCCTTCATAGTGTCGTTGTGGGAATTCATTCAGACAATGCATGGAACTTCTTAGCAGAGTACCCGGAGCACACAAATGCCCACTAAGCAATAGCCATCATCACTGTAATCGATTGTTGTAGCTTTGGAGTACAAAAGAAGAAACGACACAGTAATTGATGAAGGCTGTTATTGTGTTCAGAGTGCTCTACTGTTAATCCTAACACTTACTTGATTTTGCAGCTGTGTGTTATGAACAAGGAGCACTGTTTATGAACAGGGTCACAGCTGGGAGAAAGTTCTGTCTTATAGTTACATGGAAAGTTATCTGAATGAACCCAGACAGCCACACAGAGATGCACCATCAGCCGAGAGTATGTTCTTAGTAATAGGATCACCATACTCCCTGGCAGTAAGGATAGACAGCTACATGGAATCTAGCAGCCTGTCTTGCCCATTCTGCCAACTCACATACCTGAAATCTGACAACTTCTCCCCAGCTCTCTTGTTGCCTCCTTTATTGATCACCACAGTACAACCTCTGTACTCTCCAGACTGACCATCCCCACTGCTATTCTTGTTTCTATTGTCTCTTTATGCAGAAGCCAGAGGGATCTTGTCCTGAGTAAATCCAGTCATGCCACTAATTCGCACTCTGCTAAGCATCAGCCAATTTGCTTTTTATATTTTTGCATTTAGAACAGAATCTCAACTCTTTACTGTGGTTTTTCTAGACCCTGAATGATCTTTTCCTATCTTTTACTCTGATCTACTACCTCTTTATCACACTCCCACTTGAACACAAACTCCAGTCACAATGGTATCCTTCCTGTCTTCTGAAATTCTAAGCTAATTCTGCATGAGGCCCTTGCATATCCCTTGCGACCAGGTATTTGAATGACTTTTTAAAAATTCCTCATACTTCATTCTAACTGACTCTTCCTTAGAGAGGTTTTGGACTCATTCTATTTTCTCTCTCATGGTTTTATTGTGCTCATGATATCCATGTTTTGAAATGTCACTGAGAATTTTTTAAAGTAAATTCCTTTTTAAAAATCTTGTTTCTTGCTGTGTTCTAACTCAGAGTGATGTGTAACTATTGTTAGGTACACTTTAGATGTTTGGTGAATATTTACTCTTATTGAAAATTTATGCCATTTTGAATTAAGGTTTACTTTACTACCAGGAGCTTGTGTTTAGAGTATGAACAGTGAAAGTCACACCAGGGGAAGAAAATCCAGACATACACTCAATATTTCTGGAGATTTAATTTCCCTTTCCCTTGGGGAGGGAGTTCTTTCCATCTCATGGTCCTTAGGGTCAGTAGTAGTGGCCTAGGAAGAAAAAACTATTTAATGTAACAGGGAGTTACATGTCATCAGTCAGAGTTTGAGATGATGCAGTAGAGAATCAGAGAGTGGGCAGAGGGGAAATTAATTTACGACCTCTGCCAATATTTGGAGAGCCACCCCTGGCCTGTTATTTTACCTTTTCAGCTATGCACACCTTCTCTAATCTACACCTTAGGATCTTTTGTCTTTCCTTCCTTCCTTCCTTTCTTTTGAGACAGGAACTTTCTTTTCAAGGCTGGTCTGGAACTTACTATTTAGCCTTACATAATGGTAATTCTTGTGTCTCAGCTTCCTGAACGCTTGAAATGTACCCATGAGTCACCATTCCAGGCTTTCTTAGGATCTTAAAGTTGATGGAATGCTGACAGGCCCAATATTGTGCAGTTCCTCTGTAAGTAATCATAGCTGCTGAAAGTTTAATAGTGCAATGACAGTGTCATGCCTGGAGGACTCTGTTCCACAATATTCTCCCTTTTCCTTTGGTTTTTACTTTTTTTTTTTTTAACTCCAGATACATGTGCCACCTTGTGCATCTGGCTTCCATGGGTCCTGGGGAATCAAACCGAGGTCCTTTGGCTTTGCAGGCAAGCACCTTAACCACTAATCCATCTCTTTAGCCCTTTACAATATTTTGAGAGAGGATTTTGCTATGTAGCCTAGGCTGATCACTTGCTTTGAACTTGTTATCTCCCTGCCTCTGTCTTCTGAGTGTGGCAATTACCAGGCATGACTTGTGTACAGCATTTATCCCCCTATTTTACAGTCTGTGTGTATTTACTGGTAAAGTTAATTGTTTTGCACAGTGCATGTTAATGAGCCTTTTTTATATCTGTTTAGCCAATCGGAATCTTTTGGGAGTAGATGGAACCTAGGGCTCACTGCTAGCCAAGTAGGGATTCTGCCACTGAGTCATGCTTCTAGATTTAGATTTTATCATTCAGTTAAGAATTCATTCTGTTTATATTCAAGGTTGTTATAGATATTTAAGGACATATGCCTGTAACTTTGTTAAATTTCTTAATATCATTTCTTCTTTTTTCTTGTTCATCTTTGAGGTTTGGTTGCTTATATTAACAAAGCTTGATTTAACAAAGCCTGAGTTCACAATATTTTAGAATGGCAGATGTGAAAGGGAACGCAAAAGGCTGAGGCTGAAATGGACAACTGGAGTGGCTGCTTCTCAGGATGACTAGTGTTAGACTTCAAACGCTTCTGGTATCTTGCTTGAGAGTATAATTTGCATTTTTAGACATATGGGAATTTTTAAAGGTATTTTAATAGAATAGTTTCTGAAATTGGAAAATGAGGATTGTCAAGAGCCACCCACACATCTTATTAACCCTTCTTCCATATCAATCCCCCAATCACTCTAAATAAATATCACTGTTGCCTCTTTTAAAAAAAGTTTGATTTAGTTTTATTTTTAACTCTGTATGTGTACATGAATATGCCCTTGTGGTGTCCCATACCCTCACCTGCAGCAGGTGTTGCTGGCCTGTGAAGGCCTGAGTAGAACATCAGGTGTCCTGCTCCATTGCTTCTCTGCCTGGCCTTGCTTTTGAGCCAGTCTCTCATATTTACTGTTTTCAGAGTTTGCAGGGCTCCTTTGATTTTCAAGACTGGTGTTACGGGCTCACATGGCCACACCCACTTGTTTACATGGAATCTAGAGATTTGAGCTTAAGCCCCCTCCTGCCCTCTTGTGTGCATAGGAAGTGCATCACACAGCCATTTCTGCAGGCCAAAGTTTGATTTTTAATTCCTATTTTGTGTGTCTGTTTTCTCAATGGGTTTTATATTTTTATTTAATTATCGGACTGTAATTATCCTTCTTTAGCATCTGGCTGTTGGCTCCTTTAAGCATGTTTTGAAAGTCTACTCTGATTGTGCTGAATTCCCTCAGTGTCTATGGCCACATTACCATTGAACGTATCTAACCTCATCTGAATTCCGTCAGTTTTACCTTTAGGAAAAGTCGTTATTTCTCCATTTTTTTTGAGGTAAGATCTCATTCTAGCCCAGCCTAGGGTGACCCAGAATTCACTATGTAGTCTCAGGCTGGCCTTGAACTCAAAGAAATCCTCCTACCTCTGCTTCCTGAGGGCTGGGATTAAAGACATGTGCCACCACACCTGGATCTATTTCTTCATTTCTTAAGGATAATTTTGATGGATATAATACTCTTGGTTTACAGTTATTTTCTTTCAGAATTTGGAATAAGCTATTTCATTCTTCTTTGGACTGCAATGTTTCTATTGAGAAATCTGCTGTTAGTCTTCTGTGGGTTCCTTATAACTTCAAACTGTCCTCTTGCATCTATATTTTATTTTATTTTTAGTTGTTGTGTATGTGTGTGTGGTGTGAATGTATGTGTTTATGCTGCTTGTATGTGTGAGATTGCAAGTGCATATGCAGGTACTCATGTGTGCAGGCTTGTGGAGGTCAGAGTTGATGTCAGGTGGCTTTGTTAGTTGCTCGTCACCTTATTTTTTTGAGACAGTTTTTTTTTTTTTTTTTTTAACCTGAAGCTCACTGATTGGACTCACCTTCCTAGATAACAAGTCTTTGGAATCCTACTATGTATCCCTCCTGAGTGCTGGGATTGCAGGTGTGCACACCATGCCTGGCTTTTATATGGGTACTGGGAATCTAAACTCAGGTCCTCATGCTTGAATGGCAAGCTCTTTACCCACTGAGCCATATCCCAGTACCCTTCTTTTGCATTTTTAAAAGAATTACCTCTTTGTCTTGTATTTTTGAGGATTTGAATAAGCAGTTGGGGTAAGGTTCTTTTCCTTTTCTTGTCTACTTGAGGTCCTGTGGCATCAGGTAGGTGGATATTTATAGCACTTTTGGAATTAGGGGAAGTTTCTATTATTTTATTCAGTTGGCTTATATGCCTTTCCTATTTGCTTCTCCTACAGGTATTCCTGAAATGCAAATAGTTATTTAATTAGCAGTATCATATCCTAAAGATAAAATCTGTTTTCAATATTTCATCCTTTAAAATGTTTGTCAACTAGGAATATTTCATAATATATGTGTGTTTGTGTGAATGAAAAATTTACTCCATAGCCTTGTGTGTTTGTTCTTAAGCCTCTTACTTAGTCCCCAGCTGATGCAGCTTTTGGAGGTAGAGCCTTGCTAGAGGTACTGTGTTATGGGGGCAGACCTTCAGATTTATAGTCCAGATCACTGGGTGTTCTGAGCTTTCTTACTCAGACTCTTCCTTATGTCTGCTGTTCCGTGCTTTCTCCACCATGATGAAACTTCCCCTCAAAACTGTAAGCCTGAAATAAGCTCTTTCCTCCCATAAGCTGCTTCTATTCTGATGTTTTGTCTAAGCAATGAGAAGATAACTGCTACAGAAAATTGGTACCAAGAAGTGGAGTTGTTGCTGTGATGAAACTGATAATGTGGTTTCTTGTCTTTTGGATGTGGTTTTCAGAAGGAATGTGGAAGGAGTTGGAACCTTCAACCAGAGAAACGTTGCACTGCTGTAAGGAGAGCTTTATGGGTTATTATGGTGAGAGTTTGAAACACTTAAATTCAGAGAGAAGTGTGGACTATGAAGGCTTGACTTTTGAGGTTTCATAGGAGAAAGGACAGACTGTCAGAACTGGACTTAGTAACAGTCCTTGTGATGTCCTGGCAGAGCCTGACCCTTCTGCCAGTGTGCTGATAACTTAAACCGAAGATTGAATTTAAAAGTAGCTGACTGGTGTGTTTGGTGAGAGAAAGTATGGAGCAGAAAGATGTGAAAAATACAAAATCTGACACAGAAAGAAATGTAAGCAAGTTAGAAGTCCCAGGCAGAGAGACTGATTTTAGGTCCCTTAGGCTGCAATTGTTGAAGAGATCAACACCGTTGAAGATGGGTCAACTCTTTAGTATTTGAACAATAAAGAAGATGTCCTGATGTTAATACCTAACCCATTGAAGGCTCAAGTTGGTAAGAAAATTAATTAATTTGAAAGGAGGGACCCTGAAGGAAAAATGATGGGGTTTCCTGCCCTTCAAATTAGATTTTATACCACATTGATTAACAAGTTTGGCAATGTCACCTCCTGGTACTGGTTTTAGAAGTATGACAAATGCAGAGAATAGAGTCATGAATTGCAAGCAACATATCATTAGCTGTTGAGATGTGGTGACATGAAAGTAGGGTTGTAATGTAGCCCCTGCATGGACGTCCTTTGAGGTCATGGGACAAAGCTGTGAAGATGAACCATGAATTACAGTGAAGACCCCAGGATTTTGGAGATGTTATGGATATGAGATGACCACCAAGGAAAGCTGCTCACCTTGGTTTGGGTGCATCTGCCTGGAAAGTAGTAAGCACAGCTGGAGAGATGCGTGTTGCCCCAACCTTTTGGAGCCCAGAGAATTTCATTACAAGTCCCTTATGTCAGACAGGGATCTTGCATTGGTTTTGTTATGCCTTCTGAAATGGAAATTTTTATTTATTATGTGTTGGAAGTATATAACTTGTGTTTTCATTTTACAGGACTCACAGTTAAGAGACTTTCTTGAATCTCTGAAGAGACTTTGGACTTTGGAACAGTACTGGGACTGATAATGAATATGGGGACTTTTAATGTTTAACTGAGGACATTTTTCATTGTGTGATGGTCCTGAGTCTGTGGTGGCCAGGGCCTGAAGGTAGTGGTTTGACTGAAAAGAAAAAGCCCCCCATAGCCTCAAGTGGTTGTGGTCAAGCCTTTTTCTTAATTCCCAGCTGGTGGAGGCTTTAATAAGTGGAACTTTGCTGAAAGTGGTATGCCACTGGATGCAGGGCTTGGGGTTTATAGTTTAGCCCATTGATTGTTCAGAGCCCACTCACTCAGACACACTCTTCCTTTAGCAGTCACAAGATGTGACAAACCAGCTGTCTGCTCTACAATACTTTCTCCACCACGATGAAGCACACCCTTATAGCCATGACCCTGAAATGAATCTCTTCCTTCCACAAAGTGCCTCAGGTCAGATGTTTTGTTCCAACAATGAGATAGTATTACAATATGTCTAAAAGTTCAAATGTTCTCTCTTCTGCTTGTTATATTCTCTTGTTGAGGTATCTAGCTTTATTTTTAAATTTTACTTATTGAGCTCTTCATTTCCATATTTTCTCTTAGGTTGTTTTTCAAGAACTATTTTTTTTTGTTTCCTTATTTCATCCATCTTTCTATCCATATTCCCTTAAAACTCATTGGCACTTTTTTTTTTTTTTTTGGTTTTTCAAGGTAGGGTTTCACTGTGGCTCAGGCTGGCCTTAAATTCACTATGTAGTCTCAGCGTGGCCTCGAATTCATGGTGATCCTCCTACCTCTGCCTTCCGTGTTCTGGGAATAATGGCGTGTGCTGCCACACCCGGCTCATTGGCATTCTTTATAGTCTTTAATTTTTTAGAATCAGGCCTGCCATCCATATCAATATCTTTAATATTTGTTGGCAAAGTTATTGAATTTTTGGAGGTACCATGATGCTTTGGTTTTTCAGATTCCTTGTTCTTCTGTGTTGGAATCAGTGAGTAGTTATCTACTAGGTTTATGGAACCACATTCACAATAAACTGGTTTCTTTGGAAGTTGAGTCTTGGGTGTCAGTTTGGTATACAGTGCTGGCTCTGGTTCAGGCTGGGCACAGGACCGTGGTCTCCCCATTATGTCTTAATTAGTGACTTTGGACACAATGTGTATCTCAGTGGGATTAAAGTGACTCAAAGACAATGAGAGGTTCCGCAGGCCTCGGGCACTGTACAAGCTCTATCCTGTGTGATGTAGTGGCTCTGGAGTTCCTGCTGTGTGGTCACTCTGGCAATCAGTGCTGGGACCGGTCAGGCCATGATCCTTTCTTCAGGTACTGTTGTGACAAGTTCTACTTGCAAGGGCCTCAGAAACCTGTAGTCATATTGATGGTGGGGCCTGAAGCAAATGCTTTCAAATGAAGCAATAGTGTGTGCCCACACATCTGTGGAGAAGCAATGGTGCTTGCTCCAGCTCCATTTGCCTAGATACAGCATGAGGTTGATGTGGAGGCAATAGGAATGACAAGGCCAGGTCCAGACCTACAGCAGTATGTGCTCTGCTATGGCACAGGGATGGGCCAACAATAGCAGAAACTCTGCAACTGCCTCCCAGCTCTGATAGCAGAGCATGCCCAGATGTGGAATGGAGGTGGGTATCAGTGGGAATCTTTTAATTTCCTACCTTTTTTCTGGTATCAGTACAAGTCAACATGCTCCCTGGACTTTTAGTTCTTGAGTTTGGCACCCTGCATCTCATCTGCGCTGAAACGCCTATCTCTTGCATTAAGGACACTGAGTGAGCTAGGATACTAGCATCACAGTTGCTCTGCAGGTGAAGATGGATTTCTGAGGCCTCATGCCCACCCATATGCTGGTGTGGTCGACTGACCCCTGGAGCAATGTGAATTTCTCATGGACAGCAATACTCATCTCAAGATGGACCCTGACTGCCACAGCCTGGGCTCTGCGGGCTGGCAGGGAAATGATCAAGAGCCTTTTCTGAAGCAAAGCTACTACACAGACTCTTGGTTGCTGCTGTAGCAGGGCTGCCCTTTGTTAACTGTGGAACTTTCTAGTAGCTGTGATTGCCAGCATCTGCCTGGGAGATACTGAAAGCAACTGCTTGCTGAGAGTGAGGATTTTCCATCTCATGGCTGCAGAGCTGGAGTTGAAGTTGCCTAGAACCTTGTTCTTCCTATAGTGCTGGGCACCTGTGTTTAACCAGCAAGAATCCCAGAGTCTTCCATTTTAAGGATAATTTGTTTTCTGATTTTTTGACTTAGAATTTAAAAAAAAAAAAAGCAAGTCATTCCTTTTTTGAATATGTAACTTTTCTCAATACAAATAATTGTTAGGTGTCCATTCACTAAGGATTTAGGTGTGACAAAACAAAGTGACATGTGCACGAAAAATTAGCATTTTTTAAAATTGAGATAATCCTAATTGCCTGTTTTGCTTTCTTCTTTTACCTAGGGAATTATACTTAATACAGTGTGGTTGGTTAATCAGAGTTTAGATAAATTGTTTGATATTTTGTTATTTTCTTCTTATGATTTGAATGACAGCTACACAGTCCCAAAGTCTCTGTTCCCTTAGTATTATTTCCAGGTCCTCTCTACAGGTATCTTTGTAGAAGTGCAATTGGACAGAATGTTTAGAAGTATTAGTGAGTGTTACTTTAAAAGAGCTATAATGTGCTTTATTTATTAGTTTTTTAAAATGTGTTTTGACATGGAATTTGCTGTATAGCCAGGTTGTGTTACCCATGCTAGCCTTAAACTTATTTCTGCCTCCCAAGTTATGGGATTACAGGCATTCTGTATTTCACTCAGCCTTAATTATTTTTAATAATAGGTTATTATAGGAACATGTATATTTAAAAGATTACATTACCCATTACCTAATGATCAATTGAAGGATTAAAGTACCTTAAAGAAATGATAACAGTTAATTTTATCTTCCAAGAAATTTGGGAATATATTTATGGTACTGCTTCTTCAGTGTCTAGTTTAGAAAACAAAATATTATTAGCCTAGAACTGTTGCAGGAATGGCTAGAATTTATGATGACAGATTCATACCAGGCAAGACTTATGTCAGATAAATAGCCTAGCTATGAATCCATCCAGAAATTTGCAAGTGAATTAGTAGTAGCTGGCATGAATTAACTTCACCTGGGGTTGACATGCCAAGGGAAATTGTATCTGGTGCCAGGGATCCACACAGACCTTAGGCAAGTCATTGGCTCTTTGGTAAAGTACTACAATTCCCTCCACAGACAGATGATTCTAGCAAGTAACTTCCTAAGTCCAGCATGAGTTATTGACCTCATATAGACTTGTCCCATGGGTATGGCTTTACATTGAGCTCAGTCTGGGTGACTGTGTTCTGATATTTAAGGACTGTCTGGCAGCCTCTGTGAAATGGCCACATGGTGTCAGCCAGTTGACACACAGATAAGCTATATGTCAAGCACTCTTTTATTACCAGCTTTCTTCTCCCTCAAGGCTTGCAGACCAGGTCTAAAGAGGTGAAATGAAACTGGCCTTCACCTAAGAATTTCCTTTGCAGTGAAGTTAAGCCATAGCAATGGGTAAGATAATGCTTTCAGAGTATAGATCTCTTTTCCTGACAGAAGCCTTCAGCTTTTAGATCTGTACCTGTTAGCATCTTTCACTATGATTGTAAACTTTTGGGATGTACACACACATACACGCACACACACACACCGGCCATTTTGTTTGTGGATTCTGCACCCATGTCTTCAGCCAACCATAGATAGGGGATTAGAAAAACTAGCCATCTGTATTTAACACATACATAATACCTGTCTTTATTACTTAGACAAAACAGCATAATAACTACTTACATTGTATTAAGGGTTATAAGTAATCTAGAGATAATTTAAAGTGTAGGCATAGGATTTGTGTAGACTATGTAAATACAATACCATTTTATGGAAGGGAATTGAACACCTGAAAATTTCGAGTATCTACTGGGCATCATGTAATCAAATATTATATATAATATCTGATACTGATTCTGCCCTCCCTTCCATCCTCTAAAACTGTGATAGATTTCCATTCTTTATGAGGTACCCAGTCTCTGGTGTTATTCTATAATATCCCAGTGGTTTACATACAATAATGGAGAATATGGCCCTGTGTAGGAAGGGAGCTTTCTAGAAAGGTTAGATAATTTCATGAGTTTAGGGGTGTTTGTGTGCTTTAGTGTTGAATCCTCAGAGCTGAAGTTAATCCCTGTTATAACTATCAGGAATATTGTTTTAGCTTTCTATTCTTTTTTATTATTAAGTGGAAAGTTTGTATCCACATGTCGTATGTTGGTGCCACCATTTTCCTCCTCTCTGCCTCCACTCTAATGAGGGCCCCCTTAGTGGGATTGCTGGTATTCATCATGTAGTTGTAGGTTAAGAGTTGTGAGAACAACAGTCTGTCATTTTGGGGAGAGCTGTGTCTCTGGATATTTCTCCCCACCCTGTGGCTCTTACATCCTTTCTGCCCCTCTTCTGAAAACTCCCCTGAGCTTTGGTGGGTGTTCTTTAATTCTGCTTTAGTGTTGAACTCTCAGCAGCTTCTGGATTTCTGCTTTGGAGTGTTTTCTGTAGCCTTAGTGTCTGTCTGCATCTCCCTGGCCCAGGTTATTAGGCTTTTCACTAAAGCAGAGCACTTACTCATCTCGCCTGTTTCTCTGTGGTTTCACGTGGGCGGGGGCTGCTGTGTGAGGCGTGGTTCATCTCCTGTCAGAGTCTATTCTTGTCTTGTTGGTAGATTATGGTTGTCTTCAGTTTGCTCTGCTTTCTGAAAAACAAAAACAGATTCTCCAGTGGAGAGTGAGATTAGGATAGGTTAAAGGGGATAAGTATTGTTAATTTACAGAGATTGTGATGAGTGTAGCCTCACTTTTGGATGAAAGCTAGTGGGAGCTTCTCACTGGAGTCCATTATCTTGGTCTCTATAGGGTTCTGACTTGGTTCCTAGTTCCAGATATGGGTTCCTTTCCACTGAGCAGATCTCATAACCAATCAAAGAGCCATGGTTACCCTCTTAGGCTGTGTGTCACTATTGTGCAGGTCTGTACATCTTCTTAGGTTGGTTGTTTTCGCATAGCAGTGTTGCAGTGGCCCCTGCTTGTTCACGACACTCTTGGCTATTTTCCCCTAGCATCTCACGGAGTACTTTGCACCACTATGCAGGCTAAATATCTGGAGACTGGCTTCATTTCAGATTCAGCTGGATCTCTCAATGTTCTGTATCAGCAGTGTGTGGTGTCCTCCGCAATAGGGTCTTACTTTTACCTCATGCAAGTAATCACATGCTCTTTTTATTTATTTATTTTTTTTGAGTGTCTTTTTCAAGGCATGGTCTCACTCCAGCTCAGGCTAACCTAGAATTCACTATGTAGTCTCAGGGTGGCGTCGAACTCATGGTGATCCTCCTACCTCTGCCTCTCAAGTAGGTAATCACATGTTTTGACAGAAGCCTGTTTTGTTTCATAGGTCTCTCCAATCAACAGCTCAATGTAAATTGTCACTAATTTCTGCTACTAGGAGTTATAAGCAAGGGCCAAATGTTTTAGGGTTAGGCTTCACCCCACCCTCTCAAGGGCCCTTCTTACCAGATGACCCCTCCATGCTTTTATTGAGGGTTATGTATTTTAGTTCACTATCCAGGAGGAAGTTTCCTATGATACTAATTCATTTTGGGTTCAGTTTTGTGCATATCTCCCCCTTCCCTCCCATTCCCCGTTCCCCAAAACACTTCTATCCTTTTTGTCTGTCTCTTGAATTATCTGTCAAGTATGTCTGCAACTCAAGCTGTTCCAGTTTAGGAATCACAGGTTAGAGAGGACATGTGGCATCTGACTTTCTGTGTTGTGTGAGTTCACTTTTTATGATCTCTTCCAAGTCCATCCATTTTATCACAACTTTTATTATACCATTTTTTCTTACTGCTGAGTAAAATTCCATTGTGTATATATACCACATCTTAATTATTATCCATTCATCAAATAATGGGCAAGTGGATTGACTGCAGTTCTTAGCTGTTGTGAATTGAGCAGCTATAAACATGGTTAAGCAGTGAAGAGTGGAGCCTTTAGGGTAGGTATTCAGTAGAAGAATGGCTGGGTCACGTGGTAGCTCTAATTTTCATCATTTTCAGGAGTCTCCATACTGATTTCCATAGTGGGTGTACAAGTTTGCACTCCCACCAGCAGTGAATGAGAGTTCCTGTTTCCTTGCATCCTCACCAACATTTATCATTGTTTGATTTTTTAAAATGATTGCCTTCCTTTCTGGATTAAGGTAGAATCTCATATTTGTTTTAATTTTCATTTCCGTGATGAATAAGGATGTTGAACATTTTCTTAGGTGAGTATTACCCATTTGTATGTCTTCCCTTGTGAAGTCCCTATTCAGTTTTCTGCAACATTTTTTTTTGAGTGGATTGTTTGATTTTTCTTTTTTTATTATTGCTTAGTTTGGGGAGTTCTTTGTAGTTTCTAGATATTAGGCCTCTATTAGTGGTATGGCTGGGGAGGATTTTCGTCAATTCTGTGGGTAGTCTGTTGGCTCTGTTTATGGTATATTTGTCTGTACAAAAGCTTTTTTTTTTTTTTTTTGGTTTTTCAAGGTAGGGTCTCACTCTAGCCCAGGCTGACCTGGAATTCACTATAGAGTCTCAGGGTGGCCTCGAACTCACAGCAATCCTCCTACGTCTGCCTCCAGAGTGCTGGGATTAAAGGCGTGTGCCACCACACCCGGCTTGTACAAAAGCTTTTTAACTTCATAATATCCCATTGGTTGAGTGTTTAATTTCCTGGGTTACTGGTGTATTGTTTAGCAAGTCGTTCCCCACTCATAAATTGTAGAGAGTTCCCCTATTTTTTTCATCCAGTAGTTTGAGAGTTTCAGGTCCTATATTGAGGACTTTATTGCATTGGGGTTGATTTTTGTGCATGATGAGATGACTGGGTGTAGTTTCATTTTTCTACATGTGGTTATCCAATTTGTCCATAACCATTTATTGAAGATGCTATCTTTCTTCCACTGTACCTTTTGACATCTTTGTCAAAGGTCAAGTAGATGTAATTACTTGAACTAAGGGCTGGATCTTAAATTTTGTTCCATTGGTCCATATGTCTGTTTTTTATGTCAGTACCATGCTGGTTTTGTTACTGTCACTCTATACATAGCTTTAGATTGGGTATGGTAATACATCCAGAGGTGTTTATTTTGCTGACAATATTTTTGGATATGTGGCACCTTCTGCCATTCCATATGAATTTTGAGATTATTTTTCTATCTCTGTGAAGAATGGCTTATTCGTATTGGTTTATTAGTATATTGCCATTTTCATAAAACCAATTCTACCTGTCTGGGAGCATGGGAGATCTTTCCATCTTCTCACATCTTCCTTGGCTAGTGATATTCCAAGGTATTTGACTTTTTTGTGGCTATTGAAAACAGAACAGCCTCACTGATTTCTTTCTCTGTATTTCTTTCTCTGTCTTTGGCATGTAGGAAGGCTGCTGATTTTTGTGTGTTGATTTTGTGTCCTGCCACTTTGCTGAAAGGAATCTCTCACCTTTAGAAGTTTTATAGTCGAGTCTTTCAGTTCACTTATGTATAGGATGATGTCGTCTGCAAATAGGGTTAGTTTGATTTCTTCCTTTCCAATTTGAATCCCTTTTATTTATTTCTCCTGATTTTTGCTTGGGATAGGTCTTCTAGTACTATGTTGAAGAGCAGTGGTGAGAGTGGGCACCCCTGTCTTATTCCCAATCTCAGTGGGAACGCCTTGAGTCTTTCTCATTAAGTATGATTTTTCCTTTATGTGCTTTGTGTATAGCCTTTATTATGTTGAGATATAAACCCTCCATGCCTATTCTCTCCAGCAGTTTAATCATGAAGTGATGTTGTGTTTTGTTGAAGGCCTCTGCATCAATTGAGATGATCATGTGGTTCTTGTGTTCACGTGGTATGTTACATTGGCCAATTTCCATATGTTGAACTATCCCTGAATCTTTGGGATGAAGTCTGCTGGATTAAGATGGATGATGCTTTTGATGTCTTGTTGAATTTGGTTTGTGAGGATTTTGTTCAGAATTTTTGCATTGAAGTTCATCAGGGGTATAGGTCTGTAGTTTCCTTTTCTTATTACATCTCTGTCTGGTTTTGGTATTAGGGTAATTCTAGCTTCATAGAAGGAGTTGGGGAGTATTCTTTGTTCTCTGACTACATGAAAGAGCTTAACAAGAAGTATTCTCAATTGTCTAATTAAGGTTTGGTAGAATTCAGCTGGGAATCTATCAGGTCCTAAGGAATATTTTTTTGGGCGTGGATGAATACTGCTATAAATCCTTATTACAGTGGTGCTATGATAATCACTGTGGGGTCATGAATACCTCAGTCAGTTCCTATGTGGTAGAGAGGGACCAAGATTCAGGGTATTCCTACCCACTCTGTGGCTTTTACAATCTTTCCACCCCTCTTCTGCAACATTCCCTGAGCCATGGCAGGCCTGTTGATAGTCTGTTTTAGTGTTGAGTTATTTGTAGTCTCTGGATTTCTGTTTTCATAGGTTTTGACTAGTCTAAGAATCTGTCACCATCAACCACCTAACCCCACTGAGGAGAGCCCCATGGTAACAGGATTTGGGTACGGGGATAATAGTACTATCTATCTATCTATTTATCTATATATTCTTATATATATATAATATATATATCTTATTTATATATCATATATGTATATTTCATACACACACACACACACACACACACACACACACACATATATATATATATATATATATATATATATATATATATATATATAATGTTCTTCATTCCAAAGGAGAGACGACACTTTGGGAAATTTCTGGATTAAAAGAATGGCAGGGGCATACTGGACCCATAGTGATAACTGTCTCCTCAGAGCAGACCTGCTTGCTCTGAGCTGGCCCCTTGTTAGCAGCCAGCCTCAGACAGACTCCATCTGGTTCTCTCTGGTTGATATGAAGAGACTTGACAGTGAGAGGGAAATGCAGTGTGACTTCAGGGCAGTCCAGACCAGAGAACTCACAGCCATAGTAATGGGTGTGAGCGTTAGGAACACAAGACCTCTGTGACAACTTGGCTGTGACAGGCAAAAAGAATATCTTTTAGCCTTCCTTCTGGGGTCTCATTAGTGTGAGCGAGCTGTTGGCTTGGCCTACCAGGGCTGGCCTCTCTAAGAAGCAGGTGAATTGAGGTGGGTGGACAGATAGCATAAACAAGAACTAGAGTAAAATGTTAGCAGATCCATTTGAGAGATATTATTGACAAGTATAAAGTCCAGCCCAGCAAGCTGACCATATTTTCCTCTACAAGATGGGATGATACAATTTTATTCATAAAGAATTGTAAGGATTTTATGAGGTAATGTATGTAGGAGTACTTTCTGTATTAATGTCTTATGTAAATGTTGTTTATTCTGTTTACTGCCTGTAGGGCTCAATTCAACAGAGACCTAAGATATAACAGGTGGTGAAAACATGGATGCCTGTGCATCTGACTACTCTCTTTTGCAAAGTAGAGAAAAAGAACCAGCAAAATGTGCTGGAGGCTCAAAAGAATAAAATTAAATGTCTCTTAGGGGGACATTAAATGCTTCATCAAGGAGATACTATTTGAAGTTGAGCTTTGAACACATGGTAGGATTTTGGAAAGCTGACATGTGGAAGAAAAACATTTCAGGTTGCAGAATCACCAATAAACCAAGCAGGAGAGTTGAGAAATGATGGAGTGAAACAAGGAAGCAATGAGAAATCGGCTTAGTGCACTGACATGGTATAGCTAGAAGATGGGAATGGAGAGATCTGAGGACTGGAGACTGACTTCAGAAGCCCTGGAGGCACATTTAGACCTGATTTGGCAGGAAAGGAAGTCATTAAAAGCAGCAGAGGAAGGATGTCATGTAACTTATGCTGAACTTTAGGCAAATGAAACTGATTGTAGTGGGGGAGAGACAGGATGCCAGAAATTCACATTATGGTTTTCATCAAATTCAGAAGTTATTTTAAGCTGAGAGAAAAAGAACAAACAAATGTGTATTAGATTTTCAGACCCACTTCTGCTTTTTTATAATGATCCAGACACAGGTCCTGCAACCAGTAGTTCCTTCAAGAGCCAGGCCAATTCACACACTATGCAATCCCAGGGCAGAACACTTCAGTGTGTTGCCTGTACAGTTAAATGATTTTTCCCCATGGGAAGGTTGCATTGCTTTTGCTAATACCATGTGAAGCCAGACAAAGAAAGCAGCCAAATAATGGATGGGAGACTTGTTACCACAGCTCATGATAAAAATGGAGTGTCTGTGACTTCATTATTACTCTAATATTCTGATTCAGAATAAAAGATCTCACAGATTAGGAAACATAATGTTACTTGCATATAGTGTATAGTAAATAGCAAAATTTTTGTCCTGCTTTAGTTATGGCAGAGTATCTGTTCTATGCAGACAATTTGGAACATACAAAAGCACTATGGTAATTGCCAATATTTCCCCTCATATTCTTTTACTATTTTAGAAGGGTATACACACTGTGCATATAATTGTATACCTGTAGACTTGTGTGTATAGGCATCTGGACATGTATATATTTGTATATGTTGCAAATTCTATAGTATTTAACAATAGCATTTTTCTATCAGATCTGTTTCTAGATATGCATTGACATGTTTTGAGGCATACATAATTTGCGGGTGCTCAGTTTTGTTCCTTTTGAAGTAGATAGTATACATTTTCTCATATCACAAAATATTCATTGTAGTATAAACTTTGATGTTCAGAAAAACTGGGTACAGTCAATCTTATAAGTCTTTATATTAATTGTGCTGTGACATAGTACTTAATAAGATCCTGGTTGTGTATAGAATTTTTATGTGAGTTACTTCTGATATAATAAGAATTATCATTATTCTCATTTTATAGATTAGGCAAATATTGGACTAGTAGACTTGGATATTGTTAAGATTTACCATGAATAATCCTTGTGGGTTTGTGATAGGGGCTTTTAGTCAGACCCCTGCAGTAATTATGACTGGGACTTTGGAACCCATGTCCCCATTCAGATTCCAGTTCTGTCACTTAGGTGAACAAGTTCCTCAGACTGTAGAAGCCTTGTCTTATTGCCTGTGAAAAGAGGGTTACAATATGAGTTTTGTGTCCCTTGTAATGCGTGACAGTTAAGTGCATTAATGAATAAACAGCTCTTAGAACAGGCTTTGCTTATAACAAATGTAACCTATATGAAGGCTAGCTGTTATTAAAATAGACTGTGGTGGTTTGAATAGAATAGATGGCCCCCAAAATATTCAGTTGTTTATTTGTTTGTAGTTTGCCACCTGGCTGGAGGCAAGGTCACTGGGTGGATTTTAAGGTGTGGTGGTGGGGTTCAGGTTTCAATCTAAAGATATGCAAAGTGTGCCTAGCAGGAGTTCCTGAAGTGTGCTGTGCTGTGTGGCTTTTGGCTTTAGGCTTGTGCTTCTGTCTCTCTGCTTGGTCCTGTGAAGGCAGGCCAGCTTCTTCTGCCATTATGGAACTTCCCCTGGATCTGTAAGCTTTAATAAATATCCCTTCCTCCATAAGTGTGCTGGGTCTGGAAGTTCATCTCAGCGAACCTGAAGCTGTCTGCTACTTTTCTTCCCATAGTGCCAACTGTTTCCTTTTGTGTGACTGAATCGTAATCTGTACAGTTTATTTTTTTTACCTCTAGCAAAGGTGATTTTATTTAAGGTTTTATCTAAATATAACAAAGGAAAGTTAATTTTATTCTAGAAAGGAATATTCACAGCTGTTACCTCCCTTCTGAGATAGCTTATTTTCCCCCAGAGGTAAATAAGCATTTGACTAAATGATAATGTTTGCAGTACTTTAAGATTTTTAACTGAAATTGAAAGTGTTGTGCCAAGTCCCCTGACCAGGAGCCAAGACCCCTGGTCACCCAGGACTCACCCAGAGAACCGCCACAGAAGCCGAGACACTCGAATGTAAAAGCAACAGGTTTCTTTATTGCAAGCCTAGGCCTGGGCTCCATCCCCACAGTCCGGCACAGCGGTAGTGAGGGAGAGAGCCCCTTTCTTTTGGGGGAAGGGGTTCATATAGGAATTCGAACAAAGAAGTAGGGGATAGATACATGATTGGTTGATTTAAACAGTTCTGATTGGTTTGGGTTTTTGGTGGGCAAAGTTGGGGGCAGGAGCTAGGGGCACTGCAGGCAGATGAGGTAATCTCCATTGTGATCGGTTAAACAAACAGTGGTACTTTAGGACTTTTGAATTGACAGGTTTATCTAAGCAGGTGGTCGGAGGCCAGAGGGCCCCCCGCAGTGGAGTGTTTCTGGAATGTCCTTGAAATGGAGATTCCTCAGAAACTTTAGGGAGAAAGGCAGCAATTGAGCAAGCAAGCAAAGTTTACAGAAGCAGAGGTCAGCACATTAGCTGGCTAGTTCTCTATCTAAATCAGGCCTGGGCCTTTTTACTTAAAATGGTTATATTTGGTCTCTCAAAAGTAATACTGCTTATAGGTTTGCCATAGACAAACTTCAAAGTATTTGGGGGTCAGTTTTTGGCTTGTTTGAGTTTTGGTGTTGCTCCTACTAGTGTCTATGTCACTGACACTTGCAGCTGAAGTTCCAGGGGATACAGCATTTCTCCTTTGTTAATCAGTGTGCATCATAGCATGGCCTCATTTATACTGATCAGCTAAATACCTTCCTTGCTTTTTTCTTCAGCAGAAATTTTTAACTGAAGAATGATTTTGTTCTCTCCTCACACAGGAGCTTTTGGCAATGTCATCTAGAAAGAAGAATTTTAGTTTTCAACTACTGGGGAATTGTATTATCCTCTAGTGGTCAGAGACCATGGATTTTGCTCTATATTCTATAATGGGCTACACATTTCTACTTCCTGCCCCAATAGATAATTATCAAGAACCAAATGCTAAATAGTACTGATGTTGATAAGCTCTTGAATGAGTCTGCAGAAGGAGCTGTAAGAAGATAGGGTGGCCAGCAGGGAACCTCTTCTCTACTTTCTCTAGCTGTAGCATTTAGCGTCTCTTCTAAGTAAATGCTATTTAGACATTTAAAGAATGAACACATTATTTGAAAAATGCCAATTACTTAGCATTAACTGAATACTTCTATATCTTTCTCTGGTCCCAGAAAGACACTGTGCTAAGTAGTTTAAATATGTTGATTCGTTAATTTTGTTTAAAGATAGTTAAAACTGAAGGCAATATCAGTACATCAGAAAGCAGGGGAGAAACCACCAAACTTCTGTCTTTTAAAATATTTTATATATATTTATTTATTTGAGAGAGAGAAGGAGGGAGAGAGAGAGAGAGAGAATGGGCATGCCAGAGCATCCAACCACTGCAAAAGAACTCCACACTCACGTGCCATCTTGTACATCTGACATATGTGGGTCCTGGGAAATTGAACCTGGGTCCTTTGGCTTTGCAGGGGAGCACCTTAACCAATAAACCATCTCTCCAGCCCCAAACTTCTATTTTTTAAGTGAATGCTTCTTGGTATTATCTAGAATCTAATAATATAATATTATTTCAAATCAAATAATAAGTAACTATCGTATAATATGCTTTTGTCTGGAAGATGGAAATAAAATCTTATTCTTCTCTCAGGAAGGGTCTGGGAAACTAATATTTTTTAGTAATATTCCAAAGCCATAGATTTAAAAGAATCGACAAATAAAATTATATTTAGCCTGGTTATTATGGAAAGAATGAGCTTTTTAATTCATACACAGAGTGTTTCTGTAAGATCAAAAAAAGCAACACCAGGTGGACTCCACCAATCAAAATCCATTCTATATAAAAAGCCCCTAGACCCAGACCCCCTCCCTAACTTTGTGGTTTTTCCCTATATAAACTCTAAAAAATTGGGGCTGGGGGCTCTTCACTCCTCCTGCGTGGGGACTTCGTGTCGAGCCCCGGTGCACTGGTTTCTCAATAAACCTCTTGCTGCTATTGCATCGAGAAGCGTCTGTGTCAGTCCTTGGGGTCTCGCCTGATTCCTGAGGCTTGGAATCCCTCCGGGAGGAGGGGTCCCAACATTTCCTACCATGCGACAGCATGAAAGATGTTTCATTAGTGCGCACAAAGAACTGTAACCTTTCCATTCTGTTCCCACAGCTGTGGGCATGTAATATTTGAGGAATATGATTCTATAATACATTTGCTCCTGATTTGCTAACTAGGGCAGGTGTTTTCTTTCTTACTAGGTTGATCTGCTTAGGTTTTGCTATAACATCTCATTTTGATCCTGTATACATTTACTTATAAAACTATAAAATTTAGGCTCTGTTTTCAGTATATCACACACATGAATTTATTTACACATTTTGAATATTTTACTACATGGGGAAAGAAACCCAGATACAGAGAGATATCTCCCCATTGTCAAACTAGGGCTAAGCCTGGATTTGAACCCTGAGTTTATGAAAGTGTGATGCACAGTTTTTCATGTTAATCCAATGTATAGCAGGATAGCATGCTTGGACATGGGCTTTGGAAATGGCTAAAATACACAGGTCACTATCTCACTGCATGTATTTTAATCTCTTTAGCTATAATACTTTTATTTTTGAAAAAATTAAAAATTATCTATTAATATTGTCAACTTCCATTATATATAGTTATGTTCTATAAAATCACTATGAACAATGAATTAGGAAATACTGAATTATATTAGGTTCCTATGAGCCACTGGTCACAACCTTTTTGATAAACTAATTAATACACAGTTTTAATCCACGTGTCTCTGTCAAATCTATGTATATGTTATTGATTCATTAGTATTGGGCTCATGATCAATAGCACTGTCACTCTGTATGCTAGATAAAACTTACTTTTGTTTTTCCAAAAGAACAATGCATTGTTTTTGTGATGAGAAACCATAGGGAGCTATTGCATCCTATGTTTAAGCCATTTAAATGACCAAAATTATCAACCAAGGTCACAGAAATACAACTCATAAAATACCTATTTCTGTTTGAGTGCTTAAATAATAAGGGAACACTCAAAGTGTTGCCTTGCTTCACCTTGGCCATGGAGACATACTGGACTACTTAGACATTTTGGAAACATTCTGTGAGGTGATCTTTTCCTTTACCTCTCTGATTTTAAAAGGCATGGGAAGGCATGAATAACTGAGAATTGATTTCATGCACCTGCATGTCTGTAGTAAGTACATGTGAATTTAATGTATATGATATATATGTATATGCATGGAATCATGATAAGTACATGGGAGATTGCAAACACTGGCAGGTATTTGTTATTTTAAGTATTTTTTAATAAATTAATTTTTTGAGAGATTTAGAGAGAGAAAGAGACAGAGAAAGAGAGAGAGAGAATGGGCATGCCAGGGCCTCCAGCCACTGCAAACACACTCCAGATGCATGTGCCACCTTGTACATCTGGCTTATGTGGGTCCTGGAATCAAACTAAGGTCCTTTGGCTTTGCAGGCAAATGCCTTAACCACTAAGCAATCTCCCCAGCCCTTAAGTAAATATTTTAAGCATTAATCTTGTTTTAATTTCTTGAAATCCTTAATATACCATTAGACCGTTAGATTTGAAATCCCCTAAATTTATTTTATGATGTAACTTCCTTTTTAACCTGGTCAAATTGTTATATATTGTAATAAGTTAATGGCATATATCAGACACACTTTTAGGAAAATGCACCAGAATATATGACAGTGGATATATAATGATTTTGGTTATGTGTTATTATGTTAGGTTTTATATACTGTTTGTTTCATACATACTATCACCTGCTATTAGGAAATGAGCTTTACTATAGAAAAAGATAACAAAAATCAAGTTAATTTTCTTTTGGGTTGTTGTGTGCTGGGTTCCTGTAGAGTAAGAAGGTTCTGGTCCTGAAGGGATGGTTACAGGAAGCAGCCTGTGTATTGGCTATATTCCACCTACTCTCCCCTCTTCACCTGACATGGAAGCTCAGCAAACAGTGGTGGGAATGTAGCATATTGTGGAGGGCCTGCTCAGGAGTGAGAAGTGTTAAAGAAGAGTATAAAGTGAGAAAAATGTTATATTTCTCTACATTTCTTTATACCTACCTTGTAGGTATAAAGTCACTTGCTTGTAGGAGCTCATAAAAGGATGGAATGATGAACTTAAGTAGATGGGGATGGTAGATAAACAGGGGGTTCTGCTGATGGTAGGTAAACAGGAGGCTGTGCTGGTCTGAATAGCATTACCCCTGGCCTGCATTGTTGAGCAAAATCCTAAAGGGCAGATAATCTAGCTGGACATTGGGAGACTCCTGGTTGCTGGCCTACCTCACACCCCCTAGGTGCTTCCTGTAACTGATCAACAGACCTGTTTACAAGTTCCTTTTTTACCCTTCCCTATCAAACCGAATTCCCCACTATGTTTAAAATGACTTTAATGGCTATAACTGTTAACATGTGGATTGTGATTTATGGTTTAACTTCCATCCTGTTTTTTTTTTTCTTTCTATAAACATCATGTGGTTATTTCCAATAAGAGCTGACACTCAGAACAGTTGAGTGCTGCATCCTGAGGTTCCAACCTGTGGGGTGCAGACCTAATATACCAGACTTTCTTCTTTTTCTTTTTTTCTTTTTTACCTAATAAAACTTTGCCTCACATTCTGTGAGTTGATGGTCTTGTTTGTGCAGCACCAGACCCTGTAACAAAGAGGATCATCTACCTCCACCTCACCTTGCCTCTGAAAATTTCTGCTTAATATTTCATATTCATACTTAATGCTTCTCTAACTGTGGTATCTAAACAAAACAGGAATCCAAAGTGTTCTCAGAAACTTGTTAGAAGTGCAAATTCCTACCCAGAACCCCAGAATTAGAAACTTCGTGGACAGAGCCAAGATCTTTGTTGTAACCAAATGCCAGGTAATTCTGAATCTGAATAAGGCTGAGAACCACTGCATCGGTCTAAATTCCCCAGAGAAGTCATTCAGTACCCTTGATCACTGAGTACTTTACAGACTATAGAATCCTGTGACTTAGTACTCCTTTTATGATGGTTAAAACCTGCATGGGTTTTTCCATTTTGTAAGGGGTCTAATCTTTTGTTTGTAAATCATTCCATTTGGCCTCTGATGATTTCTGAAACCTGCCTGATAAGTTTTAGCTTCTTATTTAATGGCCTAGAATGAGTTATTTTTTAAATTGAATTCATTTTCATGCAAATGTATCCACCTTCCAGGAAGATAAAGCCTGTGAATGGATTTGTTTTCCAAGTTGTAAGGCGTATGGATTGTCAAAGTTTTCCTTTCATCTGCAAAATGTTTGGGACATTTCATGTTTCTCTTTTCCCTACCTTTTTTTTAAAGCAGAATTTCTTTCACTATTATTTGATATCTGAAACTTTCCAGGTTACAGTTATTGTTATATTTTGAAGATCAGAATATTTGTCCTGTTCGTTAATTCAGTTATTTCACAAATATTTATGAGACTATACCATGGGATGGGTACTCAGATTTTGGAGATCTGGTGCTGAGCATAACATGTTGTCTTTTTTCTCAGGGAACAAATCTGTCTTTGAGCAGCTTCCATCAGAAACTGTTCTAGATGAGCTCTGCCTGGTGGTGCTATCTTTTCTTACACTGAGCTGCTAAATGACTATATCAGGAACATTTAGTTTTCAAAGATGCAATTGATAGATTTACTCATCCACACCAGAATTTTAGTCATTTTATGGCAACAACCATAGACAGTAGATTCAATAAGTTCTGTCCACAATAACTATAACTGGAAATATTCTAAAATGCATCTGGAAAGAAGATTTTTTGGTTCTTGGTAATTGAGTTTGTACCTCAAGGTTCAAATGCAATCTCTGTGAGTTACACTTGAGGTAATAGAGTCCACTTAATAGAACTAGTAGTGTCAATAAGTTACTATCTGAAAATAACTAAATTGTTCTTCTTGAGCCCAAAATTAAAACTAGTCTTTGAATAAGTGTCTCTGAAAGGCATTATTATTATTATTATTATTATTTACTATGCCAGTAGGAAAATTCTCATAGGCATATGCTAGATTTGTATGAGCTATTTTTCTCACCTTTTATGGAAAAGTATAAGTCAGTTTGAAAGGTAGTGAAATATTTGAAATATCATATACAGTTCTGATTTGTTCTGTTCCAAAGGATAGGTCATTTGAGTCAATGCTTTTTCATTATTTATGGACACAGGGAATTATCTGGTTACATGAAGAAGATTCTTAGGAGGCCATTTCTATTGGATTTGGAAGCTGATTTTGAGTTCATATTATTTCATGTTACTTCCCTTTTGTGGGTTTGGTAACAAAGCATAGAAAATAGTTACAGACAGGAAGCTGGATGAGGAGGCAGTTGAATAGAATACTTGTGAAGTTTTAACTTTGAGGTATCAATGACTATTCCAGAAGATATGCTCCATATGCCCCATAGGCATTTGGATTTCTATCTGATGTTTCAGAAAGACAATGGGGTCCCCTGTGGAAAGGTTTCTGCTCATGAACATAGGGAAACTCTGAAGAGGGGATGAGATCAGTGAAAAATAAATGAGTCAGCTATGAAAAAAGGGCAAGAATACAAAGTGGGAAGTGCTGTATTGACATTTAAAGGGTGAGGAAAGGGAAAACAGGGAAGAGATGTGCCTGAGTAGCAGCAGATAGGGAGGTGGCAGGAAGACAGGAGGGCATGTGGGTTCCTTAGCCTACACATTCTGCAAGAGTCTTCCAGCCTTTATGATGAGTCCTTACCTGTCAGGTACTTGTAATTGTTTAGGGTGACAGTTCTTAAGGAAAGTGAGGACAAGGTTCAGCATGTTTAGCAACAGGTGACTCATTGGTAACTTTATTGTGAACAGTTTGAGTAGAACTCTTTCTCTTTTTAAATGACATTTTTAAAAATATGTTTTATGGGCTTGAGAGATGGCTTAGCAGTTAAGGCACTTGCCTGTGAAGCCAAAGGATCCAGGTTCAACTCCCCAGAATACACATAAGCCAGATGCACAAAGTGCCCATTTTCTCCCTCTCTATCTATCTGCCCCCTCTCTCAAGTAAATAAATGAATCAAATATTAAAAAATATTTGTATAAGATATTTTATTTATTTATTTGAAAGCAGAGAGAGAGAAATAGTGAGAAGAGAGACAGACACACACACAGAGAAGGGGCATGCCAGGGCCTCTAGCTACTGCAAACAAATTCCTGATGCATGCGCCACTTTATGCATCTGGCTTTACATGGGTACTGGGGAATCCAACCCAGATCTTTAGGTTTTGCAGGCAAGTGCCTTAACTTCTGAGCCATCTCTCCAGCCATAAATGACTTCTTATTATGGAAAATGTCAAACATACCCAAATGATATTATAACCAGAATTTTACAACAAAAGTCCTATCTTCAGCAGCCTTCACAGGTGAGGCTCTGGCCCAATCCACCAATTAAAGAGGCAAGGAATGGTAAAAAGCAGAGAAAGAGGATTTATCTGCGTACATTGGAAAGAAGAACAGATCATGGGATACCATGGCTCCAAGCTCATCTTCAGGGCACTGATATATGCATGTAAATAGAACAACAATTAAGATGGGAGGTAACTGATTTTGGTTGGACGCTTTGTGCCAGCACCCAGAAGGTAACTTCAACAGTAAAACTGGTACCAGTGATGTGGGGTCATTACTGCTGGAAATCTGGCTGTGTGGTTCTTGGTCATTAGTAACTGATTTGCAGAAGGAATATGGAAGGATCTGAAATCTTGGTCTAAGAGGTGCTTTGTGGTACTGAAGTCAGAATTTCATGGGTCAATCTGACCAGAGTTCAAAAACCTAAATACAGTAAGAACCATGGACTGTGAAGTTTGGCTTATGGGCAGGACAGAATGAACTTTGTAGGGAATGGGCTAGAAGCAGTTTGTACGAGAGGCTTGTTGCCTTTTGCCTGCCCATGTCCTGAGAACTTGTGCAGGGTTACAGTATATGGAAGTGGACTAGTGTAAGCAGGTGGATATGGCACAGAAAGAAATAAAAGTTTCAGGCTGGACACATTACCTGTTCAGCTGCAATTTGAGCAATTAAAACCATTGAGATTGGTCCATCTCTTCTGAATTGGGACAGCAGAAAAAATGCAGACTCTTTTGAAAGTAAGGGATCTTGGGGCTGGAGAGATGGCTTAGCAGTTAGGGCACTTGGCTGCAAAATCTATGGATCCAGTCTTGATTCTTCAGTGCCCATGTAAACTAAATGCACATGGTGACACATGTGTCTGGAGATCATTTGCAGTGGATAGAGGCCCTGGTACACCTATTCTTTCTCTCTCTCATTCCCCTTCTCCCTCAAGCAAATAAATAAATAAAAATGAAGACTACTGAAAGTAAGGGGGCCTGAATGTTGAAGTTTTCCTGCTCTTGAATGTTGGCTTTATTTCCTTCTAGATTAACATTTGGTAGCCTACCTGGTACTATGGAGCATAACAAATTCAGGAAAGAAAGGGGCATTTGATTTGCAACACATTTTTATTTTTAAATGGCTATGAGCAATGTGAAGCAGGGTTGTTGGAAGTCCTAGTGTAGAAACCCAATGGAGCAATGAGAATGAACCATGGCTTTCAGTGGAGACCCAATATAGATACCAGGACTGTGAAACGGCTGTCAAGGAGAGCTGCTGGAACCAGATGGATTGTTTTCCTGCCTGTGATCAGTGCAGCTTGAGGGGCAGAATTGGAATTACAGACTTTATCACTGGTTAGGGATGTGGGACTTGGAATTATGGAACATGATTATTTGCCATGTTTTAGATCTTGCATTTTATTCAGTCTTTCCTTGTTAAGCTCAATGATATATATGTATTTTTGAGGTACGGTCTCACTCTAGCCCAGGCTTACATGGCACTCACTCTGTAGTCCCAGGCTGGCCTCAAATTCATGGCAGTCCTCCTACCTCTGCCTCCTAAGTGCTGAGATTAAAGGCAAGCACCACTATGCCCAACTCATTGCCATCTTTTGCAGTATGAATGTTTATTCTATGCCATTATGATATATATATGACTTTGTTTTACAGGCTAACTTTTAAGGAACCTTTGACTTGGACTATGGGATCTTTGAACAATATTGGGATTGATAAAAACTATGGGGATTTTTAATGTTTAAGGTTTTATGCTTCATTTTACATCATAGATGGGCATTAATTTATGGTAGCCAGGGATGCAAGGTGGTGGTTTGATTCAGGTGTTCCCTATATACTCATGTGTTCTGAATGCTTGGACCCCAGCTGATGGCAATTTGGTAATTGTAGCTGCCTGGAGGTGATGTGTTGTTGGGGGTTACAGCCAGTTTCCTGTTGCCAGTGTTTGGTCCACACTCCTCCTGCTGTTGTCCTCTTGGTGTGGGCCAAGAGATGATGTCCAACCTCTATTCTGCCATCATGGAGATTCCCCTTGAGTCTATAAGCCAGAATAAACCCTTTCCTCCAACAAGCTGCTTTTGGTCAGGTGCTTTGGGCCTGCAAAAAGAAGTTAACTGCTACGTGGTTTTCCTAGTTTGAGGTGCCAATATAATATCCAGGAATACATACCCCATAGCCATTACTCCAATGCCCACCTTGTCGGCCCAATTTCTCATTGTTTCTAAGCCTGTCTCCAGGTGGAATTGCATCTTGTTCTGTGAATGGTCACTTTCATGTGGCCTTTGTGTCAGTGATCTTTCTGTGTGAAATAATATTTCTGCCCATCTGTGCCCTTCATTATGAAAACCTTTCTCTTCCTCCTGGCCTGCTTCTGGATGTTCAATACTGAATATAAGAGGCTCTTACTTCCGGTCTGTCTGTAGTCCTCTCTGCCCTTACCATATTGTCCTTTAAGTGCAATGCATGTTTACTTAATATTCTATCTTACATAGAAGTTCCTAGGATTTAAAATGTAAAGTGGGATGGTGTTTATGAAAGAGCAGATTAAAGTATGAAGCCTCGCCAGATATCACAGGGGTGTATACTGTGATGGTTCACTTTGTGTGCCCACGTGACTGTACTGTGTACCCTGGATATACAGCCAAATTTGTAAATTTGGTAGGAGTGAGGCAGATTTCCTTCCATCATGTGGGAGAGTTGTATCCAGTCCCTTGAAGACCTTAGCAAAAAGGCCAACTTCATGCAAGAGGAGGGGATTGTAGCATGCTGCCGGCAGATTCATTCTGCAGAATCAGCTTCTCAACAGTTACCTGGCTTTCTTCTGCTAGTTAACCCTGAAGTTTTGGGGCTTCTTAGTTGTCACAGTGGCCTAAATCAAGAGCTTAAAATAATCACAGTTTCTCTCTCTACTCACTGTCTTCTGTTGGGGGACAGATTTATTAGTTTATCTGACAGACACACATCCCCAAGCCTATTTTGTGGTTCTGTTCTTCTGAAGAACCCTGACCTTTATTCCACACCATAGGACCCATTGATAAATGCCACACAAATATTTTCTTACTTGATCTTTTAATGTTATAAGTTATATTGAAAAGCACCCCATTTTATAGACAAGGACACAATCTAGAAACAATGAAGTATTGTTAAATTTCTCACTGGTATTCAAGAGCAAAACTAGGATTCAAATCCAACCATTTCTGAATTGAAGCTATTAAGAAATCCTTTATACTGCCTTTAAGACTCATGGTAAGTACTACTTTGCTTTGAATTAGCTAAATGACCTTAGCTAATAGACCTGTTAAAGATCTATATATTTTTTCCTATAATTACAGTGAAATTAGGCTTTGTCTTAAATATCTTTTCATCTCCTATACTGATCTGATTTTCATTGTTAGTGAAAGCCTAACTGAAAGAGGACATTTGTTGCTCCTGAAATTGAAATGAACCTTTGTTAATTATGGTAAAGCACCTGCCCTAGAGCCCAAAATAAAACCATTACTAGAACCATCTTATATTACTTAATTTCAGAATTGAATTTTATTATTGTAATGCATAAGACAGCTGATCAATACCTCAGTCACTAAATGCAAAGCACCATCTTAAATTTGATCATTTGGGATTGTTTGGGTTTTTTGTTTTTAGCTGTTCTTAAAGGAACAGTAGCTGTTGTGGGCATTTACCTCCCTTAGAAAGTGAAAAGGAATACCTACATCAATTTGTTTTATATCCGAAGATGAGTAACTTCCACCCATTTATAATCACCCAGGATTATTTTTTCCTTGAACATCTGTTTATATATTTCTGGAAGTGTAATTGCTGGGTCAGAGTGTATAGACTTTTTAAATGACCCTTTTGGTACTTTATTTTTTTCTGTGTGGTATACATATGTGTACACACATGTGCACATATGTGTGCAGAAGACAATCTTAGTGTCATTCTCAGAACACCATCCATTTCTCTTTTTTTCTTTTTCTTTTCCTTTTTTTTTTCTTTATTAGTTAGTTTTGTATTCAGCAAATACAGTCAGTTTGGTACCATTATTAGGCTCATCCGTGACCTACCCCCTCCCCTTGGCCCCTCCTTGTTGAGGTATACGGGTCATGCATTGTGGAGTTAGCCCACAGTTATGGGTAAGATAAATGTCTCTGCATATCATGACCCAACATGTGGCTCTGACATTCTTTCCACCCCCTCTTCCGCAAAATTTCCCTGAGCCATGTTGGGTTCATTTTTGGTCTGCTTCAGTGATGAGGTGTTGGGGGCCTCTGAGGCTCTGGCTCTCTGATTTGGTAGGAGTTGATTTTTCTCTGTGTTGATCTCCTTCCCCCTTGTGCTGGTGTCCGGTTCATCAGGAAAACAGCCCCCTTGCTTGTTTCGTCAATTTTTCTTAGTTTCAGCCTGGGCCCTTTTTTTCTTTTGAGAGAGTGTCTCAGTGGCCTTAGGTCACCAGATTGGCTAGATTAGCTGGCTTTTGAGCTCTAGGGATCGTGTTTCTGTCTCCCAGCACTGGGATTATAGGTGTGCACTACCCTACCTGGGCCTTTTACATGGATAATGGGGATTGAACTCATTCCTCATACTTTCAAGAGAAGCATTTTGCCCACTAAGCTATCTCCCCTGATTTTTATTTTTTAGTATTTTTAAATTGCATTGTAAAGTTGTTATCCAAATAACCAAGAAAGTTCTTACTGTTGCTCATTGAATGTGGTCCTGCTCTACTATAACCCTCTCTGTGCCTTGTGTGGGACCACATGACTTGCTCTACTCAATGAATTGTGAGAAATGATGTATTATTTCTGGCCTGAAAATTTAATGGCCAGTGTGAACTCCTTCAGGCACCATTTTTCTACATAGGAGCAGAATAAGAAGCAAACAGATCAGAGCTCACAGTTAGATAACACAGGCAGGAGGTTGACTGTAAGAGAAGAATAAACTTATGGAAGAGAACCTTCTGAAACTCAAGCTGAGGTACTTCAGTATCACCTAGCTGATCTGACTGTGATAACAGATGAAACATTTACACTGTAGTTTTTTTTTTGTTACTATAACAAAATACTTTACACTTAATAATTTTAAAAGAAATGAAATTGATTTCTTATACTTCTGGAGGCTAGAAAAAGCCCAAGATTAAAGGGCTATAATAAAAGGCAAAGTGCTTTATAAAGAGGATTGTTTGGTGCACAATTATTGTGGCTAGTGATTCTAAACAACATGACACTTATATCTTCTGGTGGTGTCACTATGTGCCAGGGAAATGGAAAGAGAGCCAGTACATACATAGTCAGACTCATGGGGTACTCGTCCTTTATAGCAGTCTGGTCTTTAGAGAACTAACCTGCTTCATGAGATCAATATTAATCCCTTCAGAGGACAGTGCTCCCCAGGATCTGATCACCTTCACTTGCATCTGATTTCTTAATTATTCTGTCACCTCAGCATCATCTAAAATATGAAGCTTTAGTGGGTATGAGCAGTACCTAAGCCACAGCAGTCTTCTTTCTGACTCTGTACTGTAGAAGGGAGCATGGTGCTAGAGCATGCCAGAAGGGAGAGGAGAGGAGGACCAGGAATGAGGGGTGCTCGTGACAGAATCAGTTTTTATAATGAAACCACTCCTAAGGAACAAACCTTCTCCTATACAACAGCATTTATTTTTGTGCATGTGCATGTTTATGTGTTATGAGTACACATATGTATACGCATGTTTGTATGTGTATGGTTCTGTGTGTGTGTGTGTGTACATGCTTTGGTACATTTGTGGAGGATGAAGGTCAATGTCAAGTATCTTTGACAGTCACTCTCCACCTGATTTTTTTTTTTTTTTTTGAGTCAGGGTCTCTTGTTAAACCCGGAACTCACTGATTCAGCTAGATTAGCTAGCCAGTAAGCCCCAGGGAGCTTCCTGTCTCTGCTGCCCCAGCGCTGGCATCACAGACATGCCTGCCGTTTACATGGGTGCTGTTGATGCAGACTCAGGTCTTCATGCTAGTGGGCAAGCACCTTAACAACGGAGCCATTTTTCCAGCTGCCAAAGAACATTTTAGTCCTTTGATGAGGTTAAAACCCTCTATTACAATCATCCCCCCAAAGGTCCCTACTTCAATACCATTACAAAGACAATTAAATTTCAATAGAAATTTTGGAGGAGACATTCAAATTTAGCAAAGTAATGCCTTTAGGAACATTTGTTTAAAAACTTTGGCATTATATTTACCCTTTACGAAAGTCACCTGCAATATTATCATGAGTAGATTTCCATTTAACATGTCTCTCATTTTCTTGATGCGCCGTATGCCTAACCCCAGCCTCTACCTCTTAGGTAGTTCGCATACTTCAGTGCAGTTTTCTCAGGGCCTCGCAGTCATACAGTGCGATGGACCACAAGGCTCTGTGTCAAGACATATTCTTGGTTCCTTTTCCTACAAATGGTAAAGTACTCTACAAATATTTTTACATCCTTGAGTTTTAAAGTTTTTATCATTTATTTTACTGACAGTTTTTGTACATGTGTAAAATGTATTTTGATTATTATCCCCTCCCTTCACTTGATTTCCATCCCTGAACCCACTTCCACTGAGCTCCCCTTTCTTTTCAACTAGTACCTCCTCTACTTTGATATCTCTTTTTCTTTTCTTATGTATGGGGTGGGAACCAATAATTAATTAGGGTTGCTTGTATGGGCATTAGTGGGGTATATTTACCAGAGCACATGGGTCCTACCAGTGGCTACACCACTGCAGATAATTGTGCCTTGATTTTTAATGCAAATTATATTTTGGAGACTTTCCTTATTACTACATGAAAGCTTCATCATACTTGTATGACTATAGTATTCCTAGTATTAGTTGCCCCAAACTAACCATTCTCAGCCTTTAGTACTTATAGCCAGGGTATGCTGAATGGACTTTATCATGGGCGATTTAATACATGTGTATAAATATCATTTGTACAAAATTATAGAAGTGGGATTGGTGGCTCACAAAACATGTGGCCTTGAAGGTGGGTCACTATTGCTAGATGGCCTCCTTATGCAGGGCACCACGTTGTGCTCTCCCCGTCTCTGTGGGAGAAAGCCTGCTTCAGTACTGAATCATCAACATATTAAAACAGTGGATAACTTTTCATACAAATCTAATATATTTCTTGTTGGCTTTATTTCTAGGCATTTTACCATTTTGTTGCTATTGTGAATGGACATTTTTCCATCATATTTTTTCTAAAAATTTCTGTGTCTGTATATGAATGTAATTGGTTTCTAAATTTTATATCCTTTTAACTTACTGAATTTTCTTATTGCTTGTACAATGTCAAATCAGAGAACTAGAGTAAGAACCCATTTTCTGCTCTGAAATTACTTGGGAATATCTGTAATGTTTATTAAGCATGTACTGGCTCAAGAGACTGAAATATATTTTAATGAAATATATCATTAAAAATTCACAAAAATTTCATAGATTCACTTTTACAAAGTGTTTATTTTTATGAACTATTCTTTTAATATGTTGCTGGGTTCTCTTTCCAAATAGTTATGAAGATTTTTATATTAGTAGTATATAGGTTTATTACATTGCATGGGTGTGTATGTTTTATTTACCTCATAAAAATATTTCAGAAGAGTTTTTCTCCACATTCTTGGATAATATTAATGTATTTATAATAGTCAATTTGTAGAGGGTTATTAAAATGTTTCCATAAATTAATCTTTCTGGAAGATTGGGAAGAAGCAGGATATAGATTGACATCTTTATCTATTCCTTTAAACAGAACTTATTTGGGACAAGGAGTTGGTCTATTTAGATTTTAAGACATTTATTAGTTTTGGTAACTTAGTTTCTTATTGAGATGAAAATTGTTTGCCATGGTAGGAGACCCAGACATGGCCATACTCTCTCTTTCTCTACTCACAAATAAATAAAATATATTTTTTTCACTAGGACAAACTGAATTTGTGTATTTCATCTGGTTTCATAAACACCTATAATAATTTTGGGGGGAATAATAAAGAATGTTTAGGAAAAAATATTTCTTTGTTGTACATACCAAGTCTGGGTTTTAGAAATAAGTATAATTTTTATACAATTAACTAAATGGAAGATTACTAATACCAGTAAGAGCTATTTTTCCCTCTGCTCTTTATCTTCATATTAAATTTTCTCTCCTTACTTTTACATTTGTCAGTCTTCTGGTAATCTACTCTAATAAACTAATCTTGTTATATATAATTCAAGAAACTAAGACTATTTTGAGTGAATATATGCGTGGTTTTAGACTATTGCACTATATTATCTTTAGACATTGTTTTGACAGAATGAATATTATTAAGGGGTTAGAGAATAACGAAGAGGAAAGTAATTATAATGTAAGATTTTAAAACAAAAGACTACTGGCAATCCTCACTCATAATCAAAAATTACTATGATTTGTACATAAGGGTTTCATCCACAGACACAAATGAATAGAAAAAAAGAACAATTTAATTTTTCTCATAATATTACTTATTTTCATCATATAAAATAGTATGACAAAACCAGTTTTATGAGCTGGACAGATGGCTAAGTGGTTAAGGTGCTTGGTTGCAGAGCCAAATGACCTGAGTTTGATTCTTCAGTCCCCACATGGAGTCAAATGTACAAAGCAGCACATGCATCTAGAGCTTACTTGTGGTAGCTGAAGGCCCTGGCCTGCCCAATCCCTCTGTCTGTCTCTCTTCTATCGCTTTCTGCTTTCAAATAAATCTTTTGCACAACAGAGATGAATGGTCACATAAGGCAAATAAGAATGTGTCTCTTTATATTTTTAAAACTATTTATTTATTTGAGAAAGAGAAGAGGGAGGGAAGGAGGGAGGAAGGGAGAGAGAGAACAAATATGAATGGGCACATGCCAAGGCCTCCTGCCACTGCAAATGAACTCCAAACACCATACTTTGTATATCTGGCTTTATATCAGTACTGGGGAATTGAACCAGGGCTCTTAGGCTTTGCAAGCTAGCACCTTTAACTACTGTCATCTCTCCAGCATATCTTTACTTTTTAAATTAAAATATCATGAACTTAAATATACATAGTGTTCAAAAGAACCACCAATTTTTCTTTAATTTATTGTGGAATCTATCCAATTCAATGTGAAATAATGTTTGTACAAACATTTAGTAAATTTCTCATGTATTCCATGATTTAGAGTTGTGATGGCAAATATAGCTTCCATGATTATGATAACTCTGAAAGGAATGAGTAAAGCAAAATAAAAAAAATCCACATTTGTCATGTAACAATGAAAGTGTTGAGCCACAGGCAAATGAATACAAGGATTTTATCAGGAGATTAAAGTTTGTATAAACATTTTATGTCTATCTTACACTTTGTTGCAGTCAGATTCACATTGCTGGTAGAAATTACCCAAAAAAGAGCAGCTTGTGGAAAAAGAGGTTTATTTTGGCTTACAGACTCCAGGGGAAGCTCCATGATGGAGGGGAAAATGATGGGATGAGCAGAGGGTGGACATCACCCCCTGGGCAACATAAGGTGGACAATAGCAACAGGAGAGTATGATAAACACTGGCAAGGGGAAACTGGCTAGAAAACCTATAAACCCACCCCCAACAATACATTGCCTTCAGGAGGCATTAATTCCCAAATCTCCATCAGCTGCGAACCTAGCATTCAGAAAACCTAAGTTTATGGGGGACAACTGAATCAAACCACCACATTCCACCCCTGGCCCCCATAAACTGATAACCATCCATGAAGTAAAATGCAATGGATTCAGTCCATCTTTAAAAGTCCATAATTTTTATCAATCCTAATGATGTTCAAACATTCCCATAGTTCAAGATCTTTTAAATGAGCCATAACACCAAAAAATAAAATAATAATAATAATAATGGCACAGAATAAACATTTACACTAAAAAAGATGGCATTGGGCATAGCAAAAACATACTCAACTAATACAAGATTTGAAACAACCATGGCAAACATCAAACTCTGTAGCTCTAAGCCCAATAACTCTAGTCAATAACAAATCTCCAAGTCTGATAATTCTAACTAGCAACAAGCCTTTGAAGTTCCAATTCTGCCCCTCCAGCTATGCTACTCACAGTCCTAGAAAACTTCATCTGAGGTCAGAAGCTTTCCTTAGTAGCCATTTCATGGTCATGGCATCTTCACTGGCTCTCCACTGAAATCCACGCTTCATTCTCATGGCTTCATTGGGTCTCCATGTAGGCATCCAGCAAACCTGCTTCACACTGTCCATAGTCATTTCCAAAACACAAGACTGTGTTGTAAGTTCAATGATCCTCTCTTTCCTACATTTCCTATTCTCTATAATATGAGGTAGAGTGCCAATTTGTTAATCTATGGGGAATAAATCAGACTTTGAAGAACAGGACACTCCTTGAATACTCAGGCCCCTTCAAAAGAGTCTACATTCTTCCTCTTGCCCCAGTGCTTGTCATCTGGCCCAATCTCAAAGGCTGTAATCTCTCATACAATCACAGCTGAACAAGCAGCAGTTTTGGCTCAAAGATTTCATTTTTTTTCTGTGTTATATCCCTCTGCTCACACCAGTCCATTTCTATGCAAAGCAACCCTGCAAAAGTTCCCAGCACATGGAAATAAGAGGAAGACTCTCACACAAATTGCTTCTAGCTCAATTCAGGCAAAGCTCTTTCTCACCCTCACAAGCCAAACCTCATAGTCTGTAGTTCTTACTGCATTTAGGTCTTTCAACTCTGACCACAATAGTCCATCAAGCTGTACTTACAGCTCTGCAAGGCATCTCCTAGGCCAAGGTTTCAAATCCTTCCACATTCACCCTGAAAATCAGCTCCAAAAGGCCAAAGCCACACAGTCAGGTGTCTAGCAGCAATACTACTCCTCTGGTACCAACTCTACTATTGCAGTCAGGTTTGCATTGCTGGTAGAAATCACCTGACCAAGAGCAACTTGTTGGGAAAAAGAGGTTTATTTTGGCTTAGAGACTCGAGGGGAAGTTCCATGATGGCAGGGAAAAATAATGGCATGAGCAGAGGGTGACATAATGCCAACATTGGGTGGACAATAGCAACAGGAGACTGTGTCAAACACTGGTGTGGTGGTTTGATTCAGGTTTCCCCCATAAACTTAGTTGTTATAAATGCTAGGTTCCCAGCTGATGGAGATTTGGGAATTAATACCTTCAAGAGGCAGTGTATTGTTGGGGATGGGTTTATGTGTATTATAGTCAGCTCCCCCTTGATAGTGTTTGGCACACTCTCCTGTTGCTATGGTCCACTTTATGTTTGGGTGGGGGTGATGTCCATACTCTGCTCATACCATTGCTTTACCCTGCTATGATGGAAATTCCCCTCTAGTCTGGAAGGCAAAATAAACCATTTTTTCCCAAAAGCTACTCTTGGTCTGGTAATTTCTACCAGCAATGTGAACCTGACTGCAACAACTGGCAAAGGGACACTGACTATAAAACCCATAATCCTGCCCCTATGATACACTGCCTCTAAGAGGCATTAATTCCCAAATCTCCATCAGCTGGGAACCTAGCATTCAGAACAGTAAAGTTTATGGGGGACACCTGAAACAAACCACCACATACCTGAAGATTATCTTATTTATTACCTATAAAAGATAGCATTTCCAAAAGGTGGTAAAAGTGGTAATGTGATGCATGTTTATGATACTAGCACTTGGGAAGTTGAGGCAGGAGGAGCATGAGTTCAAGGGCAGCCTAGGCTACACAGCTCTACATGTTTGTTCATTGAGAAAGCTAATAATAATAATAATTTTGAAAACCATATCAAAATAAGGTGACTTACTAGGTACCTTAAGAAATGAGGATTCGCCGGGCGTGGTGGCGCATGCCTTTAATCCCAGCACTCGGGAGGCAGAGGTAGAAGGATTGCCGTGAGTTCGAGGCCACCCTGAGACTCCATAGTGAATTCCAGGTCAGCCTGGGCTAGAGTGAGACCCTACCTTGAAAAACCAAAAAAAAAAAAAAAAAAAAAAAAAAAGAAATGAGGATTCATTTGAGCTGAATGTGACCAAGGACTGGCCTGTATGTGACCATAGTTGACAAGAAATAAATATAATATATTGGAGTGTGAGAAGAATAAGATTTGAGGAAGAAACCCAACATTAAAAATGGAACTAGAGACTTCTGGTTAAGATGGTGGCATAGGAACCATGCCAAAGCAGCCTGGGGGGGGGGGGAGCCAAAAAAAGCCCCCCAGCAAAATACACACCTTTACTAAAAAGTGAGGTGTATAGGAAATTGAAACAGCAACGGAGAAGTAGGAGAGATCCAGTGCATCCAGAGCCCACATAGGCCGGCAGAAGTGGCTCTGGCAGGTCCGCTGGAACATGGCACAGGACCATGGCAGTGGCGCACCAGCCAGAAGCCAGGCTTGGCTTGAGCAGCAGGAAAAGCCAGGTGAGGGGATTTTTCACTCACACCGGAGCTCTCTGCAAAGTCAAGAAACGTGAAGGGAGAACACCAGTGAACAACAGAGGAGCAGATCACAAGGTAGAAGAACACGTGGAACAGCAAGAGAACTAGAGCAACATTGGCAGTCTCTCCTCCCCCACCGCCAGTGCCCAGCTCCAGTGAAGAGAGCAGCAGTCCAGGGACCAGGCCACACCTACTTGAACTGACAGCAGGACTTAAGCAGGAGCAGAGGTAACTGGGAATACACGAGGGAAGGGTCTCACCTGGTCACAAGATGACTTGGAACCCTCAACAGACCAGAAATCTTAACCTCCTTGTTCTCAGGATTAAGGGAGTGGGTGAGGCACCACACAGCCTAAGGGACAGACAGAGGATCTGGTTGTCATAATAACTACTCTTGGATAAACACTCTGTGCTGTTTTTCATTAAAAGTGTACATTGTTTAATTGAATTTCAGAATCTATCTGTATTTGGTTCCACTCAGCCTACTTGAATGCTCTCATAGCAGGCAAACCCAAAACCTAGGGTCACTTTTGTAGATACTCTGAGAGTCTTGAGAGCCACACCTAGCACCTTAAGCTCCTACCCTGAAGATATATAACATCAGACTGATTGATATATCTAATAATACCCAGCTAACTAGAAAATCCAATCATTAAATAATCCAGGATGCAAAAGTATATACATTATAACACAAGAAACACCAAAAATCAAGACAATATAAATCCACCAAAAAGCATTAATGAATCAGAAATGAGCTCCAGTGAGAACGAGTTAGAAGAAATGACTGAGAAATGTTTCAAAAGAATGATTATAAATATGTTCAAAGAAGTCAAAGAAGACATCAAAGGAATGAAAGAAAGAGTAAATCAAAGGAATCAAAGAAAACACAGGACACCAATTTAATGAAATAAAGAGGTCAATACTAGACTTAAATAAGGAAATAGAAATAAAGAAAAACCAGTCAGAATTACTAGCAGTAAAGAACACTGTTAATGAAATAAAAAACTCTGTAGAAAATCTCACCAGTACAATGGATGAAGGAGAGGACAGAATATCTAAGCTAGAAGACCAGGTGGCAGATCTAATACAGTCCAACAAAGAGAAAGACAAACTAATAGAGAAGTATGAGTGGGAATTTCAAGATATTCAGGACACTATGAAAAGATCAAACATAAGAATTCAGGGCATAGTAGAAGGAGAAGAATTTCACTCAAAAGGCATAGTAGGCATCTTCAACAAAATCACAGAAGAAAACTTCCCCCAAATTGGGAAAGAGGTGCCAATGCAGATACAGGAATCCTTTAGAACACCAGCTAGACAAAACATGGAAAGAACCTCTCCTCACCATATTATAATCAAAGTACCAAACACACAAACCAAAGAAAAAATATTGAAAGCAGTCAGAGAGAAAAATCACGTTACCTCCAAAGGCAAGCCTATCAGGATTATGGCAGATTACTCAACACAAACTTTAAAAGCCAGAAGGGTGTGAAGTGATGTATTCCAAGTTCTGAAAGATAGCAACTGTCAACCAAGGTTACTTGATCCTGGAAAGCTATCCATTCAAATAGACGGAGAAATAAGGACATTCCATGACAAAAGCAAGCTAAAGGAGTATTGGAAGACAAAACCAGCTCTACAGAAAATACTTGAAAGAACCCTCCATGCTGAAGAAAAAGAAAAGCACACATACAAGGAACTGGGAAAAAGCAAACAATACTCAAATACTAGTTAACACAACAGAGCAAAGGTAAAACCAGAAGAACTATAGAAAAATGGCAAAAATGAATACACACCTTTCAATATTACCCCTTAATATCAACGGACTCAATGCCACGACCAAAAGGCATAGGTTCGCAGACTGGGTTAAAAAGCAGGATCCTTCAATTTGTTGCCTCCAAGAAACCCACATTTCTACAAAGGATGGACACTATCTTAGGGTGAAAGGTTGGAAAATGGTGTTTCAAACAAATGGACCTAGAAAACAAGCAGGGGTTGCTATCCTAATATCTGACAAGGTAGACTTCAGACCAACATTAGTTCATAAAGATAAGGAAGGCCACTTTATATTGATTAAAGGCACCCTCCAACAGGAGGACATTACAATCCTAAACATATATGTACCTAACATGGGGGCCCCCAGATTCGTCAAACAAATGCTATTAGAAGTAAGGCCACAGATAACACCAAACACAGAGGTAGTGGGTGACTTCAACACCCCACTCTCATCAATTTACAGGTCATCCCAGGAAAAAATAAATATAGAGGCATCTGGACTAAATGAGGTCATAGAAAGAATGGACCTAAGACATATCTATAGGACATTTCATCCAAATGCTGCAGAATATACATTCTTTTCAGCAGCACATGGAACGTTCTCTAAAATAGACCATATATTAGGACACAAAGCAAATCTTAACAAATTCAGGAAAATTGAAATAATTCCTTGCATTCTATCTGACAACAATGGAATCAAACTACAAATCAATAGCAAGAAAGGCTATACAGCATACACAAATCATGGAAATTAAACAACACACTAGTAAATGATGAATGGGTCAATGAAGAAATCATAAGGAAATCAAAAAATTTATACAGTCACATGATAATGAGAACACAACATACCAAAATCTCTGGGACACAATGAAGGCAGTCCTAAGAGGTAAATTTATAGTTTTAAGTGTCTATATTAAGAAATTAGAGTTTGCAAGTAAACAACCTAATGCTTCATCTTAAAGCCTTGGAAAAAGAAAAACAAGGCAAACCAAAATTCAGTAGATGGGAAGAAATAATAAAGATTAGGGCAGAAATTAATGAAACAGAAACCAAAAAAAAAAAAAAAAAAAAAAAATCCAAAGAGTCAATGAAACAAAGAGTTGGTTCTTTGAAAGGATAAACAAGATTGATAAACCCTAGCAAATTTGACCAAAAGAAAGAGAGAAGAGACACAAATTAATAAAGTTAGAGATGAAAAATGTAACATCACAACACATGCCAGAGAAATTCAAAAAATCATAGGGACATACTATAAAAGCATATATGACACAGATATGAAAATCTGAAAGAAATGGATGATTTGTTTGATTTATATGACCTACCTAAATTAAATCAAGATGAGATTAATCACTTAAATAGACTTATAACAAGCATGGAGATCCAAGCAGTTATGAAGAATCTCCCAACTAAAAAAATCCAGGCCCAGATGGATTCACTGCTGAATTTTACCAGACCTTCAGGGAAGAACTAACACCATTGCTTCTTAAGCTTTTCCATGAAATAGAAAAAGAAGGAATCCTACCAAACTCCTTCTATGAAGCCAGCATCACCCTAATACCAAAACCAGGCAAAGATAGACCAAAAAAAGAAAATTACAGACCAATCTCCCCCATGAACATGGATGCAAAAATTCTCAACAAAATATTGGCAAACAGAATACAAGAATATATCAGAAAGATCATTCACCCTGACCAAGTAGGCTTTATCCCAGAGATGCAGGGATGGTTCAACATATGCAAATCAATCAATGTAATACATTATGTAAATGGACTGAAGGACAAAAATCACATGATTATCTCATTAGACGCAGAGAAAGCATTTGACAAAATCCAACATCCCTTCATGATAAAAGTCCTACAGAGACTGGGAGTAGAAGGAACATATCTCAATATAATAAAGGCTATTCATGACATGCCTACAGTCAACATGTTACTAAATGGGGAAAAACTGGAAGCTTTTCCACTAAAAGCAGGAACAAGACAAGGGTGTCCACTGTCCTCACTTTTATTCAATATAGTACTGCAAGTCTTAGCCATAGCAATAAGGCAAGAGATAGACATAAAAGGGATACATATTGGAAAGGAAGAAATCAATTTATCATTATTTTCAGATGACATGATTCTATATATAAAGGACCCTAAAGACTCTACCAGCAAACTGTTAGAGCTGATAAACACCTACAGCCATGTAGCAGGATACAAAATAAATACACAGAAATCAGTAGCATTCCTATATGCTAATAACAAACATACAGAGGATGAAATCAGAGAATCACTCCCATTCACAATTGCACCAAAGAAAATAAAGTACCTTGGAATAAAGCTAACAAAGGAAATAAAGGATCTCTACAATGAAAACTATGAAACACTCAAGCAAGAAATTGCAGAAGACAGTGGGCAATGGAAAAACATCCCTTGTTCCTGAATTGGAAGAATCAATATCGTGAAAATGGAAATCTTACCAAAAGCAATCTACACATTGAATGCAATCCCCATCAAAATTCCAATGGCATTCTTCATGTAAATAGAAAAAAACAATCCAAAAATTCATTTGGAATCACAAAAAACCTCAAATATCTAAAATAATACTGAGCAACAAAAATAAAGTTAGTGGTATCACCATACCTGATTTTAACCTATACTACAGAGCCATAGTAACAAAAACATCATGGTACTGGCACGAAAGCAGACATGTCAATCAATGGAACAGAATAGAGGACCCAGATATAAGTCCAGGTAGCTATAGCCACCTGATATTCGATAAAAATGCCAAAAATACTCATTGGAGAAAAGACATCCTCTTCAGCAAATGGTGTTGGGAAAACTGGATATGTATCTGTAGAAGGATGAAAATAGATTCTTCTCTCTCTCCATGCACAAGAATTAAGTCCAAATGGATTAAAGACCTTAACATCAGACCTGAAACTCTGAAATAGCTAGAGGAAAAAGTAGGGAAAACCCTTCAACATATTGGTCTTGGCAAAGACTTTCTGAATATAACCCCAATTTCTCAGGCAATAAGACCACAGATTAACCACTGGGATCTCATGAAATTACAAAGATTTTGTACTGCAAAGGACACAGTGAATAAAGCAAAGAGGCAACCTACAGAATGGGAAAAATCTTTGCCAGCTATATATCTGATAGAGGATTAATATCTAGGATATACAAAGAACTCAAAAACTTAAATAATAAGAAATCAAAGAAGCCAATTAAAAAATGGGCTACAGAGCTAAATAGAGAGTACTCAAAAGAAGAAATACAGATGGCATATAAGCTTCTAAAAAAATGTTCTACATCGCTAGTCATCAGGGAAATGCAGATTAAAACTACATTGAGATTCCATCTCACTCCTGTCAGATTGGCTACCATCATGAAAATAAATGACCGTAAATGCTGGTAGGGATGTGGAAAAAGAGGAACCCTTCTACACTGTTGGTGGGAATGCAATGTGGTCCAGCCATTGTGGAAATCAGTGTGGAGGTTCCTAAGACAGCTAAAAATTGATCTACCATATGACCCAGCTATAGCACTCCTAGGCATATATCCTAAGGACTCATCCCACTTCCTTAGAAGTGTGTGCTCAACCATGTTTATTGCCACTCAATTCATAATAGCTGTGAAATGGAACCAGCCTAGATGTCCCTCAACTGATGAGTGGATAATGAAGATATCACACATTTATACAATGGAGTTCTACTCAGCAGTAAAGAAAAATGAAGTTATGAAATTTGCAGGAAAATGGTTGCATCTAGAAAGGATTACACTAAGTGAGGTAACCCAGGCCCAGAAAGCCAAGTGCTGCATGTTCTCTCTTATATGTGGATCCTAGCTACAGATGATTGGGCTTCTGTGTGAGAAGGAAAAAACTCAGTAGTAGAGGCCAGTAAGTTAAAAAGGAGATATAAAGGGAAGAGAAAGGAAGGGAGAGGGTACTTAATAGGTTGGTATTTTATATATGTAAGTAGGAGAATAGATTAACGGGGGTGGTAAGGCCCAAAATGAGGTCAGGAGAAGAGATTGAGTTAAGGAAAGGTGGAGGGAGGGCTAATCAAAATCTAAGAGGATGCTAATAAATCATATGGAATCCTCCAGTTTTGGACAATGGAACACTCAGGAGCCATAGATCGTTGTTAGAAAATTTTCAGTGCCAGGGATGGGTTACCTCCAGTGAGTTGTTGGCCAGGGAGGTCCCTGATGCCCCCAAAACATTATAGGCCATTGCTGAGGCCCTTGGTTTCCCACCAGGAATAGATGGTAAGGCCCTATTGCTGAGGACTCCACATACTTGGGCTGTAAGGCGACTGAGAAATCCTCCTGGAACTGAACTGATCACCTTCTCCATGTTGACCAGCTGACAGTTGATTTTCATTAATTATTAAAAATACAATTCCATGCTGCCAAGTATAACCAATAGTAGAAATCATACAGGATGATATTAATTTTTTTTTTAGTTTTCTATTGGAAATGTTCTTTTTCTTTTTTATTGAATTTTATTTTCTTTATTAGTTAGTTTTGTATTCAGCAAATACAGTCAGTTTGGTACCATTATTAGGCTCATCCGTGACCTACCCCCTCCTCTTGGCCCCTCCTTGTTGAGGTATGTGGTTCATGCATTGTGGAGTTAGCCCACAGTTATGTGTAAGATAAATGTCTCTGCATATCATGATCGTGGCTCTGACATTCTTTCCGCCCCCTCTTCCTCAAAATTTCCCTGAGCCATGTTGGGTTCATTTTTGGTCTGCTTCAGTGATGAGGTGTTGGGGGCCTCTTTCTCTTGATTACCTATTTATCGTTCTAGGATACTCTCATGAAGAAATATGTGGTTGGGTTCCTCTCAATATAACTACAGTAATAACTGAAGAAAATGGTTTGATAGTCTACATCAGTTCTTTGGGATGAGTAGAAAACAAAAATAAAAACTGTCAGTGTTGGGTCTGTCAAGGTTCTGTTAGAGGCAACAGTGACAAATCTTTCATTTGTAAAGAAAAGTTGGTGCAGTTTTCTGACTTACTGGTTTATTCCACTTATTGGATATCCTGTTACGTTATGATTCACTATAAACTTACCTCATTAGTGCTCCTCAGCCACATTGGATGACAGAATTTGGTGATGGTTGGAAAACTTGTTTCTTGACGGCATGAGTTTACATGAGGTGAGAAGCTGAGATTTTATTGTGCCAAGATCATAACTAAAAACAGCAAATCACTTTTAATCGTATATGATTTCTGGAATACAAAAATTTAAAAGGAAATAAGTCTATGGAAAAAAGTACTAAAAAAGACAATAACAACAACCAAATATTAGCAACAACTTCTGGTTAAATTCACCTTTTAAAATGCTTTACAGAGACTGGGAAAAATGTTGTTCCATTCCTATAAGTTAAAAGAAAATTCCAGTTCTGCCATATTCATTGTGAGAGCAAATTTTTATTCTTTGTGAGAATCTGTCAATTTAAATATTTGTATCCATAATGACATTCTCATTTTGACATATTGATGTCAATGGGATGTTAATTTTTGCTGTTTTCATCCTTTTGTCATTTAATTAATTGTTCCTCCCTAATTTAATTCCCTAATTTAATTAAATGTGTACTGTCATAAGACTAATTATATCATATCTCTGGGTGACTTGATTGTGAAATGACTTTAAAATATGTTGTACTTGCTTCATTTTGCCTGGGGTGAAATCATGATAGGAAAGGATACATTATTATCTTAGCAAACATAAAATTATACTAGGAGATTTCCTCCTCCTAGTATCAACTTAATTACTCAGTGGTGATTAATTTGTGAAGCTGATTTATTTTTTAAAGAACTATGGAGGGATTAGGAGTTACAGAATATAAAGCCTGAGTGCTTTCAGAATGTATCCTGTTGTAAAATGAGGGCATTTGCAAAAATGGCACTTTGACCCTCCCCCAAGGAGTGCTGGCGTAGATGTTCTTTTGTCCACTTTTGTTAGTTTATGTAGTTCTCAATGGAAAGTGGGTCTATCATTTCATTTTCATTTGACTTTGTAAATTTCTTGTACATTTTTAAATACACATATGCATGCTTACATGAACGCACAAGTGCATGATATTAAAGCATACATTTGAATACAGGGACTAGCTATGGAATCATCTAGATGTCAGGTGACTAACCATTTAGATATGTGGAATGAAATCTTATCCATAAGTGGTAATTATAACATCAAATTTACATAATTACTTTGAGGGTGAAAGTAACTGTTACATAAAGCATACACTCTAAGACTTTATATTAAAAGCTATATTTTATATAATAGACAGTGTTTGGTTGTTACTTTCCTTTTACTATTATTAAGCAAGTAAAGTTTTAAAGTTGAAAAACCTTAATTTCATTCTTTAACAAAACAATGAATTTTTAAAATATTAATCAGGTGTACTTAGGGAAATTTATATTATTAGATGCTCTATCATCCATCTATCTATTATCTATCCATCTATCTATCTATCTATCTATCTATCTATCTATCTATCTATCTATCTATTATCATAATCTACCCACCTATCTTTTATCAATCTAGCCAGCATTTTGGGATGGGGTCTCATTCTGTAGCCCCAACTAACCTAGAACTCACTATGTAGTCTAAGCTAACTTTGAACTCCTGCCTCACTTTTCATGTACTAGAATTACAGCTGGGAGCCATGCTGCCTAGCAGAAATTTATTTATTTTATTTTATTTTGTTTTTTGTTATTTATTTATTTATTTGAGACGACAGAGTGAGAAAGAGGCAGAGAGAGAGAGACACAGAGAGAATGGGCGCGCCAGGGCCTCCAGCCACTGCAAACGAACTCCAGACGCGTGCTCCCCCTTGTGCATCTGGCTAACGTGGGTCCTGGGGAGTTGAGCCTCGAACTGGGATCCTTAGGCTTCACAGGCTAGCGCTTAACCACTAAGCCATCTCTCCAGACCATAAATTTACTTTTTGAAATTCATAAGCAGAAATTTTCTTTTAAAAGTATTTGAGGTAGCTTCTATGGTTGGTTATCAATTTAAAACAAATCAAGATGTAAAAGTTTGCTTCTGGGCTAGGGATGTGGCTCAGTGGTTAAAGGTGCTTGCTTGCAAAGCCTGATTGCCTGGGTTATGTAAATCCGGATGCATAAAGTGGTGCATACATCTGGTGTTTGTTTGCAATGGCAAAAGGTCCTGATGTGCCCATTTTCTCTTTCTCTCTGTCTCTCTCTCCTTATAAATAAATAAAGTTCTTTTTTAATTTTGATTTTTCTCCAAAGCATTTTCTTATCTCCATTATAGTCAGTTTGTTTTAATTTTTAATAGTGTATATTGTTTAAGATAGTGGCAGTTAATAGTTGCTGGAAGTGGAGGAGTCAGGCTCATCAGGGGTGTAGCCATGGGTAAGTTTCCCATTCCACAGCAAATACCCTTCCACCCATGATCACGAAAGCAACTCTAGTATAACTCAATGGAATAAAAAGAAAAAAAAAGCAAGATGAGCATATATGGGGAAGAAGGGTATAAATGGGAGGGAGGAGAGGGATAAGAGAGATTAACTAGGATGTGGTTTTTTGAATCAAATGTTTTCCATATATTCATGGGATTTGAATGCTTTGTCCCCAGCTGATGGCAGTTTGAGAGGTGGATCCTTACTGGAGGAGGTGTGTTGTTGGGCGCCAGTATATGAATGGCTAAAGCCAGTTTCCCCCTTTCCAGAACTTGGCTCACTGTCTTGGTACTCTTTTCTACCTGCTGTGGTAGAGGTGATGTACAGCCTCTGCTTATGCTGTGCTTTCCCTTGCCATCACGAAGCCTTCCTTTGAGACTATAAGCTAAAATAAAACTTTCTTCTCATCAGCTGTTTCTGCTTGAGTGTGTGGTCCCAGCAATGCAACGATAACTACAACAGAAAGAAATAAGATAAAAATACATTACGTACACGTGTGAAAATGTTTTTATTTATTTATTTATTAAGCAGAGAGAGATAGAAGAGAGACACAGAGAGAATGGGTGCACTAGGGCCTCTAGACACTGCAAATGAACTTCAGATGCATGTGCCACTTTGTACATCTGGCTTTTTATGTGGATACTGAGGAATCAAACTCAGGTCTTTAGGCTTTATGGGCAGGCAACTTAACTGCTGAGCCATCTTTCCAGCCACAATAATGAGTTTTATTATAACATTTTCATTCATGTATATAATTCACTTTGATCAGTCATGTTCACACTATATTCCTCTCTTGTTTGCTCTGCCCCCTCCACTAATCTCTTCCCTTTTTCCAAATAGGATCCCCTCTATTTCATTCATGTCTTTAAAAAACAAAAACAAAACAAAAAACTATGGTTTTGCATCTAAGAGAAAACATCCATTATTTGTCTCTGAGTCTGGTTTATTTTGCTTTAACAGGATGTGCCCCATTTCTATCCATCATCTTACAAATGACATAATTATGCTTTTATTTATGGATGAAGAATTTTCCTTTGTGCATATGTGTCTGTTGATGGCCACCTGTGCTGTTTTCATGAATTGGATGTTGTGAATTGTGCTACAATAAACATAGATTTGCAGGTGTCTTCAGTGCCAATTCACTTGGATTCTTTGGGTATATACCCAAGAGTGGTATAACTTGATTATATTTATATTTTCAGTTTTATTTTCAGGAACCACCATACTAATTTCTATGGTGTGTTTAATACTTTCTACCTTTGCCCCCAACAGCATTTGTCATTGAAATTTTTCTTGTTTTTGTATTGTGTTCCTTTTCAGGACATATAATTTTAGGGTTTTTTTTTTCCCCCTGAAAAATGGTTTCACTATGTATCCCACTCTGGTGTTGAACTCATGATCCTCTGTTTCAGCTTCCTCTGTACCAATCTGTTTGCCGTAGGAATCTCTCACTAAAACCTGCAAGTGGGTTTGAGGCGTACAGGGACTATGGGCTTGTGCTGAAGGCAGCACTGTCTGGCTTCATCTGGCTTGCCTTTTAGAAATAGGTTCTGCCTCCTCTGCCACCTGCCGGAGAACTGCCCAGCTAGGCTATATGGCTCAGTTCTCTGTGAGGTTTTATCCCTGCTCTTTTCCAGCAGCCGTTCACTTCCTTCATGGAGATTTGAAGCTTTGCTTCTATTTATCTCTTTTGATAAAGTTCATTTTTTTTCTCATTTTGTCTCTGCACTTTTCAGTCTCACACAGAAGTGACCCCTAATACCTGAAGATCCTCTGTTTCAGCTTTTTGTTGTTGTTTGTTTGTTTCAGCTTCTTCCGTGCTGGTATTCCAGGTGAGTGCCAACATGCCTGGCTTATTGTCGGTGCTTTTGTCTTTTAGCCTTTATGCCAGAGGTCAAAGTGCTTCTACATCTTTCGCCTTTCGTAGTATTACAGCATTTTGCATTTGACTGCATATTTGCTTTTACTAGTCACCTTTCTACTTTCATATGTCTTAACATTTGTAATTATTGTCATTTGACTTATCCTTAAATTCCCTATATTGAAAGGTATTTCCCATGCTAATGAATTCCTCCCCTCCCCTCCTCTCCTCTCCTCTGCTCCCTTCTCCTTTACCCTCCTCTCCTCCCCCCTCCTCCCCTCCCTTGCCCTCTCTGTAAGGCAGTCCCCATGTTGATGAATTCCCTTGCTGTTTCTTTGGGAAGGCCTTTATTTCTGCTTAATTTCTGATGGACAGCTTTGATGGCTAAATAATTCTTAGTCAGAACTTACTTAACTTTCCATATTTTGACTATATCTGCCCTCTCTTCTGGCCTGCAAAGTTTCTACTGAGAAATCTGCTGATAACCACGTGGAAGTTCCTTTTACATAGGGTACTTGGGTTGCCCCGATTGTTTTCAAGACATTGTCTTTGTCTTGGAAGTTTGACATTTGATTACAATATATTTGAATGTAATCTTGTTTGGATTGAAACTGGTTGGAGACATGAGTTTCCTGTGGGAGGTTTTCAAAGGTTCTTTTAAAATTTTCTAGGCATTATTTCTTTAAATAAGACTTCTCTCCTTTTATTCCTTTTCTTCTTTTGTAACTTCTGCAATACATATGTTAGTTTACTTAATGATATTCCATGGGTCCTTTATGTTTCTCTTAGAGTCCTGTGCTGAACTTTTACAATTCCATCGATAGTATGCTCCAGCACCAGGACTTTTGTCTTCTTCTGTATGATTTCTGACTTCTTGTTGAAGTTCCAGTTTTGCTCATATGCCATTTCCTAATTTCCTCTTGCTCATTAAATTAAAATTCTTACTTTGATATTCCTTCCCGTAAACTCATGGATACCCATTTTTTTTCTAAGTAATTTAGTAGATAACTGTTGATTTTCTTTCTTTGGTCATGCCATGTTTCCTTTGATGTTGAGTTGATGTTTGCACACTTGTTAGGGCTTTTGCTTCTTCCAGACTTTTTGGTCTGGCTTCTGAAAGCTGTGCATGCAGCTCTGTCCATCGTCACTATCAATGAAAACTTCAGAGGTCATCGGAGCCAAGGTTGTATGTAGTGTGGCAGTGTCAGCAGTAGTAAGGGCTGTTGGGTTCTTTGATGGAGGCTAATGAGGTCAGTTTTTTCTCTTTTTCTCTGTGGGGTTACATTGTAGCTTAGGTGATCCCTTTTCCCAAGTCAGGCATTGCCTGTGACCATGAGAATAAATGCTGAATTCTGGGGGGCTGAGTAACTTCAGAGCTGCAATATTGGGTTCAGGATCTCTTAGACCTCTTAAAAAATCTGGGGCTTTGTGTATAGATGCATAATGAACCATGACATGCATAGATTATACACAGAGCCAGGATCCAAGACTTCTGCAATTTAGAACTGTGTTAGAGTTAGCAGCACTGACTTGAACCTCAGAGATTAAAGCAACATTAGTATAGTCACGGAGTATAGTAGCACTATGGTGGCTCTGCCCTGGGAGTGATGGGGTGCTATGGAAGCCTGGTCCTTGGGTAACCACAGTAGTATTAGCCCATGAGAGTGATGGGGTGATTAAGTCCAGAGAGACATCAGGGCAGATGCCTCTGGTTCCTGGGATGGTACAGCACTTTGATCCTTGGGAGTGGGGAGTCTTGGGATTGGTGGAGAGCAGCTGTGATTCAGGTCTCAAAGGGTGGGTTACAGAACAGAGGAGACTGGCCTTTGCTAGCCACATAGTTTTATCCTTTAAGTTTCAATTTTAGTATTCCCAAGTATATTCACCAACCCTTAAGTTTTCTTTTATAGCTATTTTCCAAATCTTAAAAGAAAACTTTCATAAGTTAACCCATAGTTACTTACTTTTCTCCTTTCGACCATGTCAAATGGTCCTTTCAGGGAGTGGATTGTTTTCTTATTACATGCATGTATCTCACAGGGGACTTTTCACTGAAGCCAAAAGCTGCTAGTATAGCAACGAGTGACTGACCACACTTCAGAAAGATGTGGTTGGTTCTGACAAGTGCTTATTGAATTGTCTGTCTCATTTTCTTCCTTCACATTTTCAACTGACACATTCTAGTCCAAGACCTTTCTCCAGTTAATCTTCCTAGTTGTTTTAAGTTATTTCTTTATGTAAAATATCTTTGTAATTTAAGCATTCATTCATCAACTATTATTAATATCTAATAAATATCTAATGCTGAGTATTATGGAGCAAAACAGACATGACTTCTGGCTTGATCTAAATTACAGTGTAATGAGATGTAGGATCATTAAACACACACTGTAACAATTGATTCTTCTCTCTTTTGCACAAAGGTTCTTAGATGCTTGTCTTTCTCCACAGAATAGTTTGTAAGGGCTTTTCAGGCTGAAGGTCAAAATCCTCTAAAGCATGGCGCAGCTTCAGTTTCTAGGCTTTTATCTTATGTCATTCTTCCTCTGTGCCCCTCTGTCCCTTATACACACTGAATTTCTAATTGTTTCTGAAAGCCACTTGTAGTTTGTCCTCTCAGGCTTGGGCCTAATCTCCCTTTGTCCTTACAGTGATCACCCTGTTTCCATTCAGCTCACTTGAGAGTCCTCAAAGGCTCATTTTGAACGTCATGTGGTGACCCTGTTCTTTTTGCACATAAGTTTTTGCATCAACTTCATGGCAGCTATTAAGAGTATGGAAAATATTCCTTGAACAGACTTAAAAAGCTGGGAATGCAGGAATGCCACCTGTATCAGCCAGGCTGTAGGAGGAAACAGATGGCATGCATAGATGAGGATTGTTTGATGAGAGTTTATTTATAGGAAGACCAATTGCAAAGGTTTGGGAAAGAATCACAGGAGATACTGAGGGAACACGTGGTCAAACAGAGGACTCTAGAGGGGTAGGATGAGGTAAGACAGAGATTTCCAGGTCCACAAAGAAGAGAATCAGGTAACTAGTCAGACTTGAGAGGTTCAATAATTTGTTGTGGTTTACAACGCAGAGAGAGTAAACTGGGAAATCCATCTCCTCCTCTCTGGTTCTCTGCTGGCCAAACCCACCAGTAAGAAAGAGACCACTGAGCTCCATGGATGGAATACAAGCACACTAATTGTTCATTGATGGGTGTCAACTAGAGGAAAGAAAGAGTTTCTATATCAGAAAACAAGTAAAATATCATAGCTGATGCAGTATTGTTCTCATCTGTTGAGATTTTTCTATCTTCTCTCGAGTCTGCCTTGTTTTTGGTCCCATTGAATGTTTGAGGTTCTGCATATTTTATATTTTATGCTTTTAGCTTTAGCACAGGATAATCTATTATGAAGCTTTTCCTTTTCTTTAAAAAATAATTTATATCAGAATTTTTCTTCCTAGGGTGGATAATTTAGACTTGACTGATATATAAATGGTTAAGAAAACTGTTCTTTTGACTGTGGCTATAGGAAATATGACTATGTCTATGTGAAAAAATGAATATACAAGTGTGAACATATGTATGTTAACATGTCCATCTAACAATAAATGTCAAGAATGGTGAATTAAGCCCCAGAGTATTGGGCGATATTAAACAGGAGAAGGAAGACTATTTTTATATATATCAAGTAAAAATTTGAATATTACTTTATTTGTATTACAATGTCGAATATAGTGATGGAATTGATGACTTAATGGGAAGACTTTTACGTTTATAGTAAAACAAGCATACCATGATTAGAATAATTGTAATGGTATCCTTCCATAGAAAGGGTGAAGATAATTTGGGTTAATAATTTTCAGTACCTTTGGAAGTAGGTTTCAAGTTCAGCTAATTACATGAAATGCATACTAGCCCTATGCTTGTTGTTTAAACATTTTTTAATGAACACAGTCACATGGAAATAGTTTCTAAATCTGCTCATGCAATCACTAAAGCAGGTGGTAGAGTGAATGTGATTCGGTGGAGATAGTGAGGTTCCTCCCACAGTGTCCCAACCAAGACCCCATTTTTAGTGAATACAGAAGTTTGATGTCACCTAACCCTAATGACTAAAAATAAAATTCTTCATGCTACAAATGTAAGTAGTCAAAGTATCATAAAGCAGTTCCTAGGGGTTCAAATTCAATTCCTAGTCAGAATATTAGTCCCATATAAATGTGAGTTAATGGTAACTTCTTTTATTTTAGACCTTTAAAACAAATTAAACTCACATAAAATTAGGTGCTTCCTCCCTTCCCATTGCTGTTTGAATGTAAATCTTTAAACAACAGTTCATCACCACTGCGGCTGTGGCTGCTGGGAAAAAGCTCTTCTTCCACCGCAGTGACCAGCAGTTGATTTTCCTAAGCCTTCTAGTTTTCCGTTGATGAAAATTTAAGTAGCTTAAATCTTTCCTACAAATTACCAGGTCATTTAAAAATAAATTGGGCTCATTTTAATCTAATTCCTAATGCACAACTGCCCGGGGAGTTATTTTCAGCTCCGTTTGTTGCAGTTTGCAATTATCATACTCCTTTTAAAGAAAAGAAAAGTAACAGGACTATATTTTATGTGAATTACCAACAATCGTCAGAGCAACTCAAATTTAAACTGAGTAATGGGAGAGATGAAAGACAGAACGGATAATAATGCAGACATGAGAAAGCCTAGTAGAAAATAGAAATACATGGTGAAGAAATGGAGCTCAGGTGCTAACATTTCACCTCACTTAAGGGTAGAAAGATCTCAGGCCTGAAAGTAGTGGCAATTAATATAAATAATTGAAAGGACTTGATAGTTTTCTAAGCCCACTTGTTCTTTGATTCCCTGGGTCTAAATCTGCAGGAGAATTTTACTTTTACTTGTGATTCCAAGAGAACAAGACTTGTATGCTTAGTTTCAGAAATGAATAGTGTAATTCAGCCATTGATTAAACCAAAGGGAATTGCTTTGACTCACCAGCCCCAGATTACAAATTCAGAATTGATTTCTTACTCTTCCATGTTCTGTACATTATAATAGTGTGGGAATTACAGGAATCATTTCCCCAGATCAAATGGAAGATTCTATTTCCAATACCCTTCATAATGTTGTTACATTTGCTGGTACAAATGCACCTGCAGGGTATAAACCAAAGCTTGTGGAGACTCAGAGGAAGGAAAGATGGTGTTTGGTATTGGCAGGGGAGAAGGGTCTTCTGAGACGTCTTCATGGCATGGATGGCACTGGCAGTCTTAGTTGGCTTTATGTTACTATAGAAAATATGGGCTGGAGAGATGGCTTAGCAGTTTAAGCGCTTGCCTGTGAAGCCTAAGGACCCCGGTTCGAGGCTCAATTCCCCAGGACCCACGTTAGCCAGATGCACAAGGGGGCACACGCATCTGGAGTTTGTTTACAGAGGCTGGAAGCTCTGGCGCGCCCATTCTCTCTCTCTCTCTCTCTGCCTCCTTCTCTCTGTCGCTCTCAAATAAATAAAAAAAAATTAAAAAAAAAAAAGAAAATATCTCAGACAAATCAACTTATAAGGAGAAAAAGTTGATCTTGGCTCAGCTTAGGAGTTTTCCATCCATATTTAGGTGGATGCATTGCTTAGAGGACTCTGGTTAGAGTAGGTAGTACATTACAGCAGGAAGACATGGTTGACCAAAGATGTTAAACTCATTGCCGGGAAAAGTAATATGGGAAGAATAGGAGACCAGTGTCCCATAGCCCCTTTCAAAGATAAGCCCCCTGTCATCTGAGTTCCTCAGTAGTCTTCATCTCTTAAAAGTCTCAACACCTGGGAATCAAGCTTTTGTTGTCAGTCCAGACCCATATTTTAGTGGACAGGGAGGTTGATCAACTTTAGTCAGGTAGAGCTATGGCTGCGCTCTCATTTGAATGGAACTGCTGAGGGAAGGTAAATGGTTACCATCACAACTTGATGAGAAACTTAGTTTTGGACCAGGTTTGGTAGGCCAGATGGTAGAATGCTTAACCAAAGTGTTTGGATTTTTTGCTGTGGGCAGCAAGGAACTGTTAAAGCTATTTGAAGAGTAGAATACTAAATCGGTTAAGACAGGATTGGGAATGGCTTTTATTCCTTCAGACCTTTCTGGACAAGTACCATTATGTTGTTTTGGCATTTTAATGGAGGCTTTTAATTTCCCTCTCCCCCCAATCTGGAGTCAACAGAAGGAGCTGTACTTCTAAAATAATATTGACGTGTGAGCTAGCATTCTACAAACATAAAAAGGATAATTAGCAAGCATATGTTTGATGCAACTTTAAGTTAAAAACAGTCACATATGTTTAAAAGTGAATATCATAACTTTTGGATGGCAAATAGCTAATAAACTCATATTATTTTATGTAATGTCTTACAAATTCCATATAATTCTCTGTATATACTTGAAATGATGATGAAGATCACAATATATCTATATGTTCTGAAATTCTTATAATATCATAAGTTAGGCACTATTATTATTCCTATTAATCAGATAAAGTGATGGAAGCACAAAGAGGCTATCATGCTGGTGTTCAAACAGCCAGTTAGTGAACAGTAGAGCTGGTATTGGCATTGGTATTGGCAGGGGAGAAGGGTCTTCTGAGAAGTCTTCATGGCATGGATGGCATTGTCAGTCTTAGTTGGCTTTATGTTACTATAGCAAATATCTCAGACAAATCAACTTATAGGGAGAAAAAGTTGATCTTGGCTCAGTTTGGGAGTTTTCCATCCATATTTAGGTGCATGCATTGCTTAGAGGACTCTGGTTAGAGTAGGTAGTACATTACAGCAGGAAGATATTTTTCCTCCAGACTCCATGCTTCTATGTGCTTCTTCAGGCTGCCTTTCCTAATGCAAGGGTTATAATCCAGGCCATGTAAACATACCAATTGAGACTTAAAAAGTGAAATGACTTACCTAAAGCCTCTTAGAAATAGTCAACTATAATATCCCTAAATGTACTTTTTAACACAGTACTGTCTAGAAATAAATAACTCTTCTTATGGCTTACTTCAGTTGTTTTTTTTTTTTTTTACCTCTCATAACTATTAATCCATTGGAAATGTGGCTAAAGATGATTAAGTGTATCTTTGGAAAGATAAGTGCATGAAAAGAGATTTTGATGTAGGGGAATTAGTGGTATGTGCCAAGCTGAACAGGTACCTTTGATAAGAAACATAACAAAGGGAAGATTTCCTAGAATAAGTGATTTCTCTTTAGTGCCAAGAAAAATTCTAGCATTGCTTTTTCAGAACAAATGGCTGCTCATCTTTTTTCTATTTCTTCCATTTCTTTTAGCTTGGGTTGCTAAATGTTGGGTGTCCTGGGGAGACATTAGGTTGTCACTGTGTCCTACATATTAGAGGTCACTCTAGCAGCACCCCAGGCTCCTGGCAAGAGGCCAGTAGCTTCTTTATCCAGTACTGACTATCACAGTTTTCTTCAGACATTGCCAGATATCCACTGGGGAGTCAATCACCCCTTCTGAGACTATTTCTACTCTACCAGGGGGTCAGTTGGTCCTCATAAACCAGAAGGGGGTACTGGTTCCAAGACTAGACCTGCAATTTTTTTTTTTTTTTTAAGTTTTTCCAGGTAGGCTCTCACTGTGGCCCAGGCTGACCTGGAATGTAGTTGTAGAACGGCCTTGAATTCACGGCAATCCTCCTACCTCTCCCTCCTGAATGCTGAGATTAAAGGCATGCACCATCATGCCCGGCTCTAGACCTGCATTTTTAACCTGTAGTCCAGCCAGGATTCCTGGAATTACCAATCAGGGTCTAAATATCTCTTGAAATTATCTAATCATGTTGTATGTTTGTGGATATCTTTCAGAAGAGCCAACTTTCAAAACATTCACAAAGAGATTAGAGACTTTCATATGGATTAAGATAATTCTCTTGAGGTCCTACTGAGGGATACAGAAATTTTTATTCTGGCCAGAATGTAGGGAAGTGAGTGAGTAAACACATAGGCTTACACACACACACCAAAACAGTCTTCTAGTCAGGATAATGTGCAGACATGATTTCTAGGGATCAGTTTTATCCACAGTGGGGGAAAGGCCTGTGTGAAGAATAGCCGTGTTACCCAATGAGAAAAGGCATATTCTCTGTTACTGAAAGAGGCCTGTGTTGGTCCTTGGATTGTGAAAGCAGGTGAGTTGACTATTGTCATGGATCATAGGGAAAAGTTTCGTTTATTAGTTACTTTGTTACTGCTATGACAAAATAACTGATAAAGGCAATCTAATGAAAGAGGTTTGTTTTGCTCGCAGTGTGAGGCTGTAGTTCCTCACAGTGGGAGAGGCATGGCAGCAGGAGCATGAAGCAGCTGGTCACATGGCATGTGAGGTCAAGAATCAGCGAGAGGGGCCTGGAGAGATGGCTGGGCAGCTAAGGTACTAGCCTGCGAAGCCTAGGGACACATGTTCAACTAGCTAGGTCCCATGTGAGTGAGGCACTCAAGGTGACACAAGCACATAAGGTCGCATTTGCACTCAAGGTGGTGCACATGTCTGGAGTTCAATTGCAGTGGCTGGAGGCCCTGGCTCACCAATTCTCTTTCTCTGTCTCCTTCTCTCTTTTGCATAAAAAAGGCCAGTCTGTTGAGCTTGCCTCAAAAATATAAATAAATAAAAGAATCACTGAGAGATGAAGACTGGTACTCCACTTACTTTCTACTTTTTCCTTTCTTAGGGCCCCCAGCTTGAGGGACTCTAGGCTGTTGGAAGCAGCTATTGTAATTGTTTTATGCTGCTTTCAAGTACTTGTCTATTTTTAGACCAAGCCCTAAAATTCTCAAAATATAGTTAAAATAATATACTTGTACATAAAGGAGAGGTAGAGAAGATATGGATAAGGAATGAAATAAGATCAAAACCCAAATATTGAAACATGTAGGACAGAATAGACCTACTAGTATCTGTTTGCTCATAAAGGGTCCTTTCTAACAAAACTCCAAGATCTATGAGATTTCATATGTCAGCTTCATTCTGTATATCTTTTTTTTTTTTTTTCCTAGAATGGTCTAAAGAATATTGATTGAACCTTTTTCTCTTTTGGCTGTAGTTACTATTTCTTGTAGTGAAACTAATGTGCCTTAGAGCTGTCATTCTAAAAATATAACCTGTAGCCTATTGAATCATTTCCACAGTCTTCATGACTCACCATAATAATTCAAATGTGTAAATCATTTCTTCAGTTCTTTTAAGCATTCTTATAATTTTGTAGCTCTCAGTTGTAGCTCACAGCCATGGACTGCTCATTTTTAATCTATTATATGGCTTATTAAATGCTTTTAGACCTCAGAATCTATGTGACTACTATGAATTAAATGTTTTTTTCTGAATTCCCAGTTAATAAGGTGAAATCCTGATCCCCATTGTAATACTTGGAGATGTTGGCCTTAAGGAAGCAGTTAGGCCTTGAAGGTAGAATACTAATGACTGAAATTGATGTCCTTATAAACCTAGGAAGAGGCATTGGGGTGTAGCTCAGTGGCAGAGTACCTGAATTCAGTCCCTATCACATAGATGATAGACAGATAGAGACACAAGATTTCATCCCTATCTCAACCCCTCCCCGCCCTTTTCCTTCATGTGAAGAAAGAGCAAGAAGAGAGTATCTGTAAACCAGAAAGTGTGTTGTCTGCTGACATTGTATCTACCTGTACTTTAATATTGAACTTTCTATCCTCCAGAACTGTGAAAAAAAATTTATGTTGTTTAAGTCACATAGCCTATGATATTTTTGTTGTATCAACCTCATTGAGACCCAGTGAAAACTTAGATAGGACTCCAGGGAGAAAGGCTTGTTGCTTTATTTGTCTTTGACAGTGAGGGAACATATGGGTGGTTAAGTCAGCAAACTTCCTGTGCTAAAATTAAAATCCTATTTGAGAATGGAGCCAACTTCCAAGGAAGCTGAAGAGGAGAGAGACAAATGGTATTGGTGACAGCATTTGATTTTCCATATCATGCTACACCTAAAGCAAAAATCTCACAGAAGTGTATTCCTATTTGTAATCAACTAGTGGAAGCTCTGTTTTCTGACATAGCAACTAAAAGAATTTCACACATCCATCTACAGATGTATTCGTCTGGTTGATGTCATAATCTTACTGCTGTATTAAATCCATTTGGTTCCTATTCTACTTGGCAAAAAGATACATAGCCTCTGCATATATGATGATCAGCCCTCGTTGTCAACTAGACAGAATCACACAGGATATGGTGAGGCACACCTTTTCAAGTATTTGTGAGGGTGTTACTAGACTGACCTTAGGAGAGGGAGTCACGCCCTAAATGTTCTTGGTACTGTCCCATTGGTTAGGTGTTTTAATGGAATAAAAGGGCAAAGGGATAAACGGAGCATATCAGCATTCCCCTTTCCCTGCTTCTTGGCCCTCGATGATAGGCCTTCCTCTGTGCTGCCATATCTTCCCCACTGTGGTGGGCTGAACACTGAAACCATGAGCCAAAATAACTCTTCCTACCTACAAGCTGTTTTTGTTGAGTATTTGGTCACAGCTATGCAAAAGTAATGAACAAAGTACAAGATAGACCAGGGTTTACATTTTTTATTAGGAATCTTATTATATGAACCTACTGGGCGTTGGTCATATTCCCATCAAGTTATGTTACTGCTCCTAATCCACTGACAGCCCTCCTCAGTGGGGTTATTGGTGTTCCCCATGGGGTTCATAATTGAGACAGTCAGTCTGGGAGTGGGTAATGTCTCAGGATACTCCTTTCCACCCTGTGGCTCTTACGATCTTTTCACCCTCTCTTCTGCAATGTTCCCTGAGCCGCGTTACTGGTGTCCTCTGCAGTCTCTGAGTTTCTGCTTTGAAGTGTTTTGAGGGTCCTCAGTGTCTGTCACCATCTTCCTGCAGCTGGTTGTCAGAGTGGCAGTGAGAGCAGCACTCATGTTTAGATCATCGTGGGCCCTGGCAGATGTGATGAAGGTGTGTCATCTCGTGCTAGGCATTCAGCTATCTTTTCTTGTCATATTTATGGTCTTGGGTCTCTCTCATTTTCATTGCTTTCCATAGGACAAAGCAGATTCTCCAATCAAGAGTGAGAACAGCATAGGTTAAAGGGGATAAGCTTAGTTACCTAGGAGGCTTTTGGATAGATGTAGTCACTCTTCACTCTTCTTGGCCAAAGGTCAGTGGGAACTTCTTTCTGGAGTCTATGGCCTCCCTGCCCATAGAATTATGTCTTGACTCTCAGTACCAAGTATGAATTCTATCACACCGAGCAGGCCTCATATCTAATCAGAGGCCATTGATTACCCAGGTAGTCTACATGCAACTATTGCACAGATATGTACATCTTATCTACTTGCTTTGTTTCATAGCTTGCAGGATTTCCTGCTTGTTCATGCTGTTTGTAGCCAGTAACCCCCAGCACCTTGCACAGCACTTCCCAGCACTGTGAGGACTAGTCAGCACAAAGTTGACTTGCTTCTAGGTTCCAGCTTGATCATTCAATGTCCTGTTTCCATGCCCTATGGTATCTTTAGCAATAGGGTCTTTCCATTTATATCTGGTGAGTAACCAATGACTTTGAAAATGGCCGTTATTGTTTTAGGAACTTACAGGTTTCCTTGGACAACAGCAGACACTGTGGGTTGTAACCCGGATCTGGCACTGGGATTTACTAGCCAGTGTCCATAGTTCTAGGGTTAAGCTCTCTACTCTCTATAGGACCCTTATGCCTGGGAGGGTTCAAATTTTGATTCTAAACATTACCCATATTATGTACGTGTGGTCAGTAAGTATTCTGAGATTTCGTTTCTCTATCCATAATACAGGAGTAGTGAGTTTTCCCTCATAGAATTATAAACACATTAAGGAGAATGATATTTGCTCTTTCCTCATTCAAATGACTTTGGACTTCTAAGATTTTCTTTAATGCCCATTTCAATGCACCTCAATTTTGAAAACAAAATAATCTATAGCTCCAATTTTAGAAATGCTCATGTGGAAGTGAACACACACACATCACACACATACGTACACATACACACACACACACACACATATACATATATATATATATATATATATATATATATATATATATATATAATGTATTCATATGCATCTTCAGGAGGGCACTATAATAGAGATATTCATTTTACAGAGGAGAGAATGAGGATAAATATCTAATCCATTGCTAAGAAGTGCAGAGCATGAGTTCAAAGGGTTAAGACTCGAGTGCTATCAGATCTGTCTTTGTCCTTTTCACTGTTCCACAGCTCTCCCAAATTATGAAGGAAGAGCATGTGGGCATAATGGAAGATGACCAAAACCAATTTCTATCATTGCGGAGTGAAAGCCTGGAAATTACTTTGAATGATGAACATGAGTCCAGATGTTTGACAAGTCATTATTACTGATGTCTCTGGTCTATTTGAGATTCTTGTGGAGAAGCTCACAAAAGAAACAGCTATTCCAAATTAAAACACTTTTCATATAGAGAGGGAGAAAGGACAAGAAATCTTCCTATGATTTTTATTTTTCTAGAAGGATTCTTTTTAATTCCATCTGGTTGAGTAGATGAGTTGAAATACCAGGTAGGCTGCAGGATTGACAGTTTCTAAGGCAAAGTAAATAGAAGTCTGTTAGAATTTTCCAGACCTTGCTGTTCATTTTTGTCTTCCCTCTCTCCCACTCTGCAGCCTCTCTAACATGCTACTTGTAAGATCCCAGGAAAGCACCTGGCAGGGTAGGTATGCTGTTCTGTTTAGATTGCAAAGATTCTATGTTCAATGTAGGAATTTACAGCTGTAAAATTTTTGAGGGCAGGGTTCCAGCTGTGTTTTGGTATGGGGATATGACTCATGCATGCCCAATTGTCTGCTATACCAGAGATTGACATACTGGGATGGCAGATAGACTGTTTCCCTGGCAACATTATCCACCTGAAAGCCTAATCATCTATGCAGTTTAATAGTCATGCTAAACTGGTAGAAGGCCTGGGGATGCAGAGTACTGAAGTCCAGAATAATGCTGGAAGTATTATTGCCTTCACTAAAAGCAAGGTGAAGACAACCAAGAGAAGTCACAGCATTTGTTAATATTTCTAATACCTTTTCATCTATTTCCTGTTATATTTCACATGGTGGATCACTAGTGTGAATCCACAAACAGTAAGAATTTCTATAGCAGATATGTTTTCAAAATATTTTTTTAAATCTATAAGTTTAGTCATAAACATTCAGTATCACTTTTCTTAGACAATCTGCAGCATGGGTGAGGGAGAAAAAGTACTAATGATACCTCAATTTTATATTCAGGTCACCATAACTTTTCCCAGTGGCTTTTGCTTTGTCACTAACATACCTAGGGCCAGAGATGGCCTATCAATGGTTTCTGTCAGTGATGGTCTTGTATCATTGATTCTCCGATTGCAGTAGTCACAGGCATTGGAGTGTGTCTATAGCCTGTATGCTGAATCACACATGGTTGAGTTCATGGGTTAAAACACTAGATAGGATACAGGCTCAGCAGCATCCAGGCCATAGTCTATGAAGTTTTACAAGAGTTGCTTCCTGTATGTTCCTTCTTTCCTCTCTGAAGGATTCTGGAAAAATGCTCCAGACAGTGGATACACTTTTCTGTATGGACTAAAAGATCTTACATTCTCTGAAAGACTTTGCCACTAGATGATATTTGAGAGGAACATTTATTTGCATCATGATACAGTCCTAGAGTTTATTTGAATGTCCAAGAAGGGGAATTAGTCTATAGCTAATTGTGAGAGTCATGGTTTTGGATATTGTAAGGGAATACAAAACAATTTCCCTGTTTTCAATGTTCTTATCAGGTGTTGTATGGGGTTCACTGTGATAGTTCCATGTATGCATTTTGCATACACTGATTAAATCCAATCATGCTTTTCTACCCCACCCCCGCACCCCTAGCAATCTCTAGCAATCACTCTTCTACTTTCAGGTCAAATCTATGTTTGTGTGTTTGTGTGTATGTGTAGATGCCAGAGCGCAACCCTGGGTCTCTCGTTGGTCTGGATCTCTGCTTTGGCTAGACTGGCTGGTCATTAAGTCCCAGAGATCTTCCTTTGTCTGCCTCCCCAGCACTGGGATAACTCAAATATGCTGCCACATATCCAGCATTTTTACATGAGTAGTAGGGATCAAAAATACTCATGCCTGAACGGCAAGAACTTTACCAACTGAACTGTTTCCCAAGTCCCCATTTTTAATTTTTTGAAGAACTAGTGTATATACTAATTAAAATTCCCATTAATAGTGTGTCAGGGTTTCCTTTTGTCTACAACTTTGCTAGTGTTTGTTATTTTCAATTTTTTTTCATAGTAGCTATTCTCACTAGAGTGAGATGGTATCTCATTACAGGTTTGATTTGCATTTCTCTGATCTATGCCTCAGTTTTATAATTTATTAACTTAGGATAATAATAGACCGTACTATATAGGCCAGTTTCAGGGATCAGTTGAATTACTGTAAGTAAAACATTAGAGCTCTGTAAATATTGGTTTTTGGTGTTATTCCTCTCTATTTGGAAGAAACTGTTTCTTAAATGACATTTCCTTTCTAGATTATTCTGCATCCTGGTCTCTAAAGATAGGGTTGGTATATTTACAATGATTTCACGTCCTTCTTCTTGAGTGTAATAAAGCTATATGACAGGTATGCCCTATACTGTATAAGTTTCCTTCATTGATAAGCTAGTATCCAGAAAAAATAGATAGACCTATATAAATATATACAGTCATTTCCTCCAGCCCCAGTGTGTTTGTCAGGTCTTTCCATTACAATTGGCTTAAATGAAAAAGCAACCAAAAATGAAAAAGAAACAAACAAAAAAGGCACTACCATTTTGAACTCCTGAGACAACTGAAGGTCTGAGGGTTGTATTAGTTCCTTGGCACGACTAGATCAAGACGCTCAAATGCTCTCATTGAGTCTCCAACTCTTTCCATGTCTTGGCTCTCTTCTCTTATTTGTAGTTTTCTAGATGAGAGTATCTTTCTTCTGCTTCAAACAGTACCATATCCACATGTCCTCTGTTTTGTGAGCTCTTTAGGAAAATGCCAGTTGAAAAAAAGATATCTTTTAGATAGATCAAAGAAGGAAAGAATCTGATTGGATCTGATTTAGTGACAAGTCCTAGACTATGGATAGTCATTTTATCCAAAGCAATGAGGATTGTTATTGGTTAGGCCTGGGTCGCTGCTGTGAGCAGGTGATGTGAAGTAGAGGATTGGGCGTACTGTAATCCATCATCCTCATGCAGACATCTTTGCGTGTAGGCTGGGAATGGTTCCATCCCTTCAGCTGGCTGTCGAAACCATAGCAACATTGTTCTTTTTATTCTTCCTGGTTTGTTCCTTGTCAGTGAGGAGAAAGAAAAGATGCAGTATCTTGTGAGAATTTAGTGCACTGTGAATTGTGAAAGAAACACCAGACTGTGGCTTGAGCTGTGCCCAGGGGACTTGGCTGCCTGGGAACATTTTGAAAACTGGTTCAAAGTTCTTGGAGGACACTTTTACTTCCTTATGTACTCACACCATATGCCAAGTATAGATTGCTTTTTCTTACTCCTCTGGGCACAGTGAAGACCAACAAATTAATGTTCATAGCTACTTTAATATCCTTATGTCTGAGGGACTAAGTATCTCCCCATAATGCTTTCCTTTGCATACCTTCAATGCCTAATTCTAAAACAGAGCTCACCCCTGCCTCAATCTAAGAAGCTAAGGCTATGTCTCTCTCCTGTCCTTCGTTCCTTTTCTTCTTCCTTTAAAACGCACAGTGTACTTAGGCAGTGTTAATGTTAGTAATATTGCATAGCTCAGAGCATACAGTTCAGGTCACCTGAAATCCTCCCAGTCTCATCCTTTGTTCTGGGTTTCAGATCCCTTGAGTCTGATGTATTATTCACTGTGTGATTTTCACAGAACACGATGCATTATTTACAAGGTTGTATGACTTCTGAAATTCCACAAGCTTTCTTGTAAATTTGTAAATAGCACACTAGGCTGTGCTGGGTTGCTGAGTATAGCCAGCACAGATCTCATGATTTATTGACTTCTTTTATTCTCTGGATGATATCTTGTTTCCAACCTTTGTATAATGGTGCAAGAGAAATTTTGATACTTTGTATTTTGATATGGCCCTCCAATTCTATCCTTACAGAACATTTAGAATTTATAGAATTAAAGATATTTAGAAGTAGTTGCTGAAACTATCAATGACTAATGTGCAGTACCTAGAATTCATTGCCTTCAGCTCAATTTCCAGAAAATAAAATTTAAGAATTTATTGCCACTGGAGGGCAGTAGGGTGATACATCCCATAGCTAAGAGTTTGTGGCCCATTTTTCATACTTTGTTAAAATACTGGTTGTTGAATTTTTTTTTTAAGGTTTCATCCTTTGTCTCCAGTCTGTGGTGGGTTAAGATCGACTGATGTTCTCTTTTTCCATGCTAATTACACTTCAATTTTCTCTAGCTGATGATATGATGGTAAATAGAGTGAGTATAAGATTTGTAACATTTCTATGGTGTAAACATTCCCACCTGCTGATTTATGGCTACTGATTTGATGTGATTGAATGTTGGGAAGGACTCATGAAATCCACTCATAAACTGGCTCCTGCATATGACTCACAGTTCTTCTTGTCATCTGCAGTCTACAATGTTAGTTTTGTCTTCAGATGTACACGTGTTAACTCTTCCCTAATGTCCTAACAACCAGAAGATGTCTGCCTAATATTGGATATTGTTCTCCAGCATGGCATCCAGCAAAAATGATTAGGCAGTTTAAGTGAAAATTTCATCTTTCTTGTTTTTAATTAGTATTTTCAGTTGGCATATAAGAAATGGGCTTCATCACAGCATTTTCATACATATGCAGCATTATACTTTATTGCTTTTTGTCCCCACCATGCCTTCCTCCTCTTGCTGTTCCCTTTCTTTCTCTACATAGTCCTCTCCTTTCAGGACATATATATTCTATTACATCCTCTTGTTCATCATGTCCTTTAGAACTTCTCTTCTTCCTCCTCATAGGACCGTTTCCACTCTCAAGTCCTACACACACACACACACACACACACACACACACACTTTCATGTCCTACATACACATGTACACCTCTCTCTCTCTCTCTCTCTCTCTCTCTCTCTCTCTCTATATATATATATATATATATATATATATATATCCACATCTGTATATAAATTTATATCTAGATTTATCATATGAGCCAAAGCATGTGGTATTTGTCTTTTGAACCTGGATTATTTTGCCTTAATAAACATATAGCAAAGCATATACAATATTTGTGGATATCAATTGAATTATCCAGAGGGGTCAAGAAGTACCATATTACCAAGTATCCCAGATTCTCCTTGTACCTGCTTTAGTCATTAACTTCCTGCTGCCCCAAGTTCTAATGCACTATACGTCTAACACACTGTTTTATGTCTGGATTCTTTTACCCTGTATCATTTTGTTTGTGTATTTTCTATCTGTGTAACTAAAACACCTAACAGAAACTAAAAGGAGGAAAGATTTGTTTTGGCTCATGGTTTCAGAGGGCTCAGTCCATCATGGTGATAAAGGCATGGAAACAGTAATATCACAGTAATGGGACCATGTAGTGAAGGTGATACATAGTCCAGTTGGTCAGGAAGTAAAGATAATTTGCAGGGAATTAAGGACCACTCCAGAATCTACCAGATTAATTCTGGCAATGGGAATCAAGTGTTAAAAGCATGAGCCTGTGGGAGACAGCCCAGTTTCAAACTTTAGCAGTATGATTCATAGATTTTGTTCTAGGTAGCTAGAATTCAGTCTTATTGTTGCATATGGTATGAATATACTGTAATTATGCTTTCTTTCATTGATGGATGTTTTAATTATTTTCAGTTTGGGGTACTAGGAATAAAGTTACTATGTTCATTATGTCTTTTTGGTGAATCAAAGAACAAAGTTCTATTTGATATAAGCACAGGCAATACAACAAGGTGTGTGTGTGTGTGTGTGTGTGTGTGTGTGTGTGTCTGTGTCTGTGTGTGTGTGTACGTGTGTGTGTTTCAATATCTTAAAGACAGCCAGACTTGAGGGGAAGTATAGAGGTATAAATGGGACCAGATGTAGACTAGAGTCAGGAAATGATGGCTTTATGTGATAATAGAAATACCCAGCTATAAACTGTATTAGTCTGAATATGGACACGGGTGACAATGATTAAATGGTGTTTTTCCATATCTACAAAATTAAAAATGGTAAATAGAAGTTGGTACAGCATAACTTTGTGTGTATGGAAGTAAGTTATCAGAACCAGGGAAAATATTGATTAGGAAATCATAGACTCTCTTCTTTGGCTAGCCAATGTGGTAATTACTACAGTGATTCAAACATTGTTGTGCTTTGAAGGAGTTTAGACTTTAATCAAACACAAGCAAAGACTCACTGATTGAACAGGGGTGCTTTCAATAAGGGCATTACAAGGTCACAGGTGAACAGAGGAATGTCATGTCATAATTTAGACTATCTGGGGGTAATGCATCACTGCAGAGAGCCAGAAGGGGAAAGGTATGAAGGCAGTTGTGACAGCTCTCAGACCTAAAAAGTGAGTGGTTGGGGTAAGGTAGAGTGTTCCAGGTTGTAGAAATTACACATACAATGGACCTGGGGAGGAGATGGTGAAAAGGGAAAGGGAGGTGATTTACAGTATGCTGAGACAGGTTAGGCATGGGCATAAGTAGAAATGGGACTGTGGTTGGAGGTAGAATCAGGCCAAAGAGGACCTTTTAATCCTGTTAAAGACCTTTTCAACCACAGACAGAAACCTCTGAAATCATAAACTAAAATAACACTTTCTCATAAGCTGACTTGTCTCAGGTGTGTTTGCAATGATGGAAAGCTAGCGCATCATGAGAAGCATGTTACCAACTACTGTGTGTATTGCAAACTATCACTTATAACTTGGAACTACTCCACAAATGGAAGTTGTTGTTTTTAGAAATGACCACGTGAGAAGCTTAGAGAAGCTAAATGATTCCATAGCCTGAAAAGGGGGCCACTGATTTTCCATTTAGCACCCTTTCTCTTATATTTGTGGTTTTCAAATATTTTCTTTTAGTCCAGGGACCTTTTCTTCAAATGAAACCTTAGGAGGAAGAACAATATAAGAAATGATGAAAGGGAAGTTGCTGTTATTGAAATAGGAGTCAGTAACTGGAGTTGGAGCTCATAGGCAATGCCTCTTGTTGCAGTCAGGTTTGCATTGCTGGTAGAAATCACCCAACCAAGAGCAGCTTGTGGGAAAAAAGAGGTTTATTTTAGCTTACAGGCTTGAGAGGGAAGCTCCATGATGGCAGGGAACTTTTTGGCATGAGCAGAGGGTGGACATCACCCCTGGCCAACATCAGGTAGACAACAGGAACAGGAGAGTGTGCCAACGACTAGCAAGGGGAAACTGGCTATAATACCCATTAGCCCACCCCCAACAATACACTGCCTCCAGGTGGTGTTAATTCCCAAATCTCCATCAGCTGGGAACCTAGCATTCAGAACACCTAAGTTTATGGGGACACCTGAATCACACCACCACACCTCTGAAGCTTCAATGCATTAGAGTCCAAAGAGAAACCTTTGTATTAACTGACTGTTTTCCTGGACACACTTTCTTTATGGGTGGTAGTGAGCAGATTTACTGGGCAGGAGTTCTGATGGTTTTGATGGACTTTAGGGGAAGGTAACAGTTGTACATCTCACACAGAAAGCATGAAAAGTCACCTGGGATGCTCCGCCAAAATTCCAATATCCTGATATTATCCCAGATAAATTCCATCAGAATATATGGGGTAGAAATTAGTCACTTGTATCCTAAAGGTCTCTTGATGATTCCAGTACAACCCTAGTTGGGAGCCACGTCTAGACTAGTGTTTCCAAAGTTGTAGTGTCCCCCACCCCCAGCATTGTGGGTGTCACTGGGGAGTCTTGTTAGAAATGTAGGTTCTCAGGCCCCATTCTGCCTCACAACTACTGAAGTTAAAGCATAGGAATCTGTGCTTTGACAAGTCATTGGGATTCTAATAGATTCTAATTTGAAATATCAAGTGCCACATATGTAAGACCAGTATGCATCACATCACAATCCACTAAAGGGTTTAGGAAGGTGCTGGGTTACCTGGGTTCAAGCCCAGATATTCTGGTTCATTATGTTCAGAAAAGACCTAATAGTTTAGTTTAGTTTTTTTGTTTGTTTCTTTGTTTTGTTGGTGGTTTTCACCATGCCTGGCCTAGTTTAAAGTTTTTATGAACTTCATTAGCCATGTTGAGACAGCTGATACATGGCTCAAATTTTTTAAAGCAGTTGTTTTTAAAAATGTTTATTATTTATCTATTTGAGAGAGGGAGAGAGAGAGAGAGAGAGAGAGAGAGAGAAGTAGGTATAAAGGATGGGTGCTCCAGGGCCTCTAACCATTGCAAATGAACTCCAGGTGCATGCACCACCTTGTGCATCTGGCTTACATGGGTACTGGGTAATTGAACCTGGGTCCTTAGGTTTTGCAGGCAAGTGCCTTAACCACTAAGCAATCTCTCCAGTCCTAAAGTAGGTAGTTTTTAAATATTTTAAAAATATTTATTTATTTATTTGAGAGAGAGAGAGAGAAATTGGCAGGGGCGGGGGAGAGAATGGCCCCACCAGGGCCTCCAGCCATGCAAATGAACTCCAGACACTTGCGCCCTCTTGTGCATCTGGCTTACATGGGTTCTGGGGAATCGAACTGGGGTCCTTTGGCTTTGCAGGCAAATGCTGAAATCACTAAGCAATCTCTCCAGCCCAAAGCAGTTGTTTTTCTATTACAGCATATAGTTAGGTTATATCATGAGAAGAGAGATGTTTCTTCCTTTGGAGAGAGTTTGAATGAGTATTTTGAGGTGTGCATCCTGGAATCTGATGTTTTTAAAAGACATTATCAGGTGAGTGTTACAGCCATTTGTATCAGCTAGCTCTCACTGAGTTACAAACAACCACAAAAGGCAGGAGCTTAAGACAATAGTTATTTATAATCATCAACTATTGCTTGATTGGAGTCACTGTGCTTCATGTAGTAGGTCTAGTCCTCAGGCCTCTTCTGCAAGTTTTATTGTGCATCCAAAGCTAAAGAGGATGATAGAGGAACAAGAAGACACTTCCAACTGTGCAAGGAGCTTTGCAGGTCCTCTGTAGTTATGTCTGTAACAATCTATTGCTAAGGCAAGTCACAGGGTCTAGTGAAAAGCCTAGGGTATGGTTAGATCCCCCCTTCTATGAAAGGAGGGAAAGGAAGTGGTTGTTTGGACGCTGATGTAATCTACCATTCTAGGTTTGGGATTTAATGACTGGTCCCTCACCTGTCATCTTTCACTTTCATCTTCTTCTGAGTCACCATGATATTCTATTTATATGCTATGATTAGAAGAGGGTGCTAAGTGAGTCTTATGGCATTTCAACTGCAGAAAGAACCAAGCTAAACCAAATCCTAGTGGTGATATGTATCTTTATAAGTGCAAGACATAGTCTGATCCACTAATTATGCTTACAGACATAGTCATTCTTAAACCTACTGGAAAGATAAATAGAAACTATCTAATATCTTGAAGAGGACCTACAATCCTCTCATGGTTAAGACGGGGGAATCAAGAGAGGGGAAGTGATTTCTTCTTTTTTCTTTTTTTTCAAGGTAGGGCTTCACTGTAGCTCAGGCTGACCTGGAATTCACTATGTAGTCTCAGGGTGGCCTCGAACTCATGGCAATCCTCCTATCTCTGCCTCCTGAGTGCTGAGATTAAAGGCATACACCACCATGCTTGGCAGGAAGTGATTTCTTTAGGAAAGCTATTTAACAAGTATCAGACCTGGAATGACACCTGTTTCTGTGCTGCTAAGATCTGTGCTTATTGTTCTGTTCTCCAGTTTTCTCTAAGAAAGTTACAAGAACAAACATGAATATTCTCTTATATCCTCTGGAATGAACAGTCATTTTATCCAAGTTAGCAGTTTGAATGTGAAATGTCCACCATAGCCTCATGTGTTTGTGATTAAGCCTCATGCCTAACCAGCGGGTGGCAACTTGGAAGTTGGAGCCTTGCTAGAGGAGGTGTGTAACTTGAGGTGGGCCTTTGGGTAGTATAGCCCAAGCTCCCTAGCCAGAACTGGCTCACTCTCTTGTTGCTTGCTGCCAACTGCCATGGAAAGATGTGATGCTCAGACTCTACTCTGCCTCTATGCTTGCCTTGTTATGATGAAAATTCCCCTTGTAGGGCTGCAGAGATGGCTCAGCAGTTAAGACACTGGTCTGCAAAGTCTAATGACCTAGGTTCTATTCCCCAGTACCCACAGAGAGCCAGATGCACAAAGTTGTGCATGCTTCTGGAGTTAGTCTGCAGTGCCTCGAGGCCCTACCATGCCCATTCATGCTCTCTCTCCCTCCAAATAAATAAGTAGAAATTTTTTTTACAACAAGAAAATTCCCCTTGAGACTATAAGCTAAGATAACCCTCTTACTCCCATCAGCTGCTTTAAGCTGGTGTTTTCTTCCAGCAAGGGGAAGGTACCTGCAACAGTGTCATAGCAAAGATTCTGATGGTGAGCAGACATGCCTATCAATATCGAGTATCAGCACAATAATGCTTGGAGAGTGGCTTCAGACCCCACCCTTGGGAGTTCTGACATCCTTATCCTCAGAAAGCTGTTTCTCCCATTTGAGAATTTCAAATAGGAGCCAGTGAACTCCTTGAGCTAATCCTTGCTCCTCAGTTCTGTTGGGAAAGCAAGGAAATAGAAAATACCATTTTTGTATATCAGCAGTACTTGGGATTCTCCCCCTATAATTTGGAGGCTTCTTTAGAGGAGAAGAGAGACTTGTAACAATAGTACCTTCCAGGCGTCACTGTAGCTAGAGGTCGATTCTAATACAGACCATGGCTTAGAGGAACCAAATGGATGGTCCTTAGAGCTCTCAGTGTCAAGTGAAACACCTGTTTTTTTTGTCATTTTTTAAAATCTTTTCTAGGAAGATAGCTTGAAAATTTACCTACAGTGTATGTATTATTTGTTGATTTTTCTTGCAAGTGTTAACTAGAATTGCCAAAGAAAAACCAGTTAATGAAGAAGATAGTGTCTAGAAGTGGGAGGGAATATATAAGTATTTGGTTTAGGTCTTGGTGAGATAGAGGAAACAGGAGGAAAATCTGAAAATGGAGGAAAAAGAATCAAATAAGAATTCTGAAGATTGCTCTGTTCCTGACTGTGGAAACTTGAACTAATTGGAGAATCAGATTCGACTGGAATTCTTTGAACTTTAGGATGAGGGTGGGTTATCTCTAGAATGAATTTCTTTGGTTCTGCCTGGGGTTTTGAGGTATGAGTGTGTGTGTGTCAGCATCACAAAACCAATTTGAACTAAATTTGTGACATGAGGCTCTGTAGGAAATCTGTGTAGTATGACTTCAAACAATGAAGCCCTAAAGTTTACCTTGTGAATTGGAAATTCTAGGTATTTGTGTTTCTTTCTCTTGATGTTGTTATTCCAGCAAGACAAACTTTCTTTGTAGTACTTTAGAATTCATATTCTAAATACCCTATTTACTAAGGTAGATTGACTTTTGGGTTCCTGAATTTATAAGCTATGTCCAGCACAAACTCTTGCATGCTCCTTAACTGGTCTTTTGAGCCTGACAAGAGAATGAAAAGCAGTGGTCAGTTTCACAGGTATAACAATTATGTTCTTGCTAAAAGCTGGTTTCAGACTCCTACGTTCATTCAAGAGGTTTTAGCCTCTTCATTTCTAATTTCATTTCTTAACCATCTTTGTATTTAAGCTTTTAAAGTACTGAGTTTTCATTTTTGGTTATTTTCAGTAGGTCTACCATGTTCTTAGGCGTGGAATATTCTGTCTCTAAACTGTGTCATTGCAATTCAGTGAGCTGTCAATTAAAATATGAAGATATGTTGAATATGTATAGCATAAGAAGTTGTATTGGTGAGTCGAGATTGTGATCTAGTATTTTTGCTACATTGGCACTTGGAATGAAGAAACTCCACCATTTCACAGGACCATGGGTCTCCTGACTTCTTTGACAGAGCCGGTTTAGGTGACATTTGTGACCTGGATGGCTTAACAATCCATGTTCTGGAGGCAATCATCTTAATTTCTTCCAGTGTAATTTCTGTTATCTCTACCACTTTCTAAGCAGCCATGGCCAAGGTACCTCAGCATCTTAGCTACTATAATCAGTGGCATGCTGAATGGAGTCAGGTTGATTTTTATCCAGGCAGAATTCTGATCACTAGGAATAAAATGATTTAGAATAACTTGATAGCATTAGTCAGGCATGTGAGCATGCAATCATCTCAAGGGCTTGTTGCTCATGTATCAAAGAGTAATATCCCTCACTGTGAGCATACTTCACTGCACACAGGCTCAGGAGGCCATCAGCCATCATGGTGTGCTCATTGGCTTTGTTTGGTGCCTCTGCTGAAATGTATCTTGCGATCTGTGAATAAAACATGGTGGTACCATATTTTTTTTTCCAGAAATGAAAATTGTATTCCTACTTGTCTAGGAGAGCAAGCTACTTGTTGAAAAAAACAGTGATTTCAAACTCCTCTAGTAAATGACATCCTTGTTGACGTGATACAGGATATTCTGTGACTTTCTTGTAATCAGAAGTGTTTAGGAGCATCTGAGGCAACAAGGTACTCTGTATCAAAACAGAAGATGCTTGGTGCTGATTTGGTCAGCTTGCATATTAAAATTTGCTGTGTATGTTCAAGCGTGTGCAGGTGTGCCTGCACATGCGTATGAGAAGACCATGGCGCAACCTTGAATGCTGTTCCTTGATGCCATTCACACATTGTTTTGAGACAACCTGGAGCTTACCAAGGAGGGTTAGACCTGTCTAGCCAGTAATCAATCGTTATGGATCTTCATATCTCTACCTTCATAGTGCTGGCATTACAAATGTTTGTCAATATGTCCCACCTATTTTATATGTGTTCTGGGGATCAAACTCATGTCCCCATGATGCAAGACAAGCATTTTATTGACATATTAGCTTTTAAAATTTCAGAAGCTTTTATTTATTTTTAGCAAAAGACTTTGGATTCTCAATGTATTAATACATCAGCAGCATAAATTTATAAACTCAAGTTTTATAACATCTATTTATTAGAATACTAGTGTATAAGATCATTAATGAAACATGTTTCAGACTAAAAATATTTGTTTGGGGGCTGGAGAGATTGCTCAGTGGTTAAGGAACTTGCCTTCAAAGCCTAATGACTTGGGTTCAGATCCCTAGTACCCACATAAAGCCGGATGTACAAAGTGGCACATGTGTCTGGAGTTTGTCTGCAGCAGCCAGAGGACCTGGTATACCTATTCTCTTTGTCTATCCCTATCTTACTTCTCCCTGCTTACAAGTAAACAAAAAAAACTATTTTTAAAAATGTAAGTTTGGATCTCACTTATTTGACAAAGCTGTACTGATTTTCTCTTTGGTCACAGATATTGTCTGAAGCTGCATGTCCCATGTGAATTTGCTGGCTCAGCATCACAATAGCAGTTCATATCAGCTATAGCATCTTTCTTTTAAGTAGTCTTTATTGTTCATTTTTTGTAGCAAATGAAAGAAGACAGTATTGCTAAGTTTTTTAAAAAATATATACATATCCCTTATACCTCTCTACTTTCATGTTCTGATAAAAGTGGGTTTTATCTGTGGTCCATCTGAAAAAATATACACACATGTCGGGCACTGCCAGGAACAGTTTGGAGCCTTCAGGAGAGGGGCCTGAGCTTCCAGGCACGGCTATGGACCCCCAGGCTACAGGAGGCCACTATCTTTCCAAGCCCAGCACACCAGAACTCAGGCTCTGCCCATAGCCCTGTAACCTTTGGCCAGTTGCCTAGGAAACTCCTTATCAGCCTTCACACAGTCCTGAGACCCTAGATCAGCTGATACCCCCCCCCCCCCGACATTGCCTATGTGCTAGAATGAATGTCCCCAAATGCTAATTAGGCATCAGAAATGAACTTGGTAGGTCCAATCCCCTTAGGGTCCTCCCCTCCACCCTCATATGCTTATAAACCCATTTCACTGACAATACATGGAAAGAGCTATTCAACTTTCTCTCGGGAGTGTTTCTCTAGTCACGCACTCATCCACCCCCTTCACCCACTTCCGGGAACCACGGCTGGCCACTGGAGCAAGAATCCAGGAACCCATAAACACCATATACACACACATGCACCTGCACACACACATATATTCTTTTTTGTGAAGCAGGATCCCACAATAGCCCAGGCTTACCTTGAACTCTGTAGCCCATGCTGGCCTCACTTATGGTGATCCCCTTACTTCAGCACTCCTGAGTGCTGCGATTAAATGTGTGCATCACCACAACCAGCTTTACTAGCTTTCTTACTGAACTGAAGAGTAGGTTTTCAAAAGGTAACATACTTTCTCCACTTGTCTAGTAGGTTGTCCATCGTATAATTCAGTCATTCTGCCCTGTGTAGATAAGAGATTCTGTGTATCATGATTTAAGAACTGGACTTTGAGTGATTTTTAGTGAAAAATATAGATAAGTGGTTAGCATTTAGAATATATAAGCTTATTGCTGGCATCAGTACTGTGATATCATTCTGCTAAAGATTATAAGAGTTGATCAATATCCCTGGGATTGTATTACCTTGTTGGCTTTTTAAAAATCAAAATGACAAGAGTCAAAAAAAAAATCTGGCAGAACCTTCAAAGTATCTCCATTAACTCCTCTGTAGAACTTGGTTTGAATCACACTGGTTAAAACCCAGAGTGTCTGAGTTAGTCATTTGCTTAAACCAGAGAGATAAAATAGCATTCTTGTGTTTGCTATGTACTGGTGTTGGGATTGGTCCCAGTGGCATAACCAAATAAACTTGCAAAGTTTACCTTATCTTTATGGTATTGATACTGGGATTACCATTTATTATTGTTGCCACTGTTATCTCCATGTTAGAGGAGGAAACTGGGTACATGAGGCTGAGGAGGCAGGCAGCAGCCCAGTGCCGAGGCCTTTGTAATCACAGACTTTGGTTATCAGTTCAAATGAGAATAATTTAATCAGATGTGTATTGTATTACTGTGTTCTATTGACATTATATGTGTTACTTTAAAACTTTCACCAAAAAAAAGTGATAATAGTTTCTCTATTTTACAAAGGAGCAGACTTTGCTTAGGAAGTAAGTGATGAAGCTGGGATTAGAACCTATGATTTCTTTTTTTCTCTTGGTGCTAGGGATTGAACTCAGGACCCTGCTTATGCTAGATAAGTGCTGTAGCTAAGCTCTCACTTATCTAGATAAGTGAATTATGCCCTCATGTCTACTGTATCTATTTTGAACTAAGCTATGGTTGATGTTTGTACCAAAGACTGCCAGAAACATCTCACAGCTCAGAAAATTAGACTAGTGTTCATCCTGACAAGAAAGAAAGCCCAGAAAAAAACAAGTAGCACTTCTATCAAAAGGTGTTAGAATTGTAAGATTGGAGTTTGTGCATTTATTTTGAATCATTTGCTATCATAGGATGAGGCAATTCTGATTGAGATCCTTAGTAAATCGAATGTTTTCAAGAGTGCGGTAAGGGAAAGCTAGAGTTGCATTTGTCAAAGAATGTCTGTTGAAGTGAGGGAGATGGCTCAGAATGCTTGCTGTGCAGACATGACAACATGAGTGAAATCCCAAGCACCCATGTGAGAAAGCCAGGCATGGTTATGCATGCCTATAACCCCAGCACTAAGAAGGGTGGAGGCCCAAAGGTTAGTGGTAAGACCCTACTGCTGAAGATACCTTATGTGATTGACATGCAAATTAGAATGGCATGGCTGGAAGTTGGATGAGAGTCAGTCCCCAGACAGTCAGCGCGTCTAGTGCGAGAAGGTGCTACATGGGCGACTGGGGGAAATTGACCAATATCTATCGAAGCAACGCATGGTCTAACCTACTTAGCAGCAAATAACTTGTTGTGATGCCCACACAAGTGCAGTGGTGGCACACAGCCATGGTGGGGAACCAACTGCTCTCAATTTGGCTAACTGATCCCCTCACTGGTATGGGACCCATAGCTGGAGCTGGGAAACAACTCAGAACCATATCCAAACATAAGCCCACTCTCCAATATCAAGCTACCATCAATTGTGGGCTACAAGAGGGCCTACACCTATTAAATTCTCTATAAAAAAAAAAAGTAAGGGTTATCTCATTTGTCCTGGTGCTAACTTACTCTCTGTTGGAGAATCTGCTTCTCTTTTTCAGATAGATGTAGATCCTAAGGAGAGAGCCACCCCATCATACCTCAAAAGGGCCCCGGCTGAAACTAAGAAAAATTGGAGAAACAAGCAAGGGGGCTGTTTTCCTGATGAACCGGACACCAGCACAAGGGGGAAGGAGATCAGCACAGAGAAAAATCAACTCCCACCAAATCAGAGAGCCAGAGCCTCAGAGGCCCCCAACACCTCATCACTGAAGCAGACCAAAAACGAACCCAACATGGCTCAGGGAAATTTTGCGGAAGAGGGGGCGGAAAGAATGTCAGAGCCACATGTTGGGTCATGATATGCAGAGACATTTAGCTTACCCATAACTGTGGGCTAACTCCACAATGCAAGACCCGTATACCTCAACAAGGAGGGGCCAAGGGGAGGGGGTAGGTCACGGATGAGCCTAATAATGGTACCAAACTGACTGTATTTGCTGAATACAGAACTGACTAATAAAAAAAAAATTAAAAACATAGTTTACTTGTATGAAAAGAGTAGCAAATATTTTTAATTCATAAAAGTTATTATATAACATTTTATTATAAATTATATTACTTAGAGAAGGTATTAAAGCATATAGAATTTTATTCCAAAAAAAAAAAAAAAAGAAGGGTGGAGGCAGGAGAATTTCGGGGGCTTACTGGTCAGCCAGTCCAACCAAAAAGTGACTTGAACTTCAGGTTAAGTGAGAGTCTCTGCCTCAAGGGAATAGGTGGAGAGTGATAAAGCAGGATCGCCAAGGTTCTCCTCTGGCCTGTGTATGCATGCATACAGGGCATGTGCACCTTTGCATACACACACTCTATGCATCACACACACACATGCAGAGATAGAACAGCTGTCATTATTATCTAGGATGAAGGACAATTTGTCCTTATTTCTGGGATTCACAATCCTCATCCATGTCTTTGTTCAGACAGACTGGGGAGTTGTTTCTCACAGTGATCCATCACTACAGAACATTCTCATCTAATGTTGATATTCTGTGGGGTGTTCATGGCTCACACAATACCCAGGACCCCTTGTTAATGCCAGACTTGTACTGCCATATCAACTCCTCAATGCCAGGGCCTGTTTTTCTCTTTTTCACAGCTTATAGTCTTTCATTACATGTGGGCTCTCTGGTCTACATAAGAACAAGAGCATATGCCAGGAGACTCATTGTTCAAGACCAGTAAAGATGTTGATGGCTTGGCAATACATGAAGAGAGAACTACATGGGTTTGAGAGCTATATATATCTCAGTGGGGACAAGGTGTTTCCTAAGAGCTTAAGCTATGATAGTAGGTTGGTGCTGAGGTAGAAAATCATTACAGAAAATACAAAATACATATTAGCTCTTCATTGTCATGGGATAACAAGGAAGAGAAAATCTTAGTAAATACTAACTCAGCATAATCTTCCCAAACATTCTTGGTCACTGTAAACATGAGGCTGTGATTCACAAACACAGTCTCCTCCTTCTCACTTCTAGATTATGTAGATTATTTTTCCAGATATCTCAAGAGGTTAAAAATACGTTTTAATAGCTGAAAATCCTTTGTTTTAATTATAAACAAAATTACGTCAGGGTAGGTAGGAGTTGGGTTTTTGTTTGGGAATTTATCTTATATATGATTTGACTTGGAAAAGCTAGAAATGTTTTGATAGTAAGGATTCTGGACAATGTAGGCTATAAGGGATAACTAGTACACTGTTATACTATATAGAACAAGAAATAATTCTGGAAAAAATGTCTCCATGTAGCCTGCTTATCTCCTTGGCTTTTCCAGATTTAGAATATCCAACTACTTTTCTTTTCTATCAGTTGCCTTGTATATCTTACCCTTTATACTCAGCACCCCATGAGCTATTTCTTCCTCAAAAGGACAATATAGAACAGTTAATTCTGGGCTGGTTTCTACCTCCATATTTATGAAAACTGAGCCCCCAGAGATTTGTCAAATCTTGTATTGTCAGTTTAACTTTGTCAGAAATGTAGTGTGACAACTTGGATTGAATTCTCATGTCATAACCTTGTCAGAATTCTCATTTCAAAATCTAACAAGGATTTTATTGGTATAACTGTAGGGCTTTGAGGCATTCATTAAGATACAAGGCAAAGAAATTGAGCAGATAGAACCCAAATTGTATCTTATTATTGCTGAGGTCAAGCAGTAAAGAATATAGGCAATAATTGTGTAAGTGGGGCTGTGCATATTTGATCCCTGAATCAGGCAGCCTCTCATCTGTCTCAGTGCAGGCCTTATTTCCTTTGCCTATGAAGTGAGGGATGGGGATAAGCCTGGAAGGGGCATTGTCAAACACCAGGGAAATATTATGAAGAGGGAGTTGCCCACTGATAATTAAACTAGGCTAACAGTGTCTAACAAGGTTTGCATGTCTCCTTTAACCATCTAGCTTGAAACACAATATTGTGAGTCAATCTGAATTTGAGTGTAAAAGCCTACCCAGAAATCTATATAGTCCAATAGGTTGTAGATATTTAAAGATAAACACATTTTGAATAAGAATCATGTTCAGAACTAATAGCAGAATATCAAGTTATATTATACTGAGAGATATTTTTTTTAAGAACTTCAGGTTCGCTGAGATGAACTTCCAGACCAGGCACAGTTATGGAGGAAGGGATTTATTGGAGCTTGCAGATCCAGGGGAAGTTCCATAAAAGCAGAAGAAACTGGCCTGCTTTCACAGGCCCAAGGAGAGAGAGAGAGAAGTACAAGCCTAAAGGTCAAAAGCCACAGCACACTTCAGGAACTCCAGCTGGGCACACTTTGCATATCTTTTGATTGAAATCTGAAACCCACCACCACACCTTAAGATCCATACAATGGCACTGCCTCCAGCCAGATGGCTAGAGATGCAAACTACAAACAAATAAACAACTGAATATATTGGGGGCCATCTATTCTATTCAAACAACCACACAGAATATCAAGTTATATTATACTGAGAGATATTTTTTTTAAGGTAAAATCACAAAGAGAGCTTTTTCTGTGTGCACCATTTTAGACCTGTTGTTTCATTTGTCAAGAACTGATGAACTTTATATCTTTAAGGGGGAAAAATTATTTGTGCATGTACATAAATTTTGGAGGTTGATTAAGAAGTTTCTTTTCTCAAGTAAACTTCTTAAGGTATCAACCTTCTTCACTACTCTGTGTCTCTACTTTGTGCTCTCATAGCTGGCTCACTTCCCCCTTGCAACATTTGGTTATGTGCCTTTATTATAAGATGAAATATTTCACCTTTATGTTCCTGAGTAGACTCCCAGGTTTTCATAGGCTGTTTCAATATTTAATAATCATTTTCTTTGATGTTTTATACATGTTTATGCTCAACAAAAATGTTTACTTTTTATCTCTGGTAAGTGTAGCACTTAGAATAGGTGTAGATTAAGTTCAGACTCTGAGGTGGGGAGGTGCAGACAGAAATTTTAATGTTCCCAGGCAATACTCCTATTACTAGCAGAGAAGACAGGGTTGGGCAGAGTAACTGCCTATTTTGAAATTTAATTTTAACTGAGGTCGTCTATCTATTTCAAAAACAGCCCTCATGACTGGGAGGTCCATTAAGAGTTATTACAAACTAAAGTAAGAATTGGGGCTTTAGTATTCTTAGAAAATGTGATTAAGTAAACCACTGTTCGCACTTTTGCCAAGGCCCAGCTGAAACCACAGAGGAATTGGGGAGACGAGCAAGAGTGTTGCTCCCATGGTTAGCCTGACAAGCGTGCCAGGGTGAACGAGACAGGTACTGAGGATGCTCAACTCACGCAAAAGCGGACCTCCCAAGGCTGCTAAGGGCTCATCACTGAGGCAGACTTAAAGCACACCCACTAAGTCTCAGATTTTAAGAGCCACAGGTTGGGATATCACACCCAGAGACATTTCCCCTACCCCTAATATCTGTCTGCTGTTCTCATAACACATAACCCATAACCCCATGGGGAATACCAGCATCTCCACTGAGGACAGCCTCCTGAAGAATGGGGGTAGGGATGAGGGAAAGGATGGTCTCAACACATGATATATTCATACTAAGTATGTCTGTAATAAAAAATAAAAAGAATAAAAAAAGAAAGCTTGCCTTTGAAGTCAGGACTTGACTCTGTGTGAAGCATTTCCCTGCAGTCAGGGAAAGTTTGCAATTGTAACAACCACCCTCAGAGGGTGGAGGATGAAACATGGACCTTAGGGGATCTTGGCAAGACCAACAATGTTCATTACAATTCGTTGCCATTTTCCAAATGATGCAGATGCTATGAAGCTCCTAAATCTATCAGATTGAAGCCAAGATTTTCAGATGCTCAAATTCTTTCCAATCTGAGTAGAACAAAGTTATGTTATACCCATCAAATATTTCTAACTGTCTGGTATTCCAAATGTCTTTTTTGAGTGTGCATGTATGTGTGGTTTGTGCATGTATGTTCATTCATATGTGTCTGGGTACACTTTTTACATGGATGCACATTTATATGTGTACATGCATGGGAGTACATTGGTCAGCATGAAGTGTCTTTCTCAGTTGCTCTCTCTTATTTTGAGAGAAGGTCCTTCACTGAGCCTAGACTCATCAATTCAGCAACACTAGCTAAGAAACAAACTTGCAGGCTCCTCTTGTCTCTGCCTCCATGGTTCAGATTACAAGCACATACTACCATACCCAGATTTTACATGGTTTCTGGTGATCTAAGCTCAATCTTATGCTTGCTTGGCAAGTACTTTATTAACTGATCCATTCCCTCCACACATAATGTGTCCTTAAACAACCAGAGTATATGTATATCTGACTTCGGAAGACTATTGGACTCACCCTGATATCCCCAGCATATACTGGAGCACATGACTTGGGCTTCTTGCTAGACATAACAGCCATGACTAACAAACTTGGGTATATAATAATAACACTTACATAGCATTTGCTAAATACTAGATGCTGTTTTAGTCCCTTTACATAAATAACTTTATTTCTCCTGAGAACATGACATAGTAAATGCCATTTTACTATTATAGATGAGGCAGCTGAGACAGATATTGATGTCATTTTTTTCAAGATGAAATATTAAGACAGGACTAGAATTTGGACTCTGTGATTCTAGCTCAATTTGGAAAAAAACAGATTTTCTCTTTGTTTGATTTGTTACATATTTCTCTGTGCATATGCTTGTTATAACAATTTTTCTTGCCTTGTCTTATTTTCAGTGTCACAATCCATTGAGGGAGTTTCAAGTTGTGGTTTGAATAGATGGCCCCCAATATATTCAGTTGTTTGTTTGTAGTTTGCATCTGCTGCAACCTGGCTGGAGGCAGTGTCACTGGGTGGATCTTAAGGTGTGGTGGTGGGTTTCAGATTTCAGCCTAAAGATATGCAAAGTGTGCCTAGCTGGAGTTCTTGAAGTGCGCTGTGTAGCTTTTGGCTTTAGGCTTGTACTTCTCTCTCTCTGCTTGGACCTGTGAAGGCAGGCCAGCTTCTTCTGCCATTATGGAACTTCCCCTGGATCTGTAAGCTTCAATAAATCCCTTCCTCCATAACTGTGCCTGGTCTGGAAGTTCATCTCAGTGAACCTGAATCTGTCTGCTACAGAAGTGTTATCCCCATTTTAGAGAGGAGGTAACCAATGCTTAGTAGGCTTATATCTTGCAGTGATTAATCCAGGTAGAAAGTCATAAAACCAGATTTTTGGTACTGATTTATTTTATATTGTCCTGCACTTTTAGCAAATTTATCTAGTGTTCTTATTCATATATATATATATATATATATATGTTTTTTTGAGGTAGGGTCTCACTTTGGTCCAGGCTGGTCTGGAATTAACTGCATAGTCTCAGGGTGGCCTCAAACTCACAGTGATCCTCTTACCTCTGCCTCCCGAGTGCTGGGATTAAAGGCGTGTGCTACCATGTCCGGCATTATTCATATATTTTGAAAAGAGAGACAGAAGTCTCCTGGAAACTCTTTTAAGTTCTTATAAGTTAAAGTTAAGTAGAAGTTCATGTTTGATAACAGGTTGGAGTCCTGGAGGAGTATACTTGTTTTTGCTTATCACAACCTAAGCAATGTTATCTAAGGAAAAAGAAATCACAAGCTAGGAAAGGACACTAGGGCACTTAATATGTGTTTAGTAGCTTCACATAAATTATTATTTGCATTGAGAAATAACAGACATGAATTCATTCCATATGGAACTATTTATTAACTGCTTTCCCAGTAGACACTGGTTACTCTCATGTGCAGTTTCATCTTTGGTGGTGGAGGGGAGGGAAAGGCAATATTCTGCACTAATTTCTTAGGAGCTTCTCCTTGGGATTTTGCTAACAGAGCCCCAGGGGGATTGAATGTTGAGTTTTACCCTGTAAGCTCTATAACACTGAACTTGAACCAACTCAGTTAGTCACTGATTTTGAAAAAAAAAAAAAAAAAACCAAGAAAAAGCATCTAAAGATCAAAACAAATTTCTTTCAAGATTCTGGTCAGACACTCTATAAATATTTTAATTTTTTTCTGAACTTCAGAATGTCAGACTTGAGGGTAGGATGAAGAAAATCATGTTTTCTGTACTCTTACACAGAGAGAGAGAGAGAGAGACAGAGAGAGAACGAACAAGGGAGTGAGAACAGAGTGCTCTCTCTGGCCTGTGCAGTCATCTCATGTGAGCACCTGCTGGATTTCTTCCCTTGATGATTTAGACAAGGATGATGAGGTAGGTTATTTACCTGTGTGTAGGATGGGCAACTGACAAGGCCTTATTGATTGGGCCTGGCATGGTTCAGCTCAGGGAATGATGCTTGTGCTGACATCAAATAATAGTGATTTCAGGTTTACAACATCTATCAAACATAATGATATGGAATTGTACCATAATAAATAATAGAAATAAAAATCCTCCTGGAAGTAGAGGTACCACCATCTGTTTTGCTGTTGTTTAGGTAGCTTCTTGATGGGCACTGGTAGCTGGTAATCTTACGTGGAAGTATCAGATTTTGTGATTTTTCCCTAAGCTAAAGATCTGCTGTCATCCCAGAGGTCTGGGACAATGGTAGCTGTTTCCTGGATAGACATCAACTGTCACTTGTACACTAGGACCTGACTGTTATCTTCTTGTGAGTTGTTGTCTTCTTGTGAGTTGAGCCCAGGGGAGTGAAAAGAGGCTTGAGCAGGCTGAAGTAACATGCTGGTACTAAGAAAGACTAGGACCAGCTGTGGTGGTGCACACCTTTAATCCTAGCACTTGGGAGACAGAGGTAGGAGGATTTTTGTGAGTTCAAAGCCAGCCTTGAACTACAGAGAGAGTTTCATCACAGTGTGGGCCTGAGTGAGACCCTACCTTGAAAAACCCCAAAACAAAAAGGTAGACTAACTGTTATGAAATCTAGACTATAGAGGCTTCCATCTTTGTCCACTTAGAGCTTTGTTGACTTGGATATTTGCAAAACAATCCCTTATATTTGTTATAGGGCTTTTTCTGTAATATTGGTTTTGGGAGATGTTATACCTGTCTCCCACAAAATTAAGCAAATAAATCACAACAAATATGACCAAATGAATTTAAAAATATTGCATATAATGTTGTGGTTTGAGTATTAATGTCCCCCGATTTATTTGTTGAAATTGTAACTCCAAAGATGATGGTACTGAAAGATGGGACATTTAGAGGGGGATTAGGATTAGCTATCTTTTCAAAAATAGGCCTAGTGAGACCCCCTTACTTCTCCTTCCACGTGAAGACACAATGAGAACATGTCATCTATATGGCTAAAAGGAAGCCCTCACTTGTGTAATCTGTTAGCACCTTGATCTTGAACTTCTCAGCTGTGAGTATTATGAGAACTGAGAAATATATTTCTGTTATTTATAAGCATTTTAGCTCAGGGCATTTTGTTTGAGCATCCCAAGTGGACTAAGATAGAGCTTTCTTCCCTTTAAAGGTTAGTCTTGTGCATGAATGTATTAGAGACATTGATAAATTCTGTATTGTGTACATCTATGTCTGTTCATCTGGAACTTGACACACTTATTTGGCATAGAACTTCTGCCCTGTATTATTTTATGGAGCTAGTGTGGAAGATGCATACTTTTCTAACATTTAGACAACTTTCCACTTTAGCTGACAGCGCAAGAGTTATACACTTTCTCCTTGTGCTACCAGAATAGAGCAGTGGCAAGTATTCCACAGTCTGATTCCTTTGCAGAGCTGAAAGGATGTGCACCCGTGCTTCCATGTGGTTTCTGGTCCAGGGGAATCTTTGCTGATTAGAGGTGATTAGAGGCTCACTGAGCTAGAAACAGTGTACCTAAGGCAAAGGATCTTTGCTTCAGATGCTTGGCTCTAAACATTTGTTTTTATAGAGACAAGTACAGGCTGACAATGGGCAGCAGCTTCAGATCCATCTTAAGTATTGTTCAAACCCGACAGAGGGACATGAAAAATGATGCTGTCCAGGAGAATTTAGAAAGGTTCTGGATAGTTGATTTGAGTTGGCAACTGGATTGTATTAAAGAATATTCACATGTCTGGTGGAATATTAATTATTTTTAATTATTATTTAATTATTTTTAATGCTTCAGTAGACATAGAGCCTATCCCTCTTCTTCTGTAATGGGTTCCATGTGGACCTGGCATTTGGATAGAATGCTAAGCTCTCTAAGCAATGTGATTGAGGGTTCTTCCTGAGCAGATTGTTACTGAGTACAGAAGATCTGCTCTCAATATGGGTGGGACCCACGTGGCTGCCACTCACAGAATTTTCATGACTGCCATCATATCAGCCATGGTTTTGTGCCTCAGGGTTAGGGATCATGAATTAGGATGGTAATTGTGTCTCTGGAAAACCTTGAGTAAAACAGCTGGCCAAGTCCCTTTGGAGTACTGAAGCATTTAAAAGAACACAGACATGTCCTGGGCTGGAGACTTCATAATGCAGAGACTTTACTGACCTCTTACAGACCACTGTTCTGTAGCATCCTTAGCAATGCAATGTCTTCAGCCCATCTTGAAGGCCAACGTATATGTGTGGTGGAATCTCGTACCGTTCTGAAGAGTGTTTATTGTGAATTTGACTTTGTATTCCAGTGTAAGGTCTGCCATTACTCACTGCCTGCATTAATCCAGAGGCTTGAGTTTCAAGGTTCACTACAACTGTCTTACAACTGAATAAAGAATCAGTGGATTATATACTGGAAAATTCAGGACTACTGTTTCACATACAGGTATATTGAGGATCACAAGTCATTTCTTCAGGCCTTGGAGTCAGTCAGTATTTATTTGTCTATTGATTTCTTTTTTCTTTCTCCCTATTTCTGTGACTCAACTTTGTGTAACTTGAAATGGCTTTCCTCTCAATCAAACCTTTTCCATAAGCATGGAAAAAAATGGCTTGTAGAAATTGTAGACTCACATTTTCACAGGACAACAAAAACAAAAATGAGAAGTATCAACTATTTCCAAAGATATTTAGCAAAAATCTTAGAAATAGATAATTGTCTTAGTTGGTATATCCTGCTGTGACAGAATTCCCAAGACTAGGTAAGTTATAAAGAAAATAAAGTGACTTATCATTCTGGAGGCAAGTAAATCCAAGACCAAGGCACTGGCAGATTTGTTGTGAGAGACTTGTCTGTCTTCTAAAATAGTACCTGAGACTGTATCTTCTAGAAGGGACAAATGCTGTGTCCCTGAATGGTGAAAGATAAAAGGAGAAAAGAGGCTTTATTTAGTTCCTTCCCAACTTTTGAAAGGTGAGAATCTATGAATCATAAGTTCTGCTCTCATGATTTGATCACTGGCCAGAAAGCCTCACAATAGGGATTAAGTTTCAACCTGAGTTTAAAGAGACAAATTCAAACAATAACCATTTCCTAGGCCAGGTTGGGTCATGGACTGATCAGCGTTGATCTTATCATCATAGCTCCAGAGAAGGAACTTGCTGTACGGCTAGGCCAGGGCCACATGGCTGTGTCTTAATTCTAGGGAGAGAGGATCAGGTAAATCCTACAGGCCTCTGAGGGGAGGACTTCTTTAAAAGAAATGCGAGGTGATGTAATTTATATATGTAATAATTAATAATTGCGTAGTAAATGCCCAGACAGGGGAAGCATTAGAGAGTGTTTTGTCAATACAGAGAGGAGAAAATAGCACATCTTTGCAGATAGCACATAAGGCCATTTTAGGATGAAATCAAGGAGGTTTCTGTGTTTTCTTGTGTGAGTTTTGGCAACTTGTGACTTAGGTTGGTTGATGTTTCTTGTGCCGTATGTCTATCCCAGTTCATGCTTTGATTCTCTCCGCCCTGTTCTAAGATGCAGGATGACTCCGGCTTCTATGACATTGTTAGCTAGATTTCCTTAAGCTCTGACTTCCAAGTGGGTGTGGGAAATGGGAGACACCAGAAAGAGCATGGAGGGTAGGAGGAGTATTTTTTCCCAGATCTTTTTCTGTGTGTGAGATAAGCAGGGACTGAAGTTTGTCAGAATCCCACATGGACAGCCCTCTTCTTGGTATTGGCAACTCCATTTCCTCTCATTATCCCTGAAGCCTTTAGGATGGGTACAATAATTTGGCTTTGTGCCATTGTTAGCACCTGGGTTACTCATAATCTTTTATTTCATTAGCCTGCCCTCTTCATCTATAAGTAGCCCTGTTTTTTTATTCTCTTTAGAATTCCATATGAATATGACCTTGAATTTTCTAGATCTATGATCTTAATCCATTAATCTTACAACAGTTTTGAGACACTGAGATTCATCACTTTTAGTTTCCTTAGGTATAAAAAGGTAGACCAATCTGGATTCCACAAAGCGCATGGGGAGAAAAGGCTTTTGAAAGGTTCCAGTGGAATTAAGGTTACCAGAATATGGCTTTGTTCATAACTAAAGAGAAGAGAGTAGAGAAGGGAGAGAGAGGGCAGGGTAGTCAGAGAGAGAGAGAGAGTGAAAGAGAGAGAGAAGCAAGCTATACATGCATGTCTTTCCAGAATGACAGGAGGTTGAATAATACATATAGAATTCCAGATGATAAATGAGAACATGGGATTCTACCTCCAATTCCATCTAAAACCTTATTTACACTAATTTGCCTAATAATTCTTTTTTATTACCTACTAATATCATGTAATGAAACTTTATGTTTCTGGAGAAGCAGTAGGAAGAGGGGCTGAGAAGGCTATACCATGGAGATACAGTTAGGGGTAGCAGCCAAAGAAGGAAAAGACAAAAACAGACTCGGCACTGGAGCCTGTGGAAAGCCAAAAGACATTGGCCAAGAAGCAAGCTTTGAAAAGAGGTGGACCTGTGTAACACTGGCAGGGTTCTCAATGGGTTCCTTGAAAGTATGGTTGGTTTCAGCAATAGGTCTCTGGCCCTTGGTTGGGTGGATGGCCCATCACAGGTAGTTTTTGGACTTGATTGGCCTAGCTTCACTCACTTACCTGGGCTTCTCTGAATTGCACGCCCATGTCACAAGCGCCTGTCAGGGACATTACAACTGACTGTGGTGGGAGGGGCATGGTCTGTGAAGCAAGGCTGGGCAGAGCAATGGACAGAACTCTGACTAGAAGTCAGAAGATGTCTCAGCTTATTTCATTTCTCGATTAAAAACTATTTTTATTAATTTATTTATCTGAGAGAGAGAAGCAGAGAGAGAGAGGTAGATAGAAAATGTGTGCACCAGGGCCTCCAGCCTCTGCAAACGAACTCCAGACACATGCTCTGCCTTGTGCATCTGGCTCACATGTATCCTGGGGAATCAACCTAGGTCCTTTGGCTTTGCAGGCAAGCTCCTTAACTTCTAAGCCATCGTTCCAGCTCCATTTCTCAGTTTTAACCAATTCTGTTTTGACTTTAGGATAACTTATTTAACTTGCTGATCCTCGTTGTCCTTTCCCATGAAATCGAGGTGACACTGGATGTGCCTTTGTCATCATAAAATGCATGGGAGGCATAAAATAAGGTTTACAAATGAAAGTCTGCTTATCTTAAACCTTGTTGTTTTATTGTTAATGACTACACAAGATGTAGTCAGTATTTTGAGAGAAAAATGTACATGTATATATCTATCTACAGCAGTGTGATACTATGTGATCAAGTCATACACAAGTGTCTGGGAACTTGAAGGAGACCCCTTGTCTCTGCATAGGTGTCGTGAGGGTAACAAGGAAGACTGATGGAGAGAGGGAAAAACATTTCAGGCATACAGGACACAGCAAGGCTTCAAGAGAATAATGGCCATAGCGGTCAGTAGCTGGTCAGAAGCTAGACCATAGAGAACCATACATACCACACTTGGGAGTCTGAGGGGACTACATTTGTATAAAGTGTATCCTTTAGAACAGGAAGCCTGAAATATGAATGCTGAGAACAGATACCAGAAATTCACATCTGGGGAACTGCCTCACCATCAATGTCTTGGAGATTTAAAAAGTACACTATCATGTTAAAGGATATAATAAATATTATAATAAAAATATCCACATAATTTTCATTCTGTTCTTTTTTGGGTCATTTTTAAGTTAACCATAGTGCTCTTTCAAGGGAAAAACGTAGTTTTTATATCTCTTGGAATTAATGATCTGTAGAACTTATTTGGGAGGACACAGTGAAAGGAGATTCCGATAAAGAAATGGCATGACATCTGCATTCGAGACTGATGGTCATGGTAGCCTGGTGGTCAATACTTTCTCTCTCTCTCTCTCTCTCTCTCTCATTTTTTGTCTATCTTATTTATTTTTTATAGATAATTAAATAAATAATTATTAAGAATAGAATGTAACAGCAATCCTTATTGAGTGCATGTCTTGTGCCAGGTCATGTATGGAATGCTCACAATGAATTAGCTAATATACTTGCTAAAATCTTGCCAGGGAAGTATAGCCACATTGCTGATGATAAAACTGAATTATGTAGAGGTGTTACTTTACATCTAAGATTCCATAGCTAATAAGTGTTACAATCTACAAACTATGGCCCCTGGGCCAAATTTGGTCTGTTCTCTGGTTTTGCACAGCTCAAGAACTAAGAATGTTCTCTATTTTTAGCATTTTTGGGCTTTTTTTGTTTTTTTTTTTTCAAATTTTTATTAACAACCTACATGATTATCAAAAATATCCCATGGTATACCCTCCCCCCACTTTCCCCTTTGAAACTCCATTCTCCATCATATCCCCTCCCCTATTTTAGCATTTTTAAATGGGTGGAAAAAAATCTTAAAAATATTTCAAACCATACAAAAATGATATGAAATTTGAACTTCACAGATTAAATGTTGCTGGAACAGAGCAATCCTTATTCCTTTACATGCAGTCCTTGCCTGTTTTTGTGTTATGTAGTAGTTAGCTGCTCATTGTCAGGACAAAGCACCTGATCAGAAGCAGCTTATGAGGGGAAAGGGTTATTTCATGCTGACAGTTTCAAAGGGAAGTTCTACTGTGGTGGAGCAAAGCCATGGGCTCACTCCATCACATGTCCACAGCAGAGAGAGGATAGCAAAACTCGCTCTGAATAAACAGAAGGTGAGATGCAACCCCAACATCCACTCCAAGCAATATACTTCCTACAGCAAGGATTTACCTCCCAGACTCCACCAGGTGGGAACTAAGTAGAAGGCTTAATTACCAACACTTGAGACTATGGGGGATGTTTTACTTTAAAACTACCCCATGACAAAAGCAGAATTCACTTGGATGATAGGACCCATACAGAAGTTAAGGTTGAAAATATTTCCCATCTTACCCTTCACAAAAAATGTTGCATATATCTAGATTAAAAAAGTCCCGCAAGGATTCAATTCTGAGATTGAGGGCCAGATCCGGTTTTGAGCAGATACATTATCATCCAGTGCCTGGAAATAAGACCCTCTAGGGAGCCATGGAGGAACACATGGATGAGTAAATAAGACAATATGACCACCCAATGTGGCAGTGGTCACAGAGGGAAGGAGAGACAGCAGGCTCTAAGGATCTTAAGTGGCACCCAAGTGATGTTTCCTGGAAGTTTAGTCAGCCACGGAGCTGACACGCAAAGTTCAAGGAAATGTAAACTTTTGTGAAAAATGCCATCAAGGCAGTAAGCTATGGTCCAATTTTACTTTTACACATTCCTTAATCCTTAGCGAATGAGGAAACCTAAGGTTCAGAAAGAATACCAAATATAAAGAAACAGAATATTTTGTAGTCTGAGGTTTAATATCAGGTTATTGGGTGTGGTAAACCTTTGGTGTCATAACGGAAATAGGATGTGCTGAGAGCCACACGATCTCTAATTGTAGTGAACTGGCAATAGAATAAACCATATGGTGATTTCTTCCACTCAGGGCTGTTGTGAACAGCTTCATTACAGAGATATTTTATCCCAATACCTTGATCAGATCTATTTTGCTTCAAGCTATGTAGAGCCTGCAGTATGAAGACACCACTTCCCCAGTGCATTCTGGTGCAAGCATATGCGCTCTGTTTTCTCTGTGGGCTCTTTAACCTGTCTGCAGTGCTCCTAGACACTGCTCTGAACCAGCAGCAGGTGATGAGCATGTAGGAGCTGATGCTTTCATTACACTCATTTTGATGTGTTCTAGCAACCATGGAACATCCTGACTTGCCTTTTATGCCATAGTAATATTTACTTGTTCAAGAAATTAGACTCAAAGTGAAAGGAGAAATGAGATGGAACTGGCATGCAGCACTGACTCCAGAGCTTCTGTGTCCACGGCATCACAGGGAAATCTCATTAGTGTTTTATTCTGTGCAACCAAGTTTACTTAAAAAGAGCATCAAGGGGCTGGAAATGGTGTTCTGCTTGTTAGCTGCCATTTTTAGGAATTGAGCCTTTTTTCCCCCTATTCAGTAAATATTCAGTAGAACTTGCCAAATTACCTATTCAGGTGATGTAGACACAGTAGTATCCCAAACCCAGCATAGCCCACACCACAGGAGTTTGGCAACAGAATGTCAAATACATGGTCAAGAATCAAATATCAACCTTGACTGGGTAGAAGGGACTTGTGTGTTTGAGAGCAGATGACAGAGAAATCTGATGTTTATAGGGGAGGGTAGGACATTGGGGAAGTGGAGATCAGCATGAGATCTTAAGAGTTACCTACATTAAAAGCAGGAGAGGGGCTGGAGAGATGGCTTAGCGGTTAAGCACTTGCCTGTGAAGCCTAAGGACCCCGGTTCGAGGCTCAATTACCCAGGACCCACGTTAGCCAGATGCACAAGGGGGCGCACGCATTTGGAGTTCGTTTAGAGGCTGGAACCTCTGGCGCGCCCATTCTCTCTCTCTCTCTCTCCCTCTCTCTCTCTCTCTCTCTGCCTCCTTCTCTCTGTCGCTCTCAAATAAATAAATAAACAAAAAAAATTAAAAAAAAAAGCAGGAGAGCTCTGGACAGAAAAAAATGCATATTGACATAGTGGCTTGTTTAGAAACCACAGAATTACTTCCTTTTTCCTTGTGTCTACCAGTACCCTTTAATATAACTAATGTAAATTCATTTAAATATAGATTGACTTCTGTGTCACTGAGTTAACAATCTCAATGTGTGCTATATGGTACACAAGGAAATTCATCATCATTTATATTATTTTTAAGTTTTTCTTTTTGGTTTACTTGTGAAGGGTGAGAGAGAGACAATGTGTATGGGAATGTCAGGGTCTTTAGCCACTGCAAATGAACTCCAGATGCGTGTGCCACTTTGAGCATCTTCCTTTACGTGAGTACTGAGGAATAAAACCTAAGTCATTAGGCTTTGCGGGCAAGTAACTTAACCTGAGAGCCAGCTCTCCAACCCTATCATTGATATTCTTTTTTTTTTAAATTTTTTTTGTTCATTTTTATTTATTTATTTGAGAGTAACAGAGAGAGGAAGAAGCAGATAGAGAGAAAGAGAGAGAATGGGCACGCCAGGGCTTCCAGCCACTGCAAATGAACTCCAGACGCATGCGCCCCCTTGTGCATCTGGCTAACGTGGGTCCTGGAGAATTGAGCCTCGAACCGGGGTCCTTAGGCTTCACAGGCAAGCGCTTAACCGCTAAGCCAATATTCTTAAAGATACTATTTAATGAGCTCCTACATGAGACACTAGAATTCTAGGAGCTTCTTTTCTGAAGCTTCTAGCTTGGGCAAGAGAACTTCATCTCTTGTAGACCTAGTTCCTAAGTTATTTAAAAATAATAGTAACCAGCCATGGTGGCACATTCCTTTATTCCCAGCACTTGGGAGGCAGAGGTAGGTGGATCACTGTGATTTGAGGCCAGCCTGAGACTATATAGTGAATTACAGGTCAGCCTGAGCTAGAGTGAGACGCTACCTTGAAAACCCAAAAATAAATAAATAAAACTTACAGGTAAGATGACAGACTATAGACTATGGGCATGTGACCTGGTGAAAGATAAGAGTCAGACTAAGGAAAAATAGATGCCATTATACAGACAGAAAGAGAAGAGCTGCAGAAATTCACAAAGGTGATAGAATACTTGGAAAGTATGGAAAGACAGGTGACACATGGCAAAGAAAATGGAGTAACTGAACCACAGTTCTAGCTGCAAGGCTCCCTGATGAATGAAGAATAACCTGGAACAGATCATTGTCAGTGAACTTACCCAATCACAGAAAAAAAAAAAAACGCCACATAGTCTCTCACATCTACAGCACCTAACCTGAATCTACCCAAGATACGTTACATATCCAGCAAGCATCTCCTAGACTAGACACTAGGATGGAAGGGGAGGGAGGGGAGGGCATCAAAGGGGTGGGAAACACAAATCTAGACCCAAATGGCAATGGTACCATAAAATTCTACTTACTAAAAGACAGACCAAATGGCTGATCCTTCACCAGGCCCTTACAGGGAACACCTGAACCACAAGACACTGGAGAGGGTAGGATCACGAGTAACCTTAATCTTCTACATCTTCCCTCCCTCCTTCTCTCTTTCCCTCTCCCTCTCTCTCTCTGTCTTCTCTCTAATTCTTCTATATTAGTATCTTTTTCCTCATTTTCTTAGTGGGCACTGACCTGTAACTCCCAGTACCAGCATGGGGCTATCATCCACAATGAGCTTTTGATCAGAGAGACCTACAAGGTTTCCTAAAAGAAAGACAGATTTCTGTCAGAGTACTTGATGACCCACCAAAGGTTAGTAGTAAGACCCTACTGCTGAAGGCACCTTATGTGGTTGACATGCAAAATAGAATGGCATGGCTGGAAGTTGGAAGACAGTCAGTCCCCAAACAGCACATCTAGTGCCAGAAGGTGCTACATGGGCGACTGGGGGGAAACGACCAATATCTGTCCAAGCAACTCATGGTCTAACCTACTTAGCAGCAAATAACTTGTTGTGATGCCCACACAAGTGCAATAGTGGCACACAGCCATGGTGGGGAACCAACTGCTCTTAATTTGGCTAACTGATCTCCTCAGTGGTACGGGACCTATAGCTGGAGCTGAGAAACAAGTCAGAACCATATCCAAACATAAGCCCACTCTCCAATATCAACCTACCATCAATCAAGGGCTACAAGAGGGCCTACACCTATTAAATTCTCTATAAAAAAAAAAGTAAGGGTTATCTCTTTTGTCCTGGTGCTAACTTACTCTCTGTTGGAGAATCTGCTTCTCTTTTTCAGATAGATATAGATCCTAAGGAGAGAGCCAGCCCAACATACCTCAAAAGGGCCCCAGCTGAAACTAAGAAGAAATGGCGAAACAAGCAAGGGTGCTGTTTTCCTGATGAACCGGATACCAGCAGGAGGGGGAAGGAGATCAACACAGAGAAAAATCAACTCCTACCAAATCAGAGAGCCAGAGCCTCAGAGGCCCCCAACACCTCATCACTGAAGCAGACCAAAAATGAACCCAACATGGCTCAGGGAAATTTTGCAGAAGAGGGGGTGGAAAGAATGTCAGAGCCACATGTTGGGTCATGATATGCAGAGACATTTATCTTACCCATAACTGTGGGCTACCTCCACAATGCATGACCCATGTACCTCAACAAGGAGGGGCCAAGGGCAGGGGGTAGGTTACGGGTGTGCCTAATAATGGTACCAAAATGACTGTATTTGCTGAATACAAAACTAACTAATAAAGAAAAAAAAAAAGAGAGAAAAGAAAAAAAGAAAAAAAAAGAATAAGAAGAATATGCTTTTAAAAGGTAAGATAGGTGTTTCTAGTGGAAAGTGATTGGCTAAAACATCCCTCCCTGCATAGCTTACTCTGAGAACCAAGAAGAAGAGTGACGGGACTGTATTCTGATACCTGGCTTACACAATACTTGTAGCTAGAGTGAGTCAACCATGCAGTATTGCATGAGCTGGAAATCTTGTCTGAGCAGTAAACTGGAGTATGCTGCATAGAGACAGGCCTGATGCCTGCACCCACATGAGGGAACACACAGAATCAGGCCTGGCTCTTACATGCAAACCAGGGACCACACAGGGAATGAATAGGAGAAGGCCTGGCACCTACACCATACCAGGAACCACATAGCGACATGCCCTTTACCTGCATCTGTACCAGGGACCACATACAGATTCTGAATCTCAACCAAGTTATCTGCCCCTTAATTTTTTACTTCTATTATTTAATACATAATTGCAATTTAATGGGTCCTATGTAATTCTCTTTCTGGCCTGTTCCTCTTTTCTTTTCTCAACCTTTGATAGGCTTTCACAAAGAATACATATAGGCCTGGATTTGGGGGTCTCCTTGTCTCAGCCTCATGAATTCTGAGGTTATTTTATGTTGCCTAATTGCATTTCTCTCTGTCTTTCTCTTTTCATTCTACCTTTCTCTGGACCTGCCTTAAATCCTGTTTTTAATTTTCCCCTCTTCTATTTACTTTTTACTTTTCTGTTTTTCTCTGTTGTTCTAACCCAACTGCTAGTCTTGCTCTTTTGTCCTTTCCATTCTTACCCTTATCAGGTATATATTATATTATAATAATATATTAATACACATCATTATTTCTGTATAATTATTATAGTTGAAGAAATGATTGTTTTTAAATGGCCATTACCATATTTTCATTGGGGCATATCTATCAGTTGTTGTAGCTTATGAATTAGACATTCTACTTTTTGGAGAGGAGCTAGAAATGAAGCCTGGAGACCTAAGAATTTTGTCTATATGTTTACCTACTGAGCTATACTCCCAGTCAAGTGTGGAAAGGAAAATAAAACCTCAATGCTACTACAACCTAGTCCACTTCAACATTGCAAATACTTGCACTGAAAGAATATGGGGGCTGGGAAGAGATTGCTTAGTGGTTAAAGCACTCACCTGCAATGCCTAAGGACCCAGATTTGATTCTCCAGTACCCAAGTAAGCCAGATGTACAAGGTGGCACATGGATCTCGAGTTTATTTGCAGTGGCTGAGGCACTGGTGTGCCCATATGCTCGCTCTCTCTCACTCTCTCTCGCGTTCTCTCTCTCTCTCTCTCTTTTACTCACAAATATCTAAATTATTTTTTAAAGAATATTGTGATTACAATGCATGACCCGTATACCTCAACAAGGAGGGGCCTAGGGGAGGGGGTAGATCACGGATGAGCCTAATAATGGTACCAAACTGACTGTATTTGCTGAATACAAAACTAACTAATAAAGAAAAAAAAGAAAAAAAAAAAGAATATTGTGATTAAAATTAGTCAATGATCTAATCCCAGATATAAAATTCACAAACAGAAACAAACGCAGAGTCAAGATAACATGACTCTTCTGAGAATTATTAATTCCACAGTAATCAAGTTCAATGAGAGTAAGTTAAATGAAATACCTGGCAAATAACTGAGGAGAATTTTTATAAGAATGTTCAGTGAAATTATAAAGGGCATAAATAAACTGCATGACAATGACAACACAAACAAGCAGCTGAATGAAATAAGGACCTCAATGCAGGATGAAACATAAATTCAGTGAAGAACAAGCCAAATTGAAAATCAAGTTTTAGAAATAAAAAGGTCAATAAAAACTCAATGGAAACCTTAAGTAATAAAATAGATCAACTGGAAGAAATACTATTAGGGCTTGAAAATACAGTAAATGAATTAGACCATTCAGATAATGACAAAGATAAAAAAGTACAAATAAAGCTTATGAGATCTAAAACCATTACAAATCTAAGTCTATGAATCCTGGGCATAGAAGAGAGAGAAGAATTAAAGATAAAAGCATAGAAAATATACTCAATAAAATAATAATGGAGAAAATAATAAATGTAGGTAAAGAGTTGGGCATTCAGATACAGAAGGCATTTTGAATATCCAAATAGGACCAGAAAAGAAAGCACATATTATAGTAAAAATACTAAGCATACAGAATAACTAACACTGAATGTTGAAAGAGAGAAATACCATGTCATGTATAAAGGCAAACCCATCAGAAAAACAACAGGTTTCTCAACAGAAATTCAAAAATCCAGGAAGTTATATACATCTGAAACTTTCTCATTGCTGGGACAAAATACCCAGCCAGAAGCAACTTAGGGAAGGGAAAGATTTATCTCAGCTTATAGCTCCAGGTTACAAGTCCATCATGGTTTAGAAGTGACAGGAACTTGAGGCAGCTGGTCGCATTCAGCACAGGAGAAAGCAGAATGCTGAACGCTACTCAGCCAGATCTCTCCAGCCCATGGAATGATGCTGCCCATAGTTAAAGCGGGCCTTCCCACCTTAATCTAATTAAGATAGTTCTTCACAGATGTGCATAGAAGCTAACCTAGTCTGCATAATTCCTTATAGATAATTCTATAAACTGTCAAGTTGACTTTATAAACCATGACAATAACTGCCAATCCAGATTACACATACGGCTAAGCTATCCTTCATAATTGGAGGATAAAACAGAGAAACAAACAAAAAGACATTTCCATGATGAATACAAACTAAAGGAATTCATGACCCTTGAGCCAGCACCACAGAAGATAAAAGGAATGCTGTACACTTAAGAGAGAGAAACATATCTGTAAGGCCACAGGAAAGAGTAAATTGCAGTAGAACAGCAAGTAAGCAAATGAGAATTATGAAGGTACCAAACATTACAGAAACAACAAAGTACGAGTAATTAATTCATGCCCTTCAATAATAACTCTGAATGCTATCTTGAGACAATGGTCTCAAGTCTCCTATGAAAAGATGCAGGCAGATAAGTAGACTGTATTAAACAATAGGAATCATCTCTTTGTTGCTGATAAGAAACATTTACCATAGCATATAAACAGATGGAAAATATAACAAGAAAATGGAAATGGAAAGCAAGCATGTATAACAATACAAATATCTGTCAAAAGTAGTCAGATGAGATAAAGTTCATTTCATATTGATTAAAGGAAAAATCCATCAGGTAGATATTATAATTCTAAACACATATAGCTTGAACATCAGCACATCCACTTTCATAAAGCAAACATCCCTATTAGATGTAAAAGAACAGATTGGCGCCAACACACTAATAGTAGGTGACTTCAGTACATAACTGTCATGGAAAGACAAGTTATCCATAAAAATTCCCCAATGAAATGTTATAGTAGAATAACATTATAGAGCAAACAGACAGATATAGAATTTTGTACCAGCACTGCAGAATACACATTATTCTTAGCAGCCCATGGAACTTTTTATTAGACCACATTTTAGGACAAAAAGCAAGTCAACTATCCATCAAAAATATCATGCACACCAAGTGGGCTTCATTCCATGAGTGCAAAGATAGTTTAACATACAGAAATCAGTAAATGTAATACATCACAATAATAGATGCAGGAACAGAAATCACATGATCATCTCAATAGATACAGTAAAGGTCTTCAATATCCTCTCATGATAAGCCCAAAGAAACCAGGAATAGAGGGAACATGCCTCAACACTATATTAGCTGTACATTTGACATTGGATTATTATCTAGAACTCAAAACCTAACCCCCTGATAGCCAAACAACCCTACCAATAAATACACTAATGAAATGATCAGAGTGTTCTCAAAAGAATAAAACTTGCCAATAGACATACAAAAAGTGTTCAACATACTTAGTTACCAAGGAGATATAAATTTTTAATTTTTATTTATTTGAAAGTGAAAGAGGGAGAGAGAGACAGAGAGAGAGAAAGAGAAAATGGGTGCTTCAGGGCCTCCAGCCACTGCAAACAAACTCCAGACATGTTGCCCCTTTGTGCATCTGGCTAATGCTGGTCCTGGGTAATAGAACCTGGATCCTTTGGCTTTGTAGGCAAATGCCTTAACCACTAAGCCATCCCTCCAGCCCAATGAGATATAAATTAAAACTACACTGAGATACTATTTCACCTGTCAAAAGAGATACATTAAGAAAACAACAATAATAAATCCTGGGGAGGAAGCAGGGAACACTTGTACACTACTGGTGGGCATGTAAATTAGTCCAGTCACTATAGAAATCATTATGGTGGTTCCTCAGAAAACTAAAAATATGACCACATATAATTCAACTCTAGCACTTCTAGGTATATCCTTGAAAGACTCTTAAGTAGACATACCGTAGAGATAATTGCACATCCATGTTTATTTCAGTACTCATCTAAAGATTCCATAGAATCTGCTTGCCTGTCAAAACATGAATGGGTAGAGAAAATGCCCTATATAAAGTTAGAGCTTCATTCAGCCATAAATAATAAAAACTTATGTTGCTTGCTAGAGAAAAGATCCAAATTAAGGGAAATAAGCCAGATTCAGAAAGACATGTTACATTTTGTCTCATTTGTAGGTCTCGGATTTCATATGTATATGAGACACACATATATGACCTGAAAGCAAAATGAAGGGACATTGGTGGAAGAAGTAGACTAGCTAGAAGAGGAAAGGGGAGACAAGAAAATTGAAGGGTATTGGGGGAATATGGGGAGCAGATATGCTATACTTGAAAGAAATTGTCTTTATGAGACCTAGCATTATGTACAATAAATTTAAAGATATGAAAACCTTTTAAAAATAAGCTTGGTTATGTATTTAACTTGCCTTGAATTTATTGTGAAGACTGGGATATAGTCATGGGTAACACCATTCCTGAAATAAAGCAATGGCTCCATGGGTGCCTATTTGTTAAATATTTGAGTTTCTCTTGAAGCCATCCTGAGCTTTGGAGTCCAGCCTGATACATATTAGCTTATGAACTTAATTTATGCTTACTACTTCTTCTCTCCTACTTTAATAAAAACTGATATAATACCTCTATAGACTCAGGTGTTTTATTGCAGCTTGTAACTTGGGTCTCTAGCCACCTGGCTGGAGGAGGTAGTACTAGGGTCCAGCTCAAGGGTGTGTTTGAGAGTAGATCTGAATTCCACTGCTGTGATAGTTTGAATAGATTTTTTTTCTGTTTCTGCTTGGACTTGTGAAAGCAGGCCAGCTTCTTCTGCCATAATGGACTTCCCCTGGATCTGTAAGCTTCAATAAATATTCCTTTGTCCATAACTGTGCCTGGTTTGGAAGTTCAACTCAATGGCCTGAAGCTGTCTACTACAGAACGTGGTTTAGATGAATCTGACCATGTGAATTTTGGTCTTTTGGACTTTTGTTTTGGAGGAATGGTCATGGACTTTGTATTTGCAACTTAAGATGCCTTCTGGGGTGGTAAGTATTATGGACTATTCTGGTGAGAGTTTGAAAATGCTAAGTATAGAGAGAATTGTGTTTGGGGGCTTGGCTCATGAACTTTGTAAGGGGAAGGAAAGACTGCAAAGGACTTTATTGGAACTGGGCTACTGGCATAAAGGCTGGCTGCATTCTGCTGCCCAGGCCCAGAGTGTTTGTTCAAGGTTAAATTTGTAATGGACTGATGGGCTTGGCTGAAGATATTGGACTGAGGGATTTATAATTTTAAGTTGGAAAACCTCAAGCAAGTTAAAATTACAGGCATTGACACTGGCTTTTGGTTATTAAAGCTGCTGTTGTCAAACACATTAGCAGTCTTAAGGAAGATGGGCCAACTGCTTTACATGAAAGCAATGGAAAGGATGCCTGAGGAAAGTCTATGGTAGAAATGCAACTCTTTTGGAAAAGACTGAAGAAGGAACCTGATCTTCACAGTCATGATTTATTTCCTCCACAAATTAAGATATGACTGTGTCCTGCACACCTGGTATTGGGTTTTAAGTATGAAAAATGTGTGGAGTGGGCCAAGAAGTACACATGGTTCCAGGAGCCACTGCTGAGATGTGGCATATAGACAGGGCATTATGAGCCTAATTATTAGGCTGATAGAGCCTTTGGAAGATGAACTGTGGTTTGCATGGAGATCCGAAGATGTTTTAGATATACTAAGATTGTGAAAGGTCTACATGGTGGCTGTTGGCTAGGGATGGAAGTTTTCCCTGGCTACTCAGCCTAGCTAGAGGGGTGGAATTGGATAATCTAGAGACTGTCAGTCATTATTTATGATATCAGACTTGAACTGCAGAATTTTGATGTTAGCTTGATGATTGTTGAGTTTACAGTGTTCTAATCTCTCCCTGATATGCTTATAGCAGTTGAAAATATTGAAAGTATATAACTTGTTTGATTTTACATGACTCACACCTAAGAGACAATCTTAAATCTCTGATGAGTCTTGCAACTTTGGAACTATCTTAAATTGTTAAAGACTGTGGGGACCTTTAAAGTTGGACTGAGTACAATTTACAATATGAGATTATTTGAATCTATTGGGGGCCAGGGGCAGAATGTGGTAGTTTGAATTAATGCCCCCTAACAGATTCAAGAGTTTATTAAAACATCTTGGATTTCCAGCTACCTGGCTGGAGGAGGTGTCACTGGGTTGATCTTAGGGTCCAGCCCTAAGGTGTTGTGGTGGATTTGGAATTTCAGTCAATAGATGAAAAGTGCCTGAGTTCCACAGAGAGTTCCTGAAGTGTTCTGTGCTGTGTGGCTTTTGGGTTTTTGGCTTGTGGCTTTTTCTGTCTCTGCTTGGACCTGTGTAAGCAGGCCAGCTTCTTTTGCCCTAATGGAACTTCCGCTGAGTCTGTACGCTTCAATAATTCCCTTCCTCTATAAATGTGCCTGGTTTGGCAGTTCATTTCAGTGGCCTGAAGCTGTCTAGTACAAGCCCCAAAGTGTGAGGGAGAGAGCTGAGCTCTGATAGGGTCCCTTGCTGCTTGCTTCCTATGCATGATTGCTGCATTTGTTTATGGGCTGCTTGGTTTTCTCTCTGCTTGTATGTATGGACGCAGCTTCTTCTGCCATTGATGGCACACTGGATCTGTAAGTTTGAAAATTCCATTCCTCCCCCAAACTGTCCAGTTTGGATATTCATCCCAGCAATGTGGAACTGTCCACTAAATCACCTACTAGCCTTCAACCATTCATTTTCTGTACAACTTATTGCATTATTAAAAAGCCATGTATTTTTATTATGTCTAGCAAGAACAAAATTGTTAGTGCAGATGAGTGCTCGGGGAATAAACAAAACCGAATTTACACTGCTAATCTATGAGTATCCAAGTGGAGTGATAATTAGGGAGCACATGAGATCTGTTAGTTTTTCTTTTACCTGGCAAATGAAATGTATGTACAGCTTGGCATCTTTAAGTTTGAATGCTATTTTGACTCAAATTCTATCAAAAAAATATTCTTTACTACTGTCTGTGACATGAAGGTTTTCACAGGAAGCCTATAATGCATCATTTTATCAGGAAGTATTTTTGTGGCAGGGATAGAATTATGCATTTTTGCAATCTGATACAGCCACTTCCTTAAATAACATTATCCAGGCACTCATCTACAGTGTATTAGTTTCTTTTTTTTTTTTTATTAATTCATTTACTTTTTTTTTTTTATTAGTCAGTTCTGTATTCAGCAAATACAGTCAGTTTGGTACCATTATTAGGCTCATCCATGACCTACCCCCTCCCCTTGGCCCCTCCTTGTTGAGGTATACGGGTCATGCATTGTGGAGTTAGCCCACAGTTATGGGTAAGCTAAATGTCTCTGCATATCATGACCCAACATGTGACTCTGACATTCTTTCCGCCCCCTCTTCCGCAAAATTTCCCTGAGCCATGTTGGGTTCATTTTTGGTCTGCTTCAGTGATGAGGTGTTGAGGGCCTCTGAGGCTCTGGCTCTCTGATTTGGTAGGAGTTGATTTTTCTCTATGCTGATCTCCTTCCCCCTTGTGCTGGTGTCCGGTTCATCAGGAAAACAGCCCCCTTGCTTGTTTCTCGAAGTTTTCTTAGTTTCAGCCGGGGCCCTTTTGAGGTATGATGGGGTGGCTCTCTCCTTAGGGTCTACATCTATCTGAAAAAGAGAAGCAGATTCTCCAACGGAGAGTAAGTTAGCACCAGGACAAATGAGATAACCCTTACTTTTTTTTTTTTATAGAGAATTTAATAGGTGTAGGCCCTCTTGTAGCCCACAATTGATAGTAGCTTGATACTGGAGAGTGGGCTTATGTTTGGATATGGTTCTGACTTGTTTCCCAGCTCCAGCTATGGGTCCCATACCAGTGAGGGGATCTTTTATTATGGGTTTCAGAGAAGTGAGGAGAGTGAGAAGACAGAAGTGGGGCTATGAACCTGGAGAATAAAGTGAGCAGGCATAGAGAGCTCAGTAGATGTGTGCTTTTGGAACTGGTAGGATCATGTATTTGATGTCATATGCCATCCGATGGAACCATGGTGCTGCTGAAAACTGAACAGAAAGTGTCTTAAGAAGTCACTGCTAGGGCTGGGGGAGGGTTTTGTAGGTGAAATGTTTGCTACTCTAGTATGAGGACTGAAGTTTGAGGCCTTAGCACCTACATAAATTGTGGGTGAGTGTGGCAGCTGTCTGGAATCACAGCACTAGGGAGGCTGATACAGGTGACCCTTGTGACTAGACTAGTTGAATCATCATCCTAGTACTCACAAGAGAGACTGACTCAGTAAAATGTCATGGAGAGAGATTGAAGGCATCTGTCAGCCTCTGGCTTCCACACACATTCACATATATTAATTATTTTGAGACTGGAATCCACATACATGAAAATATTCTGTTGCAGTATCTTTGAATCCAAACATCCAGGGGCCCCCACTTTGAGTTCCTCCAGTTCCTATGTTTCTGGGATTTAAATTTAAGCATGGTTTCCTGGAAGAGCTTTTTTATTTTTGTTTGTTTAATTTTATCCAAACAAGCCTAGAAAAGCAAGCAAAACAACTTTCATGTTTCTTTCTCTTGAATTGTATTGAGAAACCATAGTAGAGGTCTAATCTTATAGATTGTCTCCATTCAAACCTAGACTTCTTGATTTAGCTTCTGGACAACTTTTGTTTAAGTCACTTAAACTCTCTGTGCCTATGTTCCTTATAAAATATTTAACCAAAAATAGTTGCAACTACAATGTAAGATTGTTGTGAGACTTAATGTATTACCTGACTTCATTGGATATAATTAATGCTAAATAAGCATTAAGTTAAACATAAAAACAAGGCTTCCATATTTCTTTTATTCAGGGTACAATAATTATAATTACCCCCTATATAAAATCTCATACAATTTTGACTATTAAGAGACATAACATAGAAGAAAGCAAATATGCACATTTAGTGCTATGTATAGACAGAGTAGATGTATTCATTCAAGTCAAACCTTAAAGAATGAGTTGGTAATGATCCTGTAGCTAGCACAGGCTTTAGGGGCCCTTTGGAAAAGATGATACTTAGTGCTGCTTTCACCCAGGGTATTCTCACTGTGTATTGCTAATTTATCTTGGAGCAAAGTTAAGTGTCTATGGACAATCTGTTGTTTCCTCAATACTCCATGCTTCTCTGCTCCCTTTCTACCAATCACATGATTTTTAAAGGCATATTTAGAAGTATGCTGCTACAACCCATTTTAAGACAATTTTAGCTAGTGACTAGATATTTAGTATAAAGAAACAGAGTAGATATAAAATATGTATAATATGTAAATTATGTTCTAGAATTCTTATTGATTCATGGATTAATTCTTTCTTATCCCTAATAAAATACCTTCCTTAAATTTAATTTTGATGAAAGGAATTTTCCCTAAAAACTTGGCATATCCACCTATCTTGGTTTCAGAGATGTTTTCTCTCATTTACAGGTTAATCGAGGCAGTGATTGGCTGGCTTAAACAGGAAGAAAGAAACTTTGAGAGCAAGCTATGTTAGGCCCAGTAATGTGGCTTAAAGCAGGGAACACAATGAACAGTAAATGATGCTGAGATGGTAACATAGTGTTGTGGCTGAACACAAAAACTGTAATTGTTCCCAAATTCTGTAATATTGATGCTATCACTGGGGCTGGGGAGATAGCTCAACGGGCAAGAGTACTTTCTACCAAACCATGAGGACCTGAGTTCAATCTCAAGCGCCCACAAAACCCTAGCAATGAGCAGGACAGAGATAACAGGATCACTGGGCCTCCCTGGTGAGCCAATATAACCAGAGAATAGGGAGCTCCAGGTTCATTGAGAGGTTTTTGTCTCAGAAGAATAAGGTGAAAAGTGATAGAAGAGGACAGCTGGCATCTTTCTGTGGCCTTCACACCACACACAAAGGGCATACACATGTAGGTATAACACACACACACTCACAAACACAATCACCATTCATACCGTACACATGCACCAAAAAGGGGAATGGTATACATGATGGTTAATCTTGGTTTCAGCTTTATGGGATTTAGAATTACTGTGGAAACAAATCTTTTGGCAATCTATGAAGGATTTTCTCGATTACATTAATTGTGATGGAAAGACACTCCCATATATATGAGTGACTTTATTTCATGGGCAAGTGCTCTGCATGGTACAAAGAAGAAAAAGGTAGCTAAGCAATAGCATTTACCCTTTCATCTCTCTTTGCTCCCTATGCATTCACTGTTACCAGCCACTTCCCATTCCTGCCATCATGCCTTTCCCCACCATGATGGACTGTACCCTCTGGGACAGTAAAGCAAAATAACCCTGTGTTGGATTGAATGAAATGTCCCCCATAGGCTTATGTATTTTGAATAGCTGGTTCCCAGCTGGTGGAAATTTGGGAAACTTGTGGTGCTTTGGAAAGTTGAAGGCTTACTGGAGGAGATGCATTGCTGGGGACAGATTTGGGGTTAATAAAACCCAGCTCCAAACTCTGTAGGGAGACCATTTCCTTCCAACTCCTGCCGTGATTTTCCTGCGATGATGAAGCTTCCCCTTCAAACTGTAAGCTGAAGTAAACTCTTCCTATAAACTGATTTTGGTTTTATCCTGGCAATAAGAAGGTAGCTTCTACAAATCCATTCCCTCCATGCTTCCTAAGTATTTGATCATAGTAATGAGAAAAGTAACTAATGTAACAGACAGGTTCCTTATTTTGTTATAGTATAATTCACATGGTTTTTAATTGATATGAAACTGTGTAGTAGTTCTGGGCAAGGGTCTCTGGCATCATAAAGCTTACAGGAGTGGAGGAATTAGCTCAAGCTTTACTTCACTTTTTGTGTATATTTAACTCTTCTCTTTACTTATTGTCTCTCCACTGTATCAATCAATCTGCAATACTTTTCAATCATTGTGTTTTTGTCCCAGAGAGGGGACATTTGACAATGTCTGGAGATGTTTTTCCTGTCATAATTGCAAGGGGTGAGGTGCAACCAGTAGCTACTGACTGAGGCCAAGGGGACTTATAAACATGTTTAATGCCTATAATTCTTGGAAACAAAGAATTATCCAGCACAAAATGTTATCAGTGTTAAAGCAGAGGAGTGTGCCAGCCAGCATTCCTCTCTCTATCCTTACTTTCCTCTAGGAGTTAAGTAGTTGAGGAGTCCCAATTGGGCCTCCTACTGCTAATCTTTTCCCTACAGACATACTATATCCCTTTAAATTATGAGCCAAAGTAAATCCTGCTAAAAACCTGAAAGATAAAGAAATGCTGCCTAAAATGGTAGAATGTTCCTGCCTCTGGGGCTTTGTGTTGGACATTCCTTCCTCCTGAACTTCCTTGGTATCTCCTCTTGACTGGCACCTAGATTCCAACTTGAAAAATATGGTCATCTTAGATGGCCTTTCCTAACAACTGTGCTTAATTTAACCTTCTCTCTTCTACCCTAAGTGATGTTGTGCCAAACCTTCCTCTTTTAGTTTTGATTCCATAGTACTTAGCCCTGTGAATTGTGAGTTTCTCAATAAATATATGCACTTTATGAATCACACATTTGGCTTTTCATAAAGCAAAGAGATTACAACTACTTTTAAAGTTTTGATGCATCCTTTGTATATTGCCATTTCTGTGGAGAACAGCTTTCAAATACCAACAAAAACCCTTTTCAGTTGTTTAGAAATGCAAAATCGTTGTGTGGCAGTAATTAATTTTTTTTTTGCTTTTGTCTAATTAAATTTGTGCAAAGAATGAGGAAAGGGCTTTATCATCTGCAGGAGAAGTAAGTTCCTCACAACTGACTTCAATCATTCTGAGTAACTACTTCATTAGGACTGAGACAAGCAGAGTGACAGATCATTAATTTTCATGGATATAATCTGGAAAGCCAAATGTTTGTAGAAGGGGAGTCTGGAAAGAATAGCATAAATGTATTAACATTTATTAAAAATAAGTCACAAGTCTGTTTGCACACTGTTGCTCTCATACTATGAAGTACATGTAATCACTACAAAATCGAAAAGTCACATTGCTAAAGAAGGAAAAGTAGATGCCATCTTCATCCTTGAATAGTTTTGGTCTTTAACTTAAATTAAAATTTTTAGGGCTATTGGAAAGAAATACAATATAATGAACTCTAGAAATAGTTATGTACTTTCTTGCCATAATTTAATTTTTGCTCTTTTGAATAGAAGAAAAAGCTAAGACAAGAAATTGCCTAGGTGAGTGTGCATTCTAAGTGAGAATGAAGTATTCTGTCTTTATAACTATATTTATTTGGTAGTTTTTAAATGTATTTGCCTTAATGTTTCAAAGATAGTCTTGTATATCAAAAAGTACAATAATGATTATTGGCAAATTACACATTTCTCCAAACTAACCAGATTGTAGGGGGCTATCACTATCTCTATTGTTTTCATGTTTTCTAGGACATTGAAATCTGGGAATACCAGAAGATTTACTAATCTACTTATCTGTTACCATCTAAAAGTCATTACTCCAAATTAAAAAAAAAAAGTTCTTAGAAACTGTACAGTACTTCATACCAGTAAGATAAAACAGACACCTCCCTTATTCAAAACTGAACTCTTTTGTCCCCTTTTCTCCCTGAGAGTGTTCCAGGGCCAGCTGGATTCTTTGTTTTGTAACCCAGGTGTAGTTAGGAATAGGTATTGGATTAGAATTAGGATGGGTGTTGCTTCAAAATCAGTTTAATGGAAAGATATTTTAGAATTGAAACTACATCTAAGGATTGGCTCTGCCATTTACCTCCTGATAGTCCATTTGCTTTGTTCCTTCACACACCCAGTTTTCATCTGTAAAATAAGAAAAATGTTTAGTTGAGCTTTTGTATGGTACAAAAGAAATAATTAACAGTGGTTCTTTCCTATGACATTGTCATATTCGGCTTTGATGTTTACCTTGAAGAGTTGAATTCATATGTCCTTATTTTGTGTGTTGGGTTTTTTTTTATTAGGTTATCATAATCATCATTATGTTTGTGGCAGCTTACAACAGGCTTTTTAGGTCAGTAACAGGATATTTTTACTTTTACTTAGGTCTTTTAAGTTTTTTTTTTTTTTTTTTTTTGCTTGTTTGTTTGTTTGTTTTGTTTTTTGAGGTAGGGTCTCACTCTGGCTCAAGCTGACCTGGAATTAACTATGTAGTCTCAGGGTGGCCTCGAACTCACAGCGCTCCTCCTACCTCTGCCTCCCGAGTGCTGGGATTAAAGGCGTGCACCACCATGCCCAGCTGTCTTTTAAGTTTTATCTAGAAGCTTAAAGTCTGTGTTTTCCTAGTGTGTCTGATGGTCTCTTTGATTCCACCTGTCTTTGAGGGGAACTACATTTTCTTCATCCCAAGTAGCAGTAAGTAGTCAAAATATAGTGGCCTAAATCCTTCAAGCTAGGAATGTTCTTAAAAATATGACTATATCATGGTGGCTAGAGACAAATTTATGTAGCATGGATTGTACCTATTTGTTATTTTTAGCCCCAGTTGAAAATCACTTCCTAGTGTTCCCTGTATACAAATTTGCTAAATAGGTAAAAGAAAGAAGAAAAGACTCCTAGACGTAGACATGATTAGTGTTGCCTCCACCTTTATATTCTGTTCACATTATGTTTAAACAGTATTGGAAATGAGGTACTAGAACATAAATGTACAAATTACAAGTAGACATTATAGATAGAGCACTTGGGAGTCAAAGATGTAGGTTCAAATATTGCCCCTATCACTTAATAAATACCTGAATGAGATTGGGAAGTTTATTTGGCCTAGTTTAATTTCACTTTCTTTATAAAATAGCCATAATAATGATAATAAAAACAGCAACAACAACAACTTTCTAGAAGTGATCTAATGGTGACAAAGACCTTCACAGCAATAAGGAAACAAAGCACTCAACTCAGCACAGAGTACATAGACATCAAACACTAATAATAATTATTATTGGGTTTGAGCAAGTTTGCCTTCTGTGAGCAACTTTGAGGGTGGAGCTATTCTAGTCACTTCCTGAGATTCTCCACGGAACTGAAGCCACGAGTGTGAATTTGCTTTGAGGGCTGGCATTAATGAGTGCCTCCTAGAGCAGAACTTAGTATCGCCATGAGAGATGGCAGTTTATTTTGGAAAGCTATTTGGTCATCCTGTATTTGAATGTATCTTTTAAAAAATATTTCATTTTATTTGACAGAGAAAGAGGGAGAGACAGAGAGAGAGGGAATGGGTACACCAGGGCCTCCAGCCACTGTAAACAAACTCCACATGCATGTGCCCCTTGTGCATCTGGCTAACATGGATCCTGGGGAATTTAACCTGGGCCCTTTGGCTTTGCAAGCAAACACCTTAACTGCTAAGCTACCCCTCCAGTGATCATCCTGTATTTCATACATTTCTTAGCTTTGTGAACCAAGGAGCCTGCCCCATGATAGCTAATCTACCCCAGTGTGCTCATTTTGTATTTTTTATTAGCTGTGTTGCATGAGCATGCTACTGAAATATGATATTTATCTGAAAATAGTTAAGGCCAATAATGCAGTAAAGTTGGCAAAGTCTTAAAATGTGTGGGGCAACTTCATTCTATAGCATTCAGTCACAAAGCAAATTACATTTGTGCCTTGAGCACCCTAAACACGTTGTTAGCTTTAGTTTCAACTAAAAAGAATCCTATTGAGGTTAACAATAATCTCCTTCAATTTGTTTTTCCTCTGGAATTCCTAAAGTTGCTATAAAAAGACTTTTCTCATCTTCTGTATCCATCTCTTCTTTACTTTGCTGAAATATTCAATGCAACTTCTCCTTTGGGAGAACATTAATTCTTCCCTTTTAGTGCAGAAAAATACATATTGGAGGCACTTGTCAACTAACATTACAATTTACCATTGACAATTGGGAAACTTCTCATCATACTAATTATTCAGTCTCAAATTATTAGTTCAATGGGATGAAAATGAAAAGAAGTTCTGCATATAACATGGGGCTGAGCATTCACATGTGAATGAGTTAACTTCTATTTTAATAAAAGATTGAAAGAAGACGGACCTAATGACCTAGTATCTTTGTAACATCATTTCTTTGAGATTATATAACAAACAGATTAAACCACATGCACTTATTATCTGTCAGTTCTGAAGGCTAGAAATGTGACATCAAGGTATGGTTCTTCTGGAATCAGTAAGGAAGGCTCGTGTGGGGCCATGGTTCTTCCGGAGTCAGTAAGGAAGGATCCATTTAAGATTCTATACCAGCTTCTAGTGTTTCCTTGACTCATTTTGGTTTGGAAATCACAGAAAACCCCATGTTACAATTGGATACTTGCCGGGCGTGGTGGCGTATGCCTTTAATCCCAGCACTGGGGAGGCAGAGGTAGGAGGATTGCCATGAGATCGAGGCCACCTTGAGACTACATAGTGAATTCCAGGTCATCCTGGGCCAGAGTGAGACTCTACCTCGAACCCCACCCCCCCAATGCAATCATGTTCATACGGCCTTTGGAAATAACAAGATCATGAGTGCAAAATCCTCATGAATAGATTAATGTTTTTCTTTTTCTTTTTTTCTTTATTAGTTAGTTTGGTATTCAGCAAATACAGTCAGTTTGGTACCATTATTAGGCTTATCCGTGACCCACCCCTCCCCTTGGCCCCTCCTTGTTGAGGTATACAGGTCATGCATTGTGGAGTTAGCCCACAGTTATGGGTAAGCTAAATGTGAGATACTGGGTAAGATCTCAGACAGAGTTGGATTACAGGGGATAGATTAATTACTACAAGAGCAGTTGGTACAAAACAAGCATAGCCTTACTTTGTACCTCTTCCCCATGAGCTCTCAGAGTGCTGTCCTCCATGGAGCCCTCATCATAAGCCAACACAATGCCAGTGTTGTTCTCTTAGATCTGTAGAGCTTTGAACAAATAAATGAATTTTCTTTAAGTGTTTTTATTATTTATTTATTAGAGAGAGATAGGAAGGGAAAATGGGCACACCTGGGCCTCTAACTACTGCAAACAAACTCCAGATGCATGAGTCACCATGTGCATCTGGCTTACATGGATTCTGGGGAATTGGACCTGGGTCCTTAGGCTTCACAGGCAAATGCCTTAACTGCTAAGCCATCTCTTCAGCCCTAACTAATTTTTTTTCACAAAATGATATAGCATCAATTATTTTTGTTATAGTAACACAAAAGCTTTAGTGCACACAGCTTCAGTTTTTTCTAGAACTGGTGTGTGTGTATCTAAATTTTTTTCCTTATATAAGGAGTGCATCATACTAGATTACAGTTTGCCTTGATACCTCATTTAAACTTCATTACCTTTGTAAAAATCTTATTTCTGAATAAGGACACATTCTGAGATATTTTAGAGTTTGGAAGTCAGCATATACTTTTGTGGGGGCACAATTCTGCTCAAAATTTTTGTGCTTTGTAGATATTGCTAATTTCTTATGTAAGTGTCTTAATATGACACTAATATGCATTCTGAATGCTTGCTTGCAGGTGATACTCATCATTTGTGGTCAACCAGACTCCTCTTTTTAGAATTACGTCTATCCAAGGCTTGGCCTGGTGAGGCTATGTCATGTTCAAGTCCTATGTTTTCCCCTCATTGAAGGGAAAGAAATGATTTGAAGATCTGAATTTGGCCTTGTTCTCTTAGTCCATATTTAAATGTACCTACTTGGCAGACCGTGTCATAATGCTGTTTGAAGAATTGAGGGAAGAAGAGAGGAAGGAAGGAAGGAATTACGGATATTAAAATTTGTTCATTCTGTGTTGGTGATAGTAAAATCAACAAGGGAGACTGATAAATGACTTCTCCAGAACAAAAAGATTCAGCTCATATCTGCAGTAGTTTTTGGTTGAATATCTTGAGAGATTTAATCTATTTATTTTTGTTTTGTTGTTCAGTGGAACCAAATTCAGTGTGCTGATAAGAAGAACTAGATAAGAAAGATTCTTGTAGAATTGTTTACAAAGGCCAAGCTGTTTGATAAGATGCTTGTAGAGCAGTGGTCTACATCCATCTTTGAGTTTACTGTTGCTTCACACAGCATTAATTTTTAACTGTTAACTCCAGCAGTGATTTTATTTCCAGCAGGTTCTATCTATCACCTTGTGCTGTTTTACAGGATTTCCATTTTATTCTTGTCAGCTGAATGACTGCACTTAATATTTATGTATTTTTAAAACTTTCATCTCAAACAGCAAACATTTATTATTAAGCCAGATATTCTCATATTATTGGTTTTCTCTCTTTCTGGGTATGTCTAACTCGCATTGTCATTTTGGGGGAAATGTCTGGAGAGATGCATTGACCTGTAAATTCAGACTGTATTCATGTCCATGTTTTTTTGACCTTTATCTGCTTGCTGCTAACCAGAGGCTTTGTGTATTTGCACCACAATTAGGAAAGGGCTGTTCATTTGTGAACTTCAAAGCAAGTAAGAAAGATGTCCTGCAAGGTAGAGTCAGCAGGCTTCAGACATGCCTCTTTCTCTTACACAGACCTTCACAAGCCAACAGGAGGTCCTTTACTCTCCTCATTGCCCCATCCAAACTGAGACTTTGTAACAAATACAGATTCATCTCTTGCCAAATGCTTAGATGTTTTCTCACTAAAACTGAGACAAAAGGATAAGCACCTCAGATCTGCTGTTTATTTTTCCAAGCTTTGGAGCTACACTTTTGGAAAAATTGGTGGTAGTTTGGGGGAAGAATGTGCAGCTGTCTGACCAACTGTGCTGTTGATCTTGAATCCTAATGCCCCTCCAGCTTCCATCTGGGACTGCCATTTAACTTGACCTTCTCAGGACAAGAGGTTAATTTCTGTAGTATTAGAATTGTAGAGATTAATTTGTGAAGCTGCTTTAATTAAGATGCCTCTGGCTCTTGCATCTGGGCAGGAGACAGCAGACGCTAATAGATGATAATCCATTTTCTCCCAGGGATGACTGAAATATGCAGTTTCAAGCTTGGCCAATTTCTTCATGGATTTTGCCCCTTTCCCACTCTGCTGGAGAATGAATCGGTGACCTCTATAAACACAATATTCTTTCTCACCTGAGATAGAAAAGTCAACTAAAGATCATACTGAAGGATACAATCCATTTTCTTCACTTAGCTAAAATAATGGAATTGTGGCCCAGAAGCTATCCTGTAGTCACAACAGTAATCGTTTCATTTCATCTTGACAGCAACCTTATCAGATAGGCAAGTTTGTGTTATTGTTGTCACTGTTTTGTTTTTTAAAAAACGGTCTCACTGTGTGATCCAGTTCTAAAACTTGCTATACAAAGGGCTGGGATTACAAATAATTGCCACCAGGATGAGCAATATAGGTACTTTCATTATTTCCATTTTGTGGGTAGCTTGAATCATTAAATATTTTTTGCAGGGCACACAGTGAGTCTTTTGGTAGAAGCAGACGCTGAAAATGTGTCTTTCACTTGAAGCATCAGATTTGGAGAAAATATGCTTTTCTTTCTCCTGGATAGATTTGGAAGGGATATTTGTACTTATTAGGAAATAGACAATGTTTAATTCTACAACCACTTACATATTTTTACATATAAGTAAAAATAATGTTCTCCTATATCTGAGGGGGAAAATGGAGCACAGGAAAGTAGATGGAATTAGCCAAAGTCAATCAACTGTGAATGTTAGGCCAAAGAACATCTGGGCAGGCAGTTTATATTACTAGCTCATCTACATCTTCCCCTGTCTGAGTGGAAGTGATTGCTGAATTCCTCTGCAGAAAACATATCTTTATATCGCATAGGGAAAATAAATATAGAACTAGATTTTGTTATTTTGTTGCAAACTATTTATAAAAAATAATTTTTATTTATTTGCAAGGAGAAGGAGATGAGAGAAAGAGAGAATTAATGAAAATGGATGTCAGATGAGAATGGACATGTCAGGGCCTCTTGCCACTGCAACCAAATTTCAGATGCATGCATCACTTTTGTGTCTGTCTTTACATGGGTACTGGGAAATTGAACCTGGGCCATCAGACTTTGCAAGCAGGCACCTTTCACTGCTGAGCCATTTCTCCAGACTAATTTTAGCTTTTATGGGGAAGGTTCTAGATAAGACTTTCACACGCCATGTCAAAAAGTACTAAGGAAGTTTATTATAAAAGTTGCTATTTACCTGGTCTGGTTGAGACCTGGACATCTGCTTTGTTTTAAGTTCTCCAGTTCAATTTAATGGACAGCTGCAGTCATGATTTACTGTTATAGATCAGCAAGTCAGCTATATAAAAAGAGAAATGACCAAATTGGAGAAACATAAAAATTATGTACTATGGCAGTTACTATTCTTTGAAAGGACTTGTGAGTCAGAGTCTCAACTTTCTTTGTTCATTCTGAAAGAAAAAAAAAAAATCAAAAATAGACTTCAGAGTTGCTCAGAGAATGTTGAAGTTGATTTGATTAGCTTCCTAGAACCCTATTAATCTGGTCTGGTGCCTCTGACATTTAGTTACAAAGTGTCTGCATTTTCATGACTTGCAATTTATTGCTTAGCTATAACACAAGTGACCATGAAATCCCCCAGTTAGTGGTCTGTTACTGGAATTGGCCACAGTGCCTTTTCAGTTCTTAGGACTTACTTGGCCTCCTCGTGTTGTATCAAATTCTTCAGGGTCTGGTGATCTGAGAAGCAGCCCTGTCTTCTCCTGTCTGCTTGTTGCCTCCTTTCCCTTCTGTCTCCTCTTCCTCTCATGGCCATTTCACCTAGGCAGTCAAGCTGGAGGGGGGGCATTTATAAAATAGAGTGGATAAACAAGAGCTCCATTGAACTTCTGTGCTTTGTAATGTGTGCTGACAAAACTACATCCTTAAAAGAATGCAGCTCTTTTGTTTGTATACTCATATAACAATTATCTGTATTAAAATTGGAATATTTGTATTTCTTTTCTTAAGATATATCCATAGTATAGTATGTGTCATGCAAGTCTCTTCATGTCTTTTGTTTATAATATAGTATGTTGATCTTAACAGTTTTGTTATGAATTGCATTAGTTACTTGCCACATGTATGTGAAAAAATTCTTGTCAAGAAGCAACTGAAGGGAGGAAGGGCTTATTTGGCATACAGTTTGAGGGGATGCAGTCCATCATGGTGGTGTAGGCATGATGGAAGGAACATGAAAGAGCTGGTTGCACTCCATTTCTATTCAGGAAACAGAGAGGGATTTATGTTGGCTCTCAGCTTGATTTCTCCATTTTACTTAGTCTGAAAACTCAACCAATGGATATTCCCTCCACAGTTAACCTAATCTACAAAATCCTTCACAGTTGTGCTCACAGATCTGTCTCCTAGGTGATTCTAGATCTTTCCAAGTTGACAATATTAACCATCACAACTCTACTCCTTATAAACCTAACATTGAAATATATCACTTTTAAGCCATAGTCTTCCATCACTTAATCCCAAAGACGGTAGCTATGTTATGATACAAAATGTACTCTGTCCAACTTCAAAAGTCTTCATAGTCCTTCATAGCCCAAGCACTGTTTGAAGTCCAAAGTCTCTTCTAAGACTCAAAGCAGTTGCTGAAAACCTCTGTAAAGTTAAGAAAAAGTTATACATTTCCAGTATCCAGTAGCACAGAGTAAATATTCTCATTCTCAAAGACAGAAGTGAGAGCAAAGCAAGAAAAGAAAAATGGAACAAAGCAATACCAAAACCCAGCAGAACAAAAACCAAATCTTTCGGCTCCATATCTGATATCTAGAGCTTATGATAGAATCATCTGGGATCCAAAAAGTTGAGGAGTCTTAACCTTCTAGCTCTGCTGCCTACAGAAAACATAGCCTCCTTTTGGGTCAGCTCCATTCTAAGCCTGAAGCTGACAGACATTCTAGTGTTCTGGCATCTCCAATATCCTGAGAGCATAATTGCAACTTAGGCTTCACCTTTCTAGTTTCATATAATTGCTTCTTATGACCTTCTTGCAGGGACTCTAATCCTAACACACACTGCCTAGCCTCAGTAGGTCTCTGGAGCCATGGTGTAAGATTCCATGACCCTCTCAATCCTGTATCTTTCATACCTTTTGCACCATATAGATAATGTTGCCAAGTTTTGATGGCAAATTGAGATGTGGCCTTGCTCGCTTAGACCACAGTTCCACTGGGCTCCAAATGCATTCTAGACTGATCCCAAGGAAATATTTCCCTGGGCGGTTGGTTTTGAGCAGGGTACCCCCACCCTTGAAAACAGCTTTAGTGGCTTCTGTATGCTTTGTTGACTGAATCTGCATAATATCATTCTTGGACAATTGTTTTCAAACAGGGAACCCCACCTGAGGTGTTCTTAATTCAGGCTCTCTCCTTTCAAAGAAATTTGCATTTTCACACTTTGGAGCCTTGCGTGGATGGGGTCTTTCCCAGTGCAGAGCAGGAGACCGATTTTGAATGGAGTTAATTTCTTTAACAATTGAAGCCTCTTTTACAGGGCTCCTGTTTTGATACTTTAAAGTAGTTCAAGGTCTTCCTCACACAAAATGCACTTAAAAATATCTTTCTGTATTACTTATTGTTTTTTTTTTTTCAATATAAGCCTGGATAAGAGTATCCTATCCTGCCTTGAAATTTCCTCTACCAAACACATTAATCTCACTTTAAAATTCAACTTTTTTCAAGTTCTTGGGATGTGACTAGAACTCAGCTAGATTCTTTTCCAGAATATAACCTGAATGAGTTCTATCCCAGTTCCCAATGTAGTCCTTGTTCCCATCTGGAACTTTATGAGCCCAGCCTCCCTGTTTGAATTTCTTTTTGTTTTCTGGTCCTCCAAACTCCTACCAGAATGGCCCATTAAGCTCTGTTTACAGCAACATAGGGCTTTTGGCCCAAAGTCTCAACTTCTACTGCACTCCTCTCATAAACCATTTCCAAAGGCCTATGAAACACATGGTCACTTTTATCATAGCAATGAGAAAATTCTCAGCACCAGACTTATGTATTAGTTATATTAGTTATTTTTCTTGTCCCCATGGCAAAATGCCTGCCAGGAAGCAACTTAAGATAGGAGAAAAAAAATATTTCATCTTACTGTGGCTCTTACAATCTTTCCGCTCCCTCTTCTACAAGGTTCCCTGAGCCGTGGTGGGATGTTATAAGTCTCCTTTAGTGTTGAGCTTCCAGCAGCTACTGAATTTCTGCCTTGGTATGTTTTGAATATCCTCAGTATCTTTCTCCATCACCCTGGCACTGGTTGTCAGGCTCGCCATGGAAGCAGCTTTCTAGTTCATCTCACCAGTTTATCTGTGGTTTCACCTGGGCCCTAGCTGATTTGCAAGGGGTAGTTCATCTCCTACCAAGGAGGAAGCTATCTTTTCCTGTCTTGTTGATAGATTTTGGTTGTCCTCAGTTCTCAAAAGAAAAACAGATTCTTAACAGAGAGTAAAGTCAAAGGTCAGCATAGGTTAAAGAGGATAAGCATTGTTAATTTAGAAAGATTTTGATGGGCTCTAAACTGCAAGAAATGGAGGGAACCTTAGAGTTATATCAGTTATTTCCAACTCAATCCTATAGTTGGGGATACTCAAGCCCTGTGGCTTTGTCATGTTGAGGGAAAGGCTTCAAAGTGCTTGTGTCCCAATCATTGAATTGTACTATTTTCATGGCTTATAGGCAATGCCAAAGTGTTACCCAAGTAACTAAATTGATTTTACATTCGTATGCATGCACGCAATAGCAATTAAGGAACAGTGTATAGTGGATTTTGACATGTATGAAATTATAGAACCAATTACTTTTCACTAGTCAATTCATGACAGTCATTTCAAACAAAGCAGACCTTGGAATGTGTTCCTTGAAGACATGTTTGACAGAATGCCATCACATTTAAACTAAATTTCATTGTCTGGAGATCATATTTGAGAGAAAGAACTTGGAGAGTAGAGTGAAAATGTAAATTAAGCATTTGTGATTTTATTGGTTACTTATCTTAAAAAGAAAGTGCAGTTAAATAGATTCTATTCTTGAGTGGGTTGTAGTGGAAGGAATGCTTTTGTATATATTGAGAGAGAATAGCTGATCTTATTAACCTACTTCCTGCTGGCATTTACCATGTGTTGAATTTTGAGTCAGTCACAGAGCCTTATTCATTTGTTGCATCTAGTAATCTAATAATCTCAAAATAGAGTGACATCCAAGGATCCCTTGAGAAAACAGAAAATATTAAATGAATAGAAGAAAGTCAAGTCAGCGAATTTCCTCAGAATGCCAATAAAGAAGACACTACTTTTGGAAGTAGAAGTAGTACTTACCTGCAGGATCCAGAATACTTACTCTGTCATCACTGAGAAGAGTGGAGACAGGGAACATTCTTACCTGTGGGATCCTGAATACTAACTCTGTCATCACTGAGAAGAGTGGAGACAGAGAGCATACTTATCTGCGGGATCCAGAATACTTACTCTGTCATCACTGAGAAGAGTGGAGACAGAGAGCATACTTACCTGCAGGATCCAGAATACTTACTCTGTCATCACTGAGAAGAGTGGAGACAGGGAACATACTTACCTGTGGGATCCTGAATACTAACTCTGTCATCACTGTGAAGAGTGGAGACAGAGAGCATACTTACCTGTGGGATCCTGAATACTAACTCTGTCATCACTGAGAAGAGTGGAGATAGAGAGCATACTTACCTGTGGGATCCTGAATACTTACTGTGTCATCACTGAGAGGAGGGGAGACAGAGAGCATACTTACCTATGGGATCCTGAATACTTACTCTGTCATCACTGAGAAGAGTGGAGACAGAGAGCATACTTATCTGCGGGATCCTGAATACTTACTCTGTCATCACTGAGAGGAGTGGAGACAGAGAGCATACTTATCTGCGGGATCCTGAACACTTACTCTGTCATCACTGAGAGGAGTGGAGACAGACAGCATACTTACCTATGGGATCCTGAATACTTACTCTGTCATCACTGAGAAGAGTGGAGACAGAGAGCATACTTATCTGCGGGATCCTGAATACTTACTCTGTCATCACTGAGAAGAGTGGAGACAAAGAGCATACTTACCTGTGGGATCCTGAATACTTACTGTGTCATCACTGTGAAGAGTGGAGACAGAGCGCATACTTACCTGCAGGATGCTGAACACTTACTCTGTTATCACTGAGAAGAGTGGAGACAGAGAGCATACTTACCTGTGGGATCCTGAATACTAACTCTGTCATCACTGAGAAGAGTGGAGACAGAGAGCATACTTACCTGCAGGATGCTGAACACTTACTCTGTTATCACTGAGAAGAGTGGAGACAGGGAGCATACTTACCTGTGGGATCCAGAATACTTACTGTGTCATCACTGAGAGGAGGGGAGACAGAGAGCATACTTACCTGCAGGGTCCTGAATACTTACTCTGTCATCACTGAGAAGAGTGGAGACAGAGAGCATAATCTAAAGCTTGTTGGGAAGTTTGGCTTTTCTACAAATAAATAACTATTATGTAATCAGTTTTCCTGCCTTAAACATGTAGAAAACTGGGAAAGATGCACAAACTAGTGGTTATTTTGGAGTAATGAATGGTAGGAAATATAGGACTATTATCCATGAGAGAAGGGAAACCCTGTGGTTACCCATCTTTTTTCTTGGAAGCACCTTATTCATTGTGGTGTAAGAAGAACCCAAATAAAACCTGGTGATATCTTAGCTAAGAAGGCAGAAGGAAGGGCTCAGGGTTATGTAGAAAACTAGCATTTCAGGTACATGACGTTGGATCAAAAGTGGTTGCACAGAGAGCGTGATACAATGAAGGGAGGAAATTATTCTGGAGAACTACAGTAGAAGCCTTTTAGGTATTTGACAAAATAAAGTATGTACACATAGTTCTTTTCCAGGAGACTTGGCCAAGAACAAATAGGTTTTTAAGAAAAATGACTGGGAAGCTGTAAGTTCAAGTTCAGGGAGGTGCCTTTTGAATTTCTACTAGGTAGAATAGGAAAATATCCTGAACAAATAGCATTTAGTAGAGAATCAAAAACATAGTGTTTCAATTATGGGGCTATCTTAGCTCTAAGATAAATAAATGCTAGAATAGGTAGCTCATAAGAATAGTTAATTAATAAACCTGTAAATAATCATCTGGAGTTTACAATGAATGTTAGAATACCTGAGAGAATGATATCTAACTTCTTTCATGAGATTCAACAAAATCTCATTCTTTACATACAATCTATAATATACAGCATCTCCCCAAAGAGGAAAACATGGACAGAAGAAGAAATATATACAAAGCACAAAGCATGGCCCCAAAACATGAATACATATATGGACAAAACCTACTAGAGAAAGATGCAGGAATTTGAGACGTGGTAGAAACAACAGACAGGGACCTTGTGATAACTACTATTGTTATTATTTTAAAGTATTTTTATTTATTTATTTATTTGAGAGAATAGGGTAGAGAAAGTAAATGTGTGCTGGGGCCTCCTGCTACTGCAAATGAACTCCAGATGCATACACCACTTTTCTCATCTGGCTTTATGTGGGTATGGGAGAATTGAACCCAGGCCTCCAGGCTTTGTAAACAAACATCTTTAACTACTGGGCCATATCCTCAAACCCTATTATCATTTTTAATAGGAATAAAGAAAATATTTAGAGTAAAATATAGCATATTTAGGAGAAGAGAAAAAATAAGCCAAGAAAACTTCAAGATTAAAAAATGTCTAAAAGAATCATTTTGCTGGGTTAATGTTAGACTAAACACCTCTGTACAAATGATGACTATAGTTTAAAATATAGAAATAGAAACTATCAAAGTAAAACATAGCAAGAAAATATTCAAAATAGGCTAGAGCCTCAATGACTTGTGGAGGGCAACACAAGCAAGGAGAAAATTAAAAACAATATATATGAAGGAATGAGAACAGAAAAATTTCAAATTCATGAGCAGTTTACAACAAAATTTTTTAACTACTTTGTGTTCAATGTAGCAAAACCTTACAAACAAGATGCTCAACAAAATATAGGAATTAAAATGGAATCTCATAGAAATTGCTCAAAACCCTATTTAATGATGAATGCATCATTGAAAATATTAGGAAGGAAATGAGAAAATTCTGAGAATCCAACACACACACACACACACACACACACACACACCGTATCAAAACCTATGGAATCTAACAAAAGCAGCCCTACCTAAGATAGAAGTTTATATCTACAGATAAATACATTAAAAACTAAGCTTAAAGCCCGGCAGGGTGGCACATGCCTTTAATCCCAGCACTTGAGAGACAGAGGTAGGAAGATCGATGTGAGTTCAGGCTACCCTGAGACTACACAGTGAATTTCAGATCAGCCTGGGCTAGAGTGAGACCCTGCCTTGAAAAATAAAACAAAACAAAGCAAACAAACAAAAATAAGTTAAGGTTAATAATATACATTAGGGCATTGGAAACTAAGAACAAGTTAGACTCAAAATCAGTAGAAAGAAAGATGATTAAGTTCATAGCAAAAATGAGTTAAATGGGAACAAAAATACAGTAGAAAGAGTTCATGAAAAATAGATTTGGTTCTCTAAAAAGATAGAGATATTAATAAACCCATGATTAAAGAAAACAACAAAATGAAGAGTCAAATTTAAAAAGTAGAGATATTACAAAAGATAATAATGAAATGGCATCCTGAAAACTTCATTCCAGAGATGCAAGGATGGTTCAACATGTGCAAATCAATAAATAGAATACATCACATGAATGGACTTAAGGAAAGAAATAACTTGATCATCTCAATAGATACAAAAGGCCTTTTAAAAAAGATTTATTTATTTATTATAGACAGAGAGAGGGGAGAAAGAGATTGGGTATGCCAGGGACACTAGCCACTGCAAACGTACTCCAGTTGCATGTGCCACCATGTGCATCTGGCTTACGTGGGACCTAGAGAATAGAACCTGGGTCCTTACGTTTCACAGGCATGAGCCTTAATCTCTAAGCTATCTCTCCAGACCAAGAGAAAAGGCACTTGACAAAAATCAAACATTTCTTCATCATAAAGGACCTTAAGAGACCAAAAATAGAAGGACCATTATATCAGCATAAATTATAAATGCCAAATATATAGCCAACATTATATTTAATGGGGAATAGCTCAAAGCTTTCCACTAAAATCAGAAGCAAGATAAGGGTGTCAATTTTCTTCTCTTCTCAATTCCTTATAGTATTGGAAATCTTTGTGACCACAGTAAGATACAAACAGGAAAGGAAGTAAAGTACCCTTACTTGCAGATTAAGTAATTTTATACATAAACATCTCACCACTTAACTCTTAGTTCTGATAAACACTTTCAGAAAAGTTGTAGGATACAAAATTAACATACAGAAATAAATAGGCTTCCTATATACCAATAACATACTCAGAACACAATCCATAAAACAATTCCCAGAATTACCAGAAACCTAACCTAACTACCTACCTACCTAACTCTGGAATCAACCTAGCAAAGGAAGTGAAGCAACCTCTGTAATGAATATTTTTTATTATTTATGTATTTGATGAAGAGAGGGATGGAGGGAGAGAGAGAGAGGCAGATAGAAAGGATGGGTGCACCAGGGCCTCTAGCCACTGCAAACAAACTCCAGATTCATGTGCCGCCTTGTACATCAGGCTTATGTGGGTCCTAGGGAATTGATCCTGGGTCCTTTGGCTTTTCAGGCAAGTACCTTAACCCCTAAGCCATCTCTCCAGCCCTGCAATGAATATTTTCAACCTCAGAAGAAATAAATTGAAGAGGACATTAGAATATAGGAAGATGTCTAGTGTTTGTCAGCAGAATTGAGGTTGTGAAAATGGCTCTGGTACCAAAAAAGCACAAGTGCCTCTAACTACTGAGCCATCACCCCAGCCCCAGAATTTAGTTTAGGCCATAATGCATCCAACTACATTTAAGAATTAAAATAATGTAAACTATTTCCTCTAATAAGTAAACATGTTTAAATTATAAACTATCAATGGAAACTATTCGGAGTGCTCCCAAACATTTAGAATCTTAACATATACTTCTATAGAACATGGGCCTGTGAGGGATATGAGAGTAAGATGTGCTGTCTTTTCTGTCAACAGGTTAAAAAGATGAACTAAGTTCTGGGGCTGGGGTGATGGCTCAGTAGTAAGAGGCACTTGCGTGCAAAGCCTGACAATCCACGTTAAATTCTCCAGTACCCACGTAAAGCCAGATGCACAGCAGCAATGTGTCTAAAGTTTTCAGCAACAGGAGACCCTGGTGTGCCCATACTTCCTCTTTCCCTCTATCTCTCTCAACTCACCAATAAATAAAATATATATCTGGGAAAAAAATTCTGGAATGATGCCATTCCATGGAAAAACACCCCTTTGGTGTCAGCTGTTCTTGAGACCAAAAGAGTCAATAACCCTTGAGACCAAAGATTCTGTTTCTGTATTTGGTAAAATATCACTAAACTTTCCATTCCTTTAGGTTTCCCCTAGAAATGACATCATTTTGAGGTGTAACTAATCACATGTGATTATGAGGCCAACTGTGATTGAGTGTAGCATCCAGGACTCTGTCTGTGTTACAGAATATAAAACTCCAGCAGACTGTCTTCTGGTATGCTTACTAGCTTAAATTCTTAAAAAAAATAAAAGCTGTTCACACTTCTCATTAAAAACAATTGTCTTGGGCTGGAGAGATGGCTTAGCAATTAAGGTGCTTGCCTGCAAAGCCTAAGGACTCATGTTCGACTCTTCACATCCCATGTAAGTCAGATGCACAAGGTGACCCAAGCATGCTAGGTCACACATGCACATAAGGTGGCACATGCATCTGGAGTTCAATTACAGTGGCAGGAGTCTCTGACACAATAATACTTTCTCTCTCTCTGTCACTCACTCCCACTTTCTCACATAAAAAAGACCAGGCGACTTCCGGCCAAGATGGCGACCGCCTAGCTGCGCTGCAAATCCTGGGGAAAGAAAGGCAAGATATTAAGGGTACATAGTGGCTTTTAGGGGAGAGAAATCTGGGAGGGCACAGATGTGGGGAACAGGGAATCGCTGATCCCCTTGCAGGCGGGTAGACACCCCTCACCCCAAATAACCGCCGTGTTCAAAGCTCCACCCCTGCCGCTGCTGCCTCTCTGGAGCCCGCACGGCTGCCACCGCGCGCCGATCGTACCCTGCGTGCGGAAGCTTAGACTGCTCCGCACCCTTGTCCACTCGCCCACCTACTGAGTGTGCCCAGTCACACAGCAGCTGCCCCACAAGCTCAGACTGTATCTCTCGCTTGCCTCAGCTCAGATGCCACCCCCTACCTGCCTGCCGCACCGGCAGGCCGCCATTGTCCTGTGGCGGGGGAGCGCAGGCTGCTTCCGGTTCCCAGCATTCCCAGCCAAAGTCTGGGCGGCTTCAGTGCTTGGTGCCTCAGTGCCACTCCTAGCTCGAACTCAGGCAGCTGTGGCACATTACCGCTTGAGAACTCAAGCACTTTGGCGCCCCTGCCAGGTAGTAGATAGGCAGCTTTGGCAAGTGAGATTGTTCCCTGCGTGCGGAAGCTTAGACTGCTCCGCACTCTCGTCCACTCGCCCTCTGTCTGCCGCGCGGCTGTCCAAAATTGTCCTGTGGTGGGGGAGTGCAGACTGTTTCCGGTTCCCAGTGTGCCCAGCCAGAGTTCGGGTGGCATCAGTGCTTGGTGCCTCAGTGCCACTCCTAGTTCGAACGCAGGCAGCTTTGGCACATTACCGCTTGAGAACTCAGGCAACTTCGGCGCCCCTGCCTGGCAGTAGATAGGCAGCTTTGGCAAGTGACAGCCAAAGCCCAAGCTTCTTGGCAACGCCCCAGGCTGCATAAGATTCCCATTGTTCTTGAGCCCAGGCTGATACGCCCACTTATCTGCCCATACACTGTCATGGGCAGAACACAGTGCAAAAGAAATAACATGAAAAATCAAATGCAAGAAAATCCAATTAGATCACCCAGTCCCACAATGAATACATCTAACCAAAACATAGAAGGACCAATAGGACCAGAACACCAAATTGAAGCTATGAGCAATACAACTCTAACCAACCTATTGGTAGAACTCGCAGGAAAGCAACAAAGGGTCGACAATCGTGTGGATGCTGCCATCACTAAACTAGAACTAATAGATAAGAAATTGGAAGGATTAGATAAGAAAATGGAAGGATTTCAAAGAGAGTTAAGAGATTTGAGGGAGAGTGAAAAAAAAGAAGACCTTAAAAATCAGCTGGCCATGCTAAATGAAGACATAAAGAAATGCAAGGATGAACTCCAAGAATCATCAAGAAAAGCAGAAACTGATGTGAAAAGGGAGCTTGACAGAGGGATGGAAATTATACATAGAAAAATAATAGAAAATTCAAACTTAATTGAACAAGTCCAAAATTCACTAGAAGCTCTCAAGAATAGAGTCAGCCAAGTGGAGGATAGAAACTCTGATCTGGAAGACAAGATGGAAGTAACAGTTAGAGAGTTCAAAAATTTCAGTAAGTTTAAAAGCTCCTGGGAACAGAACATGAGGGAATTGTGGGATACAGTTAAACGTCCCAATATCAGGATCATTGGAATACCAGAAGGAGAAGAAATCCAGACCAAAGGCATGGAGAACTTATTTAACAAAATAATTGAAGAAAACTTCCCCAATCCCTTAAAAGAAAGGCCCATCAAGATACAAGAAGCCAACAGAACTCCAAACAGACTGGACCAAAGGAGAAACTCTCCAAGACATATTATCATTAAGACTCTAAACATTGACACCAAAGAGAAAATCCTAAAAGCAGCTAGGGAAAAACAGCACACCACCTTCAGAGGTAACCCCATCAGAATAACTTCAGACTTCTCAATGGAAACCCTGAAAGCTAGAAGGGCCTGGAATGAAACACTGCAAAGTCTAAGAACCTATGGCTTCCAACCCAAACTACTCTACCCAGCAAAATTATCCCTCATAATAGATGGTGAAAGAAAAACTTTCCATGACAAAACTCAGCTTTACAATTATATGAACACAAAACCAAAACTACAGAGAGTATTTCAGGAAATTCTCCACAGAGAAGAAAAAAATAATCAAACACAATTGCCTACAAGAAGCAGATCACAACAACCAAACTCAGAGTAAGCACAAAAAACTTCAATGTCCATGAAAACTCCAACCTACATTTACCATCACAATATGGCAGGGATCAAATCAAATCTCACAGTCATTACCCTAAATATTAATGGCCTTAATTCACCCATCAAGAGACACAAGCTAACAGGATGGATCAAAAAATTAGACCCCTCAATCGGTTGCCTTCAAGAAACCCACCTCACCATTAAAGACTGACATCTCCTCAGGATGAAAGGGTGGGAAAACAGTATTCCAAGCAAACGGGAATAAGAAACAAGCAGGTGTAGCTATATTAATATCGGATAAAATAGACTTCAAACCAAATATAATCCAAAAAGACAAAGAAGGCCACTTCCTACTTATCAAGGGAACGATCCATCAAGAGGATATTACAATCATAAATCTGTACGCACCAAACACAGGGGCACCACAGTTCATAAAACAAAACCTACTTGACAATAAAACAGAAATAACCACAAACACCATCATAGCTGGGGACTTCAATACACCATTATCAGTAATAGACAGATCATCCAAACAGAAACTCAACAGGGAAGTAAGAGAGCTCAACAAAACCATAGATCACTTAGACCTAACGGACATCTACAGAACCTTCCATCCCAAATCCACAGATTACACATTCTTCTCAGCAGTCCATGGAACATTCTCTAAAATAGACCATATATTGGGTCACAAAGACTGCCTCCACATATTTAGGAAGATTGACATAATTCCCTGCATGATATCAGATCACAATGCTATATTGCTAGAAATCAACAACAAAAGACCCACCAAGAATCCCAAAGGCACCTGGAAACTGAACAGCACACTTTTAAACAATAAATGGATAGTGGATGAAATAAAAAATGAAATTGCAAAATTTCTGGAATTGAACAACAATGAGAACACATCGTACCAAAACTTATGGGACACAATGAAGGCGGTCCTCAGGGGAAAATTCATAGCACTCAATGCCTTCGTAAAAAAGACAGAAAGGTCCCAAATCAATAACCTAACCATCCACCTAAAGGCACTGGAAAAACAAGAAAAATCCAACCCAAAGAGCTCCAGAAGGAAAGAAATAATTAAAATCAGAGCAGAAATCAAGGAATTGGAAACCAAGGAAACAATTAAGACAATTGACAAAACAAAGAGCTGGTTCTTTGAAAAAATAAACAAGATTGACAAACCCCTGGCCAATCTGATCAAGCAAAAAAAGGTGAAGCTTCAAATTAACAAAATTCAAAATGAAAAAGGAGAGATCACAACAGACATAAGTGAAATTGGGAGAATCATCAGGACTTATTTCAAAAACCTCTACTCCACAAAACTGGATAATGTGGAGGAGATGGATAAATTCTTGGACGCATACCATCTACCAAAGCTAAACACAGAGCAGATTAATCACCTCAATCAACCCATCACACTCATGGAGATTGAAAAAGTAATAAAAAACCTCCCATAAAAGAAGAGCCCAGGACCAGATGGCTTCTCAGCTGAATTCTATCAAACCTTCATGGAAGAACTCAAACCAATCTTCCTCAAACTGTGCCACACAATTGGTGAACAGGGAAAGCTACCCAACTCCTTTTATGAAGCTAGCATCACCCTAATTCCAAAACCAGGCAGAGATGCCACAAGAAAAGAAACCTACCGGCCTATTTCTCTGATGAATTTAGATGCAAAGATAATAAACAAAATCCTTGCAAACCGAATCCAACAACACATCAAAACCATTATCCACCTTGACCAAGTGGGATTCATTCCAGGAACACAGGGGTGGTTCAACATACAGAAATCTGTCAATGTAATATACCACATAAACAAGGTTAAACATAAAAACCACATGATCATTTCGATAGATGCAGAAAAGGCCTTTGACAAGATTCAACATCACTTCATGTTCAAAACATTGGAGAGAGTTGGCATGGTTGGTTCATATCTTAACCTAATAAAGGCAATATATGAAGCTCCCAAGGCCCAAATAATACTTAATGGAGAGAGACTGGAGGAATTCCCATTAAGATCAGGAACAAGACAGGGTTGTCCACTCTCACCTCTGCTTTTCAATATAGTTCTGGAAGTCCTAGCTCAAGCAATAAGACAGGAGAAGGAAATAAAAGGGATACAATTTGGAAAGGAGGAAGTTAAGTTAGCTTTATTCGCTGATGACATGATTATATATGTAAGAGACCCGAGAGACTCCATCCCAAAACTCCTAAAGGTGATTAACTCCTATAGCAAAGTAGCAGGATACAAAATCAATGCACAAAAATCAGCAGCCTTCCTTTATGCGAAGGACAAAGATACAGAAAAAGAAGTAAGGGACATAGTCCCATTTTCAATTGCGACAAAAAAAAAAATAATAAATAAAATACCTTGGAATAACGTTAACCAAGGAAGTGAAAGATCTATACAATGAAAACATAAAAACACTCAAAAAAGAAATTGAGGCGGACTTGAGAAAATGGAAAGACCTCCCATGTTCCTGGACAGGCAGAATTAACATTGTGAAGATGACAATCCTACCAAAGGCAATTTACAGATTTAATGCAATACCAATTAAAATCCCCACAGTGTTCTTCACAGAGATAGAAAAAATGATCTCAAATTTCACATGGAAAGGCAGAAGGCCTCGCATATCCAAACATATCCTCAGCAAAAAAATACCTCTGGAGGCATCACCATACCTGATCTAAAGCTATATTACAAAGCCATAGTAATAAAAACAGCATGGTACTGGCATAAAAACAGGACTATAGATCAATGGAATAGACTTGAGGACCCGGACTTTGGGTCAAGCAACTATAGCTACTTGATATTCGATAAAGGCCCAAACAATATAGGCTGGTAAAAAGACAGCATCTTCAACAAATGGTGCTGGACAAACTGGATAACCATATGCAGGAAACTGAAACTTGACCCACACATCTCACCATGCACTACACTCAAGTCCAAATGGATCAAAGATCTCAATATAAGACCAGAAACTCGAATACTACTGGAAGAAAATTTAGGAAGTACATTTCATGATATAGGAATGGAAAAAGACTTCCTGAACAAAACCCCAGTAGCTCATGAATTTAAACTGTCACTCAACCAATGGGACCACATGAAGCTGAAGAGTTTCTTTACAGACAAGCATACAATAAGCAAAGCCAATAGATTACCCACAGAATGGGAGAAAATATTTGTGGGTTATCCAACTGATAGAGGACTAATCTCTAGAATCTGCAAAGAACTCAAAAATCTAAACAGTAAGAAGTCAAACACCCCACTCACAAAATGCGGCAAAGAGCTGAACAGGCAGTTCACAGAGGAAGAAATAGAAATGGCAAACATACACTTAAGAAAATGTTCAGCATCCCTAATCATCAGAGAAATGCAAATTAAAACAACTATGAGATTCCACCTTACCCCAATAAGGATAGCAAGCATCAAAAAATCAAATAAAAATAAATGCTGGCGAGGATGTGGAGAAGTAGGAACACTCATCCACTGTTGGTGGGAATGTAGGATGGTACAACCACTTTGGAAAGCAATATGGAGACTTCTGAAAAAGCTGAGTATAGAGATACCAACAGACCCAGTTATTCCCTTACTGGGCATCTACCCTAAAACCTTCAAACCACAGACTAAAGAGATTTGCTCAACCATGTTTATAGCGGCTCAATTTGTAATAGCTAAGAGCTGGAATCAACCCAGATGTCCATCCCTAGAAGAATGGATAACTAAGATGTGGTATATCTACACAATGGAATTCTATACAGCAGTAAGAAAAAATGACACAATGAAATTGGAGGAAATATGGTTGAACCTGGAACAGATCATTCTCAGTGAACTTACCCAATCGCAGAAAAAAAATCGCCACATAGTCTCACTCATCTACAGCACCTAACCTGAATCTACCGAAGATACCTTACATACCCAGCAAGCATCTCCTAGATTAGACACTAGGATGGAAGGGGAGGGAGGGAAGGGCATCAAAAGGGTGGGAAACACAAATCTAGACCCAAACGGCAATGGTACCATAATTTTCTACTTACTAAAAGACAGACCAAATGGCTGATCCTTCACCAGGCCCTTACAGGGAACACCTGAACCGCAAGACACTGGAGTGGGTAAGATTAAGACTAACCTTAATCTCCTACATCTTCCCTCCCTCACTTCCCCTCTCCCTGTCTCTCTCTCTCTTATCTCTAACTCTTGTATATTAGTTATCTTTTTCCTCATTTTCTTAGTGGGCACTGACCTGTAACTCCAAGATCCAGCATGGGGCTATCATCCACAATGAGCTTTTGATCAGAGAGACCTACAAGTTTCCTAAAAGACAGACAGATTTCTGTCAGAGTACTTGATGACCCACCAAAGGTTAGTGGTAAGACCCTACTGCTGAAGATACCTTATGTGATTGACATGCAAATTAGAATGGCATGGCTGGAAGTTGGATGAGAGTCAGTCCCCAGACAGTCAGCGCGTCTAGTGCCAGAAGGTGCTACATGGGCGACTGGGGGAAATTGACCAATATCTATCGAAGCAACGCATGGTCTAACCTACTTAGCAGCAAATAACTTGTTGTGATGCCCACACAAGTGCAGTGTTGGCACACAGCCATGGTGGGGAACCAACTGCTCTCAATTTGGCTAACTGATCCCCTCACTGGTATGGGACCCATAGCTGGAGCTGGGAAACAACTCAGAACCATATCCAAACATAAGCCCACTCTCCAATATCAAGCTACCATCAATTGTGGGCTATAAGAGGGCCTACACCTATTAAATTCTCTATATATAAAAAAAAAAAGTAAGGGTTATCTCATTTGTCCTGGTGCTAACTTACTCTCCGTTGGAGAATCTGCTTCTCTTTTTCAGATAGATGTAGATCCTAAGGAGAGAGCCACCCCATCATGCCTCAAAAGGGCCCCGGCTGAAACTAAGAAAAATTGGAGTAACAAGCAAGGGGGCTGTTTTCCTGATGAACCGGACACCAGCACAAGGGGGAAGGAGATCAGCACAGAGAAAAATCAACTCCTACCAAATCATAGAGCCAGACCCACAGAGGCCCCCAACACCTCATCACTGAAGCAGACCAAAAATGAACCCAACATGGCTCAGGGAAATTTTGCGAAAGAGGGGGCGGAAAGAATGTCAGAGTCACATGTTGGGTCATGATATGCAGAGACATTTATCTTACTCATAACTGTGGGCTAACTCCACAATGCATGACCCGTATACCTCAACAAGGAGGGGCCAAGGGGAGGGGGTAGGTAATGGATGAGCCTAATAATGGTACCAAACTGACTGTATTTGCTGAATACAGAACTGACTAATAAAAAAAATGAATGAATAAATAAATAAATAAATAAATAAAAGACCAGGCATTTGGGCTTGCCTAAAAAAAAAAAAAAAAAAAAATTGTCTTGCCAGTATACATCAGATTATATGGTCATTCTCAAACCCTAGACATTTTCTTTTTTTTAATTATTTTAATATATACATTTTATTGACAACTTCTATACTTACAGACAACAATCCATGGTACTTACCTCCCCTCCCTCAATTTCCCCCCTTCATAACTCTGCCCTCCGTCACATCCCCTTCCTCTATCCATTAGTCTCTTTTTTAATTTGATGTCATGGTCTTTTTCTCCTATTATGAGGGTCTTGTGTTGGTATTGCTAGGCACTTTGAGGTCTTGGATATGAGGGCCAAATTCTGTCTGGATAATTGTATGTAAGGAGTGGTACCCTTCCTTTGGATCTTACATTATTTCTACCATCTCTTCCACAATGGACCCTGAGCCTTGGAGGGTGTGAGATGTTTCAAATCTGGGCACTCCTCTGTCCCTTTGTCTCAGCACTATGTTGCCTTATGCGTCATCCCAGTGGTCATCAATCAACATCTGAAAACAAAGCTTCTCTAACCAGAAGTGAGAGTAGCACTAATATATGAGTATGAACATTAAGTGTAGTGCTTTCAGGGCAATTTGGTTAGAGTAACATATACATTTATCCAGACAAGAGCAGGCTTTATACCCCTAAGGCTCATGACCTACCCTGCCATAGCCCCCCCCCTTTTTTTTTCCCTGAGGTAGGGTCTCAGTATGGCTCAGACTGACCTGGAATAAACTATGTAGTCTCAGGGTGGCCTCAAACTCACAGCAATCCTCCTACCTCTGCCTCCCAAGTGCTGGGATTAAAGGCATGCACCACCATGCCTGGCTTTGCCATAGGCTTTTGATTAGATTTCAGTACCAGGTCTGTATTCCTGCCCATAGAGTGGGCCTTCAGTCCAGTTATAGAGCAGTTGGTTTTTCCCAGAGCAGACATGCCACTATTGCATTCGTTTAATCATTTGGCCTATCTGGCCAAACTTGAGGCTTCTAGTGTCCACTGTTTCCACCACTGATGACTACTATCTCTCATAAGGCTGCATACTGTGCAGCTTTTTCCAACTTTCAGTTGGCTGGTCTACAAGGAGAAGGTTTGCTGCTCAGCACCAGCTTGATTTCTCAGTGACTCTGCCACTTAGGCATGTGAAGCCTTCAGCAATAAGGTCTTACCATCTCTTTCTCATGGGAAACCAAGGGTCTTGGCAATAGCCTATAATGTTTTGGAGGCAACAGGGATCTCCCTGGCCAAGAATTCACTGGGAGGTATCCCATCCCAGGCACTGAAAAATTTCCAGTAACAATCTATGACTTGTGGATGTGCTATTGTTCAAGAAAGTATATTTTCATATGCCTTATTCAAAATATCTTGAATTTTTATTGGCCCTGCCCCACCTTTCTTTTATACAATCTCTTCCCCTGACTTCGCTTAGGTCTTTACCCTCCCTATAATCTGTTCTTCTACTTACATATATATAGTACTGTCCCCTTAAGACCATCCCTTTCCTCGTTCCCTTATAGCCTTTTTCTAGCTTATGGGCCTCTGCAACTGATTTTTGGTTCCAGGTGACGCACAAGTCTATACATTTGTAGCTAGGTTCCACATATGAGAGAGAACCTGTGACATTTGGCTTTCTGGGCCTGGGTTATTGTGCTTAATATAATCCTTTCCAGATCCATCCATTTCCCTGCAAATTTCATAATTTCATTTTTCTTTACCACTGAATAGAACTCCATTGTGTAGATGTACCACATCTTTATTATACATTCACCTGTAGATGGACATCTAGGCTGGTTCCATTTCCTAGCTATTGTGAATAGAACAGTGAAAAACATGGTTGTGCAAGTATCTCTAAGTTAGTGAGAAGAGTCATTAGGATATATGCCTAGGAGTGCTATAGCTGGATCATATAGAAAACCTATTTTTAGCTATCTCAAGAACCTCCACACTGATTTCCACAGTGGCTATACCAGATTACATTCCCACCAACAGTGTAGAAGGGCTCCCCTTTTACTGCATCCTTCCCAACACTTATTGTCATTTGTTTTCTCCATGATAGCCATTCTTATGGGAGAGAGGTGGAATCTCAAGGTAGTTTTAATTTGCATTTCCCTGATGGCTAAGGATGTAGAATAGTTTTTTAGATGTTTATATGCCATCTGTATTTCTTCTTACGAGAACTCTCTATTTAGTTCCATAGCCCATTTCGTGATTGGGTTGTTTGATTTCTTATTGTTCTGTTTTTTTTTTTTTTTTTTTTTTTGAGTTCTTTGTATATTCTGGATATTAATCCTCTGTCAGATGTGTAGATGGCAAAGATTTTCTCCTATTCTGCAGGTTGTCTCTTTGCTCTATTCATTGTGTCCTTTGCTGTACAAAAGCTTTGTAATTTCATGAGCTGCCAGTAGTTTATTACTGGTTTTATTTTCTGAGCAATTAGGGGTTATATTCAGAAAGTCATTACCTATGCCAATATGTTGAAGGGTTTCCCCTACCTTTTTTTGTAGCAGTTTCAGAGTTTCAGGTCTGACATTAAGGTCCCTGATCCAAGTGGGTTTGATTATCATGCATGGAGAAAGACAAGGATCTATTTTTATCTTTCTCCATATAGATATCCAGTTTTCCCAGCACCACTTGTTGAAGAGGCTATCTTTTTCCAATGAATATTTTTGGCATTTTTTGTCAAAAATCAGATGGCTGTAGCTATCTGAATTAACATCTGGATCCTCTGTTCTATTCCATTGATCTTCATGTCTGTCTTTGTGCCAATACCATGCTGTTTTTGTTACTATGACTTTGTAATATAGCTTAAAAATTGGCTATGGTGATACCACCAGCCTTATTTTTGTTGCTCAAAATTGTTTTGGCTACTTGAGGTTTTTTGAGCTTCCAAATGAATTTTAGGATTGTTCTTCTATTCATGTGAAGAATGCCATTGGAATTTTAATGGGGATTACATTAAATGTGTAGATTTGTTTTGGTAAGATTGACAGTTTTACAATATTGATTCTTCCAATCCAAGAACATGGAATGTCCTTCTACTTCCTTGTGTCTTCTGCAATTTCTCACTTGACTGTTTTAAAGTTCTCATTGAAGAGATCCTTCCTTAGTTAAGTTTATTCTAAGGTACCTTATTATTATTTTTTTGAGGTTATTTTGAATGGGAGAGATTCTCTGATTTCATCCTCTGCATGTTTGTTGTTAGTATTTAGGAAAACTACTGATTTCTGTGTATCCTGCTACATTGCTAAAAGGGTTTATCAGCTCTAACAGTTTACTGGTAGAATTTTTAGGATCTTTTATGTATAGAATCATATCATCTGCAAATAGTGATAATTTGATCTCTTCATTTCCAATTTGCATCACGTTTATGAGTGTCTCTTGCTTTATTGCTATAGCTAAGACTTCCAGTACTATATTAAATAAGAGTGGAGACGGTGAACACCCTTGTTTTACTCCTGAATTTAATGGAAAAGCTTCCATAGTATTATGTTGGCTGTAGGTTTGTCATGAGTGGGTTTTATTATGTTGAGATTTGTTCATTCTTTCTTTTTTTTATTAATTAGTTTTGTACTCAGTGAATACAATCAATTTGGTACCATTATTAGGCTCATCCATTACCTACCCCCTCCCCTTGGCCCCTCCTTATTGAGGTATATGGGTCATGCATTCTTGAGTTAGCCCACAGTTATGGGTAAGATAAATGTCTCTGCATATCATGACCCAACATGTGGCTCTGACATTCTTTCTGCCCCCTCTTCCACAAAATTTCCCTGAGCCATGTTGGGTTCATTTTTGGTCTGCTTCAGTGATGAGGTGTTGTAGGGGCTCTGGGTCTCTGGATCTGTGATTTGGTAGGAGTTGATTTTTCTCTGTGTTGATCTCCTTCACCCTTGTGCTGGTATCCGGTTCATCAGGAAAACAGCCCCCTTGCTTGTTTCGCCAATTATTCTTAGTTTCAGCTGGGGCCCATTTGAGGTATGATGGGCTGGCTCTCTCCTTAGGATCTACATCTATCTGAAAAAGAGAAGCAGATTCTCCAACGGAGAGTAAGTTAGCATCAGGACAAATGAGATAACCCCCTTTTTTTAAATAGAGAATTTAATAGGTGTAGGCCCTCTTGTAGCCCACAATTGATGGTAGCTTGATATTGGAGAGTGGGTTTATGTTTGGATATGGTTCTGACTTGTTTCCCAGCTCCAGCTATGGGTCCCGTACCACTGAGGGGATCAGTTAGCTGAATTGAGAGCAGTTGGTTCCCCACCATGGCTGTGTGCCACCACTGCACTTGTGTGGGCATCACAACAAGTTATTTGCTGCTAAGTAGGTTAGACCATGCATTGCTTTGACAGATATTGGTCAATTTCTCCCAGTCGCCCATGTAGCACCTTCTGGCACTAGACACGCTGACTGTCTGGGGACTGACCCTCTTCCAGCTCCCAGCAATTCCATTCCATTTTACATGTCAACTGCATAAGGTGTCTTCAGCAGTAGGGTCTTACCACTAACCTTTGGTGGGTCCTCAAGTACTCTGACAGAAATCTATCTTTCTTTTAGGAAACCTTGCAGGTCTCTCTGATCAAAAGCTCATTGTAGATGGTAGCCACATGCTGGTACTGGGCACAAAATGGGGCAAAGAGCTCAGCAGGCAGTTCAGAGGAAGAAATACAAATGGCAAATGCACACTTAAGAAAATGTTCATCATCTCTAATCATCAGGGAAATGCAAATTAAAACTATGAGATTCTACCTTACCCCAGTAAGGATAGCAAACATCAAAAAATCAAATGAAAATAAATGCTGGCGAGGATGTGGAGAAGTAGGAACACTCTTCCGCCATTGGTGGGAATGTAAGATGGTACAACCATTTTGGAAAGCTATCTGGAGACTCCTGAAAAAGCTGACTATAGAGTTACCAACAGACACAGGTATTCCATTACTGGGCATCTAACCTAAAACCTTCCGACCACAGGCCAGAGAGATTTGCTCAACCATGTTTGTAGTGGCTCAATTCATAATAGCTAAGAGCTGCAATGAACCCAGATGTCCATCACTAGAAGAATGGATAACTAAGATGTGGTATAACTGCACCATGGAATTCTATACAGCAGTAAGAAAAAAATGACACAATGAAATTTGAGATTTGTTCATTCTATTCCCAGTTTCTATAATACTTTTTGCATGAAAGGATGTTGGATTTTTGTCAAATGCCTTTTCTGCATCTACTGAGTTGATCATGTGATTTTTGTCCTTCAGACCATTTATATGATGTATTTCATTTACTGATATGCTTATGTTGAACCATCCCTGCATCCCTGGGCTGAAGCCAACTTGGTCGGGGTGAATAATCTTTTTGATATATTCTTGTATTCTCTTTGTCAATATTTTGTTCAGAATTTTTGCATCTATGTTCATGAGGGAGATTGGTCTGTAATTTTCTTTTTTCTGTTCTTTTTTTGTTTGGTTTTGGTATGAGGGTGTTGTTGGCTTCATAGAAGGAGTTCAGTAGAATTACATCCTTTTCTATTTTATGGAAAAGTTTGAGAAGCAGTGGTGTTAGTTCTTCCATGAAGGTCTAGTAAAATTCACCAGTGAATCCATCTGGGCCTGGCCTTTTTTTAGTTGTGAGACTTTGTATAACTGCTTGGATCTCTGTACTTGTTATAGGTCTATTTAAATGGTTTATTTCATCTTGATTTAATTTTGGTAGGCTATATGGATCAAGGAAATCATCCATTTCTTTCAGATTTTTAGACTTAGAGGCATATATATTCTTAAAGTATGTCCTTATAATTGTCTGAATTTCTTTGGCATATGTTGTAATGGTGCCTTTTTCACCTCTAATTTTATTAATTTTTGCCTCGTCTATCTTTCTTCTGGTCAGATTTGCTATGGGTTTATCAATATTGTTTATTCTTTCAAAGAACTAACTCTTTGTTTCATTGATTCTCTGGATTTTTTTTTTTTTTTTGGTTTCTATTTCATTAATTTCTGTCTTAATCTTAGTTATTTCTTCTCATCTACTGATATTTGGTTTGCCTTGTTCTTCTTCCAAGGCCTTAAGTTAGAGCATTAAATTATTTATGAACTCTAATTTCTTGATATAGGCACTTAGAGCTATAAATTTCCCTCTTAGGACTGCCTTTATTGTGTCCCAAAGGCTTTGGTATGTTGTATTATCATCATCATTTGATTCTATGAATTTATTGATTTCATTTTTGATTTCTCCAATGTACCATTGTTCATTCAATAGGGTAATGTTTAGTATCCATGAATTTCTATATGCTCTGTCGCTTTTCTTGTTGCTGATTTGCAGTTTAATCCCACTGTGGTCAGATAGAGTACAAGGGATTATTTCAATTTTCCTATAATTGTGGAGATTTGGTTTGTGTCCTAATATATGGTCTATTTTAGAGAATGTTCCATGTGCTGCTGAGAAAATTGTATATTCTGCAGCTTTGCCGGGCTCCCCCAGCAGGTAGTGCTGAGGAAGGATGAGGCCCGCTGGTTTCTCCCAAGGGGTTGAGGAAGAGGGTGAACGTCAGATGATTCAGAACCTCTCCTAGTCACCAGAGAAAAACCACACTGAGTCAGAAGACTTGTTGAAACAGGAACTCGCTTTATTGTTACAGGCGGTTGCCTATATAATGTTGAGAATGAAGGTGGGGATTCTAGGATGGGGGGAGAGGTAAGGTCCAATAGTAAACTGTGACAATTGAAATGATAATTCCAACTCCTATGCAGAAGTAGCAGGCAAGAAGCCATTAGGTGGGCTGGAGAAATGGCTTAGCAGTTAAGCGCTTGCCTGTGAAGCCTGAGGACCCTGGTTCGAGGCTTGATTCCCCAGGACCCACGTTAGCCAGATGCACAAGGGGGTGCACACATGTGGAGTTCATTTGCAGTGGCTGGAGGCCCTGGCGCACCCATTCTCTCTCACTCTACCTGCCTCTTTCTCTCTGTCTGTTGCTCTCAAATAAATAATAATAATAAAAATATATTTTTAAAAAAGAAGAAGAAGCCATTGGGCATCTTGCTGAGTCCTAGCTGGCCAGAGACAGGTCACCAAACTTTAGCTAGGCTCAGGAAGTTCCACTAGGCCTCACATCCATGCCTCTCAAGGCCCAACACAGCATTTGGATGGAATGTTCTGTAGATATCTGTTAGGTCCATTTGTTCCATAACGTCATTTAACTCAGATGTCTCTCTGTTTATTTTTTGCCTGGATGACCTGTCATTTGATAAGAGTGGGGTATTGAAGTCTCCCTCGACAATTGTGTTTGGTGTTATCTGTGACCTTAAGTCTAATGGTGTTTGTTTGATGAAGCTGGGAGCCCCTATGTTAGGTGCATATATGTTTGTGATTGTAATGTCCTCCTGTTGGCATGTTCCTTTAATCAGTATAAAATGACCTTCTTTATCTTTCCTCACTAATGTTCATTTGAAGTCTATCCTGTCAGGTATTAGGATAGCAACCCCTGCTTGTTTTCTAGGCCCAGTTGCTTGAAATACCATTTTCCATCCTTTCACCCTAAGGCAGTGTCTATCTTTTATTGAGAGATGAGTTTCCTGGAGGCAAGAAATGCCAAGATCCTGCCTTTTAATCCAGTCTGCAAGCCTGTTGTCTTTTGGTTGGTGCATTGAGGCCACTGATATTAACAGTTATTGCTAAAAGGTATGCATTTATTTTTACCATTCTCTTTATTTTATAGTGTTTCCTGTTTTCCCGTTATTCATTTGTTTTAACTGTTATTTGAGCGTGGTTTATTTTTTCCTATTTCCTCCTGTGTATGTTTTGCTTTCTCTTCAGCATGAAGAATTCCTTCAACTATTTTCTCTAGAACTGGCTTAGTTGTCATAAATTCCTTTTGCCTGTTTTTGTTGTGGAATATCCTTATTTCTCCATCAATTTGGATAGATAGCTTTGCAGGATTAAAGTAATCTTGGTAGACAGTTGTTATCTTTCAGAACTTGGAATACATCATTCCAAGCCCTTGTGGCTTTTAAAGTTTGTGTTGAGTAATTGGCAGTTGTTCTAATGGACTTGCCTTTGTAGGTGATTTGCTTTTTGTCTGTAACTGCTTTCAATATATTTTCTTTGGTTTGTGTGTTTAGTTGCTTAATTATAACATGGCAAGGAGAAGTTCTTTCCAGGTTTTGTCTGGTGTTCTAAAAGCTTCTTGTATCTGCATTGGCATTTCTTTCCCAATTTGGGGAAATTTTTCTTCTATGATTTTGTTGAAAACACCTACTGGGGCTCTGGTTTGAAATTCTTCTCCTTCTGTTATACCCTGAATTATTATGCCTGACCTTTTCATAGTGTCCTGGTTATCTTGAAATTCCCATTCATACGTTGCTATTAGCTTGTCTTTCTCTTTGTTGGACTGTATTAGTTTTGCCACCTGGTCTTCTAGTTTAGATATTTTGTTCTCTCCTTCATCCATTCTGCTGGTGAGACTTCCCACAGAGTTTTTTATTTCACTGACTGTATTCTTCAGAGCTAGGATTTCAGTCTGGTTTTCCGTCAGTATTTCTATTTCCTTGGTTATGTCTTGTAACCTCTTTGTTTCATTAAGCTCGTTTCCTTTATTCTCTTTCAGAAGTTTGTTTTCTTCTTTAATTCCTTTGTTTTCTTCTTTCATTTCCTTCATTTCTTCTCTGATTTCTTTGAGCATAACTACCATTATTTTTTTTTAAATCTTTGTCAGCCATTTCATCTAAAACAGTCTCATTGGTGATAATTTCTGATGGATTTATAGTTTTTGGTGGGACTGTATTGTCTTGATTCTTTGAGTTTCTTGTATTCTATTGTAGAGATTTTTGCTTCTTGAATTGAGTTTATGCTTGGGTTTTCTACTTATGTGCAGTGTTCCCAGACATGGCAATCCTCCTCTATATACCCTCAGGATATATGTTCAAGGTGCCAGGTGTAGCTCTTGTCTCCCAATCAAGCCACAGAAGTAATCCTAGGTGTTGAATTTGCTTGCTAAGCAAGTATTCTAGTGGACTGGGTGGAATAATTTACTGGCAAATTCTAAACTTAAACTGAGTAAATTACACAATTAATAAAATCCACACAAAGTATTCAACTGTGCAGATTAAAACAAACAGATGGTCTTATAAAACCAAATTCCCCAAGGGTACGTGTTGTTCTACAACCTTAATCTTGTCAGCTGGGAGGTAGAGATTTCTGTTCTGAACTGGGTTCCAGGTCAACCTAGATCTGGATCAGACCCTGCCCCCAATAATGACAGAAGCAAAAGACAAAGGCTCTATAAATATGAAAGTATCAAAGGCACCAGTATTCAACCCCCAAATACAGGTTATTTGAAAATGGAAAAACCAACCAAGAATATATAACCCATAACCTGCCCTGACATGGAAAGAGAAATTAGCTCTTCCAATGCAAGCCTATGTACCTGTTTCCCCCCCTCCCCCACTTTGGTCAGTCAGCCTTGTTACCTTTTGGAGTGGCTTGCAATCTCACCAATGCTGAGTGCCCACCTCAGTCCCTCCATGTTGTGGTGTGGAGCTGGAGTTCTGATCAGCTCTGCTGGCTGTGCTGCCACTGTGGGATGAATACCTGAGGTACTTGGATCTGATGGTGGGGGATGGGGGAGTTCAGCGTTCTGGAGTTGCTTGAACTTTCAGTAGCTCTTTAGTTGATCCTAGTTGTCTTTCCTTCAGATGTCTTAACTTTGCAAGAAGGCTGATGAAGTTGAAAAATCTGTTGTTTGGTTTCTGCTGCTGCCATGCACCTTGTGGGGCAGTGCTGTGCAGGTGTGTGGAGCGCAGATCATGGGCCATAAGCGCCTCAATGGAACTCTGGCTATTTTCCTCCTTTCTGGAGATCTTGGTCTCTCCGGCTTCTCTGCTGTGTCTAAGAATAACCTATCCTCCTTCGCTTTCCATAAGAAGAGTGTATTTTGCTGGGGGGTTGCTCAAATCCCTCCCTAGGCTGGTTTGGCATGGCTCTTATGCTATCATCTTACCCGGAACACTCTTTTTATTTTTTCTTTTTTTTTTTTTTAATTTTTTTTGTTATTTTTATTTATTTGAGAGTGACAGACAGAGAGAGAAAGAGGCAAATAGAGAGAGGGAGAGAGAATGGGCACGCCAGGGCCTCCAGCCACTGCAAGCGAACTCCAGACGCGTGCGCCCCCTTGTGCATCTGGCTAACGTGGGTCCTGGGGAGTCAGGCCTCGAACCGGGGTCCTTAGGCTTCACAAGCAAGCGCTTAACCGCTAAGCCATCTCTCCAGCCCTCTTTTTATTTTTTCTATTGATAACTTCTATACTTATAGACAATAAACCATAATATTTACCTCCCCTCTCCCACTTTCTCCTTCACAACTCTGCTCTCCATCATATCCCTTCCCTCTCTCCATTAGTCTCTCTTTTATTTTGACGTTATTGTCTTTTTCTCCTATAAGGGTCTTGTGAAGGTACTGCTAAGAACTGTGAGGTCATGGATATCAAGGCCAAGTTATGTCTAGGAAGTTGCATTGTAAGGAGCAATACCCTTCCTTTGGCTCTTACATTCTTTCTGCCACCTTTTCTGCAATGGACCCTGACACTTGGGGGTTGTGATAGAGATGTTTCAGTGCTGAACACTCCTCTGTCATTTCTTATCAGAAATATGTTGCCTTTTGGGTCATCCCAGTGGTCACCACCATCTGAAAAGAAAAGCTTTTCTAACCAAAAGTGAGAGGATATTTGAGTATGAACATTAAGTGTAGTGCTTCCAGGGCAGTTTGGTGAGAATAATATATACATTTATCCAGACAAGAGCAGGCTTTATGCCCCTATGACCTCCCCTCCTATAGGCTTTTTATTAGGTTTTCAGTACCATGCCTGTATTCTCTCCCATAGAGTGGGCCTCCAGTCCAATTAGAGAGCAGTTGCTTTCCCACAGAGCAGACATGCCACTATTGTACCCATTTGGACATTTGGCCTGTCTGGTCAAGCTTTTCCAGTGTCCACTGTTTTCACTGCTGATGACTTCTGTCTCCCATAGGTCTACATGCAGTGCAGCTTTTTCCAGCTTACAGTTGGCTTGTCTACAGGGAGCAGGTTTTCAGATCAGCACCAGCTTGATTTTTTTCAGTGACCCTGTTGCTCACACATGTGAAGTCTTCAGCTATAGGGTCTTACCATTTGTTACTCCTTGGAAACCAAAGGCCTTGGTAAAAGTCTGAAATGTTTCGGAGGCACGAGGGACCTCCCATGCCAAAAACTCACTGGTAAGTATGCCATCCTTGGCACTGAAAATTTTCTAGTAGCAATCTATGGCTTCTGGATGAGCCATTATCCAAAGCGGCAGGCTTTCATTCAGAGTATCTCGAATTTTGATCAACCCTCCCCCACCCTTCTCTTAGTCTCTTCCCCTAGCCTCACTTAGTCCATTCCACTCTCTGTAATCTGTTCTTCTACTTACATATATATAATACCTTTCTCTAAAGTCCTTCCTTCTCTTCCCTCCCTTATTTTTATTTGAGTGAGTGTATTTTTCAGAGCTAGAATTTATGCCTGGTTTTTCTTCAGTATTTCTCTTTTCTTACTAATGTCTTGTAATGACCTCCTTATTTCATTAAGCTGGTTTCCTGTATTCTCTTGGAGTTCTTTCAGGGGTGTGTTTTCTTCTTTAATTCCTTTGTTTTCTTCATTGATTCCTTTGATTGCTTCTTTGATTTCTTTGAGTATAGATCAAATCTTTTTTTTCTTTTTTTAAAATCTTTGTCAGGCATTGCATCTAAAACAGTCTCATTGGGGGCCATTTCTGATGGATTTATAATTTTTGGTGGGATTGTATTGTCTTGATTCTTTGTGTTTATTGTATTATAATGTTGCAATTTTTGCATTCTCCGTTGATTTGATGCTTGGGTTTTCTAATAATCTGTGGTGCTTTTACATTTGGAAACCCAACTTTCTGTACCTTCAGTGTAGTAGTTTAAGGTGTCAAGTGTAGCTATTGTACTTCAATCCAACTGCTGAAGTAATGCCAGGTGTTGAGTTTACCTGTTATTCAGGTATTCTAGTGGATTTGGTGGTGAAAATTACTGGCAAATTCTAAACAACTGAACAAGATACACATTCAATAAAAGCTAGCCCAGAGTATGCAAGTGTGGGGATTAAAATGAACAGATAGCCTTATAATGCCAAAATCCCTAAGGGTGTGTGTTGCTCTATACCCTTAATCCTGCCAGCTGGGAGGTTGAGATTTCTGTTCTAAATTGGGTTCCAGGTCAGCCTGGATCTGAATTAGACCCTGCCCTCAATAATGACAGAAGCAAAAGACAAAGGCCCTATAAATCTGAAAGCATCAAAGGCACCAATAGTCAACTCCCAAATACAGTTTAATTGAGAATAATAAAGCCAATTAAGAATATGTAACCAATAACCTGCCCTGATATGGAAGGAGAGATTAGCACTTCCAGTGCAGGCATATTACCTGCTTTCTTGACAGTCAGCATTGTTACCTTTTGTGGTGGCTTCCAATGCTGAGTGCCCACCTTGATCCCTCCGTGTGCTGTGGAGCTGGTGTTCTGGTGAGCTGTGCTGGATGCCCGGCTGCCTGGGGCTGAATGTGTCCAGAGGTTTGCTGTTCTGACAGTTGGGGGATGGGAGAGTGCAGGAAGCCTGGAGTTGTACTGGAACTGCTTAGCTGGTCCCACCTCTTTCAGTGGCTCCTTAGCTGATGTCCGCTGTCTTTCCTTCAAGTTTCTTGACTTTGGAAGGAGGCTGATGAGGTTGAAAAATCCCCTTGTTTGGTCTCTGCTCCTGCAGCTTGGCGCTGGGTGGGTGGCACTGGGCAGTGCACAAATCACGCAGAAGCGCTTCAGTGAGATTCTGGCTGTTTTCCTCCTTTCTGGTGGATCTTAGTCTCTCCTGCTTCTTTGCTATAGCTAATATAAAACCTATACACCTTCACTTTTCAGAAGAAGAGTGTATTTTGCTGTGGTTTTGCTTAAATCCCTTAATAGGCTAATGTGATGTGGCTCCTATGCTGACATCTTACCCAGAAGTCCTCCCCCCCCCGCCGCCAACCAATTCACTTTTTTAAAATTAGAAAAAAAAATTTTATTTATCTGAGAGAGAGAGAAAGAGAGAAATACAAAGAGGTAGACAGAGAGAGAGAAAAAGAGAGAGAGAATTAGGGGCATGCTGGGGCCTCCAACCACTTCAAACCAACTCAAGAACATGTACCACCTTGTACATCTGGCCTGCTTGGGTACTGAGGAATTGAACCTCGGTCCTTTGGCTTTTCAGGCAAGCCCCTTAACCACTACATTATCTCTCCAGTCCTAGAGTCATTTGGAACAGGTCAAAGAAGAAACACAAAAGAAGATCAAAAAAAAAAAAAAAAGAACGAAATGAATATAAATGCAGAATTTCAAAATGTATGTAACACATACAAATCAGTGCATGATAATATGTTAATAGCTTTAAATTGTACTACAGAAGAAAGATTTCAAAAAAAAATTGTTGTTGTTTATTTTCATCTTATAAAATAGGGCCTGGTGGTATACACCTGTAGCCCCAGCAAATGCAAAGCTTAATGTGGAGGATTAACTGAGTCAGCATTCACGTCCAACCTGAACAACATAGTACAAGCCTGTCAACTTTGAATAAATAAATTTAAATAATGTCAGAGAAATTAAAACCAATTTGAATACAAATCAAATGAAGAAGATCATAAGGAAATGAGTAAAAATCATTAGCATTGGAAATAGACTAACAGGGGAAAATAAATGAAATTCAAAACTCATTCTCTGATATGGTCAGAGAAATTGATAGCATACAGCCTATCTGTAGCCAGAGTCAAATAGACTAATGGGAAAAAATAAATGAAATTCAAAACTTATTCTCTGATAAGGTCAGAGAAATTGATAGCAAACAGCTTATCTACAGCCAGAGTGATCAAGAAACAAGAGGGAGAATGTAGATTACCATAGCAAATTTGAACAAGTTAGTATCACCATATAGTCTACAGACAATGAAAAGAAAATCTTTCTAACCAATTATATGCCCATAAATTTAACAACTGAGATAAAAAAGAAAAACATCTATGAGAAAACTAATTTTATCAAAAGAAACCCCAAGATAGGTTGAACAGTCTTACTAAACAAATCTGATTCATAATTAAAATGATAATTTCATTTAATACAATGTAGTGCCCTGGATTTGATTCTGACACACAAAAAGGATGCCGCTAGAAAATGTGGTGAAGACTAAAGAGGCTGTAGCTTGGATAATAGTAATGTGGCATTATTTTGTTTCTTAGGTTTATAAAATTATGCTTTGTTTAAATTATGACAATAAATTAGGATAATAGTTATCCATCAAGTATATATGTACACATATATATTTATAGATAGATAGATAGATAGATAGATAGATAGATAGACAGATAAAAATATCTTTTGTCCCTCAAAAGATGTTTGCAATGTCTGGTAGTATTTTTGTCTGTCACTACTGAAGGTAATAGTACAATCAATAACTGAAGTAGAAGCTTAAGATGCTGAGACAGTGTCTTGTAATGCACAGGGCATGTCCTGCAACAAAGAATTATCCAGTCTGAAATTTCAACTGTACCATGTAGGGAACAGCAACAACAAATACATTTGGAAAAACTGGTAAAGGGTGAATGAGGATGCTGGAAAGTTTTTGAAATTTGTCTATAAATTTAAAATTATTCTAAAATACAATGTTGTGATGGTATATGCCTATAATCCTAGCACTTGGAAGGGCATGGCAGGATGATCATAAGTTCAAGGCCAGCTTGGGCTGCATAATAAGTAGTGGGGCCCAGTCTCAATAAATAAAATAAATAAATAAATAAATAAACAGAACATAATGAAACAAAAAAAGTTTATTAAAAAATGCCCCTCATGGCTGGAGAGATGGCCCAGTAGTAGTTAAGGAACTTGCCTGCAGTGCTAAGTGGGATGGGTTCCTATTTCCCCAGTTTCCACATAGAGCCAATGCACAAAATGGCACATGCATCTGGAGTTTGTTTGCAGCAGCTGGAGGCCCTGGTACACCAATTCTCTCTCTCTCTTTTTGTCTCTCACTCTTTGCTTATAAATATATAAAATATGTAAAAAATGTTCTTCATAAGGACAGCTCCAGGCTTGCCTTGTTTTATTGGTTAATTTTACTAAACATTTAAGAGATGAATAATGCAAATTCTATTTTAAAAAATAGACAGAGGAGCTAGCGGTATGAATTAGTGGGCTTGCCATGTAGGCATGAGTGCTAGAGAGGGCCTGAGATGGCTTGGGCTTGATCCTGGGGACCCATGTAACAAGCTTAGTGTAGCCACACACACCTGTAACCTCAGCAGCTCCAGGTTCAGTGAGAGAGTGTTTCAAAGAAATAAAGCAGGCTCTTCTCTAGCCTTTGCATGGGTGCACACAGGGATTGCATATCTGCACACTCATGTGCTTACATTATACTTAAACACACCACACCCATCACACACACACACACACACACACACACACACACACACACACACATGCAAAATTTAAAAAGATAAATTAAAAAAATGAAAAAAAATGAAGTGAAAGACAGAAGCAGAAGAAATAAGAGGTCAGCATGGTCCACCTTTTACTTCCTGTCTTCCTTAACTATAATTTCTTTTTTCTCATCTTTAAATGTATGGAAATTTGTTTTGTTGTACAAAATAGCCCAATATTGTTAGAGAAAAGAAGAGCATCAACAGGCTTCTTCTCAATCCATATTTTTCATTTTATTCCTGGGTTTACACTATCTAGTTACCTTTGACTCCTGGTATGTAGGGTATGACTTGGGGACTTTGATAAGGTGACTTTACATGTAAACATTTTTTGTCCTGCATCTTTAGATTAGTTACCTGAAGCAAACACAGCCACTACTAGCTGTGAGCAGAGTGTCCTGTGCAGATGGATTTCTCAGTGCTTGTCTTGGTTCATTTGTGAAGACATTTAAGAAAAATCCTGGGGTTGGGTAATGTATGAAGAACAGAAATTTATTTATCATAGTTCTAAGAGCTGAGAAGTCCAAGGTCAAGGTGCTGACTACTGAGGGCGGCTCTCTTCTTCCAAGTGCTCTGACTCCACATGGTGAAAGACCAGGTGAGAGTCAAAAGCTATGTGGAGGCTCTTTTATAAAAGCCTCATAATCACATTCAGAAACCCTCATCACCTGTTAAAGACCATCATCCTCTCTCTCTCTCTCTCTCTCTCTCTCTTTTTTTTTTTTTTTTTTTTTTTTTTTTTTTTTTTTTTTTGGTTCTCTGAGCTAGGGTCTTATTCTAGCTCAGGCTGACCTGGAATTCACTATGTAGTCTCAGGGTAGCCCCAAACTCTCTGCAATCCTCCTACCTCTGCCTCCCAAGTGCTGGGATGAAAGGCATGTGCCACCATGCCAGGCTTCTCTCTCTTTTTTAAAGTAAAAGTTTTAATTTTGTATTTTTGTTTATTTTTTGTATGCATGCAAGCCACCATGGATATATGGAGGTAAGAAGACAACCTTGGAGTGTTTCTCCTCTCCTTTCACCTGCTTTTGAAACAGGATCTCAAAGGCAGTTGCTGCTTCTGAACTTCCAGATTCTTCTGGCTTCATCTCTCATAGATACAGGTGCACTGGGATTACAGAAGAGTGTGGTACTTTGTGTCTGGCTCTGCATGGGCTCAAAGGAGTATCAAACTCTAGTCAGCAGGATGTAAGCCAGCATCTTTCATTGATGAGTGTATTAGTCAGGGTTCTCTAGAGGAACAGAACTGCTAGAATGAATTATTTTAAAAGGGGATTTATTGGATCAGCTTACAGTAGTCCAATAGCAGTTGTAGGCCCTAGAGTCACCGAACCTGGTAGTTGCTCAGTCCTTGTGGCCAGATGCCTCAGCAGTCCCGACCCAGCACTGCAGATGGTGCTGGAAAGCCTGGAGGCTTCCTGAGGAGCCGCTGGGTTTCGATCCACGGGGGTCTTCTGTTGATGCTGGTCTTTCATCCGCACTGGTCTTTAATCCACACTGGAAGGTAACAAGCAGCTCTGGTAGCCAAATGGAAGGAAGGGAGGAAGGAAGGCAGGGACTCTTTTTACCCAGAGCTTCCTTGTATCAAGTCCCCCTCTGTGTGGGGCCTCCCATTCTGGGGGAAGGGCTCACCCTGGGGGAAAGACTTTCTCCTTTAGTTGATCCTTCCTAGAAGCAACCTATGGATTACTAAACAGATCAAGTTGACAACACCTTAACTATCACATGAGGCATCTCCTCAAACCCTGGAAGTTTTTATTTTTAAGACAAAACAGAGTATGGCCAGAGTAGAAGTTCACTGGATTTTATGAGACAAACCTGTACTCAGTTATCAACAGAAAATTGGGAACACTGAAGAACACCCCTTACTTGTGGATGTTATGCCCAGTTCTTGGCACCCCCAGTGACCACCAAGGAGAACCAAACATGTATGCAAGGGCAAGGAGCTTTATTTTGGGCTTAAGCCTGGTCTCTTGACTTCACCAACACAGTGGATCCGTACAAGAGCCCCGGGTAGTGGGAAGGTAGGGTTTTTATTGGGATTTGAACATAGAAGAAGGGGATGGGTACATGATTGGTTGATTTAAACAGTAACTGCACTTGTAGTCTTCTGATTGGCTTGGGATTTTGGCCGGCAAGTTGGGGGCAGGAGCTAGGGGAACTCCAGGCAGAAGAGGTAATCTCCATTGTGATTGGCTAAGCAAGCAGCAGTAACATTTGTATGCTTTCACTTGGCTGGGGCAGAAAGGCAGAAGGGACAGGTCTCAGGCATGTCCTGGGCATATCTAGGGGTGACTTAGGCCCTTGGGCTGATATCTTTCCTGACCATATGTCAGGGCAGTTGCCTTCTGCCCTACTGAATCCCTTCATGGTGTCAGTTTAGTTTCTGGGTCTTTCATGGTGACATGGGTACATGTACTTGTCTAAAAAGTCAAAATTTGCTTGCATCTTTTAAAAAATATTTTATTTATTTATTGAGAGAGGGGGCAGATAGAGAGAATGGGTATGCCAGGACATTTTAGCCACTGCAATGAACTCCAGATGCCACCTTGTGTATCTGGCTTATGTGGGTACTGGAAAATCAAACCTGGATCCTTAGGCTTTGCAGTCAAGTGCCTTAACCATGTAGCAGTCTCTCCAGCCTGGTGTTTGCATCTTCATTGAAATGCATGACAAGTGTCACTAAGGGGCAATTGCAGGTAGTCAGACTTGAACCATTTTCTCCACTCTAATGTGCTCTAGGTCTGCTCTCCAGAATTAAAGCAGCAGGCATGTCATTTTAGAAAGGATTTTTATATCAAATAACACTTTCAAAACTCTAAAATAGATTCAGGATTCCAGCTAATGTTCTTTGGGGAGGCCTGGTGGCAGGTGGCTAGTGTTGTCAAAAACCCTAGTGATTTTCTAGTCTCTGTTCTCCAAAGACTAGGATTATAGACAGAGGTGGCTGGTCACAATCAGCTCTTTATTTGAATGTTGAAGGAATAAAACTCAGGTGGTCTTAGGTCTCCAGGTACTCAAGCTTATACAGGAAGCTCACTTAACTGCTTACCTATCTCTGTAGCCTGACCCTGGATTTTTTTAAAAAAAAAAATGATAATTTTCATGCACGTACATGATTTATTTTGATTACAATTCCCTCTGATCATCTTCTCCTTTCCTCTTATCTGCTCCCCTTTCACTGAACTCCTTCCCAACTAGTCTCTGTTCTACTTCAGTGTCTTTTTTGCCTTCCATCATTCACCATCCATGATAGAATGTAAATGGATATAATATTATCAAATGTCAAAACCTGAATTTTGAGGGGGTCACCTTCAAGCCATAGGAACTCCCTCAGCAAACAGATATATGGAATTTAAATGAGAAGAAATAGAGTTATTTAGTGTAAATCTTTGCATGCAATATTACTTATTACATAGCTGCCGATGTTCTAGTTGCCCTGGAAAATTTCTTTGAAAATCATGAATAGTTGGTGGTCTTACCTACCCACCCACTATGAAAATAGCCTGTGGTTTAGAACAAGTGATTCCATGTAAATCTCTTCTTGTCTCTGCATCAACTTGCAATCAGAAACACAGAGCACAGCAAGGCTCGGCATCTTTGCTAACCTGGAAACAAGCAGCGTTCCCTGGAGACTTCAAAGGAGCATGGGTTAATGGGAGCATTTCATTATCCAGTGGAATCTTTGCATGCTTGGGGACCAATTAGGGAACTCTTGAAGTCATTTTTCTCAGAACCTAACAATAACTTCAATTACAATAATTTAGAAAATTGCATATTTTAGATATTGGCTCCCTAAGTTTTTATGAAATGTTTTGCTCTACTTCATTGAAAGTCTTCATTGTAGTGAAACATGCATATAATATGAATGTGTTATAAACACATTTACAAAGGATGGCTCACTATAGTGATTTAACATGATCCCTGTGGTATCTTGCTATTCTCTGTACTCCGTGCTGAGATCATCAGTTTTTGGGCTGCAAAGGAAGTATTATAGGTTTTGCCATTAACTTCTCATTACTGGCACAAAGCACCTGTGGTGGTTTGATTTAGGTGTCCCCATAAGCTTAGGTGTTCTGAATGCTAGGTTCCCAGGTGACAGAGATTTGGGAATTAATGCCTCCTGGAGGTAGTGTATTATTGGGGGTGAGCTGATGGGTATTATAGCCAATGTCCCCTTGTCAGTGTTTGGCACACTCTCCTATTTCTATTGTCCACCTGATGTTGGCAAGGGGGTGATGTCTACCCTCTGTTCATGGTGTTGTTTTCCTTGCCATCATGGAGCTTCCCCTCAAGTCTGTAAGCCAAAAATAAACCTTTTTCCCACGAGCTGCTCTTGGTCTGGTGATTTCTGCCAGCAATGAGAACCTGACGGCAATAGCACCCATCCCAAAGCAGCTGATGGGAGGAAAGGGTTTTATCTTGGCTTACAGACTTGAGGGGAAGCTTCGTGATGGCAGGGCAAACATGGCTGGACATCACTCCTGACCTACATCAGATGGACAACAGCAGCAGAGAGTGTGCCAAACACTGGCAAGGGGAAGCTGGCTATACCACCCATAAGCCAGTGCCCAACAAAACACTGCCTCCAGGAGAGGATCCAATTCCCAAATTGCCATTATTTGGGGACCCAGCATTCAAAACACATAAGTTTAATAGGGGACACCTGAATCAAACCAGTACATTCCATCACTGGCCCCCATAAACTTATGGCCATCTGTTATGTAAAATATAATGTATCCAATCAAACTTTAAAAGTCCCCATAGTTTTTATCAATCCCAACACTGTTCAAACATCCCCTTAGTCCAGGGTCTCTTAACTGAACTGTAATTAAAAAAAAAAAAAAAAACAGAATAAACATTCATATAGCAAAAGATGACACTGGACATAGCATAAAAAGATTGAACCAATACATGATTTAAAACAAACAGAACAAACATCAAATTCTCTAACTCCAAGTCCAACAGCATTAACCAGTGACAAGTCTCCAAGTCTGATAATTCTAACATACTGATGAACCTCTGTAGTTATAATTCTGGCCCTCCAGCTAGGCTACAACTAGTCATGGAAAACTTCATCTGGTGTCAGTAACTCTCCTTGGCAGCCATTATGTAATCCTGGCATCTCCAGTGAGTCTCACTGCAACCCATGGGTCGTTCTCATAGCTCTGTTGGGTCTCCACACAGGGCCTTCAAAAACCTTGCTTCACATTGTCCATGGCCATTTCTCAAAAACAAAACTGCATTGCATATCCAATAACCATTTCTTTTCAGTATTTGCTATGCTCCATAGTACCAGGTGGCTACTAATTTGTTAATCCACGGGGGTAAATAAAGCCAACTTGACAAGAAGGACACTCCCTCAGCAGTCAGGCCTCTTACTTTCTAAAGAGTCTGTGTTCTTCCCCGCTGTCTCAATGCAGATCAGCTGTGCCAATCTCAAGAGTTGTAATCTCTCAAACAATTGCAGCTGAATGAGCAGCAGTTTTGGCCTAAAGACTTCATTATTTCTGTGCCATATCTATCTGCTCACACCAGTCCCTTTCCCTCAACAAATCCTCAGGATACAGGCAGACAGAATGCAGCAAGCCTCTCACGCAAACTGCTTCTAGACCATTTCCAACAAAGCTCTTTCTCATCCTCATAAGCCAAACTCACAGTCCATAGTTCTTACTGCATATAAGTCTTTTAACTCTGACCAGAATCCATCAAGCTGTACTTACAGCACTACAAGGCATCTCTTAGGACAAATCTTTTCATTATCCTCCTGCAAATCAGTCCCAAAAGGCCAAAAAGCCATACCTTCAGTTTTCTAGAAGCAACAACCTTAAAGGAGTTAGCACTTCAGAAATTCAACATATTATTGGTGAAAGCCAAGAAGTCTGACAGGAGCCAGCCCCCTGCTACCTTGAAAACCCCAGGGGAGTCAGATACCTGGCTGGCGATCTCAATCTCCTCTGAAGTTCAAAGAAGATTTGCTTCTTTTGGAATGGGGCGTGGTGGCATACGCCTTTAATTCCAGCACTTGGGAGGCAGAGGTAGGAGGATCATGGTGAGTTCAAGGCCACCCTGAGGCTACGTAGTGGATTTCAGGTCAGCCTGAGCCAGAGTGAAACCCTACCTCGAAAAGCAAAACAAACAAACAAACAAAAAAGATAGCTTCTTTCACACTTGCGAATCCCTCTCCCTCCCCCCTTCTCCTTGGACATAACCCCTTCCCCATGCTAGGGGTCACTTCCTGTTTCCAGAGCCCCAACAGCAGAAATGTGAACTATCTCCCTGTGACTTTCTCTTTTGCCATAGAGATTTCTTTCTACTTGTTTCAATCTTTTTCTAACATACAGTGCCAAAGCTTGAAGAAACTCAGGGATCTGCAGACTACCACTGCTTCTTCCAGGCAGACACCTGGATCCTGGGGAGTTTCTAGTACCCACTCTATTTTTCTTTCTTTTGCTTCTCTTCACCCTCTCCCTTCATACACAGTCCACCAGATTATCGGAGATTGGTAGCTCTCCTATGGAGACAGAAGAGTTCTGGCTAGGGCTATATTCTGGCAAGCATCTGAACCATGCTCCGTTCAGGCATATCTCCAACAGCCTTCTGGTAATCCACCAGGCTTCTCCTCTCCCCTTCAGCCTCCCCACTATGTCTCTTCAAGCATTTCTCAGAGCCACTGTGCCCTCTGAGGTTTGAAGGGTGATCTCGCTCCCTCCTGCTCCTTCCTGTCTCTGGCATATGAGAGGGCTCCACTTGCCACTTCTGGAACACTGCCCAATTCTGGCACAAAATTTCAACTTGTCTCCCCAACCCAAGGAGTTTTAGAGAAGACATCATCCAATCAATCGATTTCCTAGACCACGACAAGGATTTCACTTTCATGACCCTGGGGGTCTTCATTTCATTACTTCATTTTCATAAGATCACAGAAGACACACATCCCTAAATAGCTTTAACCCAATAGGGGGTATCTTCTGGGAAAAACTCCCAGAAAGTTCAGACAACCTTTGTCTCAGAGACAGTTAGTTTCATCCTATGTCTAAAACTTCTACCTGGATAATAATCACTCCATTCCAAAAGATAGTCCATTGGCCTGCCTCATAAAATGTTTTTTAAAAGTTGGCCTTAAAGTCAGATCTCTCTTTCTCTTTCTCTCTCTCTTTTTCTCTCCCTCTCTCTCTGCCTCTCAAATAAATGTATAAAAATAATTTTAAAAAATGGACTGGAGAGATGGCTTGGCAGTTCAGGTGCTGGCCTGCAAAGCCAAAGGACCCAGGTTCGATTCCCCAGGACCTATGTAAGCCAGGTGCACAAGGTAGCACATGCATCTGGAGTTAGTTTGCAGTAGCAGAAGGCCCTGGCATGCCCATTCTCACTCATTTTCTCTCTCTCAAATAAATATGTATGTATGTATGTATGTATGTATCCATGTATCTATTTATCTATTTATGTATTTTTTTAAAGGCAGATATTGAGCTGGAAGATGGCTTAGCAGTTTAGACAGTTTCCTGTGAAGCCTAAAGACTCATGTTTAATCTCTTTCCAGATCCCACACAAGGCAGACACACAAAGCTGATGCAAGTGCAAGGTTGCACATGCCCATTAGGTGGCATGTTTGGAGTTTGATTTCAGTGACTGAGGTCCTGGCATGCCAATTGTATCTCTCTCATTCTAAAAAAAATAGTTAGATATTAAAACTTCCTGCCTTCTACAACTTTCCATTCAGATCTGACCTTAAGTATGTTCTAAGAAGTCAAAATCATTGGCGGTAATTTGGGACATTTACCCCACAATATTGCAAGATCTCAAAAGTTTTGTCAGGAACTATGGAAAGAGGTCAGAAATTCCATACCTCTAAACCTTTTTATATCTCAGGACCCATTCCTCTCTGTGCATTTCAATTTCTGCTTATCAGATCCTTTTAGCTCAAATCCCATTGTTAAGCTCCCCAGATCCTCTCTCAGACCCAGACTGTCTCAACTCCCTCCACCACCATGGCGGCTGATGCTTCTATCCCCACCCCCATGACAGCTCCCAAATCCCCTTCCCTCACCCCATCTTGGCTTCAGGTTCTTTACACAAGGTTTCCTCTAATCCCTTAATCCCTAAAATTTACCCACCCTTTCCCTCTTGTGCGACTCCAATGCACCCCCCCCCCCAACAGGCTCTCACAGTCCACCTCCCATCCTGGCCTCCCTCCCTCACATTTCCCCTCCAAGAGGTCACAGGAATAGATGGTTCAGTGTGAGTGCATGTCCCCTTTTCCATGGTAGACATGTCTCAGATAGAGGCATGGTTGGGCAGATTCTCAGAAAATCCTTCCAAATTTAAAAAGGAATTTTTATGACTCACACAGGCCTATCGTTTAACCTGGTCTGACACCTACTATGTCTTAACTTCCACCCTCATGCCTTCTGAAAAGACTCATATCTGGCAGGCTGCTACTCAGCATGCTGATACTCTTCATCATCAAAACTGACACAATAACCCAGCAGGCTTAAAGGCTGTTCCACTTCAGGACCCAAAATGGAACTACCAACCAGGTCACACAGACCTCCAAAGAAGAGATCATACAATCTTTTGCCTCCAAATGGGCATGGAGAAAAATGCCCACAGTCAGGTCAATTATGGTAAATATGGGAAATAACACAAGAACCTAATGAAAACCTCTGTCTTTTTAGTGCTCATCTTACTGACATGATTACTAAATTCGCCTGTCTGAACCTCACCTCCCCCAAGGGACAGCTTTTTCCTTCACATATAATTTATTTCTCAGTCAGTCCCAGATATCTAGAAAAAAAATACTCCAAAAACTTGAGTAGGCACACAAACATCCCAAGAGGAACTTTTCAACCTGGCCTTCAGGGTCTTTAATAACCAGGAGGAAGAATCCAAACTAGAGAAAGAAAAACATTTAAAACTTGAATACCAGATCCTGGCAGCCTCCATAAGCCTTCAGCCTAAAACAGGTCAGTCACTGACATCAGGCAGACAGTCCCAGAATCGCCCTGGTAACAGCTTCTCCTGCAGAAAAGCAGAAGGCTGGGTTAGTGAGTGCCAAAACCCCCAGACTCCTCCCAGGACTTGTCCCAACCATGGGCAAGGGGAACATTGGAAAATGGACTGTCCTCAGGGAAGACACCCTCCCCAAAGGAGTCCATTGAGCCATAAGACTCCTTACTCTTCTATCAGTGATGGAATGAGGAAGCCTGGTTTCAATAGCCCCTGCCACCATGGGTGAGGGCCATGAACCCAGCATAATTGGGACAGAGTCTGGCAGAGAGATCTCATTCCTGACTGACACTGGAGCTTCTCTTTCATTATTCCCTAAGTATTGGGAACCCCTCCTCCTGGCTCTCATTTCTCTTATGAGAATAGAAGGAAGTGTACAAATAACCAAAATGACCCCACCTTTATATTGTACTTTTGGAAACCCAACTCTAATTCATTCCTTCATAATACTTCCTTCCTGTCCCACCCCATTTGTGGGAAGGGACTTATTAAAAAAAATTATAGCCTCATGTTCCTTTCACCTTTAAATTGCCATGTGATTTTTACTCTCCAGGACTGTGGACTTCCTGATGAGACTCTCTTCCCCAAGCCCCTTTCTTTTGCCCCTAGATAAATCCACTAATATGGGCACATAATCCCCTCAGCTACTGGCCACCACCCACCCATAGTTATCATCCTACTCTAAAAGACCCCTACTCTTTTATTTCTATCCCAGAGTACTCATTGTCTCCAGAGGGATTATGAGGACTCAAACCTACAGTAACTCAACTTATAATGTCTATACTTCTCATTCCTAAATTGCCTCTTAACACTCCAATTCACCAGTCAAAGACCCTAATGGTCTCCTTTGCCTCATCAGAGGCCTATGTGAAATTAATATAGCCATAATCCCAACCTACCCCATCATTCCGAATCCATACACTCTGCTCCCTTCCATCCTCCCAAATACCACACAACATGCTTCACAGTTCCTGACCTAAAAGATACTAACTCTCAGTATCTCTTTCCTTTTACATGGACAGATCCCGACACCTGCTGCTCACAACAACTAACCTGGACAGTGTTGCCTCCAGGGTTTTGGGATAGCCCTCATTTCTTTAGCCAGACCCTACAATTAGACCTCGCCACTTTAGATCTGCATCCTAGCACTCTGCTCCAATATGTGCATGATTTACTTCTCTATAGTCCCTCTGCTTCTGACTGCATAAATCACTCCACTATCCTCCTTAACTCTCTATCTACTTGGGGTTACCTGGCATCAAAAGGGTCCAACTTGTCAGTTCCTCTGTTACTTTTCTTGGAATCACTCTCACCCCTGAGATGTATTCCCTCCCACCAAATACCTTTAATCCAAAATTTACCACTCCCCACTACTAAAAAAGATCTCTTATCTGTTTTGGGATTAATGAACTTCTTTCAAATATGGATCCCCAACTTCTCCTTCATAGCAAAACACCTTTATGAGGTCACTAAGGCAACCTTGATGAGCCTCTAACGTCTCCTACCTCTCTCCTTCCCTCTTTCAAGAAGCTCAAACTAAGCCTATCCCAAATCTCTGCCCTGTATCTTGCTAACCCATCAAAACAATTTCGCCTCTGTTTACACACAAATGGGGACAAGCCCTGGTCCTTTTGGGACAGGCAGCAGGAGACACAATTCAACACATCGCATATCTTTCAAAACAGCTAGATCTGGTCTTCAAGGCTGGCCTCAGTGTTTACAGCTTCTAGCACCAGCGGCCACATTAACACCCAAAACTAACAAATTTACTCTCCTGCGCCCCCTTCAGGCTGATCTTGCAATAACTTCGAATTTAGCCACAAAGCCTTTCTCTCACTTTCTCCTTCCAGAGTTCAAGTTACTCACTTTCACCTCTTGGATCCCCACATGTCCTCTCACAGATGCATGGCACTGAATCTAGCCACCGTCCTTCCTACTAACACTATAAACCTCAATTCACCTCCCTTCACCCCTGTGCTTCTGTACTCTGCTCTCCACCACTTTCATCACGCCCTAGATGAGCCACCCCCAATGCCCCTAATTGATTCGTAGATAGTAGCTCTTCAACAGAAAGCAAAACAACAACAACAAAAATCCAAACTAGCTATTCTCTTGTTCAACTAACACCGTCTCCTAACACCCAAAACCACTCTGCCACTATTATAGACACCCACTCCTTTCCCCATCCACAACTTCTCAGTAGGCTGAGCATCATAGCTCTTACCAGAGCTCTCCTGCTAGCCAAAGATAACACACACACACGCACTCAAAACATACATATACTATAATACACTCAAATGTAGCCATTTGGCAAGAATGAGGGTTCCTCACCCAGTGTAACACACCAATTCAGAAAGGCTCTTTTATGCATAAGTTGTTACAAGCAGCTCAAGAGCCAGAGCTGGTTGCTGTTATCCACTGCTGGGGACATCAGCATAATTCTTAATATGTTTCTGTCTACAATAACCTAGCAGACAAACATGCTGCCTCCCACTCACCTCTCTTAATACTAACTCTCTCCCCTTTACATACTAGAACAGAGCAAGACAACATCAACTCCAGGCTACCTGGATGGAACCATGATGGTACCAAAGTCAGTTTTTAATCTTACCTGATAATCTCAGATATAAGATTTTTCTAACTCTTCATAATCTCTTCCATCCAGGCTTCCAAACCCTGACTTGGTTTCTGAAAACACATATATTTTACTCCTACAAGATAAACAGCTAATACAATAAATTTCCTCCTCTCGTAAAACCCAACTACTAACCCTAACTCTAATATCAGGGCCTCCCCTTCCCGGCATACCAGGCTGGAGGATCTCTCCTAGTCTCCAACTGGCAACTAGATTTCACTCACATGCCTCCTTCAAAAAGACTCAAATGCCTTCCAGTCCTAGTAGACACCTTCATTGGGTGGGCAGAAATATTTTCCACAACTAACAAAAGGCCCCTCACAGTCACCCATAACCTCATTACACAAATAATGCCCAGGTTTGGTCTTCCTTCTTCTTTACAATCAGATAATGGCCCCAAATTCACCTTGCAGATATTGAAGACCCTAGCCTCTTCCCTAAGCATAAAATGGAGCCTACACGTCCCCTACCAGCCTCAATCCTTAGGCAAAGTAGAATATGTGAACCATATATTTAAAAAAAAAAAAAACCTGATCAAACTTTCTATAGATTTACACTTAGACCAAACTCCTACCCTTGGCTCTACTCAAAATCTGTTCAGTTCCATGTAAACTTCTAACCTTAAGCCCCTTGACGCCTATACAGCAGGCCACTAGTAACTTCAGGGCTGCCAGCTTCTCCCTTCCAACAAATACCCCCTCTACTACACCTCACTCTGCTACAACACCTTAGACAAACTCTGTGAACCTATGTGGACCAGAAACTACCATACCCCTCACCTAGCCCCAAATCATGCCTTGAGGTAGGCCAATAGGGATATTTCAATACCCACCCCCCCACACACAAAATACTTTACAACAGAAGTGGAAAGGACCATATAAGGTCATACATGCCACTCCCACAGCAGTTAAACTCCCCGGCCCCCCTGCTGAAATACACATATCTAAGCTTAATGTAGCCCCCCATTTTTCTTATCACTCTAGAGCCACTGGTCCAACTTCTTTCCATATTTCCAGACTTCCCCCTGTTCCAGGGAAATCTTCTCAAATGAGTCTCACCCTGCCACAGCTACATCAGTGTCTAACAGATACACTACTAGACCTCTGGCTTGTTCCTCGACCAACAAGGATGATTGATGATCTAGAAGCCATTGACATCCTCTAGTTACAGGGTACCTTTTTCTCCTTCTCCCCTGATCAAATGCAATTTTTCATGCTAGTCTTGTATTTTCTACTCCTCTCCTCCTCTTCACAACCCTAACCACCTTAAATGCCCCTTCTAACCAATCAACGTATATAATCAAAATGCAACATTTGGGCTGGAGAAATGGCTTAGTGGTTAAGCGCTTGCCTATGAAGCCTAAGGACCCTGGTTCGAGGCTCGATTCCCCAGGACTCATGTTAACCAGATGCACAAGGGGGCACACGTATCTGGAGTTCGTTCACAGTGGCTGGAGGCCCTGGCTCACCCATTCTCTCTCTCTCCCCCCTCTCTCTCTTTCTCTCTCTGTCTGTCGCTCTCAAATAAATAAATAAAATTAAACAAAAAAATTTTTAAAAATGCAGCATTTACTAACCTAACCTATAAGACAACAAACATTTTATAATGCTTGAATGTCACCTCATAACTAATTCTTTTTTAGGGATTAATCTTAATGTTCTCCATAGGACTGGCTACAACAGCTCCACACAACTGGAACCAGTGTCAAAGAGTCACCCTAACCCTGGTATGCCTAGGGATTATGAGTGTAGGTACAGCCATTACTGCTCCTAACATCACTCCTCTAAATACAACACAGGCTGAACAATCCCTTCCCTTTGATCTAACTCTTCCCAAACACCTAAACCAAACTAAAAGCCTCACCACCCAGTTGCTAAAGGGACATAACTTCTCCTTATCCTCAACCTGTTGGGTCCATCTACACTTCTTTCAAATAATTGGCCAGGCCTTCACAATACCACTCTTCACCTGGATCACTTCACCTTCAGGATTTCATTACACTCGTCACAACATCTCCAAATACTAATGTCAGATCAAAGAGTGATACAATTGTTCTCTCATTGAGTTAGGTACCATGGAGTAGATGGCTTAATACGACTTTTTGTTTCCTCTTGAGAGGTCTCCTCCTTTATTTTTGAGGTTTTGGATCAACTTGAAAGCACTTGTGACCATAGAACAATGTTTCATGACTATAGTACCCATAAGCCCACCACAATATACCACCTCCAGGAAGCTCCAATTCCCAAACTACCACCAGCTGGGGACCCACTATCCAGAGTACATAAGTTTATGGGGGAAATCTGAATCAATCCATCATACTAGGCCCACTGCAAGTCCATGTTCTCTTATTACAGGACTTCAAGAGTTTAAAGGAAATGAACATACTTGCAAATCATCTAAAAAGTGCTTTTGAATGGCTTATTCTTATGTTGGGAAATAGTTTTGAGTTTGTTAAAGTATATATTGTGCATGACTGGTTATAGATAGAAGGCGTAGTAAAAAAGTATACTAATGAAGATGAAAGGAAGGATTCTGATGTGCAACTTCTTAAGCATTAATAAAGTTAAACATTAATAATAAGAATTGCTTACAGAATTTAAGAAGTTTGCAAACATGTTGGTTTAATGGATGAGTAGTTATGCTTAATCAATCAATTTTATTCCACACTTTTGACGTTTATGAGATGTAATAATCTCCCCTCACTAGGAGTGTCAATGCAGCTAAGGAATGTGACAAAATTATGTATGAAAACAAAATGGGCTGATGGATTCACTTGCTAAATAAATAACTTTGTCAGAGTGGGTTGGTGAGCTTCCTAGTGCAACCAAGTGCTTTTAAATAAAAGATAACCTAAGTCACAGCTGATGATGATATAAAGAATGTTGCAGTTGACAGACAGGATATTTAAATGTGTTGGACTGTGGAGAGCCCTCATATACATACATATTAATGGGAGTTTTCCACAACTCAAGACTTGTTCTCCTCTTCCTCCTTTCTTATCCCATGGCTCCTCTGGCTCCTCTTTGGGTTCTTCTTCAAGCCCCAGTGATAAAAGTCAGGCATTCTCAGGCTTTCCTGCTCACGTCACAAGTGCACTGAGCCTTCTTCCAGCCATCAATGATTCTTTTTATGTTATTATTTTTTTGGCATGGTATTGTACTCAGAGCCCAATATATGCTAAGTGTATGCCTTATCACTGAGCTACACTCTTAGCCCTCATTTGTCTACCTTTCAAATTCCTGGTGATGATTGATTTTTTCAGGAATGAAACTATGCATCTATATATTAAGGTGGCACCTAAATCCATAGATTCATTACCAGTAGGAAATGCATTTGCATTAGGTACCATGGAGTGGATGACCTGATATGACTTGTTTGCTTTCTCTTGAGAGGTCTTCTCCTTTATTTTATTTTATTTTTTTGTTTATAACTATAATTTTATTATTAACTTTTATTTTTTTATTTTTACTTTTTATTTATTTTTTTATTAATTAGTTTTGCATTCAGCAAATACAGTCAGTTTGGTACCATTATTAGGCTCATCTGTGACCTACCGCCTCCCCTTGGCCCCTCCTTGTTGAGGTATATGGGTCATGCATTGTGGAGTGAACTTGTGACATAGAAAAATGTTTCATCAATAAGAGCAAGCTGGCCCCTTTCTACTAATTGTCTGAATTAATTATTATTTACATCCCTGGATAATGAGCAATAAATACTTAGTAAACATTGACTGAGTAGGTAAACTTGACATTAGAACATGATGATAAATAGCTTGAAGGTAGACCCTTCCTGTATCCTTCCCCTTTCTATTCTTCTCTGGCTTTATTCTTCTGGGAACCTGCCCTTAATGGATACCAACATTTAAAACATTGACTGAGGGGCTGGAGAGATGGCTTAGCCATTAAGGCACTTGCCAGTGAAGTCAAAAGACCCAAGTTCAATTCTCCAGGTCCCATGTAAGCCAGATTCACAAGGTGATGCATATGTCTGGAGTTTGTTTGCAGTGGCTAGAGGCCCTGGTGCGCACATTCTCTCTCTTTCTCCCTTTCTCTGTCTCTAATAATTTTTTTTTTGTTGAAAAAAGGCATGTGTCACCATGCCTGGCAGGGGAAAAATTGGCTGAGGTTCTAGTTCTAGAGGAGTTTGTTCCCTAGACACCCCCAGATTTATATATAGAAGCCACAATGAATTCACACAAAACTCATCTTTGTACCAGCACACCCCAGGGGTGGGTGGAGAGGTTGGATCTCTCTTTTGTTTCAAGATTCTGCAGCATCCCTCTGCTATTTCAGTTCTCATAACAAAAATCTGAGTGAATTTGCATACTGGAGTATAACAGGTTCCCTATCATCTTGAATCCATCAGGAAGATATTGTGCTACTTTTAAAGGGTTCAATTGAATTTTTTCCTACTAAAGCATCACATCCTACTCAGTAATGTGCATTTTTAAGAATTCCATTACATATGTACACTATACTCAACTCTGATGAATTCAAGAAGTATCTCATATGCTATTATGACTACTCATTCTAGGGGTGTCTTAACTTGCACTTTATGGGAATTTAAATAATTTCTCTAATAAAAGTTAAAGAAACAGAGTTAGTGCGTATAAAATATGCACAATAAAGTGATGTCTGGTTTTGTACAAGCACAAGTGTGAAATATGTGAGGCTTGGCAACTCATATAAAAATCACTTTGATCAGGACTGTCCTGGAGCATGAATTTGCTTATGAGGATTTCAAGTTATTTATATGGTACTGTGTTCACTGGAATTAAGTAAGAGTTACTGGAGCATTATAATTGGGAATGTAGTAATTTTGAATACAATTTAAGCCAGGTAACATTTACTTTTGCTAATAAGAGACATAATAAATTATTAAAAGTAATATTTTTATTTTGTCAGTTTGAATGTAAGAAGAGCTTTTGACTTATTCATAATTAGTTAATTAAGTGACTGGAGAGATGGCTCATCTCTCTTAAATGTGCTTCTTGATCAAGCATGAAGGCTTGATGGGGCCTGAGACTGCCGAGTTCAAATTTCCAGATCCCACATAAAACAGCAGGGTGTGGCCATGTACTTGTAACACTAGTCCTACAGGGAAACAGAGACCTGTGGGTTGACGGAGCCTCACAAGCTCTGGAAACATTAAAAAGAGACTGGCTCAAAATTAGTAGTTACTTGTATTTCAGAATTTTTGGTAATCATGTTGTGTGTATTATTTTGTTCTTTTAACTTATTTATTGACAAGTTCCATACATATAGATAATGTATTTTGATTTTAATCCCTTAATCTTTCCCATTATCCCTTTCCTCTATTTTGTTGTCTCTTGTAAATTTCCCTCCTCTATCATTAATGATGTAATATTGATGCACCCAATATTTTTTAGGTCTTAAACAAGTAATGACAGTTCATGTGAGATCATAAATGTAATAGGAACTTCATGTCTAGAAGATAGCATTCCAAAGGACCCCTCCTCAGTCCTCTGGCTCTCATGATTTTTTTGCCCCCTCCTCTGCAATGTTCCTTGAGCCTTGGAGGGTGTGATAGAGTTGTCTCAGTTAGTGCTGAGCCCTAAGCTCACACATATTGTCTGTCTCTCTCTCTCTTGATTTTTTTTTGAGGCAGGATCTTGCTCTAACCCAGGCTGACCTTTAATTCACTATAACACTCTCTTGTTCTCAGTACATTGATGCATTTTAAGCTTCCCTAGTCATCATTACCATCTGAAAAAAGAAGTTGCTCCATTCAAAGGGAGTACTAATCTATGGGCATAAACATAGTATGAAAATTCAAGAACTGTTTGATGGCCAAAACATCCTTTTGTTCCCCTGGGAAATAATCAGACAAAACTTCACTCTTTTTTTTCCCTCTGAGTTTGGCCTCCCCCCAAAATAGTTTGTTTTTGTTTTATACTGGAAAATGTAATTAATTGACTGCCAAAAGTTGAAATAAAAGCCATCACAATTGCCAGTAAGTAAGAAAGTAGAAATGTGTTTGGGAGATTCAGGGATTAAAAAAACAAAAAAAACAAAAAAAAAAAAAACACCTTATTTTGTGATTCAGAAAACACATTGAAAAAGATTCAAGGAGACCTCTGAATTTATAGTTTGCACCGTTAGTGTCCAGGATGATGGGAATTTTGGGAGTTTATGTGGTAGTCATGAAAAGCAATGGTGGCCTCATTGTTTGCAAGGAGAGAGGACATGTGAGGTTGTCACTGTCTGTTGTCTCTTGGCTAGTAGGTAACAAGGCTGGATCTGCATCCAGACACACTTGCCTTTTTCATCTCTAAAACTACTTTAAGGAAACCTATAGAGTATTTTAAATTTATTTATTCATTGTGTGTTTTATGTGCATGTGTATGTTTGTGCGAGCACATATATATTTTCCATAAATATAAACTATTTCCCATGATCATAAGCCCTTCTCACCATTCTTCTGCCCGCCCCCCTCTACTAAATCCCTTCATCTTTCCAATTAGTCTCTCTTGTGAAGATGGCCTCTAGTCCCATCAGAGAGCAGTTGGTTTCCCCCATAACAGGCATGCCACCAATATACCAGTTAGCACATTTGGTTTATCTGGCCAGACATGAAGCTTTCAAGGTCCACTGCTGGTTAAGACTGCTGATGACTTTTCACCTCTAACAGGCTGCATAGCTCTTTCTAGAATCCTGACAGCTAGTCAATATGCAAGAGGCTTCTAGCTCAGCTCCAGCTTGATTTCTTAGTGACCTGTATCCCAAGAATGTGGAGTCTTCAACAATAGCGTCTTACCATGTAGCTCTGTTGTTTCCCCTGGGTGACACAAACACACATCTTCTCCCCAGATAGGGTACAGACTACACACCAAAGGACAATTACACCAAAACCAATTTTGGTGAACAAATGGTTTTATTGAGGCTACTTACAAAACTAGGGTGAGGGGCTGCTTATAGGAGCAATGGATGACTCAAATGCAACTGCACCATGAGAAGTCTTATCCCATCCTGGATGATGACGTCCTCATAGCTGCTTTGACTCAAAAGTAATGTATCACCAAAAAGCTAACCCCAGCACAGGTGACAACTCACAGAAGCTACATCTCTGGAGCACACTGTACCACATGCAGGTAGCTCTATTGGAGCTCTATTGCTCTAAGCAGTTATTTCTCCTTTATGTATCCTTAGAGCAGTGTCTTGCAGCCCTTTCCCTGGATTTGTTTGTTGACTTCCTGAGTCTCTACAGTTTACTCACTCTAGCTCTGCCTTCATAGGCAGGAATGTTTCAGTTTATCCTTTCTTTCTTCAGGAGAGAATATCAATTCTTTTGTTTTTAATTTTTTAATTTTGTATTTATTTATTTATTTGGTGGAGAAAGAGGGAGAGAGAGAATGAGCACACCAGGGCCTCCAGCCACTGCAAACGAATTCTAGACTCGTGCGCCCCCTTGTGCATCTGGCTAACGTGGGTCCTGGGGAATCGAACCTGGGACCTTTGGCTTTGCAGGCAAATGCCTTAACTGCTAAGCCATCCCTCCAGCCTGAACATATCAGTTCTTATTCGGAGGAATCCTCTACACAAGTTCAGTTCACATGAACAACGAAGAGCCTTGGCAATAGCCTGTAATGCAAAACATCCTTTTAGTCAACTGATAATAGTGGCTTCCTCTCTAGGATCCATGACATTCCCAGACATAGCTTTTGTTTGTTTTTGAGGTAGGCTCTCATTTTTGCCCAGGCTGGCCTGGCATTCACTCTGTAGACCCAGGCTGGACTTGAACTCACAGTGATCCTCCTACCTATTCCTCTCTAGTACTGGGATTAAAGGCATGCACCACCATGCCCAGCTTTGTACTAGGTTTTCAGTACTGGGATTAATTAATTCGCACAGAATAGGCCACAGATCCAATCTTAGTGCAATGGTTAGCCCCATATCAGACGCACCACTATTGCACCAATGGAAAAATCTTGACTTGATGACCCTTTCAGGGTCCACTGCTGGTTAAGACTGTTGATGATTTTTCTTCCCCAGCAGCTGGCATAGTACTTTTGGGCACTGTGACTGGTAACTAACAGGGAGGAGGCTTCCAACTCAATTTCAGCTTGATCTCTCAGTGTCTTGGAACCCAAGGATGTGTTATCTTTAGCAGTAGGTTTTAACCATCTATTATAGTGGTCAGCCAAAAGCACTGGCAATAGCTTGTATTGTTTTGAGGGCTTCTGAAGCCTATATGAAGAATTCTACCCCTATCACTGGAATTTTCTTGGAACAATTTAGGGCTTCTAGGAACAGCATTATCCACATGCCAAAGGGTACTTCTGCACAAATCTTACTCATTTTTAATTATGAGATATATAGCATTTTTTTCCATGTTACAACAAGGGAAAACCTCAGAGATAAATAGACTCAAATCACATCTCAATATTCCCAGAGATGGAATTACAATCTGAGTTTATGAGATTCAATTTCTTGGCTACTTTTAAGTTTTCTTAACTGCTTAAAAAGTAGAAAATTACTTTTTCCACATATAATTTGGGATGGACAAGTCTTCTAAGCAGTTGAATCAATTACCTCTACCTTGGTCATTTGAAGCTTGATGTATTCCTGGAAGACTTATAACAATATTTAGATTATATGGTCTTACAGTATTATGACACCAGGATGCTGGAAGAAGGATTCTGCTGCAGCTTTCCTACATCTGAATAATACTTGGTGGAGAAAAAAACAAACAAACCATAGAGCAGAAGGTCTTCATGTGTAACATTCCACTTCTTATTTGTGAGAAATGTGAAAAATACGTATCAGCAGCCACTGACAAACATCAGATTCCTCCTTCCGTGTCTGTGCTGGTTTCAGATCACTCAGGGAGGTGAAGTGCTGTTTTGATTTATGCTCACAGAGAGTGAAATGTCTATGGTGATTAATTACATTGCTCTAAGATTTTGCTATGGTGCCTACCTCTGCAACCCCAACTCCGAAGCAAATAAATGCCTTTTGTCTTCTATAGACAAACAGGTAAGCTTAGTTTCTTACAAGAAAGTGATTGACGGCTTGTATTGGATGGAGTATTTTAGAGATTTATTTGTCTTCCAGATTTCTCTCATTTAGGGGGAGAGTAGTTCCTAATTGTAAAATGAGGGGAATAGCTCAGGCACTATAGGTGGGAGTTTGAAGAAATTCAGAAAAGTATGTTGCAAGCCTTAACATATTCATACTGTGTAATTTCAATTCTCTTGAGTCTATCCTAAAAATGCCAGAAATAAAAAGGGGATTTAAGTATAAATATGATAATTTCAACATCATGTAGCCATATAACTGAGTGAAAGATAACAATAAATAAATCTTGAGATAACTAACTTTATGAGAAAGTCATACATCTATTAAGTTTATTCATGAATGTTTAAATATCATGAGTGCTTTATGACATGTTAAGTATAAAATGAGGAGGTAAATCCATTAAGGCAGTATCATAAAAGTAGATATTCCTATTTTAAATAGCCTCTATTTTTGGATTGTGCAATTATAAGATAATGTTTATTCTCATTAAGACATCTCCCTACTCTTCTGCATGTTAAATCATACTTATGAATTTTGTGTATTTTGACAAATATTTTTCAAAATTGAATCTCATCACCAATGAATGCTTCTAACTTGCTGAGCCATCTATTCAGCCCCTTGAGCAAAATTAAATCTTTTTTTTTTCTGGCATGATATGCACAAAGGTTTTAACTGCAGAGTGAGCATACCCAAATTACCACCCATGAATCCTGTCTGGCTTGCTATTTTTGTAAATAAAGCTTTATTATAACATAGGCACTGTGTCTATCATTTAAATATCACCTATAAGTGCCTTTGTATAAAAAAATGGGAGATTTGTGTAATTATGATTGGGTATGGTAGTACATGCCTTTAATCCCAGCACTTGAGAGACAGAAGTAGGAGGATTGCTGTGAGTTTGAGGCCAGTCTGGGCTACAGTGAGATTTTGCCTGAAAAAACACAATTAAGAAGATAAGTCCCTGTCTCCTTTTAGGTGTGTCTAATCCCCATTCTAGAATAATCAAAATCTTTTAATACATGACCTTGTTCTCATGTGATATCAAGTTGCTGTCCTTGAAAACTTGTTTTATTTGATATATGGAGGCAAATTCTTTAACTAGAAGTAATGGAACAGTCTAGAGATAATCCATCTTGGACTCTGACACATTCAAATTCACAGTAGATCTCAGTAATCTGATTCTTTACTTAAAAATATTTAAGCCTATGAAATTGTGAAAAACATTAAGTGGTTGGAATTCATGGCAACATTTCCTTTAGAAGGCAGACACTAGTCTTTTCTCTCCAACCTCCCACTGTTTGGTAGGTTTATTTTTACAGTTATTATCTGTAGAGTGTTAAATTTTGATATAAAATCACAATTCACACTGTTCTGTTTTGTTGTGGTACATTATGAAGAGTCAGCCTGGCTGTCCTAATTCATTATTTCCTTTTCTAAAAATATATTTATTTATCTTATTTCTTTATGAGAGAGAAGGGGGCAGATACACACACACACACACACACAGAGAGAGAGAGAGAGAGAGAGAGAGAGAGAGAGAGAGAGAGAGAATGGGCATGTGTCAGGGCCTCTAGTCACTGCAAACAAACTCCAGACACATGTGCCACCATGTACATCTGGCTTACATGGGTATTGGGGAATCTTAAGTTATTAGGCTTCACATGCAAGCACCTTAACTGCTAAGCCATCTCTCTAGCCCCTTTTAAAGACTATTTCCATGCATTAATGTTCATGTTTGATATAGCTGAGTAAATCATTATGCCAAAGGTAACGTCAAGTATCCACAATTACAGTCATGTATGGCAGTCTTCATGACCTAAAATATTACTTGTACCATGAATTTTGAACTCTGATTTCACTGCTCCTTTGACAGAAACTGACCTTTAACTCTCTCTACAGTTTTGTCTTTTCTAGATACCATCTCATTTCAATCATCTAGTATGTAGCTGTTTACAATGTGTTCCTTTCATTTAGCATCATATATATTTGCGATTCATCTACACTTTTTCATTGGTGGTATAGCTCATGTTTTTCTGTTGAATAATATTCCTTTGTGTGGAGATACCATTCATGTATTCATTGACCTAACAAGGGATATTTGCTTGGCATAATTTTGATGTAATTATGAATAAAACTGCTAAAATATTGGCATGTAAAATTTTATTATACACCACAATTTTACGGTCCATTTGCCAAATACCTAGGAGTATGAATGTGAATATTCAATTGTATTGTTAGAATAATTTTAGTGCTGTATGAAACTCTCAAATTGTTTCCCATTTAAAAATATTTATTCATTTATTTGAGAGAGAGAAAGAGGCCGAGCAAGAGAAAGAGAGAATGGATATACTGTACCAGGCCTCCAGCCACTACAAACGAACATGCACTACCTTGTGCATCTGGCTTACATGGGTACTGAGGAATTGAACCTGGGTCCATTGGCTTTGCAGGCAAGTGCCTTAACCACTAAACCAACTTTGTTTTCCATTTTCATACTCAGGTATTCATTGCTAATATGTAGGAAAGTAATAGATGTTATTGTAGTTGACATTTTATTTACTTATTAATCTTAAGAGTTTTTTTTGATTCTTCAGGATTTTGCATTTAGTTATGTCATTTGTGCAAAAAGGTACTTGTTACCTTGAAGTCCATCTGTTTGACTTTTATTTATCGTCTTATTGTGCTGTGCAGGACTCCTAGTATGATAACAAATAGCTGTTTTTTTTTTTGTTTGTTTGTTTGTTTTAGAGAGGATATCATTACCACTTTTGGAGAACTCATGAGTGGGAATAATGTTACAAAGAAAACCTCAGGAACTCTTCTGCCTTTCTACATGTTACATCCATGAAGAAAATGATTGTACATATCAAGTCAAGTTCCTTATGTGTTTGTGTATTAATACTTTACCAGATGTATGCATGGTTTGTAAATATTTTCTCCCATCCTGTCTTTTCATTCCTTTAATTCCTTTGCAGAGCACAGCACTTTATTTTATTGTGCAGTCAGCCCTCTATAGTTGTGAGTTTAGCATGCATGAATTTAAACAATCATAGATTTAAAATATTCAGAAAAATACATCTGTTCATAATGCTACAGATCTTTCCCTTTTCACTAATTGTATTAAACAATACAGTGTAATGATTACTTACATAGTATTTACATTATATTTGGTATTATGAGCATGCAAAGGGGAAGTATACCTGAGATTTTCCATTGTATTTATGTAATTACAAAAAGATTTTCTTTCAATGGCTTGAGCCTCTGTGGATCTTGGAAACGGAAGATATCCTGCAACCAATCACCCACAGTAACTTCGTTTGTTCAATTTTGCCTTTTCAGGCTGTGCGATGAGATATAAAGATGTCTTCTTGTAGTGTCTAGTTTTTGTAGGAGATTGTACATAATTGGGATAACTTCTTGAAGTTTTTGGTAGAATTCAACAGTGAATCTATTTGGACCTGATATGTCCTTTCTTTACTTTTGATAGGTTGCTATTATTATGACTTACTATTGTTATTATTACTATTAGAACAGGAAGAAGAGAGACTCAGGCTTAAACACTTCAGAACTATATAACCCATGGTGCTCACCTACTACCCCCAGTGACCCACTTTCTCCAGCTGTCCCACCTCCTGGAAAAGGTTCCACAACCTTCCAGAACAGCACCACCAGCTAGAAGTCAACTTGGGGAGACATTATTACATTTAAGCATAATAGCAGTGTTTCTTATTTATCTTTTCAATTCTGTGAGTTCTATTATGATGACTTGTCTTATTTTTCATATTGGTACTTGGAATCTTTTCTTTTTTTCTTTGTTAGCCTGGCTTAGTCAACTGCAGTTTATCACTCCACTGATTTTTTTCACAGAACAAATTTTTTGGTCTCATTGATGGTTTTTCTGTTGTTTTCTTATATTTAATATTGACTTCCAGTATGATTTTAATAATTTCTTTACACTGCTTTATATTTAAAGATCTCTACTTTCCAAGATCTTGATGAAAGGTGAGGTTATTAATTTTTTATTTTCTAACATATGATTTTCCCATAGATTTGCCTCTGATTATGGTTTCTGATGTATCTCATCTATTGTAGTAATCTGTGTTTCATTTTTGTTTAGTTAAAATGCTTAAAATTTATCTTGCTAGTTCCTTGATCCATGTGTTATTTAAAAATGTGCCTGGTCTATAAATAGCTGGAGATTATCCACCTCCTCTGTTGTTATTGATGTCCAATTTTATGCCATTAAACATTAAAGTAGGCATAGAACATTCTTTGTACAATTTCTGCTCTTTTAAAATTATTAAATATGTGTTATGGTACAGAATATGGTCTGTGTTTTTGAAAGTTTACTGTAAGTCTGAGAAGAATATGTATTCCGATAGAACAGGATGCAGTATCTGTCGTTGTCATGTAATCAAATTGAATGATTACTGGCCCAGGAAATTTGTATTCTTAGTAATTTTTTAACTTCTTGATCTACCAGTTAGTAAAAGTATTGACATGTCAATCTATACTATTGTATGTATCTATTTTACCTCATAATTCTATGAGTTTTGCTTCAATGTAGTCTGTTATTAGTTGTATACACATTAAAATTATTGTATCTTCTTCAAAATTGATTTATTTAATATCATGTAATATCCTTTATCCCTGATGAGTTTGTTTGGTCAGAATTTTGTTTCATGTGAAATTAATATAACCTATAGCTCTATATTCCTTCTAAGTTTATTTCTGGAGAGCTGGGGATTTAACCTAGTGCCTTGGAAATGCTTAGGAAGTGTTTCCCCACTGAACTATATCCTGTACAGTCACTTTCCTCGGATTGGTGCTTCTACTGTGGTTTTCTCCATTCTAATATTTTGATGAAAATTATAAATTTTAACTTATTTACAATTTTTACTGTTTATAAAATATACACAATTCTTTTTACTTTTTTTAATTTATTTACTTCATTTATTTGACAGAGAGAGATAGAGAAATAGAGGCAGGTAGAGAGTGAGAGAATGGGCATGCCAGAGCCTTCAGCTACTGCAAATGAATTCCAGATGCATGCACCACCTTGTATGTCTGGCTTACATGGGTACTGAGGAATCAAACCTAGATCCTTTGGCTTTGTAGGCAAGTACCTTAAATACTAAGCCATCTCTCCAGCCCAAAATATGCATAGTTCTATCCAAAGGTGAAAATACAGAGAAAAAACACAAAAATGTTCATAATCCATAACCACATGCTCCCTTATGGCTCAATAAATCCCTATTGTGGACATATATGTACATCTCAATATATATTTCCATATCTTGGTTATTGTGACCAAAAATGTGCATGTGCAGGTGTCTCTGTGATATACTGACTTAAATTTCTTTAGGTGTAGGATTCTTAACTTGTTTTGAAATGTAGCCAGTGTGGTAATTAACATCAGGTTAATGTCATATCTATTAAATTTGTTCTAAAAAGAAGAAGGCAGAAACATTTTAATTTGCTTTTAATATGGCATTCTGAAATTTGTTGTTTTATAAACTTTATTGTGACATTAGCAATATGCAGTAAAGTCTCAGTTTGTTTATATGCCTCCTAAACCTTTTTGTGAGACAAAATGTTTGGATAATCATGTGCTGATTATCTTACTGTCTAGTACCTCATGGCAGGAAAAGCTTGTGTTTGTATGGATTTCATTGTGCCTTATCAAACGTCATTTCCATGACCTATAACTCAATAGAAAGACCTGCCTCACCCTGCTATCAGATGCTTCCTGTGTGTTTGCTATCAAACCCGACACAGAAAAGATGAGGTGTGGATTTAAAATGGGAATGTAAGATGTTCTTTCTCTTTGTGAGCATAATGGCGGTGCTACAGCAGCTGCCTACACAGGAAGTGATCTGAAATATGCTGGTAGTTTCTGTCTCATAAAATCATTTGCTACATGTAGTCACTTGTGGTATTTTGGCATGTATTATACTAAACAGTGATGTTAACAGAATACTGCAGCAAATTATGTGGGCTTTAACAGTAAATGCTTTTTACAGTGAAAAACTAGGAATTTGCCATTATCATTGGACATATTCTATCACTGAAGATGAGTGATTTATTAAAATGTTTCTTCTGAGCCAGGAATGGTGGCATACACCTTTAATCCCAGCACTCTGGAGGCAGAGGTAGAAGGATTGCTGTGAGTTCAAGGCCACCCTGAGATTACATAGTGAAATTTCAGGTCAGCCTGAGCCTTGAAAAACCAAAAAAAAAAAAGAAAAAAAAAAGTTTCTTCTGTTTTTATCTCTAACCTTGGAGAAAAAAATTAATAAATGCATCCTCAAGTGCTGACTTTTTTGGTGGGGAGAAAACCATGATATGCCTGTCTTTAACAGTACTTTATACTTACTGCAAAATAAATTGACATGGCTTTGTGTGTAGTTTTGTGACAATGATAAGAAATGGAATTCAGTTTAATGTTTTGAGCAGCTCAGAAGTTATCATACATACAGAAGGGCTCACTATATTCTTCTACGAATGGGTTATTGTCAAATTTTTGATGCAAGAGCTCAGAAGATAACTTTGTAGAAAATGCCACAGTCGTCTTTAGGGATCTTGGTTGATGATGGCAGCATATGATGACTGAAGACGCTGATGGTGAGATTCAAAGCTAACTTCTGTAGCAGTGAAGTTTTCCTTGTTACAGAGATAGCTCTTAGTTTAGAGGCAGTGTGGATGCAATGAATTTTATCACATTGTGTGCTGGGGTGCACGATGTGGACTTTAGAGCCATACCATCAACTCCTTCTACATGATACAACCCCCCAACCTTATCTCTGGGTGATGTATTTCAAAAATATCTAGCAGATGCCTGAAACCACATAAATAATCAGTTCTAGTTCATATTAATTGTCATAATAAAATAGGGCTTGCTACTTACAAAGAACAAGAAATTTTATGAGCTCACAATTTTTGAAGCCTAAGCTCCATGATCAGGCAGGTCATTTGTTTGACCTCCACTAAGGGCCTAACGCAGATGAAGCCACATTATGGGAAGAGCATTACATGTTTGTGAGGAAGCATCACATCTCTTAACACGAAGCCATAGAAGTAGAGTGGAACCTGGCTTGAGAAAAACTCATGAGGGTCCTATGCCGTATACCTTAGTCACTTTTGAGGTTATGCTTCCGGTTGACCCGAAGACCTCCCACATCTTCAAAGTCTCACCTCTTACAGTCCCATTTCTCAACATTGCTAAGAAGAACCTTCCTAACACATGGATGTTTGGAGATAAACCACTTCTAAACCGTAGCAGTATCAAAACGTATACACACTTGGATTTTTCCCGTATGTACTCAGCAGTGCCACGTGGCGCCAGAGTTAACCCACGCATACCCATGTTATGTCTTGGTGCCTCCACCGTCTTGTAACCAAGTAAAATAAGGGTGTCTCAGACTGGCACTGTGATACTATCATAGTCAATCTGATGGTTACTAAGTCACTGGCAATTTATTAGTGGATACAGTGTGGAAACTCCGGTCAAGGGAATGCGTTACACCTCTTAGGACGTTGCAAGACATGAGATTTCATTGTGTTACTTAGAATGGCACACAATGTAAAACCTTGGAATCATTTCTAGAATTTTCCATGTAATATTTTTAGATTGCTATTGACAACAGGTAAGTGAAACTATGAAAAGCGAAATTGCATATAGGGGAGACCTGTGCTCTGTGGCTCATTTTAGCATCATTGATATTTATGTGCCATAGCACTCCATAGTGGCTAGATGATGAACAGGCTCATTCTGTCAGTATGAAGACCCCAGTCTTACCTGAAGTTGATCATAACTGGTTCTGATATCCTCTATATATCTTTTCTGTTACCCTTTCCTATGTCATTTTCCAGTTATTGCCAAGCTTATGTTCCACAAGCTCTGGCAAGCCCTTCCTCTTTGATCTCCACCGTTGCTTCATTTTTATGTCACTATGGTTCCTAGCTTCATCAAGCCTCTTTGCTTGCACTTACAAGTGCAAAAGTATTTGTGTGATCTTGTTCTTTGTAGATGAACATGGCATCCAATTTGACTTGTTATTAGCCTTTTTAACTACACTCTTTCATTCAGAGTATGAATGAAAAGAAATGAATGGGGTGATATTATCATAGAACCCTATCCTTCATCCTTCAACTTAAGTAAAACATTTTCATTGTATATTTAAAATTTATCTCTTCTCTCAAACAAGGGTTTGGTTTCACTATGTAGCCCAAGATAGCCTGGAATGTTTGAAGTTTCTGTCTCAGACTCCAAAGTGCTGGCATTACAGGCATACACCAGCATTGCTGGTTCTAGAGCTGTGCCTCACCCTTCTATTATCACCGTGTAGCATGTTCATAGTGCATACTAAGAGTGACTTAATTTTTTATTACTGCCATGTAGCGTGTTCATAGTACATGGTAAGGCTGGTTCAGTGTTTTGTTGAACTGAGCAAAGTGCATTCGTGCTTGCTATTGAAGGAAGTCTCACTCTGCTTATTAGTCACATCAGTTGGTTCCAAGTTTCCTTGAACATTTAGCAAAAAGGGGAAGAGAGTTGATATTTCTTGGCCACAGAGCCAAGGTAAGGTGTTAATTCCTAAATGCTTGTGTCATTAGAATTGGGAAGCTTGGGTTTTAGAAACATCACGGAAAGCATAGTAGTATAATATGTGATTTGTACTCTCAAGGAATATAGATATGCTGAGAAGGGACTAGTGAAAGGTCGCTCCAATTTGGGAGTTAAGAAGAGAAATGAAGGACTTTGTGTTTTTTTTTTTTGTTTTTTTTTTGTAGCAAAATCTACTTCAAAGCTCAAGTTGACTTGCATATCACTATGTAGCCTGGACTATTCTTGAACTTGCAGTAACCCTCCTCCTCAGTCTCTAGAGTGTTGGAATTACAGGCATGAATCACAACATCTGGCTAGATAAATATCTTTGATCTGATCCCTTATACAAAGATAAAATTAGACATCTGTGGAGGGCCTTGAGGGAAATCCCAGCATTGATTAAAAGCATTGAGTTAGACAAGCAAGTGATTTATGGGAAGGTGATTAGTTTCATTATTTTTCCATAAAGAAACAACAGCAAAACATGTCAGGTACTGGAAAGTGATGATCTTTATTAAATATTATAAATATTTATAATTTTAATAAATTATACATTATAAATATTTTATAACATACAATAATAGCATAACTTATAAATGTTATAAATAACCCCATTAAGAAAAGAAATAAGTAGAATGTCTGAAAGTGCTTGAGGTGGCACTGACCTGTGATATTGGTAGGTTGGTTCATATTCTTTTACATGTTGACCTGCACAGTGATTTTTAAATAGTACCAACTTCCTCAGTTCTTCACTGAGTTCTAGAAAGTCTGATTTTAGACAACAATGATCCCTTCTTTTACTAAAGATAAGAGTTATTCTGAGGCTACTAAGAATATCATGCCATATATTATATATTCCATTTCTAAGGAGATTCTGTGCCTCAGTTCCTCATCATATTATGCAAGAGACAATAATGATAGTGCCTACCTAAAACATTGTTTTGTAAGGAACAAATATGTTAACACAGAGATAGTTCTCTGTACAGTGTAAAGTAGATAATGAGTTCTCATTGAATGTCAAGTGTTCCTCTTAAAACCATTCTATTTTATCTTTTGAGGTCTACCATGTTCTAGCAATTGCAGGACAAGCAACATGAATTCCAATATTTATATCCATAGATTGTTGTAAAAAAATTAGAGATTTACAAGTGTGAAAATATCCCTTTCAAATAGTAATTGTGCCTTCCAGGAGGATGAGGAAGGAAAGAAAGGAATAACTTAAGAGAGCATGCAGCTCAGATGAAAGCCTGCCAACAGAATGTGATAACATGTGATATGGAATGATCTCCTGCATCCTTATAGTGCAGACATTTCTGTAAGTATGTCTACTTTCTCTCATCAGTTCTTTTGTGAGCTCTTTAAGTAAAAATAAAATAACAGGCACTTTTTAGTATGTATGACCCATGTGCCAGGTGTTGTATTAAGTGCTTTATATATATCTTCTCATTGTAAACTCACAAGCAAGTAGACAGTAGTTCATCTGTACAGATGGCAAACTGCAGAGTTCAAGTATTTTGCCTAGTGTCTCAGTTTCAAGAACAAAAAGTGGAGTGCAACTATTCTGGACACCAGCATCCTCTTATGTATGTGGATGGGTTCATTTCCCAAATTAGTCTTCCAGAGCCCTTGTTCTAGATAGTTAGCCAGTCTTTTCATAACTACTGCCAAATTACCTCTTCTGCCACCTAGAGTAATATGGAGTAATGACCTACTGACCATTCCCAGTATTGTGTTATCAGCTTTGAATCATGGAACATTTGGGAAGGACTAATCCTTCCCAAATCTAATCCTTTAGAAACAGAAGAGAAGATTAAAGGCTACTAAAGGGAACTCAATTTTCCAGAATACAAAATTACCCCATCAGTATGTAAATTATAGCTCTTAGTATTAGGACATTTAGTATTTAATTTATGACAATTTATGGTATATAGGGTTATTAGCAAAAAAAGTCAGTATCTGAAGAATGTATACAATTTGTTCCATTTGTAATGGTTTGTAGCAGTATTGATAGTTTAAATGAAGATGAGAAAATTTCTTAACATTAAATTAGAAAGAAAACGCTGTGATGGCATACAATTTAACATTCAACAAAGGCTTTTGAGAAATTGTTTTTATTGAATTCTATGAATGATCTTTAAGGGTACTGATACAAGTAGTAAATCTTATATTAAAGGAAATGGATGTAATACATTGAACTTCTCTAGAAGCTGCATTGATTACCTTCAGAATCCTGCTTTAGCACAAAAGCTCATTTCATTTCTTTTTCTTAGCATGGGAAATCCAAATACTCTATTTAAATAAGGGCAAGGGGAGTGAAATGAAAATATAAGCTGTGGAGCATTTGGAAGAAATTTTAATGCCTTTGGACCATCACTCCCAAATCTTCTCTTTGGAGAGATTTCATTTATTTTGATAGGTGGAAAAAGTTTCCTCACAAGCAAGGTTTAGTTTAGACTCTAATGTGGATTTTCTGTGTGACTCAAGCAAATTGCTCAATATCTTTTTTCTTTTAGATAGGGTCTTGTTCTATCCCAGGCTGGCTCAAACTCACAGCAATCCTCTACTTCTGCCTCCCAAATGCTGGGATTAAAGGCACGCACCACCACACCTAGCAGAAAGAGAGATGCCAGGGCTTCCAGCCACTGCAAAGTAACTCCAGATGCATGCACAACTTTGTGCATCTGCCTTTATGTGTGTACTTAGGAATCAAACTCTGGTTGTTAGGCTTTGCAGACAAGCACCTTAACCACTTAGTTATCTCTCAAGTACAGGTACTTTAACATCTTTTTGCCTTCAGTTTCCTCAGGTGTGATTGAAGCAACACTTACTAAGGGTTATTTTAAAGGTTTGTGGTGGCTCCTATCTTATGATAAATATGTATGTGATATAAAATAACAGGATTTGGGTATCAGAAATTATATGTCTAGGCTGAAAAATAGTAAGTAAAGCTATCCATAATTTGCTGAAGGGTGATAGAAAAAAATATAGATTAGCCTGGGTGTGGTGGTGCTCAACTTTAATCCCAGCACTCAGGAGGCAGAAGTAGGAGGATTGCTGTGAGTTTGAGGCCACCCTGAGACTACATAGTGAATTCAAGGTCAGCCTGGGCTAGAGTCAAACCCTACCTCAAAAAACTATATATAATATAGTGCATGTAGGGGTGTTATTTAACTGGAACAGGACATTAACTTTCAATGCATGACTTTTAGAAGAGACATGTTCAAACCATAGCACATGGTATGAGTTAGAGTGGGGGAGAGGACCCTAGGAGAGGTTAGGGAGCCTTAGTTAGCTGTATTGTCCTTGGCATGTGTGTTGGAATCCTACAATGGATCATATCAGCAGTGATGGTGATGAGACTCTCTCCAGTGTTCTCATGGTCAGGAGACACTGGAGAGCATCTCACTGCAGGGCTAGAGCATGGGACAGGCCACATGGAGGCATTAGCTCAGTCTGGTTGTGGAACACCTTTGAAGTAGCCTGTGAGGATTCCATACAGAAGGCAGCACACGAGGGCATGAAGCAGTAAGCTATGGGGTTATTGGAAGTAAACTATCCTCTGGTGTCAGTGAAGACTGGGGAAGCTTACACTTATCATAAATAAACACAGGTCCACTTAAAGGAAAATAGAATCTACTCAAATCTGAAATCTGTTCACGAATAGCACATGGATCCAACACACATCAATGAGGATTTGATTTATTTTCATTGCATCAAGGACACTTTCCTTTAAGCTAAAACATGAGGAGATGGCACTTGAAAGGAAATCATTGCAGAGTAATTTATTGGAAGCTTACAATTTTATGAATGGCAAAACAGGAGAATTTCCCCCTCACAATCTCTATATAAATCATTTGGAATTATGATGAATTAAGTACTGTTTTCCCTAGTGACAGTAATAAGTGTTATGTGCAGCTTTTGATAGTTACAAAGACAGAAGAGATAAATATCAATTTAACCATTACAGTAAGATCTTTTTTTAAAATTGACTTCCCATATTTTTTTGCCATGATGAAGTTAATTATTTATGGCAAAAGCATATTAATAATTTCACTTTATCTCTTAATCCAAGTAGTAAATGAAGTATAACACAGGTAAATTTGGGCAATTGATACAAGATCATATTTAAAGATAAAAAAATTGAATTTTCACTACCACCACCAAACTGACTTTGTCTCAGCCACAAACAGTGCTTACATTAGTAATGTCTCTATAAAATTTTAATTGGTGGGAGAAAATATTGTGCTATTTTTCTTTTACCATTTTTTTCCTGATTGGCAAGTCAGCTTATTAAATGTTGCAGAGCCTAAGAGGAAGGCTAGGCTAGTTGCAGTCAGGTTTGCATTGCTGACAAGAAACAACCGACCAAAAGCAGCTATGGGGAAAAAAATGGTTCATTTTGGCTTACAGACTCTAGGGGAATCTCACTGATGGCAGGGGATAATGGCATGAGCAGAGGATGGATATCAACTGCTGGCCAACATCAGGTGGACAATAGCAACAGGAGAGTATGCCAAACACTAGCAAGAGGAATCTGGCTATAATACCCATAAGTCCTTCCTCAACAATACATTGCCTCCAGGAGGCGCTAATTGCCAAATCTCCACCAGCTGGGAACCTAGCATTCTGACTGAACACCTAAGTTTATGGGGGACACCTGTATCAAACCACCACATTCTGCCACTAGACCCCATAAACTGATAGCTATTCATGATGTAAAATGCAATGCATTCAGTCCAGTTTTAAAAGTCATAGTTTTAATCCGTCCTAATGTTTAAACATTCGCATAGTCTGAGATCTTTTAACTGAGCCATAATACCAAAAAATTTCCCCCAAAACCATAATGGCACAGAATAAACATTCACACTGCAAATGATGGCATTGGGCATGGCAAAAAAATATTCAACCAATACAAGATTAAAGAAAAAGAAACAACAACAACACCAGAGAAAACATCAACCTCTGTAGCTCCAAGTCCAACAACTCCAGTCAGTGATAAATCTCCAAGTCTGATAATTCTAACCAGCAACAAGTCTCTGGAGTTCCAATTCTACCCCTCCAGCTAGGTTATTCACAGTCCTAGAAAATTTATCCAGGGCCACCAGCTCTCTTTAGCAGCCATCTTATGGTCCTGGCATCTCTATTGTGTCTCCACTGCAACCCATGGATCATCCTCACAGCTCCATTGGGTCTCTATGCAGGCATCCAGCAAACCAGCTTCACACTGCCCATAGCCATTTCCAAAACAGTACTGTGTTGCAAATTCAGTGACCTTCTCTTTCCTGCAGTGCTTATATTCCATAATACCAGGTGGGTGCCAATTTGTTTAACCAGGGGGGAATAAAGCACACTTTGAAGAATAGCATTCAGGCTCCCTCAAAAGACTCTGCATTCTTTCTGTCATCCCAATGCAGGTCAGCTGGCCCAATCTCAGTGGTTGTAATCTCCCATACAATTGCAGCTGAATGGGCAGAAGTTTCACCAAAAGATTTCATTTTTTATGTGCCATATCCCTTTGCTCACACCAGTCCATTTCTGTACAAAGCAGCCCTGAGAAAGTTCTTAGGACATGGGCATAACAGCAAGCCTCTCACACAAACTTCTTTTAGCTCAGTCCAGACAAAGTGCTTTCTCACCTTCATAAGCTAAACCTCATAGTCCATAGTTCTTAATGCATTCAGGTCTTGCAACTCTGACCAGAATAGTCCATCAAGCTAAGACTTCTCTTAGGCCAAGGTTGTTTCAAATTCATCCACATTCATCTTGAAAATCAGTTCGAAAAGGCCAAAGCCACACAGTCAGGTTTCAAGCAGCAATGACCCCACTCTCAGTAAACCAACTTTACTGTTGCAGTCAGGTTTGCATTGCTGGCAAAAATCACCAGACTAAAAGCAGCTTGTGGAAAAAAGGTTTATTTTTGCTTACAGACTCAAGAGGAAGCTCCATGATAGCAGGGGAAAACAATGGCATGAGCAAAGGGTGGACATCAACTGCTGACCAATATTAGACAACAACAACATGACAGTGAACCAAACACTGGCAAGGGGAAGCTGGCTATAATACCCATAACCCTTCCCCAACTATACACTGTCTCCAGGATGCATTAATTGACAAATCTCCACCAGCTGAACATATCATTCAGAACACCTAAGTTGATGGGGGACACCTGAATCAAACCATGACAGCTAGTAAGTTAGTAAAGAAGTATGAATACATTTCTAGCTAACAACATGTAATATTTTGTGAAAATCAACAAAGAAAAACTGAATGAAAAAATCAGAGAGTCAGTCACCATCACTTGTGTTTGGCAGAGTCTCAAAGGTGGACAGAGGAAGGGGATAGCTTTGGAGCAGGGGAAAAGTTTGAGATTTTAGGTGTTTCCCAAATTCGAGTTTGCCTTCATGGGAAACCTGTGGGCAGGATAACAGGAAACAGGTTATCCTATGTGATTTTGTAGGGGTACGTATTTAATTTACTCTGGTTGCTCTTCATTTGACAAAGAGCTCAAAAATTATGAAGCTGTTAGTTATCCGTCAAGTCCTGTACACTTTGGACTGAAAGTTGTAGAAGTTATTGTTAAGCTTCTTAGAACTGTTACTAGAGGTGGCCATCTGGCTTATAGCATTTAACTCCCTGGACTATTTATAGGGGCTAACAGGTTGGTTTCCTGGGCAGGTTGCTGTAGGTTATGGATCACAATTCTACTTTTATATATGAACTCACCATTGTCTTTTTATGTATTCAAACTCTCACTTATTGACAAATTGCAAAATTCATTTTTTTGAAAGAGAGGTACGTTTTTGACAAATGCATCCCATATTTACTACCATAGTCAAGAGATAGAAAAGTTCCAGCAGCTCCAAAAGCCTTGCATCTTCATGTTTGGAGTCCACCTCCTAGATACTGGCCAGTAGTGATCTATTCTCCATTCTGCAGTTTTGTTTGTTCCTTCAGAGAAGGTCCTTTCTATTCTCTTGTCTAAATGTCATTGTGAGTAGGTAGACAGTTAGCCAGATGGTATTGGGAGCTGACGGACATTTAGTCCCAGGGGCTCATATGTCTGTGGTCTTCAATGTGGCCTTCCTGGTTCTGTTGTGTGCTCCTAGCTTAGGGGCTACCCCTCTGTGAGGGAAAGAGTCAGCTCTGTAAGACAGCAGCATTAGGGCATAGAGTCTGGGGCACATCATACTTCTTTAGTTTGTCCTACATTTTAGGTCAGTTTCTCTGGGTTTTATATCCTTTGAGTTGCTGAAGAGAGTTGTGTGCTTGCCAATTGTCCTACTTCTGTCTTTTCCTGTACCAGGGGAAAAGACCCTGTTTGTGCTGACTACATGCCAAGTGGAAGCTGGAATCCATGTGCTTTTACTACCTTGAGGTCTCATCTCTCAGAGCTAGTGTTGATTACTTCAGATCTCTTCTTTGTTTTTCATCTCTCTTTTAGGGAATCCTCAATTCTAGTGTGGCTACTCCCTTAGCTCTTGAAAGCATGACATTGTAACAAAGTCAGGCTCTTTACATGTGTCCTCAGAGAGGGATGTGGTGATATGTGGAAGTATTTCTTCATGTCTTCTTGAGGTATCAATATGAAGATTTGTTAGGGTTAAGAACAGTGGACATTTTCTAGCACTTTTTCTATTATTCTTGGCATCATTAACCACTGCGTTTCAAGAGAACAGAGACAGACATGGGGCATCTTTTGAATGCTCCATCTTGAGGAGTTCTCCTTATAGCATTATAGCCTTTTCACTCAAGACCACAAAAAAAAAAAAAAAACCTAAAAAAAGAGTAATTGGCCCTGGCTCTTCAACTCCCAGATCCCCCATGTAGGAGGGTGTGCACTTGCAGACTGGGTAGGCCAGAACTCTCTGCTAGTTCCTCACCTCCTGGTTCCCTGGTCCTTGGTACCCCTGCAGCTGACTTGGACCATCCGGAACCCTGCATGCAGAAGCACGCCTTTTCCTCAAGCTTCCTGATTGACTGACCCCTGGGTCCCCAGCTGCCAGATCACCTGTGCTGGAAGGTACACTCAAATAATACCTAATGGGGAAAGACCCAAGGAGTTTTCATTGAGACAGGAAATAAGACAGGGGTGCCTATTCTCACCACTGCTCTTGAACAGAGTACTAGAAGTCCTAGCCCAAGCAGTAAGACAGGAAAAAGAAATAAAAGGGATACAAACTCGAAAGGAAGAAGTCAAATTAGCCCTATTTTCAGATGACATGATCCTATATATAAATGATCTGAAAGTCTCTACCTCAAAACATCTAAAAGTGATTAATTCCTTAGTAAAGTGGTAGATTACAAAATCAACACACAAAAATCAGTAGGTTTTGTACTACTTAGGGTTCTCTAGAGGAACACACCCAAAAGAATAAATGGTATCAAAAGGGATTTTTTTTGGATTAGCTTAGTCCAACAATAGCAGTTTGTAGGCCTGAGAGTCAATTAACTGAGTAGCTGCTCAGTGCACGAGGCTGGATGCCTAGCAGTCCCAATGCAGCACTGAAGGCCTGAAGACTTCCTGGAGAACCACTGATCTTCCATCCAGTCTTCAGTCCATACTGGAAAGCAGCAAACAGCACTGGCAGCCAAGTGGGAGGAGAGAATACTTTCCTTCCAAGAGCTTCCTTAAATAAAATACTTCCCTCCAAGAGGGGCAGTCCATTCTGAGGGAAGGACTTCTTTCTTTATTTAATTCTTCCTGGAAGAAACCTCAGAGACCCACTTATGAAAAATGTCTATAGATTCCAAAACTGACCAAGTTGACACAATACTTAACCTTCACACCTTTCTATATGTAAAGGACAAAGATAAAGAGCAAGAAATCAGTGAGACTGTCCCATTTTCAAGAACCACAAAAATGTCAAACACCTTGGAATAACACTAACCAAGAATGTGAAAGACCTATACAATGAAAACATAAAATAATTCAAGTAAGAAATTGGGGAGGACTTGAAAAGATGGAATGACCTCCCATACTCCTTGATAGGTAGAATTAATATTGTGAAAATGCCAATTCTACCAAAAGCAATATGCAGATTTAATGCAATAACAATAAAAATTTCAGCAGCATTCCTCACATACATAGAAAAAGTGGTCTCAAAATTCATATGGAATGGCAGCAGACCTCAGACATCCAAATATTTCCTCAGCAAAAGAAACATCTCTAGAGGCATTACCATACCCAATCTACCATAGTAACAAAACTGCAAGGTACTGGCATAAAAACAGACATATAGACTAATGGAACAGAATTGAAGACCTGGCCAGCCCTTAGATCAAGTAACTACAGCTACTTGATCTTTAACAAAGCTGCCAATAACATCCTCTGGAGAAAATACACTACCTTCAACAATTGGTGCTAGACAAATTGGATAACCACATGTAGATAAAGGAAACTAGATCCACTCATATCATACACAAAAATCAACTCCAAATGGATTAAATACCTCAATATAAGAACTGAAACTCTTTGACTACTGGAAGAAAAAAAGAGAGAGAGGAAAGTTCCACAATATAGGAGTGGAGAAGGACTTCCTGAACAATACTTCAGTTTCCCAGGAAATTAAGCAACCACTCTACCAATGGGGTCTCATGAAGCTGAAAAGCCTTTGTGTAGACAAACATATCCTAAGCAGAGCCAATAGATTACCAACAGAATGGGAGAAAATTTTTGCCAGCTATACCACTGACAGAGGCTTAATTTATAGAATCTACAAAGAATTTAAAAAAACTAAACAAAAAAAATCATACAACCCTTTAAAAAAATACAGTAGAGAACTGAGTAGGGAGTTATCAGAGGAAGAAATACAAATGGCTAACAAACACTTAAGAAAATGTTCAGAGAAATGCAAAATAAAATAACTATGAGATTCCACCTTATTCCATGTGGTGGTTTGATTCAGGTGTCCCCCATAAACTTAGGTGTTCTGAACACTAGGTTCCCAGCTGATGGAGATTTGGGAATTAATGCCTCCTGGAGGCAGTGTATTGTTGGGGGTGGGTTTATGGGTGTTATAGGTAGTTTCCCCATGCCAGTGTTTGGCACACATTCCTGTTGCTATTGTCCACTTTATGTTGGCCAGGGGGTGATGTCCACCCTCTGATCATGCCATCGTTTTCCCCTATCATTATGGAGCTTCCCCTGAAGCCTGTAAGCCAAAATAAACCTCTTTTTCCCACAAGCTGCTTTTGGTTGTGTGATTTCTACCAGCAATGCAAACCTGACTGCAACAGTAAAGTGGTACCGAGGAGTGGGATTGCTGCTAGACACCTGGCTGTGTGACTTCGGCCTTTTGGAGCTGATTTTCAAGAGGAATGTGGAAGGATTTGAAATCTTGGCCTAACAGCTGCCTTGAAGTGCTGTAAGTCCAGCTTGATGGACTATTCTGAATATACTGAATGCAGTAAGAACTATGGACTGTGAGGTTTGGCTTATGAGGGTGAGAAAGACCTTTGCCTGGACTGGGCTAGCAGTTTGTGTGGGAAGCTTGCTGTTATGCCTGGGTCCTGAGAAGTTGTGTAGGTTTGCTTGGTGTAGAAATGAACTGGTGTGAGCAGAGGGATATGGCACAGAAAAAAAAATTGAAGGAGGGAAGAGGAGAGGGAGGAGAAGGAGGACGAGGGAGGTGAGGGAGGTGGCGGTGCCATGGCGGAGGAGGAGCAGGAGGGGATGGAGAGGAGCAGGCTCCTGGGTGGCATGGCGCTCTGCTCCTCCAGGCGCTGCCCAGACCCCTGTCAGCCAGGGCTGAACCCCCACAGGATAAGGGAGCCTGTGTGGGTACCAACAACCAGAGATACATCTGTGACACAGGACTGCTGCTGTGGACAGTCTCAGTGCTGCAACTACTACTATGAACTCTGGTGGTTCTGGCTGGTGTGGACCATCATCATCATTCTGAGCTGCTGCTGCATCTGCCACCACCACCCAGCCAAGCACCGCCTGCAGGGCCCAGCAACGACAACATGAGATCAGCCTGGTTGCCTATTGGGAAGCCCACAATTACTCAGTGCTGCCATTGTACTTCAGGTTTTTGCCAAACTATTTACTACCTCCTTATGAGGAAGTGGTGAACCGACCTCCAACTCCTCCCCCACTGTACAGTGCCTTCCAGCTACAGCAGCAGCAGCTGCCACCTCCGTGTGGCCCCGCAGGTGGCAGCCCTCCAGGCGCTGATCCTCCCCGGGGCTCCCAGGGGGCACAGAGCAGTCCCTTGTCTGGACCCAGTAGAAGCAGCACAAGACCCCCAAGTGTCGCTGACCTTCAGCCCTCTGACGTGCCAGCTGACCGAGTAGCCACCAAAGCCTCTGCAATGGAGCCCAGTGGCTTGGTGGCCAGCCTGGGGGAGCTGCACCCAGGGGCCTTCCTGGACAAGGATTCAGAGCGTCAGGAGGAGCAAGGCGGTGCACTGCCCGACAGCAAAGACAAGACTCCCGGCAGACATCGCCGCTTCACAGGTGACTCAGGCATTGAAGTGTGTGTGTGTAACCGTGGCCACCATGACGATGACCTCAAAGAGTTCAACATGCTCACCAATGATGCTCTGGATGGGCCCCTGGACTTCTATGACAGTTGCAAAGTGTGGCCTCCTGTTGACAAAGAGCAAGGGCTCTGCCAGCCCTCTGAGGAGCAGGCTCCAGAGCCTGGGCACCCCCACCTGCCACGGCCTCCTACATGCCTGCTGCTGAACACCATCAATGAACAGGACAGCAGCAGCTCTCCCAGCTAGAGCCTGCCATGTCTGCACCCAAGAGCTTGGCAGACAACCAGGGCCAGGGAGGCCCGTGAGAGAAGCATTAAGTGACTTTCAGAAGCGGCACAGCCACTGTGTTCTTCTTCTTTTTTTTTTTTTTAGTTTTTGTTTTGTTTTCTCTTTCTTCTCCTGTCTTGCATTTCTCACATCTCCAGGTACAAGTAGGGGTGTGGATGACTCCCCCACAGAAGCATAGTGTTGTGGAAGACTTGAGAAGCTGGATCTGTGACTCATTCCTCATCCCTCACCCTCTTCTTCCTCCTTCCCAAGTCACATCTCACCTGCCTGCTTGGCTTAGAGAGATGTGCATTTGAAAAGCCCCTGAGTTCCCAAGGAGCGGAGCTGGGACTGAGCCCTGAGATGATTCTTGGTGACGGAGTGGATTTATGCTCTGAGTTTCGTTTAAGAGAACTTCACTGTGTCTTGGTCCAGAGAGAGAGTTTGTCTTGGCCCTGAGTGAAGAGGACTTCCTTTCCCCCGTGGGCCTGTGATGGTCACCTGTGGCTGCAGAGCTGTCCTTGAGCTAATCCTGCGGGAGGGTGAGAGGCTGGTGGGCAGGTTAGTGGGGGAAGGGCGCTCGAGATCTTCAGTGCCAGGTGAAAAGTTCAGTACCCCCCTGTGCATTGTGAACGGCCCCTCCCAGCAGGCTCTGGCTGACAGCAGCCTGGCTCAGGGGTAGAAGATCGTGTTGTCTTCCCTTTGTGTTTTCTTCTCCAAACCAGTAACAAAAGCCAGCTAGAAACAAGACCCTTACCAGTGGACAGGCAGGAATTCTCTTCTGGTCAAGGGGATTTTGTGGCTCTTCCCCAAGCAGGGCTTCATAAAGTTTGGCTGCAGTTGAGGCAGAGAGAGAGCTTAGGTGATAGCAGCTGTGGCCGGAAGGAGGACAGAGGCGCAGCTTCCTCTACCTCTGTCCTTTACCTGTGCCCGCAGGTGATCAGTATCCTTGTCCCTGAGCACACAGTGGCAGGCCTGTGTGTCTCCCTGTGCTCTGAACAGATGGGCTGAGGAAGCTGCGGGTCTGGAAGCAGCAGCCCCATCCCTTGCTTCCTCTCACACAGTATTTTCTCTTTGAGTTTCAGTGTCTGTTTTTTGTTTTAAACTGACCGCTTGGAAGAAATGCTTTGGCTATCTGTGGTTCTCAGGCCCTGGCCCTGGCCCTGGCCCTGGCCTCGCTTGTTGGAGTGGGGTGACTCACTTTCCTGCAGCCTGTGTAGAGTCTTGGGGTCTGGACAGGAGGTGAAGGCCATCCCCAGAAGGACCATGGATAGGATCCTTGTTTCTGTTGCTTGACCTCAGAGAACCAGTTGTGCTTTGGTAGGGACACTCTGAAAAACCACGCAAGCTACCGAAACTAACATTCCCCATCCAGCCCTGTTCATACAGAGTGTGGTTCTTTCCCGACTCTCGAACAGTGATATGCAGACCAGACATGGGTGTTACGGTAAGAAAAGAACAAAGAAGAAGAAGAAGAAAAAAAAAATATATATATATATGTATATATACATACATACACAAAAAGCAGACAAATCCAAGGCTGTGAGGTGAATGGCATTTGGATGCCACAAAACCAAACTCTATGTCGAACAAAGTGAAGTCTATACATGGTGACTTTGGAGTATGAGTGTGTGTGTGTGTGTGTGTGTGTGTGTGTTGTTCAGGGCCCCGAGCCCTGTGTTCCTGTGAAGATACTTTGAATGGCAGCCATTCTGCTAGTGGTAATCACATGACTGGAGCACACATGGCCCTTTCAAAGTAATTTATTTTACGCATTTACTGTTTACTGAACAAATGCCTGACTGTGTACTCGGGTGTACTCCGCAGCACTGTCAACGGCAGCCACCCGGGTTCGCCCAAGACGGCACCTGCGCTGCGCCCTGCGCTGCAGGGAGAGGTTTTCCTCACTCAGCTCCTCACTGCAATTTGCACTTTGCTCCGCGGACACTCAGAGGCCTGTGTTCTGTTCCCTGTATGTGGAAACACACTCCCAACCTGTCTGGCCCCCTCCGCTGCTTGAGTCTTCCGTGACAAGCTTGCACTGGCGAGGGGAGTGCCCGAGGTGCAGGCGTTCCCCTTGGTGCCCCAGCGCGCCGCGGCCACCTCCGCTGAAGTTCGGCGGGCTGAGCTGCTCCGTGGCCAGAGGAGCCCGGGGCCAGCAGCAGCCCTCACACACCTTTCCTGCGACCTTCCTTATGAATCTCAAACAACTCCCTGAAGTGTCTCAAAGGGGAGCAAGTTTTACCAAAGTGAATCCTTCTCTAGTTCACCGATCAAATGGAGGAGATCCGACCCTCTCAAGTTTCTTTCCCCCGCAGAGTGGGGAGCTGGCCTGAGGGTAACTGTCTGACTGCGACGGCTGAGCCGCAGTCTGGCCTCCGCTGCTTGAGGCCGCCGTGCTGCTCAGAGGGAGCACGGAGAGTAGGGAATGGAAGAAGAGTTGGGGCCAGTGAGACGTGGCCGAGTCTGGTGTTCCGGGTAAACTAGAAGGATGGAGTTTGTGGAGGGTTTGGTGCTACGGTTGGGAGATTTGCAAACGCTAACACATTCCTGTGTGAGGCACATCACCATTTGTCAGTTACTGTGAATATGTGTATTTTAAGCAATAAGATTCAGCTGGTCAGACTTTTCTCAGTGACGTTTCCTGTGCTGTGGTTGTTCTGAAGACAGAGTGGCTTGAACCACTGTGAGAAGCCTAAATAAAAATCAGCCCCCCCCCCCCTCCGCCAACAAAGAAATCTTTGGACCTAAACCGCTGCCCATTCACCTGCAAATTGCTTGACATATTAAAACCTTTGAGATTGGGCCAGCTGACCTGCACTAGGGCAACAGGAAGAATGTAGACTCTTTTGAAGGGGCCTGAGTTCTCAAGGAGTGTCCTGTTCCTCAAAATCTGCTTTATTCCCCCCTGGATTAACAAATTGGCACCCCACCTGGTATTGTGGAGTATAAAAATTGCAGGAAAGAGAGGGTCATTGAATTTGCAACACAGTCTTGTGTTTTGGAAATGGCCATGGGCAGTGTGAAGCAGGTTTGGATGCGTGCATGGAGCTCCCATCGGGCTGTGAGGATGAACCATGGCTTACAGTGCAGACCCAGTGGAGATGCTGGGACCATGAGATGGCTGCCAAGGAGAGCTGCCAGCCCTGGATGAAGTTTCCCAGGACTGTGAGTAGCCTAACTGGAGGGGTGGAATTGGAATACTAGAGACTTGCTACTGGTTAGAATTATTGTAGTTGGAGATTTATCACTGGCTAGAGTTGTTGGACTTGAAGCTACAGAGTTTGATGTTTGTCCTGTTTCTTTTTTATTAAATATTTTACTCTTAATTTTTTAACAGGTAAAGAGGGAGGGAGGGAGAGAGAGAGAGAGAGAATGGGCATGCCAGGGCCTCCAGCCACTGTAAAGGAACTCCATTCGTGTGTGCCCCCTTATGCATCTGGCTTACGTGGGCCTTGCGGAATCGTACCTGGGTCCTTTGACTTTGCAGGCAAATGCCTTAACTGCTAAGCCATTCCTCCAGCCCTGCCCTGGTTGTGTTAAATCTTGTATTGGTTGAATATTTCTTTGCTATGCCCAATGCCATCTTTTGCAGTGTGAGTATTTATTCTGTACCATTATGGGTTTTGGGGGGATTTTTTTTTGGTATTATGGCTCAGTTAAAAAATCTTGGACTATGAACATCATTGGAATTGATAAAAACTATGGGGACTCTTAAAGTCATACTGAATGCATTTAATATCATGTATGGATATCAGTTTATGGGGGCAAGGGGCGGAATGTGGTGGTTTGATTCAGGTGTCTCCCATAAACTTAGGTGTTCTGAATGCTAGGTTCCCAGCTGATGGAGATTTGGGAATTAACGCCTTCTGGAGGCAGTGTATTGTTGGGGGCGGGCTTATGGGTGTTATAGGTAGTTTCCCCATGCCAGTGTCTGGCACACTCTCCTGTTGCTATTGTCCACTTTTATTGGCCAGGGGGTGATGTCCACCCTCTGCCCACGCCATTGTTTTCCCCTGCCATCATGGAGCTTCTCCTCAAGCCTGTAAACCAAAATAAACCTCTTTTTCCCACAAGTTGCTCTTGGTTGGGTGATTTCTACCAGCAATGCAAACCTGGCACTCAGTAAGGATGGTAATCATTATAAAATCAAATGACAACAAATGTTGGTGAGGATGTGGGGAAAGAGCAACCCTCATTCACTGTTGGTGGGAAGGCAAACTTGTACACCACTATAGAAATAAATATGGAGATCCCTGAAAAAGATGAAATATGGAAGTACCAACAGACTCAGTTATTCCCTTACTGGGCACTTATCATAAATGTGCCATGCTTCACTACAGAGATACTTGCTTAGCCATATTTATAGCTGCTTAATTCATAATAGCTAAGAACTGGAATCCAGGTGCCTATCTTTGGACAACTGGATAACAAAGTTGTGGTACATATACGCAATGAAATTCTACTCAGCAGTAGGAAGAAAATGATACACTGATTATTTTTTTTTCAGAAAATATATGGACTTAGAACAGATCATACTTAGCAAACACACACAATCACAGAAAGACAAATACTGCATGTTCTTGCTCATCTGTTGTTCCTAACGTGGATCAGCTTGAGTTGCTGGCATACTGAAGAGGCAACTTGAGGCCCAGACAATAGGAATGGAAGGGTTTGAGGGGAGTAGAAAGGGAGGCTTGGGGTAAACAAACAAAAAACTAAACCTGAAATGAAGTGTTATACTAGAAACCTTTTTCTTTCATAACTTCATTTTTCTTTACCGCTGAGTAGAACTCCATTGTATAAATGTGCCATATCTTCATTATCCACTCATCAATTGAGGGACATCTAGGCTGGTTCTATTTCCCAGCTATTATAAATTGAGCGGCAATAAACATGGTTGAGCACGTAATAGAAACCATTTTCTTTGAAGATAGACTGATAGATTTAACCCTCAACAGGAATAGAGGGGGAGTATCTGAAAAGAAGGCCCCTGGAGAGGGTGGGATGAAACCTAACCTTAAAAAATTTTAGCTCTGAACTGTAACTCCCAGTATCAGAAATTGGTGCTACCCACATTGAGCTGTTGATCAGAGAGACCTACAAGGTCTCCACAAGACAGGCTTCTGTCAAAGCATTTGATTACCCATCTGAGGTAAAAGGTAAGGCCCTATTGCCTAAGATACCATATGCTGCTGACACAGAACATGCAGAGACCTATCTGGAATCCAGAAGTCAGCCAGTCTTCAGATAGTTTGTCCATCTAGTGCTGGAAAACACTACAGGAGCTACTGGGGGAAAGTGGCCAACAATGGTGTGAGCAACCAGAGGTCTAAACTATTTAGAAGCAAACACCCTGGCCTGATGTACATGCCAGTACAATGGTGGCACACAGCCTTGGTGGGTAACCAATAGCTTTCTGATTGGCTAAGAGATCCATTCAGTGTAAAGGAACCCACATAAGGAACTGGGAATGAGGTCAAAATGCTATGGAGTCAAATATTATGCTTTTGAATGTCAAGCTCCCACTAATCTTTGGCTAAAAGAGGGGCTACATCCATCGAAATCTCCCTAAATTAATAACACTTATGCCATCTAACGTATGCTGACTTCACTCTCTGTTGGAGGATCTGTTCTTTTTCACAAGGTAGAGATATCTAAGGAGATAAACCATTCCTCGCATTTCAGCCAAGGCCCAGATGAAACCACAGAGGAATTGGGGAGATGAACAACAATGTTGCTTCCATGGTTAGTCTGAAAAGCAGTACCAGGATGAAGGAGACCAATGCTGAGAATAGTCAACACCTACCAAAGCAGAAATCCAGAGGTTCCTACGAGCTCATCACTGAAGTAGACTTAAAACACACCCACCGAGGCTCAGGGAATTTTGTGTAAGAGGAGGAAGAAAGATTGTGAGAGCCACAGGTTGGGACATCATACCCAGAGGCATTGCCTCCCCCCAATAACTTACTGCTGCTCCCACAATGCATAACCCACAACCCCTTGGGTAATACCAGTAATCCCAATGAGGAGGGTCCCCAGTGGAATGAGGACAGAGAGGAGGGAAAAGATGGTATCAGCATATGATGTATCTATACAAAATATATTATTAATAAAAAATGAAAACAGTAAAAAAAAAAGAGTAATTGAAGAACTGCAGGACTTTAAGATTTTGCCAATGTTCTCTCAGTAACTATCCTTATCTCTGGATATTTCTCAATAACAATAACCTTTACAGTTATTTATAATAAAGGAAAGAGAATTGACTTTTGCCTTCTCCTAAAATTCTGCAGTCATACTTACCTATGCTATTTTCGAGGACACCAAGGTAGAGACTTGAGTTAAGACTGAAAAGCTGCTAATTGGCTTTAATAGTCACAGTGAATAAGAAGCTGACACAGAAGCCAGGGGTGGTGGTGCATGCCTTTAATCTCAGCTCTCAGGAAGCAGAGGTAGGAGGATGCCATGAGTTCAAGGCCACCCTGAGACTACATAGTGAATTCCAGGTCAGCCTCAGAGCAAGACCCTACCTCAATAAAATAAAATAAAAATAAATAAATAAATAAAAGAAATGAAGCAGTGTATTTGGGATCATATGGAGCTCTGTTCAGCTGTGATTAGGGTGTTGAGGTGATTCCCTTCCCATCAATTGTTGGTCTGAGGCATGTTTTTAACAGAAAGAAATGGAACAAGGTTTTATTTTTCTTATATTATGCTCCTATGCTGGTAGCTGCAACTCTTACGGTAGTAGAAAAAAAGCTGTGTGCATTTTAACATTCAATTAATATATGTGTGTATATGTATACATGCCTGTTGACAGGACATGTATATGTGTATATGTAAATGGAAGAATGTGTTATCATGATGATAAATGGAAAATTTGTTAGCAAAAAGAAGTAGGACACTTTGAAGGTGACTTGGGAAATTAGGGAAGGCTTCTTTAAAAAGCAACTTCTGAGTTGATTTCTAAGACAACACTGTGATGGAGATCAGTAATGTGGACTTGGTATTTGGTTTGCTGGGTTTGAGCTCCAGTTTTGCTACATGATTAAGCCAGTGTTTTCCAAAACAACTCAAGTAACCCAGTAATCAAGCACAGCCAGATTTACCGGACCCTCCATAACAAGATCATCTTGAAAGTCATCGTAGTGTCTTGGCACAGGGAGATCTAAGATAGACTTTGAATGTTTCTTAACAGTGGTTTTATATGAATCTCAGACTAGTCTTACAAAATGAGGAAACTGGTTGAGAAAGGCAAAAAGTTGTAATTTGACTGTGAAGTGAAGGTGAAGAAATTCTGGAAAACAAGCTAATGGTCTAAACATCATACTGTTGCAGTTATCCACTGCCTTATTGTCCAGGAAGAAGACTTACTGAAATAATAAAGAACTTTCTTATTTTTGCTTGATAACAAAATAGGATAGGAAAGCATGTTGTTTTTAACATACTTACTAGCTCTGTGACTTTTGTCAAGTTTATTTTTTTCCAATTTGCTTTAAACAGAATTAATGAAGCTAACAGAAGACCTAATGAGATAAAGTGTATCAGTACCTGGAATATGTCCCATAGAAAGCACTTGCATTTGTAGTTAGTAATGGACATCAGCACACCAGCTTCATCTGCACTTCATCTTGATGCTGCTGATAGAGTCCCAGGGCTTAGACTCCTTTATTTACTAGTCCCAGTTTTCTCACTTGTGCAGGCAGTTTATCCTGTCTGGAACTCTGTTTCTTCTGTGAAATGAAGACATTTGCTTTCCCCATTTCCCAGGGGATTTCTGAACTTTTCTCCAGGCTTATGAATACATTTGCCCTAGAGCAACTTGTCCTGCACCCTTTTGTACCTGAGATCGCCACTGTGTTCAGTTCCCTTGTGTGAAGTATTTGTGTGCTCAGCTGCCTGAGGCCATTCTGCACTGCTGAGGCAAATGGGAATGCTGGGCCATTCAGGGAATGAATAGGGACCTTCAGTCCCATTTGCTTCCAGACCCCACCTAACCCAATAAGATGGGTTGTTTTTAAATATTTTATTTAAATTTATTTATGAAAGAAAGAGAAAATGAGAATGTGCATGCCAGGGCCTCTAGTCAGTGCAGATGAACTCCAGAAGCACGAGCCACCATAGGCATCTGGCTTATGTGGGTCCTGGGGAATTGAACCTGGGACCTTAGCTTTGTAGGCAAGTGCCTTAACCACTAAGCAATCTCTCCAGCCCAATTCAGTGGCACTATGTAAGGAGTCTTCAGAGAATAGTGGCAGTGGTGAAATCAAGACCAAAAAGCCCAGAAGAGCTTTTCTCTGGAGCTTAATATGCCCTTCAGATGAGGCAGTAAATGGTAATGGTCTGAAAGTAAGACACTGTGTCAAGGTTAGACTGTGTACCCTTCACCATTCTACAACTATTTCCTGAGTGACTTCTGTATGTGGGGACACAGCAGTTGAATATGAGCCAGGCAAAATTTCCCCTCATCAATGAACTGAGACTCTGAAGCAGGCAGGCCTCTTTTGGAATAAAGAAAACACTTTACTTATGTGAGGCTTTGTTTTATATAATTAATTAGAAACAAAGCAGAATGGGACCAGCCTTGTCTTTAAACAAAAATAACAACAGTAACAACAAACAATAGAAAAGCCTTCTATATCGTGACGTTGACATTCTTTCATTCGTTGATTTCCTTTCATTCTGTCAAATGAAAGAAAAGTATTTTCAGAGAAGAAAGGATTGGGATTCTAACTCATGCAAATAGCATAAGAAGTGAGCACACAAAAAAAGTATGGTACCCGCCATGCACCAAAATACAACCTTAAAATGGAAAACAAATGGAGGTAAGAGCTGGAAAGATGGCTTCGTGGCTAAGTGTGCATCCTGAACAAGCATGAGGGGACCTGAGGAGGCGTAAAACCACACACCCACTCAAATTAGCAGAACCCATGTAAACAGCTAGGTATGGCCTGTGTGCACCTGTAACCTGTGCCCCACAAGGTAGGGGCAGAGACCAGTGAGTTGCCCAGGCTCCAGAAGAACAGAGACTCTGGCTCAAAATAAGAACTGGAAGAAGAGTGCTGGAGCGGGAAGGATACTCAACATTCCACTCCAGCCACCACAGCAAGCACCCTCCTCTGCAGACAAGCACCTCTGTGGCAGATGAGCACACGGGGTTCTGCATAGGCACATATATCATGCATGCCATACCATATACACACCATAGGCATACACATACCGCACGCATACACACACCACATCTTTCTTTCTCACACACACACCACAAACAAAAAAAATTATGTAGGGAAAAGGGAGGTGAAAAATAAACCTCCCAACATGTCTGTACTCATGTCTGTATGACTGTATGACTGTATTTAAATCAAATAATAAGTGGCATAAGAGGTATAATAGAAATTCTATGGAACCTTAAAATTCTAACTGTTCACATAAGCATAGTCTAGATGTGAAAGAACTAAACTCCAGGGCTGGAGAGATGGCTTAGCAGTTAAGCGCTTGCCTGTGAAGCCTAAGGACTCCGGTTCGAGGCTCGATTCTCCAGGACCCATGTTAGCCAGATGCACAAGGGGGCACACGCATCTGGAGTTCCTTTGCAGTGGCTGGAGGCCCTGGCACGCCCATTCTCTCTCTCTCTCTCTCTCTCTCTCTCTGCCTCTTCCTCTCTCTGTCTGTCACTGTCAAATAAATAAATAAAAACAAACAAACAAACAACAAAAAAAAAGAACTAAACTTCAGAGAAGTGGCTTGGTGTGACTTTGAGCTCAATTTAGCTGATGAACTTTTGGCCTGAAAAAGAGATACCTGTTCAACACCTGTTTATTCTAGCTTATAGTTTAGCCAAATGTGTCTCTCTACAATTTAATAGATCTTGCTTTAAAGGGGATGTGATTGGTGGAGAAATATGATGTCCAAAGTCCCTACAAAAAGTTTAAAACAGGGCTGGAGAGATGGCTTAGTGGTTAAGATGCTTGTCTATAAAGCCAAAGGACCCAGGTTCAATTCCCCAGGACCCATGTAAGCCAGATGCATGATGTGGCACATGTGTCTGGAGTTCATTTTCCATGGCAGAAAGCCCTGGTGTACCCATTCTCTTTCATTCTCTGTCTCTTCCTCTCTCTCTCTCTCAAATAAATAAGTAAATAAATTAAAAAAAATGTTTAAAACAAACAGGTCTTTTCCCAAAATAACACAAGATTTCTTTTTATGCTCAAAACACTTTACTAGGTATGTGTCTGTTCTTGCTAATCCTGCCTAGAAATATGAGATTTACAATCCCTGGTTCAAATCTTTCTTTAGCATATGTATATCAAATTTCATTTTAACAAGTTTTCAGGTATTGCACGTGGGTATGAATCCATAAATTTAAAACAGCTCAGATAGAAACTGAAATACTCAGACACTGCAGGTTGGAATGAAAAATGCTATAGCTGTTTTGGAAAATGGTCTGTCAGCTCCTCAAAATTATTAACATACTTTCCATAGGACCCTGTCATTCTACTCTTAGGTGTTCACCAGAAATGTAATTTACACAAGAATACTCTGGGAAGAATGCTTCATAATGGCTCCAAGGAAGGAAATGCCCATCAGCCTATGAGTAGAAATGAGATACGGTACAGATGAGCAATGTGCTATTGTTTGCCAACAAAAATGAAGTTCTGATCCATGTTCAACATGGGAAACTCTGTCAACATTGTGCTACAAGAAGGAGGCCGGTCAGAAAGAACTACCTATGGTCTAATTCAATGTATATGTAATGTTCAGATCATGGAGACAAAAAGATAAGAAGCTGACAGGAGTAGAGAAAGAGAGGAGAAAGGGGTACAGGGTTTTCTTGGAGATTGATGAAAATATTCTAAAATCAGTTATGATAGTTACATAACTGTGGATATGCTCAATAGCAATCATTTCATGCACTTATAATAAGTCAATTATATGATGTACAAATTATATGTTTATAAACCTGTTTCAGAAAAAAAGAAACTGTCAAACTATTCCCATCCTTCTTCTGGCCCATCTTTTTAATAACCTCTTAAGTCTTTAAAACATTATTAAAAATGCATGGTCAATGTGTTTTTGTAGTTAGTTATGCAAAGCCAAGACTGACAGCCTGACAGGTCTTCAGTTACCATATGAACACAATAAAAACATCCAAGCTATTGTGAATAGAGTGGCAATAAACATGGTTGAACAAGTATCTCTAAGGTAGTGAGATGAGTCCTTAGGATATATGCCTAGGAGTGCTATAGCTGGGTCATATGGTAGATCAATTTTTAGCTGTCTTAGGAACCTCAACACTGATTTTCACAATGGCTGGACCAGTTTGCATTCCCACCAACAGTGTAGAAGGATTCCTCCTCTTTTTCCATATCCTCGCCAGCATTTATGGTCATTTGTTTTCATGATGGTCGCCAATCTGACAGGAGTGAGATGGAATCTCAATGTAGTTTTAATCTGCATTTCCCTGATGACTAGGGATGCAAGTTGTCAATAAAAAAAAAAAGAATTAACACACACACACACACACACACACACACACACACACACACATAAAGAAAGCATCCAATACAACAGTTACTGAAACACTATTAGGTGTTTTTATTGGAGCACTTTTAATTACTGTGGAGGAAATGAAATATTAAAGGAGCTTTTGCAGCTTATGAAGTAGATTCTGAAAAAAGTAGATTCCAAAGTAAAATGTAGTGAGTCAGACAGTGAGCCTCACAACTCTTACCAGAATCTAAGAGCCATGGACTGCTTGTCTTTAACACAGCGTTGGTTCATAAGTCTGAATTCTTGCTAATATTTTTCTTGTCCAAGTACAATTTTTTATTGAAAGTTTACTTCCTTATATCTCATCCTTCCCTTTCTGCTTTATTTTTACATCTGTAGTATATTTTAGAACATATATTCCTAAAGAATGCATGTGTATCTGATAGGAAAATAAGACTGTTTAGTGATAAAATATAGATAAACCTAAGTTTTATGTTCAATGGGATTTGGGTTGTTTAACTTTTTGAGACAGTGTCCCACTACGTACCCCTATATGACTTGGTACTCCCTATGTGAAACAGGCAGGCATCAAAGTGGTAGTGATTTTTTTCTGCCAATGCTTCCAGAATTCTAGGATTATAAGTGTGTACTATCATACCCAGCTTTAAATTGAATATTTTTATAACTTTGTTATTGACCATTTTCATACATTTATATAATATATTTTGGTCATAATTCTCTCCTGTTACCTTTCCTTGTCACCCTTTCCCCTAGTACCCTTCCACTGAAATCCTTCTTCTTTGCAACTAGTTTATTTTCTACTTTGATGTCTTTTTTTTTTTTGTCCTCTTCCAGTATCTATGACAGAATGTTGACAGGCCTAATATTATGGAGGTCTAGTTTATATTAAATGTCATGAATGCCACAGTCACTCAGTAGATAGCATTCCAAGTAGTCCTCCCTATCCTCTTGCTCTTACCTTTTTTTCTGCAGCCTTTTATTGCACTGTCACCTGAACCTTGCAGGGTGTGATAGTAATGTCACATTTAGTCCTGAACACTCAACAGTCTATTATTCTCAGCATTTTGATTAGTTTTGAGTTACCCCAGTAGTCAACACATACGGCAAAGAGAAGTTTCTTTGATCTCACGTGAGAGCAACACTACTCTATGGACATAAGCACAAATATTTAGAGGACAATTTGATGGGTATAATATATTCCCTTAGCTAAACAAGTTCCTCCCTGGCTTCCTCCCTATGGTCAAAGACCTTCTTAGCCATAGACTTTTGGCTAGATTTTCAATACTACACCTGAATTCCCTTCCATGGAGTAGGTCTCCAGTCACAAAGCACTTAGTTACCCTCATAGCTGGTATGGCACTAGTGAGTACATCTTGTCTGCCTGGCCATTTGTGTAGCTTGCAGAGTCTACAGCTGATTAGCACTGCTGATGAATTTTCATCCTCAGCGGCCTCCATGACACACTCCAGCACTGTGACAGCTAGTCAGCAGGGAGGAAGCTCCTAGCTCAGTTCTAGCTTGTTTTCTCAGTGTCCTACAACCAAAGCACAGGATGTGTACTGGAGTAGGGTATTATCATCTTATTCTGGTGTGAAACCAAGAACCCTGGAAATAGCCTGTATCCTTTGGGGGGGGGGTTCATAGATCAACAACTCACTGGTAGTCATCCTACCTCTGGCACTGGGATTTTCCATTACAATATAAGGCTTCTGGGAACAGCGGCATCCACCTATGTAGGGTACTTCTGCATAATTTTTTATTGTATCTTTTAATTATCTAAGTAATATGTAGGTTTTCCCTTTGGTGTTTTCATTCATTTTTGTTTTGGTTAACCCTCTCTCTACTCCTTCCTTTCCTCCATTAATGGGTTATTTTTGATAGTGGAACTTTTCACTTATGCACTTGATTAGAAATCTTTTTTGTTTAACTCTTTAAACCTTGTTGAGAATCTTTATATAAAATATCAGTTTTATTTCTCTAAGAAAATAAAATATGCAGGTAGATTATCAGTGATGGTTGAAAAAGCTTCCAGTCTTTTTTATTTTTATTTTTATTTTTTACTGTCAAGCAATATTTACTGCTTGTAATGGTGTCCTATGCATGAGGCCCAACTGAAAGTTCTAGCAAGTCAGGGCCCCCAAGCATGCAAAAGTAATGGCTATAAGGCAGGGAAATACTTTAATCAATATGGCTTTGTTAGGAAGATGAAGATCAAATATCTCAGCATGGGGTAATCTGTCTGTGAAGCCAGGCTTAATCTGTGGGAAACAAATACAACAGAGGGCTTTCAATGTTTGACTGGAGACTCCTGGGCAGGTGCCTTTTGTGAGTTCTGAAGAAGGGTGCTGCTAAATCTGACGATCAAATATTACTTCTTATATCTTTAGCCTTGAAAAGGGCTGAGCTAGGTTAAGTAACAGGGCTAATCAACCTGTATCACCAAGTTTTAGACAGAAAACTCTTAAATGATTTACGTTTATATGTGCAGAATGGAGCAGGAGTCTGATCCAGAGTATAGAGGTTCAAAAAGAAGGCAATGATGGAAGTCTTTATCCTGTTTTCAGTGGGACAGTCTGTGTTATGGTTACTTATTATCTAAGATTCAACAGAAACAGTTGTAGTGAAAATGATATAAGATATTGGGCTGAGCGTATCTTGAGCCCCAAATATCTTATCTGAAGACTCTATTTGGAGTTTATTCTATTAATATTCTAATATTAAAATGTACCCAAATGCCTATCTTCCAGATACACTTTATATCAGAGACTATAAATCATCTTCTTAAAAGAGAAAGATTAACTTGACTCTTTGAAAACACCATGGCTGCAGTTGTGTTTCTAAAGAAAAGTATTATTTGAGGCATTTGCTAAAGCATAGCAATTTTCAAGTTATGCTTTATTCAGGGGAGATCACAGTAGGTGTAGGGAGCACTATAGGGAGATTTGCAGTAGATGACAGAGACTGGGCCATAAGGGAAAATGAGAATGTATAGCCAAGGAGCAAGGTGTGGGTCAGTAGATGGACACAGAGGCCAGTGGGCTTTTGACTAAATTTTAGACCCCCCAGGATTCTTGTTGAAGATAGGCCAGGGTGATGGGGCATCATCTGAGGGATGCTGGAGGATATGAAAGCCAATTAGATCTGGAGGGGGATCAGAATTGAAGATGAAGAGTTGTTGTGCTGGCTTAGCAGGACTCTTGTTAAAATTGGGCTCCTAAAGGGCATGTCCAAACAGCTTGCCCAGAGTTTGGTCAAGGAGAGAATCTGTCAGCATATATGCAGGGTAATGAGGTGTTAAAAAAATTTTTCATGCTAGCAAAGGAGAAAAAACTACAAGGCAGATTACCTTCAAGGTTGAGGTTCCTGCGGAGACATGGCACACTGCTGATTTGTTATTGCAACCTGGAAAATCATTTCATAAGGAAAAACCTGTTAAAATTTTTGAAACCTAGTATTCTCTGAAATAAAGGCTTATTAAGTTGTTACAGAAGGTGGCCAAAAATAAAAGGACCAGTCCTGGGACAAATTCCCCACCGAGAGAGCAATTGGAAAAACATCCCCTAGACCCGAACAGCAAGGATATTTTATAATAAAAATTGAGAGAGAAGAAAACATAAATCATTTACACCAATCCTGCATTGGCTGTGGATAAGAGAAGCAAGACATTGTACATCTGGGATAGTCCTGGAATTGGAAAATAATTCATAAAGTGAAATTTTGCTACTTTATGGTTAGATGATTATAGAGATTCTGATATTGCCTTGATGGCTAATCTTGAACACACAAGTAAAGAACTGAGCAGGGTTTTTTTTTGGGGGGGGGGAGTAGCACGGTATGTGTTGCTTTTTTGCTTTAGCTCAAAGTTGTCAGTTTAAATAAATCACCTTTAACTCTTTTCTCCCTTTATTCTGCAACCTGCAATTTAGCTTGGAATATCTCAGAATTCTTTTCTCATCCATATGAATTGCATAATGGATCTTGTTCCAGTATGAGAAAACAATTCATTCTCCTTTCTCCCCAGCTGTTTACATCTGTTTTGTAAAAACAACTTATGCATTAATCAACATTTATTATTTTAAGTAGTCATAGAAGAATCCACAATATTATCTCAAGACTTAACCTGTTTCCCTCAGGCTTCTGTCAAGCTAAGAAGGGACTTAGGGGAAAATAGTACATCTGTGGTTTTTTTGATCTGAGCCTTGAGCTCCATGTTGCAGGGCTAATACCACATGCTTGTATTACTCTTCAAAGCATTCTCACCTGTGGACAAAAGTTTTTTTTTTTTTTTTTTCCAATTGGCAAAGTGGACCTTGTTACTGCCCTAGTTTAAGCCCTTTCTCACTCATTTAGTTATAGAACAAAACCTCTCATATGGCCTTCAAAGTTCTGAATGAGCTGTCTCCTGTCAGTTTCTTTAAACAATGTTTTATATTCTCGCTGCATTTGCCCTGTGAATATTTATTGAGCTTTACTGAGTTTTCAGATGGATTTATATTACTGTCTCTAAGTGAGCTCATTAACACTGTGGCAGGTTACAGAGATGGCAGAGCCCCTGAGGTTTATATGTGCATGGGTTCTGATGGAGGTGAGGCCTGCCATTGGAGCTGTGATTAATGACACTTTCTTATGTCCTTTTATGACTCAGTAGATGGTGTACAAACATTTGTGTGTTTATAGATCATTTCACTGCTTGGCCACTGGCTTACTGAGAGGCATGTGGCCCTTTCAGCTTTTGCTGCCCTTGGTGTTTCTTAGCAACAAACAGTCCTCTGATTACAGTGAGTAAAGTTATCTAGAATGACATCTGTCCCAGCTGTGTCACTTGGAAGTGTATGTCAATGGTGTTTCACTGTGCAGTGAAGAGAGCTTTATTTCCTAGTAGATGGCCCACCTTGATGAATTTCTTTGATCTTTGCTGTCTGTAACTATTCCCACATGTGCACATTACTCAGAGTACATCTGCTCCATGCACCTGTGTCTCAGTGGGACTCTGTACCTTTCCAAGAAGCATCACTGGGAATATGTATGGCTTCTGGCGTGAGGCTGCCTTGGCCCATCGTTTTTCGTCTTTATATGAATTGTGTATGCTATTTATTTAAACAAATATATATTTAATATGGCCACATCTTGGCTGTTCCAGGGACACTCTGCAGAGAGTGCTTGCTTTTTCAAAACAAGACTGTTGTATATCTGTCAGCAGTGAGAGCAGGCATTTATTTTGAAGACACACAGAGCACATAGCCTGTATATTGGCAGATCCCTGGGGTCTCCAAGGGAATGGTGGTTGGTGATGATAACACTGAACCACAAATCTTGACTTAACTGGATAATTTCTTAGGGAATTCAATTCTCAGCTGTCATTACAAGACCTTCCTCTTCTCTTTCCTGCTGCTGATACACTTTATTCTCTCTTCCTCAGGTAAACCAGCAATGTCAGGTAGAGTTTGCTCCAAATTGTGAATATTTTTTTATGCATATGAGCTTTCACCCCTGAGGAGCAAGAGAAGAATGCAAACTTTGGAGCAGAATCCAAATGGCTGTTGTTTATTTGGGTTACTGAGCCTCCAAGGGAGGAAGCCTTCGAGCTACTTTTACAACTGTCATTTAGTTCATTGACTACTATGTATCCTGTAATGTCTTCACAGTTTTTAAGATGACCCTAGTTTGGGGCACATACTCTCCTTCATGAGCTTATGTACCTGAAATGTTTAATAAAGGCTTATAAAAAATGACATTTAATTTTAACTTACTGAATTGATTTTATAAAAATGGAAGATTATATAATATTGGATCCAGCCAAGGAAATCAAAATGAATTAGTATCTTAGGGGTAATATAATCCTCTAAAAATTAGAAGTATTGCAAAGCTACATGTTGCTTGTTATAGGCACAAAAGAAATGGAACTAGCCAAGAAATTGCAAATGCAAGCCTCAGGAAGCCTTACTGATGCACTTGAAGCTCTGTGAATCGTGATAGTGCGCACAAGTTCTCTGGAAGCATAGCCATCATGTAGGTCTTTTATTGTGCTCTTTACCCAGATGCTTGTTTTCACAAATTTTCTTAGCCAAGGCTTAGAGATATAGCAAAACGTTAGCACCAAATTAAAAAGTAATGAGCCTTAATTAACTAGGCAACTTGTGGCTCACAGTCCCCCGAGCTTGTAAGATATCCAAAATGTGGCCAAGGACTTGAAACAGCTACATGTTGGCCACCAGAGGCTGGCTGTCTGATCTTTGACAGTCATTGGTTAGATTGGTCATTTCACTTGTTTAATCTCGTTCTCATGACCGAATAAGTTATGGAAATCTTAGACATTGCGCTGAGGTTTCACAGTTTTTCTTCACATATAATACCTTTGTGAGCTGGATTTGGTGGTTGCATCATGGGTGAGAGCATCAGCACTCATTTTCAATTCAGTTTGTAAACTTGTATTCTCTGACCAAGCTGGATAAACAAGTCTTCTTCTGGCTCCAGGGACTAGTTGTTGCACATAGTTCTTTCGTGCAACAAACAACTCCACACACAGTTGGGCAGTGGGTTCTAAGGTGAGTTATACAGCCTGGAGCTCTGTAACTCCAACCAGTCACTTGTCAATCATTACAATGCTCCTTTGTCACCCAGGGCATGGGGATCCCCCACACATGGGCTGCATGGTAAGTTTTTAATTGTTGGAAAGGACTTTCTGTCTAATGATGCAAATTACTTCTCAAGAAAGAAACATGTGTCACAGTACAGCCAGCTATGTGCTAAAATGATGTACCAAATGCTCTATTGGACAGAAAGTTCATGATAGGAGTGGAGAGTGGTTAAGCAGCCATTCCTATTAAATTTTATTTTGAAGATCTTAGAAGATGCTAGGACCTGTGTATCTAAGAGATACACTTAGATAAACAATGATATATCATAGGACATTTGTAAAAGTCTATTGCTAATTAAAATTTTAATAGGTGTTAGATTACAGAGCACTGGTGCTATGATTCAAAAATTACAAATGGTGGCTGATAATCAGACTTGAAGGGATGTATTGGTATCATTGCTCTAAACCGAAATGTTTCTTTGCCATGCTTTTAAGCACCTGCTAATATCTATTATAAAAATACTTTCACTGACAAGAATGATATTGTTGTGCAATGAAGATGTGCCAGAATCAGTTCCCTTTGAAATATGTCATTTTGGATTCAGTTTGAAGTCAAATTTAATTCACTTTTATTGAATTGTCATCTTACATACAATCATATTTTACTTTATTTTAATACACTAAGGTAGATAGTTTTCCATCTCCCTCAGTTTGTAAAATATATGGCAGAGAAACAGGATTTAAACCCAGTGCTTTTTATACATTGCCACAGCAATTTCATACACAGCAAGAAAAAAAAAAAAAAAACAGCTATTCTAGAGCAGGGCTGTTCTGCAGCATAATTCTTATGGATAAATCTTCACTGCTACTACAAATCTTTTGGGATGCATTTCAACCCTGTTTCATTATTTCTTTTCTTAACTCCTTGAACATCTTACTTTTGTTTTTTCAAAATAATAGGCTAAGCTGCTTATTAATATGCATGCAATTAAAATATCATAAAGCCCATCTTTCCTTGGGTTGTCACTGTTTAAAAGGAAGCAAATGCTTACACTTAAGACCTCTAAGGAGCAGATGTGAAACCCTGTTCAATAGGAAGAATTAGAGTTATAGAAGGCACCAGGCTTGAAGTCAAAATGATGTGGACTTGAAGTTCTTCTCTCTTCCTTGAGCTTACTTTCCCAAAGATAAAGTGTTTGCATATTAGGGCTGTGGTGAAGAGAAATTAATGTAATGTAGGTCATATACAGTGCCTGACAAATAGGAAGGGGTTTGTTAAATGATATGTTACCATCATTCCCACAATCGTTCTTGCTACCACTTTCACTGTTTATCAGTTATGGAAAGGCCATCCTTCAAAACCTACTCTATTAATCTTTATGATCACGAGGCAGTGATCAGCTCATATAAAATACCATTGCTTGTGCTGGTACTGTAGCAAACCTTTGTTATCTGGAGCATGGGTTTTCCTCCGCCTACATTCACAGAATGGTTTACATGAGTCACATTCCTTATCCCTCTGGGTTGTGAAGTGCCAATGGCACGGGGTGTTTTGAGACTGTTTCCTCAGGGATTTGACAAAATAGGATGAAAGTTAAAACCAGCTTCTTTCTCATAGATTGCTTTAGGAAAACTTGATGCAGTCCCTGTATGAGGTACAAATTCATTTCTGGGACAAAGTATCTGAAAAAGATCAGGCTGACCTGGTTGGTACTTACTCTGTAGTCCCAGGCTGGCCCTGAACACATTATGATTCTCCTACCTTTGCTTCCCAAGTGCTCGGATTAAAGGCATAGGCTACCACGCTTGACTCTAACATAGCTTTTTAAATATGCATCAAGCTTGCAATAGTGGACAAAGTCAAAATGATCTTTGATTCTGTGGAAGTTGTATCCTGGTAACAGAGAGATGGGGGCAGACACCAAGTACTATACAACAGTTTCTAAAATATGACCAATGCAAGAGTTGGAAAAGGGAAGAACACTAAGAACATATTTAACAAGAGCACTTAACATTGTTATGACTTGACCTTGGGAAAGACTGCTTCGAGGAATTTATACTTATGCAGTAGTGCAGCCATCCAGCCCTGGAATGGGATTCTGGGTGGTATAGCTATACATCTACCTAGGGGAACTACAAGAAAAAAATACATGGAAATTGTTGCTGTTATACATTTCACATAACAGGGGAAGAAACCAGTAATAAGAAAAAATACTCGGGCTGTAGAGATGTCTCACTGGTTAAGGCACTTGCTGGAAAAGCTTTAACAATCCAGGTTAGAGTCCATAGTACCCATGTAAAGCCAGATGCACAAAGTGGTTCATTCGTCTGGAGTTAATTTATAGTAGGTAGAGGCCCTAGTGTGACCATTCTCTCTCTCTCTCTCTGTCCTTGAAAATAAATTAATAAAAATATTAAAATAAGAAAAAAATACTTAATATGTAGTTGGTAGTGAATATTATTGGGAAGACTAAAAACAAGGCAGTGAGGTTATGTTAGAGGAGATTTTTCAACTTTTTTATGAGAGACAGGGAGAAAGAGAATTGACACACCAGGGCCTCAGCCACTGAACTTGAACTCCAGACATATGTGGCACCTTGTGAACAATTCAGGAAGGTAGCCATCCAGGGATTAGGAAGACCTGTTCTTTCTGATTATTATCATCAGCTCACATTTTGTAGTTAACATTTATATATATGAACCTACACTACAAGACAATTAAACAAAGAATCCAACTGAAAATTTCAGATGCACGTAGGCTTCTGATGCAGTTGTGTTTCTTTTCCCCTTTTGTATGCAAACTCCCTAATCAACCTGGAAACTGTTATGTTGGTATTTACCATGATCCTCTGTTTACCTCATAGGGTCAGTTTCATGTGAAACTCATTTAACAATTCCTCTGGCTCTTCTCTCTCTCTATGTGCATCTTTTAGTTTGCAGAGATCTATGCCAGTATGCCTTAGTTTTGTTTCTGTTAACTTTCATTCAACAAGCCTTAAAGGAGATAAGTGCCAAACATTTGGATATGTGGTGAAAATACAAGATGTGTACAGATCTCTCGAGGCTCACAGTTTAGAGTTGTGCTTCTCAGGTATGGACCTAGACCCGTTGCATCAATATCAGCTGGAGCTATAAATTCAAACATCTCAGCCCTATTTCAGACAAACTTGGATATTCTGGGAGTGTTGATGAGCAATATGTTTTAACAATCCCTCCAGATGATCTCAAGTAATGTTAAAATTTGAAAGCTCTGCTCTAAAGAGGAAATTAAGAACTGTAACAGCAATGGGCTAGAAGGAAGCCCCACTGCTGGGTGAGCCTGAAGCTCTAACCATAACTTGACACAAACTAGGACCACCTCAAAGGGCATGAATACCAGAGATGAGCATGACAAACTGAAGCAAAGAACTTTATAGAGAAGGAGGAAAAGGTTCTTTTAGACACAGGAGCTGCCTATCTGTGGATACCAAAGTCACTGGAGTCATGGAAGTAGTGTCTGATAAACTTTCAGCAGGAACATGGAAAGGTAGATAGATATTACAACCTTCAAATGCCACCTTAAATAACTCCTTTGGCTTTCCCTCTCAAACATCAGTAAGAACAACAACAAAAGGCTGGCTACACTCTTAGTGATATCAGCTAAGGGAAGAACCCAGCATCGGAGTGGATCAGGAACAGGGAGGCGAGCTCTGTTATTAGTCCTGGAGTCCTCTGATCACAATGATGCCTTATGTTAACACAGAAGGATTTTTGCTCCCATGTATTTTCTGGACAATTCTTTCTGTGATTCAATAGGAAGAAAATCATTTTCTTCTGGCTTCTTGAGTTGATGGTGATGTTCTTTTCCAGAGTTGACTCTTCAAGGACAGTGATGTTGCTGGCTCTCTGTGGAAGTTCTTACTAATCAGACAGAGACACAGTACCAATGCTTTCTTGGCCCTCAGCTCCCCAAAGCTGCTTTCTCAGCATTTTCCTGTATTTTTGGCCAGCTACACCTTTATTACTTTAATTCTTTGTACTGCAACTCTGCTGGTTGTCAGCCATTAGTTAAGCATGCTATAAGCTAAATTACAGGACTGGGCAAATGAAGTTTTTCCAATATTTTCCCTCATATACTATGATAACTTCTCTAACTTGAGGTAAAGTACAAAATTGATTTCGAATTTTGATGCTAAATAAATTACAAGGTTCCAAATAGCCTAACCTTGCATTTTCTGCCTGACATTTAATTACTTGTTTACTAATTTTCTTTTCTTAGAAGATTTTACCATTTTTCTCTATAGTCTTTTTATTGCTGCCTAGCTATAGGGCTTCTATAAAAGTTGTATTTTTTGCATGGAATTTTCAATTGTGAGATTTCAAAGTGGATTTGTCAGGTTTTTAGGGGTCATAGAACTCAGGTCTGAGTTGTTTAAGTGGATTATTTGTGTTTCTCTGTGGCCTCTGTCAGGTGTTTGTAATCAGAGGGCTTCAGTCCTACTGTCTACTACTGTGTGGTTCATCTTCAAAGCAGGAGAATGTTCTGGATTGACTGTTAGCTATGCTTCAGTCACATTCTTTCTTTTTTTATTGATTATTGTTTGGTGTACCAAGTTTATGAGTGATAGCAGTCATGTATGCCAGCAATGTAAAAAGTTGACAACCATGTGATTTCCCCACTACGTGTATTCACTTCTCATATAGATACTGTGAACTCATCACTGTAATTCAGAGTGCTGTGGACTTTCAGATAGTCATTAATTTTCCGTAGAACTCAAACAGTTTGACTTCTGGAATGATATGTCACAGTGGATCCATCCTCATTGGAACTATTTTACTGCTGAAACTTTAGAGGGAGGAAATTATATAAGGTATAAAGTAAATACATGAGAAGAAACAAAGAATTGACAAATGATGCTGCTATGATATATTAACATGTAATTGGCCTCCTTTCTCCTCTTCGCTTCATTAAATATGCATAATGAATATTTTACACAATGTAGTTATCTTTTCTTCTGTGGATAGAATGCATGAACCCCCCCCCCCCATCCAATATCATGGTACCAAGAGATGAGGCACCTGGGAGATAACCAAGTCCTCAGGGTGTGACTATATGACTTGCCCTTCCATATGTAGGATATAGCATCTAAGTGACATCTTGGAAGCAGACAACAAGCCTTTACTGAACACAAAACCTGATCAGCACAGCTTCTAAGGCTGTGAAAATATTTATTTTCCTTATAAATTACCCTGTCTGAGGTAGTTTCTTTCATATAAGCCAGATTCTCAACCACTGACTACAACCTAACCATTTATCTGCAAGTGAGAACTACCACATGGAAATGAAGACAAAGTAGTTACCTGTGATGTGGTCTCCAGTATGGAATCAAATAGATGGCAGGGCACCTACAGGAAGGCACTGGTACTGGCCACATTTACTTTGGTTAGGTACTAGTAACTGGAGACCTTAAGAAAGAGGATTATTTCCAGATTGTCGGATATCCAGGTTCATACCTTTACCTCTGAGGAGTTCAATAATCACAGTGCATCAGGAACATCGTCTCCTGTGATATTTACAAAATATTATGGGAGTGTAGAAGATCAAGCACTAGTAGCCTGGGTTTAAAGACTCCTGATAGGTATTTCATGCTGGGGACACTATGTAACTTGAGCTATTAAAGTATCAGTAGAAGTTCTATGTTCTGGGAAGTAGGAGTTGAGTGCTTATGATCTCAAAGAGAAAATGCTTTGAAGAAAGTGGAACATAAGAGCAATGATTCTAGGTCTTGTAATTTTATAAACATGATTTGGTAATGTTTGTTCATGGGTTTTAGAATCCACTATTAGGAACATGTTAGTTTTTCATGACGTCTAAGGAGGTGTTGTATTAAGTTCCAGTGGACATTATTTTTTAATAAAGAAAGGAATATGCAGAGTCATTCTCAGAGATACTAAACAACAGATAGACAAATATATAAAGTACACAAATTATGTCTGCTTAGAATATTAAGGTAGGATTGGGTTGGGTAGGAAGTATGACCACTGTCTATACAAAGGTTTTATTTGGTTTGCCATGAATTTGTTTTTCTATTATATTTTATCAAAACAATGTGGTCAGAGTGATAGTCCCATGATTAAAAAACCAAATAGTATTAAGAATGGAATAGTTCCTTCATCATCTATTCTTACTTTTTCCAAATCTTTGTTCCATCTCTTCCTCCTTCCTTACAACTTTTATCAGCTGTAATTAGAGCTTTAGTGTGGTTACAGCTGATTATACATCCTGTTCTGTAGTCTTAATTCTACTGTACATTTTCAATAGACTGTTTCAGACCTACCCAGTTTGTGTGATTATGCTTTGGAAAAAGTCCAGAGGTGTTACAATGATACTTCCTTCTGTAGGCCTCCAAAGACATACTCCATGTGCCACTCAGTATGTAACATGTAGGCAGGGACTTCTTTCTCAGGAGTATCAATGCTCCTGAAGTAAATCTGTACAAATACATATAAAAGGAGTGTGGAAAATTAAAACCACATAGTGTAGGGATGATCCTGAAAAAGATATGCATGCATCCTGCAACCTTCAGTTCTATTAAGTTCAGGTGTAAAAATTCACTCTGACACATTTGTATTCTTTTCGCATTCAAGTATGTTTTTTTGAGAACTTTTAGTATATTATTGAACATATAGTAAAATGTGTAGTTTTTTGTATGTTCAGGTAGGTGTATTCTCTATATACAAATAGATACTGTGGTGATTTGAATGAAATGTCACCTATATGCTTATGTGTTTTCAAAACTTGGACTCCAGGAGGTGGCACTTTTAGATATGGAGCCTCGCTGGGAGAGGTGTGTCAGTGGAGGTAGATATTGAAGCTCATAACTTCAGCATTACGAGGTGTTCATAAGCTCATTTACTCTTGCTGCTTCCTCCCAAGTGATGTGAAAAAAAATGTGATGTGCAGCCTCTGCTATGCCATAATGGTATTTCCCCTCTAGACTGTAAGCTGAAATAAATATTTTCTATCAGTTGCTTTGGGTCAGATGCTTTGTCCGAGATATAGGAAGGTAATTACAAAAGACATATTCTCTCTCTTTCTCTCTCTCTCTCCCTCTCTTTTTCACTCTCTCCATACACACATACTAGTCTGATTGTGAATGTATGTCCCCCATATATGACCAGATGTGTTTTTTATTATTCTTGAAACTTGAGTCTCTAGCAGCTTGTGGGAGATGTCACTGGAGGGTGGATGTTGTGGAGAAGGTAGAGGTCAGAAAAAGCATTGTTTTTCAATGGCAATTTCCTTATCACTGGCACTTTCTGAGTTATCACTTCTCCTAAGTATGCTTTTTAAAATGATGATGACTTTCCTCCTGGAGGAGTTTTTTTTTTTTTAATTTTCATTGCATCCTATCTGGCTTTCTGGCAGCCCACAGTATATGAATTTGTGCATAACTGCAATATGCAGTGAAGTTTTGTATGACCTAATGGGTAGAACTATACTAATCTCTCTACATATGTAGAAAGTATTCCTTTCAAAGAAATATCCCCAAAGTCGTCACAATTTTTATTGATTCATTGTCTTTCAAAAGGGTCTGGCCTCAGAATCACTATGTGGTCAAGGATGACCTTGAATTCCTGTTCCTCCTGCCTATCCCTCCCACATGCTAGGAATGTAGATCTGTACACATTCAATTTTTGTGGTGCTGGATATAGAACCCAGGGCTTTCTGCATGCTAGGCAAAGAAGTTACCAACTTAACCATATCCCCAGGAGGGCTTCATAATGACACTCCTATCAAGCCCCAGACAAGTGAGTTTACAGAGCTTCTTTGTTGCTGATGGTGAGGAGGGTTGAATATCCAGAGAAAGCACGACCCTCTGCATCCCTCCTTTCACACCTCTGGCGGAAGGTCTGCACACCCATCTTCCTGCCCTTATGCAGTTCTTCTTTATGACTTTTCTTGAGCTATATAGATTCGTATGAAATGTATCATGGAGAGCAAATAACTTGTGTGAAAACTTTGATTAGCTTCAGGAAATTTTAGAGCCCAGGGATGGGTTGTGAGAACATTGAATTATAGTCAGTCTGTCAGAAACATGAGTGACAGCTGACAGATTATGTTTGCCATCTAGAATGGGAGGCAGTCTTATGGTTCTGAGTCTTTAATGATTGGGTCTGTAATAACTCTGATTAGTACCAGGACTGAGTTCAATTTTAGGATACTCCTTTAGTGCCCACAGTGTCAACAGATATGGAAAGAAATAAAAATCAACAGAGTGGTGTGAAAGAAGTTACTTTGGGTTTTTTTTCAAAAAAAAGAATTGTATTTAGAGAATGCAAACCTAATTAGAAAAGCCAGACTGTGTTGCAAAGAAATTCAGATGGCATAGTTCTTCTAAAAAGGAGAGATGAGAAGTAATGTCACAGGAACTTCTAGATTGTTCTCATGATTTGTGTGAACATGACTAAAACTTCTGTTGTAGTCAGCTCCATATTGCTGATGCTGGGATTGACACCTAACCTGACACAGTTTATGAGAGGAAGGGTTTATTTCAGGTTTATAGATCCAGAGGAAGTTCCATCAATGGTAGAAGAAGCTGGTTTCCTTCCATAGATTCTAGTGAGAAACCATCAAATAATAAGCACCATAAGCAAGCATAGCCAGAGCTCAAAACTGCTCTTCACACACCTTTGGGCTTGATTCCACATCTGCCTCCAAATACCTTAGGGTTGGACCCCAAGATCCACCCCCTCACCGAGGGACACCTCATCCAGCAGGCTGCTGGAGACAAATAAGGGATCTTAAGCTTAATCAAAAATACCTGAGGCTACAGGGGACATACATTCACTTTCAAACCATCCCAATATCTAAGAACTATGGTATACCATCAGGAGACCAAACCCAAGAATCCATGGACTAAACAAGGAGCAAGGATAAACACTAAAGGCACAGAGAATTTATTCAATAAAATCATAGCAGAATTTTCCCTAAATATGGAGAAAGAAATGGAACTCTGAACACAAGAGGCATTTAGAATGCCAAATAAATATGACCAGAAAAAATACCTCTTGATAATATTGTAGTTAAAATTTTGAAAATGCAAAGCAAAAAAGTATTTAAAACTATAAAGAATAAAACATCAATACACTTACAAAGCAAATGTATTAGAATAAACAGATTTTTCAAAAGTGCTTACATTTTAGAAAAAAAGGAGATCTCAATTAAATAACCTAGTGATGTATGTAAAAGTATTAGAAAAATAAGAACAATCTAAATCAAACAGCAGTAGTTGATAAGAAGTTAATTGCAAAGCCATTGTAACAGAAATAGCACATGCTACTAGCACAAAATATACATGTGATTTAGTGGAATAGAATAGAGGACCCAGAAATAAATTCACATAAATATAGTCACCTAATTTCTTTATACCAAACATTTAATTTTTACTTATTTATTTGAGAAAGAGGGAAAGAGAAAAGTAAGCTTCTGAAAAGGTAATATGCAAAAGCTCATACCTATTTTCTATAGCTACTAATTTAGATTAGTCATAAAACAATTTCAGAAATAAAAATTTATATTCCCTGGAAATATTTTCTTTCTTTATCTAAAAATCACTTTATTTTTTTCCCCAAGGTTTACTTACTTGTTTAGAAGGCCACATTTGCTACTATGAGAAATACAGCTTATGGTGGCTTTTCTCAATGTGTAAATCAGGTGAGAGTAATTTTTACTCATATGGATTTTGCATCTTTATCTCTCTCTAAGGCTTTGATCATATTTTAGATTATCTAACTCCCTCCCACCTTCTTGTTGGTCTCTGCTCGCATCTTCATGCTTTTAGCCTTCCACATCCAAACTAATCTGTCTTTACTGGGTGTTTCCCTGAGAGCCAGCCTGATTCTGGAACAAATATGATAAGCCCCTTTGCACTAAAATGAAGGTGGTGATAAGGGGAAGTGTGTCTGTAATGCAGGCAGCCTTTGCATTTAGAAACTTCTACCATCAAAGCCTCATCTTCTTGAAGAGAAAAATTGAAATTCAGGCAAGTTAAGTGACCTGCTCTGCAAAACTGACTTTAGTTTTTGTCATAAGATTAGAGTCAGGTGTTCTATTTATGTCTCATCTAATCTCACTACATCAGTTTCTCACACTTGAGTTATGCTGGGTTGCCTCATTTACAGATTTTGCTATGTATGCACAAACCTCTGGTGCCAACTGCCTAACAAAATCTGACTGTTTTAATATTCTGACAACTCTGAGTTTTGAAATTGTGGATTTGAAATTTTATATATTTGTATATGCATATGTACTTGCATCTATATTATAGTATTCAGTAGAACAAAGCCTTTTTTAGTGGAAAAATGAGGGTTGTCTATAGGTTAACTGAAATTATCTTGAGGTGTGAGTTGAAATTCCCTGAAGAGGCTATTCTGATTGACTGCAAACTGATTGATTAGAATTTCCATAATTGTGTAGACTTTGAATGTGTAGATCAGAGAGCCAAATTCACTTTTGGCTGTCTCTCATTTCCTTGATAGTCATGTATCATCCACCTCTGTATCTGACCTAATTTCCTCTTGAATTTTAGATAAAATTTTTGGAATATATAACTAAACTTGATATGTCCCATCTCTGCCAAACCCAAAGCTAAGAATGTAATCAGGTTGAATCTAAAGCTGACAACAGAGATTGTCCAGTTTTTCTGTAACTCCCTTACCTGATGTCCTCACCAATATATTTGTGAAAGGCATTGATTTATGACCATCTTTTGTTCTATGACTATAAGAGTTAATGAAACCATTTCTACAGTGCAACATGCAATTCAGGGGAATCTGAATCCAGGTTCCCAGGTAATGACCACTCATATTTGGCTCAGAATAAATTATTTCTTACTGTTTTGAGCAAGAGTTGCATTTTACATTGATAGATACTGCCAGTAGGGTGCTGATGTTCTTGAAGAAAATAAGAAACTAAATTACACCAGTGATCTCTTTCAATGCCTGATTTCTTAGAAGATATTGGCAGTTTGGTTGGCAGCTGCAAAAAAGAAGAGAGGTTTTATATAAATTATCCCACAGAGGTAGTGGTCTACCTCATGATGTCAACCATTTGTGGGTTTTAGAATGTAAAGACTTGAGGTCAAAGAACAGCAATAGGTATAAGGGTCAGTTACCTTCAAGGTAAGATCTTGCCATAAATATTTTTCAGATAGAAGTTTTTTAGAAGATAAAAATCAGTTGGTTCACCTAAATGCTAGACACCTTGTAGTACAGGATAAGGTAAAAGCCATGGGCCTTATCTTTAAGAAGGATTTGTCTATAAGGAAGATACAACTACAGGCAAGCAGGGACAAGTTCCACTCTGCCTACAGCTGCTTTCTAAAGACAGTGCCAATCGAACGAGTAAAAGCTACCATCTGACTGAGCATGGAGGAGTCAGGAGGAATCAGCTGGGAGCCTATATTGGAACTAAGCTTTCAAAATGAAGGACGTGAACAGGCTACAAGGGTGGACATGGGACATCAGAAGAAGACTTGGAAGCAAGTCTTTTGTGACTTTAGCTGCTCACTTCGATTGTGGTGCCTCTCAGATCCCATGGAAGGATTTGGCCTCAACTGTGGTATAAAGAATGTGATAAGTGTTGAGATCTTGGAATTCTTGGATGGAATGTTTGACTTAATTTGTATTATAGGGAAGCTGAGTTGGTGAGAGAATTCATTCTCCATAGTTTCATACTATGATGCCTGAACCCTCACCCATGCTTCTCTGGGTGGAATTGCATCTTCCTGATTTTCCTTGACAAGTTTCCAGGTCCACAATGAAAAGAAAACATTATGCCTAGCTATATAATTTCCTTTAAGTCCTTATCACTGTGTGTAGGGTGCTTCACATTATATTTCAGCCTTTTTGTTTTACATAACACAGATTAGTTTAGAGCATGCTATGAACTGGCATCTCATATGTACTTTGTCTTGAAAATACTCCTATTGTTCCAGTGAGAAAGACCTATTTCTATAGCTTTGGCCATCCAAAGATCCAAATTGTAGATTTGTGTGTTGGGAAAATCCTGTTTACTGTAAGAAATCAAGTTTCACATTTATCAATTCATTTAATCATCCATGTTTTAGGATAGGAAATAAAATATTTTTATAAAAACAGGTGCAAGAAACTATAACAGCATATAGTTTTTTAGATTTCTTATTTACCTGAAGTAACCCGAAAATATTGTTTTATTCTCACTTATCTTCAGATCCAATAAGGGCTGCTGTTTATCAAGCTCTGGAAATGGTGCCCTCTGTAATGTTGTTAGGTCCTATTCATTCGCTTCCTTTGATGCTGCTCTGTGCAGCTGGGATTCCCTGACTGGGCGTGTTCCTGGACTACAGAGACCCTTGTGGGTGACACTTTAAGATCAGTCATGTGGATTTTGTAAAGTCCTAAATTGTATTTTACACCAGGCATTTGTGAAAAGCCTAGCACAGGAATGTTTCAAAAGTACAAAATGGTAATCCCTTTGTAATGCCAAAAATATCTGAAAGCAAGACAGGTCATCATTGTTTCAATCTAAAACCTCTCTAAGCAGCTAACATCAACCTGTAGTAATAAGAGAGACCAAGAGGTTACTGTGTCTATAGATAAGCAGAGTTTTATCCCTTGACTATTTCCCTCAACCTCTTAATATTCTTGAATAAAATCGTGTGGAAATGGCACAATTAAAATGATCTCTCAGTTTCATTCATTATATATAAAATGGAATTTTAATAGAATAGTAAACCAAAAGACTTAGACTATTAATTTATCTTTAGTGAATTCAGAGTTCGACTTAGCAGAATTGATAGTAATTCATTTTATTTCTTTGTGCTTCAATGTACTTAGCAAGGAAGGAAATTTAACATGAACATTTCCTATTTCATTCAAAGTAATGAGGAATATTCTGAGTTATTCTTTTCAGAAAACAACATTTACATTGTTTTATTTGACAGGAAGAGCAAGCCATAGACATGGCTACATTTTTCATGTAAGTGTGATTTTTTTTTTATCTGTATCTACCCAATATTTTCTATCTATGTTTTGCAGTGCCTTCCTAAAAAAGACAGAACAGGTTAAAAATTTAATCCAGATGTAGTGGGAATTAACCAGAATAAGATAAAATTCCAACTATGGCAATTGCCAAATAATGTCTACAACTGGAAGCCAGTAAACTATAGTTGTATATGCTAAATCAGGCTATTTAAAATAAAGTCTTATTGGTATACAGAAACATTAATTTGCTTACATTTTGTCTGCTATTTTCCCAACAGAATGTCAGAGTTAAATAGAATGGTTATAATGGTGAACACATGGCCTGTAAACCTGAAATGCCTATGTTACCTTTGAAGAAAATACTTGCTTGTCATGGACCTCTGCCATAGATCTAGAGAGAACAGCCTTTGTTGATAGTCCCTAAAGAATCCTGGATGTATTAAAATGGAAATAGGTGTATATATTAGTCTCCAAGTTCAGTTAGAACTGTGATTGCTGCAAGAAATAGGCAATGGGGGAAATTGGCTGCTTAATGTCCGTGTTGGTACTTGTGAGCTCCTGCCCCCAGCAGGCTAAAGAACTGATGGACCTATTGATAAGTACCCTAGTGCCATCTTTCTGATTTTGAAGCCATGTAGAGAAACCCACGAAGGTTTGTGAGACTTGTTGCAGCCCTGATTTCCATGGACTGAATGTTTTCTGAGCATACTGCTCCACCTTACACTCCTTCTCCAAGTGAGATGGCTTTATGTGGAATAGCTCACTCGGTTGGGAAGGGCTGGCCATTTATAGGCAGGCTGATCATGTTCATAGACTAGCTTTACAAGTATCATCTTTATCTGTTGTCTCTGCCAAAGAAAACTGGTGCTGTGTGGATAAAACCTAACTTTTCCATCATTAAAATTGAACAATGAAAGCTGGGCGTGGTGGCGCACGCCTTTAATCCCAGCACTCGGGAGGCAGAAGTAGGAGGATCGCCATGAGTTCGAGGCCACCCTGAGACTCCATAGTGAATTCCAGGTTAGCCTGAGCTAGAGTGAGACCCTACCTCGAAAAACCAAAAAAAAAAAAAAAATTGAACAATGACCATTTTAATAATTTCCATTTAATTTATAGGGGGAAAGTTAATGGGTACACTCTAAATTTTAATCTCTTTAAAAATTTTCTAAACTTTTAGATGCCTTCTACTTCCTTTTTTTAAGTGTTGGATAGTAAACCAGGTTCTTCTACTTGCTAGATAAGTGCTCTGCCACTGTTCTGTATCTTCAGTCCTACCTTTTTTGGTGGGCTCACTATGTACGTACACGGGTTCTATGTTAGTAGACTAGAATAAAATGATGATTATCTTCTATTTTCTAATGAAACCTATGTGTATTAGGCAGATCTTAAACAAGTTATTGCTATCTATTCAGTCTTAATGTCCAAACCCCAACTCTTCTGCCCACAAACTGCATAATTGTCATCATATTGCAAACTTTGTACTCCTGTTTTTCTCTTGCATATAAAATTGGAAAATAACTTTTATTTTATGAGGACCTACAAGACTCAGGTCATGTGGGATATTGCCAGCATATTGGATTTGTGAATAAATACTAGTACCTATTATTTAAGCTACATGTAAAAATAAATCTACTTTTGAACTGGAGAAAGTTCCATGAAGGAAAAAACAGGTGAGGTATCCATGAGAAAGTAAACAAAAAGATAGAGGGAGCTGGAGAGATTGGTCATCAGTTAAAGACACTTGTCTGCAAAGGTTAAAGATCTGAGCTCTCTCTTCCAGCCAAGGAAGATGCCGAAAGGAAAGCAGGTCAAGGGGAAGAAGGTGGCCCTGGTGTCGTAAAGAAGCAGAAAGCCAAAAGGGTCGTAAACCCTGTGTTTGAGAAAAGGCCCAAGAATGTTGGCGTTGGAAAGGTCGTTCAGCCCCAAAGGGACCTCACCCGCTTTGTCAAATGGCCCGGCTACATCCGGCTGCCGCGGCAAAGGGGTATCCTGTACAAGCGGCTGAAAGTGCCGCCTGCAATCAACCAGTTCACCCAGGCTTTGCACCGCCAAACAGCTGCCCAGCTGCTGAAGCTTGCCCACAAGTACGGGTCGGAGACTAAGCAGGAGAAGCAGCAGAGGCTGAAGGCCTGGGCTGAGAAAAAAAGCTGCTGGCAAAGGGGACTAAGCCACCCTGTCCTTCGAGCAGGGGTCAACACTGTCATGACTTTGGTGGAGAAAAAGAAGGCTCAGCTGGTAGTTACTGCCCATGACGTGGATCCCAGGGAGCTGGTGGTGTTCCTGCCTGCCCTGTGTCGCAAGATGGGGATCCCACATTGCAATATCAAGGGGAAGGCCAGGCTGGGGCAGCTTGTCCACAGGAAGACATGCACAGCCATTGTCTTCACACAGGTCAACTTCAAAGACAAAGGAGCCCTGGATAAACTGGTGGAAGCTATCAGGACCAGTTGCAATGACAGATATGATGAGATTTGTTGCCACTAGGGGAGGGGGCAATGTCCTGGATCCAAAATCTGTGGCTCGCCTTGCCAAGCTGGAAAAGGCAAAAGGCCAAAGAACTTGCCACCAAACTGGGCAAATGTATGCCATTGAGCTTTCTCGACATACATATAGTAATAAACACTGCCCTTCAAAGAAAGAAAGAAAGGTTATAGATCCATTTTGATTTCCCAGTACCCACATAAAGCCAGATGCACAAAGTGGAACCTACATCTAGAGTTCATTTGAAGTGGCTAGAGGCCCTGGTGGACCCATTTTTTCTCTCTCTTTGCAAATAAATATCTCTCTCTCCCCTTGCAGATAAATAAAATTAAAAAAAATTAAAAAGATAGAGGTGATTTTAAGTAGTATGGAAATGCTGCTTTGAGAAATGTCTGGGATTTAAGTTAGCATGTGGATTCCGGAAGAACATTGTGGCCAAAAGAGATGGCATGTGCAAAGGCGCCAAGAAACATGGCTCAGGGAAATTTTGCAGAAGAGGGGGCGGAAAGAATGTCAGAGCCACATGTTAGGTCATGATATGCAGAGACATTTAGCTTACCCATAACTGTGGGCTAACTCCACAATGCATGACCCGTATACCTCAACAAGGAGGGGCCAAGGGGAGGGAGTAGGTCACGGATGAGCCTAATAATGGTACCAAACTGACTGTAAAAAAAATAAAATAAAATAAAATAAAAAAGAAAAGAAAAGAAACAGAGAAGATCTGAAACAACACTGTTGAGAGTGGACTTCAATGAAGGCTTCCATATGGGGACGCAGTCTCTACCTAAATGTATTCAGTGATATAATGTGCAGAGAAACACATGGAACAGTGCCAAGCATAAAGTGAGCCTGTGATGTGTATCAGCCATTATTATTATTGATATCATCATTACTGTAACAAAAAGGATCCTAACTCTTCTTTGGTCTTCATTGTTAAACATTTTGTTTACCTGTGATCTAAACTGATATATGTATATTAAATATATATATATGTAAAATATATAAAATATTTTACATATATATATGTAAAATATTTTATAAAAAGAACAAAATTTGTTCTGATTGTTCAGGAAGAGCTTTTTAAACTTTTGCCTGGGGGGGGGTACTGCATCTTAGGATCAGTAAAATGCCACAGTGTAGCAGGTAACATCTTTGTCCTCCCTCAGATCTATATAAAGGAATGTTGTACTATACGACCCCTAATGCCTTGGATTTGACAGAACATGATGCCTACCTCCATAATACTAATCCAGCAGGCCCACTCTGTTTGAATTCCAGGTCTCATGCGATGTTTCAATTTCTTCAACAAGTTCTTTTCCTTAAGGTGTGAAAATAGTTTCCTCTCAATTCAATGATATATTTTACACTACAGAAGGATTCCTGGCAGGGCTATCCCATCTGACTGTCATACTATGTAGGGTACAAAGGTGCCAGCTAAAGGAGGTGCTAAGGTCTCTGGCCAGTGTTTCCCCTATATGACTGTCTGCGGAGAAGGTTGTTAGAGCAGGGGAACTTTCGGTAATCTGTTTGCTCTGTTTGGAGCTGTTTGGATTTGCCAGTTGGTAGTGGTTGCCTTTTTATAAGTCACACAAGGCAGTTGGTATAGAGGATAGACTTGATTCCCCACATCAAAGTCTTGTCCTCTCCTTTTTTTTTTTTAACCATGCACTCATTCCTGTCTTCATTGTTACTTGACTTGTCTTATCTTTTAATGAGTCTAGGTATAAAGAAATCCTAATTTGGTTTTCCCATTTACCTGCAGATAAACACTATCTCTAGTGGACGTTCATTATTGGTTGGCTTTTGAGCCTCCATTCCTTTCTGTGATTTCCCTATGGATATTCAATTCTATCCACTGGGGAAATTTCTTCTTTAGCTGATAATTAGCATAGTCAGTGCTTCATTGAGCCAAGGCATAATTAATATTCGTATTTTTTTTTCTGAAAGCTCTTCTTTACAACAGAACATGCAGGTAGAATTCCACAGACTACATTTTGATTTGCTTGAATGATACATTGTATAAAGTCTTCAGAGGGAACCTTCACCCTAGAGTTAAAAAATAAAGCAGAGTTATTCTGCCCAAGGGATTTGAAGTCACAGCCCATTACATTTATTGACAAAAGACAAATTATTCCATTCATTGTATCTAACTCAGGGGGCCAAGTGGTTCAGATGTCTAAGTCATACACTTAATCTTGTTTCTTTTCCAACATTATTTGTTGGAAATATAAGAAACACTGACTATGTTGGGTGATAATATAAATTTTCAATATAATAAATTCTCCCTTTTTCATTTATCAGTAAATTTTTATTTTTTAAATACTTTCAAAAATATTTTATTTTTCTTTATTTATTTGAGAGAGAGAGACAGAAAGATTGGGCATGCCATGGCTTCTAGCTGCTGCAAACAAAGTCCAGATGTGTGCACCCTCTTGTGCATCTGGCATATGTGGATCCTGGGGAATAGAACCTGGTACTTTGGCTTTGCAGACAAGTGCCTTAATCACTAAACCACTTCTCCAGCTCTTAAGTCAATTATTATTATTTGTTTTAATTTTATTTGAGAGTGACAGAGACAGAGAGAGAAAGAGGCAGGTAGATAGAGAGAGAATGGGCATGCCAGGGCTTCCAGCCACTGCAAATGAACTCCAGACATGTGCGCCCCCTTGTGGGTCTGGCTAACGTGGGTCCTGGGGAATCAAACCGGAGTCCTTAGCCTTCACAGGCAAGCGCTCAACCGCTAAGCCATCTCTCCAGCCCCTTAAGTCAATTAGTAATAGAAACTTGCTTACATTATCAGAATGACTTAGATTTAAGTGTTGAATGAGGTTTCCTTGCATCAGTAACTGAATCATCAGCACATTCCACTCACACCATCTTTTTACATTTTGAAATCCCTCTTTTCCCAGGACAGTTGAAAACTTACATTTGATGAGTTAAGAATTTGCAATTTGGGACTTCCTGGTAAGATGGCAACATAGGAGCCATGCCAAAACAGCCTAGGGAGGGATTTAAGCAAAACCACAGCAAAATACACTCTATTCTGAAAAGTGAAGGAGTATAGGTTATTCTTAGACATAGCAGAGAAGCAGGAGAAACCAAGATCCACCAGAAAGAAGGAAAATGGCCAGAATCCCACTGAGGTGCTTGTGGCCTGCCAATATACACAACATGCGCACCCACCCAGCCAAGTGTGCCAAACTCTCCAAGCCGCGGCAGCAGCAGAGACCAAACAAGGGGATTTTCCAACCTCATCAGCCTCCTTGCAAAATCAAGAAATCTGAAGGAAAGGTAGCTGAGATCAACTAAGGAGCTACTGAAAGGGATACAGGTGGGACCATGTGAGCAACTCCAGGCATTCTGCACTGTCCCATCCCCCAACCATCAGAACCGTGAACCTGCAGCATTCAGCCCCGGGTGGCAGAGCATCCAGCATTGCTGATCAGAACTCCAGCGCCACAGCACAACACGGAGGGATTGAGGTGAGCACTCTGCATTGGTGAGATTGGAAGCCACCCCAAAAGGAAAGGAGGTCAATTGAAAAAAAAAAAAAAACAGATAGATATGTAGGCCTGCACTGGAAGAGCTAATATTTCTTTCCATGTCAGGGCAGGTTATGGGTTATATATTCTTGGTTGGCTTTACCATTTTCAAATAAGCTGCATTTAGAGGTTGAATATTGTTGCCTTTGAAGCTATCAGAGTTATAGGGCCCTTGTCTTTTTCTTCTGTCATTATTGGGGGCAGGGTCTGATTCAGATCAAAGTTGACATAGAACCCAATTCAGAACAGAAATATCTACCTCCCAGCTGACAAGATTAAGGGTATAGAGCAACACACACCCTTAGGGACTTTGCCTTTATAAGACTATCTATTTATTTTACTACCCACAATTGCATAATCTGTGCTGCTTTCTATTGAATGTTCATATTGCTCAGTGGAAGTTTAGAATTTGCCAGTAAATTGTTCCACCCAGTACAATTTAGCAAGCAAACTCAGCACCTAGGATTACTTCTGTGGCTGGATTGGGGTAAAATAGCTACACATGGCACCTTAAATTCATATCCTGAAAGTATATAAAGGTGGATCACCACATAAAAGAACAATGCAGATAAGTAAAAAACCCAAGCATCAAATCAATTCAGGATGCAAAAGTCACCACATTGTAATCTAAGAAGCACAAAGAATCAAGAAAATACACTCCCACCAAAAATTATAATTCCTTCAGAAATGATCACCAATGAGTCTGTTTTAGATGAAATGCCTGACAGAGTTCAAACAAAAATAATTGTATCTACACTCAAGGAAATGAAAGAAGAAATGAAAAGAATCAAAGAAGAAAACAAAAAATTAAATAAGAAAACAAACTCCTGAATGAGAACACAGGAAACCAGCTTAATGAAATAAGGAGGTCATTACAAAACATGAGTAGTGAAATAGAAATACAGAAGAAAAACCAGGCTAACATTCTAGCTCTGAACAACACAGTTAATCAAATAAAAAAGTCTGTGGAAAGTCTCACTAGTAGAATGGATTAAGAACAGAATATCTAAACTAGAAGACCAGATGGCAGACCTAATACAGTCCAACAAAGAGAAAGACAAGCTAATAGGAAGGTATTAATGGGAATTTCAGGATGTCTGGGACACTATGAAAAGATAATACATAAGAATTCAGGTTATAGTAGAAGGAGAATTTCAATCCAGAGACTTAGTAGGCTTTTTCAACAAAATCATAGAAGAAAAATTTCCTCAAATTGGGAAAGAAATGCCAATGCAAGAAGCTTTTAGAACACCAAACAGATAAAACCTGGAAAGAACCTCTCCTTACCATGTTATAATTAAACTACTAAACACATAAACCAAAGAAAATATATTGAAAGCAGTTAGAGATAAAAAGCAAGTCACATACAAAGGCAAGCCCATCAAAATAACTGCAGATTACTTAACACAAACTTCAGAATCCAGAAGGGCTTGGAATAATGTATTCCAAGTTCTGAAAGATAACCAACTGTCAACCAAGATTACTTTATCCTGCAAAGCTATCTATCCAATTGATGGAAAAATAAGGACATTCCACAACAATAACAGGCTAAAGGAATTTATGACAACTAAAACAGCTGTACAAGAAATACTTGAAGGAATCCTTCACGTTGAAGAGAAAGCAAAACACACACATGAGGAAATAGGAAAAATAAACCATACTCAAATAGCAGTTCAAACAAATGAGTAAAGAGAAAACAGGAAGCACTACAAAATAGGAATAATGTGGAGAATATATACCTTTCAATGACTCTTAGTATCATTAGCCTCAATGTCCCAATCAAAAGACACAGGCTTGCAGACTGGATTAAAAGGCAGGATCCTGCCACTTGTTGCCTCCAGGAAACTCATCTCTCAATAAAAGATAGACACTGTCTTAGAGTGAAGGGATGGAACATGGTATTTCAAGCAAATGGGCATAGGAAACAAGCAGGGGTCGCTATCCTAACATCTGACAGGATAGACTTCAAACCAACATTAGTGAGGAAAGATAAAGAAGACATTTTATACTGAATAAAGGAGCACTCCATCAGGAAGACATTACAATCCTAACATATATGCACCTAACTTGGGAGCTCTCAATTTCATCAAACAAATTATTATACTTAAGGTAACAGATAACACCAAACACAATTGTAGTGGGTGACTTCAATACCCCACTCTCATCAATTGACAGGTCATCCCAGCAAAAAATAAACAGAGAGATATCTGAATTAAATGATGTCATGGAACAAATGTACCTAACAGATATCTACAAAATAGTCCATCCAAATGCTGCAGAATATACATTTTTCTCGGGAGCACATGGAACATTCTCTAAAATATATCATATATTAGGACACAAAGCAAATCTCAACAAATACAGGAAAATTGAAATAATCCCTTGTACTCTATCTGATCACAATGGGATTAAACTGCAAATCAGCAACAAGAAAAGCTACCGAGAATACAGAAATTCATGGAGACTAAACAGTACACTATTGAATGATGAATACATCATGGAAAAACTCAAAAAGGAAATCAATAAATTTATAGAAGCAAATGATGATGGTAATGCACCATACCAAAACCTTTGGGACACAATGAAGGCAGTCCTAAGAGGGAAATTTATAGCCGTACGTGCCTATATTATGAAATTAGAAAGTTCACAAGAAAACAATTCACAAGAAAACAATGCTTCACCTGAAAGCCTTGGAAAAAGAAGAACAAGGCAAACCAAAAATTAGTAGACAGGAAGAATCATTCATTTATTCTAAATAAAAAGAATTTGCATTTTGAAGTATGAACCTTTCTTGCGTGATTTAAATTGTCTATGGTAACATGCTTACAGAACACTCAGCCTAACTGTTTCCTTGGATGTCATCATAGGCACAAGGAGAAGAAAGGTAAATAAAATTGTCTTAATTTAAGCTAGAAACAAGCAACTAATCTGTGATAGTCAGCAGAGTTATTATACTCAGTCAAGGCAAATTTATTTTTTGGCGAAGTCTCCATATTACATAGTATATTTTTCTCTGAAGTGTAACTGAGTCAGGGAAGCTCATAGATTTCAAATTGACATCTTCTATTCCTTTGTAACTCAACAAAGTATTGCAGGGATTATGATTGATTTTTCCTGAGATTCATGAAACTTCAAGGTATCCTCTAACTGGATAAAGGAGGCCTTCAATTGAAAATCAGGAAACTTGACTCTCGACAGCTACTGCTTGGGCTTGGCGAGTCATTTAACTGACCTTATGTTGGTTGATGATTCATTGACTATTTCATTGCTCAATACGTAACACAAGCTCAGTCACCCAGCATGAGCAGGAGGAGACCAGCCTGTCATCCATAGGCTAGCCACAAAATGGCATAAAGTGAAATAAATTTTCATGTAAGGGGCTTTTCAAATACATCTGTGGAGTAACCAATGGCAAGTTGCAAGTTACTCATCCTCCTTTGGCCTTCATTTTCTCATCGAAAAATAGAAAACCAGTTGTCTTTTTAATTCTAAAACTGTTGTGTCTGGGCTGGAGAGATGGCCTACAGAGCCTAAGGACCCATATTCAATTCACTATACCCATGTAAAGCCAGATACGGAAAGTGGTGCATGCATCTGGAGTTCATTTGCAGTGACTAGAATCCCTGGCATGACCATTCTCCTTCTCTTTCTATCTGCCTCACTGTCTCTCAAATAATATTAAATCAAATAATAATATTTTATTTAAAATCCTTTAAAAATTGTTGTGTCTATTTTATACACATGTACAGCAGTGCAAATATGCATATTAAACATATTTATCCTGTCTTGATACTTTGAACATAGGAAATATTTAAATGCATTTTTTTATTGTCTTTCCCATGCTTTATTATAATCATCCAATGCACAGGCATGTGTATAAGAAACATTTATATACTTTGTGGTAAAACTATTCTTTCTACAAGTTTTGTAAGTCCTTCTGTGTAAGTTTTGTGTTGCTATAATAAATAGGTGAGATAATCCATTTACAAAAGGAAATGTTTCTCATAGTTCATGGTTTTTGAGAATTCAGTCCATGACTATTTGGCCCCTGTGTTAGTTGCCTTCTTGTTGCTGGGACACAGCACCCAACTAGAAGCAGCTTATGGGAAGAAAGGGTTTATTTTGGCTTACAGTCTCAAGGGGAAGCTTCACAATGGCAGGAAAAACATGGCAGAGTAGAAGCTGTGCATCACATCTTGTCATATCATCTAGGAAGAAACAACCAGAGAGAGTTTGCTAGTACACACCCAATGGTGGCACTCCTCCTGCAGCAAAGCTCCACCTCCCAAAGGCTGAATCACAAGCACACAAGGCTACAGGCACATTTCCTATTCAAACCACCACAGCCTTTGGGTCTGCAGCAGTGTAGCATATCATGATGGCAAAACTGTCCCCCTCTGTGACCAGAGAGAAGAGAAGGAGGGAGAGAAAAGGGTTGAGGTCCACTGTCTCCTTCAAGGTCACATCCCAGTGACATTTGCCACCACATCCTACTTCCTACCTCTCAAAGATCCCATGAGCACCACCACAGATACCAATCATTTACCACATAGACCTTTGGGGGATATGCAAAATCCAAACTCATTCACCCTCTTAGTGGGAATGCTTAGTGATAACAACTTAGTGCCTAGAAATGGATACCATGTTGGAGCTAAATCCAAGTGGCAAATTAGCTGAAAAGGTTTAGGAAAGTGAATGATAGTGGGAGATCCTACTGTTTCCCAGGGGTAGACAGGTCAAAGGCAGGAAGAATCATCAGAGTTTAAGAACAAATTGAGAAACATGAGCACCAGAAGATGACTTTTGGCCTCAAAATTTGAGGATATTATTGCTGTTAAGATCAACACCAAATTACATTATACCTGTCAAGGTTCAGGAACTGTTGTGGAAGAGGAAGTGGTAACATTGTAAGAGCCACAAGGTGGGTAAAAATAACCTGAAACACAGCTCTCTCCCTGTTACCTCACTCAGAATACCAATAACACAGTCGAGGAAGGCCCTGGAGGGAAACAGGGACTGAGGGATGGCCGTACTACAACCTATGTTAAAAATAATTATTAATAAAAAAGATACGAGTCTAGAGGAAAATGTTTTTAGTAAACATCAGACACACAAATAATTCAGAATTTATTAACATGCTTCCAAAGTCAGATTAAATCCCAACATACATTCCCACACCCCCGAAATACCTGTCATTGATACTACAGTTAGTATTTTATATGCATGTTAGAGAAAGGTTCTGAAAAATGTAGTTTATTCCAAAAATTCAGGGCATTAGAAAAATATAGTCTTCAGAAAAGTTCCAGAAGTGAGGTTTGTTTTTTTTGTAAAAGAAAATGTTTTCATGACTTTTTATGTTTATTACTTCTAAGTTCCATGTTTCTTACTTGATATTTTCCTTTATTGGATTAAAGTGGCCACAGAACATATCAAGTTCTATATTGGTGCTTGCTTGTGAGGCACTTCCCAATGTTTATTTTATAAATTTGAATAAAAGTTGAATGTCTCTTGAAAATGAGACAACCTACTGACCAGTGGGGAAATTCTCAACACATGCTTATAATTTTATAATAGTTGTTAAGGTCTGATATGTTTTGTACCTCTTAATTTCTCAGGAAAAATTGAGCTTCCCTTTGTTCCCAATAGCAAAGTTGGAAGATGTATGAAAATGTGGTCTGTGAATCAGTAAGTTAATGCTATATAGAAATGCATAGTATGGACAGAGATTGATAAACCTTTGCTGAAACCTGATCAAAGTGTTTACTCCTACCATGTTATTTCTAATCTCTTTTATGAGCCACAAAACTTTTATATTTCCATGTTACTTTATAAAGTATGCTAACACCTCCCTGAGTTCTTCTGAGAAATCCCCATTTTGCTTCTGCAAGTACAGCCCACATTCTGTGGCCTGGATTTTCTGCTTTTTGAAAGTTCTGCTGTAGGAGTGTTGTCTAGGGGTAATTGTGTTGCTGGGCTAGTGGACTGATCAGTGTCAGGGAGGCATCAATTTTCTCTCCTTTGAGATGGAGAAAGGGTATGATCAGTGTGTGAAAAGGTTAATATGCTTATTAAAACTTGAGGAATGTATTAGATCAAGTAGCCAGTAATTTCCTTATAATGACAAAGTAACGATTGTTCCTCTCCTTGTCCTTATACTTGAGATGCTTATTTTGAATTCACGGTACCTGCTCTTTGAAAATATAGATTCTGGATTTGAAGAAGGTGGGGCACATTAAAGTAGGTCTGTTCTGCTTCAAATGTGGTTTATTTTTCATGATTTTAGTCACATGATTTTTAGGTATTTTATGTTTTGGGAAGCAAAATTTTGATTATTTTCAAGTTTTAAAGATAACCTGAACTTTTGGCCTAATGTAAATCCCTTTTTTTTTTCTTTCTGAAAACCATACAAAAATATGGACAAAAGGCTTGGGGAGATGGCTCAGTGGGTACAAGCATGAAGGCCCAGTTTCCCGCCAAGTTTGATACCTCAGCTGAGAATGCCTCACGGGTGAACACTGGAGGCTTCCGTACTCCACCCCTGAGACAGGAGCCGGTAGTGCTGGGCACTGGCATTATGCTACTGAGCTTAATCAGAGGTGCTGACTATGGCATTTAGGTTAAGAATAGGATGAGGATATAAAGAACATATTGGGATGAGATAAAATATCTTTTTCAGATGAAAAGATTGTATGATCTTATGGAAAATGTAACAGCATCTGCTCTAAAAGCAACAATTCCTCCAGTATCTACAATAAAATCAAGCATCAACATAAATAACCAAAGATAATTCTCTTACATATGTTATTTATTTATTTGAGAGAGAGAAATAATCATAAATTTTAAAAATATATTAATTTTTAAAAATTTAACAAAAGGAGAGACCTCCAATCACATAGAAAAAAGTAAATGCCAAGTATTGAATGTTGGAAAAGAATAAAATATGGATAAATCAATTTAAGTATATAAACCCTGTCACAAATGAATTGTATTTACTTCTAATTGCAGCATTGGACATGCTATGCAGAAAAATTCTATATTAAATGGATAACAAAGATGGTAGGAGCCCTTTGTCTACAGAAAAGCTGTGTGGTCAGTGTGGCTACTCAGAATAAATACTTAAGCAGCAGCTTTTGTGTGGTTTTAGTGTTAATGGTGCTGATGCTAATAAGTCGGTCAGTGTTTCTCATGTGAAATGGACCAATTTTTATGTAATAGAATAAGTCAGTCAGTGTTTCTCATATGAAATGGACCAATTTTTATGTAATAGAGTAATTTTGGTGACTGCTCAAAAGGAAGCACTTGGCAGGACATAACTGGACCCTGCAGGGTACAGAGCTGAAGAGGATGTAGTGACCCAGGGAGCACAGCCACGCTTCCTTAAAGGCGGTGATGCCTGACGAAAGCCTCGGTCTCCTGTTTATACAGATTTGAGAAACAGGATGCAATTATAAGGGAAAGCACAGAAAGGCATTCAGAAACAAGCTAGTTATTTGATTTTAGTGTACAGTAAGAATTTTAGTTTGCCACTGTTGTTAAATCCTGCTTGCTTCATAATTGACCAAACTTAGTCATTCACATTAAACCATGTTCCGTGAAAGAGCTAATAAGAAAAAATGACTTTGTGGAGTAAACAGTTTACTATTTATTCTGATATTGGGGGAGGAAAAATAATTTACATCAGCACTGTCTTTTTATTAGTAATAATCACAGTGAACACATTTAATCTATTTATTACATTACTAGACAATGCACTAGAAACATAGGTGCAGTTTCATGAAGTCTTTCATACTTTGTGATATAAGTATGTTGTTACCAGAAAGTTTGAAGAATTGCTTGCAATGAAGCTGTATTTCTCAATTCATCTATATATGTGAAGAACTACATTTGTACATCTCCTTCCCTTTTTCTTAATGCAACATAGGGTGATTTCAGGTGGTGTGTTGTTTTCACATCTGGACAGGATGCTCTGGTATGATGTTCTGTGTCTTAACATTTTCAAGATCTCTATGGATTAGCATGGGATCAGGCATCTAAGAATGGAATCAAGCATTTGATAGGACTTTAGGACCACAGCATCTAATACATTTTCAGTAAAGAAATGGTCACTTCTCAGATTCATGAATCAATCAGAAGCTTATCTACCATATTCATTAATATTAAAAGACATTTAAGTTTGCCTCAATTAGAAGGGAATTAATCCCATTTCTTTTAATAAACATTTATTAATAGAAATAAAATAATTATAAATATGGAACCAAAATATTGACATAGACCATACTAAGTCATTGTGTCTATTTAATATTTAATTGTTCTCTTACCTCCAGAAAGCTGCTTAAATATGAGAGACAACAGGGAAGTACTCTGGCCATGCTATGTGTGTGAGTTAGTGAACTCATTTATTTATTCATATAACAAGTATTTACTGATATGTACTAGGGCCAAGGTTTGGACTATAGAAACAATGATGAATGAAAAGCAGAATCTTTTATTTCATACAGTTTATCATCTTGCTGGAAGAAAAGCTATCATAGACACAGGTACACACAAGACCAAGACATTATACCTTTTAATTGAAGGTGAGAAGGGGAAGTGGTTCCATGGAAGCCTATCATGGAGGGATATGTCCTTGTCAAGGGAGCTGGACTCAGAAACGATGGATTAGACTGACTTCTGAAGCAAGAATAGGAGGTAACTGGCAAAGATGTGCAGAGCAGAATATTTCAGTCAGATGAAACAGCATGTGTGAGGGTGAGGCATGAAAATAGGAAATTGCTACATTTGAAGGTCAAAAATCATGGAACATCTTCTAGTTCATGCAATTTAAGTCATTTATGAGCCTTAGGCACATAGCAGTGTGCAAAGCACTTTGGCTAATGGTATGATATTTTATATGTCTCCATCACCCACAACTCTCCTAGTCCAGATGGGAGGGTGGATTAATCAGGGTCCTCTAGAGTAGCAGAGCAGGAAGAATGTACACACGTCACATAGCAGATTGATGAGAATGGCTTACAGGATATAGTCTGGGTCATCCAACAATGGTTGACTGCATGATGGAGAAGCTGGAGAACTTGGAACTACTCAGTTCAGGAGGCTGGCTTCCTCAGCAATCCCAACATGTTGATCAAGACCTTGAGGGTTCCTGGTGAGCCACTAGTCTTCAGTCCATGGTGGAAGGCCAAAGACACTGGATTCTGATGGCAGTGCATGATGACAGCAGCAGGCAAGGCGTGAAGGTAGGAAAAGCAACCCCGCCTTTCCCCAGACCTCTTTACATCTGGGCTACCACCAGAAGGTGGCGCCCACTCCATGGGACGGTCTTCACCTCTCAGTTGGTCTTTCTAGTCAAAAGCCCTCACACACTGGCCCACAGTGCCTGTTGTTTGATTTCCGATCCAATCACATTGACAATCATGATTAACTATCACAGAAGGCCAAGAAAGGGTAAGCAAAAGCAAAACTAGGGCTGGAGAGATGACTTAGCGGTTAAGGGTCTTGCCTGCAAAGTCCAATGACCCAGATTTGAGTCCCCAGAAGCCAGATCCACATGATGGCACATGCATCTGCAGTTTGTTTGCAGTGGCTAGAGGCCCTGGTGCACCCATTCTCTCTCTCTCAAATAAATAAATAAATAAATAAAATATGAAAAAAAAATTTGAAGACAGCATTCCAAAGTACTCCTTCCTATTGGCTCCTACACCACCTCTTCCCTGAGCCATTATAGGATATGATAGAGATGTCTCATTTAGTGCTGAACACTCAACTGTCAGTTCTTCTAAGCACTTTGATGAGTTTTGAGACTCCACAGAAAGGACTGCCATTTAAAAAACAAATTTCTCTAACCCAAAGTGAGAAAATCACTAGTATATAGACATACACATATATATGTAGATGACATTTGGTGGGCATAGTATATCTATGTAGCAAGACCATAGTAGTATCTTACCGACTAGGGCTTATAACCTTCTAGCCATAGGCTTTTGAGCAGGTTTTTAGTGTTATGCATTCCTTCCATGGAGCTGGCCTCAAATCAAAACAGATACATCACTCTGTGCTAGTGGGAACATCTTGCCTAGCTGGCCAATTATTTAGCTCTCAGGGTCCACTGCTGGTTAAGACCAACCTTGTTGGCTGGTAGATTAGAGCTGATTATGGCTCATTCTATTGCTTTCTCTTGGGTAACCATGGCTGATTATCTAATGAGGTAGGTTGTTTTGGGTTAACTGAGAAGCAGGGCAACAGCAAATGCCTCAGCCCTAAGTGCCACTTGATTGTCTGGATTGTATAATGGTTTTGGCAAGTGGATACAATCAGTATGATGTACTGAGGCTCAAGGGGGAACAGATTCTATTGCAAAAGGGGTCTTTTGAGTTTCTATATCTGTAAAACAGGAACAACAAAAATTCCTGCCTCATTGGATTTGTGCTACAGACCATTCACATGTCTTTTCAGGTACGTGTCCCCAGTTTTCTACTTTGTAGTGTGGCCCAAAAGGCTGAACTGTCTTCTTTTCTGTTGCTTTACAACTGAGTTCAGCCTACAGACAGTAGCAGTAGAAGAAATAAGTACTGAAATAAAGTGACATAATGAGTGTAGTCCCCTGCTCACTGTCTGTGGGGTCACTACATTTGGCTGTATCCCTCTCATAAGCATCATGGCTTGCTGGTTAGTGCTCTTTCACAATTAAACACCCTCTCTTGAGTTTTTGGAATATGACTCTATGATTAGCTGTTTTGCTTAGTGATGAATAGGGAAAATTGATTGGTATTTGATTATTGTACTATTTTTGTTTAATTCTTTTATCCCAGCTGTTGCTTTCATAAATAATACCCTTATTAAAGTCCATATGAATATATCTCTGATTCACATCATGGCCTTGACTGATAAAAGTATGGTGAGGAAAATTGGCAGAAACATAAACATTGCTCTTGGCTTTATGTTCTGTGTGTGCTCAGCAATTTTCATCAACTGTCATTGCTATTTTGTAATATTTGACCTGTACTGATTGGTTGTCTGTAACTGTGGTATCTACCTATGCATGAGCTGCTCATGAAGCTGCTCTGACCTTCAGGTACCACTTAAATTACCCAGGCTCCTCAGTATCCTCAATCACATGGTCAGGTTAATTGCAGCAATGACCCTATTTCCTTTCCCCACTTTCTGTAGCAGCTATTGTCATCTTGCTATAACAAGACATCAGACCAGAAGCAGCTATGGGAGCCATTACTGTATTACAACCTTGAGAGGAAATTTCATCATGGCAGGGAAAGCATGGCAGGACAGGTAGTCAGAGTATCACATCTTGGCACAGCAACTGGGGGAAGCAGTATGAGTGGGTTAACACTGTTAAGTGGGATAGGATATACAATCCCAAGATTTTCCCCTGGTGACACACTACCATCATCAAGATTCCAAAAAGGCACCATCAGCTGGAAATTTTAGGAGGCTTACTCACAAACACTTGAAGCTACAGAAAATGATGAGTGATTTCCTAAATGATTCTTTTGATCTTGGTATATGTTAGGTCAAGCACAATGGTACAATGCCTGACACAGATTTGATACTTAGTAAGTAGGCATTTACTTTCTGAATATTCATACTATGTGTTTAGTATAGAATATGGGCCATGATATTTATGGGTAATGGCATGAGAGTAATATTAAGATTATCAATAGTTATTGTAGTCTTCATAATTTGCATGGTAGGAAAGGTAACAGGAGAAGACTGCCAATATCTTTGCATTTATAATCCAGGGCAATGTCCAGGGACAGGCAGAATCTCAGTGCCTGTTACATAAGTAATTCAAAAAATGAAATTCAGTAAAAATATTTCAGGTATGCATAGGACAGTATTGACTCAGAAACTGCATAGATTTAAAGATATGTTGTATTTGTTTTTTACTTAAAATGTTCCTTCATTGTTTTCTTGCATTTTTTTTTGAAATTTGAAAACTGAAAATGTATAAACAACTTGCAAAATAAGATTAAATTATCTGCAATCTTGCCGTCTAGTCTTTAAAAAATTCTGAATGCCTATGATGGATTTTTTTTTCCCCCATTAGCAGTAACTTCCTTCTAGAGCCTTATTCTGCTGATGTTGTTTCCATAACTTAGCTTGGTAATTGTGACTGACTTTCCAAATCTTTTCTGTTGAACCAAGATAATGAGCAATGCTTAAAGTTGTCATTTTTGCTTTAATTTCCAAACATGTAGAGCATTTAGTTCCTTCACTACATCCTTGATATTATAATTTGCAACAACAGGTACTTATTCTGAAAGTATTTGATTTAAAGATGCCTCATTTGCTGTTCTTCTGGGTATGTTATTATTGCACAATACACCTAGGCTTTATTAACCTTGCCATCTTCTGACATACACGTGAAGTAGCTAGTATTTCAGTGTACTGTTAATATTATTAAATTGTATCATGTATTTTATTTGGTTGGTACATTATTAGTTATCTTTAATATTTATATCTTTAATCTCAAAAGTTAACTAGCATTAATATTTTTAAAACACTAGCAAAATGCCAACAAGATAATTAAAAACATAAATAAACCAAAAGCTAAGAGATTTTGAAAGACTTTATGGCCTAGAGTTTATTTGGGAAAGGGGAAAAGGAAAAGACAGTTATTCTACGAGTCATAGTCACCCATGATATCAGCAAACAGGTAGATTACCTTCAGGACATATCGGTACCTTCATTTGGTAGTAGACATGAGAAAGTAAACCTAGTTCAAATTTTGATATATAGATTCCATTTTTCTTTCTAACAAATGTTTCTCTTTTCCCTTTCTTTAATCCTGAACAGTCATGAGAGTATATGAAGCACTATTTTTATGAAGATCATCTACTCTTTCCTTTAGTTAGTCAAAATGTTTTTTATTAGGTGGTTGTTTTTCTGGTAACAAAATGGTGATCAAGGTATTGAGTTTGATTGCAGTGGTCAGCAAAACAGGATACTCTAAATTCTCATGATATGTTTTTTGAGGTAGGGTCTCACTCTGGCTCAGGGTGACTTGGAATTAACTATGTAGTCTCAAGGTGGCCTCAAACTCATGGCGATTCTCCTACCTCTGCCTCCTGAGTACTGGGATTAAAGGCGTGCGCCACCACACCTGGAAAACAAGCAGTTATCAATCATAGTAATGTCTATAACTACAAGTAAGTGCTAGTGCTTTGAAGGTGAAGGTTATAGTTTAAAGAGAAAGTACACAAAGGATTCTGAACTAGACTGGGACATTTGTACAAGTCAAGGAAGACTTTGTGAAGTAGTTAAGTCTGAACTGAGATTATAGGGATGTGGTGGTTTGATTCAGCTGGCCCCATAAACTTACGTGTTGTGAATGCTAGGTTCCAAGCTGATGGAGATTTGGGAAATAACACCTCATGTATTGTTGGGGGTGGGCTTATGAGTGTTATAGACAGTTTCCTCACGCCAGTGTTTGGCACACTCTCCTGTTGCTATTGTCCACCTTATGTTGGCCAGGGGATGATGTTCACCCTCTGTTCATGTCATCGTTTTCTCCTGCCATTGTGGAGCTTCCCCTCGAGTCTGTAAGCCAAAATATACCTTTCTTCCCATAAGCTGCTCTTTGTCTGTTAATTTCTACTAGCAGTGCAAACCTGACTGCAACAGTAATGTTGGTACTACTTATAGCTGATTACCAAGAGAAATGTGGAAGAATTTGAGACCTTGGCCTAATAAACACCTTGCAGTGCTGTAAGTACAGCTTGATGGACTATTCTGGTCAGAGTTGCAAGACCTGTGTGAGAACTATAGACTGTAAGGTTTGGCTTCTGAGGGTGAAAAGAAGCTCTGGACTGGGCTAGCAGCAGTTTGTGTGAGAAGCTTGCTGTTTGCCTGTGTTCTGAGAAGTTGTGCAGGGTTGCTTTGCATAGAAACAGACTGGTGTGAGCAGAGGGATATGGCACAGAAAAAAATGATATCTTTGGGTGAACTGCTGCTGCAATTGAGAGATTACAACCTTTGAGACTGGAACAGCTAAACTGCACTGGGGCAACAGGAAGAATGTAGACTTTTTTGAGGGGGCCTGAGTGCTCAAGGAGTGTCCTGTTCTTCAAAGTCTGGTTTATTCCCCCCTGGATTAACAAATTGGCAATCTACCTGGTATTATGGAGTGTAAGAAATGCAGGAAAGATAGGGTCATTGAGTTTGCAACACGGTCTTGTGTTTTGTAAATGGCCATGGGCAGTGTGCAGCAGGTTTACTGGGTGCTTGCAGGGAGAACCCGATGGAGCCATGAGGATAAACCGTGGGTTGCGATAGAGACTCAGTGGAGATGCTGGGACCACGAGATGGCTGCTAAGGAAAGCTGCTGGCCCTGGTGAAGTTTTCTAGGACTGTGAGTAGCCTCACTGGAGGGGTGGAATTGGAACTCCAGAGAATTGTTGCTGGTTAGAATTATTAGCGTTGGAGATTTGTCACTGGCTAGAGTTGTTGGACTTGAAGCTACAGAGTTTGATATTTTCCCTGGTTGTTTTAAATCTTGTATTGGCTGAATGTTTCTTTGTTATGCCCAATGCCATCTTTTACAGTGTGAGTGTTTATTCTGTGCCATTATTTTTTTTTTTTGGAATTTTTTTGTATTATGCCTAGTTAAGAGACCTTGGACTATGGGGACATTTGATCATCATAGGGACTGATTACAAACTATGGGGACTTTTAAGGTTGGAATAAATGCATTGTATTTTATATTATGGATAGATATCAGTTTATGGGACCAGGGGTGGAATGTGGTGGTTTGATTGAAGTGTCCCCTATAAACTTAAGAGTTCTAAATGTTAGGTTCCCAGCTGATGGAGATTTAAGAATTAACACCTCCTGGAGGCAGTGTATTGTTGGGGACAGGCCTATGGGTGTTATAGCCATTTTCTTCATGCCAGTGCTTGGCACACTCTCCTGTTGCTATGGTGCACCTGATATTGGCCAGGAGGTGATGTCCACCCTCTGCTCATGCCATTGTTTTCGCCTGCTATCATGGAGCTTCCCCTCAAGTCTGTAAGCCAAAATAAACCCTTTTTCCCCCCACAAGCTGCTCTTGGTCAGGTGATTTATTCCAGCAATAATAACCTGAGTGCAACATAGCACCCTATGAAGGAGAAGGTTAAGAACAGAAGGATGTATGGAGATAGTGAGGGGCAGTGGGCAGGGAGTTCCAGGTAGAGGAAACAAATTTACTCAGCATATCTAGAGAGAACATAGAATGGTGGAGTCATTGAAAGAAAGACATGTGGCTGGAATTCAGAAAGTAAGGTATGGAGTGACAGGAGCTGGATGTGGCTCAGCTGGTAACCAAAAAAGAGCATATTGGAGATTGAAGAGCTGGTGGTATAGCTCAGTGGTAGAATGAGCCTCTAGCAGGTATTTGGCCCAGGTTTTGACCCCCAACAACAGAAAAGAAAAGCTCCATATCTTGAAAAAATAGACACAAGCCACAAGGTTCTTTGGTCCTTAGTCCTTGCATTGTTTTCCTACATTCATGTATGTATGTATGTTTGTCTGTATATGCAAATATATATATATATATCCCTAATTGGAATATTATGATGATTTTATATGTCAACTTGAATGATACAATGATTAGATTTAGATACTGGGTCAAACATTATTCTGAATGTCTTCATAGGGTGTGTTTTTTAGATGAGATTACCATTTATATTGATGATTCAGTAAGGCAGATGGGCCATGTCCATTCAGCCTCAGGCTGGGATAGAACAAGAGACTAACAACCACGTGGTAGGCAGCCTTTGGAGCTGACATGCCATAACAACTCTTCCTGGGGCTTTAGTCTGCTAGCCTACTCTGAGGTTCATGCTAGTGAACCATTGAAGAAGCCTGCACAATTGTGTGAGCCTATTTCCTAAACCTGTGGCCCTATAAATAAACATCCTACTGGTTCTATATCTCTGGCAATCCCTAACACAGACTTTACTACCTCTTTGAACATAGAGATCACTCAACTCTATGTTCCTATTACCTAATGTATTGCAATTGAAAATTTTTCAGAAAATGAGCATTGCTGTAAGGGCACTTCATAGGATTCTATTTGTACTCCATGTACAAAATAGGAGAACTTATTGATGACAAAACAATTTGTTTTAGAAATCTGTGCAAAACTGAACCCATGTGAGTTCAATAAACTTTTCTATCCTATATTTTCTCAGGTATTTCTGAGATGCTTAGATTTGTTATAACATTACCATTATTAAACATTCATAAACCTCCTTTTTGTGAAATAGTTTGTGAAATCTGTTATCTGAGATGTTTTCTTTGGGTAGTATCAGAAAATGAATGTTTGCTGAATCAAAGAATCAATCATGCTCTTCTTACAGCATCAGAATCTGTGTATGTCCAAAACTGGTTAACTCAGAAAAGAAGGAAATATTTTGCTATATTTTGAATCTCTCCAGGCTAAAGAGGTATAACAATGAGTGTTTGGACAAATAATTTAGTGGTTTGGTCTTTGTTTTTAAGAGTTTTCCCTATGGTTAAAGTTATAAGACCTGTTTAGAAACCTTCAGATCTACATGGAAAGATGTCAAAATGTTTGTAGTTAATAGAGAAAAATGGATCAGTATGTCTGGAAGAGAGCCCCTCAGAATGTGATTTAATCCTGCTGGTCTACAAACTGTCTTAGTCTGAGGACACCTTTGATCTCAACAACCTGTAGAACAGACATAAAGGTAAGAGCATTGCCAATAGTTTGAGGCCACCCTAAGACTGCATAGTGAATTCCAGGTCAGCCATGGCTAGAGCAAGACCCTTAAAGAAAAAGAAATTAAGAGGAAATTTTAGAGCACTTTCAAAGTTTATTAAGAGAGTAATTCATGTTTGTTTATCTATTTGAAAAACTTGAACATGTATTTTATATGTCTTTAAAATAAATTTTGTAGTACTTAATTTAATTGGGTTGTATGAAATTACTGACCAATGATAGGTGGGAGATAAAATAATAAACAAAATGCAGTGCATCATCATAGGTGGCTGGGTCTGTATCTGTGGTGGTCTGATTCAGATGTTCCCCATAAACTTAGGTGTTCTAGATGTTAGGTTCCCCAGCTGATGGCAATTGGAAATTAAAGCCTCCTGGAGGCAGACTTATGGATGTTGTGACCAGTTTTCCCATGCCAGTATTTGGTACACTCTCCTGTTGCTATGGCCCACCTTATGTTGGCCAGGGGGTGATGTCCACCCTCTGTTCATGCCATCATTTTATCTGCCATCATGGAGCTTCCCCTCGAGCCTGTAAACCAAAATAAGCCTCTTTTTCCCACAAGCTGATCTTGGTTGGCTGATTTCTACCAGCAATGTGAACCTGACTGCAACAGTAAAATGGTACTGAGGAGTGGGATTAATGCTAGACACCTGACTGTGTGGCTTTGGACTTTTGGAACTGATTTTTCAAGAGGAATATGGAAGGATTTTAAACCTTGGGCCTAAGAGATGCCTTGCAGAGCAGGACTATTCTGGTCAGAGTTGAAAGGCCTGAATGCAGTAAAAAGTATGGACTGTGAGGTTTGGCTTATGAGGGTGAGAAAGAACTTTGCCTAGGCTGGGCTAACAGTTTGTGTGGGAAGCTTGTTGTTATTTATGCATGTGTCCTGAGAAGTTCTGCAGGGTTGCTTTACATAGAAATAGACTGGTGTGAGCAAAGGGATATGGCAGAGAAAAAAAAAAATACTTAGGGTGAACTGCTACTCATTTAGCTGCAATTGAGAGATTACAACCTTTGAGATTGGGCCATCTGATCTGCACTGGAGCAATGGGAAGAATGTAGACTCTTTTGAAGGGGCCTGAATGCTGAAGGAGTGTCCTGTTCTTCAAAGTCTGCTTTATCCCCTGCCCCTCCCCCCCGATTAACAAATGGCACCCTACCTGGTATTGTGGAGTATAAAGAATGCAGGAAAGGGAGGGTCATTGAGTTTGCAACGTGGTCTTGTGTTTTGGAAATAGCCATGGGCAGTGCGAGGTAGATTTTCTGGATGGCTGCATGGAGACCTGATGGAGCTGTGAGGCTGGACTGTGGGTTGCATTGGAGATCCAGTGGAGATGCCCGGACCACGAGCTGCCAAGGAAAGCTGCCAGCCCCGGATGAAGTTTTCCAGGACTGTGAGTAGCCTAGCTGGAGGGGTGTAATTGGAACTCCAGAGACTTGTTGCTGGTTAGGATTATCAAATTTGGAGACTTGTTACTGACTAGAGTTGTTGGACTTGAAGCTACAGAGTTTGATGTTTGCCCCAGTTGTTTTAAATCTTGTATTGGTTGAATATTTCTTTGCTATGCCCAATGCCATCTTTTTCAGTGTATTTATTCTGTGCCATTATTTTGGGGGAGGGGCTAATTTTTGGTATTATGGCTCAGTTAAAAGACCTTGGATTATGGGGATGTTTGAACATCATTAAGATTGATAAAAACTATGGGGACTTTTAAGTTGGACTGAATGTATTCTATTTTACATCATATATGTATATTCGTTTATGGGGACCAGGGGTGGAATGTGGTGGTCTGATTCAGGTGTCCCCCATAAACTTAGGTGTTCTGGATGTTAGGTTCCCCAGTTGATGGCAATTGGAAATTAAAGCCTCTTGGAGGTTGTGTATTGTTGGGGGCAGGCTTATGGGTGTTATAGCCGGTTTCCCCTTGCCAGTATTTGGCACACCCTCCTGTTGCTACTGTCCACCTTATGTTGGCCAGGGGGTGATGTCCACCCTCTGCTCAGCTCATGCCATCATTTTCCCCTGCCATTGTGGAGCTTCCCCTCGAGCCTGTAAGCCAAAATAAACCCCCTTTTTTCCCCACAAGCTGATCTTGGTTGGGTGATTTCTACCAGCAGTGCAAACCTGACTGCAACAGTGTCTCTTGAGAAACTGTGCTTGGGGAAGGTAGATGACCAGACGTCAACACAGGGAGTAAACAAGGAATGAAAATCTTTGAGGAAGAAACACCATGAAGGGAGACTCAGAGCTGCTACTGAACATATGGAGGCCAGTGTGGAGGCAGCTTGGATGGAGCAAGGAAGGGAAGGTGGAGGAGGAATTTGTGAACTTACTCAGAAATTGGCCATGCCAATGTGTACTTTTTATCAGATGGCAAATCCCTGGGGAGAAGCAGCATTTAGAAGGCTTGGCCAGATTGTATTATCCTTGAGAGATCAGTGCAGCTGGGCACCAATTGCTCTTTGTGTTTTATTAGTCAATTTCTAGGTAGGCATGTTTGTATGAAGGCTTATAATTCCTTAAATGGCTGTGCAAGTATTTTATTTGGCAGATAAAGCTCTAATTAAAATGCTTAGAATATGCCAGAAATAACATGCTGCTTAAGACAATTTCTTCCTCTGCACCCCTTCCATCAGAGTGGAGATGAACTAAAAAATAATATTTTATTTCATTTCTTCTAGAAAATTGAAGAAACTTGTCAAGTTCAAACTATTACTATATGTAGATTCTTTATAATACATCCCTTATGATCAGTTATTAAAATTATGGTTTTCTTGACAAGCCTACTTTGCCAACACGTTTCAGGGATGGTGTTACATTTTCAGAAGCAAAAATTTCCACTGCATTGAAGAGGATTATTATAAAACCAATATTTTGGGAAGTTGGGAAAAGCAGCCCAGTCAAATGTATTCATGAAAATGGCAATAGTAATATAACACTGTTGTTTTTTAAATTATTGAAGTGACCATTTACTTTAACTGAATAATGCTTCTTTGCTATTTCCTGATGAGTTGTGAATTTCAGACAAATTTGAATCAGATGAAGATGAATCTCAGCTTTAGTATATGGGTAATGCAAAATGGGAGGCTTATTTCACATTTTCTTTTGATGTTGCTACTATTGATATTTTTAACTTTTTCATTTCTCTTCACTCCTTATTTATAATGTGTTCTGGTCAATACTTTTGTCTACTTATTTTAGTTATTTTTCAAAGTCTTATTCTGCTAGAAAGCTTTCCAAATGTTGGCTATTTAGTGAAGAGTATGCCTAAAATATAAATTGTGACTATGTAAGGATAGTTCTCATATCTGACTGCTTAAGAGAATGATTTTTGGACAATGGATGAATGGTAGGGTGGATTCATTTATTCATTCATACAAGAAAATAAGCAAGCCTAAACAACACAAACTATCTCCCCCATAATCCTTTTAAATAAGTTTATTTTATGAGGTGAAGGGTATATGATGAAGAGATATGATTAAAGTGGTAGAGATAGCCACTGCTGTCACCTCCAGAGCTGTCTCTAGAGTCACCTAGAGAGGTGTGACAACAGGGGTTCCTACCATGCCTTGCCTCCTCCCCTCTTCAGAGCTCCAAATCCAGTAGACTGGCTTCAGACCAGGGATTTGGCATCTCTGTGCACTGTCGCATGTAATAACAATTTTGGTCTGTGGATTCCCATCACTTGAGCGAGTGGACTTAAGTGGACTTAAAGGATCTTGGATTAAGTATGATCATAGTCCTTTAACCCTATTATAAGTCCCTTCCAAAGCTTGAGAGAAAGAGTTTTTACATCTGAGATGTATTTTCCATTGACAGTATGCCAACAGACAAATGGAGATTAGAGGGAGCCATAGTAGACAAGGAATGCTTCAGGAGAATATACGCTGAGGTTGGCCTTTAAGGATGAAGAACTAGGACACCAGAAGGGACATGCTATCTCAGCAGGGAGCAATAATTTAAAATCCAGAAGAGCAGAGGCAGAGACATTTTCCTTCAAATCATACACTTAGGCTTCATTGTTAATGTTGAAGACATGTTTCTTTTGAGACAGTACTTGCTGCAAAGCTTAGGTTTAAAACTCTGTCTTCTTTTTGTACAATCAGCATTCCTTCATGTGATTCTCTACACAGAAAACTTGCTCAAAATGATCTATAGAAGCTAAGATATTTTATTATTTATTCATCTATTTGTTGCTTATCTACTTTATTTTATGACATACACTGTTATATGCCAGATACATAGGAAACAAAAATAAAATATAAGAAATGTGTAACATATTTCATGATACATACTTTTGTGATAGATACAAATAGTAAATACATCAGACTTTGTGGATCAAGAAGAAATCAAGGCTATTATGAAGATATATATATATATATGTATATATATATATATATATATATATATATATATATACACGCGCACACACACATTTTCATTCTTAAGTCTGGTGCTGTATGAAGGGGGGCTTGTGTCAGATTCAGATATAAACTGATGTTTGCTATCTGTGGTCTAGATCTCCAGTCTAGAGTATTGTTTAAGGACACATAGAAATACATTATTGTCCATGTTTTTAAGTGCAGTGAATGTGTGGGTTCTGGGAGAGATGTCAAGAGGGACTGTTATCTAGCTTAACATAGAAAGTCAGGGAAGACTGCTTTGAGGAAAGTCTATTTGCATTGATCCTCTAAGGGTGAATGTTGATGTCATGTAGGAAAATACTGGATGGTAGGAGGAGCACAAGTAGGAATGTAGGTAGTGGAGACAAGGAAGGATAGTGCAACTAGAAGAAAGCCATTGGAGTAGCCAGAGTGGAGCTAGTCTACACATTTTAGGGAATAGGACTGTAACCCCACCAAGAATGTAAGTGGACAGCACAAACTGTAAATTGGCAAGGCTTTGTACAGAGATAACTCATGTTGTAGGAAAGGGATAATGGAGAAATTTATTGTGTTGAGAATTGATGGCCCAGATCACATTCCAATAAAGAAGAAAACTCCCTGTCCTGCTAGACTTTATGAGGTTCACGGAGAAAGAGAGAGAGAGAGAGAGTGCAGTGAAGTAGATGCTACACTTATTTTATGGTTATTTAAAGCCAGGCACGCTACTCTAAATGCACAGTTTCTAAGGAAAATGCTATTGAAATTGAGGCACAGAGAAAACTAGCAATTTGCCTGAGAGTATACTATAGTATATATTTGAGTTAAGACTTAAATCTGCTCATTCTGATTCTAGGACTTGGGCTACATTTTTTCTATTTATTTTCAAGAATAATATTAAGGAACAAGGTGAATAATTAAAAAGAAAGAAATATTATTTGTATCTTGCTCAAATTAGCAAATCATCTTCTTAGAAGTTGATATACATACATCCAAAGTGGAAATTATGTTGCAGATATGTTAATGTTTGTTCCCCCCTCACACACACACAACTGACAGAAGTAATTATTTCTTTCTGAATTCCTGTGAGTATCTCTTATCCACAAAAAGATTTAATTGAACTGTGTAAATATTCTCCTGAAAATGTAAAACCTTGACCTGTTCTTGAGTAATTTAGTTAAAGTATCTCAAAGTGTCAGTTGAGGTTGGTCAATGCTTTTTCATGACTTCAATTTGTGTTTTCCTCTCTTTCATCTTCCCCCCTATTTCTTGATAAATTTCTCCACATTTAGCCAGAAAACGATAAATTTTTTCTTTAAATACCATCTAGGAAATGTTATTAGCTTTGTGAGATAATCTCTGTGTACTTATCTCTGTTGGTATAGTGTTAAAGCAATATGTAAATAAGTGAGATTAGCTGTGTCCCAATAAAAATTTACTTAAAAAGAGGAGGCCAGGGCTAGAGACATGGCTTAGCAGTTAGGGCATTTGCCTACAAAGCCAAAGGACCCAGGTACAATTCCCCAGGAGTGATGCACAGGGTGGTGCATGCATCTAGAGTTTGTTTACAGTGGCTGAAGGTCCTAGCATGCCCATTCTCTCTCTCTCTCTCTCTGTGTCTGTGTGTGTGTGTGTTGCCTCTTTCTCTCTCTCTCAAATAAATAAAATGAAATAAAATTAAAAATAAGAAGCAGGCCACATGTGTCCATGGGCTGCAATTAAGTCTAGTATAAATGTTACATCTTAAAGCTATGTTAGTGGCACTTACCTGTATGACCCCCATGTTTTGTTACAAATCTGTAATATCATTGTTTCATCTTTGCAAATATATATCTTTGTAAAGTTGCCATTTAACCCTTAACAACATATATAGTGAAATTCATTTATCTGTTTTCTAGTACATGATATGGTGTGTCATAAAGATTTATTGGTATGTTAACTGACAGTGGAATATTACATTTTCCAAAAATGGTCAGAGCATTATTTCCAGACCCATATGCATGCTTAGAACCTTATCACATTTCACATAAAGAAGGAGTCTCATTCCTTTCTGCTTGAACCTAAACTGGTCATATTTTATTTATTTCATTATTTTATTTTATTTTGAGACAGGCTGGGTCGTGATACAACAACCAGATTGACCTTAAACTCATAGTCTTCCTCTCTTAGCCTACTGATTGCTGAGATTATAGGCATGCACCACTCAGTGTATCTGATTAGGTTGGATACTTTTTATTCTTTTATTATTATTATTATTAACAGCTTCCATACTTACACACAATAAACCATGGTAATTCCCTCCTCTTCTGCACTTTCCCTTTCACAAATCCACATTCCATCATATCCCATCCATCTCCCCATTAGTTTCTCTTTTGTTTTGATGACATCATCTTTTATTCCTATCATGGGGGTCTTTTGAAGTTAGTTCTAGGCACTGCAGGGTCAAGGATATTGAGACTAATTTCTGTCTGGATGGTTGCATTTTAAGCTGCCCTGCCCTTCCTTTGGTTCTTATATTCTTTCCGCCACCTCTTCCACAATGGACCTTGGAAGGTGGGATAGAGAGGTTTCAGTGCTGGACACTCCTCTGTCACTTCTTATCAGAACTATGGTGCTTTTTGGGTCATTGCAATGGTCATCACCATCTGAAAAGAGAAGGTTCTCTAACAAAAGTAAAAGTAGCATTAATATATTGGTATGAACATTAAGTAAAGTGCTTACTGGGCAGCTTGGTGAGAATAATATATGCAGTTAGCCAGAAACCAGCAGGTGTCATACCATTAGGGCTCATGACTTCCTTGTCATAGGTTTTTCAGTATCAGGCATGTATTTCCTCCTGTAAAGAAAGCTTCCAGTACAATTGGAGAGTGATTGGTTTCCCCCATAACAGATAAGTCACTATTATACCAATTGTGTCATTTGGCCTGGTTGGCCAAACTTGAGGCTTGCAGTATCCACTGTTTTCATTGCTGATGACTTCTGTCTCCCAAAGGACTGCATGCTGTGCAGCTTTTTCCAGCTCTCTGTCTACTGGTCTATAAGGAGGACGTTTTCAGCTCAGCTTCATCTTGAGTTCTCAGTGACCTTGCAGCCCAGGCATGTGCAATCTTCAGCAATAAGGTTTTACCATCTATTTCTGGTGGGAAACCATGAGCCTTGGCAATAGTCTGTAATCCTTTTGGGGCATCAGGGTCCTTCCTTGCCAACAACTCACTGGCAGGTATCTCATCCCTGGCACTGAAATTTTTCTACTAACAGTCTATGGCTTCTGGGTGGGCCATTATCTTAAAAAGTAAGTTTTCCATTACAAGTCATTGCTGACAGATAAGTGGAAAAAGCTGTACTGCATGGAACTCCATGGCAGACAGAGAAATCAACAGCAGAGATAAACAACAATGGACACTGCAAGTCTTAAGTTTGGCTAGCCAGTTCAAATAGGCCAATTAGTGCAATAGTGGCATGTCTATTATGAGGAAAACCAACTGCTTTCTAATCAGAGTAGAGGCCTGCTCCATGGAGGCTGATACTGAGAACCTATGATGGGGGCTTGGTGGAGAGGGGCCATGGGCCTTAGGGGTGTAACTCCTGCCGGTGTCTGGATAAATGCATATATTATGCTCACCAAACTGCCTGGTAAATGCTTCTCTTAATGTTCATACCCATACATTAATACTACTCTCACTTTTGGTTACAGAAGCTTCTCTTTTCAGAGAGTGGTGGCTCTGAGATGATTCAGAAGGCACCATAGTACTGAGAAGTGACAGAGGAGTACCCAGCAGAAGAGGTGGTGGAAAGAATGTAAGAGCCAAAGGAAGGGTAGGACTCATTACAATGCACTCTGCCAGACACAAAATGGCCTGGATATTCATGACCTTGCAGTGCCTGACATTACCTACACAAGGCCATTATAATAGAAGGAAAAGATGATGACATAACAATAAAAGGGAAACTGATTGAGAGGGGGATAAGATAGGATGGAGCATGGAGTTGTGAAGGGGAAAGTGGAGGGAATTACCATAGTTTATTGTCTATAATTATGGAACTTGCCAAGAAAAAGAAATGGGTAGCAGAGGCCAGTAAGCTGGAAAAAGGCTATAAGGGAGGGAGGAGAAGGAAGGACTTGAGGGGAAGGTATTGTATATATGTAAGTAGAATACCACATTACATACAGCAAGTGGAGTGGACTAAGTCAGGTGAGGGGAAGAGACTGAGTAAGAGAAGGGTGGGGGGAGAGTCAATCAAAATTCAAGATATTCTGAATAAGACATATGAAAGCCTACTTCTTTGGATAATGGCTTTTCCAGAAGCCATAGACTACTAGAAAATTTTCAGTGCCAGGGATGGGATACCTACCAGTGAGTTGTTGGCCAGGGATGTCCCTCCTGCCTCCAAAACATTACAGGCTTTTGCCAAGGCCTTTGGTTTCCAAGGAGCAACAGATGGTAAGACCCTACTGCTGAAGACTTCACATGTGTGGGCAGCAAGATCACTGAAAAATCAAGCTAGTATTGAGCTGAAAACCTTCTCCCTATAGACCAGCCAACTGTAAGCTGGAAAAAGCTGCACTGCACTGCATGCAGCACTATTGGAGACAGAAGTCATCAGCAGTGAAAACAGCGGACACTGGAAGCCTCAAGCTTGACCAGACAGGCCAAATGGCCGAATGGATACAATAGTGGCATGTCTGCTCTGTGGGAAAGCAACTGCTCTCTAATTGGACTGGAGGCCCGCTCTATGGTAGGGAATACATGCCTGGTACCGAAAACCTAATCAGAAGCCTATGGCAGGAGAGGTCATGTGCCTTAGGGGTATAATGCCTGCTATTGTCTGGCTAAATTCATATATGATTCTCACCAAACTGCCCTAAAAGCACTACACTTAATGCTCATATTCATATATTAATGCTACTCTCACTTTTGGTTAGAGAAGCTTCTCTTTTCAATAGCAATGATCACTGGGATGACCCAAAAGGCAACATAATGCTGAGAAGAAGTGACAGAGGAATGATCAGCACTGAAACATCTCTATCACACCTTCCAAGGCTCAGGGTCCATTGCAGAAGAGGTGGCAGAAAGAATGTAAGAGCTTAAGAGGAAGGGCACCACTCCTTACAATGTAACTGCCCAGACAGAAATTGGCCTTGATATCCATGACCTCACAGTGCCTAGCAATACCTTCATAAGACCATTATAATAGGAGAAAAAGACAATGATATCAAAATAAAAGAGAGACTAATGGGGGGTGGAGAGATGGCTTAGTGGTTAAGCCATTTGCCTACAAAGCCAAAGGACCTTGTTCTGATTCTCTAGGACCCATGTAAGCCAGATGCACAAGGTGGCACATGCATCTGGAGTTTGTTTGTGGTGGCTGCAGGCCCTGACATGCCTATTCTCTTTCTCTCTCTTTCTCTCTCTCTCTCTCTCTCTCTCTCTCTCAAATAAATAAATAAGTAAATTTAAAAAGAGAGAGATTAATGGAAAGAGGATGGGGATATGATGGAGAGTGGAGTTATGATGTGGAAATTGGGGGAGGGAAATATCATAGTTAATTGTAAGTATAGAACTTGTCAATAAAAATATATATAAAAAAGAATAGGCTGCTTAATAAGAAAGTCATCCCCTCCCCCATGAAAACAATATGGGGAAGAGTGTGGGGAAAGAGGAGCCCTTCTCCATTGTTAATACTCTTTGCACTTAGCATTTTCAAAGTCTCATCAAAATAGTCCATAAAACTTGGCTTTCCACTCCAGAAGCCATCTTCAGTTGCAAGCACCAAGTCTATGCCCATTCCTCCAAAACAAAAGTTCCAAAAGACCAACATCCACTTGGTCAGGTTCATCTCAGCCCACTTGATCATGTGATTTTTTTTTTTTTTGTCCTTCAGTCCATTTATATAGTGTATTACATTTATATGTTTGTGTATGTTAAACCATCCATGCAGATGTGGGTTAAATCCTACTTGGTCTGGGTGATTGATATTTTTGATGTATTCTTATATTGTGTTTGCCAATATTTTTTGAGAATTTTTGCATCTATTTTCATGAGGGAGATTGGTCTATTGTTTTCTTTTTTTGCTCTGTCATTATCTGGTTTTGTTATGGGGTGGGGAGGTGTTGTATTCATAGACAGAGTTTGGTAGAATTCCTTCCCTTTCTATGTTGTGGAAAAGTTTGAAAAGAATTTCTCTTAGTTCTTCCATGAAGGTCTGGTAAAATTCACCAGTGAATCTGTCTGGGCTTGAAAATTTTAGTTGCAATATTTTTTAATAACTACTTGGATCTCTGTACTTCTTATAGGTATATTTAAATGGTTTATTTCATCTTCATTTAATTGTGGTAGGCTATATAAATCTATGAAATCATCCATTTCTTTCAGATTTTGAAACTTAGAGGAGGATATATTCTTAAAGCATGTCCTTATGATTTTGTGAATTTCTTTGGTATCTGTTGTAATGATGCCTTTTTCATCTCTAATTTTATTAATTTGTGTCTCTTCTCTCTTCTAGTCAGACTTGCTAAGGGTTTATCAATCTTATTTATTCTTTCAAAGAACCAACTCTTAGTTTTATTTAGTCTTTGTATTTTTTTTTTTTTTGGTTTCTAGTTCATTAATTTCTGTCCTAATGTTTATTATTTCTTCCTTTGTACTGTTTTTCGGTTTTAGGCTGATATTTTGACTGCTCAGTTAATAGAGTGCTGTTGAATTCATGCTACATGATAACAAGGATGTAATTGTGATAGGTAAAGCAGATTTCATTTAATGCCTTCTCACTTTTAAAACACATATCCTTGGATCCTAGACCCCATGGTGAGAATATCTCAAAATATCCCAAAGCTATATGTAATGGTATTTATCTAGAAGTGCTGAGACTCCCCAATTGAGAGCTATTATTAACCTTCTCTTATAAAAATAAATTATACTTTAAGGCTCCCAGTTAACCAAATCTAGCCTACTTCCTATGTTTGTTAGTAAAGTTAAATTGAGAAATAGCTATATCTATTCATTTATGAGTTGCCCACAACTTCTGCTATTTTTAACAAGAAGTGACTAGTCGAAACAAGTACTTGATTTATGGCCTGCAAAGCCAAAAATAATTATTTTCTGGCTCTTCACAGAACACTCTTCTGCTTTCTGCTTTCCAGTCTTCTGTACTTTCATTAGGGCTCATGTATTTGCAGCAGACACATGCTTGCTATGCCCTTTCTGCAAAATTCATGAGTATAAAAAATATTCTCCAGCAGATGTGGTGGTGCATTCCTTTAATCCCAGCACATGGGGGGCAGAGGTAGGGGATTGCAATGAGTTCAAGGCCACCCTGAGACTACATACTGAATTCCAGGTCAGCCTAAGCTAGAGTGAGACTCTACCTTGAGAAACCAATATATATATATATATATCTCCTTATAATATTTGAGAGTAATTTGTTATGAAAGCAGAATATCTGGAATAAAGGTGAATATAGTATTTCAGAAGAGTCCAACTTACGTTTATTAAATACAGGAATATCTAAACCTCCTGTATTTCTTCTTTTCCTCTGTCTTTCATAAACACATTCATATGTCACTTAAGATTAAAGGAGATTAACATGTAATTCCTCTTTAGGATATGGATGCTAGATTATATTTTCCTTCTACAGACAAATGTTAGCCTTAAGACATGGTAATATTTTGTTCATGTGAAAGAACTTGTATCCCAAATGTTGTTGTGAGATTTCTCAAGCTATGATGACTTCTTTCATGACTCTTTTCAGTTCCTTAATCCAAAAAGAATCCCTACTGGAACAGTGACAATCTCGGTGTCCCTGACTTGGAAACTCTGGCCCCATTGTTCATGCAGACAGTGGTGTCATTAAAATCTGACTTGTGTTGCAAATTCTCTTCTTCTATTATTAATCAAAATGAAAGGATTTCAAGAAAAAAGATTAAATGCCATAAAATAAAATGCAATACTCCCTTTGAAATGTACCCAGCATTTATTGAACATAGGGCATTTTGAGGTGAAAGGTCAGCCAGTAATAATCAATTTCTTAACATTGATATGATTCTTACTGAGCATTTGCCACTGTGGAGTCATTCAGAGGGCTCTGGAAATGATTTTTCATTTTCTACATGCCATTTTTTAGTTGACAATTATCCAGTCACAGCAAAAATGACACCTCAGTTCTTTTACATTTTATAGCATTTTGTTGACTTATTTTTTGAAATTCTTAGTTCTGAAGAATTACAAAGTAAAAGGATATTTACAAAAGACAATTCTTCCCATAGTTTTCTGTAAGTTTTAAGCAATATTGTAAGTTCTTTGATTCAGATTTTTTTATATTCCCTTTTTAAATTTTATTTTATTTTATTTATTTGATTTTTCAAGGTAGATTCTCACTCTAGCCCAGGCTGACTTGGAATTCACTATGTAGTCTCAGGCTAGCCTTGAACTCACAGCAATCCTCCTACCTCTTCCTCCCAAGTGCTGGGATGAAAGGCGTGTACCATCATGCCTGGACATTCTCCCTTTTTTAAATTTAATTTTATTTATTTTAAATAAATAACAACTTCCATGATTGTAAACAATATCCCATAGTAATTCCCTTCCTCCCCCTACTTTCCCCTTTGAAACTCCACTCTCCATCATATCCCCTCCCCTCTCAATCAGTCTCTCTTTTATTTTGATGTCATCATCTTTTCCTCCTATTATGATGGTCTTGTGTAGGTAGTGTCAGGTGCTGTAAGGTCATGGATATTCTGGCCATTTTGTGTGTGGAGGAGCACATTGTACAGAGTCCTACTGTTCCTTTAGCTCTTACATTCTTTCCACCACCTCTTCTGCAATGGACCCTGAGCCTTGGAAGGTGTGATAGAGATGTTGTAGTGTTGAGCACTCCTCTGGCACTTCTCCTCAGCACCATGATGACTTCTGAGTCATACCAAGGTCACTGCCATCTGAAAAGAGAAAGTTCTCTAACAAAAAAGTGCGAGTAGCATTAATATATGGGTATGAACATTAAGATAAGTACCTACTGGGCAGTTTGATGAGCATAGCATATACATTTAGACAGATAGCAGCAGATGTTACACCCCTAGGGCTTATGACTACCCCTGTTGTAGGTTTCAGTATCAAGTCCCATGGAGCGGACCTCCAGTCAAATTAGAGGGCAGTTGGTTTCCCCCAAATAGACGTGCACTATTAAACCTGTTGGCTCATTTGGCCTGTTTGGCCAAATAAAAGGCTTGCAGTGTCCACTGTGGAGTATCTTCACTGTTGATTTCTCCCTCTCCCATTGAGCTGCATGCAGTATGACTTTTTCCAGCTTTCTGTCATCTGGTCTACATGGAGGAGGTTTTTAGCTCAGTTCCAGCAGGATTTCTCAGTGACCTTGCAGTCCAAGTATGTGGAGTCTTCAGCAATAGGGTTTTACCATCTATTCCTCATGGGAAACCAAGGACCTTCTCAATGTCCTGTAATGTTTTGGGGGCATCAGGGACCACTTTGGCCAACAACTCACTGGAAGGTATCCCATCCCTGGCACTGAAAATTTTCTAGTAACAATCTATGGCTCCTGTGTATTCCATTGTCCAGAAAAGTAGGATTCCATATGATTTATTTATATCCTCTTAGATTTTGATTAGCCTCCCTCCATCTTTCCTTTACTCAATCTCTTCCCCTGACCTCACTTAGGCCTTTTCACCCTGATTAATCTATTCTTCTACTTACATATACACAATACTATCCTATTAAGTCCCTCTCTCCCTTCCTTTCTATTCCCTTTATACCTCCTTTCTAGCTTACTATGCTCTGCTACTCAAATTTTCTTTATTCTTATTTGTTTTTGAGAGAGAGAGAGAGAGCGCGAGTGAGACAGTGTGCACCAGGGCCTCAGCCACTGTGAAAAACTCCAGAGGCCTCCGCCCCCTTGTGGCGCATTGCAACAGTGCATGATTTGTGTCCCTGTGTGTCTGGCTATGCGTGCCCTGCAGAGTCAAAGCCAAAGGATCCCAGTTCGATTCTGCAGGACCCACATAAGCAAGATGCACAAGGGAGTGCATGCATCTGGAGTTCGTTGGTAGTGGCTGGGTGCTCTGGTGCACCCAGTCTTTCTCTCTCCCTCTCTCTCTCTCTAATATAAATAAATAAATAAACATAATCTTAAAAGAAAAGAGATCCTAAGCTTTGCAGGCAAGCAGTTTAACCACTAAGCCATCTCTCCAGTCCTGATTCAGATTTCTTAAAACTGTGCAGAATTTAAATATAATTTTCTCATTTTTTAAGCTTCTCTAAATCAGCTTAGAAGAGTAAGCACGTAAGAAATGTTCTTAGAAAGATTATTTCAAACCTGATTCTTATAAATTTGTATGAGTTGAGGATGAAAGGTGGTGGTGCTGGTGGTGTTATGTGTGTATGTGTATGCTGATGTGAGCTGAGAAGATCAAACAAAGAATATTGTCAACACTGACGCACATTTTCATATAATGGTGAAGCTCCATTTTTATTTGTCCTTTGGATTTTCCATGAATACCTTACATACATTACATACATACTTACTGTGCCATTTTTTCCCTGATGATCACACATAATATCTAATTAGTTACTTGGTGATTAATGGCTTTGAGGATCATATAAGTTGACTGTTAATGCAAGCAACATTGGCAAGAAGGAATAGGTTTAGGATTTTATGTAAGATAAGTTCTGAATTGTACCCTTCTTATTTTTTAGCTCCTACACCTTGTTGTATTGTTTTAACCCCTCCCCTCTTGGTTTTTGAAACAGGCTCTCACTGTGTACTTTGGACTGGCCAGGATTTTGTGTTATAGCCCAGACCTCTGACAAAATTCCCCAGCCTCTGGGTTTACAGGCATGAGCCACTGTGTTCATTTGGGACTATTTTCATTTGAAACCAGTTTTCCCCATTTGATATAATATGGGGATATCAACACTTACCTCATGGGGTGCTTATGAACATTAAATGAGTTATAGATATCTTAACTTAATGCTATAATTAGCATATAGCAATCCATGGTAAGTGGCTCCTATTTTTGCTACATGTATCAAAGGTTTAGTCATGGGTACAAAGTATATTTTTCCTTCAAAGAAGCCATTAGAAAAAAAAATCCATGCATTCAAAACTGTCTATTCTACTTTATATTATGTTGTCTGTAATTTGATATAATCTTAGTGTATTTTCCTTTAGTGTAAAATTTCTAGCATGTACCACTTTGTGCATCTGGCTTTATGTAGGAACTCAAAACCAGACCATCAGTCTTTTCAAGCCAGTGCATTAACTGCTGAGCCATCTCTCCAGCCCAAGAAACAATTTCTTTAAAAAGAGAAACCATAAAACAAGTAGATGCAGAGTCCACAGAAGGAACAGAGCATTGTTCATATAGAGGTCTTTATATAAAAACAGACCAAATGTCCTGTATATTAAATGATAGTACCCCCCCCACACACACACACAAGAAAAGAAAGTAGGAACTTGTGTGATGGTTATATAAAGGGAAAAACAAACAGGAAAATGTATATAAAGAAATGGGATTGAGAAACAAAGAAAGATGTTTTCTTCTTTATTTAACTAAACAAGGATACCTCTTATTCAGTTCTAAGTTCTTTGCTGCAAAGTCAGCTTACCATTTTACTTGCTGCTTTCAACCTTTGTCTATCTGCAGACAACCCAGTGCTAGTAGAATTGCAGGAAACAGAGAAAATAGGGTATGCTATTATGTAGGGACCTGGCACAAAAATACTTCAGTAAAGAGATTTCAGACTTGATTAATATATTAGAATCAGAAATTTTCAGCAGAGCTTGATTTTGAGAAATATACATAATGATATCCAAATGCCTAAACTGTCTGGATAGCATACAGGTATCCTAGTGTTCATTAGGTAGAGCTCTGTACATATCTCAATTGTAAAGAACTAGGGGAACCCAGCTGACATCTGGGTTCTGTTTTCTTCTCTTTTACACTGACCTGGATCTGTACTTAACTCTGTGGGAAGCAAATATTTTTTAACCCCAAAGTAATTCCTTCCACTTTTGTTTTTCTCTGGCACAACCTTACAAAAAATAGGGCAGAATAGATTATTCACTCAGTGACAGCTTGTGGGGGGTGGCAAGGGTACCTAGAAATATGCCCCTTAAAATGGAGAAATAAAAGAATGGATTTCATGATCATGACTATAGCCCATTAAGATCTAATTCTGCACTCGAGAACACAGGGCCATTGTTAAGGTTTTTAACTCCAAGAATTTAGGGAGGATAACTACTCATAGGCAGTTGGTATCTGATGTTTGGAAAAGAGTGGGAGATAAGTGTGGATGGACTCTAATGGAAAGAATATCCTCACAAGACACCAACTTTTACAACTAGTGCTCACGAGACATGTTCCTATTCTACAATGTCCACATCTGACCATGAGGTAATTTCTCTTTTCTGGGTTTTACAGCATTATCATGAGAATCACCTGAAAGAATGAGTGCGTAGATGTTTGAACTCTGTGCATAACTGCCAAAGGAGTGGTCATAGGATAGTTTCATTGCTAGAACTAGAACTTGGCCTTTCTTTGGTTCTTTTTTTCTCTCATTTGCATTATAAACCAGTTTACCTTCCTTTTAGAGAAATGGCCACATTGATATCCATATTGGTATATTTTTAACATATTGCACAGCCTATACATTTCTCTGAACATAGGCCACAGAGCTTAATAATTGATAAATGTTCATAGCTGACTTTCTTTATTTTTAATTTTAATTTTTATTTGTTTTGTACTCAGTGAATATAGTCAAGTTGGTACTATTGTTAGCCTCCTCCCTGTCCTCCCCCCTCCATGGATCCCCTGCTTGTTGGGGTATATGGGTCGTGCATTGTGGGGTTAGCCATCAGTTATAGGTAGGAGGAAATGTGTGACTCTAACATTCTTTCTGCCCCCTCTTCCACAAATTTCCCTGAGCTATGTTGGGCTCATTTTAGGTCTGCTTCAGTGATGAGGTGTTGGGAGCCTCTGTGGCTCTGGATATCTGCTTTGGTAGGAGTTGATTGTTCTCTGTGTCTATCTCCTTTACCCTTGTGCTGGTACCAGGTTCACCAAGAAAACGGCACTCTTGCTTATTTCCCCAATTATTCTTAGTTTCAGCTGGGGCCCTTTTGAGACATGATGGGGTGGTTCTCTCCTTAGGATCTGCATGTATCTGAAAAAGAGAAGCAGATTCTCTGATGGAGATTAAAGTTAGCACAAGATAAATGGGATAATCATTATTTTTAAAAGAGAATTTAACAGGTGTAGGCTGTCTTTTAGCCCACGATTGGTGGGAGCTTGATAATGGAGAGCAGGCTCATTTTTGGATATGGTTCTGACTTGTTTCCCAGCTCCAGCTATGGGTTCTGTTCCACTGAGCAGATCAGTTAGCCAAATCAAGAGCAGTTGTTTTCCCACCATGGCTGTGTGCCACTTACTGCACTTTTGTGAGCATCACATCAAGTTGCTTGCTGCTAAGTAGGTTAGACCATGAGTTGCTTGGACAGATATTGGTCACCCCCCCCCCCAGTTGCTAATGTAGCACCTTCTAGCACTAGACGTACTGTTTGGGGACTGACTGTCTCTCAGCTTCCAGCCATGTCAGTCCATGTTACGTGCCAACAGCATATGGTGTCTTCAGCAGTAGGGACTTACCACTAACCTTTGGTGGGTCAACAAGCACTCTGACAGAAATCTGTCTTCTTTTGGGAAACCTTGTAGGTCTCTCTGATCAAAAGCTCACTGTACACTGCCGGGCATGGTGGCGCACGCCTTTAATCCCAGCACTCGGGAGGCAGAGGTAGGAGGATCACCGTGAGTTCGAGGCCACCCTGAGACTCCATAGTGAATTCCAGGTCAGCCTGGGCTAGAGTGAAACCCTACCTCGAAAAACCAAAAAAAAAAAAAAAAAAAAAAAAAAAAAAAAAAGCTCACTGTGGATGATAGCCACCTGCTGGTACTGGGAGTTACAGGTCAGCACACACCAAAGAGAGGGAAGAAAAAGATAAGTATTATAAAAGAGATGGAGACATGAGAGAGAAGAGGGAAAGAGGGGGGGGGGGAGAGAGAGAGAGAGAAACCAAAACAGGAAAAGATTAAGGTCAGTCTTCATTGTATCCTCTCCAGGGCCATGTGACTCAGGTGTTTCCTCTAAGGGCCTGGTGAAGGTTCAACCATTTTGTCTGTCTTTTAGGATGGAAAATTTTATGGTACCATTGATGTTTGGGTCCAGATTTGTGTCCCCCACCCCCTCTCTTGCCCTTCCTTCCCTCCCCACCATATATATTGTCTGGTCCTCGAGATGCTTGCTAGGTATGTCAGCATCTTGGGTAGATTCAGGTAAGGAGCTGTAGATGAGTGAGACTATGTGGCAATTATATTTCTGTCATTGGGTGAGTTCACTGAGAATGATCTGTTCCAGGTTCGACCATTTTTCTTCAAATTTCATTGTGATGGTTTTCCTTACTGCTGTGTAGAATTCCATCATGTAGATATACCACTTTCTTTGGAGAATAATTTATTTGGGTTATATATGACACGTCTTATAAAGTGTGCATACTTTCTATTGGGTATTATTCAGCCCATATACTGTTCCCCAACTTGTGTACCAGGGGAAAAGAGCATTGGCAAATCACCCTGTATGCAGATGGGATCTCAGAATTCTCCTCAACACTGGTAATCATATAAAATTTATGAGATCCAATGTTTGAACAGATCCTGTCTTTGAGTAAAAGCAGTAGGGTACTTTCTGTGCCATCTTATTGTTAGAATCCAGAATGTTTAGCATCCTGAACAGATTTTTGTCATTTAGTTCTTTGAAGCTCTCACCTGTAAAAATTTCAAGGTCATTATGTCTGAGTACATACTTAGTACAGATTTTGGAACAAAAACAAATGGTTTGGACATTACTTAGAAAATATATTTTTGGCCAGGAGAAATGGCTCAGTGGTTGAAGGCATTTGCTTGCAAAGCTTAACAGTCTGGGTTCTATGCCCTTGTACCCATATAGGGTCAGATGCACAAAGTGGTGCAGGCATCTGGAGTTCAGTGGCAATGGCAGGGGGTATTAATGTGCCCATTTATCTCCCTCTCTCTCTCTCTCTCTGTCTCTCTCTCTCTCTCTCTCTCACACACACACACACACATGCATGAATGCAATATTTTAAAAATTTTATTTACTATTTGAGAGAGAGAGAAGCAAGTACAGAGAGAGAGATAATGGGTTTCTAGCCACTGCAAATGAACTCCAGATGCATGTGCCACCTTGTGCAACTGGCTTACACATGTATTAGAGAATCAATCCTGAGTCCTTAGGCTTCACAGGCAAGAACCTTAACCACTAAGCCATCTCTCCAGCCATACATACATACATATATATATATGTATATATATATATATGTATATATATGACATATACATGAAACATATATATATGTTTTTTGAGGTAGGGTCTCGCTCTAGCCCAGGCTGACCTGGAATTCACTATGTAGTCTCAGGGTGGCCTCAAACTCTGCCTCCCAAGTGCTGGGATTAAAAGCGTGTGCCACCACGCCTGGCTCCAAATATATATATTTGTTCATTCTTATTTATTTATTTCAGATTGACAAAGAGAGAGAGAAGGAGAGAGAGAGAGAGAGAGAATGGGTGCGCCAGGGCTTCCAGCCACTGCAAAGGAACTCCAGATGCATGAGCCCCCTTGTGCATCTGGCTAAGGTGGGTCCTGGGGAACTGAGCCTGGAACCGGGGTCCTTAGGCTTCACAGGCAAGCGCTTAACCACTAAGCCATCTCTCTAGCCCAAAATAAAATATATTTTTTAAAAATAAAATATATTTGCCTGAGATGGGTTCCTCAGAATTTAAAGGCTTGAAACAATGTCCTGAAAGAAAATAGTGACTTAATTATGAGGTATCCCAAGAAGCCCTTTCATGAAATGAAGAAGTGAGGTGGAGATGGGAAGGAAACTAATTTTAGGTAGACCAGTGGGCAGGTGGTTGGTGATACTTGTGAGGGTATTTAGGTCATGTCTCACAGCTATCCCTTGTAGAAGGTGAGGAAGGCTAAAGTCAGAAACGTCTGTCTGCCTGATGTAGACTAAGCATACTTCTGTAGCCAAGGAGAGACTTGAGACTTGGAATTGTGGCCACATGCTATCAGATGTTGACCTTTAGTTTGGGCAGTGTGAATGTCAAGGGTCAGCTGGTAGACAAGTTAAATTAATTGTTGTGTGGAGTAGTGTTTCTAGAAGTTATTTATGAATTAATTTGGAGTGAGCAGAGAAGATATGTTTGTCAGAAGATAATGGTCCTATCCAGTAGATCCAGTAACCTTCATTTAGAAATTTCATGCACATGACAGTCTGCTTTCTGAGGAGAAAATTAATGCTATTTCTATACCATGGATTCGTTTGATTTTAGACCCATCCAAACTAACATTGTTTTTCAACTGTTGTAGTATGAAAGAATGTTCACAGGGAAATGGGTCTTTGAGTGTTGTTAAGAAACAATTTGAAAAGCTATAATTATTGTAAAACAATTTGGCAAGGGTAAGGTTTTTTGGTGCAATGAAAAGCAGTTTTGAGGCCAACAGTTTGTTATTTTCCTGCAAACAAGCCTAATGGAAAATAAAATTATTTCCTCTCTTCAACCAACTTAAAAGTCCGTACATGCAGTAACTGAAAATTTTGTCCCATTAATATAGGAATGTTATCTGGGTTTTATATTGACAATACCAACTTTTAAAGTGTTTTTTTTTTTAAGAACAACTAAAATGTATATCAAACTGGAAGGGAAAAGTTTAACTGATTGATTATAATGGTTACTCTTTTAAAGCTTTTCTCCATTAGAAAAACCCAATTATTAAATTAAAACTTGTATGTAAGTGGAATTATTTTCAGTTTGTCTTTGTAAGTTTGAAGGGAAGTACTCCTCAGCCTTGCTTATTCACTGCTGGATTTTTCTGAGATGTGCTCTCACTTTCTTGTCCATGCTGTTTCCACCTCATCCACTTTATCTATTTTGCACTTCAGTCTCCTGAGTAACTGAGCATGCACACGTTTGACACTGTACTTCATCTTTTTGTTTAAGCTTAGAGCTATTCATATCTGTCCTTTATAAAGCTCATTACATTAACTTTTGGGAACACTGTGGCCTTAGTTTTTCGAAGGCACAAACATGGTATGGATGAACTTGATGTCTTTGCTACAACAAGGTTGTTCAGACTTAAATTGACTGATCTTCAGCACTGTGCCTATACAAGGCAAGGGTTTAGGAAAGTGATAAAGAAAATGAGCAGTAGCATTTTATGTTATTTCTAGTTTATTCATGAGCAAATTATAAAATATAATTACTCCAGTAGTATAACTTTAATTTCCTCTAATTAGAATGTCCAAAAAATATCTCTTTCCTTTTTTAAATGAGTATTTTGCTGGAGAACAGCTAGAAATTTCTATGTAGTATTTTGAAAGTACTTAAATTATAACAATATTGTTTCACAATGTTTGGAATGTCTAGTCCTTTTTGTTTTAAGGAAGGAAAAGGTTTATTTTGTCTTACAGTTCTAGAGGTACAGTGTGTCACAGCCATAAAGGCACAGCTGCAGAAGCAGGATGCTGGTTGTTTACATTGCACTGATAGTCAGGAAGCAAAATATGAACAGGAAATAGTGCCAGCCTATAAAACCTCAAGGTCCTCTCCCAATGACCCACTTCCTCCAGCAAGGCTCCACCTCCTAATGGTTCTATAATCTTCACAAACAGTGCCACCAACTGGGAACCAAGTGCTTGAAAACAAGGGCTATGGGAGACATTTTACATTCAAACCATGACAATATCCATATTTCATGAGATCTCTTCTTTCCTGACTTTGTACCCCTCTCAGTTTTTCTTTTAAATTTTAAGTTTTTGTTTTTACTGTTGACAATTTCCATAATTATAAACAATAAACCATGATAATTCCCTCCCCTCTCACTTTCCCCTTCACAACTCCACTCTCCATAATATCTCCTCCCCCTCTCAATCAGTCTCTTTTTTATTTTGATGTCATCATCTTATCCTTCTATTTTGGTGGATTTGTGCAGGTAGTACCAGGTACTGCAAGGTCATGAATATCCAGGCTATTTTGTATCTCAAAGAGTACATTGTAATGAGTCCTACCCTTCCTTCTTTGGCGCTTACATTCTTTCCACCACCTCTTCCACAATGGACCCAGAGCCTTGGAAGGTGTGATGGACATGTTTCAGTGCTGAACACTCCTCTGTCACTCCTTAGCATTATGATGTCTTTTGAGTCATCCGAAGGTCATTACCATCTGAAAAAAGAAGTTTCTCTAACCAAAAGTAAGAGTAGCATTAATATATGGGTATGAACTTTAAGAAAAGTTTTTACAGGGCAGGTTGGTGAGCATAATATATGCATTTAACCAGACACTGACAGGCATTATACCACTAGGGCTCGTGACTTCACCATCATAGGTTTTCAGTATCAGGCATGTAGTATTCTTTCCTGTGGAGTGAGCCTCCAGTCTAATTAGAGAGTGGTTGGTTTCCCCCATAACAGACATGCCACTATTTCACCCATTGTCTCATTTCACCTGACTGTCCGAACTTAAGGATTGCAGTATCTACTGTTGTTTAACTCTACTGATGACTTCACTCTCTCCCATGAAACTGCATGCAGCATAACTTTTTCCAGCTTTCTGTCAGCTGTTCTACACAGAGGTGATTTTCAGCTCAGCTCCAGCAAGATTTCCCAGTGTTCTTGCATCCTAAGCATGTGGAGTCTTCAGCAATAGGGTCTTACTATCTATTCCTGGTAGGAAACCAAGAGCCTTGGCAATGGTCTTTAATGTTTTAGGGGAATCAGGAACCTCCCTGTCCAACAACTCACTGGTAGGAATCCCATTACTGGCACTGAAAAATTTTAAGTAACAATCTATGGCTTCTGGATGCACCACTGTCCAAAAAAGTAGGTTTAAATATGATTTATTCATACCCTCTTAGATTTTGATTAACCCTCTCACCACCCTTTATTTACTTAATCTCTTTCCCTGACCTCACTTAAGCCTTTACACTCCTAGTAATTTGTTTTTCTACCTACATATATACAATACCATCCCCTTAAGTCCTTCTCTCTCCTCCCTTACTTATAGCCCCTTTCTATCTTACTGGCCTCTGCTACCAAGTTTTATTTCAACTCACATACAAGTCTGAAAATTTGTAGCTAGGATCCACATATGAGAGATAACGTGCGGCACTTGGCTTTCTGGGCCTGGGTTGCCTCACTTAGTACAATCCTTTCCAGATCCATCTATTTCCCTGCAAATTTCATACTCCTTTACTGCTGAATAGAACTCCATTGTATAAATGTACCACATCTTCATTATCCATTCATTGGTTGAGGAACATCTACGATAGGTTCCATTTCCTAGCTGTTGTGAATAAAGCATCAATAAACATGAATGTGTAAGTATCTTTAAGGTAGTGCCTAGTAGTTGTATAGTTGAGTCATATGGAAAATCTATTTTTAGCTGTCTCAGAGCCTCTACACTATTTTCACAATGACTATACCAGATTACATTTCCACCAACAGTCTCAATCTCAAAGTAGTTTTAATTTGAATTTCCCTGACAGCTAAGGATGCAGAACATTTTTTAAGATATTTACATGCCATCTATATTTCTTCTCCTGAGAACTCTCTATTAAATTTCATAGCCCATTTTTAATTGGGTTGTTCTATTTCTTATTATTTAGTTTTTTGAGTTCTTTGTATATCCTGGATATTAATCCTCTGGCAGAGACAAAGCTGGCAATGATTTTCTCCCATTCTGCAAGTTGTTTCTTGCTCTGTGCACACTGTCCTTTACTGTACAGAAGCTTTTTAATTTCATGAGGTCCCAGTGGTTGATTAGTGGTTTTATTTCCTGAGCAACTGGGGTTATATTCAGAAATTCCTTGTCTGCCAATATGTTGAAGGGTTGCCCTACTTTTTTGTCTAGCAGTTTCAGAGTTTTGGCTCTGATATTAAGGTCTTTGTTCCATTTGGACTTAATTCTTGTTCATGGAGAGAGATAAGGATCTATTTTCCTCCTCCCACATACAGATATCCAGTTTTCCCAGCACCGTTTGTTGAAGAGGCTGTCTTTTCTTCAATGAGTATTTTTGGCATGTTTTTTTTTTTTAGAAGATCAGGTGGCCATAGCTGCCTGGTCTTACATCTGAGTCCTCTATTCTGTTCCATTGATCTATGTGTCTATTTTTTTGTTTGTTTGTTTTGCCAGTAACATGCTATTTTTGTTTCTATGGCTCTGTAATGTAGGTTAAAACCTCCAACCTTATTTTTTTAGCTCAAAATTATTTTGGATATTCAAGGTTTTTTTGTGTTTCCAAATGAATTTTAGGATTATGTTTTCTATTTCCACGAAGAATGCCATTGGAATTTTGATGTGGATTACAATAAATATGTGGATGGCTTTTGGTAAGATTGACATTTTCATAATGTTGATTCTTCCAATCTAAAAACACAGGATGTCTTTCCATTTCCTAGTGTCTTTTGCAATTTCTCTCTTGAGTATTTTAAAGTTTTCATTATAGAGATCCTTCACTTCCTTGGTTAGGTTTATTAAAAGGCACTTTATTTATTTTTGAGGCTATTTTGAATGGGAGTGATTCCTTGATTTCATCCTCAGGATGTTTGTTATTACTATATTGGAAGGCTATTAGTTTCTGTGTGTTATTTTGTGTTCTACTTTGCTAAAAGTGCTTCTTAGCTCTAACAATTTGCTGGTAGAGTCTTTAAGGCCTTTTATATATAGGAACATATCATATGCAAATAATGATAATTTGATCTCTTCCTTTCCAATTTGTATCACTTTTATATGTGTCTTTTGCCTTATTGCTATAGGTATGAGTTCTACTACTATATTAAATAGAAATTAGGAGAATGGATACCCTTGTCTTATTCCTGATTTTAGTGGAAAAGTTTCAAGTTTTTCCCCATTTACTATTATGGTGCCTGTAGGTTTGTCATAAATAGCCTTTATTATATTGAGTCATGTTCCTTCTATTCCCAGGTCCATAGGACTTTGATCATGAAGGGATGTTGTATTTTGTCAAATGGTTTTTCTGCATTTATTGAGATGATCATGTAATTTTTGTCCTTCAGTCCATTTATGTGGTTTATTGTATTTATATGTTTGTGTATGTTTAACTATCCCTGCATATTTGGGATAAAGCCTACCTGGTCAGAGTGAATGATCTTTTTGATAAATTCTTATATTCTGTTTGCCAATATCTTTTTGAGAATTTTTGTGTCTATGTTCATGAGGTAGATTGGTCTGTATTTTTCATTTTTTTGTTCTGTCTTTGGTTTTGGTATCAGGATGATGTTGGCTTTGTAAAAACAGTATGGTAGAATTCCTTATTTTCTATTTTATGGAAAAATTTGAGAGACATTTGTGGTAATTTTTCTGTGAAAATCTGGTAAAATTCACCAATGTATCCATGTGGACCTTGACTTTTTTTAGTTGGGAGATTTTTTTAATAACTGTATGCATCTCTGTACTTGTTATAGGTTCATTTATGTGGTTAATCTCATTTAATTTTGGTAGGTCATATAAATCAAGGAAACTATCGGTGGTAGTTTGATTCAGGTGTCCCCCATAAACTTAGGTGTTCTGAATGCTAGGTCCATAGCTGAGGGGAATTCAGAAATTAATACCCCCTGGAGACAGTGTATTTTGGGGGGGCAGGCTTATGGATATTATTGCCTGTTTCCCCTTGCCAGTGTTTTACACACTGTTTTGTTGCTGTTGTCCACCTGATGTTGGTAATGAGGTGATGTCCACCCTCTGCTCATGCCATCGTTTTCCCCAGTCATCATAGAGCTTCCCCCTTGAGCAAAAATGGCCACAGCAGTGTGAAGCAAAATTGTCTGCATGGAAACCCCACGGAGCCGGGAGGATGGAACATGGATTACAGTGCAGACCCAGGGGAGATGCTGGGACTATGAGATGGCTGCAAAGGAGAGCTTCTGGCCCCAGATGAAGTTTTCTAGGATTTTGAGTTGTGTATCTGGAGGGGAAGAATTGGAACTCCAGACACTTGTTACTGGTTAGTATTATCAGACTTGGAGATTTGTCAATGACTAGAGAGTTGTTGGACTTGGACCTACAGAGTTTGATGTTTGCCCTATTTAAATCTTTTGTGGTTGAGTATTTCTGTGCTATGCCCAAGGCCGTCTTTTGCAGTGTGAATGTTAACCTGTGTGCCATTATGGGTTTTTTTTTTTTTTTTGAGGCTTTTTGGTTTGTTTTGGTATTATGGTTCAGTTACAAGACACTGGGACTTTGAGGATGCTGGAGCATCACTGAGATTGATTAAAAAAAAAACTATGGGGACTTTTACAGTTGGATGAATGCATTGCATTTTATATCATGTATGGTTATCAGTTTATGGGGGCCAGGGGTGGAATGTGGTGATTGGATTCAGGTGGCCCCATAAACTTAGGTTATGCTATGTCCCCAGATGATGGCAATTTGGAAACTAATGCCTCCTGCAGGCAGTGTTTTATTGGGGGCAGGCTTATGAGTGTTATAGCCAGTTTTCCCTTGCCAGTGTTTGGCACACTCTTCTGCTGCTGTTTCTCACCTGATGTTAGTGAGGAGGTGATATCCACCCTCTGCTCATGCCATCACTTCCCCTGCCATTATGGTGCTTCCCCTTGAGTCTGCAAGCCAAAATAAACCCTTTTCCCCATAAGCTGCTCTTGGTTAGGTGTTTTCTGCCAGCAATGCAAACCTGAATGCAACACCATCCATTTCTTTTAGATTTTCAAACTTAGTGGAGTATATGTTCTTAAATTATGTCCTTATGATTTTCTGTATTTCTTTGGTATCTGTTGTAATGGTTCCTTTTTCATCTCTAATTTTATTAATTTGTGTCTCTTTTCTCTTTATTTTGGTCATATTTGCTAAGGGTTTAACAGTATTGTTTATCCTTTCAAAGTACCAACTATTTGTTTCATTGATTCTTTTTTTGTTTCCATTTCATTAATTTATGACATAATCTTTATTATTTCTTTCCATCTACTGATTTTCTTTGCCTTATTCTTCTTTTTCCAAGACCTTAAGGTGAAGCATTAAGTTGTTTACTTGCAACCTTTCCAATTTCTTAATATAGAATATAGACACTTAAAGCTATAAGTTCCCTTAGGACTGCCTTCATTGTGTCCCAAAGTTTTGGTTATGTTGTGTTCTCATCATCACTTAATTATAAGAATTTTTTGATTTCCTTCTTGATTTCATTGGCCTATTCATCATTTCATAGTGTATTATTTAGTTTTCATGACTTTCTCTATAGCTTTTCTTGCTTTTAATTCCGTTGTGATCAGATAGAGTGCAAGGAATTGTTTCAGTTTGCCTGTATTTGTTAAGATTTGCTTTGCATCCTAATATATAGTTTATTTTAGATAATGTTCCATGTGCTGCTGAAAAGAATGTGTATTCTGCAGCATTTTGGGTGAAATGTTCTGTATACATCTTCTAGGTCCATTTTCTCTTTGACATAATTTAATCCAAATGAATCTCTGTTTATTTTTTGCCAGGATGTCCTGTCAATTGATGAGAGTGGCATGTCAAAGTCACCCACTACAACTGCCTTTGGTGTTATCTGTGACCTTAATTCTAATAGTGTTTGTTTGATGACACTGAGAGCTCACATGTAAGGTACATACATGCTTAGGATTGTAATTTCCTCCTGCTAGAGTGTTCCATTAATCAATATGAAATGACCTTCTTTATCTTTTCTAACTAATGTTGGTTTGAAGTGTACCTTGTAAGATATTAGGATAGCAACACCTGCTTGTTTTTTAGGTCCATTTGTGTGAAACACCATTTCCAACCTTTCACCCGAGGACAGTGTCCATCTTTTATGGAAGGTGAGTTTCTTGGAGGCAACAAATAGAAGCATCCTGCTGTTTAACCCAGTCTGCAAACCACTGTCTTTTGGTTGGGGCATTTAGACCATTGATATTAAGAGTTATTATTAAAATGTGTGAATTTATTCTTGCCATTCTTCTTGTTTGGTAGTTCTTCTGGTTTTACTCTCTTGTATTAACTATTATTTGACTATGGTTTGTGTTTCCCTGGTTCCTGATGTGTGCTTTTCTTTCTCTTCTGCATGGAGTATCCTTTCAAGTATTTTTTGTAGTGCTGGTTTAGTCTTCATATATTCCTTTATCGTGTGTGTGTGTGTGTGTGTGTGTGTGTGTGTGTGTTTAAAAGTCTTTATTTCTCCATCTATTTGGATGGATAGCTTTGTAGGATAAAGTAATCTTGATTGACAGTTCTTATCTTTCAGAACTTGGGAATACATCATTCCAAGCCCTTCTGGGTTTTAAAGTTAGTGCTGAGTATCCTGATGGTCTTGCCTTTGTATGTGACTTGATTTTTTCTCTCTAACTGTGTTCAATATATTTTCTTTGTGTGTCTTATAGTTTAATTACAATATGATGATGAGAGGTTCTTTCCTGATTTTGCCTGTTTGGTGTTCTAACACATTCCTGTATCTGCATTGGCATCACTTTTCCTATTTAGCAGAAATTTTCTGCTATGATTTTGTTGAAAATACCTGCCATGCCTTTGGAAATTCTCCTTCTAGTATACCCTGAATTCTTATGTTTGATCTCTTCATAGTGTCTAAATGTCTTGAAATTCCCATTCATTCCTTCCTATTAGTTTGTCTTTCTCTTTGTTGGACTGTATTAGATCTTCCACCTGTCTTCTACTTTATATATTCTGTCATCTCCTTGGTTAATTTTACTAGTGAGACTTTTTACTTACTATTTTTCATTTTTACTATTTCTGATTGTTATTTTTTTTTTCCCTCCTTATTTCACTAAGTTGGTTTCCTGTGCTCTCCTTCAGGAGTTTGATATTTTTTTTTCTTTGATTATTCTGAGTACAGATAATATAGTTTTTTAAAATCATCATCAGGTATTTTATCCAAATAGTCTCACTGAGAGTCAGTTCTGATGGATTTATAGTTTTTGGTGGGATTTTATTGCCTTGATTTTTTTTTGTGTGGTTCTTGTATTATAATGTAGAGATTTTTGCATCTTGAGCTAATTTGATGCTTGGGTTTTCTGATTATCTGCACTGTTCTTAGCTGTGTATATCCCACTTTATATGTCTTCAGGGTAGGAGCTTACAGTGCCAAGCATAGCTCTTATACTCTAAGGAAACAACAGAAGTGACTCTAGTTGTTGAGTTTGCCTGTTACTCAAGTATTCTAGTATATTGGGTAGAGTAATTTACTGGAAAATTCTAAAATTCAACTGAGCAGTATACATATTCTATCCAAACCAGCACAGAGTATTTATGCAGTAGTGAGGATTAAAACAAACAGATAAAACCAAACAGATAATCTAATAAATCCAATGTCCGTAAGCATATGTGTTGCCCCACAACTCTAATCTTGTCATCTGGAAGGTTGAGATTTTTGGTCTGAAATTGGTTCTAAGTCAGCCTAGGGTTGAGTCAGACCCTGCCCCCAATAATGACAGAAGAAAAGGACAAATGCCTTCTGAATCAGGGAACATCAAAAGCAACAATAGTCAACAACAAAATACAGGCTTATTTGAGAATGGTAAAGCCAACCAAGAATATGTAACACATAACCTGACCTGACATGGAAAGAGGTTAGCACTTCCAGTACAGGCCTATGTACCTGCCTTTCTGTAAGTAGGCCCTGTTACCTTTTGAGATAGCTTCCAATCTCACCAATGGTAAGTGCTCACCTCGATCCCTCATTGTGTTATGCATATAGTGTTCTGATTGGCTGTGCTTGATGCCATGTGGCCAGGGGTGAGTGAGTTCTCTGCAGGCTCATAGCCCTGACAGTTGGAGGATGGGAGGCTGTGCAAGATGCCTGCAACTGTACGACATCTGCTTAGCTGGTCCTGTTTGAGTTTTCCTTCCACTGCTGCTCAGCTGGTCACTGCTGTCTTCCCCTTCAGGTTTCTTGACTTTGTGAGGAAGGTGATGTGAGTGGAAAAATTCATCCACCTGGCTTCTGCTCCTGCAGCTCTGCATTGGCCATGCAGGTCATCATGTGGCCTGGGGCCACTGGTGCACCAGCAAGAGTCTGGCTGATTCCCTCCTTTTTGGAATATCTGAGTCTCCCCTGCTACTCTGCTGTGGTTTATAACAACTTATACACCTTCACTTTTTGATAGAAGAGTGTATTTTGCTATTTTTCTGCTTATTTCCCTTCCTAGGCTACTTTGGAATGGCTACTATGCTGCATTCTTACCCAGCTGGGCTAAACTTTTGTCTTTACTTTTCTTAGTATCTTCTCTCTATGGCTGCCCTTGTTTTTCTGATCATACCCAGCTTCATGAGCCTTCTTTATCTCTGTCTCTCTAAATTTTCTCTTCTCAGGATCTCCGTATATGCTGTGCCCTGTATGTAAGGCATACTATTCCCTGTGGACCCTTATCACCTTACTACTACTTATATTATTTCTGTGCTCTTCTATTGAACTCTGCTATTTCCTTAACTTTTCATGAATTTTGCTTAATACGGCTACTGATTTCTATGGTCAGGTGATGCATTATGACATTTCAATCAACAAGGGACCACACATTGATTGTTGTTGGCTTGGTCATCTTTTTGTTGTCATTGCTATGACAATTTATCTGAGAAAATCAACTTAAAAAAGGAGTGCTTTATTTTGGTTCATGGTTTTGGAGATTGATGACCCAAGAAGACTTTACTGCTATGGTCTGTAGCAAGACAGAAGCATCATTGTGGGGAGGTATGGTCGGAAAACTGCATACACCATGGCAGTCAGAAGACAGACCAAGAGAGAGCCTGCACTAAAGGGCTTCCTATTTATTCTACTTTTGTTCCATCTGAATCCCCAGCCTATTGGGCTAGAATTCCTACTTGGTCCCAATTGACAATCTCTAGAGACAACCTCACAGATGTACCTAAAAATGTGCTTTACTAGTTACCTGTTACACACACACACACACACACAGATTTATTGAAAAACTTTCTGCCATGTTTTACCAGTAACAGTATTATATACCTGTTGTTTACCATGTGTCTTGACTACATCATTTATTTATTTATTTGTTTATTTATCTTGATTTTTCTGAGGCAGGGTCTCACTCTAGCTCAGGCTGACTTGGAATTCACTGTGTAGTCTCAGGGTGGCCTCGAACTCATGGCGATCCTCCTACCTTTGCCTCCCAAGTGCTGCAATTAAAGGCATGCACCACCATGCCCAATTCGACTCCATCATTTTTTACTTTGGATTTATTTAATGTGTTGTGGTTTTGTTAATAATGGCACCAAGAGATATAAGCTAACAGGCTATAATACATATATGTGTGTATGTATGTATGTGTGTGCATATATATATATATGTATATATATATATATATATATATATATATATATGCACATATACACACACATATATATCACATATATATATATGTTGTGTGTGTGTACAGTATGTGACCTAGGTCTACATTAAGCCATTCTTGTAAACACACAGTATTCACACAATAATGAAATCTCCCAATTATACCTTCCTCAGAATGCATTTGTGTTATTAAATGATCCATAACTATCATTTATGGGGTGATTTATTTAGTCCCTATTCTCCTCTACAATGATTTTGCTCAAAATCCATCCTACTGTGTGATATAGTATTTGATATCTATTAGGTATTTAATGTTTTCAGCTAATAAATGAATATGAGGACGACTTGAGTGATAAACATTTTATTTTCCTGAGTTTTGACTTAAACACACTATCTCCTCTTTAATGTGAAGGGTTACACAATTACACTAAATGATAAAGTGCTGTGTTTTTCCATGACAGAAAATCCTAAAAGGTTTTTCATTTATGTATACCTTTGCTATTTACATCAGTAACCAATTTCTTCATTTTTGTCATTGTTCAAGTACCGTACTTCACTTTAGCTCCATTTGGGCACCAGTGAATGAATGAATGAGTGGGAAAGTAGCAAGAAATTTTCATTTCAAAAAGTATGCATAATTTATGAATTATACTAGCTTCAGATAAATTGCAAGTATTAGGCTATACCAGATAATTATTATGTATTTACCTTGTTATCTAAGCAAGAACAACAAAGGATGTGTATTTCAGGGACTTATGTTCAGTAACCTGGTAGGACATCAGTAATTTGGGAGTGCAAACTCACCAAAGATGCCTTGCAGAACAATTGGTGGGACAGACATAATTAGGTAAGGGTGTGATGCCAATGATTTTAAGTAAAGGAGACAAATCATATGAAAACTTTAGGAGCAATGTAAATGCACCTGCATAGCTTTCTGCCATGGCCACTATCTGGTAGACATCATCTCCTGCCTTTCCAATGTGAGACCATGATTACTTTTGCTGTTTAATTTCTTGTCTTTGAAGCACACCAAACATAGGGAATTCAATACATGCTTAAAAGAATTACTTTAGCTAGGTCAGGTGGCACATGTGTATAATCCCAGCATGTAAGATACTGATGCAGAGGATTGAAAGTGAATTTAAGGCCACCCTGGGCTACAGAGATGCTTTCTCAAAAAAAAAAAGAAAGATTTGTTTTTTTTTAAATTTTCTAACAAAATATTTTTGAGTCATCCTGTAATATTTTTTTAATATTTTATTTATTTATTTACTTATTTATTTGATAGACAGAGGCAAACAGAGAGAGAGAGAGAAAAAATGGGCATGCCAGGGCCTCTAGCTACTGCAAATGAACTACAGATGCATGTGACACCTTATGCATCTGGATTTACATGGATACCGGGGAATCAAATCTAGGTCAAGTGCCTTAACTGCTAAGCCATCTTTCCAGCCCTCCCCCTTTTTTAAATTTGGAGACATTGTCTCCCTATGTAGCCCAGGCTGGCCTTGAACTTGACAACTTGACATCTAGGTGTCTCAGAGCCTCCAACGTGCTGGGATAACAGGGTGGGCCAACATGCCCAGCTTGGAATAGGTTTTTTTTTTTTTTTTCCCGGAAGGTAAAACATTATTTATTTTTGATCCTTTTTTTTTTTTATTAGTCAGTTCTGTATTCAGCAAATACAGTCAGTTTGGTACCATTATTAGGCTCATCCGTGACCTACCCCCTCCCCTTGGCCCCTCCTTGTTGAGGTATACGGGTCTTGAATTGTGGAGTTAGCCCACAGTTATGGGTAAGCTAAATGTCTCTGCATATCATGACCCAACATGTGACTCTGACATTCTTTCCGCCCCCTCTTCCGCAAAATTTCCCTGAGCCATGTTGGGTTCATTTTTGGTCTGCTTCAGTGATGAGGTGTTGGGGGCCTCTGAGGCTCTGGCTCTCTGATTTGGTGGGAGTTGATTTTTCTCTGTGCTGATCTCCTTCCCCCTTGTGCTGGTATCTGGTTCATCAGGAAAACATCCCGCTTGCTTGTTTCTCCAATTTTTCTTAGTTTCAGCCGGGGCCCTTTTGAGGTATGATGGGGTGGCTCTCTCCATAGGATCTACATCTATCTGAAAAAGAGAAGCAGATTCTCCAACGGAGAGTAAGTTAGCACCAGGACAAATGAGATAACCCTTACTTTTTTCTTTTTATAGAGAATTTAATAGGTGTAGGCCCTCTTGTAGCCCACAATTGATGGTAGCTTGATATTGGAGAGTGGGCTTATGTTTGGATATGGTTCTGACTTGTTTCCCAGCTCCAGCTATGGGTCCCATACCAGTGAGGGGATCAGTTAGCCAAATTGAGAGCAGTTGGTTCCCCACCATGGCTGTGTGCCACCACTGCACTTGTGTGGACATCACAACAAGTTATTTGCTGCTAAGTAGGTTAGACCATGCGTTGCTTCGATAGATATTGGTCAATTTCCCCCAGTCGCCCATGTAGCACCTTCTGGCACTAGACGCGCTGACTGTCTGGGGACTGACTCTCATCCAACTTCCAGCCATGCCATTCTAATTTGCATGTCAATCACATAAGGTATCTTCAGCAGTAGGGTCTTACCACTAACCTTTGGTGGGTCATCAAGTACTCTGACAGAAATCTGTCTGTCTTTTAGGAAACCTTGTAGGTCTCTCTGATCAAAAGCTCATTGTGGATGATAGCCCCATGCTGGATCTTGGAGTTACAGGTCAGTGCCCACTAAGAAAATGAGGAAAAAGATAACTAATATACAAGAGTTAGAGATAAGAGAGAGAGAGACAGGGAGAGGGGAAGTGAGGGAGGGAAGATGTAGGAGATTAAGGTTAGTCTTAATCTTACCCTCTCCAGTGTCTTGTGGTTCAGGTGTTCCCTGTAAGGGCCTGGTGAAGGATCAGCCATTTGGTCTATCTTTTAGTAGGTAGAAGATTATGGTACCATTGCCGTTTGGGTCTAGATTTGTGTTTCCCACCCCTTTGATGCCCTCCCCTCCCTCCCCTTCCATCCTAGTGTCTAATCTAGGAGATGCTTGCTGGGTATGTAAGGTATCTTTGGTAGATTCAGGTTAGGTGCTGTAGATGAGTGAGACTATGTGGCGATTTTTTTTCTGTGATTGGGTAAGTTCACTGAGAATGATCTGTTCCAGGTTCAACCATTTTTCCTCAAATTTCATTGTGTCATTTTTTCTTATTGCTGTATAGAATTCCATTGTGTAGATATACCACATCTTAGTTATCCATTCTTCTAGTGATGGACATCTGGGTTGATTCCAGCTCTTAGCTATTACAAATTGAGCCGCTATAAACATGGTTGAGCAAATCTCTTTAGTCTGTGGTTTGAAGGTTTTAGGGTAGATGCCCAGTAAGGGAATAACTGGGTCTGTTGGTATCTCTATACTCAGCTTTTTCAGAAGTCTCCATATTGCTTTCCAAAGTGGTTGTACCATCCTACATTCCCACCAACAGTGGATGAGTGTTCCTACTTCTCCACATCCTCGCCAGCATTTATTTTTATTTGATTTTTTGATGCTTGCTATCCTTATTGGGGTAAGGTGGAATCTCATAGTTGTTTTGATTTGCATTTCTCTGATGATTAGGGATGCTGAACATTTTCTTAAGTGTATGTTTGCCATTTCTATTTCTTCCTCTGTGAACTGCCTGTTCAGCTCTTTGCCCCATTTTGTGAGTGGGGTGTTTGACTTCTTACTGTTTAGATTTTTGAGTTCTTTGTAGATTCTAGAGATTAGTCCTCTATCAGTTGGATAACCCACAAATACTTTTTCCCATTCTGTGGGTAATCTATTGGCTTTGCTTATTGTATGCTTGTCTGTAAAGAAACTCCTCAGCTTCATGTGGTCCCATTGGTTGAGTGACGGTTTAAGTTCATGAGCTACTGGGGTTTTGTTCAGGAAGTCTTTTTCCATTCCTATATCATGGAATGTACTTCCTAAATTTTCTTCCAGTAGTATTCGAGTTTCTGGTCTTATATTGAGATCTTTGATCCATTTGGACTTGAGTGTAGTGCATGGTGAAATGTGTGGGTCAAGTTTCAGTTTCCTGCATATGGTTATCCAGTTTGTCCAGCACCATTTGTTGAAGATGCTGTCTTTTTTCCAGCCTATATTGTTTGGGCCTTTATCGAATATCAAGTAGCTATAGTTGCTTGACCCAAAGTCCGGGTCCTCAAGTCTATTCCATTGATCTATAGTCCTGTTTTTATGCCAGTACCATGCTGTTTTTATTACTATGGCTTTGTAATGTAGTTTTAGATCAGGTATGGTGATGCCTCCAGAGGTATTTCTTTTGCTGAGGATATGTTTGGAAATGCAAGGCCTTCTGCCTTTCCATATGAAATTTGAGATCATTTTTTCTATCTCTGTGAAGAACACTGTGGGGATTTTAATTGGTATTGCATTAAATCTGTAAATTGCCTTTGGTAGGATTGTCATCTTCACAATGTTAATTCTGCCTATCCAGGAACATGGGAGGTCTTTCCATTTTCTCAAGTCCACCTCAATTTCTTTTTTGAGTGTTTTTATGTTTTCATTGTATAGATCTTTCACTTCCTTGGTTAACGTTATTCCAAGGTATTTTATTTTTTTTTGTTGCAATTGAAAATGGGACTATGTCCCTTACTTCTTTTTCTGTATCTTTGTCCTTTGCATAAAGGAAGGCTACTGATTTTTGTGCATTGATTTTGTATCCTGCTACTTTGCTATAGGAGTTAATCACCTTCATCATCCTGTAATATTTGAATAATACAGCCACCAGAACTTCACTTGAGCTAGGCATAGACTCTGACCTATTGCTGTGTCTGTCTATCCATTAATTAGTAACTTTATTATATTTACACAATCAGAAAATATGCAAAAGAATGCATTTTGGCCCAAACAATAAGTTGAGGCACTAATTGGTGCTGGTTTCCTGCTCTGGCATCACATACCTTTAGTGACAAGGTCTGCTTATCCCCTAATTCCACGCCATGTCTTTATGCTTGCTGCCGTCACTGTAGTCTTAACCGTCATTTGTCATCAGGACAAACTATTCTCAGCAACAAATCCAAAGGAATACTAATATTTTCAAGCCCAAGTTCTTGTCATTTTCTTTGCTTCCAGCATTGCCACATCATCTCATTCCTCTTACAATAAATTTTATTACCAGTCTCTTCAGCCTCATTGTTCAACAGGCTTTTCCTTATCCTCTATGTCCAACTATAAAAGCTTTCTTTATACCACAGGGACTTTCCACATGACAGTCCACTATCTACCTATAGCATTTATTTGTCTGCTATGTCAGATTTCCTGCCCTAGCAATCTGTCCTGTGTTCTATGAATTTAGGATTAAGATGCTACCTTGCCCCTTGCAATCCAGTCAAGAATCCACTTGCATCTCCAGACCTAAGCCCATTGATTGTATCATGTCTGTTGTGAAATACTTTCTTATTGTCCAATCGAGAAACCCCCTATACCTCCCTTCCTAACCACAACCTGGGTTTTCCACAAGCCAATGTACTTCAAGATGTCATATCAAGCCATTTAGTTTGAATTCCTTGAGCTTCACTGCCAGTGGTAAAGGTTCTAAATTTATGGTGTATTCTAGAGAAATTTGAGAAACAATGTGCCCCCAAACCCTGGGACTGTCTAGGATAGCTTGGTTTGCCACCAACTGAATGCCTCGTCTATCAGAATATGTTTCAAATTCTTTATTTGTATCATGTTTTAATAGTCTCTCTGCAGGTCAACACGACATTCATTTGGACTAATCCAAAAAGAACAGCATGTTCTCTTTGATGTTTGCATTTTTTCAGGATAAATGACTTCTCTCTCTAAATTTCTACTTTTAGAATCTTAATGAGCTTTGAGTTTTAGAGATAGTGACCTTGTTTTCAAGTGAAAGAATTAATTACTTTTAAATGCCACTGTTAAAGCAATATTAGAATTCTATTCTTCCTCATGAGTCATCATGACCTAAAGTATCACAAAGATTCCATCAATTTCTGTTAATGAACTGCTCTGTGACAGTTCGATACAAATGTGGAAAATAGGACATAGAAGCCCCTTCAAAGAACAGATCAGAGAGGATTAAGAAACAGTGAGGTACTCAAAAATCAAAGATAAATGTTACATATAATCAAAGTGAGAAGGTATCCCCAAAGCATGACACATAGAAGGTAAAAAGAAATCTACCTGTTAAGATAGGTATTCTCCCCTCCCCAACCAGTCTGACCCCAGCCATGCTGGTCCAGACTCACATGGAGGCTCAGGGCAGAGCACAGGGCAAAAGATAGAGAAGAGGGCCTAGGTTATGTGAGTAACCTGGTGTGTCAGCAGAGACCTGATTGGGGCTGACCAAGGAAGAGCCTTCTGATTGGTTCATGGACTCAGTGGTCTGGGCTGCCTAAGAAGGAGCCAAGATCTGATTGGTTTGTGGACTCAGGAGGCTGGCCCAGAGAGGCTGAGCTGAAGAAGCAAGGAGTTCCTGCAGGATGTGTTACTGGTAGCCATCTTGGAGAGACATGATCAGACCCATGTTTCAGTTTTGTCAAGATGGACAGGATGGCACATCCTCTTTGGGCTTCTGCCCCTAACTAACTTCCTGAAATAAGCTAGTTTTCTATTTCTCCATTTGTATCCCACGTGCATGTTTGTGGAGAACTTCAAGTGCTTTACTCTATCACTCATTGACATATTTCCTTAAGACCTAGTCCCTCTCTCAACCAGAAGCTGTCATAAGTCTGAGTAATTGTCACCTGCAGATTGGGGTTACATATGCATGTAGCAATATGCAGCTTTGTATTTGGGTGCAGAGAAATCAAATTTGAGTGGCCTTGAGAATTTCGTGCCTAAAGGGCAAGTGCTTTTCCTGCTGTGCTGTGGTCATATCTGTCTGCCCTTCTATCTCTTCCCCTTCTCCTAGTAGTTCCTTATTTAGTTTCCAATGATTGTTCTACCCTTTAGTTTCCATATAAAGAAAGGACACAAAGGGGCTGGTAAGAGGACTTAGTGGTTAGTGTATTTGCCTGAAAAGCCAAAGGACCTAGGTTTGATTCCCCAGGACACACATAAGCCAGATGCACAAGGTGACACATGCATCTGAAGTTCATTGGCAGTGACTGGAGGCCCTGGTGTGCCCATTCTCTCTCTATCTGCCTCTCTCTCCCTCCCTCTCTCTGTTTCTTTCTCTCTCTCAAATAAATAAATAAAAATAAAAATATTTTACAAAGAAAGAAAAGACACAAGGAACATGACTCCAGAACATGACATAATTTCATTTTTCTTTATGGTTGAGTAATACATTATTTTGTATGTGTGCCTCATTTTTATTATCCATTTACCTTTTGATAAGCACCTAGCCTCATTATATGTCTGAAAATTGTGAATAGTGTCATGATAACTAGGTGTGCAGTTATCTTTTG